>CM060941.1:266139379-267638545 GCA_030765085.1 Allium cepa | reverse complement strand
AGTGTTTCGATGGACTTCATTGATGGTTAACCTTGATCTAGGAAGGGGAATACCGGTATTTGGGTGATTGTAAATCGATTGACTAAGAGCGCCCACTTCATTCCGGTCAAGAGTAAGAGGATAGCATCTTATTTGCAACACTATATGTTCATGAGATAGTCCAACTTCATAGAATTCCCTCTAGTATAGTGAGCAATAGAGACCCTTTCGTTACTACCGACTTATGGATAAGCTTGCAAGAGGCTTTAGGGTCGCAGCATATATTGAGTACGACCTATCATCTTCATACGAATGGCCAAACGGAGAGAGTTAATAGAGTGCTTGAGGATATGTTGAGGATGTGCATTCTTGATTTTGGAGGAACTTAGGAGGAGCATCCTCCTCTAGTGGAATTTGCTTATAATAATAGTTTTCAAGCTAGCATTAGGATGGCATCATTTGAGGCTCTTTATGGAAGATGATGCAAGTCACCTTCATATGCGTTGAAGTCTACGAAGAGATTGCTACTTGGTCCCGACATGGTTTGGGAGACTTCAAAGAAGATAGATTTGATTAGGAGAAGGATGAAGACATCCCAAGATAGACAGAAATCTTATGCGCTAAACGGAGAAGGGACATCGATTTCGGGGTAGGAGATTTAGTTTTCATTAAAGTGTTCCTGCTAAGGGTGGTGGTATTTGGATCGAGTGGGGAACTAGCTCCCAGATTCGTAGGACCGTTCGCCATTGTAGAAAGAGTAGGGAAGATGGTGTGTCTAGTAAAGCTACTGGAGAGTCTCGTAGGAGTGCATGATGTTTTCATGTTTTGCAATAGAGAAATGGTTACATGACTCAGCAAAGGTTGTGGAGCCTAGTCAACTAGAGGAAGTTGAAGTGGAGAGAGAAGTATCAGTTTGTCGTATTCCTACCAAGAACATTGGACGTGACATCAAGAAGCTTAGGAATGAAGAGGTGCAGTGGAGAGATGATGTTGAAGACACTACGTGGGAGGCTGAGGGGAAAATTTGTACCTCTTATCCACATTTCTTTGATAGTAAATCTTAGAATTTCCTATTTCCGTCTTTAGTTTTGAATAGGTTCCTTCCTTCATTATCCTTAGGTATGGTAGATCTTAAGACTTAACCTATGGATGGTAGGATTGAATGTAAACATGTTTCTAAAACATGTTATGTATGATGGACACTAGTGGTTCCAAGTGTTTACTAGTCGATGCTGATGGACACACTAGGCACTATTATCTCTTAGGGATCGGCCTAACTAGGTCACTGGAGCATATGCATATGCACATTTGCATTTTTTTTACTCCATGGTTGCTATAAATGGATGATTATTATATGATTTTTGCATTTGGATGATGATTGCAGCAAGCATATAGAACTATCGGTTATCTTTAGGAAATTTTCATTCATTAGTATACATGTCACATACATGATTTCATAAAAGGAGGTCGATTAAATAAGTAGACCGCCAAATATTTTGCATTAGTTAGAGACATTGATACTACACTTTTGCATATATATCATAAATTGCATTAGAAAAACTTAACGACAATGGATGTAATGGATGGTGGTTGAATATATGGTTGTAGAATTTGTTTGAAAACATTTATTTCATTCTTCTACCCTTAGAGAATTCGGGGACGAAATCCCTTAAGGAGGGGACAATGTAAAAACCCAAAATTTAATTATAGTAATTGATTAACAAATTAAATAAATAATAAAATAAGTTTGTTAAATTGTTAGAATTGAGCCACGGGAATTGCACCTTGTGTCTGTGACAATTTTTTGGTCAATTTCCATATATAGTTTGTTAGAATCCGAGCTAGAACAAAGAAGTAGCGAAATAAACAAGAAATCAAACACAAGAAAGAAAAAACAAATAGGTCAAGTTGACCCTAGAATCGACCTTCCCCATGGCTGGGTCAACCTATAGGTCGACCCACACCATATTAAGGTCGACTCAACAAAGCATTTGGGTGAGCTTTCGTCCAGATGAAGAGATGACGTGTTTTTCTATTTTAATTCGATCATGTGGGTTCGTTCTTCCATCCGACGGTTCCCAGCAATCCTACGACGTGGTTGCACCAGATTTCATCTTCAAATCCAATGGCCTTAGATCCTAAAGTGACACTATAAATAAAAGCCTAAGCCTAGCTATTTTTCTCATTTAGATTTTCTCCATTTTGGTTCATCGTGAGGCTGGATGCTAAAAGGAATATTTTTCCTAGGAGAAGATCTTTCTAATTAAAATATTTTATACCTTAGAAGTGGATCCGGTAAGGCCTAGGAAAAAAGATAAGGACCACAAGTGAGTGTTTAAGGAATTATTTTAGATTTTTAAGTGATTTAAAACTATAGAGTTCTTAAAAGTTGTTGTCTTTCTGCAATTTTGAGACAGTTTTCATACAAGTTATTTGTAGTTAATTTCTAAAGTTCTTTTCAGTCTATTTTTTTAGCTACTTTATTTTAGCTATTTTATTCATTATTTACAGTTATTTATACTTTATTTACATCTGCTTTACGTTAGAATTCAGCCTGTAAATGTTAGTTTCTTTTTATTCCTTTTTACGCGAATAAAATAATAAAAAGAGGATAATTCGCTAAAATATAAGAACACCAAATTTATAGAAATTTGCTGAAAATAAGAAGAACTATAATAAAATGAACGTAGACTGAAATAGGCAAACTTGAGACTTTGCAAGTATGTTTATAACTAGTAGTTATAACAAAAAAGACAAAATAAAAGAGAAATTATAATGTAAATTATAATTAAGCGAAAAGAACATAAGAGGCTTATTCCAAACGTAGAGATAAGTTAATAAACAAATAGAGTAGAAATAACAGAAGAAGTTTATTTTAAAACTTGCACTAAGCTAATAAGCAAATGTAGAAGTATGGCCCGTACTGGTAGCATTCCTTATCAGTCAGGAACTGATGGTCTCACAATAGATTAGGTGAGGCTGGGACATGCTTATGCTGAAGTAGGTAAATAAGAGGTCAATAGATAGAAGCTCAAATCAGGGTATTTGGGCAAGGGACACGACTAGATTTTGTTTGTTATGACCCGTACCTGCAGCATTCCCTTTTTTCAAAATAGGATTGATGGTCTCACAAACACTTAGGTAAGCTAGGCAGGACCTATCAGACTGGGCTGATGGTATCACAACTGACCAGGTGGGAATGGGCATACTTATGCTGAAGTAATAGTAAATTAGAGTTCAAAAGAAGAAGCAATAAATATTGCAAACCGGCGGTAACCGGGCATGGGATCTCGAAGTTGGGATATAAGTCGCTATGGAGTTCCAAAGCGCTAAACATATGTCTTTTGCTGTGGGACCCACAAGATGGAACTAGCTCATAATGGCACAACAGAGATAGAAAGCCGATCAACGGGTAGAATTAGGACTTTAATCTAACTAAAATAGGATTAGGATTTCATCCTAATCAAAGCAACTATTTAAGACAAGTGCAAACAATTCAATGAGTCAAAGCAACCAGAGCATACAGTTAAACAGTATTTTATTCCAGTTTATCTTTCCTTTATTTCCTTTTATACTAAATCTGTTGCTAAGTCTATTAGCTTACTAGATTTTACTTCCACTCACCAGACTTTTAGTCAGACCCACTCCTCCATTTTTCCCCTTTCCCCCTTATAGGCCAACAGAGGCAAGGACGGTAGATTTCAGCTTTCTTGGGGAGAATTCTTGGAGATTCTTCTTCTTTTAAGTTTTCATTTCATTTGGATTTTGAAGTACCGGTAGAGGGATGGTTATTTTTATGTACTCTGATGATGTGACTGAAATTATATTTTTCATGAGACATGTGCACTTGGTTTTGACATATTTGGTTTTTATGACTTATTTTTTGGAGTAATAAAGTTACCATTTAAATGTTTCCGCTGTTATTATTTATTTGTCATGTGAATCTTAGTCTCTGTAAATTTTTAGCTATACCTACAAGGAACCACATCTTTTAGTGTGTCCTTTTAGGTATACTAAGGGGTGCGGGGTGTTTCAAAAATTATATTTTCTCCTAAGACATTTACTATCATTCTAGTAATTATTTGTTGCAAACCTATTTCTATATTATAGGCTTATTAAGAATATTCTTTATTTCCCTCTTCCGTCCCATAAATGTCAGTTGTCTAAAATAAATGATCATTATTATTCAAATTAGACAATCGTTTCATGATATTTAATTTTTCGTTTCAAATTCAAGGATATATGCTTATTCCATTTATGCATTTATGTCCCCTTTTAATTTATGTTACACCCTATTGACTCATGTTTATTGCCATGCTAATTTTGCAATCATTTTTCATAATTTTTGAAGTTACTACCTTTTTTCCGTCACAACCTCCTAACTATATGGTTTGCTACACTATTAATATCTAGACATCCTAATTATGGCTAACATGTGCATCGTCATATATTTATATATTATGCTTTTTGTGTTACCTTATGAATATTTATATTTTTAAACGGCATGCACAATTATACGTGTGTGTGTATTCCTATTTCTAATTCATTAACTCATATGCTTAAGAATTTCAGAATACACACTTATATATACATTCTGCAAAGAAAATTCATTTTCACATTTTAATATATTAGAGCAATCCTTCCAAAAATTGATTAGCATTATAACTTTCCATAAATTATCTAAAAGTGAGACTTTTTCCACATTTGAAATTACAAGAAATCCTTTCTTTATTATGTTGAAATAGAAAGTGCAAACTACAGAGAAGAACACCCCTACTTTACACATCGCTTTCAATTTGATATTTTCCTTATTATTCTAATCGTCGCACTTTTTATACATAGTTGTAGAATTAGATTATTTATGGAAATTTGCATAGAAAATGTAACAACCCATAATTTTGTAAATATTTTAATTAAATTTTATTTGAAAACTTTAATTTTTACATTATTCAAAATTTAATTTTCGAAATTTTCCAATGTAAGTTTGAAATTTGTTTGTAATTTATTTTCCAAATTCAATACATTAAACATTTTATGAAAATTTTATATTTTTGGGTCAAACTTTGACGTTTATTTAAAAAGTTTAAAAATTAATTTTTTTGTTCTAATCTTTTATTTGAAGTTGGATATAATTATAATATCCTTTCTTCTTTTTGTTTCATTTAATTCTGATTTATACTTTTAAAATTGAATAAAGCACAGCGTTTTACAAACAATTAATTTCTGTGTTTATTTTTTATTTTTCCTGTGATTATTTTATTTTCTATTTTGTTTCCTCTAGAATTTATTTATTTATTGAAGTTTGTTTGTGTATATTCTTTTATTTAATGGCTTGGAAACAAATTAATTAGACATACGTTATTTTGTTTAATTAGGCATAGGTTACATCTGCTTTATTTCTTGCCTTTTCATTTGCATGTCCTCTTTATTACTTGCTTTAGCCATACAAACTCTTTACCTAGCTATGTATTTCTCATTTGCAAATAACATACAAGAAGATTTATTTCTCGTTTCAAAACTCCTCATTTTTCATTTGCATTTTAGAACAAAATATATATAAGTTTATTTCCCCTAAATTTTTGCCTTTTCTTTTCTTGCCTTCTCATCTTTCCTCAGCCGTTCATTTGTTTTTTACGAACACTAGCAGCCATCACTTTGTAAACCACGTACAAAGTCTCTCAAATCCATCTTATTCATTTGCGTTTAGAGAAAGAAAAAATATAGCAAGTTCAATCCATGACTTCTTCTTCCTCTTCTTTCTCCTTTTCTTTTTCTCTTTTCTTTCTTTGTTTTCTTCATGAATAGGCTCGGCGTCTACCTCCTCTAGTCGACTTCACCACTCCACAACCACCTAGACCGACCACATCACCTCCTTATCTCTACAAAACCAAAAGCCATGACCACAATGTGCAAAACTCCACCAAAGCTTGCTGACAACAGAGCCTAGCATACCAAAAACAAGTTGTGGCCGAGCATGCTATAATGTGGTCTAGCCAATTTGCATGTGGCCGAGCCTACTAGCTTGTTGTTTGATCATCTTGCTTTGTTTTATCAAAAGGTTATGTCACTTTGTCATATTTTTCAATTGTTTAAATTCTAATCTTTGTGTTGAGAATTATATTCTTATGTTTGTTGTATTTGATTGCATATGAGATTTGGATCTGACTCTTCATTCACTCAAAAATGTAGTCGTGCTTTACGGAGTTTAGATTTGGGTTTGAATTTCAATTCTAGCTTTAAAAAGGTGAGTTATTCACTCTAGACATTACATACTCATATGATTGTGAAATTATGACAAGTGAATTGTATAAATTATTATGCTATGTTCATACCTGCCTGTGATATGTTTATATGATGTTAAAAGCTATTTATATATCTGTTACATCATCTGTTATGGTAATATATGCTATTCTGTTATTTTATTCCATGTTTATCACACTGCAAGTTCCCTATCACTATGGGTTGAAATGATACATACTCAAACGGACATTAGAATAAGGAAAAATCATTATGAGCTGAAATGATAGGCTTGAGTGACTTTTATTATATTTATTTTCCTTGGGATTGCGCGTTTGAAATGATAGAACCCGGATTTTTCTTTTTAAATTACGGATTGAAATGATATATATCCGTATCACTTGATTTAGGTTAGAAAATATTAAACAGTCCCATGATTATATTTTTAAATAATATTGTCCTAAAAGTTTATTACCTTTTTTTAAATAATATTTTCCTAAAAGATTATTAAGTAATTTTAAGTTGATATATATATATATATGATAGTTTGACTTAAAATTTGATTTAATGCTTTAAATTATAAAGGTATATTGGTTTTTCTGTAAGTTAAAATTTATAATTTAATAATTGGTTTTAAGTTGAATTAAAGATCTTTATTGATGATATATACCCTAAAAATTGAGTTGACCTAATATGGAAGTTGTAAATCTAACATAGAAATTGTTATGAATTTTACGTTATGAAATGGACATGTTTTGTATAATAAATAATGTTTTTTGAACTGGTAAAATGGAATACAGTTTTAATTGGACAATTTGTAATAAAATTTATTTAACTATAAAATCATAGTTAATTTATGTCTAGATGAATAGATCTATGAAGAAAATTTGATTATTATATTAACTATGAAAAAATATTCTTTTGTGAAATGTTATGTTTTGTAAGATAAATAGCTATGGAAAAATGTAAGTTAAACATACAAGTGAGACGTAAGTTTAAATAATATTTTAATTGATTAATATAATAAATGTTCTTTATTGTAATAACAAAAATGAAAGAAACATGTAAAGTTTTAATTAATGCAAGAAATATGTAAAGTTTTAATTAATGAGAGAAACATGTAAAGTTTTAATTAATGATAGAAACGTGTAAAGTTTTAATTAATGAAAGAAACGTGTAAAGTTCTAATTAATGAAATAAACATGTAAAGTTTTAATTAATGAAAGAAACATGTAAAGTTTTAATTAATGCAATACTGATTAAAATGATAAATGTTCTTTACTGTAATCAAAACGTGAATTAAAACGTACATTTGATAATGTAGTTTTAATTAGTGTAATATTGATTAAAATGATAAATTCTCTTTATTGTAATAAAAATGTAGGTTTAATTAATGTAATATTTATTAAAATAATAAATGCTCTTTACTATGATAAAAATGTAAATTAAAACATACATTTGATAGTGTAAGTTTTAATTAGTGTAATATTGATTAAATGATAAATGCTCTTTAATGTAATAGAAATGTAAATTAAAACGTACATTTGATAATGCAAGTTTTAATTAGTGTAATATTTATTAAATTGATAAATGCCCTTTATTGTAATAAATGTAAGTTAAAACGTACATTTGACATGTAAATTTTAATTAATGTAATGGTGTATTTTAAATTGATTAAAATGATAAATGTTCCTTACTATAATAATAGAATGTAAGTTGATAATGTACATTTGATATGTAAGTTTTAATTAATGTAAATGGCATATTTTAAATAATTAAATAATAAAGTTTCTTTATTATAATAATAAATGTAAGTTAATAATGTACTTTTACCTTAACATAAGAATTTCATCTTTAAATTGATATTACAGTAACAAAGTTTATTTAACTACAAGACTGTGATAAAATGATCATGTTAAAATTTTTAAGGATATAAATACTTTGATTATATAAAATGTTAAAGTGGAAAGTATTACGTTCCAAAAATGCTATGATTCCTTAAGGTTACATTTCCAAAATGCTATGATTTTCTTAAGTACTAGATTTCCAAAATGCAATGATTTTCTTAAGTATTGCTTTTCCAAAATTCTATGATGTTTAAGGTTATGTTTTCGAAATGCTATTATTTCTAAAATGTAATGTTTTTCGGAATGCTGTTATTTCTAAAATGTAATATTTTCAAAATGCTATGATTATAGAGGTTGCATTTTTAAAGTGCTATGGCTTCTAAATTATTATGATTTTAATGTGTTATAATTGAATTTATAGATTTTGGGAGTTTTACAACTTTGAAAATGAATATTACTTTTCCAAAAGAATAATGAATTTGGGTTTATTTAAATAATATGTTGATTTGGTTTTGGGATTTAAATGATATATTATTACTTTGGTTTTGAGATGGAAACGATATATTAAGTTGGTTTTGAAATGTAATAATATAGTATTTAGTTTTGAAATGGATATTATTTTGGAAAGTAATAGTATTTGATTTTTAAATGGTTTCAGAACAGAAAGGTTTTGAATGAATTTCCATGGGTTATAATAATGTTTGGTTATTAAAGAGTCTGGGATCGGAACTTTTCATACTCTCTGCCAACTCTGAAAACCACTTTAACAAACGTGTATGTGGTGCAGATTCCAAAATGAAGTAGGATGGTGGCGGAGTTCCTATAAGGTATATACGTAGACCCGACTCTCATGTGTTGGCATAAGGTGGCTAAAACAGGAGCGCTAACGGGCCAGTGAGGTACCCCTCTTATCGGACACATTCCTTTGATGCCATTCTATTACTTTGTGATTGATTGGGGCTCTTTGATTTTAGGGGTATGGCTCGAGGTGGGCGGTAGCTGTGCGCTATGCATCACCACCAGCCCGGATGCGTAATTGGTATATCTACCCTAGCATTGCCTAGCTGCGCCGTGTTACCTACCCTAGCGAGCCTTTTACGAGTTTGATTTGTGTCGTACCTATGGAGTATCTTCTAGTAGCCTCCCGATCAGGAGGTACACAAGTACTGTATATACTATTGGCACTATTACGTGTTAAGGTGGAAAATGTAAAGCCTTAACGCTATTTAAAAGTAAGTTTATTTTGCTATAGACATTATTATAATAGCGAAATATTACTACATAGTAAATAGTTTAACGGATCCTTAGAGGATGAGAGGTCCCAAGCATCCTTTAAGTTGCTTGTACCTTTTATATTACTGTTCACTTGAGTTGGTTTACATTGTATAAGTATGTATGTCCTGACTCGAGTGTTTTGAGTTTTGCTTTACGCTCGGGTCAGATGAGTGATACAGCATTAGAGACTCACCTTTGTAGTTGGAGCCTTCCTTGAAGATCCAGCCATCTATTTCATTCTCAGTAATCCAGTTGATTCCAAGGTTGTATTTAGCATTGTACTTGATTATCATCTTGTTACTTCTGTTGCATCTTGTTTAACTCTGATGTATATTTATATATTAGCTTCATGAACTACTATCTCTTTGCTTCCGCTGCATTATTATATTACTCTGTGTCTATGGTATGTGATTTATTTACTGCATATTCTGAGTTTTGTCAAATTTTAAATTTACAATTTGGTATTTTTAACTATTCAAGTCTGACATGTGCGGATGCGAATGGTTGAAAATATCGGGTCGTTACATTTAGTATCAGAGCTTTGGCTCTAGGCAAACTTAGCATGTATGGTAAATTTATTTACAGAATCACTTTTATTCGAATGACAATCTCTTCCTTTTTGACTCTGTCTCCTTTCAATTTCGGAATGTTCCCTCGGCTTTGAAATTCATTCTTGTCCCTCATTATTCGGTATTCGTCTAAATTCTGGAGCATCCCATAGCTCCACTGAATGACTTGTAAAAGGGGAAACTCTTTTACAATAGGAATTTATTTACCGGAGATTTATATATATCCTCAGTGTAGATACTAGTATCTCTTGCTATCCCCAATTATATCTCTTGAGATCGGATGTAGATTTGCCATAGAACTGCACATCGATCTAATTCTTGAAGCTGCGGTTGACCGGTTAAGGTTGTGCGCGGTTTATATAAGCTTATCCATTTCCTTATTCGGTTAGTTAATCATCTTATCTTTTGTTCTAACTTATCCTCAAGTCAAAATTTTCTTTGATGTGAGTTAATCAAATTTGAACCCCTATTTTTGCTTTGTAAGTCTATATTTAAAATGTTTTATATATTGTGTTGTTTGAGTTGTTGATGTTGATTTGGGTTTTCGATCGATTCGTCTAATCAACGCTATCGATAGGATCTCCAAAACATTTTAACAGAGCAAACTGACACAATATAGTATTCAAATTTAGTAAATGAAATAAATTTCATATATTTATATTGTATATATAAGTTGATTTTTTTAATTTTGATAATTAATTGAATAGGTTATTAAGTAATAATATTTGACTTTATATGTAGCTTGTAACCATTAGCTTTTGTTTCATATATAAATAATTGAACTAAAAAACATGGTTATGAATCAATGTAGAAATTTAAATGAATTTAAAACAAGAAAATAAGAATTTAATTTCCGATGGTCTCAAACTTTTGTTTAAAGTTAAAGGGTATATTGTTTAAGGTATCTCAAGTAGAAATTGTTTCAAAGAAGTTTTAATTTGTAAATCAGTGCTCTTTTCTTTGTCGTTGGAAAATAATTTCGGTGATGACTACAACATCATCGACTTTCATTTTTGAGTTTCGGAGTAAAGAGACCATTATGTAGTTTTGCTACAGTCTTGCTTTGGTAAATTAAATTGATTTGGATTTCTGAAATGTAACTTGATTTATAATATATGTGATATAGTATCTAAATAGGATTTGGTATATATTGTGTATAATTATTTATCTCTAAAATAGTTGAAGTTAATTGAAATCTAGTTCTTAAACTTTTTCTTAAAAGATAATGTCAATTATAAAATGAAGCCAAAATTTATGAATAAATAGTTATGCTTGGATAATTGAATTAAGAAAATTTTATTTGTATAATATTCTATTACCTTCCAATATAACTTACCTAAATTACTAGAAGTTAACAATGTAACTGAATAATATACAATATAAAAGGATTTTTATAAATAAATTTTGAATGTTCATAATAAATGTTGCACACTTAAATTTTAGTTATAAAAGATTATTAAAGGTAAATAGAATAAAGGTTAATTGAATAAAATGCAATATAAAATGATGTTAAGGGAATTTATAAACAAATTAGAGTAGTTATAGTAAGATGGAAAATGTGTAAATTATGTGATTAGATATATTAAGTGGAATAAATCTAATAATAATTTAGAATAAAGAAGGATTAAATTTATTGAATAAATTATGAGTATAATAAAAGATTTTCAAATGCATGATTTAGAAATTTGTTAATTTAAGATGATTGGATGATAAGATAATGAAATTAGAAATAGTTAAGATTTATTTAACTTAGGTGAAATCAAGCATTAATATAAGTTGAAATTTTCATGGTTTAAAGTTTATTATCTTGTCTTGATTTCCAATCCCTTTTCTTTTGGGACGTTTCTATTCTCCTACTTCCTTTTCGGGGACGAAAAGTTTTTAGTGGGGGAGAGTATAACAACCCATAATTTTGTAAATATTTTTAATTAAATTTTATTTGAAAGCTTTAATCTTAAATTATTTAAAATTGAATTTTGGGAATTTTCCAATGTAATTTGTTTGTAACTTATTTCCCAAATTCAATAAATTAAACATTTTCTGAAAATTTTATACATTTGGGTCAAACTTTGAATTTTATTTGAAAAGTTTAAAAATTAAAATTTTAAGTTCTAATCTTTTATTTGAAGTTGGATATAATCATAAAATCCATTCTGCTTTTTGTTTCATTTAATTCTGATTTATACTCTTAAAATTGAATAAAGCACAGCGTTTTACAAACAATTAATTTCTGTGTTTATTTTATATTTTTCCTATGACCGTCTTTTATTTTATTTTCTATTTTGTTTCCCTCGACTTTATTTATTTATTGAAGTTTATTTGTGTATATTCATTTATTTAATAGCTTGGAAACAAATTAATTGGACATACGTTACTTTGTTTAATTAGGCATAGGTTACATATGCTTTATTTCTTGCCTTTTCATTTGCATAGCCTCTTTATTATTTGCTTTAGTCGTACAAACTCTTTACCTAGCCGTGTATTTCTCATTTGCAAAACACGTACAAGAAGATTTATTTCTCATTTCAAAACTCCTCATTTTCATTTGCATTTCAAAATAAAATATATATAAGTTTCTTTCCCTTAAATTGTTGCCTTTTCTTTTCTTGCCTTCTCATCTTTCCTTAGCCGTTCATTTTTTTTACAAACCTTAGCCGCCATCACTTTGTAAACCACGTACATTACAAAAAAATACTCTATTACAACGTCCTTTTTACAACGGGCATTTGCTTCCCGTTGTAATAGTAGGCTACTGCAACGGTCGATTCAGGCCCGTTGTAATAGATGTCTTATATAACGCCTTTTTACAATGGGAAGTCTTTTCCCGTTGTAATAGAATGCTATTACAACGGTCCTTTTATTCCCGTTATAATAGATGTCAATTTTACAACGTTCACAAAATGACCGTTGTAATAGGGGTGCCATTTTACAACGGGCTAAACAGCCCGTTGTAATAGGTGCCAATTTTACAACGGGCTTAAAATGCCAGTTGTAATAGGTAACCCTAATTTTTAAACTCTGGCACCCCAAAGAAAAATTATAGAAGCCAGCCCTCTTTTCTTCTTTTCCGTGAAGCAATACTCTCGTTCCTCTTTTCCTCTTTTCTCTGCTCGAAAAATTAGGGCTTTCGAATTTGTTGAAGCCGCGAATTATATACGGTTATTTGCTTTGTCACTTTAATTCGAAGCCGGCTACTTCTTGATCGAGTTCGACTTATATTGGTATGTTATTTTCCTTTTGCTTTTCTGGTAGATATTCTTGAACTCGATCGATGATTCCTTTTGTTTTTTGGTAGATATTCCTGAACTCGATCGATTTTATTTTCCTTTTGCTTTTCTGGTAGATATTCTTGAACTCAAGATATATATAATTTCATAAAATTTTCACAGATGAATTTCAATACAGTAAATAAATCCCTCAAAAGTTCCAAACAAATTTTCACAAAAAGGAAATAAATTCGAGTTTTCTGTTTAAGGATTGGTTCAGTCGCGATTTTCTTGGAAGGTTAGGCAATTTAGGTTGACGATTAAATAACTTGGCAATGTGGTATAATTTGGTATATTTATCTGTCGTATAATGTTTGACCATGCTGGCAGTAATTGCATGTCATGAATTTTGTACCGAACCACAATATAGTTTCTGTAATAAGTACAGCCCTGGTAGTTCTGGCGAAAAAATGTAGGCACGGTGTTGCATGGGTATATTTTCATTCATGATTTTCATTTTTGATTTTGATATAAAACTACGTTGCGGTTAGTATATTAAAGAATTACTTTAAAATACCCTGAATTGGATGAGGCATAAATGCCTAGCGTGGTAAAAGATTGTAACAAACTGATTGAAATTCACAAGTGGTAAAGTAATCATATAACTGAATATGTAATGTGATATACTCATTTGGTAACTGGTTCATATATACAGATCAACCTCATTTGGTAACAATGAAGCAATTGTTAGAAACAAATGCGTGAGTGAGATTACTATAATAGTTTGAGCATCTAGCACCTCATTGCTTCATTGTTTGTCGTGTGTCTATTGGTGTTCTTCATTGCAGGTAGTAGTGGCTACCTTTCAGTGCCTGTAGAAAAAGAGTAGGTAACCGCACAACCTACCATGCTTGTAGCTGTTATGTCCATAACGATTATTATCCACACCTAAATACTTGTGAAGAAATGGTTACCACATTTTTGGTGTTGTATGTTGTTCACCTGCAAAATAAAGTGTCAGTAAGATTACTGAAATTTTTACATCAGGTAATGGGTCGGACATAAGTGTTTAGGGAAAGCTAGTTAAAAATTGTTGACTTATGGACAAGTTTGAATTTTAGGATACCCTTGCACATATATGATCATTTGTCATAAAAATATGATGTGCTCCTCATAATGCTGTTTTAGTCTTGTTTTATTGTATTTTGAGATTAATAAAAAATGAGACAATACTCCAAAATAGTATTTCCATGATCCTCAAAACATATAAAAGTAAATACATAATAATAGAATAATTAGACAAATTGTTTTATATTGCAATATTGCTTTATACATGAGTAAATGGTTGCTTTGGGATAAAATATTAGGCATTGATGGTTGAATTTTACTATAGCTATGACTTTTTGGTGTTTTGAAATATCAGGTTAAGTTTGCTGCATTATTTTGGTTTTGAATTTAATATCAATAGGTGATGAACAGGTCTTTGGTTGATAAAGGAAAATTAATGCATTTTCTTATGTCCAAAAACTTGCTATAGTTTCCGGTTTGAAAATAAATACACGAGTGTTGGATTAACTACTGCTACACTCATGTTTGACTAAAACAATCAAGAGCCATTTTGAAGATTATACGTTCAATGCATTGTTGCAAAAGTTAACATGCGGCGGTTGTTAAAGGATTCAACATACGTACGTGGATGTTGGGATCAGAGGCCAGGGTTATAAAAGAGATAAGTTGACGATTTCCAAGCAAAAAACTGTCATAATTATTAACAACAAAGGAAAAAAACATGAACTGCAACTGGATCGAGGAAAACCATTTGAAACTGTATTAAAGCAGGGAAGGAAGGGCGGATAACATGGAAACTTATTTCTGAATTAGATATCAAGTTGTTCCAACTGCTATCCAATTTGGGTTATGAAATAAGCTGTAAACTCAAATATAATTTTTGGACATCCTTTATTTATATGTAAACTTTGTTGGAAATTAGTAGGGTACAAAGTAATTCGAGGGCGAATATTTATTAAAATATTTCAGCATAGATGACATTTATAAATATAATTTAATTTGTATAAGAGATTGTGTGTCTGAATTTGCCACACTATCTGTTTCAGGATTTAGTTTCACCAACATAATTCAATCACTTTTTGACTGGAAATGAGAAATACAACTTTAGTTCACTGGAAACAACATTGGGTTTTGACTCCAAAACCAATTTTGCTGTTGAAGCTTTAACACAACTTTGACAATCAAATTACAAAAGTTAATTAACCTTTGTAAGGTTTATATTTTAATGCCAATGAACCCAACTTGACTGGAAAACTTTGAAAATATATGCATGAAATCATATATAATATATAATCTTCAGCAACACAACATTTATACATTCTTTGGTTAGCTCTTACGTTTTCCACTGGGGTATATCACTTGACCAAAATAGTGATATCATTTTTTTCCAGTAAGCTCATAAACAAATTACTCTACTTCAGAGGGCAATCATGCCTAATTCTGTAGCTCCTCCCATAAATTAATTACTGTAATTTGAAGTGAACGCATACCTAATTCGGTATCTCTTTCAGTTTTTATAATCAGCATCACATCCAAGAAACATAATCATAATCATTTTTTACTTAAAGTTAATACCCTAACTCTCAGAAAAAAGGAATACTGTGTGTCATAAGCTCTTCAACCATTAATGTTTAATATCAGTATACACAATTATAGGTAGATTTGTTTTATTGTTGCCTTTACCTGCCATTACTACTGTAATAGCCATGTATATTCTGTCATGTAGCCATACTAAACATGTGTAGTTGAGCAGTGCAAGGCAGTGATGGTATGTTGTGAAATGAAGTTCACTGTTGTTTGAGAGATGCAGTGTTGTATGGGTGGATGGTCTGTGGGTGTTTCGGTTCCTCGCGGTTGGTTGGAGGAGATCAGTTATTGGGTATTCGCGATTTGGGGATAAGGTTGAAGCTTCGTGATTGATAGTTGTTCAATTGATTGGGTGGTCGATTGCGTTGTCAATGATGTATGATTTTTGGGAGTGGGAAGTATGACAAGAATGGTAGTATTGTGTGTGCTTCTGGTATAGATGGTAGTAGTTGAAGTATGGGAGGTGATCAGTGGTTTTACTGTTGGAGGAGCTTGCTTGGTGGCAGTAGAATGTATGGTGACGTTCTATGTGTGGTAGAGAAGTGGAATTGTATGAAGTATGGGGTTGAATGACTCTGGATGGTGCGCAGGAGATTTACAAGGGTAATGCGGATATGAATGTTGAAGGAGGGGGGCAAGACTGGGTAAACAGTGGAACGATAGGTGTTGATGGTGATGAACCACTAGCAGTATGCAGTGTGCAGGGAGGAGGCAGTTGTTGATGGTCTGGTGATGGACAATAGTGGTTTATATAACTGATGGAGGTGGAGTACGTGGCTGTTGAGGGTGGTTCGAGTTGGGAAGTTGATAGCAGGCGAAGGTATGTTAGGTTGTCAGTAGAATTCGATTGCGGTGGTTGTCAGGTGTATAGAAGGAGGTTTGAGAGTTCTTTTTTGTTTTATCTCCTTTTCTTTTTTGTTCCGACTGAATGAATGTGGAGATGGAGAAGTCGCACTAGAAATTTGATGTGGTATATTAATGGTGTTGTGTTATATGAAGGAGGGTGAACAGGCAAATAGACTTGTGTAGTGATGGAATGAAGTCTCGAAGTTGGTGAGGTAGTGGAATTGTTTGTTATGGCTCTGCAGGGTATTTTGATGTGGGATATGTGAATGTTAGTCTCTGTTAGCAATGGTTTGTAGTTTTTAAGGCTGGGGAGTATGGATAGGAGTTGTAGAGGAGTATGAAGGGTTAGAAATGATGCTATGCAGTCAGGGATGTTATGTATTTGGCATGTAAACTTATCTAACTTTTTGGAGTGTTAAAATTTTATGACTCTAGCTTTTAGTCTTTTCGTATGTGATTTTAATTATTTTACGACAATATTTAGTATTTGTATGGATGTATTGCATGGATGCCTGTAAGGACCCGATATTTTCAACCATTCGCATCTGCACATGTCGGACTTGAATTGTTCAAAATACCGCGTTGTAAATAAAATTTGGCAAACCTCAAAATATATAGTAAATAATTAATCACAGAATCACAGACACAGAATCAGAATACTCGCAGCAGAATTTTAAAATACTTAGTTGTTCATGAAGCCACTATAAATAGTCTCAATCAAATAAAAATTACATAGTCTTTAATCCAAATATAGTTTTAAATCATCAGTGGAACAATCCAAATGCCCACTAGTCTTGATTTCAAAATTTTAGATAAAGAACTGGAAAGGAAGTTTGCCAGCAGCTTGAAAGTGATCTACAGAAATCCTAGCTCCGGGATGAAAACTGAACTGCAACTCAGGCTGACCCGAGCGTAAAATAAAACATAAACACTCGAGTCAGGACATACATACTTATATAGTGTAAGCTAATTCAAGTGTACTGTAATATAGAGCAAGTAACTTAAAGGATGCTTGGGACCGCCTATCCTCTAAGGATCCGTTAAACTATTTACTATGTAGTAATACCTCGCTATTATAATAGTGTCTATTTGTAAAATAAACTTACTTTTAAATAGCGTTAAGGCTTTACATTTTCCACCTTAACACATAAATAGTGCCAGTAGTCTATACAGTACCTGCATATCTCCTGATCTGGAGACTACGAGAAGATACTTCATAGGTACAACACAAATCAAACTCGTACAAGGCTCGCTATGGTAGGTGACAGGGCATAACTAGGCAATGCCAGGGTAGATATACCAATTGCTACCCGGACCGATGGAAACATGCAGCGCGCAGCTGCCGCCCACCTCGAACAACACTCCCAAATCAAAGGTGCGCACCAAAACAATCACAAAAGTAATAGAATGGCATACGAAGAAGTGCGTCCGATCAGAGGTGCTACCTCATTAATCCGAGAATCGCTCCTGTTTTAGCCACCTTACGCCAACTCACGGGAGTCGGGTCCACGTATTTACCTCAAAGAAAACGTCACCACCGTCCTACTTCATTCTGGAATCTCCACCGCGTACATGGTTGTTAAAGTGGTTTTCAGTATCGACAGAGAGTATGCCAGATATCCGATCCTGGTCTCTTTAACAACCAAGCATTATTATAACCCGTGGTTACAACCATTTTAAAAATGGTATTTATACTTTAAAAATCAAAATAAATTTCAAATACCTTTCAATATCATAATATCATCTCGAACATCATTTATTTAAACATCGGTCGTTTTATTTAATATAATATACCATTTAAATCTATTTAATTTATTCAGGAATTGATTGCCTTTCAACTCACATTTAAAAGTTAAAATCTTCCATTTAAAACCATTTAAAGTCAATTCCTTATTTTTATTAATTTACATAATTAATTCCACAATTTAAGCCTTTTTCCCAAAGATTATTTCCATTAAATTTTAATAAAATAATCAAAAATTCAGTTTACATGGCACTTATAAAATGCTACCTAGAGTTATAGGTTAAAACAGTCCAATTACAAAAGATAGCATTTAAGTGTTGTAATAGATTATTAACTTAAATTATTAATTTCTAAATTCCCAAATATAACATATTAATTTACTTAACTTAAATCTCACCTTTAAAAAAAATTCAGAATTTCCCAAAATAAGTTATATTCCAAAATTTTACTTAAACATTTTTTATTTAACATCTTGCGTCATTCAAAAATCATTATAAATTTTATAAAAATTCTTTAAATACATTTTAAAACAGAATATTATAAACTTCCCATTTAAAATAGTTTAAGAGATTTCAGAAAAATATTATATAAAGCACGGGTCTGTATATAGTTTTCTGGCCTAGGTCAAGTGATATGGATATATATCATTTCAATCCGCAATTTACAAAACCACGGGTTCTACCATTTCAAACCCGCAATCCCAAGTTAAATAATAAATAATTAAATAATTAAATAAATAATTATCATTCAGGCCTATCATTTCAGCCTATAACGATCTCAAATTTACAGGGAACTTGCAGTGTGATTAACAGTAAATAAGCATTAAATAGTACAACTGCAATAATATTAAAATAAATAAACAACTATGATGTCTCAATTAATAAAGGGGTTTAACATCATACGTTTATATCACAGGCAGATAAATTAAATAAAATAAGTTTACAATTACACTTGTGATTAATTCACAAATATACAAGTATGTTTGTCCGGTGAGGAATAATCACCTTATTACCATCGAAGATTTTGATTCAAGAATGATGGTAACACTTTGAAAAGAGAATGCACAGAAGCACGATCAAATAGTGGTGAAGGCTGCGAGCAGATTTTTTTATTCTTGAAAAGGAAACGAATAAATTCAACATCAAAACTAGTAAAATTTAACACAAAATTTCAAAATAAACTGAACGAATGGAATCAAATATTGACTTGACCACTTCACTAGATGGAGAGAGGAAGATAGGGTGTAGATGGGCATGAAGTGGACGACAAAATACAACAGACAAAAAGAAGAAGGAAGGAAAAAAATGAATAAAACCATTACCTGATTTCCCTGCTCACGAAGAAGAAAGAAGCAAATGGAGATGCAGAAAATTTTGAGGTGAGGAAATATGATATGAGGTTTGTATTTATAGGCAGAAGCTTTGCACGCAAGGAAAAGTAACGTGTGCAAATCAAATGGGAACAAAATGGGAAGCAATTTTTTTTTTTTGCTTTGATATGTGATGTTGAATTATTGCGTTTATAAGGCAAAGAATATTTAAATCGAATAGTTAATTTTTGCAGTGGTATCTTGGACCACATATTCAAAAGTAACATACATTGATTTGATAAAGGAATGGCAAAAGAAATTTTTTTTTTTGAACAGTACGTGAACATGAATCGAAAGGGTGCTGTCATTCCCCTGAATATGCATGATGTTTGAGATAAAAGGGGAAATAAAATTTAAATTAATTTCTTTCATTTTATTAATTTTTTTGCTGACCGAGTATTTCCAAAAGGGTTTGCATGATTCATAGTAAGAAACATCAAACATATTTTGCTTTGACTGAAGAGGAAATTTCGAACGTTGCCAATAGTTTTAGGTAGGATATAATAGATATGTAATATACGGTATCCGTTTCTTTCTGAAATAAATTAGCAGTCTATGCATGTGATATCTAAAGTTATTGCATTGTTTTTATCATTTTCTGCCATGTAGGTTAAATTACATTTAGTTGCAAATATAAAGCAAATTTAACTGAAATTTGGTTCTACTACATAGAAAATGAAGTTTGACATATTTTATTATTACAGGAATAGTTTTACTTTGCAATCTTTCAAAATAAAGTTAAGGGAGGCAAGCTGATAGGAAAAAAAATATATACTGCTTACATGACAAGAAACTTGCATTGATGATTTAGTTTAAAAGATGAAAGTTTAACTGATAGATAAAATAAGGAACGCACAAATTAAGGATATGAATGTTAGAAAAATCAAAGATTTTATACCAAACAAAATAGTTGCAGCAAAAGAGAAAAGGGATGTCCCTAAAAAGGTAAATGGCTAGTCACGGTTAAAGGAAAATTGAAACGGATATGCTTCCCTCTTACTCAAAAATGTATGATTTGTTTAACCATTTTTAGTTACGGTATACACATTTGGAATGCACACTATAGACGCAATAACTAACTCAAAATTTTACGCTCAAAATGACACCTAAATTCTTATACGTTTTCTTATATACATTATTTACTTCATCAGATAACGTGCCCTTTAAATGCATACTTAAACAGTTTCTTTATGAATCTTGAAATTTATTACTTATTAAGATATGTTTTGTTTACACTGGGTTTTTATTCATTCATTTATCATTTACCCAGAATCTATTACAAAAGTGTATATAAGTAACGGTATAAATTATTTTATTTTTAAAAGGTATACAATCTATTTTAAAGAACAAAAGTGAGATAAAAGCTGTTGTGAATTTATTCAATTAAACTAAAAGATTTGAAAACTAGAATTTAAAAAAAAAAAATTGATTCCGATGAACGTTAATTTATAACCAAAATATGCATTTTAGAGTTTCTTATAAATAAAAATCTTGGGCGAGCTAAATTTAGAAAAGGACAAAAAAAGAAAAATGGAAAATGAGTGGCTACAAGAATGGAAAGAAATAAACAGGCTAGAATTGAAAAGGTCATGAATTAAGGTAAAAGAAACATATATATTTAATCTTGTATGCAAATGAAAAAGGAATGAGATAAGGAGAAGATTTTGGAGTGATTAGGAAGAGTAATACAAAACTAAAGTGTGGTAATTAAATAGATAGGTAAATAGAAAGGTAAGAAATAAATAATTTAGCGTATGCGTAATTTAAAACAAAGTAACGTATGTATAATTGAAATTTTTTTCAAGCTATTAAATAAAAGATACACATAAGAAATATTTAATAGATAAAATAAGGTCTAGACAAATAAATAAGAAATAAATGTCAAGAGATAGACATAGGAAAATAATACAGAGACTAGGCAAATAATCATGAGAAGTGGGAAATAAATCTTTTTATTTGAATGAAAAAAAGAAATACACATTTATGAATGAGGTGGATGGCTAAGGTAAGAAAGAAAGAGGGTATAAACGAATAACTTGATGTATTAATTTTTCTTTCTAGAATTGCCTGACAGATGAGAATGATTAGCTTTGTGCGTGAATAGCAAGTACAATACACGGCCAAAGGAAAATGAACAGCTAAAAGAAATAAAGAGCAGGCAATTAAAAAGGCAAGCAATTAAGACAATATAACGCATACCCTTTTAGTTTCTTCCAAGCCATAAATAAAAGATATAAACAAGCAACAATCCAATAAATAAACATGACTGTCTAGACAAAATAAAAATAGAAAGATAAAATAGAGGTGGATATAAGAAAATAATAATAATAAGAATATATATATATATAATATGTAATAAAAGTAGAAAAATTTATTGCATGTAAAACGTTGTATTTTATCAAAAAAAAAGTATAAGTTTTAAATTCCCAATAAATCCATATATTTGATTTCTCAATCATGTTATTGAATCAACTATTAACTTATCCTCTTATGGGTAATATTAAAATTGGTTTATATACTAATACAAAAAAAATTCCCAATTCATCCAAATTTCAATTAATTACTTTCCAATAACTACCATGCTTAAATTCTACTCTTTTATTAAAAATTTTATCACTCTATAAACCTAGTTATTATTTGTTTATCTTTCCTTACAAAAATATATATTCCAATTTTCATCTTTCTTTTGTAATAACTTGTTATTTTCAATTATATTGAATTTCCCAAATATATACATTTATCATAAATAAAACCTAAATCAATTTATTCAACTTGGTTTCATTCCTTTATTTCATCTTATGAATAAAATATAAATTTCCATTTATGTCATTTCATTTACATTCACGCATTACAGTTATACTCCTATCTCACATTAATGAACATTTACCTACATTTAAATGTAATTGACTTCCTACTGTGAATTTAACAGCCCAAAATAAAAAGGTGACTTGCATAAATGTTGTCACTAACTTTATATTACACTCAAGTTTATTATTTCCACTAATTATCAGAATTGCTTATATAATGTTGAATTCAATCCATTATCATACGTTTATTTTGATATATTCAATTTAATACCCAAATGTAACAGTTATAACTACATTAATAGACCAATTAAATAGTAACTTACAACCGTTACTACATCCCTTTTATTTTCATTTCATTTTAAACACTCACTTCATTATAAATTATAAAGGTTTTTTTTTCTTTTCTTTTTCTTCTTAAATTTAATTACAAAAATCTTATTAAATTAACCAATTTAATTATCGAAATTTACAAGTCATTACACTCTCCCCCACTCAAAACTTTTCGTCCCCGAAAAGGAAGGAGGTAGGAGAATAGAACACCCTGAAAGAAAACTAAATTGAAACTCAAAATGGAATCATTTATTTAAACCATATAAATTCAATTTAAATTAATTAATATTCAATAATTGATTTAATTCATTTGATTTTTACTGAAGTTAAATCAATCTTAACTATTTCCAAATTAATTATCTTATTATCCAATTATTTTGAAATTAACAATTTCTAAAATCATAAATTTATATAGTCATTTATAGTAATCATCTTTTATTCAACAAATTTAATTCTTCTTTATTCCAGATTATTATTAAATATATTCTACTTAATATATCTTATCGCACATATTAAGTAGATTACATTTATTATAACTATTCTAATTTATTTCTAAATTTCCTTTAACACCATTTGATATGGTATATTATTCAATTATTATTTTTATTCTATTTACCTCTATTTGTCTTTTTTTAACTGAAACTTTCAGTGTATAACATTCATTAAAACCACTCAAATTTTATTTATAAAATCCTTTTATATTGTACATTATCCAATTACATAGTTAATTTCTGAATGATTTAGGTAAGTTATATTGGCATGCAATTATACAAGTAAATTTTTTTCTAATTCTATTATTCAAGTTTAAATATTCATTCAAAATTTGACTTTATTTTATCATTAGAATCACCTTTTAACATAAATTTATGAATTAAATTTCCAACTAAATTCAAACACTTTAGAGATAAATAAATACATACATATAGTATATGTCAAATCAAATTTAAATCACATATCTATATATATATTATAAATTAAGTCATATTTTAGAAATTCAAATCAATTTAATTCTTGAAGCAAAACTACAGCGTGGTCTCTTCACTTCGATACTCGAAAATGAATGTCGATGATGCTGCAGTCATCACCGAAATTTATTTTCCAGCTACAAAAAGAAGAGCATTAATTTTTAAAACTTTGAAATTCTTTGGAAACAAATTTCTATTCGAAAATACTTTAAATAATATTTCCCTTTAAATAATATATCCTTTTAAGACTTTAAACACAAAGTTTGAAACTATCAGAAATTAAATTCTTACATTCTTGTTTTAAATTCATTTTTGTTTCCAAATAAATTTATAACCATGTTTTATAGTTCAATTATTTATATAAGACAAAACCAATGTTTTATAAAACCATAAATAAAATCAAACACTATTATCTCTAAACAACTAGTTAAATTCTGAAAATTATACTTATATATATAATATTAGATTTTTCCCAAATATAGGAATAAATTTTTTCAAAACAAGTATAGAGATTCAAATTTGATGGACTCAAATCAAAGAGAATTTTGATTTAAAGATAAGTTGGAATCAGAAGATTCGATGATTAAACAACAGAATAAGGAACTGGATAAGTTTATATAAATCGTGGGCAACCTTAACCGGGTCAACCGTGACTTAAAGAATAAGATCGATGTGGATTTTCTAGGGTAAATCTACATTCGATCTGAAAAGATAGAGTGCAGAATAACCAAAGATACTAGCATATAAACCGAGGATAAATATAAATCTCCGGTGAATCAATGCTAGTTGTAAAGGAGTTTCACCGCTATATTAGAATATTGGCGAAACCGCCAATTCACTATAAAGATCATCCGAAGTGGAGTTATGGGATACTCCAGAATCGAAAGAAAATGAATAGTGAGGGACACGAATGAACTTTGGAACTGCAGGGAACGTTCCAAAATTCGAAAAGGAAGAGATTCAAGCTCGAATGAAAGTGATTCTGTAAATCAAATTTACCATACATTCTAAGTTTTGCCTAGAGCCAAAGCTCTGATACCAACTGTAACGACCCGATATTTTCAACCATTCGCATCCGCACATGTCGGACTTGAATTATTCAAAATACCGCGTTGTAAATAAAATTTGGCAAACCTCAAAATATACAGTAAATAATTAATCACAGAATCACAGACACAGAATCAGAATACTCGCAGCGGAATTTAAAAATACTTAGTGGTTCATGAAGCCACTATAAATAGTCTCAATCAAATAAAATTTACATAGTCTTTAATCCAAATATAGTTTTAAATCATCAATAGAACAATCCAAATGTCCACTAGTCTTGATTTCAAAATTTTAGATAAAGAACTGGAAAGGAAGTTTGCCAGCAGCTTGAAAGTGATCTACAGAAATCCTAGCTCCGGGATGAAAACTGAACTGCAACTCAGGCTGACCGAGCGTAAAATAAAACATAAACACTCGAGTCAGGACATACATACTTATATAGTGTAAGCAAATTCAAGTGTATTGTAATATAGAGCAAGTAACTTAAAGGATGCTAAGGACCTCCCATCCTCTAAGGATCCGTTAAACTATTTACTATGTAGTAATACCTCGCTATTATATTAGTGTCTATATGTAAAATAAACTTATTTTTAAATAGCGTTAAGGCTTTACATTTTCCACCTTAACACATAAATAGTGCCAGTAGTCTATACAGTACCTGCATATCTCCTGATCTGGAGACTACGAGAAGATACTCCATAGGTACGACACAAATCAAACTCGTATAAGGCTCGCTATGGTAGGTGACAGGGCACAACTAGGCAATGTCAGGGTAGATATACCAATTGCTATCCGGACCGATGGAAACGCGCAGCGCGCAGCTGCCGCCCACCTCGAACAACACTCCCAAATCAAAGTTGCGCACCAAAACAATCACAAAAGTAATAGAATGGCATACGAAGAAGTGCGTCCGATCAGAGGTGCTACCTCATTAATCCGAGAATCGCTCCTGTTTTAGCCACCTTATGCCAACTCACGGGAGTCGGGTCCACGTATTTACCTCGAAGAAAACGTCACCACCATCCTACTTCATTCTGGAATCTCCACCGCGTACACGGTTGTCAAAGTGGTTTTCGGTATCGACAGAGAGTATGCCAGATATCCGATCGCATTCTCTTTAACAACCAAGCGTTATTATAACCCGTGGTTATAACCTTTTTAAAAATGGTATTTATACTTTAAAAATCAAAATAAATTTCAAATACCTTTCAATGTCATAATATCATCTCGAACATCATTTATTTAAACATCAGTCATTTTATTTAATATAATATAGCATTTAAATCTATTTAATTTATTCAGGAATTGATTACCTTTCAACTCACATTTAAAAGTTAAAATCTTCCATTTAAAACCATTTAAAGTCAATTCCTTATTTTTATTAATTTACATAATTAATTCCACAATTTAAACCTTTTTCCCAAAGATTATTTCCATTAAATTTTAATAAAACAATCAAAATTCAGTTTCCATAGCACTTATAAAATGCTACCTAGAGTTATAGGTTAAAACAGTCCATTTATAAAAGACAGCATTTAAGTGCTGTAATAGATTATTAACTTAAATTATTAAGTTTTAAATTCCCAAATATAACTTATTAATTTACTTAACTAAAATCTCACCTTTAACAAAAATTCAGAATTTTCCAAAATAAGTTATATTCCAAAATTTTACTTAAACATTTTTTATTTAACATCTTGCCTCATTCAAAAATCATTATAAATTTTATAAAAATTCTTTAAATACATTTTAACCCGGAATATTATAAACTTCCCATTTAAAATAGTTTAAGAGATTACAGAAAAATATTATATAAACCACAGGTCTGTATATAGTTTTCTAGCCTAGGTCATGTGATACTGATATATATCATTTCAATCCGCAATTTACAAAACCCGGGTTCTATCATTTCAAACCCGCAATCCCAAGTTAAATAATAAATAATTAAATAATTAAATAAATAATTATCGTTCAGGCCTATCATTTCATCCTATAACGATCTCAAATTTACTGGGAACTTGCAGTGTGATTAACAGTAAATAAGCATTAAATAGTATAACTGCAATAATATTAAAATAAATAAACAACTGATGATGTGTCAATTAATAATGGGGTTTAACATCATACGTTTATATCACAGGAAGATAAAATTAAATAAAATAAGTTTGCAATTACACTTGTGATTAATTCACAAATATACAAGTATGTTTGTCTGGTGAGGAATATCACCTTATTGCCATCGAAGATTTTGATTCAAGAATGATGGTAACACTTTCAAAAGGGAATGCACAGAAGCACGATCAAATAGTGGTGAAGGCTGCGACCAGATTTTTTTCATTCTTGAAAAGGAAACGAATAAATTCAACATCAAAACTAAGTAAAATTTAACACAAAATTTCGAAATAAACTAAACGAATGGAATCAAATATTGACTTGACCACTTCACTAGATGGAGAGAGGAAGGTAGGGTGTAGATGAGCATGAAGTGGACGACAAAATATAACAAACAAAAAGAAGAAGGAAGGGAAAAAATGAATAAAACCACTACCTGATTTCCCTGCTCACAAAAAAGAAAGAAGCAAATGGAGATGCAAAAAATTTTGAGGTGAGGAAATGTGATATGAGGTTTGTATTTATAGGCAGAAGCTTTGCACGCAAGGAAAAGTAACGTGTGCAAATCAAATGGGAACAAAAAGGGAAGCAATTTTTTTTTTTTTGCTTTGATATGTGATGTTGAATTATTGCGTTTATAAGGCAAAGAATATTTAAATCAAATAGTTAATTTTTGCAGTGGTATCTTGGACCACATATCCAAAAGTAACGTATATTAATTTGATAAAGGAATGGAAAAAGAATTTTTTTTTTGAACAGTACGTGAACATGAATCAAAAGGGTGCTGTCATTCACCTGAATATGCGTGATGTTTGAGATAAAAGGGGAAATAAAATTTAAATTAATTTCTTTCATTTTTTTTTTGCTGACCGAGTATTTCCAAAAGGGTTTGCATGATTTATAGGAAGAAACATCAAACATATTTTGCTTTGACTGAAGAGGAAATTTCGAATGTTGCCAATAGTTTTAGGTAGGATATAATAGTTATGTAATATACGGTATTCGTTTCTTTCTGAAATAAATTAGCAGTCTATGCATGTGATATCTAAAGTTATTGCATTGTTTTTATCATTTTCTGCCATGTAGGTTAAATTACATTTAGTTTCAAATATAAAGCAAATTTACCTGAAATTTGGTTCTACTACACAGAAAATGAAGTTTGACATATTTTATTATTACAGGAATAGTTTTACTTCGCAATCTTTCAAAATTAAGTTAAGAGAGGCATGCTGATAGCAAAAAAAATATACTGCTTATGTGACAAGAAACTTGCACTGATGATTTAGTTTAAAAGATGAAAGTTTAACTGATAGATAAAATAAGGAACGCACAAATTAAGGATATGAATGCTAGAAAAATCAAAGATTTTATACCAAATAAAATAGTTGCAGCAAAAGAGAAAAGGGATGCCCCTAAAAAGGTAAATGGCTAGTCACGGTTAAAGGAAAATTGAAACGGATATGCTTCTCTCTTACTCAAAAATGTACGATTTATTTAACCATTTTTAGTTACGGTATACACATTTGGAATGCGCATTATAGACGCAATAACCAACTCAAAATTTTACGCTCAAAATGACGCCTAAATTCTTATACGTTTTCTTATATACATTATTTACTTCATCAGATAATGTGCCCTTTAAATGCATACTTAAACAGTTTCTTTATGAATCTTGAAATTTATTACTTATTAAGATATGTTTTGTTTACACTGGGTTTTTATTCATTCATTTATCATTTACCCAGAATCTATTACAAAAGTGTATATAAGTAACGGTATAAATTATTTTATTTTTAAAAGGTATACAATCTATTTTAAAGAACAAAAGTGAAATAAAAGTTGTTGTGAATTTATTCAATTAAACTAAAAGATTTGAAAACTAGAATTTAAAAAAAAGGATTTAGATTCCGATGAACGTTAATTTATAACCAAAATATGCATTTTAGAGTTTCTTATAAATAAAAATCTTGGGCGAGCTAAATTTAGAAAAGGACAAAAAAAGAAAAATGGAAAATGAATGGCTACAAGAATGGCAAGAAATAAAGAGGCTAGAATTGAAAAGGTCAAGAGTTAAGGTAAAAGAAACATATATATTTAATCTTGTATGCAAATGAAAAAAGAATGAGATAAGGAGAAGATTTTGGAGTGATTAGGAAGAGTAATACAAAACTAAAGTATGGTAATTAAATAGATAGGTAAATAAAAAGGTAAGAAATAAACAATTTAGCGTATGCGTAATTTAAAACAAAGTAACGTATGTATAATTGAAATTTTTTTCAAGCTATTAAATAAAAGATACACATAAGAAATATTTAATAGATAAAATAAGGTCTAGACAAATAAATTGAGAAATAAATGTCAAGAGATAGACATAGGAAAATAATACAGAGACTAGGCAAATAAAAATGAGAAGTGGGAAATAAATCTTTTTATTTGAATGGCAAAAAGAAATACACAGTTATGAATGAGGTGGATGGCTAAGGTAAGATAGAAAGAGGGTATAAACGAATAACTTGATGTATTAATTTTTCTTTCTAGAATTGCCTGACAGATGAGAATGATTAGCTTTGTGCGTGAATAGCAAGTACAATACACGGCCAAAGGAAAATGAATAGCTAAAAGAAATAAAGAGCAGGCAATTAAAAAGGCAAGCAATTAAGACAATATAACGCATACCCTTTTAGTTTCTTCCAAGCCATAAATAAAAGATATAAACAAGCAACAATCCAATAAATAAACATGACTGTCTAGACGAAATAAAAATAGAAAGATAAAATATAGGTGGATATAAGAAAATAATAATAAAAAGAACACACATATATATAATATGTAATAAAAGTAGAAAAATTTATTGCATGTAAAACGTTGTATTTTATCAAAAAAAGGTATAAGTTTTAAATTCCCAATAAATCCATATATTTGATTTCTCAATCATGTTATTGAATCAACTATTAACTTATCCTATTATGGGTAATATTAAATTTGGTTTATATACCAATACAAAAAAAAATTCCCAGTTCATCGAAATTTCAATTAATTACTTTCCAATAACTACCATGCTTCAATTCTACTCTTTTATTAAATCTGTTATCACTCTATAAACCTAGTTTTTATTTGTTTATCTTTCCTCACAAAAATATATATTCCAATTTTCATCTTTCTTTTGTAATAACTTGTTATTTTCAATTATATTGAATTTCCCAAATATATACATTTATCATAAATAAAACCTAAATCAATTTATTCAACTTGGTTTCATTCCTTTATTTCATCTTATGAATAAGATATAAATTTCCATTAATGTCATTTCATTTACATTCACACATTACAGTTACAGTCCTATCTCACATTAATGAACATTTACCTACATTTAAATGTAACTAATTTCCTACTCTGAATTTAGCAGCCCTGACTAAAAAGGTGACTTTTATATTACACTCAAGTTTATTATTTCCACTAATTATCAGAATTGCTTATATAATGTTGAATTGCTTATATAATGTTGAATTCACTCCATTACCATACGTTTATTTGCATATATTCAATTTAATACCCAAATGTAACAGTTATAACTCCATTAATAGACCAATTAAATAGTAACTTACAACCGTTACTATATCCCTTTTATTTTCATTTCATTTTAAACACTCACTTCATTATAAATCATAAAGGTTTTTTTTTCTTTTTTTTCTTCTTAAATTTAATTACAAAAATCTTATTAAATTAACCAGTTTAATTATCGAAATTTACGGGTCATTACAATGCCGCTGTAATTTTTTTGAAAACTTGCATTTATTTTTCAACGGGCAATGTGCGTTGTTATATGAGCTTATTACAACGGTCAACAAACGTTGTTAAATAGGAATTTTACAACGGTCAATACATGTTGTGACATAGGCTATTACAACGGGTTATGGCCGTTGTTATACAGTTTGTTGCAACGGGCAAAACAAGTTGTTAAATATTCTTTTTACAACGGTCAATGCATGTTGTGACAAATGCTATGCAACTAGTATAGTTAGTCTATTGCAATGGGCTATGGCCGTTGTATTAGAGTTTATTACAACGGTCATAACCCGTTGTAAAAAGGTATATTGCAACGGTTTTTACAACGGGCTTTGCCCATTGTAAAATGTGGTGGATCTATTACAACGAGGCCTATTACAACGGGCACATGCCCGTTGCGAAAACCATATTACAACGGGCATTGCCCATTGTAAAAAGGCTGTTTTGTTGTAGTGGTATAAAGTTTCTTAAATCCATCTCATTCATTTGCGTTCCAGAGAAAGAAAAAAAAACATAGCAAGTTCAATCGATGGCTTCTTCCTCTTCTTTCTCTTTTTATTTTTCTCTTTTCTTTTTTTGTTTTCTTCATGAGTAGGCTCAGCCTCTACCTCCTCTAGCCAACTTCACCACTCCACAACCATCTAGACCGACCACATCACCTCATCTCCACAAAACCAAAAGCCGTGACCACCATGTGCAAAACTCCACCAAAACTTGTTAAAAACAGAGCTTAGCATACCAAAAACAAGTTGTGGTCGAGCATGCTATGATGTGGTCTAGCAAAGTTGCATGTGGCCGAGCCCACTTGCTTGTTGTTTGATTATGTTGCTTTGTTTTATCAAAAGGTTATGTCACTTTATCATATTTTTCCATTGTTTAAATACGAATCTTTGTGTTTAGAATTATATTCTTATGTTTGTTGTTTTTGATTGCATACAAGATTTAGATCTGACTCTTCATTCACTCAAAAATATAGTTGTGCTTTGTTGGGCCATTTCATGCTTTGCGGAGTTTAGTTTTGGGTTTGAATTTCAATTCTAGGTTTAAAAAGGTGAGTTATTCACTCTAGACATTACATACTTATATGATTGTGAAAAGATGACAAGTGAATTGTATACATTATTAGCCATGTTCATACCTTCCTGTGATATGTTTATATGATGTTAAATGTTGTTTATATATCTGTTATATCATCTGTTATGGTAATATACGCTATTCTGTTATTTTGTTTCCTGTTTATCACACTGCTAGTTCCGTATTACTATGGGTTGAAATGATACATACCCGAACAGACATTAGAATAAGTAAAAATCATTACAAGCTGAAATGATAGGCTCAAGTGATTTTTGTTGTATTTATTTTTCTTGGGATTGCCGATTTGAAATGATAGAATCTGGATTTTTCTTTTTAAATACGGATTGAAATGATATATATTTGTATCACTTGAACTAGGTTATAAAATTTTATACGGTCCCATGGTTATATTTTTAAATAATATTTTCCTAAGAATTTATTAAGTATTTTAAATAATATTTCCTGAAAGATTATTAAGTAATTTTGAGTTTATAAATATATGAAAGTTTAACTTAAAATTTTATTTAATGCTTTAAATTATAAAGATATATTGGTTTTTCTGTAAATTAAAATTTATAAGTTAATGATTGGTTTTAAGTTGAATTAAAGATCTTTATTGATGATAAAAACTTAATAGTTGCATTGACCTAATATGGAAGTTGTAAATCTAACTTATAAAAGTTTTATGAAGTTTACTTTATGAAATGGATATGTTTTGTGTAATAAATAATGTATTTTGAACTGGTAAAATGGAATACAGTTTTAATTGGAAAATTTGTAATAAATTTATTTAACTAGAAAATCGTAGTTAATTGATGAATAGATCTATGAAGAAAATTTGATTGTTATATTAACTATGATAAAATATTCTTTTGTGAAATGTTATGTTTTTTAAGATAAATAGCTATGGCTTTAAAATGGAAAAGTGTAAGTTAAACATACATGTGAGATGTAAGGTTAATAAATATTTTAATTTATTAATATAATAAATGTTCTATACTGCAATAACCAAAACGAAAGAAACATGTAAAGTTTTAATTAGTGCAAGAAACATGTAAATTTTGATTATTGAAATAAACCTGTAAAGTTTTAATTAATGAAAGAAACTTGTAAAGTTTTAATTAATGAAAGAAACGCGAAAAGTTCTAATTAATGAAAGAAACATGTAAAGTTTTAATTAATGAAAGAAACATGAGAAGTTTTAATTAATGTAATATGGATTAAAATGATAAATGCTATTTACTGTAATCAAAACGTGAATTAAAACGTATATTTGATAATGTAAGTTTTAATTAGTGTAATATTGATTAAAACGATAAATTCTCTTTATTGTAACAAAATGTAAGTTTAATTAATGTAATATTGATTAAAATAAAAAATGCTTTTTACAATGATAAAAATGTAAATTAAAACATACATTTGATAATCTAAGTTTTAATTAGTGTAATATTGATTAAATGATAAATGCTCTTTACTGTAATAGAAATGTAAATTAAAACGTACATTTGATAATGTAAGTTTTATTTAGTGTAATATTGATTAAAATGATAAATTCTCTTTATTGTAATAAATGTAAGTTAAAATGTACATTTGACATGTAAGTTTTAATTAATGTCATGTTGTATTTTAAATTGATTAAAATGATAAATGTTCCTTACTGTAATAATAAAATGTAAGTTGATAATGTACATTTGATATGTAAGTTTTAATTAAATGTAAATGACATTTTTTAAATGATTAAATAATAAAATTTCTTCATTGTAATTATAAATGTAAGTTAATAATGTACTTTTAACTTAACATAAGAATTTCAGCTTTAAATTGGATATTACAGTAACAAAGTTTATTTAACTATAAGGCAATGATAAAATGGCCATGTTAAAATTTGTAAGTATATAAATACTTTAATTATATAAAATGTTAAAGTGGAAAGTATTACATTCCAAAAATGTTATGATTCCTTAAGGTTACATTTCCAAAATGCTATGATTTTGTGCAACAACCCCGTATTTTCTGATTATTTTTAATTGTATATTTCAATTATTATAATTTAAATTCCTGATTTAAATTTTTTATTTTATTTATTAAAATGGATAAATTTTGTTATTTTAAATATAAATTTTGATTTTTATATGGATTATAATTTCAAACCTGTATATATTGAATATTTTACCAAAATGTGAATTTTGGTCAATATGGTCAAACATTGACTTTTAAGTATAAATTTTAAATATTTGAATTTTATCTTTTATTATGAAAATAGATTTAATTTCAAGAATACTTCTTTTTGTTTCGTTGAAATCCGATTTATATTGTGAAAGTTATGCTTTTTACAATATTGTGTGTACATTGTTTTATTTAACAAAATTGTTTATTTTAATTATATAAATAATATTTTTGTTTTTTTCTAATTTGTGTATATATGTATATATGACATATTATGTGTTTATTTTTATTTTTAAAACATTTTAAAAGTGCGATTATAATTTTCTAATGTTCATTGTATTTTGTTTTCAATTTTTAAAATCTAGTTTCTATTATGAAGCTATTTTCTTATTTATTTTATATTTTTCCTTAAATTATTTATTTATTTTCTTTTTCATTTTTTTCAGCATTTTATTTTTATTTACTGAAATTTTAATTAGTTTATTTGAATAAAGGAAAATAGAAAACAAAGAGACAAGGACCTTTCATTTTCTATGTCATTTCATTATCATTTCCACTTACCTTTTCACCTCCTTTCTTTTGGTCATACACTTCTTCCTTGTAGCCGTATGTTTTCTCATTTCAATTCATGTGAAAATACTTCTCCTCGTCCTCAAAATCATGGCAAAGAAAAAAAACAAAAATGCTAATGGCTTCCCTCTTCTTTTTTCCACTTTTTCTCTTCTTCTTTCCTTGTTTTTACCTTGTTCTTCTTCTTGCTTTCTCGACCACTAGCCTCTCCACCCTTCAGCTCCACTCATCACCACATCTATAGCAACTTCTCCTCCTACTCCTCTATCCCTGTCAGGCCGTGGCCTCTCCTATAATGAAAACTTCTCAAAATTGCAAGCAACACTTGAAAAACAAGCCTAGCCGACCCTAAAGCCAATATCCCTTCCATACCTTGCCTTGGCCATCTCCCCTTGCTCCACCACCACCATAACCTGATCTCTGGCCATCACTTGACCTCTGACCAGACCTGTATAGATTTGAAGCAAGCATGGCCGAGCCCATTTGCCCATAGGCCGAGCCTTAAGTTGAACCAAACTTGCATATATTGCTTTATTCCTTTGTTCTCTTCAAGTTGTATCACCTACCTCCTCGTATCATCTCCTACCCTTCACTTGCTCCATGTTTCCATGCATTTGTGGTGCCATAACCTAAGCTTAACACCATCATGGCCAAGCACTTGTTCCCATATGGTCAAGTGTTTGAATGATAAAGGCAAGGTCTTGTCTTTGTTGCTCTTTATTTCAATTTATTTCAATATTGTTTTGGTTAAATACTCATGTTATATTGTCTTGTTTTGTTTGGTTGTTTACAAGATCATCATCTAGGATCCCATTCATTCAAATCAAAAGTCGTGCTATATCGTGCTTCTCGTACCTTTGGAATCGTTTTGTGTGTCGTAGTGGTACAGCTTGAAAAGGTGAGTCTTTCTCACTCTGACATGTTTACTTATGAATTAGTGAATTGATGAAAAGTGTTTAGTAATTTAAAATGTTATGCAAGTAAATGATGATTATATGATATGTTATGCCATGTTATTACCATGCTCACTTTATTAATTATCACCTGACATATGATATATGACATTTTATTGTGACATTGACATGTTAGTTTACATTGTTTATATTGTTTATGCATATATTCACACTGCAAGTTCCCGGTTAGAATAGAATCACTACGGTTGAAATGATATATACCCGAAGATACTTTAGAATAGGAAAAAATCGCTATGGGATGAAATGATAGGCCTGAGTGATTTTTATTGCATTTTCTTTAACTTGGGATTGTGGGTTTGAAATGATAGAACACGGATTTTCTTTTTAAATTGCGGATTGAAATGATATATATCTGTATCACTTGTCCTAGGTTAGAAAATTATGTACAGACCCCATGGTATATTTTTATATGATTTTCCAAGATACTTTTTTTTTCAAAGTATGAAATTTTGATTATAAATATATATTTTATGGTTTTAAGAAAGCTAAATATTAAGTTTGGAATTTGTGAATTTAAGTATGTGAATTTGAAGTAAATGTGATTTTTGACTTTAAATTTAATTTTAATTTTTAAAATGTAAATAAATAATGGAAATTAAATTTAAAGTTTTGAAATGATATTTGAAGTAAAATGTTAAGTTTTATTTAATTTATAAGTTAAGAAAACAGTGAATTTTGACTTAATAAATGAATTGAATTCTAAATTGGATATTTAATTATAAAAAAAATTGTTGTGATAATTCATATGTTGAAATTATTTAAATGTGAAAATTTAAAGTCTAGAAATATGATTTATAAGTTTAAAATAACAAGAAATTGAAGTGTTAATGTTTTGAAGTTATAATAAAATCTGGAATTTTATTAATAACATTTCCAAAATGCTGTAGTCTTATAACAGCATTTTTAAATGCTGTTGTTTTTGAATTTAACTACGTTTGAAATAACTAAATATCTATTACGGCATTTTATAAATGCCGTTATTCTTGAACTAAACTATTTTGAAAACTATAAACTACGATAGCACTTTATAAATGATGTTGTTGCTATAATTTGTCAACGTTTTGAAATGTTATAGATTTTAACACTATTTGAGTTATATTTTAAAGTGTTAAATGTTTTAACTTTTGGAAATTGATTATTTGCGAAATATAGGGAGTTTTGAATATAAATTAATATTTGAATTTTAAGGAATTTAAATTGAATTTGAATTTAAATAGGGTTTACTTGGTTATGTGTTAAATGGAATGAAATGTAATGAGATAAATGAATTTTTGAATGGAATTTTGAAATGTATTTTGTAATGATATATGAAATAATAAATGAATGACATATTTGAATTTCAAATGATATTTAAATTTGAATATTTGAAATTTAATTCAAATAATGATTTGATGATGAGGTTTTGAAGGATGTAATATTTTGATGATTTTGAAATGGTTTTGAATGATATATTCTTTATTTGATAAAGAATATGAATTTGGAATTATGTTTGATTTTGATAAATGAATATTTAAAGTTTATATTAGTATGAAAGATATTTAGTTTACTTGAATTCTAGTTTATTTAAATGATATTGGATTTATGAAATGAATATTTCAAAACTAAGTAATAATGAAGTTAAATTTGAGATATATGAAATTATAAAATTTAGTTTTGAAACGTGGGATATTAAAGATTTGAATTATATTGAAAATTTTAATAGTTTATTTTGTGGATCCAATCCATATTTGAAATTGATAAGATTTGAAATGTTTTGTTGGGAAACTGAATTTAATTTAAACTGATGGTTTGATTTGAATTAAATTGGAAATTTGAAGATTTGGGTTTAATTGAATAAATTTGTGAAATGTAAAGAATTAATGGAAAGTACCATGATTTCAAATGTATGATTTCGAAATGTTATGATTTTCAAAGTGTTCTGATTTCAAGTATTTTTGGTTTTGAAAGAGTTATAACTTTGAAGGTATTATGACTTTTGAAAGATGAATATATATATATATATATATATATATCATATTGTTTTGAATATAGTTTTGAAATTGAATGGTTTTGGTTTCGAAGTATAAACTATTTTGAGAGGGATATAGTTTTGAAATGAAATGATTTGATTTTGAAATATGAACTATTTTGAAATGACCGCGGCGTTATAATAACGTTTGGTTGTTAAAGAGACTAGGATCGAAAGTTGTCATACTCTATGCCAACTCCGAAAACCACTTTAACAACCGTATATGCGGTGGAGATTACAGAATGAAGTAGGATGGTGGCAACGTTCTTGAGGTGTATTACGTGGACCCGACTACCGTGAGTTGGCTTAAGGTGGCTAAAACAGGAGCGATCTCGGGCCAAAAGGGGTAGCTTCTCTGGTCGGACGCACTTCTTCGATGCTATACTCTTACTTTTGGTTGATTTGATGGCCATCCTCCAATTTTGATTGGGTGTGTGTTCCAAGGTGGGCGTATGTAGCTGCTACATTACCCCCAGCCCGTGTGCGTAATTGGTATATCTACCCTGGCATTGCCTTGTGTGCCGTGTCACCTACCATAGTGAGCCTTACTACGAGTTTGTTTATCTCCCGTATCCCATGGAGTATATAGGGTAGTTTCCCGATCTAGAGATATGCTGATACTGGATGGACTACTGGGACTATTGTGTGTTGAGGGCTATATGGGTAACCCTTCAATGCTATTTTAAAGTAAGTTTATTTTACTGTAGACATTATTATAATAGCACAATATTACTACATAGTAAATAGTTTAACGGATCCTTAAAGGATGGGTGATTCCAAGCATCCTTTAAGTTACTGATGCATTTTGTTACTGTTCACTTGAGTTAATTTACAGTTCATAAGTATTTATGTCCTCACTCGAGTGTTTTGTGTTTTGCTTTACGCTCGAGTTAGACTGAGTGATTCAGCATTCAAGACTCACCTTTGGAGTTGGAGCTTTGCTTGAAGATCCAGCCAACTATCTTTCTTTCTGTATCTTATGATTTCAGTGAGGTATTCTGATTTGCACCTGATGTATCTTGTTACTCTTATGTTGTATCTTGTTTAACTTTGATGTATCTTATTTTTATATAGTTGCTTCATGAACTACTATCTTGCTTAATTCCGCTGCATTATTATTTACTCTATGTCTGTGATCTGTGACTATTAATTTATGTATATTCTGAGATTTTCCAAATTTTATTTACAACGTGGTATTTTGAGCAATTCAAGTCCGACATGTGCAGATGAGAATGGTTGAAAATATCTGGTCGTTACATTTTCTTAAGTATTACATTTCCAAAATGCTATGATTTTCTTAAGTATTACTTTTCCAAAATGCTATGACGCCTTATGGTTATGTTTTCGAAATGCTATTATTTCTAAAATGTAATATTTTAGAAATGCTATTATTTCTAAAATGTCATGTTTTCGAAATGCTATTATTTATAAAATGTAATTTTTTTCGAAATGCTATGATTATAGAGGTTACATTTTTAAAGTGCCATGGCTTCCAAATTATTATGATTTTAATGTGTTATAAGTACAAATTTTTAGAGTGTTACTACTTTGAAAATTAATATCACTTTTCCAAAGAATAATGAATTTGGGTTTATTTAAATAATATATTGATTTGGTTTTGGGATTTAAATGATATATTACTACTTTGGTTTTGAGATGGAAATGATATGTTGATTTAGTTTTGAAATGTTATAATATAGTTTTTACTTCTGAAATGGATAATACTTTAGAAAGTAATAGTATTTGATTTTTAAATGGTTTTGGAATAGAAAGGTTTTGAAATGAATATCCATAGGTTATAATAACGTTTGGTTGTTAAAAAGGTCGGGATCGGAAGTTTTCATACTATCTGCCAACTCTGAAAACCACTTTAACAACCGTGTACGCGGTGGAGATTCGAGAATGCAGTGGGATGGTAGAGGCGTTCCTTTAAGGTATATACGTGGACCCAACTCCCAGTAGTTGGCATAAGGTGGCTAAAATAGGAGCGCTAACGGGCCAGCAAGGTAGGCCCAATTATTGGACATACTCCTTCGATACCATTCTATTGCTTTGTGATTGATTGGGGCCCTTTTATTTTGGGGGCGTGGCTTGAGGTGGGCGGTAGATGCGCGCTATGCGTCACCACCAGCCCGGATGCGTAATTGGTATATCTACACTGGCATTGCCTAGTTGTGTCGTGTCACCTACTCTAGCGAGCCTTGTACGAGTTTGATTTATGTCGTACCTATGGAGTATCTTCTCGTAGCCTCTCGATCAGGAGGTACCAGGTACTGTATAGATTATTGGCACTATTACATGTTAAGGTGGAAAATGTAAAGCCTTACGCTATGTAAAAGTAAGTTTATTTTACTATAGACATTATTATAATAGCGAAATATTACTACATAGCAAATAGTTTACCGGATCCTTAGAGAATGGACGGTCCCAAGCATCCTTTAATTTACTTGTACCTTTTATATTACAGTTCACTTGAGTTGGTTTACATTGTATGAGTATGTATGTCCCGACTCGAGTGTTTTGTGTTTTGCTTTATGCTCGGGTTAGACTGAGTGATACAGCATTAGAGACTCACTTCTGAATTGGAGCTTTGCTTGAAGATCCAGCCATCTATTTCACTCTCAGTCATCCAGTTGATTTAGGGTTGTATTCAGCCTTGTACTTGATTATCATCCTGTTACTTCTGTTGCATCTTGTTTAACTCTGATTTATATTTATATAGTAGATTCATGAATTACTATCTCTTTGCATCCACTGCATTATTATATTACTCTATGTTTGTGATCTGTGATTTATTTACTGCATATTCTGAGTTTTTCCAAATATTAAATTTACAATTCAGTATTTTTAACAATTCAAGTCCAACATGTGCGAATGCAAATGGTTGAAAATATCGGGTCGTTATAGAAATAGATACACCTAAATTGTACCCTCAACACTCCCAATAAATTAAAACATAGAAATTTACATTCCAAATCAAATTAGGGAAGTCCTAATAAACACAAAACAATTACAACCCATTATCATAAATCTAGAATAACTTCACGATCTTGTCAACTTTTTACATAAAAAAATTTAGGGAACGACTTCCAATTTTATTGATTAGGGTGTATACCATTACATTCGAATTTCATAACTTACAAAATATGCAGGCGGGATTTCAACTAAATATATTTAATTAAAGCCTGCAATTTAATAGATATTTCATAGGCATAATAAATAAATAAAATTTATTGCATAAGTTTCAGCTTTATATATAAATCATGCGATTTCCCATACACCCTCTTAGCTTTCCAAAATTCCCCAATTTTGAATTCATCCCTTTAATTAACTCCTTTTCGTTTCCAATTCAAATATATATATAAGAAGATATATATATATATATATGCCCATTAGAATTACAGATCTAAGAAGGGATTTGTATTCACTGGAATATATGGATTTATAATTATAAGATTTACCTTTTTCGTGGAATTGATTCACTCCTTTTATTATTCTCTTTTATTTTTCACCCTTCTTCATTATATATGTATGTATGTATGTATCTGTATGCATATGTATGTATGTATGTAATATAATATAATTTTTTTATTATTTCTAGAAACAATGGAGAAGAGAAAATGGCAGATCTCCGCTGCTTTGATCAGAAAATATGAGAAGAAAAGTAAGGAGCTATGCGTTTATCTATAGGTTCTAGATTCAATTCTATCCGTTAGACTAATATTAATTAAATCTAGACCGCTACATTGAGGTTCAACCCTATCCGCCACCCTTTAATCAGTCGACCGCTCCCATATAGGTGACAAACGGACCCAAGGAGAGGGTCGACCGGTGGAGTCCACGTGATTAATATTATTTATTTTCTTTTTAATCTCTTTTAATTATTTTCGATTAGGAAACTCCAAATGCTAATAATTTCTTTGTTTGAACTCCAATCGCAAACTTTATCTATGAAAGTTGCCCATAAAATCGCCATGAACACAATGATATAAGTTTCTGGCTAAATTATGATATTTTCTCATATTCCATTTTTGAGCCGTAATGATTATTTGTTAATTACCATCTATTCTACACGATGTCACAATGCATATCGAAGAGGGATAGATTTTATTGAAATTTAATAAAGAATTAAAGGGGATGAATATAGAAAAGAATAATAAATGTTTCTATCATTCCATTAAAACAAATCTCCCTAACATTGTTTCATTATTATTATTTTCTTTTGACAAAACTCTTTCTCTTATGCCATAGCTAAATTGAATAGCCTCCCATGCCTAAAAATATCAAAATAACAATCAAACAAGAAGTAAAGATAAATAAAAGTGGTTATCTCTCGATTCTTGCAAGGTATATAGATCGGTTCATTAAATCTAAGAATCTTTTCATCATTCGAGGTGTTTCTTTTTGCTTCTTCTCAAGGTAACTTCTATTATTATTTAAATATAAATTCATCATGTTTATATGGTTTGAATCCTAATCACCTATATCTCCTTTGTCTATTGAATTTTGCAATATAATTTAGATCTTTATTTGCCTCCCTTGAATCAGTTTTAGACTCATCCTATTAATTTGATTCTAACACCTCTATGTCCTTCTCTTCAATTGGTCATATGTTATTTATGTTAATAATTTTAGATCTATCACTGCTTTTTTCCCTATTGTATATTTAATTAGGATTTGAATTCTATTATCATGGATTTATACCTAAGTTGCCTAATTCCTTTTATTTTAGAAACTGCTATTTGAACAAATAAGTAATTTTTAATTGATTGATTTAATTTTTATGTTATAAGTTTGAGAATTGAATACATGTGTTACAAGTTATTTTAGAAAAAAATTTATTACTTATACGAGAATAATAATTAAGTCTATTTAGAATTTACGAGTGGACTTTCTCCATAAATAATTTAAATTTTTTATTTCTTTCTAAAGTTAACAATTGGATTTCTAAATTACAAACTAATGGAATAATTATATTTCATGTTGTATTGAATTTAAAATGTTGATTCAATTATTTTGTGTATTGTTAGACAGATTTTTCACCTGACTAACACTCCAAAGCATTCAAAAGCATGTTCCAAAAGGATGTGATAAAGTCAAATGGATACCGAGATTATGCAAAAAAATAAGTGTTGAATGATAAAAGAGACACAAGATTTATAGCAGTTCGGGAACGAGATCCCTATATCCATTTTGAAGACTCTGCTTCTACCTTTGTTCCACAATTTGGTGCACAAGTACATTAATAACCAACTCCGCCATTAATGATCATTTGGCTAAATCTTTCTAAAGGGAGTAAGGAATGTTGAATGATTGTAGAATGTCAAAAAATCTACAACCTGCCTCTTTTAGTAGCATGTGGTCCTCTATAAATAACAAATTTAGGGTTCTCCCATTGGGCAAGTGCTTTCACTTGGATTGATGACCAAGCTTGCTATTGGCGGCTTTGATTGAAAAACTTGTGTCATCTAGTTGAAAGTGCATTGGCATGGATTGTTCACGTGGCACTTTTATATATATCTCCTTAGATTCTTTTGTGTTTCTTGACTATTGATCTTGACTTGAGCTATCTGATCCGTTGGTTGTTGAAACTTGTTATGATGTCTTTGGTCTTGGCAGTTGTTGTTCTCGGCTAAGCTTGTTGTCCTAGTTGGACAACGATCTCGATCTTAATTGCTGCTTTAACTTAAATTCTCGAAACACATGCTCTCGGATACTAAGCTCGATGCTTAAGCTCTCAATGAAAACTAAACAATGGTTCTTTAAATTACAAGCCAAGGAATCTTCTTCTCAAATGTTTGTAAGTTGTACTTTGTGGAAATTATGTAACACATGCCCCCCAAAGTTCACCGATAAGGTGAACTTTGGGAAGAATGGTGTCAAATCATGCTTAGTACTTAGCTTGATTGTTTTGATCCCATTATAAAGTTGATCCAAAGCTTTCGGTCGAAGTAGTTATCTTGAGAACTATAACACCCTAATTTTTGATAACATTATTTAAGAGATTTATTAAATAAATTAAATAGAATAATGTAAATGTTAAGTGATAAGGGGCTGTGATTTGAATAAATTTAATTAAGGTTGTGCCTAGTAAAATAATGAAATGGCATAAGAATGTTTTTTTTGGGTTAATCAAAATATATAAGGGTATATTAGGAATTGATCACTCATGATCCCTATCCTTATATATTTTCATTCTTACCATTTCATTCCCATTCACGTTATTTTGAAACAAATGTAAGAAGGATGGGTCGGCCATTAACAAAAGGAATTCAATTAAAAGCTAGAGAATCAAGCTTAGGAGAAATCAATCTCAATCCAACCTCCTTATCTAAATCAAGGTGAATAATAATTTAATCTCTATTTTGGTTTAAATCGTATGTTTCGAATTTAAGGGTAAATTCATTATTATGATGAATTAGATGATGATATGCTTGAGTATTGATTTGTTTAATTTAAACAAGATCATTTAAATGGAATTATATATGGTTTTAGGGTAAAACTATTTTTTTTTAATATTTAAATACCATGGAAAAATTTTATGTTGTGTAAAACATGATGCTGGACTTGGGTTTCAATTTTGATAATTTTCCAAGCTATGGAAAGATTGTTATAAATTTTCAAAGGAAAATATGTTTATTTAGGTTTATAAATTTACTTTGAAAAATATATTCTGAATTTGGGTCTAAAATTTTGATATGTTAGATAATGTGAATAAAGTGAATTTCTATAATTTTTGGGGATTTTTTCAAAGTGATTTGCTATGCAAATTAAATTATTTTGGAAGGGGGACTTGACTTCTTTGTAATATTGATTTTGCTTAATGGAAGGGTTTATTTAGTTAACTTCACCATGGTTTAGATCTAAAATTAGAGGCAGTTATTTTAGTAAATAATTTGAAAAGGTTAAGGCAACCAATCCGGTGTTGACACGTGGCAGGCTTGTTAGAAAAAGGTTTGCTTTAAGTATTATTAAACTAGGTCTACTCAGAAAAGATGGTTTTGCCTACTTTGGAAGTAGCATTTGGCACAGAGCTTCCACCTTCAACACAGTCGAAACCTATTAAGCCGAAACCAATACAAAAGGCATCACAAAGATGGTATGAAGTGGATTGTAGAAAGGCGGAAGCTAGGGTGTCGAAACATAGTTTCCGAAGGAGTTGAGATCTTTGGTATATTTTTTAAATAAAAGCACCTGCCTATTTACAAAGAGGTTTCGTAGGACTCGGAACCAATGCTTTCGAAAGGGTATTCTATACAAGTTTTTAAAGAAGAGCTATTGCCTTTTTAAAGAAGTTGCTTTCAAAAGAGTTACTTGGTTTTTGAATTGAAGCTTTCAGAAGGGGTAGTTTCGACTAAGTCGAAACCCTTTTGTAAACATAAGCCTTCCGATGGTATTGAAGATATCAAAGCTGTCAAAAGGTGCTTTGTGTTTTTATAAATATATGCCTCTTCCCATAGCTTTCAAAAAAGGTTAGGGGTTTGAAAGCAATGTTTTCGAAAGGGGTATCGAAGCCAACTTTCCAATATTTTACCCAGATTCTTTATGCTTCCGAAAGGATACAGTTGTCGCCATCTTGTTTTTCCCAATATTTGTATATGAGGATTTTCAAAAGAGTTGCTTTTGCCTATATTCACTTTGACTCGAATAATATTTTATGTATAAACCCAATGGTTTCGAAAAGGGGATTTCCAATGGTTTCGGAAGGGTTACTACTAATGGTTATGAAAGGGGTACTTCAAATGGTTTCGAAGCTATGTTTTTAAAGTTATAAATTAATACTTTAATACAATTAAAAGGTTCCGTAAGGAAAGTTTTAAAGTATTAGAAAGGAAAGAGCCTAATGTTTTGAAGATAGATTGTTATGCTTTCAAAGAAGGTCATCCTATAAAGTCGAAAGCAAGTTTTCGATGGTTTCGAAATGTTTTACAACCCAAACTCTATTTTTAAAAGGAGAAACCCATGGCCAAATTAAAGGAGTTTTTGTAAAGGTTTGGAAAGAAGGTTTCCTTGATAAAATAATAGGTTAAAGGGATTAACCATATTCTACATTCAACCCACAGTAGTGGTATTGTTTTGCAATTATGTTTACTTCTTCAAATACAAATATATTCACATTATTATAGAATCATAACCATATTTTAGGGATAAAGCATAGATGAAACGGCTAGGTTAACCCAGTAATGAATATAAGTTGATTAAAATCAAGGATGAGTATAATTGTATCCAAGAGGTCAGGAAGACCAGAATACAGGATGCCAAAATATAGTAGTTGTCAAGGAGACTAGTTAATAGTGATCCTATGAAAACTATGATTAGGAAGTTATTGGAGATACCAATAGGTTCATAGTGATCCCATGAAAACTATGTTATAAAGAGTGGTGGGAAGAGGCCAATTTGTTCATAGTGATTCCATGAAAACTATGTCTGGATTAAGTTATTGACAGATGTCAATAGGTTCCTAGTCAACCTATGAAAACTAGAATAGGAATAAAAGATATCGATATGGGCCAATAGGTTCCTAGTCAACCAATGAAAACTAGGATAAGGGAGAAGTTATTGGAATAATCAAAAGGTTCGGGGAGCCCATGAATCAACAAAACCCACAAGAATGGTAGTGTTAAGTTAATTGGCAGTGGCTAATAGGTTTATAGTGCACCCATGAAAACTATGAAATATGAAGGTTAATAATGACCCTAGAAACTATAAATATGACAGGGAGTCAACTAAACGGAGGATGGGAAATCTAGTATGTATTAACATGTTTGCATATCATCGTAATATTTTAAAATGACTATGTTTTTAATCATTGTGGAAGCAGGAGCATAGTATATGGTTTATAAAGGTTTTAGTATACTAGTGAGGGGAAAACTTGTTCCGCTAAACGGCGTGGCCTCACTAGATATTTAAATGATTTGAGATGGTAATTATTGTTCATACAAGGCTTTATGTCTAACTCGAAGTTTATGTTTTCCTCTTAAACTCTCTAGTACTTAATTGATTTTGAGTAGTTTGAGAGTTGAGAATTTTAGGTACCTCATTAGACGAATGAAGTTTTTAGAGACGGGCATGACTATATAGAGTTTTCTTTTATTTGATTCTGTTGTGTTGTTTGTAATGGTAAAGTTTCTATATTGCCTATATATATACTCTGGTCATCCAAAGGGGCATCTTCATATGTCGCTCTTAACGTATGTTGTAATAAATATATTTTTCTAAACGTGGTATACAATTGTGGGATTATGTAATGAATCGGAAATGTTTTGAAATGGAATGTGATCTTATTTGAAGTTTTAAATTTTTCAATATTCATGTGTATCAATGAATCTAACACCATCGTATTTGGTCATCGAGAATTAATAACTATGGATGACTGCAGCATCTGTAACCGTTAGTTTTGGGCCTCCAAGTAGGGGGATATTATAAGATATATCAAAGCGTAGGTTTATGAAACTTTAGAAAGTTAAACATAAAAGAATTTCAAACATAATCTAATGAATTTGAAAAAATGATCGAGGTTTCGATTAACACTATAGTAATGTACTTGCGTTTGATATATATATATATATATATATATATAAGTATGTGTTCCCCTCTCTCTTAGGTTGTCTTATGTAACTTACTAAGGCACGTATGCAGATGCAGATTTACGAGAAGAAGAAATGGAAGCAGGAAACGGAAGTGGAAATCTAGGTGGAGAAGTACCACAGCCAACAGAAATACTCAACCTAATACTAGGAGGAGCCAAGGTAGATCGGCTAATGCTAACCAAAATACTGAGGCCAATGTAGGTGTTGGACATCCTCCAGTAGATGCGGGGATGTTGCATCAGTTTTTAGTCAATTTTTGCAAGCTAGCATTGTTGGTAATGTTGGAGGACTAATCCTATGGCTCCTGTTGGGAATAACTATGCTAAGTTGAGTAGAGTCCACACCAATCTGGGTTGAATGTCATTTCCTGGAACGGAGGATGCTGTTGAAGTTAAGAATTGGCTATTGCACTGTGAGGACCTTTACTGATCAAGGCTTGGATGATCCGCAAAAGAGGAGGCTGACCTCTATGAGTTGCAAGGGGAAGTGGTCCATTGGTGGAATAGTGTAACTACCAAAGTTCCGAAGGAAGAACTGACATCGGCTGATTTCAAAAAGTTTTTTGACCAGAAGTTTCTACTTGAAGTTGCTAAGTCACAATTGATGAGGAAGTTCATGTATTTAGTCTATGGAGAGATGTCAGTAGTAGAGTATGCTATTAAGTTTGATGAACTATCATGATATGGATAATCTTTGGTTGACGCTGACATAAGAAGGAATTAGAGGTTCATTAGAGGACCGAGACCTGAGCTTGCTAGAGTGACCATGACCCATATCCAAGAACTTTGTAATGTTGTGGTGGAGATGGCCATTTGCCATGAAGAGATGCTGGCTGGTTATGCTAGAAAGAGGCCAGTTAAATCCCAAGGTCCTCAGGGAAAGAAAAGGGAATTCTTTAAGAAGAAGGTAGCCCAGAAAAGGGATGCTTCCAAGAAGGCAAGGCTAATTTAGTTTGTTCAAGTGTGACAAGAAGGGACATTACGCAAATAAGTGTCGGTCAGGAAATGGAAAGAAGAATGTGAAGTGCTTCAACTATGACCAGATTAAGCACTACAAGAACCACTCCCCAGAGCCAGTCAGGGCGGACAAGGTCTTTGTTATTGGGTCCTCCGCGAAGCCTACTGTAGCTGAAAAGGAAAAGACTGTGGTGGAGGGTACATTTTTGATTCATAGTATAATAGTTAAGATACTACTTGATACCGGTGCATCACATTCCTTTATATCTCAGCGTTTGGTTGATAGGTTATGCTTAAAACATGCATACCTTGTTACTTCCTTAATGATTGTGAATCCAATAGGAAGGTATGCGACTCTAGGGATGAGACGTAACTAGTTAGAACTTGATTTGTTAGGTCATATGTTTGCATGCAGTTTGTATGTTTTCCATTTCGTATATTTCGAAATCATTTTCGGTATGGATTGGTTGAGAAGGTATGAGGTCAGGATATTTTTCCAGGATGGGGAGATATCTTTGTGACACGCTTATGGTTATAACCGAATTATATTCTTAGTAGAGAATTCTGACCGGCGTAGTTATTCTTTGTTATGTTCAATGGAAGTGGGAGAAGATCTAAGTGAGGTTCGAATAGCAAGAGAGCTTGCAGATATCTTTGGCCAGTCATAGGACTACCATCGAAATAAGCTGTTGAGTTTTGGATAGATATTGTGCTAGGAGCATAAGCAATAATTAGACCACCTAGCATGATGACACCAACTAAGATGAAGGAATTGAAGATGCAGCTAGTGGATCTAAAAGGAAGGAATTTTATTAGACCAAGCACTTTGCCTTAAGGAGCGACCGCAGTATTCATGAAGAAACCAGATGGGTCGTTGAGGATGTGTATCGACTATCGTATGTTGAATGAAAGGACAAAAAGAATGAGTACCCTTTTTCAAGAATTGATGATTTGTTTGATCAGTTGAGTGGAGCCACAGTGTTCTCCCAGTTGGATCCGGCAACAGGATTCCATTAGCTAAGAGTGGCAGAGGACAGCATTTCTTTGACAGCATTTTGAACTAGATATGGTTCGTATGAGTGACTAGTAATGCCATTCGAGTTGACAAATGCAGCTACTTTCTTTATGGATTTGATGATCCAAGTCTTCCAAGAGTATTTGTATAGATTCGTATTGGCGTTTGTAGACGATATTTTGGTATACTCTAAGGACAAAAGAGAGCATGAAAATCATCTTATAGTGGTGCTTGAGACACTGAGGCATAATCTACTAAAGGTGAAGTTTTCCAAGTGTTATTTTTGGAAGAAAGAGGTTAAATTTCCTAGTCATGTGGTTTCAGAGAAAGGGTTGTTAGTCGATCCAGATACAATCGAAGCTTTAAATAGTTAGAAGAGACCAGAGACGGTGTCTGAGATCAGAAGTTTTCTTGGACTTGCTGATTATTACCGAAGATTTCTTGAGGATTTCTCATAGATAGCAGGGCCTTTGAGTAAGCTTACCAAGAAGGTGGTGAAGTTTGTTTAGTCCAAAAAATGTGAGGAAGCATTCCATAAGTTAAAACATTTGTTGATCAATGCACCAGTATTAGTAGTTCCAGATGGAAACCAAGGGTTGGTGGTAAACACTCATGCAGGTGGGACTAGATTGGGAGTAGTGTTGATGTGGAAGGGAAAATTCATTGCCTATTCATCTAGGCATCTTAGACTGCATGAAGTGAGATATCCTACTCATGACATGGAGTTGGTTGCGGTGATTTTTGCCTTGAAGAATTGAGGGTGTTATCTCTTGGGGAAAGATTTGAGTTGTATACCGATCATAAGTCTTTAAGGTACTTACTCTCTAAGAAGGAGTTTAATGTGAGGCAGCAGAGGTGGTTGGAGATTTTAGCTCCTTATGACTTTCATATAGAATATACACTTAGGAAAGGTAATAAAGTGATCGACGCTCTTAGCAGAAGACATCAAAGTGTGGGTTTGCAATGTTGGCGGAATGGAAGGATCTAGAAGCTTTGGCCAATTGTGGTATGTAGTTAAGATCGATCACTAGTTCTAGTCAGAGTACTGCCATGTTCTCCTGTTTAGAAGTTCGACCAGTGTTGATTAAGAGAATTGCTCCTAAGAAGACAGAGGATCCATCATTAGCCGAGAAGATCAGGAGGCTTAAGGCTGGAACTAAGATCGATGATTTGAAAGATTTTTGTGTTGACCAGAATGGATGGTTAAGAAAGAAAAAGCAATTATTTGTTCCAAATGTTGAGAACATGAGGTGAAAAATTCTTGGGGATCGTCATCGATGCAAGATTACGATTCATCCTAGAGGGACCAAGATATATCAAGATCTTAAGAGGAGCTTCTATTAGAAAGGCATGAAGAGGGATGTTGGCTTGTGGGTTAGGCAGTGTGTAAATTGTCAACAAGTGAAAGTCGAACGTCAAAAGCCAAGTGGGTTGCTTCAGCCACTAGATATTCCAGTTTGGTAATGGGATTTGACGTCCTTGGATTTCATAAATGGATTGCCAAGGTTAAGCAGAGGAAATAAAAGTATATTGGTTATTGTGGACAAATTGACCAAGAATGCCCATTTCATTCCACTAAAGTCGACCAGGACGGCACCTGTTTTGGCAAAGTTGTTCATAAAGAACATAGTTGGACTTCATGGAGTTCCTAGTAGCATAGTCAATGACAGAGATGCTTTATTCACTAGCGAATTCTAAAAGAGTCTACAAGATGTGTTAGGAACTAAGCTCAAGATGAGTACCGCATATCACCCAGAGACGGATGGGTAGACAGAGAGAGTCAATAAGGTACTCGAAGATTTGTTTAGAGCTTGTGAGTTGGATTTTGGTGGATCTTGGGAGGATCACCTATATTTTGTTGAGTTTTCCTATAATAATAGTTATCATACTAATATAGAAATGGCGTGTTTTGAAGCTTTGTATGGAAGGCCATGCAAATTACTAGTATGTTAGTTGGAGACTGGAGACAGATTGGTCTTAGGTCCATTTGGTTAGGGAGGCGTCAAAGAATATTGAGTTGATCCGAGAATGGATGAAGGAAACTCAATCTAGATAGAAGAGTTGCATAGACAAGAGGCGTAAAGACCGAGATTTCTCATTTGGAGATGGGGTTTTCATTAAAGTATCACCAACAAAGGGTGTAATATGGTTTGGGAAGTCAGGGAAACTAGCACCGAAATATGTTGGTCCATTCTAGATTATAGAAAGGATTGGAAAGCTTTCATACAGAGTAGAGTTGCGGAACAGTATGGCAGGTGTCCATAATGTATTTCATGTGTCTCATCTTTACAAATATGTGCATGATCCAAAGGCCAATATTCTTCTGAGAGGATTGGAAGATTTAGTAGTAGAGCCTAATTTGACTTTTGTTAGACAACCAGTTCTAGTTGTAGCGAGAGATGAGAAAAGATTGAGGAACAAGATAGTCAAGTTGGCGAAAGTTTGGTCGAGAGACAACGAGAAGGACTGTACTTGGGAGACAGAGGATAGAATTCAAGATACTTATCCTTATCTTCTTTGAGGGTATGTCTATCTTAGATTTATATAGATATTAGCTAGTCAGTTAGACTAGTATGGTTATTAGGAGTCATTACAGGTGATTGCTATGTTTAGTATTTAGCCCTTACTAATTTTAAGAACGAAATTATTTGATGGGATCCTATAACACTCCTAATTATTAATAACATTATTCAGGAGATTTAAGTAGATAAATTAAATAGAATAATGTAAATGTTAAGTGATAAGAGGGTTGAAATTTGAATAAGTTTAATTAAGGTCGTACCTAATAAAAAAATAATTGGGCTTAAGAATGGTTTTTGGGTTAATCAAATTACGTAAGGGCATATTAGGAATTCGCCCATGACCCATATACATATATATTTTCATTCTTACCATTTAATTCTCATTCATGTCATTTGGAAAACAAAACGTAAGAGAGAGGGGTCGGCCATTAACAAAAGGAATTCAATTAAAATCTAGAGAATCAAGCTTAGGGGAAATCAATTTCAATCCAATCTCCTTATCTAAATTAAGGTGAATAATAATTCCATCTCTATTTTGGTTTAAATCGTATGTTTTCGAATTGAAGGGTAAATTTGTTTTTCTAATGAATTGGATGATGATATGCTTGGATATTGATTTGTTTAATTTAAACAAGATTGTTTAAATGGGATTATATAGGGTTTTAGGGTAAAACTGATTTATATTGATGTTTAAATGCCATGGAAAAAATTTATGTTATGTAAAACATGATTTTGGAGTTGGGTTTCAATTTTGATAATTTTCCAAGTTATGGAAAGATTGTTATAAATTTTCAAGGGACAATATGGTTATTTGGGTTTATAATTTATTTTGAAAAATATATTAAGAAGTTGAGTTTGGAATTTTGATATGTTAGATAACTTGATTAAAGTGATTTTTTGAAATTTTTGGGGATTTTTCCAAAGTGATTTGCTATGCAAATTAAATTATTTTAAAAGAGGGACTTCTTTGCAATATTGATTTTGCTTAATGGAAGGGCTTATTTGATTAACTTAACCATGGTTTAGATCGGAAATTAGCGGCAGTTATTTTATTAAAGATTTTGAAAAGGTTAAGTTAACCAATCTTGTGTTGACATGTGGTAGGTTAGTTAGAAAAAGGTTTGATTTAAGTAGTATTAAACAAAGTCTACTCAGAAAAGATGGTTTCGCCTACTTTGGAAGTATCTTTTGACACAGAGCTTCTGCCTTAAAACTTGTCGTAAGCTATTAAGCCAAACCCAATCCACAAGTTATCACAAAGATGGTATGCTTTGGATTGGAGAAAGATGGAAGGTAGGGTGTCGAAACATAGCTTCCGAAGAGGTGGAGATCTTTGGTTTATTTTCTAAAGAAAAGCTCTGCCTATTTACAAAGAGATTTTGAAGGACTCGAAAACAATGCTAAAGAAAGGGTATTTTAAACAAGTTTTCAAAGAAGAGCTACCGCCTTTATAAAGAAGTAGCTTCTGAAGGAATTACATAATTTTTGAAATTGAAGCTTTCAGAAAGGATGGTTTCAACCAAGTCGAAACCCTTTTGTAACCATAAGCCTTTTGATGGTATTGAAGATATCAATGATGTCTAAAGTTTCTTTGTATTTTTAAAAATATGTGCCAATTCCAATAGCTTTCGAAATGGGCTAAGGGTTTCAAAGGCAATGTTTCTGAAAGGGGTTTCGAAGCCAACCTTCCAATATTTTACCCAGACGTTTTGTGCTTTCGAAAGGATGGTGCCGACGCCATCATGTTTTCCTAAATATTTGTATATGATAAAGGATGGTTTCGAAAGAGATACTTTTGCCTATATTCACTTTGACCCAAATAATATTTTAACTATAAAACCAATGGTTTCGAAAGGGGGACTTTCAATGGTTTTAGAAGGGTTGCTTCGAATGTTTAAGAAAGGGTACTTTCAAATGGTTTCGAATCTATGCTTCTAAAGTTACAAGTTAACACTTTAATATAATCGAAAGGTTTTGAAAGGAAGGTTTTAAAGTTTTAGAAAGGCAGGAGCCTAATATTTTGAAGATCGGTTAATATGCTTTCGAAGGAGGCCATCCTATGAAGTTGAAAGCAAGGTTTGAAAGGCTTTGCAACCCAGACTATATTTTTAAAAGGATAAACCCATGCTAAATTAATGGAGTTTTTGTGATAGTTTTGAGAAGAAGCTTACCTTGATAAAATAATAAGTTAAAGGTATTAACTATGTTTCATATTCAACCGACAGGAGTGGTATTGTTTTGCAATTATGTTTGCTTCTTCAAATATAAATACATTCACATTATAATGGACCCATAATTGTATTTTGGGAATAAAGGGTAAAACAACCGGCTAGGTTAACCCAGTAGTGAATATAAATTGATTAAACTCATAGATGAGTAGAATTGCATCCAAGAGGTCAGGAATACCATTAGGTAGGATGCCTAAATATAGAAGTTGTCAGGGAGACAGGTTCATAGCGATCCATGAAAACTATGATTAGAAAGTTATTTGAATGACTAATAGGTTCATAGTGATCCCATGAAAACTGTGTTATAAAGAATGGTTGACAGGGGCCAATTCGTTCATAATGATCCCATGAAAACCATGTCTTGATTAAGTTATTGATAGATGTCAATAGGCTCCTAGTTAATCTACGAAAATTAGGATAAGAAGAAAAGATATTGGCATGGGCTGATAGGTTCCTACTCAACCCATGAAAATATGATAAGGGAGAAGTTATTGGAGTAACCAAATGGTTCAAGGGAACCCATGAATAACCTAAACCCAAAGAAGCGGTAGTGCTAAGTTAATTGGCAATGGCCAATAGGTTCATAGTGCACCCATGAAAACTATGAAATAGGACAGGGAGTCCATATATTATATAAAGGTTATCAGTAAGCCCATGAAAACTAATTGGTTAATAGTGACCCTAGAAGCTATAAATATGACAGAGTCAATGAACAAAGGATGGGAAATCAAGTCTATTTTACCATGTTTTCATATCATCATAATATTTTGAAATGACTATGTTTTTAACCATTGTTGATGTAGGAGCATAATATATGGTTAGATAAAGGTTTTAGGATACTAGTGAGGGGAAAATCTATTCCTCTAAGCGGCATGGTCTCACTAGATACCTAAATGATTTGAGATGGCAGATTATTTTTCATACTAGACTGTATGTCTAGCTTGAAATTTATGTTTTTCCCATAAACTCTTAGGTAGTAGATTGATTTTGTATAATTCGAGAGTTGAGGATTTCAAGTACCTCGTTAGACAAATAAAGCTTCCAAAGACGGGCAAGAGGCAGCATGGCTATATAGAGTTTTCTTTTATTTGATTCTGATGTATTATTTGTAATGTCAAAGTTGTTACATTGTCTTTATATACATTGATCATCCAAGAGGGAATCTTCATATGTCGCTCTTGGCCTATGTTGTAATAAGTATATTTTCTCTAAACGTGGTTTACGATTGTGGATTATGTAATGATTTGGAAATGTTTTGAAATTGCATGTGATATGGTTTGAAGTTTTAAATTTTTCCATATTCATGTGTTTCTATGATCAATGAATCTAACAATGTTGTATTTGTCGTCGAGGATTAATAAGATTGGATGACTACAGCATCCATAGCCATTAGTTTTAGGCCTCCAAGTTGGGGATGTTACAATAACTCTCTGATGTATTGTTTTACTAAGGAAACTTGTAAAGATCTGACCTCATTTCGAAAACAATTTGAAATCTAACCTCATCTAGTGGGTTTTGATAATAATTTAAAATCTAACCACATTTGGAGGGTTTTGGAAATAATTCAAAATCTTACATTATCTGGGTGGTATCGAAAACAATTTGAAATGAGTGCCTAGAGGCGAAAATACTTTGAAACCATGCTTCAATCATATAGATTTGGTCTTACATAGGTATTGGATTTGAAAAATAATGGCGGTATTATGTCTATATTTTGCACGCTTATAAAAACATGGTTCACTATAGAACAACATGCATGGTGCTTTTGACAATGGCTCATTCTTTACATGACACGACTAGTCCATGGCTTACTCTTTTGCATAACATTTTGGTTGTGGCTCACTTGTTGCATTTAGCATGGTCGACTTCCCATGATTGACTCTTTTGCATGACACTATCAGCCTTGGCTCATTATTATTAGGGATCTAGCCAACGCATGGCTTTTCTAAACCATAACTCATTATATTGGGAATCTACCAAATTTTCTACTCTTCTTGGAAATCTACCCAACTTTCTAATATTCTTCGGAGTCTTCCCAACTTTCTAATTTACTTGGGAATCTACCCAACTTTTTAATATTCTTAGAAAGCTACCCAACACATGGTACTGCTTGACCATAGCTAATAACTATGCTTTCTAGCTTAAAATAAAATGATTAATGAGGGTTTTGTCCTGTGTGATATTTATAAGGCCACGGTTATAAGTTCTCATCTTCAATACTTTGCCCGATGATAAAACTAAGTAATTTCCATGAGGAAAAATCATTTACTTGGAGAAATAAAGTAATAGCGGTGAGGCAAAATCATGTATTTTGTGAAAGCATGGCTTTGAAACTTGCATAATGTTATCGCGATTAAGATGTTTTGATGTGTTTTTGAAAGTTGTGTGATATTTCTTGATCATGGTAATAATCACGACTATAACATTTTAATGCATTTTTGGAAGTTGCATGATATTACTTGATCACGGTAATAATCACGATAAAAACATTTTAATGCATTTTTGGAAGTTGCATGATTTTAGTTGATCACTGTAATAATCAAAACTAAAACAATTTAATGCATTTTTGGATGTTGCATGATATGACTTGATCATGGCAATAATCACGAATGTTTGATGGAATGTTTGAAAGGCTTAAAACTTAAGAAAACTGGAATCTCACACAACATACCTAGGTTACGGGTAAAGGATTGGTTACTGTTTCAAATTTTTGATAAAGTCTTTATTCAGATAGCAATATTATGCTATGATAATGTTTTAAATGCTCGGCATTTGAAGTCCGATGTATTATATTGCTATCTAGCCTCTTTAATCTATACGTTTTCGAAGGGATCACGTCATGAATTATTAGGGGTCCTTTCGAGTTATGGCCGAAAGGTCCTTCTACGTGATCCTTTGTGTTGGGCATTATCTTTCAAAAGACGAGGTCTCCTTTCTTAAATTTTCTAGTCCTAAATCTCTAGTTATAGTATCGGATCATCTTTCGAATATACTCTACTGTTCTTAAAGCGGCTTTGTCCCGGCGCTCGGGCAACATATCTAACGATTCCTCTCGGAGCTCTACATTCTATTTGTAGTATAATAATATCTTAGGTGAGAGGCGATTTCCAACTCAACTGGGATCATGGCTTCAAAATCGTAAGTCAGAGAGAAAGGAGTATGTCCCATCGAGGTCTTGAAGCTTGTCCTATAAGCCCACAAAATGAAAGGCAATTTGTTTTCCTGATTGCCTTTTTCCTTTTTCAATTTATTCTTCAAACAAGCCCGAATAGTTTTGTTCGCTTCTTCCTCTATCCATTTGCTAGTGGATGGGCTACTGAAGAAAAATCTTAATGATACCGTGATCTCGTCAATACTCTACAAACTCTTGGCTCTCAAACCGAGTGCCATTATCCACAATGATCTTATGGGGATGATCGAATATGGATACAATATTATTCCTCATCGCAAACTTTATTACTTGATGAGAGGTTATAATAGCAAAGGGTTTCTCCTCGACCAATTTTGTAGAATAATCAATTGCCACTATGTCACATCTTGCCCCTTCCTTAGCAGTTGGAAAGGGACCAATAAGATCGATACCCCAGATATCAAAGGGTTATAGACTTATCATCGGGTTGAGCTCGTTGGGAGGAGCTTTTGGCACTTTTGCATAAAAATGTCACTTACCACATTTTCTTGCGTAGTCCAATGCGTCTTGATTTAGTGCTGGCCAATAAAACCTTGCTGGAGTATTTTCTTTGCCAATTTTTGGAGCAATTTTTGGCCACCACAATGGTGTCCAAAAATTTCCATCATGGGCTTCTTTGAACAACTGTTGACCTTCCAAGGTCATTACACACCAATAGTACTGAACCCTGGAGCATCAAATTTGATTCGTCTTGCTTTAGCAACATCCGAAGGTAGAATATCTTTGGTCAAATACTGAATGTATGGTGAAATCAAATTTTCTCCAACTATTACCGATGTTGTAGATTCACTTTGGCTAGAGCATGTTATGATTTCAAGTTATGGTTTTCCCAAGAATTATTATTTCAAAGTGTTTTGGTTTTAAAAGTGTTATAACTTTGAAAATACTATGGTTTTGGAAATGGATATATTTGAAATAGAAATGATGTCGTATTGGCTTGAAATGGAAATGATATCGTAGTGATATGGTTTTGAAATGGCAATGATATTTTGGTTTTGAAGTATAAACAATTTTAAAATGACCACGGTGTTATAATAACGATTGCTTGTTAGAGAGACGGGATCGGATATTGTCATACTCTCTACCAATACCGAATACCACTTTAACAACCGTGTACGTGGTGGAGATTCCAAAACGAAGTAGGATGGTGGCAACGATCCTATATAAGGTATATTATAAGGACCCGATTCTTCGACTTTCGAAAATCGACATCAATACGTCCATTGTATCAACTGCCGAGCAAACGAATGCCGGAAAACCGAATTCTTAGGGTTTAAAAAGAAGAAAAAGATAGAAGAAGAAAGAAAAAGATAGAACAGAACAATATCAGAATCTCACAATCGTAGCAGAACAGCATATAATAGATAAATGAATATCTTTAAACAAAAGAACTATATAAGTTATTACATTACATCACATTACATTATCAGAGTCAATATGCAACACAATACAAGAATGGACAGCTATACAAACTTGTCCTTAAAAGCGAATTCTACAGCGGAAAACATAATATCATATACAAGTGGTACATCTCACCATCCAGCTCGCCTCCTGAGCTCTATAACACTCCTGGATCCAGAATGACCTGATAACCTGACTCTAGGTTGCCCGTGTGGAAAATTTTGGGCACCCGGAGTTTAGGAAAGGAACAATAAACTCAGGTCAGTCGTGGGACTGGTGTGAGAACTCAAAATAGTTATTTATCTTTTAAAGCAAAAACAAGAAGGGAAGTGAAAAATATCCGCAATGCTTTTGGGAAAATGAAACTACCATAAGGCCTCCCCGCACACACAATGCAAACACAGAATTGGAGGAGATTTCTCCTTATGATAGTCAAAGATGTTTACTACGCAAAACAAATCATTTTTGATATTATTATTAGTGCACAGTGTAGAAAGTATTTCGAAAATAGAATATAAATCTTAGCCAGCATACACATTCCGAACTATGTCTACTATAGCTACCATCCAAACAGTGGGGCACCACCATAAGTGAATGGCAGGTAATACAACTAAAACCGTACAAGGCTCATATTGTTTCTTTGGATTTTCCAACAAATGGTCAGGCTAAGGAACTTCCTACTGCCACATGGGATCGCCTCTGGCGGGACGTCCCGAGAACCTAACCGGATCTCTGCCAATACAAGGCCGGGTTACCTTTGTAACTAGGTAACTACTACTCGAGTATGCCACCCCCGCTCCTTTGGGACCTTTATCCGAGGGCCCTCGATCACCAAGCAATAACCACATGGAAAATGATATTGGAGCAACTACATAGGTTAAGCATCAGGGCTCATACCTGACACCACCCTTTTCCAGAAGGAAATGACATACCCTAAAGGGAGCGACCCTCATAAACTTGCCGCGTATTCCTGTTTCGACAATTTCCAGGGTGTGAGGTCTGAAGAAGTCTCGTCCACAAAGCTACGCTTTTTCACAAAGCCACGCTTTGATCAACAAATGATCAATAAATAATCATCACACAGCCACACTCAACATGTCACATTACCAAATTGGGAGTATACCGTTGATAACCTTCAACTACAAAACCTCTGAGCTCGTACGTCTCAGAGAAGGGTGTTAAGCTAAGAGAATAAATTCTTCGACACCAATAGAAATGTATTTGAAAGAAATCTGCTTTATATCTCAAAATGCAACGTCAGACACATAACCATACAAGTCTGTTCCGGGTTCGAACAGAACCGAAGTCACTCCAAATGACGCCCTTGCAATCCAGGTATTCACAATCCCGATCGAACTTCCCATCATAAAGGAAATCTCCATACCGTAGCTAATGGTGCAGAGACAATTAATAGGTCATCCTATCATTTTCAAAAATACCCGATCTTCAACACCGGTCTTCAATGCTATCCATTATGTCGTATCACTATTCGAAATGGGTAGTCCAAATAACGAGCGCAATAATTTAAAAATAAGTGTAGCATTCAATTTCAACCAATTCACAACAAATAGCCATTTAAGGGTCAATATTGATAGTCGGTTATTTAACTATCAATCAATATTCACAACATCACCCGACTTCAAATAATTTCCCAAATTATTTGTTTTCAAAAATATCTTTACAAGATATATTTTCCACACTTCAACCATTTGAAAACAAATTTCAAATCATTTTTCACCTTTCGATCTTTGAAAACAAATTTCAAATCAATTTCCTTAAACGGAAACACTTCTAAATATCTATCCATTTTTAATTTATCTTAAAAGATAAAATCTCAAAACATTTCACTTAATATTGAAAAACCTTTCCATACTTATTTAATAATAAGTAATTCGCAAATCTATTTATTTTCAACATTTGGAAAATATTCAGTATACTTAAATCACAATTAAGTATATATTTTATTCTTTAAGGAAAACATTCTCTTAAACACATTTATTTGGGTCAAAACGAATGTTACGTAAAACATCGTTACGACAACCCAAAATCACTAGTATAGGGATTCGAAATTAAGATAGATATATAAATCCCAATACTATATAAAACATTTCCTTTCGAAAATCATTTACTTTAACAACGGTGTTATAGTCCACCATTTCCTTCTATTTCTCGAAAACGTCTATTTCAACAATGAATGTTGAAATCTATGGTTTCGATACTTAATACATTTTAAAACATTTTTGAATCGTTTTAATTCTATTTAAAATATCACTTTCCCAAAACATTTCTTTACTATACTATTCACCATCCAAAAGCGTGAATATACTTTGTTAACCAAATTCAACAATTCTACATATTTTATTTAAAAGATTATCCACTGTCCTAAAATCGTGAATATATCTCCTTTAATAAGCTATAGAAATGAACTTATCAGAATAAGACGATTTTGGATTTATAAAAAAAACAATGTTTATAAATTCCTTTTATACTTTATAACAACTTCAACTTATAAAATCACTTTATTAACAAATTCTATCCATATTCCATTTACACGCCAAAATCCAATTTATAAGTTAATTACTTATAAATCTTTTATTTTGCAAAGCAAAAATCTATTCATTTTATAACTTCTGGCTTCTACCGGCTAGCTTCTTTCAAGGCAAGGGGACAATTTATAAGTCTATAGATTTCATCCACTTATGAAATCCATTTATACTTCATTTTAACACTTATAAAAACTCGTTTTATAATTCCAATATTTTAATTTATAAATATCAATTTTATAAATCTTTTATATAAATCATTTATAATAATTCAAAAATCCCAATTTAAACCATTTTATAAATTAATAAACTACTTATTTCAAAAATCACATTTCGGTTATATTTCACAAAAATCATAATTTTTATAACATAAAAATTTCAACGTTTATTTATTTAAAATGAATTAATTCCAAAATTAAATTTTATTGTGAATTCTCAACTTAAATTTTCAAAAATCAAATTTTATTTATTTTTGGCATCTAACGATACCAAAAATTTATTCGGCTAAATTTTAGCCTTTAACGATTTCAATCACAAAGATAATCACACAGATTATAAATAGATCAACACACAACATTGAAACAAATTCAATCATTTGAGGAATCCAGTAGGATCCCTCCAACATGTTTCCCTTCATCTACAGATGTTAGCACAATACCAATTTCCGCTTCAAGACGGAATATCGCGTATATGGGATTTACAAAATATTATTCGCTATTATGTGGCGCAATAGGGTCTCATCCGCTATATAATGCGGGAAATCAACTCCAAATACATATATAATACCACTTCCATTCAAGTTGGAATTATCGCGGTATATTTGTTTAATAAATAACATCCGGTTAATATACGGCGTATAGGGTCTATTTCAATACAAAAAAATAATAACTATCATCCAATCACACAATCAAGCAATTTTAAATCTAACTATTTAACTTTTACCAAAGTCAATTTCATCACTTATTCGAATTCATACCTCATTTTGCTTAACAAAGTTGTTTAACCATTTTAATAATTGGGTTTACTTACGTTTTCACATTTTATAAGTTGTACAACTTATTATTCAACTTCCAAATCTGATTTAATTTATTTAACTTCCTTTAGTTAAATTTCACATTATATATTCTATCATACTAGTTCAAATTTATTTCAACTTTACCAAAGTTAAATTTTATCATCTCATATTATAAGTTAAAAACTTGATAACTTATATTCATCGCTTTCAACTTGGATTTTAATTTCAAATTTGTTTATCACAACAAAATTCAATTTCAATTTACTATGGTAGCAAATCCATCACACAGAAACTCGAAAATGATATTGATGATGCTGCAATCATCACCCTTATTATTCCCCAGCAACAGTAGTGAATTCAGTGCTTTTAGTTCTTTCAAAATTTTCTTCTATTTATAAATCACATTTATAAATCTTTTCTTATAGAATTTCACTATTTAAATTTACTTATACAAGATTATTCCACAATTGTAAATCATTTCAATTATAATTCTATACTTGTATAATTGTTGCTTTTATATAATTTATTCTTTCACAATTGTTGTTTTTATTCAGATTATTCGAACAACTTTGATTCACTTATATATTTTCTTACATTTTCAACAATCAAACAATTCAATTTTACATACACTTTGATAATTCTGAAAAATTATTCCTTTATATATAAAATATAATCGAGGTAAAATTATTTCATTTACCCAATTTAAAACAATATCGTGGCGAATTGTTCTGAACAAGTGTTTAGAGATCCCTATCGATAGAGTTGTACAGACTATACTGACCAGAATCCATATACCACTTGACAACCAATCATCACAACATAAAACAATATTATTTTCACTAACAAATACGCGCTCATATCTATTATTACACTCAAACCCATTCTAGAGTACTACTGTCTCTATCTCTAATGAGTAACACCCAACAGAGCCAAGGTTGTCGCTTAACCATATGCTCTGATACCAAATTGTAAGGAATCGCTTTTATCGGGATCCGAAGGCCGGCATTCTTACGTCCACTGTATCAACTACCGAGCAATCGAATGCAGGAAAATCGAATTCTTAGGGTTTAAAAAGAAGAAAAAGATAGAAGAAAAAGAAAAAGATAGAACAGAACATTATCAGAATCTCACAATCGCAGCGGAAAACATATAATAGATAAATGAATATCTTTAAAAAAAAGGACTATATAAGTTATTACATTACATCACATTACATTATTAGAGTCAATATGCAACACAATACAAGAATGGACAGATATACAAACTTGTCCTTACAAGAGAATTCTACAGCGGAAAAGATAATATCGTATACAAGTGGCACGTCTCGCCATCCATCTCGCCTCCTGAGCTCCATAGCACTCCAGGATCCAGAATGACCTGATAACCTGACTCTAGGCTGCCTGTGTGGAAAATTTTGGGCACCCAGAGTTTAGGAAGGGAACAATAAACTCCATGTCAGTCATGGGACTGGTGTTAGAACTCAAAACAGTTATTTATCTTTTAAAACAACAACAACAAGGGAAGTGAAAATATCCGCAATGCTTTTGGGAAAATGAAACTACCATAAGGCCTCCCCGCACACACACAATGCAAACGCAGAATTGGAGGAGATTTCTCCTTATGATAGTCAAAGATGCTTACTACGCAAAACAAATCATTTTTGATATTATTATTAGTGCATAGTGTAGAAAGCATTTCAAAAATAGAATATAAATCTTAGCCAGCATAGACATTCTGAACTATGCCTACTATAGCTACCATCCAAATAGTGGGGCGCCACCATAAGTGAATGGCAGGTAATACAACTAAAACCGTACAAGGCTCGTATTGTTTCTTTGGATTTTTCGACAAATGGTCAGGCTAAGGAACTTCCTACTGCCACATGGGATGGCCTCTGGCGGGACGTCCCGAGAACCTAACCGGATCTCTGCCAACACAAGGTCGGCTTACCTTTGTAACTAGGTAACTACTACTCGAGTATCCCACCCCCCGGTCCTTTGGGACCTTTATCCGAGGGCCCTCGATCACCAAGCAACAACCACATAGAAAATGAGATTGGAGCAACCACATAGGTTAAGCATCAGGGTTCCATACCTGACACCACCCTTTTCCAGAAGGAAAGACATACCCTAAAGGGAGCGACCCTCATAACCTTGCCGCATATTCCTGTTTCGACCATTTTCGTGGTGTGAGGTCTGACGAAGTCTCATCCACAAAGCTACGCTTTTTCACAAAGCCACGGTTTGATCAACAAATAATCAATAAATAATCATCACACAGCAACACTCAACATTCCACATTGCCAAATTGGGAGTATATCGCTGATAACCTTCAACTACAAAACCTCTTAGCTCGTACGTCTCAGAGAAGGGTGTTAAGCTAAGAGAATAAATTCTCCGACACCAACAGAAATGTATTTGAAAGAAATATGCTTTATATCTCAAAATGTAATGTCAGACACGTAACCATACAAGTCTGTTCCGGGTTCGAACAGAACCGGAGGCACTTCAAAAGAAGCCCTTACAATCCGCGTATTCGCAATCCCGATCGAATTTCCCATCACAAAGGAAATCTCCATATGATAGCTAATGGTGCAGAGACAATCGATAGGTCATCCTATCTTTTTCACAAATACCCGGTCTTCAACACCGGTCTTCAATGCTATTCATTACGTCGTATCACTATTCGGAATGGGTAGTCCGAATAACGAGCGCAATAATTTAAAAATAAGTGTAGCATTAAATTTAAACCAATTCACAACAAATAGCCATTTAAGGGTCAATATTGATAGTCGGTTATTTAACTATCAATCAATATTCACAACATCACCCGATTTAAAATAATTTCCCAAATTATTTGTTTTCAAAAATATCATTACAAGATATATTTTCCACACTTCAACCATTTGAAAACAAATTTCAAATCATTTTTCACCTTTCAATCTTTAAAAACAAATTTCAAATCAATTTCCTTAAACGGAAACACTTCTAAATATTTATCCATTTTTAATTTATCTTAAAAGATAAAATCTCAAAACATTTCACTTAATATTGAAAAACCTTTCCATACTTATTTAAAAATAAGTAATTTGCAAATCTATTTATTTTCAACATTTGGAAAATATTCAATATACTTAAATCACAATTAAGTATATATTTTATTCTTTAAGGAAAACATTCTCTTAAACACATTTATTTGGGTCAAAACGAATGTTATGTAAAACATCGTTACGACAACCCAAATCACTAGTATAGGGATTCGAAATTAAGATAGATATATAAATCCCAATATTATATAAAACATTTCCTTTCGAAAATCATTTACTTTAACAACAGTGTTATAGTCCACCATTTCCTTCTATTTCTCGAAAACGTCTATTTCAACAATGAATGTTGAAATCTATGGTTTCGATACTTAATACATTTTAAAACATTTTTGAATCGTTTTAATTCTATTTAAAATATCACTTTCCCAAAACATTTCTTTACTATATTATTCACCATCCAAAAGCGTGAATATACTTCGTTAACCAAATTCAACATTTCTACATATTTTATTAAAAGATTATCCACTGTCCCAAAATCGTGGATATATCTCCTTTAATAAGCTATAAAAATGAACTTATCAGAATAAGTCGATTTTGGATTTATAAAACAAACAATGTTTATAAATTCCTTTTATACTTTTTAACAACTTCAACTTATAAAATCACTTTATTAACGAATTCTATCCATATTCCATTTACACGCCAAAATCCAATTTATAAGTTAATTACTTATAAATCTTTTATTTTGCAAAGCAAAAATCTATTCATTTTATAACTTCTGGCTTCTACCGGCTAGCTTCTTTCAAGGCAAGGGGACAATTTATAAATCTATAGATTTCATCCACTTATGAAATCCATTTATACTTCATTTTAACACTTATAAAAACTTGTTTTATAATTTCAATATTTTAATTTATAAATATCAATTTTATAAATCTTTTATATAAATCATTTATAATAATTCAAAAATCCCAATTTAAACCATTTTATAAATTAATAAACTGCTTATTTCAGAAATCACATTTCGGTTATATTTCACAAAAATCATAATTTTTATAACATAAAAATTTCAACGTTTATTTATTTAAAATGAATCAATTCCAAAATTAAATTTTATTGTGAATTCTCAACTTAAATTTTCATAAATCAAATTTTATTTATTTTCGGTATCTAACGATACCAAAAAATATATTCGTCTAAATTTTAGCCTTTAACGATTTCAATCACAAAGATAATCGCACAGATTATAAATAGATAAACACACAACATTGAAACAAATTCAATCATTTGAGGAATCCAGTAGGATCCCTCCAACATGTTTCCCTTCATCTACAGATGTTAGCACAATACCAATTTCCGCTTCAAGACGGAATATCGCGTATATGGGATTTACAAAATATTATCCGCTATTATGTGGCGCAATAGGGTCTCATCCGCTATATAATGCGGGAAATCAACTCCAAATACATATATAATACCAATTCCATTCAAGTTGGAATTATTGCGGTATATTTGTTTAATAAATAACATCCGGTTAATATACGGCGTATAGGGTCTATTTCAATACAACAGATAATAACTATCATCCAATCACACAATCAAGCAATTTTAAATCTAACTATTTAAAATTTAAATCGAAACAATTCGATTGAGTGAGAAGTTCTCACCTTGAGTTTCCGATAACAGTTGTAGCGTTTTGTTTCGAATAAAATTAAACGTGCATTTAATTTTAACCGAAATTATCACTAGCTCCAAACGACTCCAAACCAGCTCCATTGCGTAGTGCTCGACAAAACGAATCCAACGTAATTCATTTCTTAATTTTCCGACCTCGTATGAAAGAGATATTGATTTTTAAAGTTACCCGAGTTATTATATAATTAATTTACAAATTTTTTTAGACCCTACAGCAAATCTCAGCCGTTCGTTTCTGGCCTCTGAATCAAGGCCATGCACTACCACTTCTTCCATCTCTAGTTTTTACAACGCAATCGAACCCAAAGAGCCGCCTCCCTTCATCAATTATCGAGCACCTATGAACGTCGAGTTGCTGATCAGGGACCTCCACTAGAACGCCCTTGACAAGAGCTACCCACGGCCCCAAGGAAGTGGAGCTCGGTCGCCTCCCTAACCTTAAGATGCATGCACAAACGAGCATGAACGCGGCGCCCTAGCTGTTGATCCACCTCTCGAGTTTTAATTACAACCATATGAATTGAAAGATCATCTCGAGCTCTACGTTTTTCGTGTTGAAAGTTTATCGAATAGATGTGTGGATTTGAAGAAATTAAGGGGAAAAGAAGAGTGATTTTTGGCCATTGTTTTAGAGGTGGCGGCCTTAAGCTTGCAACTAGGATTTCTTGTGAAATAAGTGAACAACTCGTCCTTTTATAGAAAATTCTCAAATAACTATTCATCCGAAATTTTACGAACCCCAAATGAAGAGTGTCGGCTGACGTTTCTAGGGTTTACCCCACGTTTCGGACACAATGGAACATGTTTCGGAGGCTAATTCGGTCATATGTGAGAGTTACGGAAATAAACGATCAAATTTAAATTAAATCGATTCAACTAATTTCTATGCGTTTTGGCTTGCCCCGGACACAGCGTAAATCCGATTGACACGAAATTTGAAACCATAAAATAATACAACATTATAGATCTAATGAAACTAGTTTCATCGAAATCTGAGACTGTTTGAAAAATGGCTATTTTCACTAGTCGATTAAATATTAAAATATTCAATTTTTGCAAATTAACTTTTAATTCAATTTTAAAAGTTCACAAACGTTTTTCTAACTCCAATATGATTTAATATAACTTTATAAATCATTTTTAATCACATTAAACCAAATTTCCAAATTTTTCTGTAATTTCAAATATTAAATTGCCGATTTAATTTTCCAATTAAATCCAGATATTCGAAAAATAAATTATTCGACTTACAAATTTTACTTGTTGATATTTAAAATCAATTAAATATCTGAATTTTAAATGACAGAAATTCTGAGTCGTTAAGATCTTCCCCCCTTAAAAGAATTTAGTCCTCGAAATTACCAAGTAGGAAAAAGTTTTGAAATCCATTGACTTTTCAAAAAAAACCGTTCAAATTTGATTTACAAATATCTTAAGTGTTTAACGTTTCCAAAATCCATAGTTAAACCTCTTACAAAATATTTACTAAGTTTTCAAATCCATATATAGTTATCTTTTCAAAACCAACTATATCGTTTAACCTTTAACTTCAAAACAAAACTTAGTTTTCACAAATTTTTTCTAAAATTTCCCGAAAATTTTCTAGCGCCTTAAATTTTCAAAAAAAATTCGTGATGCAGCACGATCTACAAAATCACAAGGCCTAGGTTGCTCACGACCTAATGGAGGAGTTTTAGGTCGCTCACGACCTAGTGAAGGTCGCTCACGACCTAGTGAAGGTCGCTCACGACCTAACGAGTCACGTGATGTAGAATCACGACCTAACCGAGAACAAGAGATGGGAGTTGCACTGAGTCACGACCTAAAAGACCCACGACCTAACGAAGTCTTAAGTCGCTCGGTATCATTAGGTCATCTACGACCTATAGCTACGGGAGATAACAAAGGGGCGGCACGAGTTAACATCCAACGACCTAACGGTCTACCATTTTGTTGCTATATTAGAGACTTAAGTCGCTCAGAAGGTAGGGACGAGCTACGACCTATGTTGAACGACCTAACTCATAGGTCACCCGAAGAATTCCTGTTGCCGCTTCTTTAGGTCGTTCACACGACCTACCGACCCAGGATAAGTCGCTGAAGAGTTAAGTCGTATCATTTTAAGTCGTTTAGACGTGTTTTCTTAAGTCGCTCGAGTGTTGAGTCGTTTGTAACAGTTGAGTCGCTGTTGTGATGTATTGTTTTAAGTCGTATGTCATTGTATTTCTTGAGTCGCGTACTGTCTTATAACTCGTAGGTCGGCAAGTAGTTAGGTCGGCCATGGGTGTGTGGTGATGTAATAAGTTGAGTCGCCAGGAGTTAAGTCGTAAACGACCTAGTGCTAAGTCATGTGAGTCGTCTATAAATAAGCGTGGGGGTTCATTTATAAATTCGGTTATGTTTTCAATAAAATTCTTCTTTTGTTAGCTTTGTGCTTTCATCCTAAATTGGTAGTTGAGTGTAATCTCCTATCTCCACTTTCGGTTATTCGAGTGTGCTCGAATCAACGATTGTTGAAGCCGATTCGCGGAATCAAGTGCGCTTGATCAACGCTTGAAGAATTAAAGATCTTCCTTCACTGTACCGTGCGCGATCAACGTGTCGAAGATAGCTAGAATTCGATATCTTTGTGATCAACAAATTTGGGCCTTTCAGCTTCAATCCACCGATTGCCACTTTTATCGATCTATATCGTTTTGTTAATTATCCACTGCGTCAGTTTTGGTATTAGAGCTTGACTTAGCCAATCATAGCTAAGATGAGTCTTGGAACCGAGGAGTTTGGTGTTCATAGTGTTCATCTTGAAGTTGCAACAAGAGGAGAACTTTCGATCCATTTCATTTTGGATCAAAGTTGGAGCCGTGTTTGTTTGACTTGTGTTGAAGATTTTTGAAGTATTAGTTGAAGTGTGGTGAAGTTCAATCATGCCACCAAGGAGAGCTAATCGTCATCAAAATGTTGAAGCATTGTATAGAAGAGAAGAAGCCGAACAAATGGAACAACGCATTAATGAGAAATTTGATGAAGGCATTGGAAAGTTAGAGAAATTGATGAATGATTTGAATCAGAATCAAAGGAGGAGATCACCAATCTCGAACCATGGAGGAAACAGAGTTTCGCCATTGGTTACGGAAGCGAGGAGGGTATCACCGCAATTTTTTAGAGAGAGAAGAGAAACATCAATTTCATCAAGGAGTGATCACCATGACTATGCACATGAAGAGAGAAGAACTCCACGTGAGTTTGAAGATGAGCCATATAGAGAAGAAGAGAAACATAGTAGAAGAGACATGCTTGATCAAAGGGATGTTGATGGTCGAGATCGATATAGACGTACATTTGATTTCAATGAAGAGGGTGATAAAGCTAGCATTCATTATCAAGATCGAGACCAAGTTCGAAATGTATATCGAGATGTAGATGATGATCGTCGATGGGAATCGGGTATGAAGATGGAAATTCCAGAATTTAAGGGAGGAATGGTAGCTGAAGAATTTCTTGATTGGTTGTCTAATGTTGAAGAGATTTTTGACTTCAAGGAAGTTCCTGAGCATAGAAGAGTAAAGTTAGTTGCTACTAGGTTGAGGGGGAGAGCTTTAGCATGGTGGCAGCAAACTAAACTTACAAGGGAGAGAATGGGAAAGTCAAAGATTGAATCATAGGAGAAGATGAAGAAGTTGATGAAGGGCACATTCTCACCTTACAATTATCAATCGCTCATGTATCAGAGATTGCAGAATCTGAGGCAAGGGACGAAGACTGTTAATGATTATGCTGATGAATTTTATCAACTCGAAATGACATTATGGAGACAGAGGAACAGCTGACTGCTAGATTTGTTGGAGGGTTGCGAATGCAGATCCAAGATATGGTGAATATGTTTGATCCTAGATCTGTAGCAGAATCACATCAGAAAGCGTTGGCTTGGGAGAAGCAAGGAAGGCGTGGAGGTGGTGTGTTTACCAATTCCAACAATCAAGTGAAGGGTGTTAGTGGAAGCTCTAATGTTCCTAAATCTATCAGTAAACCAGTTGTGAATGAAGTTGCGAAGCCAAAGGTTAATAGCAGTTTCAAATGTTACAATTGTCAGGAGTTGGGTCACAAAAGCAATGAATGTCCAAAGCCGAAGAGGAGAGCAATGGTTGTAGAGATTGGAGAAGAGGATGTGGAAGCTGAACGTTCTAATTCACCTTATGTTGAAGAGGAAGAAGAGTTGTCCGGAGATGAAGGGTGTAATTTGATGATGAGGAGAAATTGTTTGGCACCGAAACAGGAAGAGGAAAACAGTTGGTTGAGGAATAACATATTTCAGTCCACATGCACTATTCTGGGAAAGGTTTGCAAGTTCGTCATTGATGCTGGGAGTTGTGACAATATTATCTCTACAGAAGCAGTAAGGAAGTTGAACTTGAAAACTGAGAAGCATCCTACACCGTACAAGTTAGCATGGTTAAGGAAAGGTGGTGAGGTGAAAGTTGGACGAAGTGGTTGTGTGAATTTTTCAATTGGGAAGAAATACAAAGACGAAATTTGGTGTGATGTTGTAGACATGGATGTGTGTCATATGTTGTTGGGCAGACCATGGCAGTTTGATAGAGCAGTACAACAAGATGGTCATGCTAATAATTACAGTTTCATGTTTGAAGGTACTAAGATTATTTTAGTTCCTAAGAAGAAACAATATAAGGAAAGCAAGCTGGAGGAGATTGAAGAGCTGAAAACCTTATTATCTTTGAAGGAGTTTGTCAGGGAAGTTGAGGAGGAACCTGAAGTCTTTTTGTTGATTGGACGAGAGTGTAATGAAGTGGTTGAAATTCCTGATGAAGTGAAGCCAGTATTGGAAGAGTTTGACGATGTTTTTCCTGAGGAGTTACCAACGGAGTTACCACCGTTGAGGGATATTCAACATCAAATAGATCTCATTCCAGGAGCTGTGTTGCCACATCGACCACATTATTGAATGAGTCCAAAGGAACATGAGCAGTTGCGAAGGTAAGTGGAAGAATTGTTAGAACAAGGGCATGTGCAGGAAAGCCTAAGTCCTTGTGCGGTTCCAGCCTTATTGGTACCAAAGAAGGATGGAACATGGAGGATGTGCACTGACAGTCGAGCATTGAATAAGATCACTGTGAGGTACAGATTCCCAATGCCGTGGTTAGATGACTTGCTAGATCAGTTGAGTGGGGAAACTATCTTTTCGAAGATTGATTTAAAGAGCGGATATCATCAAATTCGTATTAGACCGGGTGATGAGTGGAAGACTGCTTTTAAAACCAGGGAGGGTCTATACGAATGGCTGGTTATGCCGTTTGGTCTATCGAATGCACCAAGTACCTTCATGAGGGTGATGAATCAAATTTTCAGACCATACATTGGGAAGTTTGTGGTAGTTTATTTTGATGATATTCTGATCTATAGTGGAAGTACAGAGGAGCATGTAGAGCATTTGCGGAAAGTATTAATTATTCTTCGAGAAGAGCAGTTTTATGTCGCAACAAAGAAATGTGTGTTTATGGCAAGGAGTATTTTATTTCTGGGATATGTTGTGTCAGGAGAAGGTATCCAGGTGGACCAAAATAAAGTTGAAGCAGTCAGAAGTTGGCCACAACCGAGGACAATTACAGAAGTGAGAAGTTTTCATGGGCTAGCGTCATTCTACCGAAGATTCATTCCACACTTCAGTAGCGTGATGGCTCCAGTTACTGATTGTATGAAAGGGAAACAGTTTTCTTGGTCGGAGGGGGCAGGGTTTGCTTTTGAACGAATCAAAGGACTTTTGACGACAGCACTAATTCTTGTATTACCAGACTTTCAGTTGTTATTTGAGTTACACACTGATGCTTCTAAGGTTGGGATTGGAGGGGTGTTGAGTCAGAAGGGACGTCCTATTACATACTTTAGTGAGAAGTTATCAGGGGCAAAGATGAGATATAGTACATATGATGTGGAGTTTTATGCTGTAGTGCAAGCAGTGAAACATTGGAGACACTATCTGTTCCATAAGGAATTTGTTCTTTACACAGACCATGAAGCTTTGAAGCATTTGCAGGGGCAGGACAAGATTTCAGCAAGGCATGCATCATGGATTGCCTATCTGCAACAATTTACGTTTGTTGTGAAACATAAATCGGGAATTACGAATCGTGTAGCAGATGCATTGAGCAGAAGGAACCACTTGTTGACTACAATGAAGGTTGAGGTAACAGGGTTTGAATTATTGCCAGAGCTGATTAAAGAAGATCCTTACTTTAAGAAATTGGTTGAGAAAGTCAAGGAGGGAAGTTCTGATGAATTTGTGTTGATTGATGGGTTCTTATTTAGGGGGAATCAATTGTGTGTACCGGATTATAGCCTACGAATGAAGATAGTAAAGGAGCTTCATGAGGAAGGACATGTGGGTAGAGACCGAACATTGCAGTTAATCTCTCAATCCTACTATTGGCCATCGATGAGGAAGGAGGTTGAAAGGTTTGTTCAGAGATGTCATGTTTGTCAAGTTTCGAAAGGGATAGCTACAAATGCGGGTTTGTATATGCCTTTACCTATACCTACAAAACCTTGGGTGGACGTTAGCATGGATTTTGTTTTGGGTTTGCCGAGAACTCAAAGGGGTAACGATTCCATTTATGTGATGGTTGACCGGTTTTCAAAAATGGCAAATTTTATTGCTTGCAAGAAGACGGCGGATATTGTTCATGTTGCTCAGTTATATTTTAAGGAGATATATCGACTACATGGGTTACCAGAGTCTATCGTGTCAGATAGAGATACTCGTTTTCTGAGTCATTTTTGGCTAAGTTTGTGGAAGATGGTCGGAACGAAGCTGAATTTTAGTAGCGCTTATCATCCGCAAACTGATGGACAAACGGAGGTGGTAAACAGATCGTTGGGAAACTTATTAAGATGTCTTGTGAAGGACAATTTGAAGAGCTGGGATTCGAAATTGTGTCAAGCGGAGTTTGCTCACAACCATGCGGTTAATCGAAGCACAGGATTCAGTCCATTTCAGGTCGTTTATTCAACAATTCCAAAGGGACCGTTGGATCTAACAACAGTGCCATATCAGAAGGGAGTTGTTAAGCGGGCTAGTGACTTCATAAATGAGTTACAGGAGTGCCACAGAACTGTTCATGACAGGTTGCTTGCATCTAATGAAAAGTATAAACAATCGACGGACAAGAAGCGGAGAAGTGTGAGTTTCAAGGAAGGTGACTTGGTTTATGCAGTGTTGACAAAAGATCGTTTTCCGGTGGGAACATACAATAAATTGAAGGCACGAAAAATTGGTCCAGTTAAAATTTTGAAGAAAATCAATGAGAATGCGTATCAATTGAAGTTACCAGATGATGTTCATACTTCTGATGTTTTCAACGTCAAATACCTAATTCTGTTTCATGGAAACGAACTTATTGTGGAAGAAGATGGTGAAAATTCGAGGTCGAATTTCTGCCAACCAGGAGAGGTTGATGCAGCACGATCTACAAAATCACAAGGCCTAGGTTGCTCACGACCTAATGGAGGAGTTTTAGGTCGCTCACGACCTAGTGAAGGTCGCTCACGACCTAACGAGTCATGTGATGTAGAATCGCGACCTAACCGAGAACAAGAGATGGGAGTTGCACTGAGTCACGACCTAAAAGACCCACGACCTAACGAAGTCTTAAGTCGCTCGGTATCATTAGGTCGTCTACGACCTATAGCTACGGGAGATAACAAAGGGGCGGCACGAGTTAACATCCAACGACCTAACGGTCTACCATTTTGTTGCTATATTAGAGACTTAAGTCGCTCAGAAGGTAGGGACGAGCTACGACCTATGTTGAACGACCTAACTCATAGGTCACCCGAAGAATTCCTGTTGCCGCTTCTTTAGGTCGTTCACACGACCTACCGACCCAGGATAAGTCGCTGAAGAGTTAAGTCGTATCATTTTAAGTCGTTTAGACGTGTTTTCTTAAGTCGCTCGAGTGTTGAGTCGTTTGTAACAGTTGAATCGTTGTTGTGATGTATTGTTTTAAGTCGTATGTCGTTGTATTTCTTGAGTCGTGTACTGTCTTGAAACTCGTAGGTCGGCAAGTAGTTAGGTCGGCCATAGGTGTGTGGTGATGTAATAAGTTGAGTCGCCAGGAGTTAAGTCGTAAACGACCTAGTGCTAAGTCGTGTGAGCCGTCTATAAATAAGCGTGGGGGTTCATTTGTAAATTCGGTTATGTTTTGAATAAAATTCCTCTTTTGTTAGCTTTGTGCTTTCATCCTAAATTGGTAGTTGAGTGTAATCTCCTATCTCCACTTTCGGTTATTCGAGTGCGCTCGAATCAACGATTGTTGAAGCCGATTCGCGGAATCAAGTGTGCTTGATCAACGCTTGAAGAATTGAATATCTTCCTTCACGGTATCGTGCGCGATCAACGTGTCGAAGATAGCTAGAATTCGGTATCTTTGTGATCAACGAATTTGGGCCTTTCAGTATCTTCAATCCACCGATTGCAACTTTCATCGATCTATATCGTTTTGTTAATTATACGCTGCGCCATTTCGCCATAACCTCCTTTGTACGGAGGAGCTTTTACAAAATCACAATAGATATAAATATATATACATCGACCCACGCGGTCGGAAAACAGAAAAACAGTTCATATTTCCTATTTTTATTGCGTAGGCGTACCTTTTTAGCATTTTTAAGCAAAGAAATTACTTATTTAGCATTTTGCGCAACCCAAATCCCGCTAACGGTAGCCCCGGTACCTGTACTTACTCAATATAAACACGTAAGTGACATATATAAGAAGTTATTAACATTTTACTCTTTTAAACAACTACAACACATGCATATTAAAAGAAATGCATACTAAACAAGGTTTATAAACAACTTATATGATTTCGACATTACTTGTAGTTGTTTACAACCAATTCATATACAACGACATTCAATTATTCATTTTCAATTAGTTTTACATTCACTAATTTGCATTCACATTTGTTCACTTCCAATTCAAATCAATTTCCATTCAATTTAGATTTACTTAACTTCCAATTTTAATTTTAATTTCTTTAGCTTTCAATTTTATTCATTCAATTGCATATGAATTTCTATTCAATCAATTAACAATAATCTAACAACCAATGTATAACCAACACAGCCGAATTTATTCACTTTACATTGAACATTCATATTCACTTTGTTTACCTTCAATTTGGTTTAACATTCAATTAGCCTTAAATGAATTAACACTTATATCCATTATTCTATATCAATTCGTTACATTCGATTGATTAATATTCAATTCATTAGTTCAATTACCAATTTACTTTACAAATAAAGTTGGATCTCCTTTATATAATTCGAGTTCATATCCATTCAATTAACTTCATTATTTTAATTTAATACCAAAATCAACTTCATTCAGCATCACTTAAGTTATATTCCTTTTAAACATCATTTTTTTAACTTAAATTCCCATTTAACTTTTACCAAAGTCAATTTCATCACTTATTCGAATTCATACCTCATTTTGCTTAACAAAGTTGTTTAACCATTTTAATAATTGGTTTTACTTACATTTTCACATTTTATAAGTTATACAACTTATTATTCAATCTGATTTAATTTATTTAACTTCCTTTAGTTAAATTTCACATTATATATTCTATCATACTAGTTCAAATTTATTTCAACTTTACCAAAGTTAAATTTTATTATCTCATATTATAAGTTCAAAACCTGATAACTTATATTCATCACTTTCAACTTGGATTTTAATTTCAAATTTGTTTATCACAACAAAATACAATTTCAATTTACTATGGTAGCAAATCCATCACACAGAAACTCGAAAATGATATTGATGATGCTGCAGTCATCACCCTTATTATTCCCCAGCAACAGTAGTGAATTCAGTGCTTCTAGTTCTTTCAAAATTTTCTTCTATTTATAAATCACATTTATAAATCTTTTCTTATAGAATTTCACTATTTAAATTTACTTATACAAGATTATTCCACAATTGTAAATCATTTCAATTATAATTCTATACTTATATAATTGTTGCTTTTATATAATTTATTCTTTCACAATTGTTGTTTTTATTCAGATTATTCGAACAACTTTGATTCACTTATATATTTTCTTATATTTTCAACAATCAAACAATTCAATTTTACATACACTTTGATAATTCTGAAAAATTATTCCTTTATATATAAAATAGAATCGAGGTAAAATTATTTCATTTACTCAATTTAAAACAGTATCGTGGCGAATTGTTCTGAACAAGTGTTTAGAGATCCCTATCGATAGAGTTGTATAGACTATACCGACCAGAATCCATATACCACTTGACAAACCAATCATCACAACATAAACCAATTTTATTTTCACTAACAAATACACGCTCATATCTATTATTACACTCAAACCCATTCTAGATTACTACTGTCTCTATCTCTAATGAGTAACACCCAATAGAGCCAAGGTTGTCGCTTAACCATATGCTCTGATACCACATTGTAAGGAATCTCTTTTATCGGGATCCGAAGGTCGGCATTCTTACGTCCACTGTATCAACTACCGAGCAATCGAATGCCCAAAAATCAAATTCTTAGGGTTTAAAAAGAAGAAAAAGATAGAAGAAAAACAAAAAGATAGAACAGAACAATATCAGGATCTCATAATCGGAGCGGAACAACATATAATAGATAAATGAATATCTTTAAAAAAAGAACTATATAAGTTATTACATTACATCACATTACATTATCAGAGTCAATATGAAACACAATACAAGAATGGACAGCTATACAAACTTGTCCTTACAAGCGAATTCTACAGCGGAAAAGATAATATCATATACAAGTGGTACGTCTTGCCATCCAGCTCGCCTCCTGAGCTCCATAGCACTCCAGGATCCAGAATGACCTGATAACCTGACTCTAGGCTGCCCGTGTGCAAAATTTTGGGCACCCAGAGTTTAGGAAGGGAACAATAAACTCCATGTCAGTCATGGGACTGGTGTAAGAACTCAAAACGGTTATTTATCTTTTAAAACAACAACAACAAGGGAAGTGAAAAATATCTACAATGCTTTTAGGAAAATGAAACTACCATAAGGCCTCCCCGCACACACACAATGCAAATGCAGAATTGGAGGAGATTTCTCCTTATGATAGTCAAAGATGCTTACTACGCAAAACAAATCATTTTTGATATTATTATTAGTGCATAGTGTAGAAAGCATTTCAAAAATAGAATATAAATCTTAGCCAGCATAGACATTCCGAACTATGCCTACTATAGCTACCATCCAAACAGTGGGGCGCCACCATAAGTGAATGGCAGGTAATACAACTAAAACCGTACATGGCTCGTATTGTTTCTTTGGATTTTCCAACAAATGGTCAGGCTAAGGAACTTCCTACTGCCACATGGGATGGCCTCTGGCGGGACGTCCCGAGAACCTAACCGGATCTCTGCCAACACAAGGTCGGGTTACGTTTGTAACTAGGTAACTACTACTCGAGTATGCCACCCCCCGGTCCTTTGGGACCTTTATCCGAGGGCCCTCGATCACCAAGCAACAACCACGTAGAAAATGAGATTGGAGCAACCACATAGGTTAAGCATCAGGGCTCCATACCTGACACCACCCTTTTCCAGAAGGAAAGACATACCCTAAAGGGAGCGACCCTCATAACCTTGCCGCATATTCCTGTTTCGACCATTTTTGGGGTGTGAGGTCTGACGAAGTCTCATCCACAAAGCTACGCTTTTTCACAAAGCCACGGTTTGATCAACAAATAATCAATAAATAATCATCACAGAGCAACACTCAACATTCCACGTTGCCAAATTGGGAGTATATCGCTGATAATCTTCAACTACAAAACCTCTGAGCTCGTACGTCTCAGAGAAGGGTGTTAAGCTAAGAGAATAAATTCTCCAACACCAACAGAAATGTATTTGAAAGAAATATGCTTTATATCTCAAAATGTAATGTCAGACATGTAACCATACAAGTCTGTTCCGGGTTCGAACAGAACCAGAGGCACTTCAAAAGAAGCCCTTACAATCCGCGTATTCACAATCCCGATCGAATTTCCCATCACAAAAGAAATCTCCATACCATAGCTAATGGTGCAGAGACAATCGATAGGTCATCCTATCTTTTTCACAAATACCCGGTCTTCAACACCGGTCTTCAATGCTATACATTACGTCGTATCACTATTCGGAATGGGTAGTCCGAATAACGAGCGCAATAATTTAAAAATAAGTGTAGCATTTAATTTCAACCAATTCACAACAAATAGCCCTTGAAGGGTCAATATTGATAGTCGGTTATTTAACTATCAATCAATATTCACAACATCACCCGATTTAAAATAATTTCCCAAATTATTTGTTTTCAAAAATGTCATTACAAGATATATTTTCCACACTTCAACCATTTGAAAACAAATTTCAAAACATTTTTCACCTTTCAATCTTTGAAAACAAATTTCAAATCAATTTCCTTAAACGGAAACACTTCCAACTATTTATCCATTTTCAATTTATCTTAAAAGTTAAAATCTCAAAACATTTCACTTCATATTGGAAAACCTTTCCATACTTATTTAATAATAACTAATCGCAAATCTATTTATTTTCAACATTTGAAAAATATTCAATGTACTTAAATCACAATTAAGTATATATTTTATTCTTTAAGGGAAACATTCTCTTAACACATTTATTTGGGTCAAAATGAATGTTACGTAAAATATCGTTACGACAACCCAAAATCACTAGTATAGGGATTCGAAATTAAGATAGATATATAAATCCCAATACTATATAAAACATTTCCTTTCGAAAATCATTTACTTTAACAACGGTGTTATAGTCCACCATTTCCTTCTATTTCTCGAAAACGTCTATTTCAACAATGAATGTTGAAATCTATGGTTTCGATACTTAATACATTTTAAAACATTTTTGAATCGTTTTAATTCTATTTAAAATATCATTTTCCCAAAACATTTCTTTACTATACTATTCACCAAAAGCGTGAATATACTTCGTTAACCAAATTCAACATTTCTACATATTTTATTTAAAGGAATATCCATTGTCCCAAAATCGTGGATATATCTCCTTTAATAAGCTATAAAAATGAAATTATCAGAATAAGTCGATTTCGGATTTATAAAAAATATAAATTCCATTTATACTTTATAACAACTTCAACTTATAAAATCACTTTATTAAAAAATTCTATCCATATTCCATTTACATGCCAAAATCCAATTTATAAGTTAATTATTTATAAATCTTTTATTTCGCAAAAAAAAATCTATTCATTTTATAACTTCACAATTTATAAATCTATAGATTTCATCCACTTATGAAATCCATTTATACTTCATTTTAACACTTATAAAAACTCGTTTTATAATTCCAATATTTTAATTTATAAATATCAATTTTATAAATCTTTTATATAAATCATTTATAATAATTTAAAAATCCCAATTTAAACCATTTTATAAATTAATAAACTACTTATTTCAAAAATCACATTTCGGTTATATTTCACAAAAATCATAATTTTTATAACATAAAATTTTCAACGTTTATTAATTTAAAATGAATAAATTCCAAAATTAAATTTTATTATGAATTCTCAACTTAAATTTTCAAAAATCAAATTTTATTTATTTTCGGCATCTAACGATACCAAAAAATATATTCGGCTAAATTTTAGCCTTTAACGATTTCAATCACAAAGATAATCACGCAGATTATAAATAGATCAACACACAACATTGAAACAAATTCAATCATTTGAGGAATCCAGTAGGATCCCTCCAACCTGTTTCCCTGCATCCACAGATGTTAGCACAATACCAATTTCCGCTTCAAGACAGAATATCACGGTATATGGGATTTACAAAATATTATCCGCTATTATGCGGGGCAATAGGGTCTCATCCACTATATAATGTGGGAAATCAACTCCAAATACATATATAATACCAATTCCATTCAAGTTGGAATTATCGCGGTATATATGTTTAATAAATAACATCCGCTTAATATACGGCGTATAGGGTCTATTTCAATACAACAGATAATAACTATCATCCAATCACACAATCAAGCAATTTTAAATCTAACTATTTAAAATTTAAATCGAAATAATTCGATTGAGTGAGAAGTTCTCATCTTGAGTTTTCGATAACAGTTGTAGACTTTTGTTTCAAATAAAATTAAACGTGCGTTTAATTTTACCCAAAATTATCACTAGCTCCAAACGACTCCAAACCAGCTCCATTGCGTAGTGCTCGACAAAATGAATCCAACGCAATTCGTTTCGTAATTTTCCGACCTCGTATGAAAGAGATATTGATTTTTAAAGTTACCCATATTATTATATAATTAATTTACAAATTTTTTTAAACCCTACAGAAAATCTTAGACTTTCGTTTCTGGCCTCTGAATCAAGGCCGTGCACTACCACTTCTTCCATCTCCAGTTTTTACAACGCAACCGAACCCAAAGAGCCGCCTCCCTTCATCAATTATCGAGCCACCTACGAACGTCGAGTTGCTGATCAGGGACCTCCACTAGAACGCCCTTGACAAGAGCTACCCATGGCCCCAAGGAAGTGGAGCTCAGTTGCCTCCCTGACCTCGAGATGCATGCACAAACGATCATGAACGCGGCGCCCTAGCTGTTGATCCACCTCTCTAGTTTTAATCACAACCGTATGAATTGAAAGATCATCTCGAGCTCTACGTTTTTGTGTTGGAAGTTCATGGAATAGATGTGTGGATTTGAAGAAATTAAGGGGAAAAGAAGAGTGATTCTTGGCCATTGTTTTAGAGGTGGTGGCCTGAAGCTTGCAACTAGGGTTTTTTGTGAAAAAAGTGAAAACTCGTCCTTTTATAGAAAATTCTCAAATTACTATTCATCCGAAATTTTCCAAACTCCAAACGAAGCGTGCCGGCTGACGTTTCTAGGGTTTACCCCACGTTCCGGACACAATGGAACGTGTTTCGAAAGCTAGTTCCATCATATGTGCGAGTTACGGAAATAAACGATCAAATTTAAATTAAATCGATTCAACTAATTTCTATGCGTTTTGGCTTGCCCCGGACAAGCCGTAAATCCGATTGACACGAAATTTGAAACCATACAATAATACAACATTACGGATCCGATAAAACTAGTTTCGTTGAAATCTGAGAATGTTTGAAAAATGGCTATTTTCACTAGTCGATTAAATATCAAAATATTCAATTTTCGCAAATTAACTTTTAGTTCAATTTTAAAAGTTCACAAACATTGTTCTAACTCCAATATGATTTAATATAATTTTATAAATCAATTTCAATCACATTAAACCCAATTTCCAAATTTTTCTATAATTTCAAATATTAAATTGCCGATTTAATTATCCAATTAAACACAGATATTCGAAAAATAAATTATTCGACTTACAAATTTTACTTGTTGATATTTAAAATCAATTAAATATCTGAATTTCAAATGACATAAATTCTGGGTCGTTACAATATACATGAACCTGACTCCCATGAGTTGGCTTAAGGTGGCTAAAACAGGAGCAATCGATGGGCCAAATGAGGTAGCTCCTCCAATTGGACACACTTCTTCGTATGCCATTCTGTTACTGTGCCATTGATTTGGTGGACACCTTTGATTTTTTTTGGGAGTGTGGCTCGAGGTGGGTGGTAGCAACTGCTATGCATTATCACCAGCCCTAAAGTGTAATTGGTATATCTACCCTGGCATTGCCTAGTTGTGTCGTGCCACCTACCCTAGCGCGCGTTATACGAGTTGGTTTTGTACCATACCTATGAAGTGCCCTCTGACGCCACCTAGTACAGGGGAGATTACGGTACTGTATAGACTATGTGAGTTTACTTTGCTATAGACATTATTATAATAGCGTATATTACTACATAGTAGATTGTTTAACGAATCCTCAAAGGATGGTTATCCCAAACATCCTTTGAGTTACTTGTATTTCAGTTGATATTTCACTTGAGTTGGATTTATTGATATAAGAATGTCAATCATGTCTCGAGTGTTTTGTGTTTTGCTTTACGCTTGGGTCAGACTGAGTGTACCAATATTCGAGACTCACCTTTGTAGTTGGAGCTTCGCTTGGAGATCCATCTATCAATTCTGCTTTCAGTCATTCAGTTGATTCAAGTGATGTATTCAGATTTTGTATTGACTATTGTATTCGAAACTTCTATTGTATCTTATTTATCTCTGATATATATAGTAGCTTCATGAACTACTATTCATTTTGTTTCCACTACATATTGTTATATTACTTTATGATTTTGTGATTTATTTATTTACTGTATATGCCGAGTTCTGCCAAATAATTTAAGTCCGGAATGTGTGAGTGCGAATTGCGATGACCCGGAATTTTGGGCAATATCAATTTAATAATCTTTATCAATAATTAAATTGATTTGATAATTTTCTTTTATAATTATCTTTATTGGCAAGTTTATTCTTTTCAAAGTTAATAAGTTTGTAAATTTTATCTTTTAAAGCTAATAAAAATATTTTAATTATAACGTATATATTGGTATGCATATTGTAAATAAGAAGTCTTTGGTTTTAATTTAATAAAAGATATGTTTTCAAATTGTAAAATATATGTATGTATATATTGTGATTTGAAGTTATGTTTTACAATTCAATATAATAATTTTCAAGGATAATATTAAAAAAAAATATTTATAATGTATATATATTTATATATATTATGAATAGAAAAGTTTTGGTTTGAATTTAACAAATAAAAACGTGTTTTCAAATTCTAATATATATCTTGTAATTTGGAGGTATGATTGAATTTAATTTAACCCTTTTCAAAAGTTATTTGAAAGTTTATCGTTTATTTTCAAATCATTTAAAGTAAAATTTTATTATCTAAAAAGGTATAATGGTTTTAATTTGAATAAGATTTAATAAAAAAATTATTTTGCTTAAACTAAAATAGTTTATAAATATATATAAAGGTTTAATTATACTTTCTTTTTAAAATATCTTATGAACTAAGAATAGTTTAAATAAACATAATACATTAATTTATGCTAAACATTAGTAATATATAAATAAATATATTCATAAATTCACATTTATATATATGTATAAAGATTTTAAAGATTATCAATAAAAAGGTAAATATTATATACATTTAAATATAATACATAAATATATATATAAACTTAGATAATTAAATAAAAAGAAAATTTGTAAACACTTGTAAACATTTTAAGTTAGCTTTTGACATTTGTAAAACATTTTAACATGTGTAAGCTAAGTAACAAGCATGATAACAAATGGCAATAATTTTTCTTTATTAGTTGAACACTTATAAATTATTAAATATTAAGAAGAAATATAGTTTTCATTTTTCAGTTCTAACTCTTTCTTCTCATCTTCAACTAAAGAAAATCAAAACTAAAACAGAAATTATACTGCTTCAATCCAAAGCGAAGGAATTCTACTCAACAAGTAAATCAAATTCAAGACCAAGCTGTAAGAATCAACTTCAGCAATGCAAGGATTTGACTCAAAGATCAAACAATTAGAATCATATTCAAATCAATAGCAAGTTCCAGATTTAGAAACCTGAAGTCTATCCTCTGTTTAATAAATCTGGTGAATAATTAAAAAAACAAATTTAAACCTGTGATTATACCTGGATATTTGTGATGATTTAAGTAGTAATATAGTTTGCAAATGTTTGTCAAGATGAATGCATGTATGTATATAAGGATTATATGCATGAATATTGACTGTATTTATATGTATAGTATGCTCTGTGTGTTTACAGGTTTTAATCACTTAATAAGTTCAAAATCTCAATACACAATCAAAGTTAGATTGTGATTTGTGAATGAAAGATGATTGAAATTGTGGAAAAAAATTTAACAGTTTAATTTCAAGAATTTATACTTAGCAGTTATCTCAAAATATAATAATATCAGTGATGATCTTCATATTTGTTAAAATTTAATTAGGCTAATTTCAATTCTTGATTATACAAACTGGAACGTTATGCAAAATGATGAATTTTAGGAATTAGATCTTTATTTTTAGTGTGGTATGAATTGAGATATGCTAAGTTGAACGCTTTTGGGTAGATCATCGATTTTCGATGATCGGCGTGTTAAGGTTTATTGAGTTTTGGGGCGAAGGTAGCTTGTAGGCTGTTGATCATTAAAAAAATGATTCCTTGACTTTTAGTTGGCCGAGATGATAAGTCAACGACAATCTAGGATTCGAAACCTAGTTTTGAACTGGGAGATTGCGTGACGTTTTCAGGCATCAATGGTGCATCGGAGTGGATCGCGTGAGGGGGTTTATGTCGTGTGGCCTGTGACGTTACTGTGGTCAGAGTATTGGATGCTTCGGTGGACGGTTTCGTCGTCGGCGAGTGAGTTTGATGATCAAGTTTTGGGTTCCTGTGCGTTCGACGGCTTGATTTCGATTCACAAGGGGATCATAGGATCTAGGTGGTCGGAAGGCTTGTGGGGGTCATCGGCGATGTAACGAGGCTGGTATGGCTGGTCGGAGTGCCGTGGGTGGTCGGTGCATGTGCAGGAATTCGCGTTCGTGTCAGGGATGGTTTTGGCTTCGGGAAGATGGAGATAACTCAGGTCGAACTCGATTGGTTTTGCGTGTTGGACTCGAAGATGATGAGTAACTCGGGTAGCTCGGGGTTCGTCTTGGGGAGGAAACGAAGTAGTCTCGGGTTTTGTTCTGCGTAATAGATTTGGTTTCCAGATTTTTGTATAAAGTTTGAATAAGTATTTAGTCAAGTTTTAAGTGTATAGATGGGTTTTTAAATAAATTTTGTAACCTGGTTTTAAAAGAATTTTTTTTTATAAAAACAAAATGTTTTTTAAACTAGTTTAAAGATTTACGGTATATTTAAAATAAATTAGTTTCCCAAGAAAATGATTTTAAGCAAGTTTTTTCCAAGATTTAAATGATAATGTAATATTTAAATTTGTTTTAATTTTAAAATAATTATATGTTAGGTAAATCTTGCAATAAATTCCTAAGTATTTTTAAAATGTAACCAATGTTGTAATTAAACAAAATTAAGGTACGTGTGTTAGATATTAAATCAATTAAAAGATCTCATTTGATTTTTATAAATCGGTTTCAAGTTTAAAAATTAGTATGATTTAGATGAGTGATTAGTTAAGATAAGACTTGTCTTTTAAAACCAAGATTGCAATTAATTACGAATAATTAATTAGTGAAATTAAATTTAAAGTTAATTTCTTAATAATGATTATTAAATTAATAATCTTGGGAAATTAAATAATTTTTAATGAGTACGATTAGTTTAAGGGTCATTAACTAGTGATTAAGAGATAATTAATTAATATAATTAATTTTAAGATAACTGGAAATTAATTAAGAATTGATAATACTTGATTAATTAAGGGTTAATTAATCTAAGTAATTAAAAAGTCAATAATTAAAGAATAATTAATTAATTTGTGTAAGCAGTTAAAGGGATTAATTACTCAATGTAATTAATTAAATAAATGTGATTAATTTAAGTTAATTAATTTGTTTAATTAACTAAAGATAATCACCCGATGGTTGATTAAGAAAATTGCTTAATGAAGTATAATTACTTAGTGTAAGTAATTAATGGGAATTGCTGGATGTAATTAATTAACGGGAATTACTTAATGGAAAGTAATTAAAGAATAATTTCTTAGTGGAAGTAAACAAGGATTAATTACTTTATGTAATTAATCAAAGATTAATTAATGTAATAAATTAAGGAGTTAATTAATTAAGGTAAGTATATACAGGATGGTTAACTACTGTTTGTAATTAATTAAGGTTAATTAAAGGAAAGTGATTAATTAAAGTATAATTAGTTAATGTAATTAATTAAGGACCATTGTAATTAATTATAGTTAATTAATTAATGAAGTAATTAAAGGATCATTAATTAATGTAATTAATGAGATTAATTAAAGGTTAGTTACTGTAAATGGTTAAGGATAATTAATTTGTATAATTAATTAAAGGCTAATTACTAAATGTAATTAGAGAATAATTAATGAAGGATGATTAATTAAGGTAGATAATTAAGAAATAATTAATTAATTGGTTTGTAATTAGTCAATGTTAAGTAAGCGGGATTAAGGTAATCTAAGTGATTAAAAGCTAGTAATTAATTTAATTGGTGATTAATTAAATTATTTTGGAATTGTTAAACTTAAATATCTTGCTTATGGACGATGAATGATATTGGATGATTTGGATGTGATATCTCTGATATGTGTTATGTGCTGCTTGGTGGTATGAGATGCATTGGTTGAATTGTGATAATGTGGATTATCTATATATTGTGATAGGGTGAATTATCTATTTGTGTGAATATAGATAATAAATTGAATTATTTAGACCCTTAAACAACTTGGACATTAAAATGGCGTTTGGATTCGGTGAGACCATGATCGGAATTCCAAATTTGGATATCCGAAAATCACATCGATCCAAATTAAAAGTTAGGTCATGAATTCAAGTGAAGATCAAGATGAAGACTCGAAGTGTAAGAACTTTTCGTCGTTAAAAACTCTGAGGGTGATTCCAAGATGAGTTTAACGGAGATAGTACTTTCAGATTCAAGATGGAGGTTCAGAGTGTAAGGGCAAATGTCGTTAACTCTGAGGGTGATTCCAAAATGAATGTAACGAGATAGTACCTTCGGTTTCGTTTGAACCCGAAATGAACTTGTATGGATTAAATGCTTTCGGAACATCATCAGAAGGACGATGAGCATTCTAAGATAAATGTGTTCTAAAAGGTAATCGTAGCCTCAAGCCTCATCAATCAAGAATGACTAAAACAGGGGAGGTGCAGCAAGGCTAACTGGGTAGCACACAAAAATGACGAGATTTTCCTCTGTCTAGAGGTCCCTTTTTATTCGGCTTTGTTGTGGTTGGTCGCGCCACTGCAGGGTTGTCTTGTTCGAGACTATCCAGAAAGGGATGGTTCCGGCCTTGTGTTACAGGGGATTTAAGGTGGATCCTCGGTACTCGTATCTAGACCAGGTACTGTGACGGGCGGTGCCCCAGTAGCCCTGCCATTATATGGAATCCAATCTCCAATAAGCACCGTACGTTTTGATTGTGCCCAACTATGTTGGAATATTAGATGTAAGCATTCTAGCTATTTCTGTATTTTACTTGAAAACCCTAGACATTATTATAATATCATTGGATTTCCTATCAAATGTTTTGGTTATTGTAAGGTAAAAACTTTTCTATGTTTATGTGTGGGAAGTCTTATGAGATACCTTTCTTTTCAAATGATTTTCAAAGTTAAGAAACTTTAACCCATTTACTCACACCAAACCCATGTCTGACCCGAAGTTTATTTTATGTTTTATTAAACTCTTGGGTACTCAAATTTTTTACGACTATCCAAGGGATTCCGGTTAGCTTTGACGAGTTATGGAGGAAATATAGAGCAGGAGGCTTCAGCGTTTGTAGATATATAGTGGTTCTGTTGTGTTGTATCTCTGTGACGAGGTTTGCATTGTACTTGGGTTGTAATGACTAGGTCTTTATAACTGTCTAGTATAAGCTGTATAACTATGATGTATATGGTACTATGTAATAATTTATGTGATGTAATATAATTTATTTGATTTGTTGTGAGACACTGATGTTGTCTAGTTCTTTCTTCTCTATCTTTTCTCTTTTCTATCCCTTTCTTTCTCAATAATGATGCGTATTTCTGTGGAACGAAAGGCGAGTCATGGCAGTTGGTATCAGAGCGCTAGTTTGAGTGAATGCCTAGGCTTTGGAGTGATTTCTTTCTTGAGAGAGAATACTTGTAATTTATATATATGTATATACCTAATCTGTTGGGTTACCTGTTCAGGTTTTCCAACATAAGTTCTGAATGTGGATGGAGTAGTGGTGTGTGTAACACGATCACTACTAATGGAAGAGGTCTGAGTGTTGAAGTTGGAAGAGCATCTGCCGAGGCTATAGACCCAATACAGCCTCGAGTAAGCTTTGCAGCATGGTGTAAGGATTTCACCAATCTCGGACGATGGCCTTTTTAAGATTCGAAGTCCATCATTGAAGTGCAAGTTAGGATTGCGCTCGTGTGAGCAGATTTTCAAGAGTTTGGAACTCTCGGATGAGCAGAAGCAAGTGATGGTCTCTTGGAATCTTCAGGAGGGAGCAGTTGCAGGGTGAGCCGCAGTAGCCATGGAAGTTCTCGATGGTGATTTCTCATGGAGCAAGTTAAGGAAGTACTCGAGGAACGGTCTTTACCTACCACAGGGAAGACTCGACTGTATAAGGATTTTTTGGATCTCGAGCAAGGAAGTTTATCTGTATGAGACTAAGGTCTATAAGTTGCCTCGCTACGGACATGGTCTCATTATTACCCCCCTTAGAAGAGTGTGATGTTTGAGTGCGGTTTGTGTTCGCACCAAAAATGGTCACAAACCCCAAGTATTGTGAAAGCACCAAACAACGAATATTATTCAACAATATTCAAACACAAGCCTCAGATCCAAGCAAGCAACAAGCAGCAATATAACGATAACAATTAGAAACACAAGATTTATAGTGGTTCGGCTATCTTCGGCCTACGTCCACTTCAAAGTTTTAACTTTTATTGATGTTCTTTGCGGGTTACAAGTGATTGCAGCAGTTACAATGATTGAATTTCGGCTATAATAGCTATGGAAGAAAATAGAATCGATTCCGGCAGAGTTTGGACATTGAATGGCCAAAAGATCCCTTTTCTGTAGGCTCTGGGGCTCTATTTATAGGCGTAGGATGCTGATATTTCACTGAAAATTCGGAAGACCACTTCTGGCACATAATGGGGCCCACATGCCCGGCCTCAAGAAATTTGGGCCCACTTTGGGATCGATTCGAACTCCATTCGAATCGATCAGAAAATCATCCAACCGAGGTGAAATTTGGTGTGGATATTCTTCAACATGTATGCAAGCTTCTGTGAAAATTTCATCCCATTTGATGTGATTTAGGAGATATGATCGATGCAAGATCACGTTTTCGTGTACACTGTCTCGTTCTAATCCATATGTTCGAATCCATCACCATCGACTCGATGGAAGCACGTGCGCGTGCGATGACGTGCTGCGAAGTCCTTGGGTCGATCCGCTCTTTGTGGCGCGTTGACTGGGTATGCGCCTTGTTCGTTCCAAGATCTAAACTATATCCCATATTGTTCGCATTGACCTGGTATTGATAGCATTCGTTGGTTCCCCTGTTCGCATCGATCAATTGTGGTTCTGTTCGCATCGATCGACTATCGATGGATACGAGGGTGATCGGTACGAACCGAATAGTTTAGAGGGATGCGAACAATACTGAAGCTTTACTCTGGAATAATACGAACAAGATGGTCATGATTTGCATGATCACGGATCGATTCGAGCGTCATCGACTCGAAGATGATCGATTCGAAGTCGCTCGCCTCTGATGGGTTCGAACAAAGCAAAATTTGATGGATTCAAAAAGAGCCGAGGCGAGGCCTATCTGATCGATTCGAAACCGATCGATTCGAATGGACCGATATCATGTTATTGGTCGATTCGAACTCGATCGATTCGAAGTACGCAAAACCCAATGGATTCGAACTTGATGGTTGCGACATGACCCGGCCGATGGATACGAAGGAAGCAACGTCAATCGATACGAACGGCACATTTTGTCTAACTTGTATCAATCATATCTCATTCATATAAACTCCGATTAACCTGAAATTTTAAATGCTGGCTTTCACGGCTTTGCTTGTCGTGTCTTGTCAATTATAGCCCAATCCGGACTCGGGCAAAATCCATCGATATCCATGGTTATCATGCAATGCATAGATATTTATGACAAGCTATTATTGATTTTCATTCGGTTTTTGGGTATCTCAGCTTTGTTAAAAGTTGGGATAACATTTTGCCCTCTAAAACATGCCTTTTTGTAAAAGGTGTGTTTTGATCATTCTCAAATTGAAAGTAGTGAGTTTATGTTTTGTTCAGAGCTTATAGCATTTTCAATCAAGTTCGTGGCTGTTCGGAGCCAAATTGTTATCAATTTCTTCCAGTGGAAGTTAAGAATGAAGTTTTTTAGTCTCTCCGGACTATCGTTGGTCACTCCGGACCCTTGCCAAGCCCATTCTAGACTTGACGATTGAATAGAAAGATCACATTGCACTCCGGCGCTGTCTTCTATCCCTTGCACTCCGGCCCCAGCTAGGGCATATAGCGATGTCTTGGTTGTTCTAAACCAATCATAGCCTTTTCGAGCTCTTGTTAGATCTCATCTTGTCACTCTCCGGTGAAGGGGAGGCAGCGTTAAGTGAGTCGATCCTGTCGCTCTCCGACGAAGCAACTCACTTCTTGCACTCTGGTTCAGTGTATCTGAACATTACGCGATGTCATGGCCTAAATCATGGGCCGATCACATCCTCTCCGGGCTCTTATCGAATCTCGATCTAATCACTCTCCAGTGAATGGGAAACGATGTTAAGTAAGTCGATCCTGTCGCTCTCCGGCGAAGCAACTCACTTCTTGCACTCCGGACCCTGCCTCTCTGGGTAGGGTTATAAAGCGATCATTTTCATATTAGTATTCAATATTCATCCTCTGACTCTCCGGTCAAAGGGTTATTTTAAGAAATTATAATTCATTTATCTAAATTCAGGTCCTAAATGTTCAATCTCAAACATTAGGAAAAACCTCAACATTGCCTCTCCGGGCATATCAGCCTATCTCCATCTCAAAGCATGCCTAGGGATCTCTCCGGTTCCCGTACAGGAGTAAGTGGAGTAACCGTTTATTCTGAAAACAAATCTAATGAAATTATGTGACCGAAGTCCAAGTCCCGGACTTGGCCCCTGCCATCTTTAATCAGTGGATAAAGAGTCGTGATCCCGATCCAGGATCGTTCCTGTTAGGTGGAGGTGGTAGTTGTTCAGGACTTACCACTGTTGTCCGTTCTCTGACATATTGTGGCAATCTACCACTCCTGGCATGTTCTTCCACCTCATCCTTTAGGTAACGGCATTCATCTGTAGAGTGCCCATCCAGCTCATGGAATAGGCAATATTTTCCAGTTCTGCACTCCCGCTCAGTGGGATCTCTCCTAGGTGGTTTTCGATAGGGGAGTTGCCCTCGAGTTTCAGCGTAAATCCTTTCTAGACTTGCCGTCAGATCCGTGTACTGTCTGAATCTAGGCTCTCGGAATTTCTTCCGTTTGTCAGGACCATCACGCCCATCGTCCTGCTTTCTCTTTCCTTTGTCCGCTTCAGACTGTTCCCTGGCGGTTCCTTCGCCCTGCACAGCATTTATTTCTTTCCTTTCGGCTCGTGACTCTTCCAACCGAATGAATCTTTCAGCTTCATGATAAAATTCTCCAAGATCCTGTGGGAGATCTCTCGCCAAAGAATCTTTGAATTCTGTGCCTTCCCCGACTCCTGCTACCGCCGCCATCAAAATCATCGATGGATCCGGGCGATCTACAGAAGCCACCGTTGCATTGAATCGCAATAAGAAATCTTTTATGGACTCTCCGGTTCTTTGCTTGATTGAAGCTAAACTCATCACACTCTTGGGTCGCGTCATGTGGACCCTGAATTGTCTCATGAAGCAATCTACAAGCTCGCCCCATGTCCCGATTGATCCAGTTTCCAGCTGTCTGAACCAAAGTGCTGCTAAATATGACAAGTATAGAGGGAAGCATCGAGCCATCACTTCCTCGGGTTACCCCAGCACTTCCATGTGTTTGATATATCTGGTAATATGCATTGTTGGGTCTGACCTCCCGTCATAAGGATCCAACGTAGGCAGTTTGAACTTCGAAGGATTCCTTGCGTTCCTGATATTCGGAGTGAATGGACTCCAGCTGACTTCTTGCAATCCTCCACGTGACAATCCTCCTCTCATGATTCGTCGCACTAAACCAATCATTCTTTCATCTCCCTCCAAGGGTTGCCCCCTTGTTGTGTTTCTATCCTTCCCTCCAAGTCTTGAAGGGAACTCCGGTACATACTCTTCATGTGGCTCAGTAACAGTAGCATGGACTCCATCTTGCTGAGCTTCATCTATGGGTCTTCCAGTATCTGATCCCGAGGGTCTGCCTCCAAGTCCTTATTGATTGCCTTCACGTCCTGCACTACGGTCTTGAACCTAACCTTCATTGGCCTCCGCAATCCTGATTCCTTGTCCTGTACTTGCCGCCGCTGTAGTTGGCTCAAGGTTCTGTACGTTCGCTGTTCTTATCTGCTCAAGAAAATTCTGCATCATCTCTTGGTGAGTCTTCATCATGCTTTCACGTAACGAATTAACCATAGCCTCCATCTCACCTCCAGTGATATACATTGAAGCATGACCCTCTCCAGCTCCAGAGGATGCTTCTTGACTTCCTCCTTGTTGGCTCCGATCAGCTCTTTGTCTTGTTTGTCGGGTCATTGTCTCTGAGTCGGGATTCTTCAAACTCTTAAATCCGAATTCTGAATCTGGTGTAGCGGGTGTTAGTCCTTCTCAGTGAAAGCACCAAAGTGTTTGCGCCAAAAATGGTCACAAACCCCAAGTATTGTGAAAGCACCAAACAATGAATATAATTCAACAATATTCAAACACAAGCCTCAGATCCAAGCAAGCGACAAGCAGCAATATAACCACAACAATTAGAAACGCAAGATTTATAGTGGTACGGCTATCTCCGGCCTATGTCCACTTCAAAGTTTTAAATTTTATTGATGTTCTTTGCTGGTTACAAGTGATTGCAGCAGTTACAATGATTGAATTTCGGCTATAATAGCTATGGAAGGAAATAGAATCGATTCTGGCAGAGTTTGGATGTTGAATGGCCAAAAGATCCCTTTTCTGTAGGCTCTGGGGCTCTATTTATAGGCGTAGGATGCTGATATTTCGCTGAAAATTCGGAAGACCACTTCTGGAACGTGAGGGGGCCCACATGCCCGGCCTTGGGAAATTTGGGCCCACTTTGGGATCGATTCGAACTCCATTCGAATCGATTAGAAAATCATCCAATCGAGGTGAAATTTGGTGTGGATATTCTTCAACATTTATGCAAGCTTCTACGAAAATTTCATCCCATTTGGATCTGTGATTTAGGAGATATAATCATGTATTCGTGTACACTGTCTCGTTCGAATACATCTGTTCGAATCCATCACCTTCGACTCGATGGAAGCACGTGCGCATGCGATGACGTGTTGCGAAGTCCTTGGTTCATTCCGCTCTTCATGGCGCATTGACTGGGTATGCGCCTTGTTCGTTCCAAGATCTAAACTATATCCCATCTTGTTCGCATTGACCTGGTATTGATAGCATTCGTTGGTTCCCCTGTTCGCATCGATCAATTGTGGTTATGTTCGCATCGATGACTACGATGGATACGAAGGTGATCGGTATGAACCGAATAGTTTAGAGGGATGCGAACAATACTGAAGCTTTACTCTGGAGCAATACGAACAAGATGGTCATGATTTGCATGATCACGGATCGATTCGAGCGTCATCGACTCGAAGATGATCGATTCGAAGTCGCTCGCCTCTGATGGATTCGAACAAAGCAAAACTTGATCGATTCGAAAAGAGCCGAGGAGAGGCCTATCTGATCGATTCAAAGCTGATCGATTCGAGTGGACCGATATCATGTTATTGGTCGATTCCAACTTGATCGATTCGAAGAACGCAGAACCTGATGGATTCGAACTTGATGGTTGCGGACATGTCCCGACCGATGGATACGAAGGAAGCAACGTCGATGGATATGAATGGCACATTTTATCTAACTTGTATCGATCATATCTCATTCATATAAACTCCGATTAACCTAAAATTCTAACCGCTGGCTTTCACGGCTTTGCTTGTCATGTCTTGTCAATTATAGCCCAATCTGGACTCAGGCAAAATCCATCGATATCCATGGTTATCCTGCAATGCATAGATATTTATGACAAGCTATTATTGATTTTCATTCAGTTTTTGGGTATCTCAGCTTTGTCAAAAGTTGGGATAACAGTTTGGAACCCGAGTTCCTTGAGAAGATGTTTGCCATCTCGAAGACTCTTCTATGGAATTGGTTAATTTGGCTTTGAGGGTCAAAGAACTTATGGATAGAAGTCTTTGGCATCTGTGGCAGTAATGCAGCTTGAAAGGGTTATATGTGTCAACAGGGAGGTCATTTGGCTAAGCAGTATCCTTGAGGTAGAATTCAGATGCAGCAGAGTGGGCCGTCAGCTTCTTCAGATAAGCGAAGGTGTTATTGAAGGATTCGACCTTATTTCAGAAATGAATTGGTTTAGCATAAGCTGTTCTGATTTGTGAAGAGAGAAAAGTATCTTTAGAATTTAGGCTGGGTAGGATCGCAAAAGTGACTTGCTATAGTTGAGTGTTCGCTTGGGTAATCTTTTGTTTTGGATTGAGGCATCTCTAGAGGAGGTAGGAGCTATCGAAGTGGTTTGAGATTTTTCAGATATCTTTGAGGAAGTCAAAGGTTTGTCCACATTGGAGATTTAGTTCCGTATTCGACTTGGTTGTAGGATCTACCAGTGGTTCAGCCTAGTAGAAGGATGGTTCTTAGAGAGAGAGTTTGGTGAAACAGCTCAGTATTTCATGGGACTTCTATGTTTTCTCCTTGTGAATCAGATGAACCATGTCTTTCGGGAAGTGTTGGATAAATTTGAGTTCGTGTTCATCAACGACATTCTCATCTACTCCAATCAGAGTTGTGTAGCGGAAGCGATGTAGCAGCTATTCTAGAATGGAAGCAACCGCAGATTCCTACGAAGTACGCAATTGTTTTGGATTAGAGAGTTTCTACAAGGAGTTCAAGTAGGATTCTGGATGCGAAGAAGTTTTTTAGAATCTAAAGGCGGGATTGGCAAGTGCCCCTATTTTGGTTATTTTGGATGGGAGAAGTTGGAACGAAGTCTACGGATACTTGTAGAGTAGAGTTTGTATTTTGGATTTTGGTAGATCTTGAGAGGATCGTTTTGTTGAGTAGAATCCGAAGATCATCCGTTCTTGGTCCAGTTATGTTTTGAGAAGCATCAGCGTAGGTTGAGTTGATCAAGAAAGGATATAGGCAGCCCAGGATCGTCAAATGAGTTTTGTGGATAAGAGACAAAGGAATTTGGAATTCGGAGTTGGAAATATGGTTTTTTTGTGGTTTCTCCGATCAAAGGAGCTATAAGATTTGGTAAGACTGGAAAGCTAACTCCAAAGTATATTGGACATTTATGTGTTCTCGAAGGATTATACTTTGGTCTACAGGATTAAATTGGCAGTTTAGATGGCTGGGTTCATAAGGTATTTCACGTATCTTTGAAGGAGTACATATATGATCCATCACTGGTGTGGAATTAGAAGTTCAGGAGGATTTGGAAGTTGAGCCAGACGTGACTGTGGTCAAATATCTAGTTCAGATTGTAGATCGAGATGAGAAGGAGCTCGGAATTAGAGTGGTGTAGCTAGTTAAAGTTCTATAGAGCGAGTATCCCAGTGATTTGTACCTGGAAACTCCTGATAGTATTAGGAAGACCTATCCTAAATTTGTGTCAGGATAGTTAGATTTGTTTGTTAAAATAAATTGGTTGCTATGGTTGCTAGTATATGGTTGATAATATGTGCTTGCTATTTAAAAATTAAAACTTTTGCTGGATCATTAAATTATCTTTGCTTTTAAATTTCGGGGACGAAATTCTTTTAAGGGGGGAGGAATATGATGACCTGAAATTTTTGGCAAAATCAATTTAATAATTTTATTAACAATTAAATAGATTTGATAATTTTCTTTTATAATTATCTTAATTGGCAAGTTTATTCTTTTCAAAGTTAATAAGTTGGTAAACTTTATCTTTTAAAACTAACAAAAGTATTATATTTATAACGTATATATTGGTGTGTATATATTGTAAATAAGAAGTCTGTGGTACTAATTTAATAAAATATATGTTTTCAAATTGTAATATATATGTATGTATATATTGTGATTTGAAGTTATGTTTTAAAATTCAATATAATAATTTTCAAGGATAATATTAAAATGTTTTATATTTATAATGTATATATATTTATATATATTATGAATAGAAAAGCTTTGGTTTGAATTTAACAAATAAAAACATGTTTTCAAATTCTAATATATGTTTTGTAATTTGGAAGTACGATTGTATTTAATATAACCCTTTTCAAAGCTATTTAAAAGTTTATCATTTATTTTCAAAACATTTAAAGTAAATGTTTATTATCTAAAAAAGTATAATAGTTTTAATTTGAATAAGATTTAATAAAAAAATTATTTTTCTTAAACTAAAATGGTTTATAAATATATATAAAGGTTTAATTATACTTTCTTTTAAAAATATCTTATGAACTAAGAATAGTTTAAAAACATATAATACATTAATTTATGCAAAACATAAGTAATATATAATTAAATATATTCATAAATTCATATTTGTGTGTATATATATATAAAGATTTTAAAGTTAATTAATAAAAAGATAAACATTATATACATTTAAATATAACACATAAATATATATAAACTTAAATAATTGAATAAAAAGAAAATCTGTAAACACTAGTAAACATTTTAAGTTAGCTTTTGACATTTGTAAAATATTTTAACATGTGTAAGCTAAGTAACAAGCATGATAACAAATGGCAATAATTTTTCATTGTTAATTTAAAAATTATAAATTATAAAATATTGAAAGAAATCTGGTTTTCATTTTTCAGTTCTAAATCTTTCTTCTCATCTTCAACTAAAAAAAAGTCAAAACTAAAATAGAAATTATACTACTTCAAACCAGAGCAAAGGTATTCTACTCAACAAGTAAATCAAATTCAAGGCCAATCTATAAGAATCAACTTTAGCAATGCAAGGATTTAACTCAAAGATCAAATAATAGGAATCAGATTCAAATCAATAGCAATTTCTAGATTTAAAAACCTAAAGTCTATCTTCTGTTTAATAAAATCCAATGCGTAAATTAAAAAAAAATAGATTTAAATCTATGATTATACCTAGATATTTGTGTTGATGTAAGTAGTAATATAGTTTGCAAATGTTTGTGAAGATGAATGCATGTATATATATAAGGATGGTATGCCTGTATATTGATTGTGTTTATATGTATAGTATGCTCTGTGTGTTTACAAGGTTTGATCACTTAATAAATTCAAAATCTCAACGCACAATCAAAGTAGATTGTGATTTGTGAACGAAAGATGATTGAAATTATGAAACATTTTTTAACAGTTTAATTTCGAGAATTTATATTTAGCAGTTATCTCAAAATATAATAATATCAGTGATGATCTTCATATATGTTAAAGATAAATTAGGCTAATTTCAATTCTTCATTATACAAACTGCAACGTTATGAGAAATGACGAATTTTAGGAATTAAATCATTATTTATAGTGTGGTATGAATCAAGATATGCCAAGTTGAATGCTTATGGGTATATTGTCGATTTTCGACGATCGGCGTGTTGAGTTTCGTCGAGTTTTGGGGCGAAGGTAGCTTATAGGCTATTGATCATTGGAAAAATGATTCCTTATTTTTAGTTGGTCGAGGTGATCATTCAACGACGAACTAGGGCTCGAAATCTAGCTTTGAACAAGGAGATTGCATGATGTTTCAGGCATCGATGGCGCATCGAAGTGGATCGCATGATGGGGGTTATGTCGTATGGCCTGTGACGCTACTGTCGTCAGAGTATCGGATGCTTCGGTGGACGGGTTCGTCGGCGAATGAGTTTGATGATCGAGTTTTGGGTTCTTATGCGTTCGACAGCTTGATTTCGATTAACAAGGGGATCACAGGATCTGGGTGGTCGGGAGGCTTGCGGGGGTCATCGGCAATGTGTCGAGGCTGGTATGGTTAGTTGGAGTTCTGTGGTTGGTCGGTGTACGTGCACGAAATCGTATTCGTGTCAATGATGGTTTTGGTTTCGAGAAGATGGAGATAACTCGGGTCAAACTCGAGTGGTTTTGCATGTTGGACTCGAAGAAGATGAGTATCTCGGGTAGCTCGGGGTTCGTCTCGAGGGGGGAACGAAGCAGGCTCGAGTTTTGCTCTGGTTTATAGGTTTTTGTATAAAATTTGAATAAGTATTTAATCAAATTTTAAGTGTACAGATGGGTTTTCAAATAAATTTTGTAAGCTGGTTTTGAAAGAAGAAAAAAAGTTTTGTAAAACAAAACCTTTTTAAACAATTTTAAAGATTTAAAGTAAATTTAAAATAGACTATTTTTCCAAGCGAATGTTTTTAAGAAATTTTTTTCCAAGATTTAAATGATAAAGTAATGTTTAAATTTGTTTTAATTTTAAAATAATTATATGTTAGGTAAATCTTGTAATAAATTCCTAAGTATTTTTAAAATGTAATAAATGTTGTAATTAAAGAAAATTAAGGTAGGTGTGTTAGATTTTAAATCAATTAAGAGATCTTATTTGATTTTTATAGATTCATTTCAAGTTTAAAAATTAATAAGATTCAGATGAATGATTAGTTAAGATAAGAATTGTCTTTTAAATCCAAAATTGTGATTAATTACTAATAATTAATTAGTGAAATTAAATTTAAAGTTAATTTCTTAATAAAATTAATAATGATTAATAAATTTATAATCTAGGGAAATTAAAGAATTTTTAATGAGTATGTTTAGTTTAAGGGTCATTAACTAGTGATTAAGAGATAATTAATTAATATGATTAATTTTAAAATAATTGGAAACTAATTAAGAATAGATAATTACTTTATTAATTAAGGGTTAATTAATCTAAGTAATTAAAAATTCAATTAAGTAAAGAATAATTAATTAATTTGTGTAAGCAATCAAAGGGATTAATTACTCAATGTAATTAATTAAATAAATGTGATTAATTTAAGTTAATTAATTTGTTTAATTAATTAAAGATAATCACCTCATGGTTACACGTAAAAGCTAGTAATTAATTTAATTGGTGATTAATTAAATTAAATAGGAATTGTTACACTTAAATATCTTGCTCATAGATGATGAATGATATTGGATGATTTGGATGTGATATCCTTGATATGTGTTATGTGTTGCTTGGTGATATGAGATGCATTGGTTGAATTGTGATAATGTGGATTATCTATATATTGTGATAAGGTGACTTGTTCGGGGCTATCCAGTAAGGGACGGTTTCGGCCTTGTGTTGCAGGGGATTTAGGGTAGATCCGCGGTACTCTGATCTAGACTAGGTACCGTGACCGACGGGGCCCCAGTAGCCCTGCCATTATATGGAATCCAATGTCCAATAAGTGCCGTACGTTTTGATTGTGCCCAACTATGTTGGAACATGAGATGTAAGCATTCCACCTATTTATGTATTTTACTTGAAAACCCTTGACACTATTATAATATCACTAGATACCCTATCAAATGTTTTGGTTATCGTAAGGTAAATATTTTCCATGTTTATGTGTGGGAAGTTTTACGAGATACCTTTCTTTTTAAATGATTTTCAAAGTTAAGCAGCTTTAACCAGTTTACTCATACCAGACCCATGTCTGACCCGGAGTTTATTTTCTATTTCATTAAACTCTAGGTACTCAAATTTTTTACGAGTAGCCAAGGGATTCAGGTTAGCTTTGACGAGTTCTGGAGGAGATATGGAGCAGGAGACTTCAGCTTTTGTAGATATATAGTGGTTCTGTTGTGTTGTATCTCTGTGATGAGGTTTGTATTGTAATTGGGTTGTAATGACTAGATAGGTCTTTATAACTCTCTAATATGTGATGTATAAGCTGTATAACTCTGATGTATATGATACTATGTAATATTTTATGTGATGTAATATAATTTATTTTTCCGCTGTGAGACTATGATGTTGTTTAATTCTTTCTTCCATATCTTTTCTCTTTTCTATCCCTTTCTTTCTTAATAATGATGCTCTGTGGAATGAAAAGCGGGTCATTACATGAATGGTTGAAAATACCAGGATGTTGCATAAAGATTTGCATTCCTGCCTTTATAAACCATCCCAGGATGGGGTATTCCTCCATAATCCTAAAGTGATAGCAACCAACTTGGTTTTATATGTCATGCCCTTGCATCGGGCCACCATGTCATTAAATCTTTTGCAATAATCTTTTAGTGATTCTCCTTTCCTTGAAGTCGACGAGTAAGCTTAGTCATGTTCTAGTATCTTTTGAAGTAAAGGATTGTGTCAAGAATTCCGTGGTCAGCTATTCCTAAGAACTAATAGAATTTGGTGGATTACTTTGGAACCATTTCATGGAAGGTGCATTGGAAGTCAAGGAAAGAACCTACATTTGATCTCGTCCGAAGACCAGATTGTTTGCATCTGAATTTCATATAAAGAGATATGATCTTTGGGATCGAATGTTACATCCTAAGTAAGTTTTGGGAACCTGAAACATGGGGGCATATTAGCCTTCATGATTTCTTTGGAAAAATGTTGAACATTTTATAGTTCATTTTGGCATCAAGACAGATCGATTCTCCTGCAGCTTCTATACCTACTTTGATAATTTCATTAGCAAGGCTTCCCTTGCATGATCCCTACACAGTCTTAAAGTTTCAGCTGTAGCATTTTGATTTTGTGGCTTATTTTGTTACCTTCCTTCGAAGTTTATCCTTTCAAGACTTAAAGTCGATGACCTCTTGGAAGATCCCATTCTTATCATCTTTTTAGCCTCGGCTTTCTTCGCTACTTCCATGAATCCATCTTCTAATGCCTCGTTATCATTGATAACTTTCTAGGGTTTTGGTTGAAAGTCAAAGAGTTCTTGTCTTCCTTAAGCATAGCCGAAAACTTTTTCTCCAATTTAGCAAAAGTGTTCTTAACTTTTTTTTGGATAGTTATCTTAGCATTGTGCTGTGTCAGAAATGAATTTCAGCATCATTTGTTGAAACTCACTTTCGATAAGGGCCGGGGTAGCAGTTTCCTTATTAATATTTTGATTTATTTAGTCCGCTTGATTGCTTTCATTCACATGCAGTTCTTCGACACCTTCATCCAGGGAAAGTTAGTGAGGTGTCTTTCGAGAGGATGACTTTGACTTCATGCTTGATTGAAAGCTTTATTTTTCTAGATTAGAAGAGAATGGAGGTTCAAGGGGGTCCTCCTCCCGTCATCAAAAATGTTAAACAGAGTTTTCCTTTGACTAACACCCTAAAGCTTTTGTAAGTTTGTTCCGAAAGGATATGATAAAGTTAAATGGCACCGAGACTATATGAAAATAAGTGCCGAAAGTTAAAAGAGACACAAGATTTATAGTGGTTCAGGAACGTGATCCTTACATCCATTTTGAAGAGGTTTCTTCTATCTTTATTCCATAATTTGGTGTACAAGTACATCAATGACCAAATCCACCATTAATGATCTTTTGATTAAAGCTTTCTAAAAGGAGTGAGGAATATTGAATTACTGTAGAATGTTAGGAAAACTCCAACTAGCCCCTTTTTAGTAGAACGTGATCCTCTATTATAGCAAATTTAAGGCTCTCCCATTGGTGCAGGTGCATTCACTTGGATTGATGACCTAACTTGCTATATGCAGCTTTGATTTAAACATTTTCATCATCTAGTTGAAAGTCTTTGACACGGATTGCAGACATGACGCTTTTATATATCGCTTATTGGATTCTTTTGATTATCCTGACCGTTCACTCGGCTTGGGCTATCTAAGCCATTGGTTGTTGAGATTTGTTTATATGTATTTGGTCTCGGGAATTACTGTTCTTGGCTAAGCTTATTGTCCTAGTTGGACAACAGTCTCGATCTTAATTGCTGCTTTGACTTATATTCTCAGAACACATGCTCTTGGATACTGAGCTCAATGCTTAAGCTTTCGATGAAAACTACACAATGGGTCTCGAAATTACAGGCCAAGGAATCTTCTTCTCAAATGTTCATAATTTGTGCTTTATGAAAATTATGTTGCAACATGTGTATATGTGTATAAATATACATATATGCATGCATGCATGCATATATACATATATGTGTGTGTGTTCTTAATTCAAGATTTACAAACTTTTATGTAGAATAATAATTTATTTTTAAACTATTCCTTAATTAAAACTAAATTTAACTTGTTTGCTTTGGCATTAAATATGCTAAATAACTAAAATTAAACAAAATATAAACAAGTACACATAACACACATACATACATATATATATATATATGTGTGTGTGTGTGTGTGTGTGTGTGTGTATGTGTAATAAAACTTATTTCTTTTAAAAATAATATAATTTGCACAATGAAGGCATGTGTAAAGGGGGATGTGTCGGCTGCGGCGTAAATTCCAGCACATAAACATGTACACATTAACTATGTACACTTCCTATATGTTGCACTTGCACTTTCACACATAGTGTATTTGATACACCTATTACAACATATATTCAGCTTAAATTAAACTTAAACTATTTTAAATAAATAAAATATCATATAGATTATATTTAAAATTTCAGATTGGATCTAAAGTTTATTTAGGCTTTATAGGCTTAACTAAGATAAAAATGGATTTTTTTGAATTCACCCATTAACTGGCTTCGAATTGTCCCAGTTCAAACAAGATATTATCACCCAACATTTATGACCTTAGGGATTTAGGAACTAATGACAAGTTAGGGTTTCTAGAGTCGTGGGTATGGTCCGACTTAAATGACTAAGTGAGTAGAATGACAGAATATTAGGAAAAATTACAATGTGCTAGGTTTTCTTAGCTGATCTAAAGACATAATTATTGATGCTTTAAAACTAGATTTTGGGTAGACTCTGGGGTAAGGTCACAAACTATCTTTCAACGGTTAAGCCACAGTTGGTCAGGTATGTGGTTCCAATGCGTAGGCGTTGCCGATATTGAGGCTAAATTTTTAGAGTTATGCATAGAAATGAACTCGTAGCAGAAACGCTCATCTTTGTTTTTCCTACAGGACAGAAGCCGAGATATATTTCCCCATGTTAGACAAGAGATTTTTAATTATCTAATTACATTTTTGGTCCAAGTCAGCTCGATAGATTTTTAGTTGGCATGAGAAAACTAATATAAGTTCATTATGACCTTGAGAGAACTATGTCGTGGAAAATTTATAGGATTAGGTAGTTATGGGAATATACAACCCTTTTGGCTCTAGTAAATGACATACTATTCTAACCCATTCATGCATGACAATAATGTTGGTATTATCATTATGTTCTAATCATTATGGTCGTAAGTATATGTTATGATTGACAAGTTGATTAAAAGGATACCAGTGAGTGGAAAATCCATTCCACTCAATGTCATGGTCTCACCGCATATCTATATTTTGACTTAGGATGGAAGAATATTATTCACACCATAATTTTTATTTAACCTGTAGATTTTGATTTCTCCATAAACTCTCAAGTACTTAATTGAAATTGAGTTGGTTTAGTGTAGGGCTTTCAGGTTAGACAAGTATGCTTTCGGCTATGAGCAGTAGGCAAAGTCACTATTTAGAGTTTATTTTTGATGGGCAGTTTAACAATTGTTCATTGTTTAAGGAATGTAAAAATTTATACTCTAACCATCTAAGTAGTTAAGACCCTAGTCATCTAAGGGGCATATTCATATGTTTCTTTTAGAACTACATTTTTAATTATTATATTTTATTTGAATGTTGTAATCGCAAGGTTATGTGATGTATCTGGAAAGTAAGGAATTCGCAAATTGCTGAAAGAAATTATTTAAAATATGTAAGTCCTTATGATCGTGATGTTAATGATATAATAACCGATGTCATTTTATCATTGTAAAATAATGTTAAGGATGACTATAGCACCAATAGCATCTATTTTCAAGTATCAAAATGAGGAATGCTACAAATAATCTACAAAGTGCCCACTGGGGTCCCCTTGGTTCAAGGTGCTACCTCACTCTTGTTGACCTTGAGTGGGTCACATAACTCTACTGGACTGATTTTTCCAGTATGCAATTTTTCGTACATGTGATGCTCAACCCACTATAATTGCAAATCCTACTTTACCTACACTACTAAAATCATTGGATTACCACCTCCAAACCTAACTTTGACAACTCCAAAATTATCAAAAATTTACCATATTATATGTTATTTTGATTGGTTTTCTCCCTTCTTTCCAAATTTAACATTTTAAGTCCAAATTCTTCTATTTTCATTACTTAAACATCACATCTAATAAGAATTAAATCTAAAAATAGATTAGTCCAAGATGAAAATGCCATATAATCAAATAAAGGTGAATTAATTAACTTTAATCACCTAAATAAAGTCAAAACTCAAGTCTTTCCTCTTCCTATCCCTTCCTTTCCACTAGCCAACCCTCTCTTTAACCTCACCATTCCAAAACAACTCCAACTCACCTAGCTTTTGGATGTATGGTGATTATTAATGTAATGGCCCGGATTTTTAAGCATCTATTATTGATATAATTTACTAAATTTAGTTATTGAAATATTAATTTTTATAAGTCGAATAAATAATTTTTTTCTGATATTGGAAATATCGAATCCATAAATTTTGAAAACTATATTAGGTTTTCAAAACACTAATTTCTAAGTATGATAAATATATATATATATATATATAGCTTCACCATTTCAAACTTATGACAATATATATGTGTGTGTATGTCTATATATGTGTGTGTGTGTGTTTATATGAATATGTATATATATCTGTATATGTATATATATATATATGTATATATATGTATATGTATATATATCTGTATATGTATATGTATATATGTATATATATGAATATGTATATGTATATGTACATGTGTATATACACACATAAGCTTCATGATGGAAAATTTCAAACTTATGACGACGAAATATATTTGTATAAGTGTATATATATGTTTATATTAAATAATGTATATGTAAATAATGTTTATGGCAAAAAGTATGTACATATATGTATATAAGTTTATGTAAAATAGTAAATATGTAAACATGAAAATAGGTATATGGTAAAAATATGTATTTGTAAATGTGTATATCTATGCATATATACATGTAAGCATCATGATGGCAAGCATAAAATCAAGCACACAAAATTTCAAATCAAGCCGTAATAAATCAAATCAACATATAATATATCTAATCACCCCTATAAATCAATTCAGCCACCAAAAGAAAAGAAAATCAAAAGAAAAAAAAAATGAGAAGGAACCTGTACATGATATTTCAGCCAACCTATGTGTATACCACCCACTCTAGCATTGCACCATACACTTCCCTTTCTCTTATAAATACATAGTCGTGCCTTGTTTACTTATTCTTACATATAAAAAATATAAATAAGGATCTGCCAGTATCATATAAATAGGCTAAGTGTTTGAAGCTTGAAGTAAGAGATTAAAACAAAGCAGTATTTATCTTTCTTCTACAGTGAATAGAACATCTTAACTTTTGTTTACTAGTTATCATATACTTATATATAGCAGCAATTATATGGATGGATCATTGATATTGGTTAAGTGTATATGTGTATGTTAGGTGAATATGTATAGAAATGTTGTGTGTGGCTTGTTCTGATTCACCATAACCCTGTAACTCTTCAAAATAGATGCTCTGTTCTTATTGCTTTGTTAAAAACAGTGAAAGCTTTAACTTTGAAAATCAATAATTCAATATCTATTTACTCTTAAAACAAGATTCCAAAATGTAAGTCATTTCTTTTAGTATAGAACATTTTAAAATTTGTTTCATTTGATTTCATCGAGCATAGAGGAAGAAGAACCCATTTAACAGTAAATGTTTTACCTATATCGAAATTCGACTTGCTTAATTTAAGGAATGGATCATATGGTTGGATTTGTTGAGGAAAACATGGTTTTTAAAGGTCGTTTGGGTATTTTTAGTGGCATAAGGAAGGAGGGTTGAGAGATGAACGGAATTAGGGGTTTATCCAAATTCCGGCGACATGGTCAATGTTGTGGTGTGGCATTAGAAGTGGAGGTGGATTGGTTGATGGCGCATCGGGGAAAAATAGTGCAATGATTTCCAAAGTTTCATGGGGGCTGAATGAGGTTGAGTTAGGGTTTAGTGTGGTGGTTTTTAGACCTAGGTTTGTGGGCTGGGGCAATGAAGAGAGAAGGAGATAGGGGTGCGCACTAGGGGGGTAAGTGGAGTAGGATATAGAGAAGTTATAGATGAAGATTGGTGTTGGATGGTCGAGTGTAGTGGCATGGCAAGGTGTTTGAATGGGTGCGGTATAGTTTCCAGGCTTTGGTGAAGTTCGAATTTTCAAACTAGGGTTGTGCCGTATGATCTAGTTACCTAGGCGAGTTGCGCTGGTGGTGAGTGACGTACGGAGATGTGCGGAGGTAGGAACAATCGTCTGGACATATGTGCAAACATGTGTGCATAAGCTCATGCAATCAAAAGAAAGGGGAAGGAAGAAGAAAACGGGAAAGGAGAAGAGAGGGAATGGGTTTTGGTTGGGTTATATTGGAATAGCCGGGTTAAAAGTATTATGGGCTGGGTTATGCTAAAAGATAACTAAATAAAATTTTGTATTTAAAAATCTTTAAATTTAAAACAACATTTCTTCTTCATTTCAAAACCCATCGTCGAGCAGATTTTTGCATCTAAATACTATCACTAAGTATTATCTTCTAAACTAATATCGTCAAGTTTTCTACAACCTAAAATTTAATGATTTATAAGGAATTGAAGTAAACAAATAAGAATACTATTCATTCCTAATTATATGTTAAATAATTAATTCCCAAATGAACTGTTTATATTTTAAATTTATTTAGAATAAACGATTTTATTAAATTTCTTCAATTCATAATTAATTTGGATTTAAATATAACTCGCCTCAATTAAGCTAGTCCAATCTGATTTGTAAACTGATTTGATATTAATTGTTGATTGAGTTAATGATCTACGTTTTGGACTGATATTTCTCTTAGATATTGATTTCAATTATCCATTGATTGTGCCCAAATATGATGAAATGTGTGATACAAGCATTTCAGCTATCTTCTAATTTACTTTCTACAAACACTATTATAATATCATATAATTTTGATATAAAATGTTTTGGTTATCGTAAGGTAAAAACCCGTCGTGTTTATGTGTAACGTGCACTTACGAGATACCTTTGTTTTCAAACGATTTGAAAAATAGCAGTAATTCAAGTGGAGTATGTTTTCTCACGTTGGTTTTCCATATTGACTCGGATGTTATTTTATTATAATGTTCGGGTCAGACTGAGTATTACAGATTCAGGTTAGAGAGCTTTGGAGCTTAGAAGACTAACCGGAGATTTCGGACATGTATTACGTACTTGATTATGTTTCGCTGTGTGTGTAGACTATATAATCAGCACTGGTGAGGACATGTTATAACAACTGTCCATATTGATATATTGATTGTTGTACTCCGATGATTGTATATATATTGATAGTTATTGTTTTCTTTGTGTAAAGATCTTTTGTTATATATTATATTTTGTTCTGCTGTTATTATGAGATTTTGTGTTGTTTTTTATGTTTCTTCTTCTATCCTTTTCATCTTAACCCCTAATGGTTTGGTATTTTCGGCACTCGATTGCTCGGTATTCTATACAATGAACATATTGATGTCGACTTTCAAGGGTCGAAAATCCTAGATCATTACAATTGGCATGAGAGCTGAAGGTTAAGCGAGAACCTTGACTTTGGTGGGGATTACTTATTAGAGATAAGGTCAGTAGTACCCTAGAATGAGTCTAAGTGTATATATGCATAAGAGAGAGCACATTAGTTAGTGATATGAAAATATTTTAATACAAATAAATGAAATGATTTTAACTTTGATTTTATATAGAATGAACCCTACAAACCAATAGAATCATTCATGACTATTGATGATGATTGGATATTATCTCTTTGATTAATTGTTCGATTAATATGGATGTGCATATTATCGCTTATTGATTGATGAGTCGTGCTCGGCCAGTTTATGAGCATCGACTATTGGCTGTTGATTTGAGCATTCAACTATGGTTGGAAAATTTTGATTTTTGAAAAATATTTAACCAATTGAGAAACTGCACGTTTAACATGGATTTTAAAGTAAATATGTATTAGCATTTTCCCTTGTATAATTTTAAAGAGTAATGGATACCATTTGAAAGTGATATATGAAATATGGTTTATCTAGACATGGTTAATAAATAAACAAAAAGTTGTTCAAACTGAAAATTTAAAAGTTTAGATTCTGTCATTTTTTTTAAATTGGTTTTAAGATTCGGAAAATATATAATAGCACAACATGAAATTATTTTCCAAGTAGAACTGTTGTAAATGATTTCAAAGTGCTTTCGAAAAGAGGTTTTCAAAAGATTTAAAAGAAATGTAGTCCGAAACTCACTTCTGTTGGTGGAAAATAAATTTTGGTGATGATTGCAGCATCGTCGACATTCATTTTCGAGTTTCAAAGTGGGGAAGGCCACTTTAAGTAGCTTTGCTACAGCTTTTCTACTCATTTGTTTAATGAAATTGTTTAATTCAGATCCCTAAAGTACGATTTGATATTTGAAAAAAATGTGCATATATTTCAAATGATTTGGAAAAACGGGTGTCCGGTTCTCGAATTTTGGATTGGATTATATTAAGAACACATGTATCCTAGGCATTAGGATTGATTGATTGATTATGCATTTTATTGAGATGATTGATTGCCGATTTCAAATTTTAAATTGGAATTTGATTATTCCAACTATTCTGAATAGTTGAACACTTCCAAATTGAGAATTAAAATTTTAAAGCTAAGCATTTTCGAAAAGTATAAAAGTATTTTGGAAAGTTATATGAAGTTTAATTTTGAAAATTTTAACATAAAGGCAAATAGAAGTTGGATAAGTTCTAAAATGTTAAATATTTTGATAAGTAAAATGAACAGGATATTTTGTATTGTACAAATATGAAATTTGGTTTCAAAATGTTTTAAATGAAATTTTGTTTAAGAAATGTTTATAAACTTAGTAAATGTTTTATAAAGTAATTTATGTTTAAAATGTTTATTTGAATGTATTTTATTTGGAAAAAAATTTCATTTATTAACTTGGTATAAATATCAAATTGAGCGTATTTCTAAAAACTATCGATTTTGAAAATTTTTAAATTTTTAATGACATTCTATTTGAAAGGGAAGAATGATTGTTGAAATCGTATATGGATTTAAAAATGAACTGATATATGAAAATGGATTGATTTTGAAGACCTTTGACTATATAAAAATATTGATTTGAAAGTTTTCGATTCTTATATGAAAAGGGTTTGTATAAGTATGAAGTTTTTTCGAGTAACTATTGATTTTGAAAGGTATTCGATCTGGGAAGCGATATTCTTATATGCAACGGAATTTATATAAGAATGGTATAATATATTCGAGACTATTGATTTTGGAAAATAATTGATTTTGAAATGAAATCATATATAAATGGAATTTATGTAAGCGTGATATTTGAAGTTATGATTTGGAAACGGTACTATATATGGTATGATAAATTTTGATGTAAAAGATATGAGAAGTACCCTCCGTGATTTTCGATAATCCACTTGGTGGATTCATTCGATTGGTTGATTTAGGTTGCCCGGACATAAACTCATGAGTTTCTTCAAATTCCATAGCGTAACCCATGGTCTAATGATTCGATTGGCATAGCGTAATTCGAGGGGTATGATGTCTACAGTCTACTTATGATTTCACTGGGATAGTGACGTAACCATTATGTAGTTGCGACCTATGGTCGATGTACATGGCATAATTCGAGGTGACAGAGATTACCTATAGTTTACTATGTTCTTGCTGGGATAGCGATGAAACCATAGGGTGTAACCACTAAGTAAACTGCAATCCACATGGCATAATTCGAGGTGGCAGTGGTTGCCTATATTCTACTATGTTTTCTATCGGATAGAGACGTAACCATTGGGAATAATAGCTAAGTAGACTACGATCCATGGATGATTTGATTTTGATGGCCTAATTCGCGGGTAGAGATTACCCACAATTATATATGATAGCTCTGGGATAGAGGCGTAACCATTGTGTAACTGCGATCCATGATTGGTTTTCGAGTTGTACTTTCCATATCTATTTTAAAAGTTTTTTCAAGTATTTTCACTGGGTATTAAAAATAGGTTTGCTTAGTACTTAGAGATTTCTAGTCTTGCGCCTGATCAACGTATTACTAGATTCTGCAAGAATGAGGATAAACTTGTTGAAGCATCGAGTTATCAAAAGTGTTTTCGATATAAAATTATTTTGTTATAAAAGAAAATTTTACAAAGGAAATTTTCAAACATTTAAGAACTGAAAATGAAGAGGAAAACACCAAAATAAAAATGGTTTATTATTGGAATAAAAACCCAAACTTGAATTATAAAAAGAATTTGAACACAAATCAAACCAATTGAGGTGGTTTCTGGAATAAAACCAGACGTTGAATTATAAACTGAAAGTGAACTAATTAGATATATTAATTAGTTAATTGAATACAAAAAATGAAATTTAACTTGGTTAAGTAAATTGGATTGTGGATTAAAATTGAAATTGAATGTGGAACTTGAGTTATGAGTGAAATTCGACATAAATATAAGCGAATTAAATATGTTTTGAAATGTGATCGAATAAAATAAAAATGGATTGAAATGGTGATGACTTAAGTTATAAATAAATTCATTATAGATGTAAATAAATTGAATTGGCTTTGGGATATTATTTAAATGAATTCGGTTATGAAGTTAAGTTTGAAGTGGAAATGAATATATGTGTTATAATAAACCTTAATGTTAATTTTATTAAATGATTCTCAAATAATATAGTGAAATTGAGATATGCTAAGCAAATGGAAATAAGAACCAATCAACGATAAATAAATTGATTAACAATCAATTTAAATTGAAATGGAATTTTTTGCAATGGAAATAAATCTAAGCTATATAGTTGAAATAATTGGAGACGGACGAATTAACTTAAGCTACTATTTTTGGATGGAAGCTTGGCTCAAATAAATTTATGAAATGGTTCAAAAATAAATCGGCATGGATTGTTGTTGAACAGAAAATTGAGAAAATAAGGTTTTTGTGAATAAATTGAATGTGGATTAATAAAATTTGATAAATTGATTTGGAATCCTATCCAGAGATGATCTTAGGATAATTGTTGGTTTGTATAGTGTATGCCGTGTTTGCTATGGTTGTTAGTGTATTACTTATGTATGTGCTTTACGATATAAATATATGACTTTTTAGCATAGCTTGAATTACCTTTTGCTTTCTAATTTCGGAGACGAAATTCTTTTAAGAGGGAGGAATGTAACAACCCGGATTTTTAGGCATCTTTTATAGAAATAGTTTACTAATTTTAATTATTGAAATATTCATTTTTATAAGTCGAATAAAAAAATAAAAAAGTCTGATACTGGAAATATCTAAATCTATAAATTATGAAAACTATATTAGATTTAAGACCGCTAATTTTTGAATATGATAAATATACACACACACATGTATATAGCTTTACCATTTCAAACTTATAATAATATATAAATATACAAGCTTCATGATGAAAAAATTTCAATTTTATGATCACAAAATATATATGTATGTATGTATGTGTGTGTGTGTGTTTATATTAAATAGTGTATATATAAATAATGTTTATGGAAATAGTATGTATACATATATATATATGTATATATGTTTATATAAAATAGTAAAAATGTAAATATGAAAACAGGTATATGATAAAAATATGTATTTGTAAATATGTATATATACTGTGAGCATCATGATGGCAAGCATAAAATCTAGCACGCAAAATTTCAAATCAAGCCAAAATATATCAAATCAACACGCAATAAATCAAATCAACATATAATATATGTAATCACGCCTATAAAATCAAATCAACCACCAAAGCAAAAGAAAATGAAAGAAAAAAATAATAAAATGTGAAGGAACCTGTACATGATATTTCAGCCAACCTGTGTGTATACTACCCACTCTAGCATTGCACCATACACTTCCCTTTCTCTTATAAATACATATATGTGCCTTGTTTACTTATTCTTACATATAAAAAAACAAAGAAAATATAAACAAGGATCTGCCATTATCATAGAATAGGCTAAGTGTTTGAAGCTCGAAGCAGGAGATTAAACAAAGCAGTGTTCACCTTTTGTAACGACCCGTAAATTTTAACGGTCTTAGTAACGTGTTTAATTAAAATTTTATGAAGTTTTAAACGATAAAATTTTGAAATATAAATTTGATATTTGGAATACGTCTAGTTAAACATAGCAACTGGTAAATTTTCGTCTGAAAATATGAAAGTTTATTTCGCGCGTAAATTTACTTCAATTTAGTCAGTTAAAAAGCGATGAAAATAAATAGTTTTCAAAATCAAAATATTTTTACATAGAAAAATTCTAAAGCATCTTTTGAGCAAGTTGTCAGTTTGTCGTTTTTCCAAATTCGGACATCTTTGACTCCGTCGATCTTATTTTTCTGCGATTATTATGCATTTTCGCTAGTATAAAATTTGAATTTTATAATTCAATCGTACCGCTGATATCTGTATACTGTTTTGATCGTCTCATCATGCTGATCTCTACGGTATATTCATTCGTGCGTTTCGGAGTCCGGAACGCAGTAGAATATACGTAAGCGATAACCGTATATGTACCCATATCGACGACTTTTAGGTACCAGTGTCCATTCATATATCCACCGTTTAAAATCAATAGCCACTGGCCATTATTTCTTTTATATTTTCGGTGACTTATTTTTCCATGCTGGTTCCATCGTTTTTCACGTTGGTGTCTCTTTCTTTTGGTCTGTCAGGCAACCATGCAAATATAATAATGTCATCTACAGGTTATACTTTTGGTCTTCCTCAAACCTGCTCATATTCTTCCCCTTCAATTCAAATAACTCATTTTTTTTTATCTCCCCTGTTGCTTCTCCGCCTTCCCAATTTTCTTCCTTGACCTCCACCTCACCCACGCTTCTATCCACCGCACCATCAACATGCTCGGCCGAACAAATCCGCAAGCACCATCTCCTCAATGACAAGGATCACAACAAACCCATGAAACATGCACACACTCTCGAATGCAACCTCCGCCCACCCAAAGCCATGTCCCGCCTCGTCACCGACTCCACTCGAACCAGCCTCTTCCCCCTGTAAACCACCTCTTCACCGCTCCATCCCCTCTTCCCTTTGCCGAATCCACCTAGTGCCAAAAATTCACCATGCCTTCTCTCCACTTACACCTCTCACCACCTTGGTCTCAGCCGTGACCAAGCTCGCCTCCACCTAGCAGCCGCCCCTCCCTCCGACCCGACTCTCCTTGGCCGCATACCCTTCCCATTTATTCCCAGTTGAGCTTGCTCGGCCTCACCACAACAAGCCTCCATTTTTCGGCCACCTTGCACCTCCTTTATGCTTACGGTTTTGAAATATTCAGGTTTATAGTTTTATTTTTCTCAGTTTATTTGTTTGCAGTTTTGTATTTCAAAGTGTCTTGTTATAGTTTATGTTGCTGTTTTTTTTATTTAAGATAAAATAAGGTATTGTATATATCTATTATGTATTAAGTTATATGTAGTATATTTACATACACGTGGGGACTTTACATATATATACTTATAAATCTGTTCATATAAAAATTATGTAAGTTTGTACCTAATTTGTTATAAGTCTATACAGTACATATATATATATATATGTACATAACCTGCTGTGGTCTATAGGGTAGTTTATTTCACGCTTATAGTCTGCTTGAGTTACATATATATGTTGGTGTTAATTTGATATATGCGTTGTTTATATTTGTACTACACTTAGATTTCTAGATGTCTTAGTTACTGTTTTAAGTTATATATGTTAAAGTATAAGATTTTTATATATCAGTCAGTGTTATACAAGTGTTGCTGATACAATATACAAGATTTCCATATATGTTTAATATAAAATTTGTATATGAGTTGAGTTTAATTTTTCAATGTTTAAATTTGTGATAGTTTAAAAATATATAAGTTCATAATAGAAGTTTATAAAATAAGTTTATAATAGTACAAGTATAAGCACATATGTGATACAGTGAACATGGCTTTGTTTTCTTGAATGTAGTTTATGATAAAGGTGATATTTGTTTATTTTATTTTTTTTCTGAACAACATTTAGACTTCATGTTCACGATGTCATATCTCACTCATGTTTTATCGGAATGGGTTGATTCTATTTTTTTAAAAAGAGTCGAAGTTACCTAGTTTATGCATGTCAAATTTCAGCAAAATCCGACATCGTTTGATTAGTGGTCGAGGATCTAGAAGTTTGACCCAGGCAGCTATTCTTTTGTACTTGAAATTATTTTACACTGCTGCAAACACGACCTGAGTTCATGTTTGACGCATTGTATCTCTTCCGTCTTACTTTGGAATACAGTGATTCCCTTTTTGTTTAAAAGATAATGTTTTCTACTTTCTGTATATGAAATTTTAGCTTCATACGAGGTGTTTCAGTCCTCTGTTTCTTACCTGAAAGTCAGACCCAGAGGGGTTTTCAGACCTGAACATTTGACAGTCGCAACATGGCCTGAGTCTATGTTCGTGACATCGTAACTGTTCTCGTCTCTTGTCCAAATCAAGTGATTCTTTTGCAGTTTGAAATACAAGTTTTGATCTTTATTCATACCAAATTTCAGACCATTTCAATCTCGGTAGCACATAGAATTATATTGTTAAACTTTGACGTAGGACATGTTTTGTAATTGTTGCTATGTTGAATGTTTTGATTTGATTTCTTTTAAATGTCGTATTTAAGAAAGATGATTTTGGATATTGTTGTTAATAAAATAATAATAATAATAAATAAATGAAAATATGTTAAATTTAAATATATGTGATTTAATTGTAAGATGGCGTTAGAAATGTATATCTATGGAATTTTATCTGTGTTAAATTAAATATCGATTTGAAAATATATGTTTAAAATTGATTTGTTTTTTTATTATATATTTTATGTGTTTAATTTTGGAATATAGTTATGTATATATGTTCACTGATACCATTTACTTTCATCGCTCCTATTCTGATATGATTTCGACGATTCATATTTAACAGCATTGCTAGTCGATTCGTGCCAATCTAGTTATTCCGAAAGTCGTGCTTACGATCCGTGACTCAACTTCGTTGTCTATTCATCTCTCTAGCCTCGAAAGGTGAGTAATCACTCACGATTAATATTCTTTTATTTATTAAATTTGATTTCAATTGGAACGACAATTGAAATATACTACTGTTATTTATTGCACTGTTATTTATGTATCAGTTCACCTTTGACATCTAACACCGTTATCTGTTATGTATGCAATAATAATTCAGTTGGTTGATAATTGATTGATTGTTTGTTATTTATATTGGATGTTAAATTGTAATGTATAAAGTGATAAATATTATGCAATTGAATTTGACGTAGGATAGTTTAAAAATGTGAATCGACATATATGTTGAATTTGATTAGTTAATTTGAATAATCTGACCCCTTTTAATTGTTAAGTTAATCGACATGTGGAATTTGATAAATTACACTTTGAACCTTGAACGTATATTGAATAAATTGTGTAGAATTGTAATTGAAATTGAACGACAAGTGGAAAAACCGTAATGTAGTGATCTTTAATCTACATGAAATGATAGTGTAGATTCTAGAAATAATTATATTAATTCGCACAAACAACAAATGTGAATTAATACAATTATTTCGGGATTATTTGAATTGATTATTGGATTGTGTTTGATTGTTGTTATTGCTTGTTTATTTACTTTGACACCATCCCAGTTATCACACTGCAAGTTCCCTTTGCTATGCTTTGATTTTTGAATTGGAATTGGAATTGGAATCGGGTTGAAATGATAAATACCCAAAATGAACTTGACTTAGGATAGAGAATTAAATAAAAACCCGATTGGTCAATAATTTGATTTAGAAATAAAATAATGATTTTATTCGAATAAAGAATATGTTTGAAATAAAGTTGGAATTTGAATTTTTGAAAGAAAAATGTAAAGATTGAAATCTGAAACAAAATTTAACGTTGTAATTGATAAAAGAACGTTATTTTAAATTTAATTATTTAGTAATTAAATTTGGAATTATTAATAAATAATTTAGAATTAGTAATAATTGAGTTTCGAAATTATTAAGTTTGAAATCATTTAATAATTAAATTTGAAATTATAATTAAGTTTGGAATTATAATTAAGTTTGAAATTATTAAGTTGAATTTATAATTAAGTTGAAATGATTTGATAATTAGGTTGAATTATTAAGTTTTGAAATGATTTAATAGTCAAGTTTGAATTTATAATTAAGTTGAAATTATTTAATAATTGAATAAGATTGAATTATTTGATAATTGAATAAACATTGAATTCTTTGATAAGAGAAATTGAACCCTTGAATAAGTGAATTGGAACTTCGTAAATAATTGAAATTGAGTTTCTTTGTTAATTAAGTTTTGGAAATTATTTAAGTAAATAAATAAGTGAAGATTGAATTTTTTTAACAAGGAATAAAATGTGATTTATTGAAATGAATGGGATTTATTGAAATTAACGTAAGACTTGTAATTTAAAGAATTGATTTGACGAATTTAATTTATTTCAATTTGAAGTTTTGATATAATGAAGTTGAACTTAAGAAATCGATTTAATGAATTGGAAATTTAAATGAAAACTGCTTTAAATGATAAATTAGCTTAGCGAATATTGAATGAAATCAACGAATGAATTTAAATTGATTTGAATGAAAATTAAACGATTTAAATGTTTTCGAAATGAACTAATATACGAACTTGAATCAATATTTGAATTGTTTAAATAAAAATTGAAATTGAATTGTAAGACTTTGAAATGGTAATTTGGAATGTTGAAACGTAAATTATGGAAATCGATTTCGAAAGATAAATGAAATGTTAATTTACGAATTCTAATTGAAATTGAATTTGATTTGGTTTTTGAAATTTACTAAACGACCAATCGGTGTAATAATTACGAAAGTTATTAAAGAGACGGGAATCGGTTATGGATATACTCTCTATCTAAACCGAAAACCACTTTAATAACTATACGCGGAGTGATGATCCAGAATGAAGTGGTTGGAATGATGTACGTGATGACTGAAGAAAGAGAACGATAATGGATAGCCTTGACACTTGTGTCAAATTGGAAATGACTAAAATCAGGAGCCGTGCCGGGCCAAATGGGGTTAGACACCTCGAGCGGACACACTTCTTCGTAACTACTACTCATTACTTGTGATTGATTGGTGCACCCTCGGAATTTCAGGAGTGTTGTTTCGCGGTGTTGCGATCGCTGCGGCGATGCGTTCTCACCAGTCCGGATCAGGCGAACGGTAGTTTCACTACCTTGGGTATTGCCTCATGTGCCTTGTCATACTTGTATCCCTATATACGCGACCACTACGAATTTGTTTTGTGTTATACCTATGGAGTACTCCCTGATATCCCACTAGTTTACGGTGGAGTTTACAGTGCTGTATAGACTATGACATTTATAAAAATGTGTTAAGGGGGATAATGGTAACGCCTTAACGCTATTTTGATACCTTATATTACTGATAGACATTATCTATTTAGCGTATACAACTACATAGTAGATAGTTTAACGGATCCTTAAAGGATGGTGATTCCAACATCCTTTGAGTTACTTGTATTTCGATTGCTATTTCACTTGAGTTGGATTTATTGATATAAGAATATTAATCCTGACTCGAGTGTTTTGTGTTTTGCTTTACGCTCGGGTCAGACTGAGTGTACCAGTATTCAAGACTCGCCTTTGGAGTTGGAGCTTTGCTTGAAGATCCAGCCATCATTCTGCTTCCAGTATTCGATGATTTCAGTGATGTATACTTATTTGTACCTGTTGTATCATGTACTCTTCTGTTGTAAACTCTGATGTGTCTTATATATTTATATAGTAGCTTCATGAACTACTATCTCTTTTACTTCCATTGCATATTATTACTCTGTGTCTGTGATTCTGTGATTATTTATTTACTGTATATCTGAGTTTTGCCAAATTTAAATAAACAATTCGGTATTTTGAATTATTCAAGTCCGACATGTGCGGATGTGAATAGTCCAAATAGCAGGTCGTTACAGTTGGTATCAGAGCTTTTGGTAGCTCTAGGCAAAACTTAGCATATAAGGTAAATATATTTACCGAATCACTCTCATTCGAGTTTTAATCTCTTCCTTTTGACTCAATTCCTTCGAATTTTGGAACGTTCCCTCGGTTCCGAAATTCATTCGTATCCCTCACTATTCATCTTCTTTCGATTCAGGAGTATCCCATAACTCCACTTCAAATAATCCTTATAATAAATCGGCAGTCTTGCCAAACTTCGAATGATTTGTAAATGGGTGAAACTCCTTTACAATAGACATCAATTTACCTGAGATTTCTGTATCCTCGGTTTACGATGTTATCTATTCCCTAATATAATTGAATTCTATTTCTTGAGATCGAATGTTGATTTGCCTCGAAATTCAGCATCGGTCTTATTCTTGAATTGCGGTCTACCCGGTTAAGGTTACCCGTGAATTAAATAAGCTTATCTATCTACGATTCTATTAATTGAATTATCTTATCTTCTGTTTCGAACATATTATCGAATCAAAATTCTCTTTAATTTGATTTCCATAAAATTTGAATCTCTATACTTGTTTGAAATCCATTCTTGTATCATCAAGCGAGGAAGTGAATTTGTAAATTAATATATAAAAATGTTATATATTGTGTTGTTTGAGTTGTTGATGTTGATTTGGATTTTCGATCGATTCGTCTGATCAACGCTATCGATAGAATTTCTAAAACACTTGAACAGATCAAACTGAAACAATATTGTTTTCAAATTTAGTAAATAAAAATAATTTTGAATGATTATGTTATGTAAAAGGATAAATTCTTCTGAAATTAAATTGTTAATTAATTTGTTACCTGAAATAATAAAATTTAATTTTCATTTATTGTTTTATAAACCATTGACTATTTCATAATATAACTAAATGAATTTATAAATTTTGGTTATAATTTGATTTGGAGTTTAAATGAATTTAAACTAGAATTTGAGACTTTAATTTTCGATAATTTAGAACTATCGTTTTAAAGTTTTAAAATGTATATTATTTAAAATATTTTCGAATAGAAATGGTTTTCAAAGAATTTTAAATGACTAAATTAGAGCTCTTCTCTTTTGTCGCTGGAAAATAATTTCGGTGATGACGGCCGCATCATCGACATTCATTTTCGTGCTTTAAAGTGGAGAGACTATTCTGTAGCCTTGCTATGGTTTGTTTTGAAAAATAAACTAATTTGAATTTTTAAACATGACTTGATTTATTATATATATTGAAGATTTTAAAAATTGATTTGATATATTATGAATATATATATTTATTTTTATCTACAAAATGGTTTGAAGTCAATCGGGAATTTAATTCTTAAAATTTGAGTAAAGATGATTTCAATTATAAATGAAACCAAAATTTTGAATTGATATTTAGGCTTGAGAGAATTAAATTAGAAATTTGCTTGTATAATATTCAATTGCTTTCAATATAACTTACCTAAATTGCTCAAAAGTTAACTATGTAATTGGATAGTATACAGTATAAAATGGTTTTGTAAATAAATTTGAGTGTTTATAACAAATTTTATTCACTTAATTTAATTATAAAATGATAATAGAGATGAATACAATGATAAGTTAATAGAATAATAAATGAGATAAATAAAATGAATTCCGTTAGATAGATTTGATAAATTGAAATAAAAAATCAACTCAATGAAATATCTTGAATTAATTGAATTTAAATTGAATTTCGTTTTGAAAGAAACCTTTTGTATAAAACATTCATAAATGTGAAATCAAATCAATTTTAATGAAAATCTGGAATTTAAAAACAAATTGTTGAATATAAATTGATTTAAATTGAAATTTATATGGATTGAATGAATTGTTTATAATGTAATTCAAGCCTATTTTATTTTGATTGTCTCTATTCTCCTACTTTCTTCCTTTTCGGGGACGAAAAGTTTTGAGTGGGGGAGAGTGTAACGACCCGTAAATTTTAACGGTTTTAGTAACGTGTTTAATTAAAATTTTGTGAAGTTTTAAACGATAAAATTTTGAAATATAAATTTGATATTTGGAATACGTCTAGTTAAACATAGCAACTGGTAAATTTTCGTCTGAAAATATGAAAGTTTATTTCGCGCGTAAATTTACTTCAATTTAGTCAGTTAAAAAGCGATGAAAACAAAACATTTTCAAAATCAAAATATTTTTACATAGAAAAATTCTAAACCATCTTTTGAGCAAGTTGTCAGTTTGTCGTTTTTCCATATTCGGACATCTTTGGCTCCGTCCATCTTATTTTTCTGCGATTTTTATGCATTTTCGCTAATATAAAATTTGAATTTTATAGTTCAATCGTACCGCTGATATCTGTATACTGTTTTGATCGTCTCATCATGCTGATCTCTACGGTATATTCATTCGTGCGTTTTGGAGTCCGGAACGCAGTAGAATATACGTAAGCGATAACCGTATATGTACCCGTATCGACGACTTTAAGGTAACAGTGTCCATTCATATATCCACCGTTTAAAATCAATAGCCACTGGCCATTATTTCTTTTAGATTTTCGGTGACTTATTTTTCCATGTTGGTTCCATCGTTTTTCACGTTGGTGTCTCTTCCTTTTGGTCTGTCAGGCAACCATGCAAATATAATAATGCCATCTACAGGTTATACTTTTGGTCTTCCTCAAACCTGCTCATATTCTTCCCCTTCAATTCAAATAACTCATTTTTTTTTTCATCTCCTCTGTTGCTTCTCCGCCTTTCCAATTTTCTTCCTTGCTGAGACCTCCACCTCACCCACGCTTCTATCCACCGCACCATCAACATGCTCGGCCAAACAAATCCGCAAGCACCATCTCCTCAATGACAAGGATCACAACAAACCCATGAAACATGCACACACTCTCGAATGCAACCTCCGCCCACCCAAAGCCATGTCCCGCCTCGTCACCGACACCACTCGAACCAGCCTCTTCCCCCTATAAGCTTCCACCCTCCACTGTAAACCACCTCTTCACCGCTCCATCCCCTCTTCCCTTTGTCGAATCCACCTAGTCCCAAAAATTCACCGTGCCTTCTCTCCACTTACACCTCTCACCACCTTGGTCTCAGCCGTGACCAAGCTCGCCTCCACCTAGCAGCCGCCCCTCCCTCCGACCCGACTCTCCTTGGCCGCATACCCTTCCCATTTCTTCCCAGTTGAGCTTGCTCGGCCTCACCACAACAAGCCTCCATTTTTCGGCCACCTTGCACCTCCTTTATGCTTACGGTTTTGAAATATTCAGGTTTATAGTTTTATTTTTCTCAGTTTATTTGTTTGCAGTTTTGTATTTCAAAGTGTCTTGTTGTAGTTTATGTTGCTGTTTTTTTTATTTAAGATAAAATAAGGTATTATATATATCTATTATGTATTAAGTTATATGTAGTATATTTACATACATGTGGGCACTTTACATATATATACTTATAAATCTGTTCATATAAAAATTATGTAAGTTTGTACCTAATTTGTTATAAGTCTATACAGTACATATATATATCTACATAACCTGCTGTGGTCTATAGGGTAGTTTATTTCACGCTTATAGTCTGCTTGAGTTACATATATATGTTGGTGTTAATTTGATATATGCGTTGTTTATATTTGTACTACACTTAGATTTCTAGATGTCTTAGTTACTGTTTTAAGTTATATATGTTAAAGTATAAGATTTTTATATATCAGTCAGTGTTATACAAGTGTTGCTGATACAATATACAAGATTTCCATATATGTTTAATATAAAATTTGTATATGAGTTGAGTTTAATTTTTCAATGTTTAAATTTGTGATAGTTTAAAAATATATAAGTTCATAATAGAAGTTTATAAAATAAGTTTATAATAGTACAAGTATAAGCACATATGTGATACAGTGAACATGGCTTTGTTTTCTTGGTTGTAGTTTATGATAAAGGTGATATTTGTTTATTTTATTTTATTTCTGAACAACAGTTAGACTTCATGTTCACGATGTCATATCTCACTCATGTTTTATCGGAATGGGTTGATTCTATTTTTTAAAAAAGAGTCGAAGTTACCTAGTTTATGCATGTCAAATTTCAGCAAAATCCGACATCGTTTGATTAGTGGTCGAGGATCTAGAAGTTTGACCCAGGCAGCTGTTCTTTTGTACTTGAAATTATTTTACACGGCTGCAAACACGACCTGAGTTCATGTTTGACGCATTGTATCTCTTCCGTCTTACTTCGGAATACAGTGATTCCCTTTTTGTTTAAAAGATAATGTTTTCTACTTTCTGTATATGAAATTTTAGCTTCATACGAGGTGTTTCAGTCCTCTGTTTCTTACCTGAAAGTCAGACCCAGAGGGGTTTTCAGACCTGAACATTTGACAGTCGCAACATGGCCTGAGTCTATGTTCGTGACATCGTAACTGTTCTCGTCTCTTGTCCAAATCAAGTGATTCTTTTGCAGTTTGAAATACAAGTTTTGATCTTTATTCATACCAAATTTCAGACAATTTCGATCTCGGTAGCACATAGAATTATATTGTTAAACTTTAACGTAGGACATGTTTTGTAATTGTTGCTATGTTGAATGTTTTGATTTGATTTCTTTTAAATGTTGTATTTAAGAAAGATGATTTTGGATATTGTTGTTAATAAAATAATAATAACAATAAATAAATGAAAATATGTTAAATTTAAATATATGTGATTTAATTGTAAGATGGCATTAGAAATGCATATTTATGGAATTTTATCTGTGTTAAATTAAATATCGATTTGAAAATATATGTTTAAAATTGATTTGTTTTTTTATTATATATTTTATGTGTTTAATTTTGGAATATAGTTATGTATATATGTTCACTGATACCATTTACTTTCATCGCTCCTATTCTGATTTGATTTCGACGATTCATATTTAACAGCTTTGCTAGTCGATTCATGCCAATCTAGTTATTTCGAAAGTCGTGCTTACGATCCGTGACTCAACTTCGTTGTCTATTCATCTCTCTAGCCTCGAAAGGTGAGTAATCACTCACGATTAATATTCTTTTATTTATTAAATTTGATTTCAATTGGAACGACAATTGAAATATACTGCTGTTATTTATTGCACTGTTATTTATGTATCAGTTCACCTTTGACATCTAACACCGTTATCTGTTATGTATGCAATAATAATTCAGTTGGTTGATAATTGATTGATTGTTTGTTGTTTATATTGGATGTTAAATTGTAATGTATAAAGTGATAAATATTATGCAATTGAATTTGACGTAGGATAGTTTAAAAATGTGAATCGACATATGTGTTGAATTTGATTAGTTAATTTGAATAATCTGACCCCTTTTAATTGTTAAGTTAATCGACATGTGGAATTTGATAAATTACACTTTGAACCTTGAACGTATATTGAATAAATTGTGTAGAATTGTAATTGAAATTGAACGACAAGTGGAAAAACCGTAATGTAGTGATCTTTAATCTACATGAAATGATAGTGTAGATTCTAGAAATAATTATATTAATTCGCACAAACAACAAATGTGAATTAATACGATTATTTCGGGATTATTTGAATTGATTATTGGATTGTGTTTGATTGTTGTTATTGCTTGTTTATTTACTTTGACACCAGCCCAGTTATCACACTGCAAGTTCCCTTTGCTATGCTTTGATTTTTGAATTGGAATTGGAATCGGGTTGAAATGATAAATACCCAAAATGAACTTGACTTAGGATAGAGAATTAAATAAAAACCCGATTGGTCAATAATTTGATTTAGAAATAAAATAATGATTTTATTCGAATAAAGAATATGTTTGAAATAAAGTTGGAATTTGAATTTTTGAAAGGAAAATGTAAAGATTGAAATCTGAAACAAAATTTAACGTTGTAATTGATAAAAGAACGTTATTTTAAATTTAATTATTTAGTAATTAAATTTGGAATTATTAATAGATAATTTGGAATTAGTAATAATTGAGTTTTGAAATTATTAAGTTTGAAATCATTTAATAATTAAATTTGAAATTATAATTAAGTTTGGAATTATAATTAAGTTTGAAATTATTAAGTTGAATTTATAATTAAGTTGAAATGATTTGATAATTAGGTTGAATTATTAAGTTTTGAAATGATTTAATAGTCAAGTTTGAATTTATAATTAAGTTGAAATTATTTAATAATTGAATAAGATTGAATTATTTGATAATTGAATAAACATTGAATTCTTTGATAAGAGAAATTGAACCCTTGAATAAGTGAATTGGAACTTCGTAAATAATTGAAATTGAGTTTCTTTGTTAATTAAGTTTTGGAAATTATTTAAGTAAATAAATAAGTGAAGATTGAATTTCTTTAACAAGGAATAAAATGTGATTTATTGAAATGAATGGGATTTATTGAAATTAACGTAAGACTTGTAATTTAAAGAATTGATTTGACGAATTTAATTTATTTCAATTTGAAGTTTTGATATAATGAAGTTGAACTTAAGAAATCGATTTAATGAATTGGAAATTTAAATGAAAACTGTTTTAAATGATAAATTAGCTTAGCGAATATTGAATGAAATCAACAAATGAATTTAAATTGATTTGAATGAAAATTAAACAATTTAAATGTTTTCGAAATGAACTAATATACGAACTTGAATCAATATTTGAATTGTTTAAATAAAAATTGAAATTGAATTGTAAGACTTTGAAATGGTAATTTGGAATGTTGAAACGTAAATTATGGAAATCGATTTCGAAAGATAAATGAAATGTTAATTTACGAATTCTAATTGAAATTGAATTTGATTTGGTTTTTGAAATTTACTAAACGACCAATCGGTGTAATAATTTCGAAAGTTATTAAAGAGACCGGAATCAGTTATGGATATACTCTCTATCTAAACCGAAAACCACTTTAATAACTATACGCGGAGTGATGATCCAGAACGAAGTGGTTGGAATGATGTACGTGATGACTGAAGAAAGAGAACGATAATGGATAGCCTTGACACTTGTGTCAAATTGGAAATGACTAAAATCAGGAGACGTGCCGGGCCAAATGGGGTTAGCCACCTCGAGCGGACACACTTCTTCGTAACTACTACTCATTACTTGTGATTGATTGGTGCACCCTCGGAATTTCAGGAGTGTTGTTTCGCGGTGTTGCGAACGCTGCGGCGATGCGTTCTCACCAGTCTAGATCAGGCGAACGGTAGTTTCACTACCTTGGGTATTGCCTCATGTGCCTTATCATACTTGTATCCCTATATACGCGACCACTACGAATTTGTTTTGTGTTATACCTATGGAGTACTCCCTGATATCCCACTAGTTTACGGTGGAGTTTACAGTGCTGTATAGACTATGACATTTATAAAAATGTGTTAAGGGGGGTTATGGTAACGCCTTACGCTATTTTGATACTTTATATTACTGATAGACATTATCTATTTAGCGTATACTACTACATAGTAGATATTTTAACGGATCCTTAAAGGATGGTGATTCAAACATCCTTTGAGTTACTTGTATTTCGATTGCTATTTCACTTGAGTTGGATTTATTGATATAAGAATATTAATCCTGACTCGAATGTTTTGTGTTTTTCTTTACGCTCGGGTTAGACTGAGTGTACCAGTATTCAAAACTCACCTTTGGAGTTGGAGCTTTGCTTGAAGATCCCGCCATCTATTCTGCTTCCAGTATTCGATGATTTCAGTGATGTATACTTATTTGTACCTGTTGTATCGTGTACCCTTCTGTTGTAAACTCTGATGTATCTTATATATTTATATAGTAGCTTCATGAACTACTATCTCTTTTACTTCCGCTGCATATTATTACTCTGTGTCTGTGATTCTGTGATTATTTATTTACTGTATATCTGAGTTTTGCCAAATTTAAATAAACAATTCGGTATTTTGAATTATTCAAGTCTGACATGTGCGGATGCGAATAGTCCAAATAGCGGGTCGTTACACCTTTCTTCTATAGTGAGTAAAACATCCTAACTTTTGTTTACTGGTTATCATATACTTATATATAACTGCAATTATATGGATGGATCATTGATATTGGTTAAGTATATATGTGTATGTTAGGTGAATATGTATGCAAATGTTGTGTTTGACATGTTCAGATTCACTATAACCTTGTAACTTTTCAAAATAGCTGCTCTAATCTTGTTGCTTTGTTAAAATAGTTAAAGCTTTAGCTTTGAAAATGAATAATTCAATATTTATTTACTTTGAAAACATAACTCCAAAACGAAATTCATTTGTTTTTTAGGATAAAACATTTTGAAATTTGTTTCATTTTATTGCATCAAGCATAGAAGAAGAAAAACCCATTTAACAGTAAGTGTTTTACCTATGGTCGAAATTTGACTTGCTTAATTTAATTAATGGATCGTATGGTTGGATTTTTTATGGGAAAACACAATTTTTAAAGGTTCCATGTGAATTTTTGGTGGCGTAAGGAAGGAGGGGTTGAGAGATGAACAGAATTGGGGGGTTCTCCAAATTCCAGCGACATGGTGAATGTTGTGGCGTGGCATTGGACGTAGAGGTGGCTTGGTTGTTGGCACATCGGGCAAAAATAGCGCAATGATTTCCAAAGGTTCATGGGGGCCGAACGAGGTCGATTTAGGGTTTAGTGTGTTGGTTTTTGGGTCTCGACTTTATGAGCTAAGGCGATGATGAGGGAAGGAGATAGGGGTGAGCGCTGGGGGGATAGGTGGATTAGGATGTGGCGAAGCTATGGACGAAGACTGGTGATGGATGGCCGAGTGTGGTGGCATGGCGAGGCGTTTGAATGGGTGCGGTATAGTTTCCAGGCTTTGGTGAATTTTGAATTTTCAAACTTGGGATAGGCCATGCGATCTAGGTACATAGGCGAGTTGCTCTAGTGGTGGGTGATGTGTGGAGATGGGCGGCAGTAAGTATGATCATCTAGACATATGTGCACACGCATGTGCATAGGCTCGTGCAATCAAAAGAAAGAGGGAAGAAGAAGAAAATAGGAAAGGTGAAGAGGGGGAATGGGTTTTGGTTTGGATTATATTGGAATGGGCCGGGTTTAAAAGTGTTTTGAGTTGGGTTATGTCAAAATAAAATTAAATAAAGTATTTAAAAATCTATAAATTTAAAACAACATTTTTTCTTCATTTCAAAACCCGTCGTCGAGCATATTTTTGCATCTAAATCCTATCGCTGAGTATTATCTTCTGAACTAATATTGTCGAGTTTTCTGCAACGTAAAATTTAATAGTTTATAAGGAATTGAAGTAAACGAATAAGAAATTTCTTCATTTTTAATTATATGTTAATTAATTAATTCCAAAATGAGTTGTTTACATTTTAAATTTATTAGGAATAAATGATTTTATTAAATTTCTTTAATTAAAAAATAATTTGGATTTAAATATAACTTGCCTCAGTTAAGTTAAAACTTGTTCAATTTGATTTGTAAACTAATTTGGTATTAATTGTTGATCGAGTTATGGATCTATGTTTTGGATTGATATTTCTCTTAGATATTGATTTCAAATATCCATTGATTGTGCCCAAACTATGCTGAACGGCGAGATGCAAGCATTTCAGTTATCTTCTACTTTACTTTCTATAGAACTATTATAATATCAGATGATTTTGATATAAAATGTTTAGGTTATCTTAAGGTAGAAATTCATCGTGTTTATGTGCGACATGGTCTTACGAGATACCTTTGTTTTCAAAGGATTTTAAAAAATAGTAGTAATTTAAGCATATTTTTTTTCTCATTTTGATTTCCATACTGACTCGGATGTTATTTAATTATGTTGCTCGGGTCAGATCGAGTATCAAGATTTAGGTTAGAGTGCATTAGAGCTTAGGAGACGAGCCGGAGGATTTCAAACGCATATCACGTACTTGATTATATTCCGCTGTGTGTGTAGACTATATAGTTACCCCTGGTGAGGACAAGTTATAATAACCGTCCACATCGATATGTTGATTGTTGTACTCTGATGATTGTATATATTGACAGTTACAGCTTTCTTTGCATAAAGATCTAATGTTATATATTATATTTTGTCCCACTATAATGGTGAGATTCTGTGTTGTTGTTTATATTTCTTCTTCTATCCTTTTCTTCTTAACCCCTAATGATCTGGTATTTCCAGCACTCGATTGCTCGGCATTCTACACAGTGAACGTATTGATGTCGACTTTCGAGGGTCAAAAATCCTAGGGCGTTACAATTATTTTGAAAATCAAAACTAAACCGTTGGTATTGATTTCTATAGATTCAAAAGATTAAAATAAGAAATTTTTATGTTATTCATTTATGTGGATTCAAAAGATTAAAACAAGAGGTTTTTATATATATTTTTCTCTAAAATTTCATGGGGATAAGAATGAAAATACATCGGTGGAAAAACTAGTTAAAATCGAACATATAATTCTTGGTACATTTTTAATAAAACCCCTAAAATTATTCATTATGCACTATAGGCCTATAACTTTAACTAAATTTTAGAAACAACATTTTGACTCAAAATTATTCAACATGCAAAAATAAAATTTTTACATTGGATTTCTTTTGAACACAATGTTTAAAATTCTAATAAATACATTTTATTTATGCTAATAAATATAATGTCGCGTCTAAATATAATGTCACGTCTATCTATAACTTCTAACGTAAAATTTGATAACTCTTTGACCATTTCGCAGTTCATTTGATAATTGTTAATTAATATGTAAACTACTTACTTGTAAAGTTTATAATAAAATAATTTTCACAGATAATGATATATATTTATATATAGTGAATAACAAATATTCAAACAATAATCATTAATAAAATAATATTATATAAATTCAAATAATACTACGCCTAATAAAATAATTAAATTTCGTCTTAAATCAAATATCATATATTCATATCGAACAAATAATGTCTTAATATATTAATTTGGATTAACAATGTTGATATGTGTATATTTATTGATAATATATATATTATAATGTTAATTTACAATATTAGACATTAGTGTATAATTCACTATCAAATAGGATTTAAGTACGAACTCATCGATACAAGTTGTGTGTAGAATATCTAATCGACATCCACCATTAAGGGTATGACCAAATATAAATGAAACCGTATCTTACTTAGTTAATTAAACCCATTTAATTAATTCATAGCCATATATATTTTGGCATGCATTATTTTAAAACAAATATGCAAATCTTTGCAACCAAAATGATACACACACATATATCCATATATGTATCTATGTGTATGACATTGGCCTAAAAGTTATTAAATACAATTATATATTTTATTAATTAATTTTATGCTCTTTGATAATAATGAAAGATTAATTAATATAACCACTATATTTATTTCCTCATAATAATAACATAGAACTTGAATAAATTATTTTAATATATTATTTTCAATCGAAAATTAGGAGTTGTGGTTGTGTGATTCCCAAGTGTGAACTCAACCATTGTTAATATTTAAAAAATTTAAGCATTAAAACATTTATGGACTTTGCTAAAGCGGTAGTTTAACATGAGTTAAGTTGAATACAGATAATCTAGGTGAAATAATGGTTTCTTATTTGTTAAAGTAGTACCCTTAAGAACCAATATATTGTGCGCACTTTCACTTAATCATCACTATATCACTTAGTAATCTAGAGTTCGATTAATGGTCGAAACTCTGATAATATGTGTATTTAATTCAAAGTCCAATACTAAAGTCCATGGTCCAATCTAATAAAATTATCGATTAAATGATTTTCTTTGGCTAAAGACTTCGACTTTTCGTTGACTACTAACTACGTGATATTAACCTTCTACTTGAAGGAGACAGATCCTCCCTTAAATTGTGTTTCACTTCAAATGGATCAACTTATACCCAGCTATGATTTTAACATCCATGTTGTCATGTGGTTGATTATAACTAAAGTATAGTTCAAACACTTAAGATACATAGTACCGTCAAGTCAAAAGTCCAACGCATAACATCAAATGAGGTCTTCTATTGGACTTTTAACCTATAAAAGACTCATGATGATTCGTTTTGTAATTCTTCTACAGAAATACACATACTTAATCCTAATACCCTTAATGGTCATGAGTAATTCACCGTCTACCATATTGAAAGTGTTACATACGACTAGACTCAATAGATATATTGGTACCTCTTTCTTAATATATCTTGACTAGAAACATTTAAGGATAATTATTTATTTTATCAATTCAATACTCATGGTTAGGAACACCTTTGAAATTGTAATCGATTCTAGAAATTTTCTACTTGTATATATTTAATCTATTTATGACATTAATTATATCCGAGTATAATAATATATACATTAGAAAATAAAACCAAAATCTTAACTAATTTTAAACAAGATTACCATAGAAGTAAGTTATATAATCAAAGTACATAATTGTCCTTAGGGCACAACCTTAACTCTATCATTAAGGTCATTGCACCATTTTGACATGTCTTCACTATCAAAAATCAATTGTACACACTTTATTGAAGCACACTGATCATTATTTTATAGATCATCCAAATAAAATTTTAACCTCGATCATTTTTAAGAATTACTTTAAGAAATTAAAGTGAAACCTCTTCATGTTGCTTGCCATAAGGCATATACAACCTCTTCATGCATGCACCTTATATTCATGACATACTAGTCATCAGTTCGGAGAGCGTCACACACATAAACACGTCTAACCGTTGCATCGATGTCTCATTCTAGATACAAATTTGAGTATAAATGTTTAAGAACAATATTTTAACTGGTTGATCTAAACTCATGCTATGAACACTTTATAACTAGGATGTTCACAACACAAGGTTAATGAATTTCTACTTGTAACGTATTATGTACTCACAACATTCAACATATATAAACATACTAAAAACAATAGAATTAATAAAAAAAACAACCAAAGAGATAGTTTATACATAAATCACAATTATATAAAATCGATATAATTTCCTCTATGAGCATCGATAGCTCTATTATTCCAAATACTCTATTTCTTTTATGAGATATGTAATTCTACGCATTTTTGAATTTTTTATTTGTCAAGTTCAAAATGATGAAGTTGATAAAGATGAAGGGAATTTGTACTATTTGACCATGACTTTATTAGGATTAATAGTAAGTTTACGTGGTATTCTTTAATTAGGTGAATAATGTCCAATTTTTAAAGTCGATTGTATTTTAATGGGCTGTTTAAAATTTGTGGAAATTAGAACCCATCCCTTATTTTCAACCTTAATACTTGAAAACTCTTCTTAAAACAACATGATATACCCCTGTCAATGTTTCCAACAAATATGTGCATTTTAAACTACACATATTTATAGTTAAAACTACAAGTATTTACTCTTTAAAATGCCAACGTCTTCCGTTTAAAATGCGCATAATTGATAAATAAATATATGCAGTATATACTGTAAATATTTGCAGTATATAATGCATATATTTGTAATTTTAGCAACAAATTTTCAATTTAAAAATTACGCAGTGTGAATTGTAAATATTTGCAGTATAGAATACAAATATTTATAGCTCTAATGGCTACATAAAAATTTTCTCTTATAACTTTGATAGTTGTTTTTGTAAAACATATTGTTAGACCAAAAAATGGTATGACACCTCAGATGTCAAATGTAATAAATTATTCCTTGATTCGAATATATATGGAGTCATAATAAGCTAATCTCATCAACTTGTCCAGTACATCCATGGAGACTTAGTCAAGAAAACAATGACCATACCGATGTGATTAGTGCATATGTGAGGACCTCATATCGACATGATTGAGGACATCGTATTGATATGATGATACATCAAGGTATAACTTATTACTTTAGGACTAATCATATGATAGGATCATTAAAGAATGGAGACAAATGGCCTTCGGGAAAAAATTTATTTGTTCTCGCTATTATTTAATATACTCAAAGTCCTCTAAGGCCATTAGAAATGTCATCTATATATAAGTTTGTGTAGGTTTTAGACAAGATAATCCAAAGGGCTCATGCTATGTAATATGTTTAATAGGCAAAGAAAATAAGTCACGAAATCGTACTATTGTCCATTATATATGACATTAGGCTATGCAAATTGTCCTTATGTTCAAAGTCCATAGTCATAGCTCATAATTCATAGATATGCATATAGACATCATAATCCAAGGCACTTCAATTAGGTTTATGTCGATTTGATCACGAAAAGTTCATATTATTCAAGTCCAAGTCAATAATGTTCAATAAATCAATTGAAGTCAATATACAAGGCTAAATTCATGTTCATTAAATTCTAATACGATTACAGTCAAATTGATTTATCTTCAATTCGATTTAGGGTCATATGATTTCATTTTGAAAAGAGAGAGAAATGAAAAACTAGCCCCTCAAATGTTGCCCCAATGGTTGTATTTATAGATATAGGTGGCCCCTTCTTCACATCTCCCGCCTTTAACTTGATGGACTTCAGTAGCTTGTGACTTTGGTGGTATTTATCCTTGTTTTGGTCTTTATGAAGGTAGCATCGTCTTATTTTCACATCTTCGAAGTCTTCAACCATTACTGTTAGTGAAAAATTTATCATCGAGATTTGTGGTCCATGTCTCCATGTTTATATAACACAGGGTCTCCGAAATGGTTGATGATGCTACCAACAACATCCTTTAAACTATGCCAAGGTCTTCGTAGCTAACAATGGTGCTTACTATCAAAATCCCTTTGCTTGATCATGTGGTTCTCTTTGAATGGAGAAGTGGGTCAATGTTCAAAAAGAAATGTGATTTTCAAAAGGAGCGATGTGACCTTATCTGACCTAAATGCTTTTGAAGTGCTTGTAAGTTGGGATGCCGCTGTTGTTTTGATAGTCTCTTCGACTATTGATGAAATGCCTCTTTGATGTCAACCTATCACTGATACTTGATACATTCGGAATCATTGAATATAGGGTTGATGATGCACAATGATGTTCGGGTCAAAGTCCTTCCTAGCCCTCCTAGTATGCGATGTGGTTGGCATCTCTTTAGGTTTTAGTGCTATGTGAGAGGCGGTGAGACATAGTATCAAAAATGGATGTTTTCAGCATTGAGGAGGTATCTTATTGACAAATTACTAAGCATGGAGAGATGCCCTCGAAGAGGTACGTTGTTGGCTAAGAGTGGTTTTATTCTTTAATATTAGACTCTATAGCCTTAATCTCCTTGTGATGTAACAGCTTATATCATTACTTCCTATATTGAAATTATATGGATAAAATTTTGCCCCCTAATATGAAAGAAAATTTTCTCTTTAGGGTAAAACCAAGGATTCCTTTGCATTGTCCAATCTTTCATTGAGACTCCATTATCGGACCCGTTTTCCTGTAAAACATGAAGTGAGTGACATTTTTGTTAGCAATTATCCTTTTGGGTATTAATTGGCATTTATTGCCCATTCCAGCATGCATTCAAGTGTGTAATTCCATTATAAGTGATCAATGAACTATAATAAGTTTTCTGGCAAAAACCCATATGATTAACCGGTTATATCACAAATCCGGGCATAAGAGGCTCTCTCTGGTAAATGATGGTTATTTGATAATGAAACTCCCTTCAACAAAAGAAGGCTAGCAATTCATGTTTGAAATCAATATAGCAGAAGAACAGGAAACCATAAATCCAAATCTAGTAATGATGATAGAAATCCAAAAATTCATGTTTAAGAATAGCAGTAAAAGGAACAATAGATCCATATTTGATATAGTATGAGAAGACTAAAAATCCATATCTGATAGAAGATCAAAAATCCATATAAGAAGACTAGAAATCCATACCGGACGATAATAATAGAAGACAAAAAACCCATATTAGAAGACCGAAAATTTATATCTGGCGACAATAATAGAAGACCGAAGATCTATATAAGAAGACTAGAGATCCATATAAGAAGACCAGAAATCCATATAAGAAGACTATAAATTCATGTCCGATAATAGTAACAGAAGATCAAAAACTCATATATAAAGATCAAAAAACTGTATTTGACAACAATAATAGAAGACCAGAAACCTATATTGTGGTAATAATAAGAGAAGACCAAAAACCCATATAAGAAGACCAGGAATCCATACCTAGCAATAATAATTAAAGCCAGACACCCATATTCTGGTCATAATAAGAGAAAGCTAGAAATCCATAATAGAAGGCCATAATTTCATTTACTTGATGCTTACTTCCTCTAGAAAAATTGCTTTGATTTGGGGTACCACCTAGCTTACAGTCTGAAAGATTGGGAGCACCACTTGAGTTGGATTTTGATTGACTGGGAGCACTACTTAGCTTGAGTTTTATTGATTCGAAGCACTACTTGGCTCGTGATCTTGATTGACTTTGGAGCACTACTTGGCTCTTGAATTTGATTGATTTTAGAGCACTACTTAGCCCTTAATTTTGATTAATCTTAATTTTGAAGATTTTGGAGCTTTAGTGAGGCCTTTGATGACGACACTAAAGGCTTATTTTGTCCTCCCTCTAGGAGTTGCTTTAACTAGGCCATATAGGTAGGGTTTAAATTCTTTCTTGGTGCTTTAGTGAGGCCTCTGATGATGAAACAAAAGGCTTACTCGACCTTCCTCTAGGAGGCGCTTCAGTGAGTGCCTTTGATGACTGTGTTGAAGACTATCCTGGTGCTATAGTGAGTCCATATAGTGGCAGGCACTATAGGCTTACCCGACCTCCCTCTAGGAGGCGCTTCGATGAGACCTTTGATGACGACACTAAAGGCTTAAGGATTTTGACAGCCGCGACCTCTTACGTTCAAGCCTTTAATGGCTAGGACCTCTTGCGGCTGAGCCTTTGATTGCTGGGACCTTTGATTGTCTAGACCCCTTATGGTCGAACCTTTGAAGGCTAGGGGCTTTGATAGTCAAGACCACTTGTGGTCGAGCCTTTGATTGTTAGGGCCTTTCCTTTGCCCTAAGAGAGCCTTACTTCTTTCTATGTCTAAACTGATAATCCATTCTTTATACATTCATTATTAGGAATTAAGGCCGTAAATGTTCGACTTTCCAAGTTCTTGTTATGACATTACCATCTGGTTAGCAAATTTTATAAGTCCCTGGCGAGATAATTTTATGTGAGATTAAGGGTCCTTCCTAATTTAGCCATAACGATCCATTCATAGTGTAACATCCTAATTTTTATCAAATTTAAAATTAGTAATTAATATAAATTTTGGAATTAATTTGATTTTTTCAAAACAAATAAGATACGTATAGATTTATACATACATATATGAACAAATTTGAATTTGAATTTGAATTTGAGATTCAAAAATAAATATTTAAAAAATTAAATTGGATTTTAAATAATATATTTAATAAGGGCATAAATTAACAAAAACATATAAATATGAATATATGTTAAATATAATATAATATAAAAATTATATAAATACATTATTAACATGCAAATTACAGATGTAAGAGAGATAGTGTGAAAATTAACAAGTGTTAAGATTTAAATCACGAAGATGAACAAGTGTAAATTTTTTTTTTATTTTCTTTTATTTTTAAAGAAATAATAGAAATAAGCTATATAAACCTCTCTAACTCCTCTCTCTCTCATTTCTTTTATCACATAATTTCAAAGACAAGGCCTGTACAAATTTCAAACTAGAAAATTTAAAACAAATCAAACAAAGGCAATCAAATAAACAAAGCAATTAAGATCTGACCATCTCAATATCAAAGCATCAAAAACATTTTTTTCAAAGCTAAAACCTGAGATCATCGCAAATAGCAAAGCGCAATTCAATAATCAAGCAATCAATAAGATAATCAAGCTCCAGAATTCAACTTAGTAATTAAGCTAACAAACAAAGATCAAGCAAGTTCCAGTATTCAAACAACATATCAAAGTCATCCCAGATTTTCAATTCAAAAACAAAAATTCCAGGCTTTACAAAAAAAGGCTCTCTGTTTTCAACATCTAGCCGAGTAAACCTCTTTGATCTGATCAACAAACTTGATGTAGTGATAAATTTATGAAAATGAAAGCTGTGAATAATGTTAAATGTACAAAATATGTTGCATGTGTATAAATATGTAAACATATATTTATGCATGTCAGGTAAATAAGCAAGTTTGCCTCTTCTTTTAAGTTTAAAACCTATTTCAAAAAAAAATCAAATTCTTCCCCTTTGATTCTTGATAGGCTTCAAGATCAAAATAAAACACGTTTGTATGATCATGCTTTAATTTTTAAAAATAATTTCAAGCATAAATAATTAAAGTTTTTTCTGGAAATTGAAAAATATAGGATAAATCAATATATGTTGACAATTTGAACATCATGATTTCCAGAATTCTCTACATCATCAAATTCTCCTTAGAAAACCATGAATTTTAAAGAAAGAATCAAGATTTTTAATGTCATATTTATTGAGAAATTCGAATTTGAACGATTTCGAGTTTTGTGGCAAATTCTAGTGATCGATGAACGTGGTGGTCTTGGGATCGAGGCTGAGGGTAGCTAAGTGATGGGCGAGCTCGGGATAAATGATCAGGAAAATTCTTGATCATCGTGGTGGCCGAACGTTTGTAATATAGGGTTTAAGCTGATGTTTTTGTATTGGTTGGAGTTCGAAAAACTGCAGCGTCACCAGTGGTTCGGGGGTAGCCGAACTTGGGGGAATCGAGGCGTTGGACATCGATAAGCTTTGGGTATGCTCATGTGACCTCTGATGGTTGGAGGAGGAAGTACGCAGCGATCTTTGGTGGTTCAGTTTTGTTCCAGTTTGGGTCGAGTAGTTCGATCTTGAATTCATCATTGGTGCATCGATCAGGGTGTTCGTGAGGCTCATATGGATTATCGTCGATGTGTTGATGATTGTGACATCGATCAGAGGTAGCCAGACAACCTGTACATGTGCACGAGTTACTGAGTTGTGTCAGTAAGTACGATTGAGCAAGAAAGGTGGATGTCTCGAAGTAGTCTTCGGAGGATTCATGTGCTAGCTCGAGTTTTTGTTCGGGTTTTTATAAGTTAGTACCGGGTTTCAAAAACTTAAACAAAAATCAAGCTTTTAAAAAAATGGATGGCTCGGTGAAAGACTCGAAGAAAACTTGACTGGGCTCGGGATGACACTCGAGGAGGTCTCGGGTTAGTTAAAAAAACATTTTTCAAATTTTAAAATAAATTTAAGTTTAAACAAGTTTTAACTTATTCTTTTAAAAATAATTGTTTTATTTAAAAATGCGATTAGTAAAGATTTAAGTTAATTATATTGAAAGTAATTAAGTTATTTAATTATGTGATCATTATTTATAAATTAATTCTTAAATTATTTTTAAATAAATAATGTTTTTAATTAACCTTAATCTCATGGATTAATTTGTGTGTTAGTGATGATAAATTAAGAGGTTTATTAATTAAAGATTTTTAATAATTAATTAAGACGAATGATTTATAATTACTTGATAATTAAATAATAATTGATAAAATGTTAATTAATTATTAATTAAAGGTTAATTAATTTATAATTAAGGATTAATTAATTAATGTAATTAATTAATAAATATTTAATTAATGAAAGTGATTAAGATTAGTTAATTGATAATTAAGGACTAATTAATTTATAATTAAGGATAGCTAACCATTAATTAAGGATAATTAATGGAAATAATTATGTGATTAATTAATTATAATCACACGATTAATTAACCTTGCTTATAGAGAATTGATTATTATTGAATACCTTGAATTGGTTGGTACCTCCGATATGTGATTGTGATACTTTGTGATGTGAATTTCTATGAATTGAGCTGTGATATCTGTGATATGTTTCTGTGTGAATGCGAAAATTGTTGGCCTTTAAACGGCATTTAAATTTCGATGCGATAGGGAGTCGGATTCCAGTTGGTTATCCGAAACCCACATTTGAATCTTAATGGTGAATCTTTATGATTGATATATCCATGCGTTTTTAAATGAAGCGCTCATTATTCGGTATAGCCGGGAGAGGACTTTGTGTCACATAACCCATTTTGAATAGTGATACGACGAAATGGATAGCATTTGAAAACGGTGGTGAAGACCGTGTGTTTTCAAGAATGATAGGATAACCTATCGAATGACTCTACACTGAATTGCTTAAGTATAGAGATCTCCATATGTAATGGGGAGACCGATCGGGATTGTGGATGCCCGGATTGCATTGGCTTCTTCCTTTATTGGACGAAGTGCCTTCGGTTCCATTAGAACCTGGAACGGACTTGTATGGTTGTATGTCTGACATTACACTTTGAGATATAAAGATGATTTCGATCAAATTGATTTCTGTTTGGTGGCGGAGAATTTATTCTCTTAGCTTAACTTCCTTCTTTGAGACGTATGAGCTAAGAGGTTATGTAGTTGATGGTTGTTAGTGATATACTCCCAATTTGGTAGTGTGGCATGCTGAGTGCTGATCATCTGTTGATCATAGCATAGCTTTTATGAAAATCGTAGCTTTGTGGACGAGACTTCTCAAACCTCACAACCTAAAAATGGTCGAAACAGGAAGAGTGCAGTAAGGTTACAAGGGTAGCGCCCCTTAGGGTATATGCATTTCCTTCTGGATAAAAAGTAACATCATGGTATGGAGCCCAGATATTTAACTTGTGTGGTTGTTGGAAATTGTTGGTGTCGAGGCCTCATTTTAAGGTCGGTTACGACCGACGGATGGCATACTCGTGTCAGTAGTTACCTAGTTATAGAGGTAACCCGGCCCTATGTTGGCAGAGATACGGTTAGGTTCTCAGGGAGTCCCTCCAAAGGGGTACCCATTCGGTGAGGAAGTTTCTTAGCCTGACCATTGTTGGAAATCCAATCATTCAATACGAGCCCTGTATGGTTTTAGTTGTAGAACCTACCATCTAATATGGTAGCTATAGTAGGCATACTATAATGGTACGTATGCTGGCTAAGATTAATATTCTACTTTTGAAATGTTTTCACACTATGCACTAATAAATATCAAAAGAGTTTTCTCGTATCAAGCATGTTTGACTATCATAAGGAGAAATCTCCCCCAAATGTGCGATTGCATTGTGTGTGTGTGTGCTAGGAGGCCATATGGTAGTTTCATTTTCCAAAAGGATGAATAGATTTCTTTTTAAATTGTTTTTGTACAACAACTTTTTTATTTACTCATACCAGCCCCGTGACTGACCCGGAGTTTATTGTTCCCTTCCAAAACTCTGGATGCCCATAAGTTTCCACATGGTCAGCCTAGAAGCAGGTTATCTGTGTTTTGGAACAAGCTTAGATAGTAGATTTGGATATATAAGTCTTTTGGAAGCTGTCAAATTTTGGAAGCTTTGGTTTGGAAATCTTTTGGAAGCTTTGAAGGTTAGTTTTTAAGGTGCTTATGTTGGATCTTTTTGAAGCCTCTATTGTTATTCTACTGTGGTATTATTATTCTACTGTTGTTTCATGTGTATAGCACTCTGACGATGGTGGTTATTTGTTGTATTCAAATGTTGTATCTATGTTGTATCTGTGATGTTTATCAATGAAATTCATTTTGTTTCCGCTATTTTGTATCATCTAATTTTGTTATAAGCTCCACCGAATTGGAATTCAACGTTTGAATCTCCGATAGTCAAATGCAAGTGAGGTATTTGATGTCGATTTTCGAACGTTGGGTTTCGAGTCGTGACAAGTGGTATCAGAGCTAAAGATTGAGTAAGAAATTTAGCTATGGAGTATAACACATTAGGTGGCTCATTAGAGATAGGGTTAGAAATACCCTAGAATGAGTATATCCCTAAGAATCTCGTCTGTATGTCTTAAATCAAGTTTTCTTACTATTTACAGATAGCTAGAATGAGCACTAGAAGAGGACGAGGTAGGGGATGGGAAAGTTCCACTTCAACTGGTCAAAGCCCTACAACAACGAAAGCCGCTATTCCTATTCAACCTCAGCCGAATCTGGCTGATTTATATCAAAGTTTGTCAAGACTTGGTGGTAAGCCATTCACAGGCAAGGAGTCTATTATCGAAGCACAAGCCTGGATTCGATTGTGTGAAAGAATTTTCAGAGGACTGAAGTTGGAGGACGATCGGATGAGATTAATAGCTTCTTGGCAACTCCAGGAGGAAGCTCTAGCCTGGTGGAAGACTATTACAGTGGATGAGCCAGAAGATGAGTTCACTTGGGATTGATTTAAGGAGGTGTTTGACCAACGTTATATGTCGTCTGCTGGTATCTCTAGGATGTACCAGGAATTCACTGGCTTGAAGCAGGGAAGTTTATCGTTTAAGGAATACTTGAAAAAGTTTAACGAGTTATCTCGGTTTGGTCCGGAGTTGGTGAACACACCCCTGAAGAAGAATGAAAGATTTATTCGTGCAATGAATAAGAAATTCTATAAGAGGATGACTGCCAACGTGAAGGAATCTTTTTCTGACTTGATTGATATGGGTTATAGATACGTTACGCTGGATAATAAATAAGTTTCAGAGGAAAGGAAAGGAAGTGCAAGCAATCCGAATTGGAAAAAGAGGAAGTACGGAGGGAAGAAACCATGGCAAGGCAAGGAGAAGAAGAATAATCAGGAAAACCAGGCGAGGGTATTACTTGTTATAATTGTCGGGAGAAGGGCCATTATTCGAATAGTTGCAAAAAAACCAAAGAAACAAGTAAAGAAAGAGCCACCTATGAAGACAAGTCAGGGATCTAGGGAATGTTAAACTGTTATAAACCAGGACACGTAGTTAAAGATTGCCCAGCAATGAAGCAAGCTCAAGTAGCGAAGGTGCATACGATCAAAGATGACCCTTCGACTTCAAAGGCGGACAAAGGAAAAGGATTTTTAGAAGGTAACCTTCTTATTTATGATAGATTTGTTAGAGTTTTGTTCGACACGAGAGCCACACATAGCTTTATCGCCCAATAAAACGTAACGGACTAAAACTTGAAACCGAATTTGTCGACGAGCCCATTTGCGTGAAGAATCCGGTTGGTGGTCCTGCAAATCTTTGTCTATATTGTACGAAGGTTCCTACCCATATCCTTATCATCGATTTCCAATCAACCTTTTCGTTCTCGACTTTAACAATTTTGAAATCTTACTCGAAATGAATTGGTTAACGAAATACGAAGCTAAATTAGATTGTAACAATCGAACGATTTCGGTTAGAGCTAAATTTAGGAATTTTATTGAATTCTTTTGTGAGGATCCCAATCCAAAAAGGGATAAGCTGATGTATACTTTGGGGTATCCTGAACCTAGTCTAGAATCCATACCTATTGTCTAATGATTTGCCAATGTATTCGAAGAGGTTAAATTTTTGCCTCTGCATAGGGAAATTGAATTCAGAATCGACTTGGTTCCTAATGCTCATCCTGTTTTTCATGCAAGCCGCGGGATGGAACTAAGGGAAAGAATAGAAGTAGTCAAGCAAACTCGAGATTTGCTGGAGAAAGGATTAATATGTCCCGGTGTTTCCAGTTGGGGTTCAGCTGTGTTGTTTATCGCCAAGTCTGACAGATCTCTGAGATTGTGCGTAGACTACCGTGATCTCAATAAACTAACTCTTAAAAACAAGTTTCCTTTACCTTGAACCGACGATTTTTTCGATCAACTGCATGGCGCTCGATTCTTTTCTAAGATGGATCTAGCCCAAGGATTCCATCAACTATGAATTGTTGAAGACTGTATTCACTTAACTACTTTCAGGGGTTCTGACACGTTCTAAGAATGGTTAGTTATGCCTTTCGGACTAACCAATGCTCCTGCATATTTTGCAGACTTAATGACCAGAGTATTCCGAGAGATATTGAATAAATTCGTTCTTGTATTTATTGACGATATTCTAATCAATTCCAAACCGAAGAAGAATATGTTGAACACTTGAGCATTGTTTTGGAAATATTGAGGAAGAACATTTTGTTTGCCAAATTCTCTAAGTGTCATTTTTGGGTCAAGAAAGTTAAATTTCTCAGACATATTTTCACCGAAGAGGGAATTTCTGTAGATCCTAGCAAAATTTTCGCTATTCTAGACTGGAAGCAACCCGCAACTCCAAAAGAAGACGGAATTTTCTGGGTTTAGCCGGGTATTACAGAAAATTTGTCCAGGATTTCTCTAAAATAGCCAATCGGTTAACTAAAATAACTGTGAAAATGCTAAGTTTGATTGGACTCCGTAGTGCGAGGAAGCATCCCAAGAGTTAAAAAGAAGATTGACCATTGCTTCCGTTCTGGCTATTATTAACGAGAATCAAGATCTATCTGTTTATACAGACGCTAGTGGTGAAGGTGTGGGTGTTGTTTTAATGCAGGAAGGTAGAGTGATTGCCTACGCGAGTTGACAATTGTAACCACAAGAAAAGAACTACCCAACCCACTATCTTGAGCTCTTGGCTGTTATTTTTGCTTTGAAAATCTGGCGTCATTACCTTCTGGGTAAAAATCTCTTTCAGCTTTCCTAAAAATTTAAAAGGTTTAATTTAACTTAATATATACACTTAGTAAACCCTTCTTTTTTAGGTGAAAATTTTGAATTGTTCACTGATCATAAATCTTTAAAGTATCTCTGCCAGAAGGATTTGAATTTTAGGTAACAATATTGGTTGGAATTCCTAGCATCATATGAACAAGATATTCTGTATACGCCTAGAAAAGCCAACGTGGTAGCCGACATTTTGAGTAGAAGACATGCTATTCTTTCCCATCTTGTTGTCACTCCTACTCTTCTTGAGAAAGTCGCAAGCAAGAAGAAAGAAGACAAGTTTCTTTGAGAAATTTCTGAAAGTATCCTTCGAGGCGAAGATTCTAGTTTTTAAATCAATCATAGTGGAATTATAAAATTGAAAGGTAGGTTGTATGTTCCAAACGTCCCTGATCTCAAATGGGAAGTTTTGGACGAGTGTCACAAGTTCAAACTTAGTATCCATCCAGGAGTTAATAAGATGTATCGAGATATCAAAAGGACTTTCTGGTGGAAAACAATGAAGAGGGATATATCTATTTATGTCAATCGATGTGCAACTTGTCAGCAAATCAAAAGTGATCAAAAGAAGATGGCGGGTTTACTCCAACCATTGGAGGTTCCCAAGTGGAAGTTGGATCAAGTATCTATGGATTTTATAGATGGGTCGCCACGTACTCATAAGGGTAATGAAGCGATTTGGGTTATTGTGGACCGTCTGACTAAGACTACCCACTTTATCCCAGTAAAATCTACCCAAATAGCAACAAGCTTGGTAGAGTTGTATGTGAAAGAGATCATTCATCTCCATGGTACACCGAGTAGTATAGTGAGCGATCGTGACCCAATCTTCACTAGCAGATTTTGGGAGGCATTTTAAGCCACATTAGGAACCAAGCAGAACTTCAGTACTGCTTACCATCTGCAATCTGATGAGCAGACTGAAAGGATAAATCGAATCTTAGAAGACCTTTTGCATGCTTGTATCCATGACTTTGGCGGTTCATGGGAGGACCATTTGCATCGGGTTAAATTTTCATATAATAATAGCTATCAGGCCAGTATTAAAATGGCTTCTTTCGAAGCATTATATGGTTGTCCGTGTCGATCACCTGAATGTTGGATTGGGTCAAGTGATAGGCTTGTTCTTGGTCCAGATATGACAAGGGAAGCTACTGAAAAAGTTGATTTTATTCGGAAGAAATTGAAAACTGTTCAAAGTCGGCAGAAAAGTTATGCTGATCTCAGGAGAAGAGATTTAGAATTTCAGATTGGAGATTCTGTTTTCCTAAAGGTTTCTCCAATGTGTGGTGTATTGAGGTTTGGAAAGAAATAATAGAAATAAGCTATATAAACCTCTCTAACTCCTCTCCCTCTCATTTCTTTTGTTACATAATTTCAAAGACAAGGCCTGTACAAATTTCAAACCAGAAAATTTAAAACAAATCAAACCTGAAACAAAGGCAATCGAATAAACAAAGCAATTAAGATCTGACCATCTCAATATCTAAGCAAAAAAACATTTTTTTTCAAAGCTAAAACCTGAGATCATCTCAAACAACAAAGCTCAATTCAATAATCAAGCAATTAGTAAGATAATCAAGCTAACAAAAAAAGATCAAGCATGTTCCAGTTTTCAAACAACAGATCAAATTCATCTAAGATTTTCAATTCAAAAACAAAAATTCCAGGCTTTAAAAAAAAGCTCTCTGTTTTGAATCCAGGTGAGTAAACCTCTTTGATCTGATCTATAAACTTGATGCAGTGATAAATTTGTGAAAACGAAATCTTCGAATAATGTTGAATGTGCAAAATATGTTGCATATATACAAATATGTATACATATATATATGTGCATGTCAGGGAAATGGGCAAGTTTGCCTCTGCTTTGTTCACAGGTTTAAAACCTATTTCAAAAAAAATCAAATTATTCTTCTCTGCTTCTTGATAGGCTTCAAGATCTAAATAAAACATGTTTGTATGATCATGCTTTATGTTTTAAAAATGATTCAAGCAAAATTAGTCAAAGTATTTTCTAGAAGTTGAAAAATACAGGAAAAATCAATATATGTTGATAATTTGAACATCATGATTTCCATTTTTCTCCACATCACCAAATTTGCCTTAGAAAACCATGAATTTTAAAGAAAGAATCAAGATTTTTAATGTCGTATTTATTGAGAAATTCGAGGTTGAATGGTTTTGAGTTTTTTGGCAAATTCTGATGATCAATGAACGTGGTGGTCTCGGGATCGAGGCTGAGGGTAGCTAGGTGATGGGCGAGCTAGAGAAAAATGATCGAAAAATTCATGATCGTCATGGTGGCCGAAAGTTGATAATCTAAGGTTTAAGCTCAATTTTTTGTATTGGTCGGAGTTCGATAAACTGCAGTGTCGCCAATGGTTTGGGAGTAGCCGGACCTAGGGGAATCGAGGCGTTGGACATCGATTAAGCTTCGGGTACGTTCTCGTGACCTCTGATGGTTAGAGGAGGAAGTACGAGGCGATCTTTGGTGGTTCAGTTTTGTTCCAATTTGGGTCGAGTAGTTCGATCTTGAATTCTTCATCGGTGTGTCGATCTGGGTGTCCGTGAGGCTCATGTGGGTCATTGCCAATGTGTTGATGATCACGGCATCGATTGGAGGTGGACGGACCACCTGTACACGTGCACGAGTTACGAAGTTATGTAAGTGAGTATGAATGAGAAAGAAAGGTGGATGTCTCAAAGTAGTCTTCGGAGGATTCGTGTGCTAGCTCGAGTTTTTGTTCTGATTTTTGCAAGTTTGTACTGGTTTCAAAAACTTAAACAAAAATCAAGTTTAAAAAAATGGATGGCTCGTGGGAAGACTCGAAGAAAACTTGTATGGGTTCAGCGTGACACTCAGGGAGGCCTCGGGTTAGTTAAAAAAATAGTTTCAAATTTTAAAATAAATTTAAGTTTAAACAAGTTTTAACTTATTCTTTTAAAAATAATTTTTTTATTTAAAAATGGGATTAGTAAAGGTTAAGTTAATTATTTTGAAAGTAATTAAGTTATTTAATTATGTGATCATTATTTATAAATTAAATTTTAAATTATTTTTAAATAAATAATGTTTTTAATTAACCTTAATCTCTTGGATTATTGTGTGTTAATGATGATAAATTAAGAGGTTTATTAATTAAAGATTTTTAATAATTAATTAAGATGAATGATTTATGATGACTTAATAATTAATGAATAATTATTAAAGGGTTAATTAATTGTTAATTAAAGCATAATTAATTTATAATTAAGGATTGATTAATTAATTAATGTAATTAACTAAGAAATATTTAATTAATGAAAGTGGTTAAGATTAATTAATTGGTAATTAAGAACAAATCATTTTATAATTAAGGATAGTTAATCATTAATTAAGGATAATTAATGGAAATAACTATGTGATTAATTAATTATAATCACACGATTAATTAATCATGCTTATAAAGAATTGATTATTGAATACCTTGAATAAGTTGATAGCATTGATATGTGATTGTGATACTTTGTGATGTGAATTGCGGTGAATTGAACTGTGATATCTGTGATATGTTTCTGTGTGAATGTGAAAACTGTTGGCCTTTAAACGACATTTAAATTTCAATGCGGCAAGGAGTCAGATTGCAGTTGGTTATTCGAAACCCACATCGAATCTTAATGGTGAATCTTTATGATTAATACATCCATGTGTTTTTAAATTAAGCGCTCATTATTTAGTTTAGCCGAGAGAGGACTTGTGTCATATAACCCATTCTGAATAGTGATATGACGAAATGGATAGCATTTCAAGATGGTGGTGAAGACCAGGTGTTTTCGAGAACGATAGGATAACCTATCGAATGACTCTACACTGAGTTGCTTCGGTATAAAGATCTCCATATGTGATGGGGAGACCGATCGGGGTTGTGGATGCCCGGATTGCAATGGCTTCTTCCTTTATTGGACGAAGTGCCTTCGGTTCCGTTCGAACCCGAAACGGACTTGTATTGTTGTATGTCTGACATTACACTTTGAGATATAAAGCTGATTTCGATCAAATAGATTTTTGTTTGGTGGCGGAGAATTTATTCACTTAGCTTAACACCCTTCTCTGAGACGTACGAGCTCAGAGGTTATGTAGTTGATGGTTATTAGTGATATACTCCCAATTTGGTAGTGTGGCATGCTGAATGCTGATCATTTATTGATCAAAGAATGGCTTTTGTGAAAGCGTAGCTTTGTGGACGAGACTTCGTCGAACCTCTCAACCCGAAAATGGTCGAAACAGGATGAATACGGCAAGGTTACGGGGGTAGTTCCCCTTAGGGTATGCGCATTTCCTTTTGGATAAAAAGTGATATCATGGTATGGAGTCCAGATATTTAGCATATGTGGTTGTTGGAATTTGTTGGTGTCGAGGCCTTGGATAAAGGTCGGTTATGACTGGGGGATGGCACATACCCTGTCCAGCCTCGCATTGTGGAACCCGACCATACCTTGGCTCAATGTGCGCACAATGTACAGATGCTGGATATTTCCACTATGATTCGGCAGAGGATTTAAGAAAGCCAAGGCATCACAAATGACGACTAGGAAATCTCCCGGAGTCAACTCCCTTTACAAATGAGATACTTTATGATGAACCTCCTTGACGATTCAGAATGCTGGCTCTACCAGTCAATGAAGGATGTTCTGATCCGAATCAACATATCTTGAAATACGAATGGCTGATGAATGCTGCGAGAGCTGATGATGCAGTGAAATGCCAAGGTTTTCCTATTTCTTTAAGGGGCATTGCTACTATGTGGTTCACACGATTGCCACATCGGTCTATTTTTTCCTTCGACCAATTGACCACCAAGTTTATAGAACAATTGCGAATGCATGTTGCAAGGCCAAAGGACGTTAACACTCTATCTAGTGTCACCCGAGCTCCAGAAGAGACACTCAGACGCTACTAAAGAGATTTCATGCTGCGTGTGCAGAGATAAGCAATCCCCATGATAACCCTATCTTGATGGCATTGACTAAGTGGATTGACCCTGATTTCGAGTTTGGAAATTGGTTTGTTGGGAAGTCTCCCACGTCATAGGATTGTTTCTACTCCAAGACTGCCCAGTTGTTGAGAAGGGAAGACGCGAAACAGTCTAGGAAGCAAGATGACGCGGGGCCCAATATAGAAGGGATACAAAGTAACATTACGGTTAAGCAGTACGGGGAGAGTTTCGGAAAAGTTCGGTTAAATATCCCGAATACAAGCAAACTCAACAGATGAACAAGTGCAATCAAAGAAAAAGGCGGGATTAAATCTGTGGTCCGCGACGTAGGGCTCCAATGTTTGATAATTACAGTCCATTGAATACGTCGCTAGAGAATATATATCTTCAAATACTATGCAGACAAGAAGCCTGCACCGAATCCATCATCGGAGAGGCAGATCCAAACAGGAAAATTTTGTAGGTTTCATGAGAGTTATGGCCACAATACAAATGAGTGCCGTCATTTGTAGGATCTCATCGAGAAGTTGATCAGAGAACGGAAGTTGGATCAGTTTGTGCGAGCGCAACAGTCAGGAGGTGCGGGCCCATCAAATCAGAATCTGTAACAAACCAGGAAAGATAGGAGCAACCCGCTCGTACCAGCGGGAGGTTGATAATAAATACAATAAATGGTGGTCCTCATCCAGCAGACCAAAGCTGGAGGAAAATGAAGTCGTATGCCAGCTCTGTCAGACATGCGGACTTCGACTTTTGCAGTAGTTGTGATGATAGGGCTCTAGCCAAGCAAAAGAAGATGTGGAACGATGACATCGTGTTTCGAAACAGAGATGCTAATAAGGTCGAAGCCTCCACAATCGATCAACTTGTCATATCTGCTCAAGTAGGTCCTACTTGGATGAAGAGGATCTTGGTTGACAGTGGAAGCTCCGTGAATATTTTGTTTAAGCGAGCTTATGATTTGATGAAGATGGAGACCAAAGATTTGAAACCCTGCCAATCTCGAATCCGCGGCTTCAATGGAAGTGCTACTATACTCAATAGATTGGTGGAACTGCCAGTGGAGTTGGGAGTTGGAGAACGTTGGAGAGTCTAGATACTGCAATTTGTTGTTTTGGACATAGACTCCCCTTACAATGCATTTTTGGGTCGACTGGCCCTTGCTGAATTCAGGACAGCTATTGCCCTATGGTGCTTGACTCTGAAATTCCCACCGATCATGGGGTCGGAGCCGTTCAAGAAAATCAGGCTGCTGGACAGGCCTATCATGTTGCTGAGCTGCGCGAGGCACAGTGAAAGGAGAAAGGAAAGGGCGTAGAGGAATCTCTCTGCATCCGTTTTGCTGATAATTGACAACTGGTGCCTGGGCCTAGGCCAGGGCACCCCAACCAATTCTAGAGGGATCTCGACCCGAGACACGCTAAAAGTGAAGATGAAACTACAGATAGTCAAGCTTCCCCGGCCAAACTGACAAACAATGTTCCGATCAATGATGATGACGATTTAAAGATGATAAAGATTGGATCTCAGTTAAGCCAATGGACACAGCAGGAATTGGTTAAATTTCTCCGGGCAAATCTCAACGTATTTTCCTGGACTCATTCTGACATGTGTGGTCTCGTCGGACATCACGAGCCACACCCTGAATATTGACCCGCGATGCATTCTGGTCTAGCAGAAAAGGCATGGTATGGATCCAGAGTGATCTACCGCCCTTAAAGAAGAGGTCGATAAGTTGAAATGAATGGGTTTATCCAAGATGCCTTATATCCGGAGTGGATATCCAATTCCGTACTTGTCCAAAAGCCAAATGGGAAACGGAGGACGTGTGTTGATTATTCTGACTTGAACAATGTTTGCTTGAAAGATAGTTTTCCACTTCCTCGGATTGATCAGCTCGTAGATTCAATAGCTAGGCACGAGTTATTATCTTTTATAGATGCTTATTCCAGTTACAACCAGATACCCATGCACTTACCTAACCAAGAGCATACCAGCTTTGTGACCAATCTGGGACTCTACTGCTACAGAGTCATGCCCTTCAGACTCAAGAGCACTGGGGAAACGTACCAACGACTAGTCAACCGAATGTTTACCAGCCAGGCCGGAAAAACCATGGAGTGGACGACATGATGGTAAAGTCGCGATTCTCCACTCATCATGTAAGAGACTTAGAATCAATGTTCCACATTCTTCAAGAGTACAAGATGAAGCTCAATCCACTGAAATGTGATTTTGGAGTCACATTCGGAAAATTCCTTAGGTTCATCGTCAACGCCTGAGGAGTAGAAGCGAGTCCCGAAAAGATCTGGGCAATCAAAAATCTTCAAACTCCAAGAACCATAAAGTGAGTCCAGAGTCTCAACGGGAAGGTAGCAGCATTGAGCAGGTTCATTTCAAAGTCCACCTACAAATGCATTCCCTTCTTCGTTCTAGTCTGAAAGGGAAAACGAAGCTTTGACTAGACCACAGAGTGTGAAGGCGCATTTCGAGCACTAATTCAACATCTCTTCACACAGTCAATTTTGTCAAAGCCTATCAATCATGAGCAATTATAACTTTACTTCGCGATATCAGAAAATGCAATCAATATTGCCTTAGTTCGGGAGGAGACCGAGTGTAGAAACCTGTCTACTATGTCAATAAACGGTTAACCAGAGCTGAGAGAAATTATCCAAAGCTAGAGAAATTGGATTTTTGTCTCGTTATTGCTTCAAAGAAGCTTCGTCCATATCTCCAGGCTCATCCTATCACTGTTTATACAGATCAGCCTTTACGACTGGTCCTTACGCGGCCTAAGACGTTTGGTAGGTTTCTCAAATGGAACATTGAACTGAGCTAGTTCGACATTACCTATACTCCGAAGCGTGCTATTCAAGGACAAGTCTTAGTAGATTTCATAGCTGAATTTACCGTTCTAGAGGACTTGCCCGAGACTAGTAAATCTCCCAAATACATCTAGAAGCCGCATACTGATGGTACATCTAACGATCGGTGCTTGGGTGTTGGGGTAGTACTTGTAACCCCCGAAGGCCGATCAATATGCTATGCCTTGAAATTTGATTTTCGTGCTACCAATAATGAAGCTGAATATGAAGCTTTGCTTGCTGGATTGAAGCTCGCCCATGATTTGAGAACTATTGTTGTGGAAATTAATTATGGTTCGCAATTAGTCATATGCTAGGTTCGAGGTGAGTATCATGCCAAAGATTAAAGACTAGCTGCTTATCGAGCTCGAGTCCAAGGAATACTTGATCAGTTTGATTATTACGCCATCTTCTATATATCCCGCAAGCGTAATCAAAAACGCCGATTAATTGGAAAACTTAGCCAGCACGGGCAAAGCGCAGCAGATGGGACTTGTTCCTACTGAAATTTTATCCTCCCCAAGCATTGATCAGATGGTGACAGATTATGTATTTGAAATCACTCCCAGTAAGGAGTCGTCGATGACTCATACCGAAATTACATCGAGCATGGAATGTTGCCTGAGCGCAGGAGTGAGAAGAGATAGATTCTTCAGAAAGCCTCGTTGTTCACCATTCAGAATGGAGTCATGTATAGAAGGGGATATTTTGTTCCTCTCCTCCGATGTATCACGCACGATAAAATTAAACGAGTGTTACAGGATGTACACAAAGGAGAATGTGGTGATCATACCGGGGGAAAGCTCCCGCTAAGAAAGTACTCTGATATGGGTACTATTGACCAAATGTAAACTGTAATGTAGCAGACTACGCCCATGCTCGAATTCCTAGAGCCACACCTACTGAGATAACCCAAATGGTCATCCCATGGCCATTTGCAGTATGGGGCATCGATATCATTGGCTCTCTAACTCTGGCCAAAGGTGGTGCGAAGTACGCCATCGTTGCAGTTGATTACTTTACCAAAGTGGGCCGAAGCGGAACCTCTTGCAACAATCACGACGAAGAAGGTGATCGAATTTGTAGTTCGCAACATTATCTGCCGATTTGGACTCCTGCATACCATCATCACTGATAATGGAGCCCAGTTCAACAGTGTTGTATTCAAGGATTTCTGTCAACGATTCCATAACCACAAGAAATTCTCTACAGTTGCACACCCTCAAGCAATGGCCAAGTTGAATCTGTTAATAAGGTTATCAAGTCTATTCTGAAGAAGTGACTGGAAAAGGCCGAGGGCAAGTGGGTTGATGAACTTCCTATGGCTTTATGGGCTTACTGGACAACCCGCAAGTCCGCGATCGGACATACTCAATTCTCTCTATCCTATGGCTCAGTGGCCATCATTCCAGTCGTGATGGAAGTACCTTCTCATCATGTGACTTACTATGATCCGAAGACAAATGCCATATTACTTGCTAGATCCTTGGATTTGTTAGATGAGAAGCATGAAAAGGCTGATTTGAGGGCAGCAATATATCGAAGTCGAGCCGCCTGATTATACAATGCCAAAGTCCAACCACGAACCTTTGAACTCGGTGATATCATCCTCAAGAGAATTTATCCAGTTCCTTCGCACATGAAACCAACATGGGAAGGAACATATGTGATTGTACGAAAGCTCAGAGATGGCACGTTTAAGTTATCGACCATTGATGGTCTTATTTTGCCGAGAGCCCGGAACAGTGAGAGTCTCCGTCGCTACTACACATAACAGGCTTTATTTATTTGGTTTATTCTTTCATTTGCAATTTGTTTCTGCATTTCGAAATGTAAATTTGTAATAAGGTAACCGACTCTGCCATATTTTCTCATTTCAGCAATAAAATGCCATCTCTTCGAGCCAGAGCTGTGATTTATTGAATGTGATGTACAACATCATGATGCACGGAGTGCTAAGTTCCATCATACGGTGGAATTTATTCAAACAGGGAGTGACTGCGATACGACCAGCCAATCGCTAAGTGAAACCCAAGCTCAGGGGAAAGTCACAACACTACAGTCGAAAAAGGATTGATACACGACAATCCTTTAACTAACTCCAAACTCCCAAAGTGCGAGTTGGAGTATAAACTCATAAATGCGGTTCTAAAAAGGGTGGACCAGTCCACCTAACGACTTGGACCGTATCCTAAGCAAGTTCGAGGAGGATGGATCCATCCATCTAACTACCTCACTTGTTAACTCGGGGTGGATATGAATCGACCATCCACGATCTTGATAAATCCATTTATCCCAAAGTGCGAACGAAATTCTAAAAACCCAAATTGATGTGACTGACCACCTGTTTGCTAACTCCAAATTCCGAGAATGCGAATTGGAGTATAAACATCAACTCTAGGTTCCTAGAGTGTGAACCAAAATATAAACACCAAATCCAAATTCTCAGAGTGCGATTTGGAGTATAAACACAAAATCTAAGTTCCCAGAGTACGAACTAGATTACAAACGTCGATTATCTCCGGATTCCAGAGTGCGAACCAGATTATCGATTGCAAATAACTCTGAGCCCTCAGAGTGTAGTCAGAGCATAAATACAACTCGAGTGTGAACGACCACTCATAAACTAACCTAAGTCCCCAGAGCGTGGACACATTCTTGAAACTCAAACAGGCGTGATCGACCGCCAAAGTTTAAATACAAGTCCCCGGAAAGCGGATGTGATCATTATTAAGTGGGCGAGTAGGATTCGACCACTCGACTCACGCCGGTGATAACATCGACTCGACGATGTTAAGCTCGACGAAATGAAGACAAAATGAAGTCGCTAGCCAATTTTTACAATTCATTCCCAAAATTAGGGGTAGGGCTTAAGTGTCAATCATCAACTAAAGCAATGCAATATCAAAGTTCAATATAACCTCGAGCTATGACTCATGTCTATGACTTTTGGACTTGGCAAATAAAAACAAATTCGACTCAAAATTTGAAACTCTCAAGCGCACTGGACTGTAATTCAAATACTGGAACAATTAAGCATAAAATACAGCAATAGAGTCAAAGCCAAGGACAAAATTTCATTTCAACAAACTGTAAACGAAGTTCGTGTACAAGTTTTCCAAAATTCCTACTAGCAAGGGCCGAACCTGCATCTATACACAGCCTACGAAAGGAAAGCAAAAACAAATTCCTATCTATCAAAAATGTGCCGAAGAGGCCTATTTACTCCTTTTTCTTTTTTGGCTTCCTCTTCGGTGTGGATACATTGGAGCCACTAATGACTTTTCGCTTCGAGCTCTTGCTTTTTGGCAGATGGTCTACAGGCTGGAGCATGATTTCAACATCCTCCTTCGAACTCGAATGCACCGGAATAATTTCTACAGGTGGATTAGGAGGCGTCGGATCTACTACGGGGGTGGAATTGGCACATTGGTATCAACGGTTATACCACCAGGTGATATCATTCGTAGCGGAGTAGGGCCATGCGCCACCATTCCACCTCCATGGTACCACTATGTGTCGCTGCATCCATTTCGGCATTAATTTTGACCAAGATTTCTTCTTCACGAATCGATTGAGCTTTGTTGGGGGCAGCGGTGGTCTTCGTTGAAGAGCTGGAAGCAGGCGCGAATACACTTATGACAAATGGAAAGTCCACAAAGGGGTCATTATGTCGACCAAGGAGTTCATTCATCATCTGCTCGTCGAAAGAAAGTGAACTCCCCTATGTTCCATCGATCGACGCATTCGTTGTCGTGGTAGTCACTTCAGTAATGATGGCCTCCTGCACGTGGCATAATTCTTAGGTTGAAAGAGGCGCTATCAAGGTAACTCCAGTCACTGGACAAAGAAGAAGAGAAACTGCTATGAAAATGCTTTAAGACAAGTTCCCTATTTCGAATGCACATAAGATTTGTTCAGAGTAACTTCCTTAGTTGGCTCACAGATGGCCGAGAGGCTTCGGAGGTGTGCTCTTTAATACGGGATAGTTGCAGCTGTTCTGGATTATAAGCAGGGACAGACTGGGGTTCAACCACTGGTATAGGCTCAAATGGAGGTGGAGCAGTAATACCAAGGCTCGTAGCGTGATGCTCGACACCTGATCCTTCCTCAATCTCCAGGTGTTGGGTGCTGAGCTTCTTCCTTTCATGTGAGACCATTGACTCATAGAGAATCTTCCTTTCATTCTTAGTCAGCATGCTATTCTAGAGCTTGAGCTCGAACTCGTCGAATGATCCGCCCAGATGCACCGCCTTTTCCTCCTTGGCCAGCTGGCTCCAGGCATTATAAAGATGTGTAGAATAGTTCTCGAGCCAGGCCAAATTTCTATGTTTCAGCACATTAACGTTATAGGTGACGAGAAGGTCTTCTATATCAGCCTCCAGCCTGGATTCCTCTATCCGAATTTTCTCCTCAATCTCAGCCTCTACTGCGTCGACTTTTTCCAAAATCGCGTCCCGCTCGCCTTGAAGCACCATAGCTTGGTCACATGCTTCCTATGCTAAGATGTTGGCGGCATCCCTCTCTTTAATGATTTTCGAAAGATTGGACTTAAGCTCATTAAGCTCTTTAAGGGCCACTTCCCGCTCGGCAGTGGTGGTAGCGTTCCTATGGCCCATTTCCTCCACCAGGGCATAGTGTGATTGCCTCATCCTCTCCATTGCCGAGTTGGCATCATCGGCCTTTTTAAGGGCCTCCATTTTTGATTTTCGGGAGGACTCGGCTTCAGTATTGACCACCTGGATAATAGGATCCTTCTGAGCAAGCTCCTTCTCCAACTTCTCAATGACAGCTGCTCGCTTAAAGGGCACCTTCGATGCTTTTTTCGCGGCCTCCCCCGACTCCTTATATTGGGAATGTCATGGACGTAATCGTGCACTGTGTTCTCAGCCTCCGTTGGAATTCTCTTTAAGTGCACGGGGAAAATATAACCATCAATGTGGATGTCGTTAAAATCCTTCTTCAATTGAGAAAATTTAAATGCTCCTTCCCCCATAAGCTCGATAAGGACCTGCTCTGCAATTATGAGGGCCGCTATTTTGGTTCTATGGTGTTGAGTTTCAGGCCTTGAAACGTGAGAAGACGGCTTGTACCGTGAAGTTTTCGAAGGACGTGAGACATAAACAGGAGGCTATATAGGATTTCTAGGAGGGGAAGAATGAGATCGGGATCAGTGCCTGTACTCCTTATCTCTATCATATCGCTCTTGACTAGAGTACCCATGGTCGTACTCCCTATCCGCCTCTCTTCTACGCGACTCATAATATGTTGAAGATCAGCGAGCTTTTTGAAGAATACCTAACATCGAGCCTCAGCCAGGCATTGTATCTACAAAGTAAAAGAGGAATAGAGTTAGCAAAATCCTAGGATAAGAAAATCACGGTCAGGAATTGTGTGGTGTCGTGGAATGTGTATGTATGTGCAACCCACCGGCCAGCCACACCAGTTGGAAGAGACTCGCGTAAGTCTAAAGCTTGTTGAAGCCCCTCCAAACCGGCCTCATGTTGGAATGACACATAATCCGAAATCAGAATATCGGCGAGCCCTTCAAAAAGGTTTCCTCCTGCAAGGAAGAGCCTCTAAAATACTAATCCCTAGAATGGGCAAAGAGACAACCATAGATTTCCGTCTACCGGATTTAAAACGCTTGAAGGTGGTTGCCTTTCCTTTTCTCTTTCCTTCGGAACCCTCAAAGGCATCAGAAGGCCCTTCCACAAGTTCATCGTCAATGGGCGTTCTTTCTGGATCAACTTCCTCGGTTATAATAGACCCATGCATCTTACGTTTCGCTCATTTCTTCGAGGTAGCCCTTAACGTTCCTTCAAGCCTTATGCTTTGGCCACGCTCGATCAAGCCCACAATTCTCAAATTTCTATCTGTCAGAACCGAGTCAATGTCCCTCTCTTCGGTTATGATTGTCTTATTAGCTACCTGAGAAGACTGCGATACTTACGTCAAAATAGCCATCGACTGGCAAATCCTAGGGGCATCGAACATAAAACCATTCTGTTTTGAAGTAACTTAGCCTGGTCCAAGACCCCATAACTACTTGGCAGTTTCTGACCGCTTCTAGGAATGTGAAAGAAAGGCTATCTCCCCGGCTCTTGACATTGAATAAATATCTAATGTCGATCGGTATCGGGGATCGAAAGAGATGCTCCATAAATACGATGAATAAACTGTTCAACAAAGTGTACCCTTTAGGGTGTAGTTGAGATGGAGCAATCCCTAGAAAAGATAGCACTTCCCTAATGTATTGGTTGAATGGGGGAAGTGTTCCAGCTATGCACGCATGACGATTGAATGCGGTGAACCCTTTCGGTGGATAATTTGGTCTGTCATTCGGACCCGGCAATAGTACATCATCTAGCGACAGGACGTGCCTTAAACATATTCGTCCCAACATATCTTCGAAAACATTGGATAGAATGGAGTCTGGCGGATTACTAATAAACGAGGCACCGGGTAGCTCATCCGGAGCTGGATCTATAACTTCAGCCGCAATGGCTGGTATCTCGATTGTTGAGGGAAATGAACTCTGAACATCCTGCTGTTGTGACTTGAAGGTTCCATAACTAAATAACTTGTAAAAAATTATTATTATTAGACGATAATAAGCTCATGCATCCCCCAATGTGAAGTGTGTGATTATGTTGTGCAATGTAGTGCTACGTATTACTTGAAAGATTCTACAGAGTTTGAAAAAACATGCAAATGACGAGACTTCGAAATTCAACCGGAGTGGCCATCATCGCTGACCATCATAACCGTACCATCCGCATGTAAGCGATCGATCCAAGTTAAAGTTCGTTAAAAGTTCGTTAAATCACAATTCCATCGACGAGCTTCGATAGGAAGTCAAATATGCCAATTCAGTAGTTGATTCCAGTTATGCAAGGTTGAAGCTTGTCGGATTCAAATGTTCGAATGTAGGAAAATTTGGTATCCATCAAGGTTCAAAACTTGAATCGATCACCGAAAAATCTGCTTCATATAGATCAGGGGAGATAAGCTTCGCATCGAACGAAGGTCGTTACCTTCATATCGATCACCCACTACGAGTTCGTATCGATAGGCGTAGACTCCTTTCGTATCGACGGCCTACAGGTAGTTCATATCGATCATAAAATGTTCTTGTGAATCGATCGCCTTGGCCGTACTTAGTATTGATGGCCTTAGATCGATACGAAGTACTACGGCTCCCATTGATGCGAATGTTTTCATCTGTTAGCTCATGATCTACACAAACAATGCACTCCTGATCGATACGATCAGCTCTATTTCTTTTTATTTACCATCGATACGAAGTTAGAACTGAGCATCTATCCACTCTTCTTCTTCCCCAAGCAGCTTACACGCCATTTTTCTCTTCCCTCAACCTAACTCCGACCTCACTCCGGCATCGCCAACGCCGGAATCGGCCACAACTCTTGATTGTTTGGGCTTGAGTCTCGTTATTTTCGACATAAATTTGTTGGTTATTTTACCTAAGTTAAGGTGTAATTACACGAGATTGAAGGATTCGTTTGATTTGGGGACGAAAGTATTTTTCCTCTCTCGCGTTCCTTGTCGATATGAAAGCAAAGAAAGAACAGAAAGCAAGTAAAAAATTTCTAAGACCAAATAGTATTTATATGGACCCAGGGAGAAAAGAGAAACGATTTATCTCCTAGTCGTCGCGACCGGTGCCAACCGGTGTCACCCAGCATCAATACGAATTTGTTGTTCGTATCCAACGACTCATGCTTCATTAACACGAAGTTTGAAACGAAGGATTTTCTGAAGCATCAGGTTCCATCATACGAAGCACTTGCTCGTGTCCGCTGTTTTCGACTCCATACAGGTGCAATGATACGAACTGTATATTCGTATCCATTATGACGTAACCCATGATGGCACGTATCGATCAATATGAATAGACCCTAAAAGATTAGCTACCCTATTTGTATCCATCATAGGTCAATCAATACGAAGTCTAACTTAAAAGCCACTGCAATGGAGTCCACCAAAACTCGTATCTACCGATGCGAATGTCTATTTGGTATCCGTCATTATGAATTACATCAATACGTAAACTGTCTTCCAACCTTTTACATCGATCCAGGAGAGGATCAATATGAAGGAACATTCCAGAACAATTGCCAAATGTTGTCACAACTCGAATGTCACATCTATTCAGGAGAGGATAGATACAGAATTTGAGGCGGGAAAACTGGCAACGACTCATGAACGTGCAATGTTAACAAGAGTCAGATTAACATATATGCATGTATGTCGGACTAATATTAAATTTTCAAAATCCACAGGAATTAAATACTCATCTCATGACGATTACAACGATAAACAGCTAATCACTATCATACAAGAACCAGTTACAACAGTACAGGGTACAACAAATGGCAATCAACAGTTCACATTACTGAGGAAATCAGTCAAAGATTACGATTTTTAACGAAAAGACGATAACTGTTCAGAGTGAAGTTTGCAGCTTTTCAAAGCACGTCATGTTCATAGAAGTCGTACTTTAGGAGGCAAATGTTATTCACCTTTTGGCAAGTTAGAGATATCAAGGAATTGACTGAAAACCGAGGATTGCTCATCCCATATGTTGAGTAAGCACAGGTTTACTATGGATATCGATAGATTTTGTCAGTCCAGAACGATCTACAATTGATGTGATATGATGGGAAAAGCTATGAAAGCCGACATTCCAAGTTTCAAGTCAATCCGAGTTCGTTTCCTTAAGATATGATCGATGCAAGCTAGGGAGGTCAATTCCTTCGTACCTATCAATTCGTATCCATTGTTCATATCGATGAGTTCGTATCCACCCAATAATCATCTATTCATGTCCATACGATTCACATCCATCAACAATCAGCATCACTTCGAATCCATCAAACAAGTAGGAAAGGACCCTCTTCGTATCGATCTGGTTCGACTCCATCAGATGTGCATGACTTCGTATCGATCAGGTGAACATAAGTTCGTATCCATCGAGAGCAACATTCTTCGCATCCATCCTTCCTCATATTGCCTCGTATTCATGGAAACTTGCCATCCCATATCGATCCACCTACCTACCTATTTTCGTACCGATCGGCCAATGATCGATGTGAAGTGCACATGAAGGATCGATACGAAGTACATATGAAGGATCGATGCGAAGTACACGTAAAGCATCGATACGAACGTCATCATTTTGATCGATATGAAGCTAACCGGGAGTATCGATACGAAAGCGTTACCTAAACTGATACGAGGAAATGGTTCTAGGTCGATACGAACGTTGCCTAAATTCAAGGGAGACTCGGTCAACTCGGCATAAAAAGTGGATCGATCTAGAAATCGCGTGCCACGTCATCTCCTGAACATGTGCCCAGTATCGATTCGAAGTAATCGATTTGAAATCATCGATTCGAACCAAACAGCCTGCCGAAAACATAAGATTGCATCGATCATATATCATAATCCCCAAGTCCAAATGCTATGAAACTTTCACAGAAGCTTACGTACGAACTAAGGAAGGTTCATGCCAAGTTTCGACTCGATTGGGGAAAATCCTGATTGATTCGAAATTCGTTCGTATCGATCATGAATCGAGCCGAAACTTCATGGGATCGATCGGGTAGGCCCACCCACGTGCCAGAAGAAGTCTCCCTAGATTTGAGCGAGATATCAGCCTCCTACGCCTATAAATAGAGCCCCAGGGCCTACAGAAGAAGGATCTTTTGGCTCTCCGACGTCCAGACTCTGTCGAATTCAACTTTGCACTCCATTGCTACTGTTGTACTCGAATTTCAGAACTGTAATTCGCTGTAATCCACTGTAATCAATTGTAATCATCAAGAGAACATCAATAAAGTCATCAAACTTCATAGTGGACGTAGGCAATACGCTGAACCACTCTAAATTGCTGTGTTTCTATGCGTTTTCGTACTAGTTTTTTGGAGTGTTTGTTAGATAATCCACATTTTACATTTCTATTCTTCATCTTTATCTCTTCAAACACTTTCGAAGAGTGTTGTGCCCATTTTAGGTACAAACACCAGGTTAGCTAAAGAGTCGGCTTGAGAGCTACTATCTCTGGTACTTGATGTACTGAAAAATCTTTGAATTGAGTCACTGTAACACCCCACATTTTTAGATAATTAAATAACCAAAATAATTAATAAACGGTGAAAATAAGTATTTTGGAATTGTAAGAATATAGCCTAGAAACTTACATCATTATGTTCGTGGCGATTTTCTGATAAATTTCCATATATCACTTGTCGAAATCCAAGTTAATATGAAGAAGTTACGAGAAGAATAAGAAATCAAAATTTAACGAAGAAAAAGAATAAGACCTTAAGGGTCGACCTGCAAAAAACGGGGGTCGACCCGCGTGTAGCCCTGGATGAGAAATCATCTAAGGAGATGCCGAAGTCTTGTCATCTAATTTTTGTGCGATTTGAGGAATTTTTTTCTGGATCCAACGATTAACCGCGAGCCTGTGACGTAGTGGCACCAGACTCAATCCAAAAATCCTGGTCTGAGATCCCCAAACTTTACTATAAATAAAACTCTAGGCCTAGCTATTTTCTCACAATAAGATTTTCTCCCAATTGGGTTCATTTCCTAAGGCTGAACCCTAAATAGAAAATATTTCTAGGAAGAATATTTTTTTAATAAAAATATTGGACACTTTAGAAAGGGATCCGAAAAGGCCATGGAGTAAAGCTAAGGACGAGAGTTGAGTGGATTTAAATTATATATATTTTATGTTAATGATATATAATATCGTTAAATTCCTGTTAAACCTTTAATTCAGCATTTATTTCAGTAATTAGTTCTACTAGTCAGTTATGTTGAAACTGTAAATTTTATTAGAGAAGTGTACTTATATTTAAATGTTATTTACATTGAAAAAGAAAGGAATTCAATTAAATATAAGTAATATTAGGCTTAAAAGTTATAGAGAAAAACATAAGCCTAAAAGTGAGAAATTTATAGTAAATTATGTTATAAATGAATTAAAAATGGTAAACTCTAATAACTTGATTTGGAAGTTAGTGCTAGATTAGTTGGTTGGTTTAGAAAAAGGGAACATATTTCCATTGTTTAATATTGTAAGAATAATGATAACATAATTGCAAGAATAAAAGCAAGAAAATTGGAATTAGTGCAAAATAGAGACATTACTTTATTTTGCATTACCCAATAATTAAAGAAATAATTAAAGAAGTTTCTTACAGTTACGAGTTATTATTCAGTATTAAAATATGAAAATGGATTTTTAGCATAGTTTGTGTAACCAACCAAATAGAATAGAACTACTTCTTAGAATAAAAGAGAATAACATGAAGCGTTAATGAAATAAAAGAAGAGGAAATAATTAGGTTAATTATTTGACAAAACTGGAAACAATAAAAAGAAAATGTGGCTAGATCTGCATTTATTGCATAGCTAATAGAGTAGAAAGTAAAGAAGTTATTACAATAAGTAATTTGTGGAAGTTGGACGTAATCCCAAGTTAAGACTGTCATGTAATACAAGAGAACTAAGGAGAACTTGGTATCATAATAAAAGAAGACGGACTAGAATAGAAAAGAGACACTTGCAATTACATTTATAACATATAGGTTATAAAAGAAAGAAAAGAATATAAACGTGACAATTACAAGTATAATTGTAACACGCAGGTTAGAATTAAAAAGAAAGAAATAGAAGAGACTTATTTTATCAAATTTAGATCTTGGATTAAGTTAATAAGCTAAATAATATAAGTGGCCCGTATCAATAGCATTCTCCTTCAAATCTAGGAATGATGGTCTCACACATGGGTGGGGCCGAGCATGATGATTAGTGTAAATAAGTAGCCAACAGAATAAGAAAAGTAAACTAAACGCATAGTAAAAAATTAAATGTAAGGTATAATAAAATGGTAAGGCGCATTTGGAGCAGCCCGAAAGAGAATTTGGTAAAGAGCCTAATGAAGGAGTTCATCGTAGATTTTTAGTACAGAAAGAGCTCATCCAACTTAGTTAGTTTGGGATAGAAGGAAACACGAGACTTTAACGGGACATGAGGACACTCTAGGATGACGCTCTGGTGTAGGCCAAATGAAGCTGCACCCCCGGAGGCAGGTTTGAAGGTGTTCCATCAAGAGAGTATGCCTTGACTGCTTTTCCATTACAGGCATAACGAAGCGGACTTTTGTAGGCAGTCAAAAGATTGATGATGGAGTAGGATACTCGTATGACACCGTACTCTAGTTTACGAGTAGGTTATAGTGGGAAAGAACCAAAAGGATAGTCGCAGGCGGAGGTCAGCCAACATCAGTCAGAGCGAGTTTGGGAAAGATAGAGTTAAACCAATAGGCTAATGATCTTTCACTATCGAGACATTGGATGAGGGGCACAGCCAATTGGACGTTTAGATTGTTTGTAGTAGGACACAGCCACTTAGCTCTTCAAAAGTCTTTTGATTAGTTAAGGAGGGGTGCGTGAGGCCATAGCTACGATGAGAAAAGAAATAGACCAAGTAGAATATATGTATTGTAGGCCTAACCAAGTGGACCTTTACAAATATAGAAAATCCCTAACTTAGTTCCATACAAGGTAGACCTTGTGGGCGGAACTCATGGAGTAGACAGAACAATTACATGTAGTCTTCAAGGTACGCACTGAGCGGTACATTATGGATGTCCTCGCACTAGTATATGCCAGTGCGGATGCAATTTCACATTTTCATAGTAGACGACGAAACATCTGTATTGTAGGCCTCACGAAGCTGTCCTTAACAGATGTAGTTATGGCATGCTCTAGTAGCACGACGATGGAGTCCTTATCAAGGAGGATACAGAAGGTACTATGGGTAGTACCTAGGACCGATGTAGTCTTTGGGGATGTAGCTACATATATATTGGTTATTAGGTCTTAATCTACTAAGGAGTAGATGGGTGCGATTCATGCACAGAGGCGAGAGTATTATTAACGTAATAAACCAAATATAACAAAAAATGGAATTAGAACGGTATATGTAGAATTATGCTTAGAAGTATATAGTTTGTCCATTCATCAGAACTTTAGTTCTGACACCCCTCCTCATACCATCCCACAAATTCAGATAGATGGCAGAGATTTTCTAGCTTTGAAACACTTGTTTAGAAAGTGTTATTACCTTGATGAGTATTTACTTACTATTATATTTTAGTCAGTTCCATTGTGAGATATTTATTTGAGCTGTAATATATTTATCTTTGCCTATTTGTAGGATACCATATACCCAACTCAGGCTTTAGTGGGCTTGGATTTTAAAATTTTTGCAAAAAATCCAGACCTACTAGAACTGGGTTGTTACATTTGGTATTAGAGCTTAGGTTAGTAGATCCAAATTAATTAGGAAATATGAGTGAATGTATTTGTATTTTTGAATAAAATATAAATATATCATGTACTAAAATCAAAATAGTCCATAATTATAGATTTTAACATATGGAAAGTCTTTAGAAATATATCTGTGCATAGTTTGCTTGTTAGGTTTGGGATGACCCAAGGATGTTATTGTCGACTTGTAGTGTACAATAAGCTATGTTTTGAGAGAAGATTGGTATCCATATGTTATAAAAAGTGGAAAGGTTCCCTAGGGATAGTAGGGAGAGTGTTTTTATTTTGGAAGGAATAAAAGATTTTAGTAAGGAAATGAGATTTCCAACGTTTAGGAAGGGTATTCCTAGGGTAGTAAGAAGATAATCAACTTTATGTCTAGCCCAATAAAATGAAAATTTTGGAGTTGAAAAGTTGAAAATATAATTATTAATACGTTTGAGGAAGTAAATATTAGGTTTTTGAAAAAAAAAGTAGTACGAAATTTTAATTGGTTTTTATATGATGTAAATTTTGTTAAAAGTGAAATTCTTTTTGAAGAATTATAGAGCATATATAGCTCGGTAGTTTCTTTTTAGGTAATCAAAGATTTTAAATATAAAAACCTAGAGTGTGTTAAGTATCGAAAATGTAGGTTACAACATTTACTGTTGTAATCGATATTTTCATGAAAAATAAAGGAAGCATGGGCTATGACACTATTGTTATAGTAGGTGACTCCTAAAGGAAATGTTTTTACATTTTATATGGGATTTATTAATATTTATTTTAATTGAATCCATATACTAGTATTTTTGGGTTGTAGTAACAGTGTTTTACGCAACATATGTTTTGGTCCAAATAAAAATGTGTTTTGAAGATAATTTCTAAGTATAGAAATAAAGTGGTTTGTGAGTACACTTATTATTTAAATAAGTATATGGAAATGTTTTCTAGTTATGAAAATACTAAAACAATTTTTAGAATGGATTCTTCTGAAGAAAAAAGATGTAAGTTAATTATTAGGAAATTAATAAATTTCGTAGGATATGTCTATTGTAAGTGAATATAGATTAAACATACTTTAATCTATTGGAATGAAATGAATAATGATATAATTTTCTATGAAACCAAATCACAAATAAAGATGTTTTGTGCAAGTTATAAGGATTAGGTGAAAGAGATGTATATGGTATGGAAAGTACCATATTTTGTATAGCTTATTTCGATAAATTATAAAATAAGTTCCTTGTAATTTCGCATAAACATGAAATCCTTTTTAAAAGGATTCATAAAAGGTTTTAGCGTTAATGGTTTCTCATAAGAGAAAGTAGTTCCAATACATTAAGGTATAAACCCTTAGGTGTAATAAGAAATGTAATGATTAGAAGTAGTGTTAGTTAGGAGGGGTATTATAGAGAGACTAAGTAGGAAAGCTAAGAAATGGAAATTTCATATTTTTCCATTTATTATGTGCATTGATTGCTAGAGTTTGTAGAAAGTCCCCATTTGTAGTAAGTGAGAAACTCCTCCAAGATTAGGTAATTGGAAGAGTAAGAAAGTTAGGAGATTTTGATAAAATAATTGTTCTTATCGACTCCAGTTATGGTAAATCTGAAAATATATGAGAAGATGTTTAGAAAACATGTGAGGAGATGTTTGGAAGTAAAAAATGTTCTAAGGACAAGCAAGCCATGTTTTAAAGAAAAATGGTTTGGTGAAAAAGTAAACAAGCTTTTGGAAGAGAAAAACCTAGTAAATAGTTAAATTTAAAAATCCAATTTTTTTATGGAAAGCTGTAACGGTCTTTTAAAGGAAAGAAGGAATAAGTTTTGAACTTAGAATTTGTAAGTTTTCCCCTCTGGGTTTGGCGAATAATTTTAATTCAAAGAGTTGTAAAGAGGCAAGTCTAGAAAAATAAAATGTTAAGTAACCAAGTACCTTTGAATTTAGTACAAACTTCAAAGTAACACTTTAAAGGCAAGAATTTTGGCAGTTGATGTTTCAAAAATTTAGAAGCTTTAATTTTTGAAATGAAATTATAAATACCAGATAAAATTTAAAGTATATAGTAGATAGGAATCATTTCCTAGGTGTGACGGGAAAAGTGTAAGGCTATGTAGGAGATAGCGGTGATTACTTTTAGTAACGGCAATAAAAATTCCCGTAAAGTGTATAGGACACTAGTGAGAACCTAGAAATGTTGCTCCATGTGTGTAGAACATAGAATAATAGTAAAGGGATATTAGTAAGATAGTAAGACACACGTGGTTGGGATAGTTAGACCTTAATTGGGGAAAAATGAAAGGTAAAGGTAAAGAGAAAATTTCCCTAAGCTTAGTTGCTTTTTTAGATAGAGACTGCATAGATTGAAATCCTTATTCTTGCAATAAATAAGATTTGGTTATTTCATTTTGAGCATGGAATGGAAGAGATGAATGGATCATACTCGTCGTGACTAATACAGCGTAAGTTAGTAATGAGTAATAGATGGTAGAGGGAGCATATGAGTTACTTGGATTCCTAGAGTATGACCTTTCTGAGTCAGGGCGGACATGGTCCTAGGCCTCCAAGCCCTAGATGATAGCTGTGTTTAGCTACTATATTTACCTATCTAGTATCGCTTTGTAGTAGGACTTGTTTTCTCTTTTAGTTATGAGACTGTACTCTATGTAAGCATTTAGTTTCTATTGTAGTAAATCAGTGATGATTAGTATGATGCTTTTTCTCTGTGTTTTTGTAGAAGAGAATAAAAACGTAGGATGTAAGTAATAAAAGAAAAGTAAAATCTAAAACGAGAAACTAAAAGGAAAACAAAAAATTTAAAGAAAGGGATAGAAACATCAATAACGATAAATGAGAGTTGCAAAAGAAAATTACATTATTTTTTCAAAAATTAAGCTTGGAAAAAAATTTAGGAAGTAAGTTTTTCTTATGTAAACCGTGCTTAGGAAAGAAAATAGAGAATTTTATAGAATAGTGAGACAAGTTCCAAATACAGAGAAAGAATGCGCAAAAGTAAAATAGGAGGGAAATGTGAGGTTTTCCATTTTCTACCTTTTTTCTGACATATGAAATCGAGTTCGAAAAATTAGATTTTTTTGAAATTCGAATATTAAAAGTTGTGTGGTAGGGTTTGGATCAAAAAAGTTGTTGAACTATGCCCCTATTCAGTAGGAGTGTGAGAAAATTTGGATGAAAAATGTTTTGAGTTTTCAAAAATTGCATTCATATAAAAATTACAAGTATATTTCGGATATGTACGTCATATTTTAAAAAGGATTTTTTAAACAAGAAAAGCATTCATATAGGTGGCATCGCTTAGAAATTCATGTACATGCATATATTTTATGTTGAATGACCCTTTGCACAAGACACGGATGGTCACAAAATTGGATGTACACAAAATGGATGTGATTGATGCGATGAATTACATAGTTTTTCCCCAGTAGAATTTCAAGGACAAAATTTCCGAAAGAGTGGGAGAATGTAACACCATGCATTTTTAGATAATTAAATAACCAAATAATTATTAACTAGTGAAAATAAGCATTTTTGAAATTGTCAGAATATGTCCTCGAAACTCAGACCATTGAGTTCGTGGTGATTTTTTGATCAATTTCCATATATAGCTTGTCGAAATCGAGTTAATATGAAGAAGTTACGAGAAGAATAAGAAATCAAAATTTAACGAAAAAAGAAGTAAGACCCTATGGGTCGACCCGCAAAAGACGAGGGTCGACCCGTATGTAGCCCAAGACAAGAAATCGTCTAAGGACGTGCCAAAGACTCTTAATCTAATTTTTGTGTGATCTGAGGTGTTTTTTTGGATCCAACGATTCGCAGCGAGCCTATGATGTGGTGGCACCAGATTCAATCCAAAAATTCAATGGTTTGATATCCCCAACTCCACTATAAATAGAACCCCAGGCATAGTATTTTCTCCCAATCAGATTTTCTCCTAATTGGGTGCACTGCCTGAGGCTGAATCCTAAATAGAAAACATTTTTAAGGAGAATTTTTTTAATAAAAATATTAAATGCCTTAGAAGGGGATCTAGAAAGGCCATGGAGTAAAAACTAAGGACGAAAGGTGAGTGGATTTAAATTATATATCTTTTATGTTGATGTAATATCGTTAAATTCCCGTTAAATATTTAATTCAGCATTAACTTTAGTAATTAGTTCTGCTCGTCAGTTATGTTGGAACTGTAAATTTTATAAGAGAATGTACTTATATTTAAATGTTATTTATATGGAAAAAGAAACGAATCTAGTTAAATATAAATAATATTAGGCTTAAAAGTTGTAGAGAAAAGCATAAGCCAAAAATGAGAAATTTACAGTAAATTATGTTAAAACGGGAGAAATGAATTAAAAATGGGAAAATCTAATAACTTGATTTGGAAGTAAGTGATAGATTAGTTGGTTGGCTTAGAAAAGGGAATACATTTCATAGTTTAATATTGTAAGAATAATGGTAAACGTAATTACAAGAATAAAAGCATGAAAATGGAATTAGTGCAAAATAGAGACATTACTGTATTTTGCATTACCCAATAAAGAAACAATAAAAGAAATATTTTGCAATTACGAGTTATTATTTATAGCATTATTTAATATCAAAATATGGAAATGGATTTTTAGCATAGTTTTTGTAACCAACCAAATAGAATAGAATAACTTTTTAGAATAAATGAGAATAACGTGAAGCGTTAAAGAAATAAAAGGAGAGAAAATAATCAAATTAATTATCTGACAAGAGTGGAAACAATAAAGAGAAAATGTGACTAGATCTGCATTTATTGCACAAATAATAGAGTAAAAAGTAAAGCAATTATTACTATAAGTAATTTGTGAAAGTTGGACGTAGTCCCAAGCTAAGACTGTCATATAATGTAAGAGAACTAAAGAGAATATAGTATCATAGTAAAAGTAGACAGACTATAATATTAAAGAGACACTTACAGTTACATTTACAACATGTAGGTTATAAAAGAAAGAAATGAATATAAAAGTGATAATTGCAAGTATAGTTGTAACACGTAGGTTATAGTTAAAAAGAGAGTAATAGAAGAGGCTTAGTTTAACAAACTTAGATCTTGTATTAAGTTAATAAGCAAAATATTAGGAGTGGCCCGTACGGGCAGCATTCCCTTTCAGGTTTAGGACTGATTGTCGCATACATGGGTGGGGCTGGGCATGCTGAGTAGGATAAATAAGTAGCCAACAGAATAATAAAAGTAAACTAAACGCATAGTAAAATATTAGACATAGGGTCTAATAAAATAGTGAGGTGCGTTTGAAGTAGCCCGAAAGTGAATCTGGATAAAGAGCCTAATGAAGCAGTTCATCGTTGATTTTTAGTACATAAAGAGTTCATCCAACGTAGTTAGTTTAGTCTAGAAAGAAGTACAAGACTTCAACGGGACATGAATATACTCTAGGATGACTCTATGGGGTAGGCCTAAGGAAGTTTCACCCCTTGAGGCAGGGTTGTCGGTGTTCCATCAAGAGAGTATGCGTTGACTTCTTTTGCATTGCAGGCCTAACGAAGCGGAACTTTGTAGGCAGTCAAAAGGTCGATGATGGAGTAGGATATTTGTATGACACCGTACTCTAGTTTCCGAGTAGGTTATAGTGGGTAGGACCTAAAAGGATTGTCGCATGCGGAGATCGGCCATCATCAGTTAGAGTGAGTTGGGAAAGACTATAGTTAAACCAACAGGCCAATGATTCTTTCACTATCGAGACATTGGATGAGGGGGCACAACCACTTGGATGTTTAGATTATTTGCATTAGGGCATACCAACTTAGCTCTTGAAAGGTCTTTCGATCAGTTGAGGGGTGGTTGCGTGGGGCCATAGCTATGATGAGAAAATAGACATTCCAAGTAGAATATCTATATTATAGGCCTAACGAAGCAGACCATTATAGATATAGAAAATCCCTGGGTGGTACATTGTGGATATCTGAGCACTAATATAAGCTAGTGCAGACGTAGTTTCACGTTTTCATAGTAGACGACGGAACAACTGTATTGTAGGCCTCACGAAGCTGTCCTTTACAAATGTATTTACAGCATGCTCTAATAGCGCAACGATGGAGTCCTTTTCGAGGAGGATATGGAAGGTACTATGGGTAGTACCTAGGACCGATGTGGTCTTTGGGCATGTAACTACATGTATATTGGTTATTAGGTCTTAATCTACTAGGAAGTAGATGGGTAAGATTATGCACAGAGGCAAGAGTATTATAAACCCAATAAACCTAATATAACAGAAAATGAAAATAGAATGGTATATGTATAATTATGCTTAGAAATACATATAGTCCATTCACCAGAACTTTAGTTCCGACCCCTTCCTTATTTCATCCCATGGGTTAGATAGATAGCAGAGATTTTCCAGCATTGAGACACTTGTTTAGAAAGTGTTATTACCTTGGTGAGTATTTACTTACTATTATATTTTATTTAGTTTCGCCCTGAGATACTTATTTGAGCTCTAATATATTTATCTTTGCCTATTTGCAGGATACCAGATACCTAACTCGGGTTTCAGTAGGCTTGGATTTTTAGCATTTTTGTAAAAATCGGAACCCACTGGAACTTGGGTTGTTACAATCAGCACCTTCAATATTTTATTGACATATAACATTAACTTATGATCCTTCGTCTGATATTTCTAGTTTAGTTCGTTTACCATCAACTATGAATCACTGAAGATGACAATTCTTAGGATTTTCAACTGAAGAGCCAAGGTAAGTCTTGCTATCATAGACTCGTATTCTGCTACGTTGTTGGTGGCTTGAAACCCTAGTTTCATTGCATAGTGCAATCCATGTCCATCAAGAGTTATGACCACATATCTAGTAACATCCCTTTGTTCATTTAAAGCTCCATCTACAAATAGTTATCATTTAGGTTTTAGGTCTTTCTCCTTTTCTAATTGTTCCTTAATGAACCCTGTGCATTCATTAACAAAATCGGCCAGGCCTTTCCCCATGATTGATACCTACGATAAAATTTCGATATCATATTGGCTAAGCTCAATTCCCCATTTAACCGATCTTCCTGAAGCTTCTATCTTACTAAAGACTTGCTTGAGTGGAGAATTTGTCCAGAATTTGATAGGGTGTGCTTGAAAGTAGGATTTCAATTTGTATGTCATAAGCATTAGACAATATGCTAGCTTCTCTATAACTGGATATCTAGTTTTCACATCCTTAACCCTTTTTCTAGTGTAATATACTGAAAATTGGATTCTCTTTTCTTCTCTTACTATCGTCGAACTAACAACATGCTCGGAAACTGCCATATAAAGGTGGAGACTTTCCCCTACTGGACTGAAAAAGATCGGTGGTTTTTCTAGATGGTCTTTCAATTCTTTAAAAGCATTTTAACAATCTTTGCTCCATTCATAATTCTTCTTCTCCTTTATTACATTGAAGAATGGAATGCATTTGTTGTTGGCCTTAGATATAAACCTATTTAATGCTACCACTCTTCTACTCAGGCTCATCACATCTTTACTTGTCTTAGGCTTTGCCATGTCTCTTCTTGCTTTGATTTGATCAGGATTGGCTTCAATTCCTCTTGCACTAACAATATATCCTAGGAACTTGCCGGACTGGATCCTAAAAGTATACTTTTGTGGGTTAAACTTCATGCGATATTTCGCAATACACTGAAGATATCTTCTAGATCTCCTAGATGACTACCTTTTTTAGGACTTAACTACCATGTCATCTACATACACTTTCATATTGCAGCATATCTGTTCTCTAAATATTTGATTCACTAGTCTTTGACAGGTTGTTCCAGCTTCTTTAAGCTAAAAGGTATTACATTGTAACAATAGGTTCCCTAGTCTATTATAAAGTTGGTATGTTCTTCATCTAGTTTGAATGTTGGGATTTGATTATAACTAGAATATGCAACCATAAAATTTAAGGATCGATGTCCACTTATCAAGTCAACCAACTAGTCCATCCTTAGGTGCGGATAACAGTCCTTCGGACATGCTTTACTCAAATCAGTGTAATCAATGCATGTCCTCCATTTTCCATTGGACTTTTTAACTAGCCTTAGGTTGGCTAACCAATTTGGATATAACACTTCTCTTACGAATCCAGTCTCAAGCATCTTTTTTATTTCTTCCTTGAGCATTAGATCGAACCTTGTCAAATTGTCTTTTCTTTTTCGAACTAGCATGACGTTTGAATCTATATTCGGGGAATGACACATAACAGTTGGGTATATTCAAACTATGTCCAAATGAATCCAAGCAAACACATCCTTGCAAGACTGGAAAAATTGAATTAACTCTTCCCTGGTTTGACCATCTAGTTCTTTTCCAATCTTCACCGTTTTCATTTTATCTGTCAAATCTATGCATACTTCCTCAAGGTCTTTTTTGATTTCATATTTTTGTTCGTTCCTACAATCAGCTTGGTGTCAATCTCTTCTTCCTTTATTTTGTTCTCAATTAAGTTTGCCCCTGTCCTTTTCTTTTCTTCTTAGATAAGTTAAATTTTCTTTCCAAACCTAGTTTTCTTATCCGGATTTGCTTTGGCTGTGGATAATGGTTTGAAGAATCATCATCCGAAGGTTTTTTACTATCACCTTTAGTTAGTCATTTTTCCTCTAATTCATAACAAGAAAGATAACTTCGTTCATTTTGTTCAACAGTTGAAAAATACATCTCTCGAGTACTGAATTGCCCACCCCTTATAGTTCCCCATCCTTTCTATGTCAGATATTTCGCCATCAAGCATTTTGGCAATACGAAGGTATCTTTCTCATCCAAAGCATGCCTCCCAAATAAAGTGTTATAGTAAGTTGGTTAGCCCATAACAATGAAGAGGGTTTCAAAGGTCCTACAACATGGTGGAATTCCTATTTGTACAAGGAGTTGAAGTTGCCCTACTGGAGTCGACCCCTTGTTGTTGAACCCAAAGATAGGCTCCAAGCTTGATTCCAGCTTCTCTTCAGAATCCCCATTTGGTCAAAAGCATGTTTAAAGATTACATTGACCTCACTGCCAGTATCAGTTAAAATTTTGGAGACTACAGAGAGTCCAATCTGCGCGATAATCATCAACGGATCATTGTAAGGGTGGTGAACTCCTCTTAGTTCTTGTAGAGTGATCGTCAATGTATGCATTTGAATCTGAAATCTTGGGTTTTTGAGCGATGCTTCTTCCTAAATGGAGAAAGTCCCTTCCTTCGTTTCCTTGACATATTGGCTTATAGCCCCTTTGCTGCTCCTAGTCAAATGTGGGCCTCCATGAATTACATCAATCCGGTTAACAGGTGAAATGAAGTCAAGCTGAACATCATCTTCCATCATATTTTTAGTATTACTTGGTGGCCTCTAATTGTTGTTTCCAGAACGGGTAGCCTTCTATTGACCTTTGATAAATTCCTTCAGTTGCCTATTGCGGATCACCTGCTAGATTATACTTGCTAACTTTCTGCACTAATCTATCATGTGTACATTTGATTTGTGATATACGTATTAATCTCCATATTTTCTTGGTTTTGGGTAGGTTTTGGCCTTATAAGAAACAATCATCCTTCTCCTTCGTAGTGGTGTATATATAGGAGAGTGGTTAATTCAAAGCAACATGACTAGCATTTGAATCTTCCTCCCACCATGGCGTTTTGTGATTGCATTCATTGTTGGATTTGCCCGTTTCCTTCTTAGCTTGAGCCATATTCCTAGCATGGTACATTTCATCCATACGGATGAATTTATATGCCTGGAAATGGAATTCTTGCAAATCTTTGCACCTGCGGATGTAAATCTCCCTCCAGAATGGAGTTTGCTCAATTAACTCTGAATGCACGGCTACTAACTTGTCTCTTTAGATCATGTTCTTTTCCTTTAAAGCTTCCATATTGAATCTCTTGAGATAATCACCTAGCAGCTCCCTATGTCTTTGCTTGATATTGGCCATTACAGTGTAATCTATGGTAGTGTCTTTGCAGATGCAAAATTATGCGGAGAACTCGTAAGAAAATTGCTTCCATGAATAGATGATCATGTCCCGATATTGCTGGTACCACTTAGTTGCCGCTTCTTAGAACATGGTTGGAAATATTCTACAGCGAATAACTTTGAATGCATTATACAAATCCATTTAACTTTCAAAGGCTAATAGATGGCCGTTTGGATTGGTGGTTCCGTTATATTTGATAGTTGGAATCTTGATAGAGATGAAACCTTCTCGGCCATGATTTCGTCAGTATAGGGAGCCTCTTGTTGGTTATCGTTAGCCCGATCATCTACAATCCTCTGTCCCTTGAGGTTGAGCATGTCCTTGCATCCATATTTACTAGATCCTTCAAGTAGGACATGTCATTTTGGTAATTGGTCCTCTCTGTTTTTTTATCCCCCAGAAGTCAAACTTCCATACTACTGTTCAAGTTTCCTCTTTGTCCTTCCTTGATAGTCCGCCCTAGCTTGTTTATCATTTCCTTTTTCCTACCAAGCTAGAGTAAACTTGCTTTTGCTTTAATCTTCAAGCATGGAAGCATTTAAGTTTCTCCTTGGAGATTCCTCCTCATCTTTGCTTGTGAGTTTGGTATTCTTAGAAGATCTCTAAGCGAGCATCGCTTCTAATAATCCTTTAGTATCCATCAATTGATGTTCCAAGCTTTTAGTTTTGGCCCCGCTACTGGGTGGTTCCACTGGTGCATATGGCTGTTGTACCGCCCTTAATTTTTTTAAATAACATTATTTAAAAAGTTTAATTAGATAAAATAAATAGAATAATGTAAAGATCTTAGTGGATAAGAGATTGAGATTTGTGAAAGCATAAGGTAGTCATGCCTTAATGAGTAAACATATGAAATAAGAAAGAAGTAATAAGATAAGGGTAAAATAGAAATAGGTCATATTCTTGTACCCTAAACCCTTAACCTACTTTCATTTACCACGTCCACAAATTAAAATATGATACCAAGTTTGGTCAGCCACCATTAGAAGAAGAAGATAAGAAAAAACCAAAAGGAAGAAGCTAAATCAAATTCATTCAAGAGAAAATCTCAAACTCCTTAACACTAAGCTAAAGGTCAATAATAGATTACATCTCATTTTTATGATTTTCAGTTTCTAGTGGAGTTCCAAATTTATTTAGCAAATGATTTTCCATGTTTTGATTATTTAAAAGAATATATACACTTATTGATGATTATGCTATTTCATATAGATTTTATGATTAGAATTAACTTGTAAAACCTATTAAATGACATCCAAATGACTTGCGCTTTTGATATAAGATCAAAAATATTATTTTAGAGATGGTTTTCAAGTTTTATAATTTTTTGAATTATTGTGGGTTTATTATGAATTTTATAGTGAAGAAAATGGTTAAATTGGGTTTAAAACTAATTAAGGTTACTATACGTTAGCATTGGGTTAGAAATTTAAAAATGTTAGAAAATATATAAATAGTTATTTATTGGAATTTTTGGAGAAATTTTCTATTCTTTATAAAGTATATAAATTGATTTAAGTTATGAGACTTCAAATGTTTTATATGTTTATAAACGAAGGGGCAATTTGCTAAATGTTTTAAATTATTAAATACTGAATTTGACAGCACTTTTAGAAAAGAAACTGGCAACCAATCACATATTGACAAATAAGCAAGTTAATTGGAAAGAAATTACTTTATAAAGTTAAAAATCGGTTTTTGGTAAAGGATTGTTTTTCGCCACTTTTAGTAGCTCCCTTTTGATTTCATACTATCACATCCTTCTTGGTCGAAACCAATACACATGGTATCAATGCATTGGTAAGTAGTGGATTGGCAATAGGCGAAAGGTATAGAGTCGAAACGTGTTGTCGAAGGGGTCGAGGCCTTGTTTTGCTTTCAAAAGTGATGTCGCTTACATTGCTCTCAAAAGAATGCTTTCGAAAGGGTTTTAATACGGCTTCCGACATAGGTTGCCGCCTTTTGTTTATACAAGATTTCGATAGGGTCCAAACACTCGTTGCCACATTCTACCTTTCGATCCAGTTAAGGCCACTTTTTCCTTTAAACATTGCTTCGAAAGGGTGCTTTCGCTTTTAAATAAGAAGCCGCTTCTCCATGCTTCCGAAAGGGTTGGTGTCGAAACCTTCCACTTTCTTTTATATAGAAAATTGCTTTCGAAAGATTGCTTTCGACCCAGTTCTTTCAAGACCTTTATCCTATTGAAAGATAAACTCGAAGGTTTTGAAAGGATGTTTTAAATGGTTTCGAAGCTATGTTCCACAAGCTATTACTTAAACCCAATGCTCTCGAAAGGTTTTTTTTAGTGAAGGACTTTAACGCTTTCGAAAGGTATTTAAAGAAGGTTTCAAATGGGAGGTTCCCTAATGTTTTAGAAAGGTATATGAAAAAGGTTTTGAAGGGGTGATACCCCAATGTTTTCAAAAGGCAAGTTTGCAATGTTTTGAAAAGAGGATGTTTAAGGTTTTATAAAGCTTTTGAAAGGACACTTTCAATGAAAGGTCCATTATAAATGTTTTCGAAGATTATGTTTTGGCTTTTCAGCCTAGAGTTCAAAGTAAAGTAGTTAACTAGTTTCGAAAGCGGTACTTTCAAAGGTTTCGAAAGAGATTTTTTAAAGCTTTTAAACAAAGGTTTCAAATGTTTTCAACAACATTGTTTTGAGTATAGTATATATAACATGGCAAAGGGATTTGAGTAAAGTAAACTTTATATTTTCCTTGTCTAAATATGATTTAAAGGGTAAAATCAATTTGAAATAATTGTTTTCAAGGAAAATTTGATGGGGCGGTTGACCCTAAGTAAATGACTCAGATATTAGAATACCAGATGGGACTAGTATAGGGTTACGCCCTATACTTCTGCTAATAGCCTTAGCTAATATAAGTCCAAAATTCCACTGTGTAGGGCTTTGTCACAGGTAAGACTAAAATGATGTTACACAGAAAAAGGAATAGACGGAGTAAAGATAGGTTATTAGTGAGCCCACAAAACCATTAGGATCAGTTGACCCTAGGAGATGTAAGTTAGGGACGTACCATCCAAAAGTATGTCTAATAGAAGTTAGATAATTTATTATGTCTGGTAGGCCTGAGTCAGCCAAAGGTTAGTGTTAGCCAAACAAATCTGTATTGTTCAGACAGATAGCCCATTTATTACCTAATTTATGTGCGTATATGATATTGCTATGATTGCTTTAGTCAGTTTGATTGCAGGATTTTATTTACAAAACGTATGTTTTGAAAGAGGATATTAGTGAGGGGAACCCATTTCGCTAGGCGGTGTGGTCTCACTTAATATCATATAATGGAGATGTATAGTATCATTCACACTAAGCTTTATGTCTGACTCGAAGTTTATGTTTTCCCATTAAACTCTCGAGTGTTCAAAATAAATTTAACTAGATTTACAGTTAAGGTTTTTTAGGTTTAGTAGGTTGGACGAATAAAGCTTCCTAAGACGTGGAGGAGGCAAGGCTAGCTATATAAGAGTTATTTAGTTTTATTTTCGCTGTTATGTATTAAGACCGTTTTGTCTATTTCAGTGCTCTGATCATCCGACGGGCATCTTCATATGTCCTTTTTGGCATATTTTGTAATAATTATATTTGATTAAAACCTAGGAATTGTTTTGGGATCATGTATCTGAATATGAAATATTGATTTAATGTAATCAGAATAGTTGTTTTAAATCAGTGTTGATTTTAATTAATATTCATGCACTTTTGATATTATGGATACCATTAACATTACTGTATTTTGTCACTAGAAGTTATACCATGGATGACTGTAGCACTTGTAGCGCTTAGCTTCGAGCCTCAAGATAGGGGATGTTACAACTTGGTAGTAGAGCATAGGTTATGAAAACTTGAAAGAAATTTCAAACTTAAAATGATTTTGAAAACATAATCTTAAGGAATTAGAGAAAATATCGGGGTATAGGATAACTCTATAGTAACGTTCTTGTATTTGCTATATATAAGTATATGCTTTATCTCTATTCTCTAATCTAACTTATGCGATACTTCTCTATCTTGCAAAGGCTCGAACACAGATTTTACGGACGTAAGATGTGGGTAATAGTGGATACGGGGAGGAATCCAGATCAGTCACAAGCTGCTAATGTGGGTGCTGGAATGCCGCAAGTTAATATGAGGACTATGTACCAGTTCTTTGTCAACATGATGCAAGTAGGAGTTGCTGGTGGACTAGTTGGAGGAAATGCTGAAGGAGAAAATCAGGCAGCTCTAGTGGTCAACAATTATATTGTACCGAGTATAGATTATGCCAGGCTAAGAGGACAACAGTTTTTCGGGACTGAAGACGCAATTGAAGTGGAGAATTGGTTACTTCATTGTGAGAGGATCTTTGCTGGTTTGAGGCGTAACAATGAGCAAAAAAAGACTTGCTTCTAGATGGCTACAAGGGGCAGCACTGCATTGGTGGAATAGTGTTACTGTTGGAGTCAATGAGGAGACTATGACTTAGGCTGAGTTCAAAAGAAGGTTTGAGGAGAGGCTTATGTCGGAGATTGCGAAGTCTACTCTGCTCGAAAAGTTTGTTGAGTTGGAGAAGGGAGATATGACAATGCTTGAGTTTGCAACCATATTTGAGGAGCTATCGAGATACGGTTACGCTACAATTGATACTGTTATCAAAAGGAAAGAGATGTTCATCAGAGGGTTGAAGCCTAAGCATTAAGGCCACATTATCGCATATTAGAGATCCATGCGATGTAGTTGTTTAGATGGCTCTAAGGCAGGAGATATGCTTGGTTTTCTTAAAGGTAACACGATAGGTGGAGTTTGAGGAGGACAAAACCAGAAGAGGAAATTTTTCCATAAGAAAGGAACTTAGATCAGTAGAGCTGATAAGAAAGGAAAGCCGAAGGTTATCTGCTATAAATGTGGCAATAAAGGGAATTTTGCCAATGAATGTTGCTCCAGAGATGGAAAGAAGGTGATCGAGAACAAGAATATTATATGCTTCAATTGCAATCAAATTGGACAATATAAGAAACAGAGCACGGAGCCAACCCAAAATGGAAAAGGCAAAATGTTTACAATGAAGCCAGCTACCTCGAGGCCAACAGCAAAGGAAAAAGGAAAGGCTATATGGGAGGTATGCTTTTGATTCATGGTATGTCAGTTAGAGTTCTATTTGATACTGGTGCATCGCACTGTTTTATATCTCGTTGTTTGGTAGATAAGATTGACCTAGAACCCTCATGCCTAGTTACTTTCTTAACGGTTGCAAATGCAATAGGGGGTTATGCGACTCTTGGGATAAGATTTGTCCACCTAGAGTTTGAATTTTTAGGTCATACATTTGTTTGCAGTTTGCATGTGTTTGATTTCGTAGGGTTTAGAATTATTTTGGGTATGGATTGGTTAAGTAAATACGATGTTAGGATATTTTGCTATGATAGGGAAATAGCACTTAGACACCCCGATTGTAGTGACCGGATTATATACTCCGTAGAAAACCTTAGTTTTGAGGTTAATGCTTTGTTGGGTGTTGTGGAAGCAAAAGTTTGAATCAAGTTTTCGTTGTTAGAGAATTCACAGATATCTTTGAACCTGTACAAGTACTACTACCGAAATGAGCAATTGAGTTTCAAAATAGATTTAGTACCAAGAGCAGAACCGGTGAGCAGACCACCAAGTAAAATGACACCTACCGAGATGAGGGAGCTAAAGGTGCAATTGGTGGATTTAGAAGACAAGACTTTTATTAGACCAAGCAGTTCACCTTAGGGAGTAGCTGTAGTGTTTGCAAAGAAGCCGGAGGGATCATTGAGGTTATGTATCGATTATCATAAGTTGAATGATAAGACGATAAACAATCAATATCCATTACGTAGAATTGATGATTTGTTCGACCGGTTGAGTGGATACAAAGTATTTTTCTAGTTGGATTTAGCAACAAGATTCCATCAGCTTAGAGTGGCAGAGGATATATTCCTTTGATGACTTTTAGAACCAAATATGGATTGTACGAATGGTTAGCAATGCCGTTTGGAATAACTAATGCGCCAGCATTCTTTGTAGATTTGATAAACTGAGTTTTCCAAGAGAATTTAGATAGGTTCGTATTAGTTTTCATAGATGATATTTTGATATACTCTAAAGATGAAAGAGAGCATATGGTTCATCTTAGAGTGGTGCTTGAGACGTTAAGGCAACATCAGCTGAAGGTGAAATTTTCTAAGTGTCATTTCTAGAAGAAGGAAGTGAAGTTTCTTGGTCATGTAGTCACAGAGAAAGAATTGTCTACAGATCCAACCAAGGTCGAGGATGTGAATAATTGGAAGAGTCTTGAGATACTGACTGAGATAAAGAGTTTTCTTGGATTAGCTGGGTATTATCGAATGTTCATTAAGGATTTTTCGTGGATAGCGAGGCCGATGACCAAGCTAACAAGGAAAGATTAGAAGTTTGTCTGGATTGATAAGTGTGACGAAGAATTCCGAAGTTGAAACACTTATTAATGAATACACCTGTGTTAGTTGTTCTAAAGGGGAAGAGGACTTGGTGGTTTCCACGGATACATGTGGAACAGGATTAGGTGATGTTTTAATGCAAAGGGGAAAGTGATTGCCTGTGCTTCTCGATAGCTTAAATGCGTGGGTTGGATATCCAACGTACGATTTGGAATTAACTACAGTAATTTTTGCATTGAAGTTATGGAGGCATTGCCTCTTGGGAGAGAGATTTAAGATGTATACAGATCATAAGTCATTGAGATATATATTCTCTAAGAAGGAGCTGAATATGAGACAACAGAGGTGATTAGAGTTTTTAGCCTCTTATGACAATGGCATTGAGTACACAAAAGGAAAAGGCAACAAAGTTGAGGATGCACTTAGCAAAAAACATCAGAATGCAGTATTGGCAATGATAGCTGAGTGGAGAGATTTAAAAGCATTGACTACATATATGATACAATGGAAATCTGAAGCTAGATCTAGTATGGAAATTGTAATGTTGTCATGTTTAGAAGTTGGATCGGTGATGATCGAAAAGATTGCATCTAAGAAGAATAAGGATCCATTAATAGTTGAACAAATCAAAAAGTTAAGTGATGGAACAGAGAGCGATGACTTGAAAGATTGCAGTCTTGACCAAAATGGGTGGTTAAGAAAGAAAAGAAGACTATGTGTTCCAAGTATGGGAAATTAAGTAGTCGGACGCTTATACATGTAAACTTGCAACACTCGCTAACAACTAATCTAACTCTACGCTCAAACTCTGCCACAACTCAGCTACTGAGTTGCGAATTCTCAAACTACGCACTGTAGTTTGTAACCTAGTCACACGACTAGAAGATTACACAAGTTAAAATAATAAAATACAACTAAAAAGAAAAAATAAAAAACCAAACCCTATTTAATATACTTAAGCCCAACATAAAATAGATCGGCCCACTAAGTAATTAACATAGAGACGTTTCCCTTTTTATTTTTGTTCAATATCTTCAACCGTTCGTTCCTCTTTCTCTTCTGAATTTAGGGTTTTGTTCCAAATTGAAGATGCCACTTGATAATCGATTGATTGAACAGATTATATTGCTTTGATTAGCTTCGTTAATCGACTCCTTGCTTATGATTACGTGTGGTTGCTTCAATTGTCGGGTTTGAATTAATGATTTGAACAGGTACGTGAAATGCCTTTATTTACTATCGTTGTTATGCTTGAACTCGATTGATACCCTGCCAATAATGATGATTGGGATTTTATAGGGATCGAACACCCTATATATTTGTTCGTATAAATATGTTTGAATTTTTCTTAATTCATGCTTGGCCATTCGATTTTGCTTAAATGCTTAATCGTTTACTTGTTCATCCATGAATTTTAGCTTAACTTGCTTTGGGTCGGTTCCTATAACTTTGGAATTTAAATATTGTGACCATATTTTTCGGCTAGAATTTGGCATCGTGAATTTTTGAGATAAACCATACTTTGACTTGTTCAGTTATTTTTACCCTGATTGACTTCACTGCTCGTACTGGTTCAATCTGCTACTGTTATGATCTTCTGTAAACTTTACTTCATATAGACTACTAGCTTTCTACTTGTTTCAACTGCTGATTTATTTTGAATGTCTTCATGTTGCATATGTATATACTTGATCCACTTGTAATGTGTCATCATGTGTATACATACATATGTATGTTATGTCTGATTGTTGTGTTGTTCCTCTTGAGTCTGCTATTCATGTGTTGCCTCTGTCCTCTGTTGTATTTTTGAGTGCTGACAGCATTCGAATTTTTGAACTCTTCAACGATGTTTTATTTTGATTTAGTTTGAATTGCATTTCTTGTTGTGTGTATGTTTGCAATTGAATTTTTTCATGCTTATGTTTCATATGTATAGATTGAAGCTAGTTTTTGTTTATGTTCACTTGTACTTGTATTGATTTGGGACTTCATGTTGCATTGTGTTGTCATGAGCATGTCTATAGCTTGTTTTCATTTTGGTAGTGGTCTGGTTCATGTTGAAGTCATCCTACACTACTGTTGAACTTCTGAGCCTCTGAATTGATATGTGAATATGAGCTTACATGTATGTATGTATGTATGTATGTATGTATGTATGTATGTATGTATGTATGTATGTATGTATGTATGTATGTATGTATGTATGTATGTATGTATGTAACTGTGCTTGAATTGATTTGAACTTGTATTTAAAGTTTGCTCTATAGACTTTCATTTTAAAAACTGAATGCGTGCATGGAGTCTTGTGAGTTGTGTACATATCCATGCTAGGTTGCATTGTTGATGTTGAAACCGGTCATTTTCTTTTCTGGTTTTATTGTCCATGGTTCCACTTTGGTTTTACCCCATACCTGAACTAATGCTAATGATTCATGTTTTGCATTTACTTGTATGCTACCACTGATCTTTCTATGATGATTGTTTTCATTTGTTGTGTATGAACTTGCTATATCACCATATATGTGCATACATACATATGTATGTGTGTGTGTGTATGTGTTGTTGATCATGTTGCACTAACCCATTCATTTGAGTATGTACATTTGAACAGGCTTCCTTGGTCTAGTTGCCTTGTAGGTCTGATCTATAGAGACTATTGCATATGTAGAAATGGTCTGGTTGCATTTCTTTGTTCTCACACTTGACTGTGTACATATGAGATGGTCTTTGGTTCAGGTTACATGATCTGATGCCTTTTTTTGCCTCTAAGTTTACCACTGATTGTCTCTACATATTCATATACATTCGAACATGTTCACTTTGGCTATACTATTCTGGTGCTTTTGTATTCTCTGAAATATATATGTGAGGTCTGATTCAAGTATGTTGAAGTTTGTTCTAGTCATCGACACCTGACTTGAATCCAGCTTTGGCTCGGGTTCGACCTTGTGCTTATCTGTCCCTATAATTTTATCAAATGTATATCGGTGTGCATGGCCTTATGACATATACCGTGATACACTGTGCATGTTACATGTTGTTCGTGTAAGATGAATTCAAAAGAAATAAATGACGAACAATCCAAATAACTGAGGCAAATAACATTTTCAAAAACACGCACTTCATTGTACACTACAAAAAATATTCCTTTTTCAATTTTACTGCGTTAGTATTTATTTTGCAGATAATTCAGATGCTGGATATAAACTGGAATAGAGCTGAAGGTCAATACGAGTGCTTGAGTGATACGTAGTGAGGTCAACGTTGTAAATTGAAATTTGTGATGTAAAAAAATATAGTGAGAGCTCAAATTTGTACTGTTCAAAATTGTAATAAAATATTTGCTTGAATTTAAGTTGTATGTTATTTGTGTTATTCGATAAATATTTATTTAATTATGTGAAAAATAAAAATAGTACAATAACAAATACATTTAACTGAATACATATATTTATTATCATCAAACAAAAATCATATAGCAGCATATTCAACGATCTCCCCCTTTTGATGATGACAAACATATATTCAGATTTTGAATTTATTAAATATATTTGGTCATTGATGAAATCTATTTGCTCACCCTTATTTGGATGCTCCCTCTCTTCAACAAAGCTCCCCTTCATATATGCATGAAAATAAATAAAAAATACGCAAATGAACCTAGATGGGAATATGCAAATAAAAAAATAAAATATTTGAACTTTATTTGCCAAAATCTTAACTTTTCTCTCGCCCTTTTTTTATCAGCAAAAGAGTAATAGTGTTAGAAAAATAGATAAAGTGATAGACATTGATACAATATTAATATCAAATCGAGTATAAATATTAAATTTCAATAAAAAAATCAAACAAAAATCATAAATACTCTATTAGACGCATATTCCACTTTAGAGTGGCAAGGGTGATGTCGGCATATAAAAGCATATAGTTGTGTCTATTTGTGGCATATTTATATCAGGAATTTGAATACTTACTAACCATGCATAACCGTTAGGACTTTTAAATGAGATTAGTAGTATTTCCAATTTAAAAAAATGAATTTCAAGCATCTTCTAACCACGCATAACTGTACGGACTTTTAAATGGGAGTAGAATCATCTTCTCCGTTTAATAATCAATTTTGATATGTGTTCCATACATGCATAACCATGAGGACTTTTAAATGAGTATGGAAGCACATCAAATGTTGCAAGTAAGTCACCTAAGCATAACCGTGAGGAATTTAAATGAGAGGGAATACTTTGGATATTTTTATTGCAATAAAATAAAATAAAATAAAAACAAATAATTTCTCGTTTAGAATATCACATTTTGACATATTATATTTTTATTTTAATGAGTGATGGTCGTTAGAAATATGATACAAATAGAGATGGTCATGGAATTTTTACCATCAAAAGTTATTATAACTCTTGTCTAAATTTTAAAGAAATTTACTAAATATAATGTCTTAAGTCATAATATATGATTAATTTCAACACTCTTCACTTTTTTAGTCATTATTTATCTTTTCGATAATTAGTAGGGGGTCAGATTGGTTAACATAGCCATTTAAGATCAAAATCAAAAATATAAACTCAAATTTCTAAAATGCCTAAACTGAGACGAAGTCGACAAAAACTATTTTCTTGAAGGGGTTTTGTAGCAGCTGAAATGAAATTTATGCAGATATTTTATTTGAAAATATGATTTCTAATGAAATGATGTCTAACATCTATATGTTTTGTCCGTAAGTGATGTACAGGGTTATTTGTGAGATTAATTGCAATTTTGCTATCACACATTAGTGGGACTCGTTTAAAATTTAGGTCAGAGTCTTGCATAAAATTTGAGCAGAGCAACCACTTAAAGCAATATACTCTGTCTTAGTGGTAAATAATGCAATACAATTTTTTTTTGACTTGCCCACGCAACTAATGAATGTCCCAATAAAAAATACGTTCCACTATTACTTTTTCTATCAACTAGACTACCAGCATAATCCGCATCTGAATATCCTTTTAACTCAAAAGTTGTCGCTAGTTTGATATTATAGGTCAAATCATTGGGTGTGCAACAATATCTAAAAATCCTTTTTACAGCTTTTAAATGAGATTCTCTTGGATTTGATTGAAACCGTTCACATAAATAAACAGCGAACCTAATGTCAGGTCAAGAAGCAGTAAGATAAAGAAGTCATCCAATCATACCTCGATATTTCTTTTGATCAACTGCCTTACCTTTTTCATCCTTTTCAAGTTTAATAGTTGTGCTTATCGTGGTTTTAGCAGGTTTAGCATCTTTCAATCCAAATTTTTTGACAAGTTCTCTAATATATTTCGTTTGAGAGATGAATGTACCTTTATCGCTTCGTTCGATTTAAAATCCTAAAAGAATTTTAACTCTCCAACCAAGCTCATTTCAAACTTCTCCTGCATGACTTTTTCAAATTTCTCATACAAAAAGTTGTTAGTGGCACCATAAATAATGTCATCAACATATATCTGGATAATCAAAAGATCATCATTTTCATGCAATAGAAATAATGTGGTGTCTACACAGCCCTTTTTGAACCCATTTTCAACGAGACAAATGCTAAGACATTCATACCAAGCTTTAGGGACTTGTTTTAGTCCATATAGTGCTTAATTAAGTTTATATACATGGTTATGGTATCCATGACTTTAAAACCTTCTGATTGTTCAACAAATACATCTTCTTTCAAAATTCCATTAAGAAAAGCGCTTTTCATATCCATTTGTCTTAGTTTAAATCCTTTATAGCAAACAAGATCCAACAATATCCTAATAGATTCCAATCTTTCCACTGGTGCAAAAATTTCATCAAAATCAATTCCTTCAATTTGATTATAACATTTAGCAACTAACCTAACTTTATTCCTAATCATATTTCCAGATTCATTAAATTTATTGTTAAAATTACATTTTGTTCCTACGACCAGATAATCATCAGGTCTAGGTGTTAGAGTCTAAACATCATTTCTCTCAAATTGATTTAGCTCTTCTTGCATAGCCATTAACCAATTTTCATCATTAAGAGCTATATCTATGTCTTTGGGTTCAATTTCTGAAATAAATCCACTGTACAGACATAAATCACACAAATTTCTAAAGGAGGAACAAGTTTGAATACCTACGATAGGATTTCCTATTACCCATTCTGGAGGATGATCTACTTTGAATTTCAATCTCTTTGCATCCAGATTTCTTTGGACTTCTTTCGTGGTTGTAGTTTCTTTTGGTTTTTCATTTTCATCTTTTTTGTTCTCCTCTTGAACATAGCTTTTGATTATTTCCTTGTTTTGGTCATCAATACCTTCATTAAATTTCACATTGATTGACTTTATGATTGTTCTCGTCCTTTTGTTGTATACCCTATAGGCTTTGCTTCTGGTCAAGTATCTCATGAACATGCCTTCATCAGCTTTTGGCTCAAATTTTCCCAGTTGATCACATGTATTAAGAATAAAACACAGACGGCCAAAAACCTTGAAATATGCAACGTTTGGCTTTTTGTCGAACCATAGTTCATATGGTGTTTTCTTAAGAATCGGCCTAATCATGACTCTTTTCATTACATAACAAGCTGTATTTACTACCTATGCCCAAAAGGACAAGGGTGGTTCATACTCATTTATCATAGATCTAGCCAACTCTTGTGAGGTTCGATTCTTTCACTCGACTACTCCATTTTGTTGTAGAGTACGTGGGGCAGAGAATTCATGTTTAAATCCATTTTCATCACAATAATTTTCAAATTCATAATTTTCAAATTCTCCACTATGATCACTTCTTAGTGAAATAATAGAAACTTCTTTTTTACTTTGAACTAATTTTGTGAATTTAGCAAAGTAAGAGAAATTTTCTGATTTTTTAGCTAAGAAATATACCCACGTGTATCTAGAGTAATCATCAACCAATACGAAACAATATTTCGCACTGCCTAGACTTACAATATCATTAGGTCCAAACAAATCCATATGAACTAGTTCATGGACTGTAGAAGTGCTTACATTGTTCTTGGCATGGAATGATGATTTTTTAAGTTTTCCCATAGTACATGCTTTACATAAAGTTTTTGTTTTGAAATCATATGATGGCAAACCTCTTATCAAATCTTTTCTTTTTGATTTGTTTAAGATTCATGCTAGCATGTCCTAATCATCTATGCCATAAATTTACTTCCACGTCCTTAGATATCAGACATTTTGAGAGTAGATCATCAAAAGATATAGAGTATATATTACCTTTCCTTTTACCTGAAAAACAATATTTATTTTGATGATTGGTCAACAATTTTTCATAAGTCAGAGTCAAAAATAATATTCATTCCCTTATGACACACAACTTGCTGATTGAAATCAGATTATGATGCAGATTTTCAACATATATTACATCATTTAAGGTAAATGTATTGTTACCTACTTTACCTTTACCGATAATTTTACATTTGTCGTTGTTACCCATTGTGACTCTTCCACCTTTGTACTTCACTAGGCGAGGCAACTTTGATTTGTCGCCTGTTATGTGCCTGGAACAACCAAAATGTAGGTACCATTATTGTTGTTCCTTAGCCTGCCAACATACCTATGCAACGATTGTTAGTGATAGAATATTTGAAAAATATGTTTGTGTAGACCCAAAACAATCTATATTTGTTCGTTTTGGCGCCAAGATTTGTTTGACCTTAAGGGATTTTATTTTCATGCCTTTTGGAACCCAAATTGGTATGGTTTTCATGTGTTTGGGACTATACCAACAATTATTGTGACTGTATTCGGTTTTTCCACAAATCGTGCACTTGGAATTGACTTTATCAATTTTCCTTCTAACACATTCAGATTGAGTATACCAAAGTCCTTGTCTAACAGTATTGACAGTTTGTTTCCCTAATAGCATATTTAGTGATTTTTCTCCTTTGGAGAATTTTCCTAAAGTTGTGGACAATTGTTGGACTTGTGTTTTGAGTAATTCATTTTCATTCAATAACAAGGTGCATTTTTTAATGGAATTTTCTCTCCTAGTGTATTCATTTTCTTTTAAAATCAAAATTTCATTTTTAAGTGATTTAATTTTAATTTCTGATTTTTTAATTTCTTCTTCAAGTAATGGACACTTATCACACTTAGGGCTCTTGTTTCGATAGTTTTTAACCAATTAATTAAGCTGTTTATTTAATTCAAGCAAATTATCTCTTTGCGGTCCAATTTTAGCGTACTTTTCCCTAAGTTGTTCGAAACAGCCAATGTGACAACTTGGAAGTTTTGGATATTTGAAATTGGAATATTTAATAGATTTTAAATATTTGAAAGTTAGTTTAATTTGAATTTCGAATATCACTATTTATTTGGATGATTAAATAATTGGATTTAATAATTGGAAATTGATTAAAATAGTGAATCTGAAATTTTAAGCTTGTTAAAAATACTTCAATGGCTTATAAAATTTGTATTGGTAATACTAAAGATAATAGAAGTATTAAAATTGAATTTTAAGGTGATTTGTTTAGTTTTAAAAATATATAGTTTAAATCGATATTTAAAATAGCCTTTCGAGGCACAGTCTTGGATTTCGACGAAACCAGTTCTATTGGATCCATAGTAGTGTATTATTATCGGATTTCAAATTTCGTAGTATTTGGAATTAGTGTTTGGACTTACCGCGTGATCATACAATATATATAAATGTGCTGAATTTATATCGAAAATTCAATATAATAATTAGGTTCAAAAAGCTATCTTCTCCATACGATCGAGTTAGGCCTCGAAACTTTTTCTAGTGCATTCGAAATAGGGGTATAACATTAGGAACGTCTAGCGGCACGCATCGATAGGAGGTCGAGATTTTGAGTTGTGTAATTTGAGACGATTTAAAATTAAAATTAAAATTTAAGTATAATATTTGACCAAATTCACATCCACTTCCTTTCTTTCTTTTCTCCATCCACCCTACTACCTTCCTTGTCTTCAAACACGTATCCTGTTTTTTTCAACACGTCTCTTGCTTTTTCAACACGTACACTTTCTTGTTCCCTTTACACCTTTTAAAATTGAACAGCCGAGAATGTAATATACACAATAGCTTTGAAAGAAAATAACGGCCGGTCTTCTCTTTCAATCCAAATCAAAAGCAAACTCTCCCTTTCTTTCGAAATCGAAATCAAATCGACTGCATTCAGAAAAAAGAAATTCAAAACTAAAACCCTATTCTCCCTCCGCCTTCATCTCAGTTTGACGCGATCGAAATGTCGATCGACGTCGGTAAATTCAAATCAAAGCCAGACCGATTCGTATCGATTTTGAGAAGAGAGATAGGGGATCGAGGAGGGAAGTTGGGGTTTCGACAAGATTTTTGGCTGGATGATCGATGACATCGGTATCGTGATTTGAGTCGTGAGGTGTCAAGGCAGTTGTGATGTCGGAGAAGCTTGGGAATCGGTCGTGGCTAGGGCCGAGGCTTTTTGGGGGTTTCGATTTTGGCATTGAGGCAATGTGCTTCGCGATAGATGATTCTCATGTGAGGTCTGATGTGTGCGATGCCAGGGAGGACTCACGAAGCTCGCGTTCGATTGGAGGAGGGGGAAGTGTTACGAGGTGACTGGAGGTAGGAAGATAATTATTTATATTAAATAATGTAATTGGAAAGGAAGCAGAAAAAAATATAATTACAGTAAGGTAAAATGATTCTGTTTTTGATTTAATAATATATACAATTTGATTCACATACATATCTTAAATTTAAAACAGTAAATATACATATAACATTAAGTTTGGAAGTAGAAATTCCAAATGTTATAGAGTTTATATAAAGATTAAATTTTTAAATCTATATAGGTTATTTTATAAGTGTGCATATATATCTAGTTTCAAAATAAAATAAATATACATATATACATTTTAAATTTTCTTGTTTATTTTAAATAGTGTATTAGAGAGATTAACTTAATTAATTATTTTTAGAACTTAAAATTTATTTATTATAGGAAAAATTGGTTTAAATAAAATTATTGGTTAATTAAATTTATTAAATGGAAATTAATTTTTCGATTAGTTCAAATATTGATAAATCATATAATGTTATACAAGGTCCAAAATCATGAAGAAACAAGCCGGTTTGAAGTGGATTGCAAAACAAAAATTCAAAGGTGAGTTAATCTCACTCATTTGGATTACCCTTTAAATTTAAATACTTAAGTTTAATTTTTTTTATTAATTGCTTGAATTGATGATTTATTATCAGTCTGGATGTGATATTATATATATATATATATATATATATATATATATATATATATATATCGGAGTGATTGATATTCCCGCATTATATAGCGGATGAGACCCTATGCGCCTGCATAATAGCGGATGACCCTTTATACCGCGATATTCATAGTAGGGAAACAAGTTGGAGGGATCCAACTAGATTCCTCAAAAAATTGAAATTTGATTTCATAATCTGTGATACGATTTACTGAATTATCTATGATAGGTTATAGTGATTATATTGGGAATTGAAAATATTGAGTGCTATGGGTTGACTGTATATATATTTTTGGTATATTGAGATATCAGAATATAAAGATTGGATTTTTGAAGGAATTAAAGAGAGAATTTTTAAGTAAAATAATTATAGAGAATTTGGATAAAATAAAGAATGGATTAGAAAAGGATAAAAGTTGATTTTTAAATTCTAATAAATAAATTCCGAGTATGGGAAAGGAGATTTTTCAATAAATGGGAATAAATGAATTTTTAAACTTAAATGATATTATCTAAAGGGATAAAGGATTTATTTTAAATTCAAGGTTTAAAATAGTTTGGGAGAGATAAAGAAGAATTTTGGAAAAAGTATGAAATTGATATTTTTAGTTTAATTAAGATTTTGAATCATAATAAAGGAGTAAAATCTGAAATTAATGGGTTTTGAAATAAAATTTAGTAAGTAAAGGAATTTATTTTAAAATGGAGTAAATTTTGAAAATTCATTTGAAATTTGATCAAGTGTTTGAAACTGTGATTTAAAAGGAGGATAAGACTATGGAATTTATAAATTAAATTTATAATGTGAAATAAGATATCAGTGAATATTTGAAAGTATAAATTTACGGTGGGAATTAATAAAGGAATGGTTAATTTGTTTTAAAAATAAATAGTAGTTTTATTTTTAAAGGTGTAGGAAAGAAATTTACGGGTTTGAGATGTAAATTAAATGGGAATAAATCTAGAAGGATTTATTAACTGATTAAATGGACTATTTTGGAATGGAAAGTGTATTTTCCTGTAAAGCCAAGTATGTTTTCAAAGCAGATTTTTAAGTATAAGTTAGAGGTTTTAAAGTGGTTTTCAAAGAATGTTTTTAAAGAAATTATTATTTAGTTGCTTTAAATTTTTAAAAGTAAATTTTTATTAAGTTAATTATATAAGTAAATTATTTTAAAGGTTTAACTAGTATTATGATTTAAAGGATAATTATTTAATATTTATACCTTATAGAATAACTTTTATTTTAAAATTAGTTTTGTCTTAAGTTTTACATGAGAAATTATTATGAAATTTCATAACTATTATTTTAAATAAAGTGTTTTGAGTAGTTTTTATTTTAAGTGTTTTAAATTATATATTTTTGGATAAAGTGATATAAATTATTTGAAAGTCTGAAGTATTAAGACTTTGTATTTTTAGTGGAAATAAAACAACTGGGTGGAAATTTATTTCGCGAGAGAAAAAGTGATTTGAAAACTATTTTTAAAGGGTTGAATGTAGAAAAATATCTTGCGAAGATATTTTGAAATAAATAATTTGGGAAATTATTAAGGCTTGATGTTGTTATTGGATGTTATTTGATAGTTAAATAACCGATTATCAATACTGGCCAATGCGCTGATCGTTTCGAAGAGATTGGGATCGGGATTAATTTTTCGAAAACCACTTCAATCTAGTTTGAACATTTTCGTGAGGAAGACAAGAGCTTGGAGTCGAAGATGGAGCAGTGAAGTGCAATGGCTAATCGCTACAAATTCTAAGGGTGAGTCCAAAATGGATGTAGTAGGAGTAGTGCCTTCGGTTCCCTTCGGGCCATGAATGGACTTGTATGGACGAATGCTATCAAAACATCATCAGGGAGACGATGAGAATTCTAAGTGTATGTGTGCTAAAAAGGTAATGCATATCCTCGAGCCTCATCAACCGAAAATGGCTAAAATAGGGGAGGTGCAGCAAGGCTAAGTGGCTAGCAACCAATTAGGGTAAGGTCATACCTGTCTAGATGTCCCTTTTTTAGGCTGTGTGAGAGGTTGCTGATCCCAACCGTGGGGTGATCTTATTCGGACTATCCAGTAAGGGGTAGCTCCGATCTGGTGTTGCAGGGGATCAGGAGGGATCCTCCATACTCTGATCTAGACCAGATGCTGTGATGGACGGTACTCCAGTAGCCCTGCCATTCTATGGAATCCAATCTCCAATTAGCGCCTGTACGATTTTGAATGTGCCCAACTATTGCTGGAACGTGAGATGCAACCTTTTCAGCTACATTTCATTTTACTTTCTATAGACACTATTATAATATCAATCGGATTTGATAAAAATGTTTTGGTTATCGTAAGGTAAAAACCCGACATGTTTATTTGTGGCGTGGTCTTACGAGATACCTTTGATTTCAAACGATTTTCAAAAACTTTAATAATCCAATTGAGTGTGTTTTCTCACGCTAGTTTTCCAGACTGACTCGGGTGTTATTTTACTATAATGCTCAGGTCAGACCGAAATTATAGAGTACAGATTCTGGATGGACTGTTATGGAGCTCAGGGGATGTGCTGGATGGCGAGACATATCACACGTATCTATCTTATTTCTGTTATGTTTGGTATGCTGTGTAGTCAGCTTTTGTGGGGACAAGTTAATATAATTGTCCAGTATTTTGCTATTGATGGTGTTGTACTCTGATGATGTAATGTATAAAACAGATACAGTTCTTTTGTATAAAGGTCAATTATTATCTATTATATATTGTTCTATTGCGTTTGTGAGATTCTGATGTTGTTTTCTATTTCTTCTTCTACCTCTTTCTTCTTTAACCCTTATGGTTTTGTATTTTTGGCATTTGGTCGTTCGGCATGTAATCCCGTGGATGTATTGATGTCTACTTTCGAAGGTCGGAAATCTGGATCGTGACAACCATTTACTTCATGAAAATATATATGTAATTCTAAATGAGTAAGTTTTGATACCTTGCTTGGATCATCATCATCGCTGTTAGTTGTTTCTCCTTGAAGACATGGATTTTCTTTTTTACTCTCACTGCTAGTGCTTTCATTTTTATCTTCATCACTTTCATCCCAAGATGCTGCAAAACTTCTCCTTTTCGGTTTCTTTCCTTGGCCGAGTTGATTCTGAGGACAATTTGGCTTGATATGACCCAGTTTATTACACTTGTGGAAAATGATCTCCTGTTTTTCTAATTTGTCTAGAACTTTGATGATTTTGCTCTTCAGTTGATGATTTTTGATTGGATTTCCATATTTTCCATTCCACCTTTTGAATCTCTTTATTATTTTTGCTAGTTCTACTTCACCATCAGCATCATCATCTTCACTTTCAGTTGTTCCTTTGAGAGCTATTAATTTCTTTCGAGCATCACTTCCTTCATATTCTTACTTTAATTTCATTTCTAGCTCATAAGTGGTGAGACTTCCAATGAATTCTTCAACTTTAACTTATTTCAAATCCTTTGATTTTTGAATGGCAGTAACTTTAGCTTCAAAATTTCGTGGAAGGACTCTGAGGATTTTTCGGACTATTTCCAATTTTGTGTATGGTTTTCCAAGAGCTTTTGATTTGTGTGCGAGATTAGAAAGTTGTCCATACATGTCTTTGACATTTTCATCCTTGGCCATTGTGAAGTTTTCGTATTTTCTAGTAAGCATCACAAGGTGAGATTCTTTGACTTGGGAGGTTCCTTCATGAGTCACTTCAAGTGCGTGCCAAATTCCCTATACGCACTTAGACAATGTGAGACGCGATTAAATTCAATTTAATCCAATGAACGTATAATAGAATTCATAGCTTTAACATTAGCATTCTGTAGTTTATTTTCAAGATCTATCCATTGATCCATTGGTTTTTCAGTTTCTTGATTATCTACCACTATAGATGGTGTCCTATATCCCGTCTCAACAATATTCCAAGCATCAACGATTTTCAGAAAAATTTTCATTCTATTTTTCCATTATGCATATTCACCATTGAACATATGTGGCCTAACTATGGACTGACCCTCAGCAAAAGCATTATTAAAAGAAGCCATTTAAGAAGAAACAAATTTTTTAAAACAAAAATTAGTTTTTGTTCCTTGCTCTGATACCACTTGTAGGATAGATTTCACCCTAGAGCGAGGGTGAATAGGGTGAGACTAATAATAATAATAATAATAATTAATGCGGAAATATATAAAATTATTGCAGCATAGGTAATAGCAGAATAATAAAGTAGAAATAGAACAATATAGATTTACCCAGCTTCGATAAAACCTTGCATACGTACTGCCCCTAAGGTTTTTACTAGAAATTAAGTAGTCAGACACTTATACACATAAACTTGCGACACCCACTAACGACTAACCTAACTCTACATTCAAAATTCTACCACAACTCAACCACTGAGTTGGGAATTCTCAAACTATGCCCTGTAGTTTGTAAACTAATCACACGACTAGAAGATTACACAAGTTAAAGAATAAACCACAACTAAAAAGAAAAACTAAACAAAATAAAAAGCAAAAACCCTATGCAATAAACTTAAGCCCAAAATAAAATAGACCGGCCCACTAAGTAATTAACATAGAGACGTTTCCCTTTTATTTTTGTTCAGTATCTTCAGTTGTTCGTTCCTCTTTCTCTTATGAATTTAGGGTTTTGTTCCAAATTGAAGATGCTGCTTGATAATTGATCGATTGAAGAGATTATGTTGCTTTGATTGGCTTTGTCAATCGAGTCCTTGCTTATGGTTGCATGCAGTTGCTTCAATTGTCGAGTTCGAATTAGTGAGTTGAAATGGTACGTGAATTGCCATTATTTACTATCTTTGTTATGCTTGAACTCGATTGATACCCTACCAATGATGATGATTGGGATTTCATAGGGATCGAACGCCCTATATTTTCGTTCGTATAAACATGCTTGATTTCTTCTTAATTCTTGCTTGGCCATTCGATTTTGTTTAAATGCTTATGATAATTCTTTTACTTGTTCATCTCTGAATTTTAGCTTGACTTGCTTTGGGTCGGTTCCTATAACTTCGGCATTTGAATATCGTGACCGTAGTTTTCTACCATGACTTTGGCATCGTGAATTTTTGAGATAAATCCGACTTCGACTTGTTTAATTATTTTTTACCCTAATTGACTTCACTGCTTGTACTGGTCTATTTTGATTTTCGGTAAACTTTGCTTCATATAGACTGCTAGCTTTCGACTTGTTTCAACTGCTGCTTTATTCAATGTCATCATGTTGCATATGCATATACTTGTTCCACTTGTAATGTGTCATCATGTGTATACATACTATGTATGTTATGTTTGATTGTTATGTTGTTCCTCTTGAGCCTGGCCATTCATGTGTCTCCTCTGTCCTCTGTTGTATTTTTGAGTGCTCAGTATTCGAATTTTTAAACTCTTAAATGATATTTTATTTTGAATTAAGTTGAATAACATTTCTTGTTGTGTGTGTATCTACACTTGAATTTGTTCATGCCTCTGTTTCATATGTATAGAACTGATGCTAGTTTTCGTTTATGTTCACTTGTACTTGTAATGATTTAGGACTTCATGTTGCATTGTGTTATCTTGAGCCTGTCTATAGCTTGTTATCATTGTGGTACTGGTCTGGTTTCATGTTGAAGTCATCCTTCACTACCATTGAATTTGAGCCTCTAAACTAATATGTGTATACATTCTTACATATATGTATATATGTAACTGTGCTTGAATTGATTTGAACTTGTTTTTAAAGTCTGCTTTATAAACTTTCATGTTAAAAACTGAATGCATGCTTGGAGTCTTATGATTTGTGTACATATCCATGCTAGGTTGTATTGTTGATGTTGAAACTGGTCAGTTCCTTTTATGATTTCATTATCCATGGTTCCACTTTGGTTGCACCCCATACTTGAACTAATGTTGATGATTCCTTTTTGCATTTACTTGTATGCTACCACTGATCTTTCTATGATGATTGTTTTCATTTATTGTGTATGAACTTGCTGTATCACTATATATGTACATATATACATATGTGTGTATGTGTGTGTGTGTTGTTGATTATGTTGCACTGACCCATTCACTTGAATATGTACATTTGAACTGGGCTTCCTTGGTCTAGTTGCCTTGTAGGTCTAATCTGTAGAGACCATTGCTATGTAGAAATGGTCTGGTTGCATTTCTATGTTCTCACACTTGACTGTATACATATAAGCTGGTCTTTGGTTTAGGTTACATGATCTGATAACTTTTGTTGTTGCCTCTGCGTTTACCACTACTTGTCTCGGCATATTCATATACATTTGAACATGTTCACTTTGTCACTACGGTTCTAGTACTTTTGTATTCTCTGAAATATATATGTGAGGTCTGGTTCAAGTATGTTGAAGTTTGTTCTAGTCATTGAAACTTGTACTTGACCATTCTATTTTTTTTTGTATTGCACCTGAGTTGAATCCATCTTTGGCTAGGGTTTGACCTTGTGCTCACATGTCCCTGTAATTTTATCAAGTGCATATTGGTGTGCACCGCCTTGTGACATGTACAGTGATACGCCGTGCACATTACAAGCTGTTCGTGTAAGATGAATTCAAAAGAAATAAATGACGAACAACCCAAATAACCAAGGCAAATAACACTTTTAAAAAAACACACTTCATTATACACTACAAAAAAATTCTTTTTCAATTTTACCATGTTAGTGTTTATTTTGTAGATAATTCAGATGTTGGATACAAAGTGTAACAGAGTTGAAGATCAATATGAGTGTCCGAGTGATATGTAGTGAGGTCAACTTTGTAAATTGAAATTTGTGATGTAATCGAAACTGTAATGTAATTGAAATTGTGTACATATGGGAGAGCTCAAATTTATACTGTTCAAAATTGTAATAAAATATTTTTTGAATAAAATATTAGTTTGAATTTAAGTTATGTGTTAATTATTTTGTTCAACAAATATTTATTTAATTATATGAAAAAATAGTACAATAGCAAATACATTTAAATGAATATATGTATGTTGATTATCGTCAAACAAAAATTGTATAGCAGCGTATTCAACAGAATATAGTTAGACTTCATGGGACTTCTAGTAGTAAATATGTGACAGAGATTCCTTATTCGCCAGCGAATTCTGGAAGAGTCTATTTGATGCTTAAAGTACCAAGCTCAAGATGAGTATCGCTTACCATCCATAGACAGATGGGCAAATGGAAATGATTTACAAAGTCTTAGAAGATTTGTTATGAGCTTGTGTGCTAGATTTTAGAGGATCATGGGAAGACCATCCATACTTAGTCGAGTTTTCATAAAACAACAGTTATCGGCCTAGTATAGGTATGGTGGCATTTGAAGCTTTGTGTGGAAGCCATGCAAATCTCCAGTTTGTTGATTAGAAACTAGGGATAAGTTAGTTCTTAGTCCAAATTTTGTTAGGGAAGCTATAGAAAAGATTGAGTTAATTCGAGCAAGAATGAAGGAAGCTCCGTCTTGGCAGAAGAGTTATGTTGATAAGTGACGAAAAGACTTAGGTTTCTCAGTTGGAGATTATGTTTTCATCAAGGTATCACCGATGAAAGGTGTAAACAGATTCGAAAAATCAGGAAAGTTGGCATCGAGATTCGTTAGACAATTTCCTATTGTAGAAAGGATTGGGAAACTTGCATATAGAGTAGAGTTACTGGACAGTTTGGCAGGAGTCCACGAAGTTTTTCATATTTCTAATCTAAGGAAGTATATTCGAGATCCAGAGACTACTATAGCACTGAATGTGTTAGACGACTTAATAGTGGAAACAAATTTGACTATAGTTAGAAAACCAGTTCCTATAGTCATGAGAGATGAGAAGAGACTAAGGAACTTGACAGTCGGACTAGTTAAAGCCAATGTAGTGACGACGAGAGAGACTATACTTAGGAAAAAAAATAGCAGGACTAGTGACGCTTACCCTGACTTGTTTCAAGGTATGTTTTATCTTTATGATTTATTTGTATGACTACCTTATCATAATTTCAAAGATGAAATTCTTTAAGGAGGGGAGTCTGTAACACCCCAAATATTTTTTAAATAACATTATTCACGAGATTTAATTAGATAAACTAAATTGAATAATGTAAAGATTTAAGTGGAGAAGAGACTGAGATTTGTGAAAGCATAAGGTAGCCATGCCTTAATGAGTAAACACATGAAATAAGAAAGATGTTATAAGATAGGGATAAAATAGGAATATGTCATATTCTTATACCCTAAACCATTAACCTATTCTCATTTATCACGTTCACAAACTGAAACTTAATACCAAGCTTGGTCGGCCACCATTAGAAGAAGAAAAAGGGGAAGATAAGCAAGAATCAAAGGACGATGCTTAATAAAATTCATTCAAGAGAAAATCTCAAAGTCCTTAATAACAAGCTAAAGGTGAATAATAGATTACATCTCATTTTATGATTTTCGGTTTTTAGTGGAGTTCCAAATTTATTTCAAAAATGATTTTCCATGTTTTGATTGATTAAATGAATATATATACTTTTTAATGATTATGCTATTTCATATGATAAGGATTAACTTGGAAAACCTATTAAATGATATTCAAATGACTTGCGCTTTTGATATAAAGTCAAAAATATTATTTTGGAGATAGGTTCAAGTTTTATAATTTTCTGAGTTATTGTGAATTTATTATGAATTTTCTAGTGAAGAAAATGGTTAAATTGGGTTTAAAATTAATTACAGCTATTATATGTTAGCTTTGGGTCAGAAATTTAAATATGTTAGAAACGTATAAAAAGTGATTTATGGGAATTTTTGGAGAATTTTCCTAAGTGTTTTTTAAGTATATAAAATTATTTAAGGCATGAGACTTAAATGTTTTATATGTTTATAAAGGAGATGGGGAAATTTGCTAAATGTTTTAAATTAATAAGTACTGAATTCGGTAGCACTTTTAGAAAAGATTTTGGAAAAGAAACTGGCAACAATCATATGTTGACAAATAAGCAAGTTGGTTGGAAAGTTATTACTTTATAGAGTTAAAAATCAGTTTTTGGTAAAAGATTGTTCTTCCACCACTTTCGGCAGCTACCGTTCAACTTCATACTATCGCATCCATCCTAGTAAAAACCAATACACATGGTAACAATGCCTTGGTACGCAATGAATAGATAGGCGAAAGACATAGGGTCAAAACGTGCTTTCGAAGGGGTCAAGGCCTTGTTTTGCTTTCAAAAGAGATGATGCTTGCTTTGCTTTCTAAAGAATTGTTTCGAAAGAGTTTTAATATGGCTTTCGTCCGAGGTTGTCGCCTTTTGTTTTAAACAAGCTTTAAACAAGGCTGAAACACTCGTTGCCACATTCTACGTTTCGACCCTATTGAGGCCATTTTTTCCTTTAAATATTGGCTTCGAAAGGGTGCTTTCGCTTTTAAATAAGAAACCACTTCTCCATGCTTTCAAAAGGGTAAGTGTCCAAACCTTCCACTTTCTTTTACTTAGGAAATTGCTTTCGAAAGAGTGCTTTCAACATAGTCTTTTAAGACCATTTGTTCTATTGAAAGATAAACCCGAAGGTTTTGAAAGGAATGTTTTAAATGATTTAGAAGCTATGTTCCACAAGCTATTGCTTGAACGCAATGCTCTCGAAAGGTTTGATTTTAGTAAAGGACTTTAATCCTCCGAATGGTGTTTAAAGAAGGTTTCGAATGGGAGGTTCCCCAATGTTTTCGAAAGGTATATGATAAAGGTTTCGAAAGGGTGATACCCTAATATTTTCGAAAGGCAAGTTTGCAATGTTTTGAAAAGAGAATGTCTAAGGTTTTATAAAGCTTTCAAAATGACACTTTCAATGGTTTCAAAAGGTCTATTATAATTTTTTTGAAATGTATGTTTTGGCCTTTTGGCTTAGAGTTCGAAGTAAAGTAGTTAATTGGTTTTAAGAGACGTACTTTCAAAGGTTTCGAAAGAGATTGTTTAAAGCTTTAAACAAAGGCTTCGAGTTTTTTGTCAACATTGTTGTGAATAAAGTATATATAACATGGCAAAGAGATTTGAGTAAAGCAAAGAATATATTTTTCTTCTTTAAATATGATTTAAAGGGTTAAATAAATTTGAAAGAAATGTTTTCAAGGAAAATTTGATGGGGTACTTGATCATAGGTAAAAGACTCGGATATCAGAATACCAGATGGGATTGGTATAGGGTCACGCGCTATGCTTTAGCTAGTAGCCCCTAGCTTATATAAGTTCAAAATTCCAGTGTGTAGGGCTTTGTCACATGTAAGACTAAAATGATGTAACATGCAGAAAGGAATATACAAAGTAAAGATAGGTTATTGGTGAGTCCGCAAAATCATTAGGATCATTTGACCTGGGAGAAGTAAGTTAGGGACAGACCGTCTAGAAGTGTGTATAGCAGAAGTTAGATTATTTATTATGTTTGGTAGGCATGATTCAACCAAAGGTTAGTAGTTAGCCAAACAAAATTATATTGCTCAGACAGGTGGTCCATTTATTACCTGATTTATATGCATATATGATATTGCTATGATTGCTTTAATCAGTTTGTTTGTTAGATTTTAATTTGCAAAAAGTATGTTTTAAAAGTGGATATTGGTGAGGGGAAACCCATCCGCTAAGCGGCGTAGTCTCACTTAATATCATATAACCGGGATGTATGGTATTATTCACACCAGGCTTTATGTCTGACTCAAAGTTTATGTTTTCCCCTTAAACTCTTGGGTGGTCAAAATTAATTTGAGCAGATTGAGAGTTAAGGGTTTTCAGGTTTAGTAGGTTGGACGAATAAAACTTTCGTAGGCGTGCAAGAGGCAAAGCTAGCTATACAGGAGCTATTTATTTTTATTTCCGCTGTGATGTATTAAGATTGTTTTGTCTATTTGAGTAATATGATCGCTCAAGGGGGCATCTTCATATGTCACTCTTGGCGTATTTTTAATAATTATATTTGATCAAAACCTGAGAATCATTTTGGGATTATATATCTGAATATGAAATATTGATTTGAAATGTAATCGAAAAGGTTGTTTTAAATCTGTGTTGATTTTATTTCACATTCATGTGCTTCTGATATTATGGATACCGATAACATAACCATATTTTATCACCGGAAATTAATACTAAGGATGACTGCATCACCTGTAGCGCTTAGCTTTGGGCCTTAAGATAAGAGATGTTACAATTGTCCTGGTTCAGAATTCCCTGGGTTGAAATTAGAAGTAATGTTCTTTTCTATTGTTGTTGCTTGCGGCACTTCACCACCCACGACGTTATTTCATTTCAATTTTGTCATTTCTTCAAATAAAACTTTTTTTGATTAGTTTAAAAGGAAGATTAAATTGGATCGGAGCTTGTGCCTCTTTCTAGTGCCAAAAAAGTTAGACCAAAAAATGGTATAACAACTCAGATGCCAAATGTAATAAATTATTCTTTGTTTTGATATATACATAGTTATAATAAGCTAATCTCATCGACTTGTCTAGTGCATGTGTGGAGATCTAGTCAAGAAAAGACTGACTATACCGACGTGATTAGTGCATATGTGAGGACCTCATATTAATGTGATTGAGGACATCATATTGATATTATAATACATCAAGATATAACTTATTACTTTGGGACTAATCATATGATAAGATCATTAAAGAAGGAAGATAAATGGGCCTTGAGGAAAGGTTCATTTTTGTCGCTATTATTTAATAAACTCGAAGTCCTCTAAAGCCGTTAGAAGTGTCATAATATATGCGTCCATGTTGGCCTTTGGATAAGATAATCTAAAGGGCTTATGTCATGCCATATGTTCAATAGGCAAAGAAAATAAGTCTCGAAGTCACGTTATTGTCCATTATGTATGGCATTAGGCAAGAGATCTTGTACTTATGTTCAAAGTCCATAGTTCATAGCTCATAGTTCATATAGATATGCATATAAAAATTCGTCATAATCCAATGCACTTCGACTAGGTTCATGTCGATTTGATCATGACAAGTTCATATTATGCAACTTCAAGCCAATAATGTTCAATAAAGTCATAATTGAAGTCAATATGCATGGCTAAGTTCATGTTCGTTCAATTCGGATGCGATTAAAGTCAGATTGAATTATCCCCAATTAGGGTTACAAGATTTCAATTCGAGAAGAGAGAGAGAAATGAAAATTTTGCCCCTCAAATGTCGCCCTTAAGGTCGTATTTATAGAGGTAGGCGGACCCCCTCTTCACATCTCTCATCTTCGACTTGATGGACTTCAGCGGCTTGGGACTTCTATAGTATTTATCCTTTTTTTGGTCTTTATGGAGGCGGTATCGTCTTACTTTCACATCTTCGATGTTGTCAACCATCATTGTTAGTGTAAAAGTGGTATCATCGAGGCGCTATGGACCATGTCCCCGTGTTTGTGTAACATAGAATCTCCAAGATGGTTGATGATGCTAGCGACGACGTCCTTTAAATTGTGCCAAGGTCTTCACAGCTAACGATGTTGTTTACCATCGACATTCCCTTGCTTGATCATGTGATTCTCTTTGAATGGCGAAGTGGGTCAATGGTCAAAGAACAATGTGATTTTCAACAATGAGCGTTGTGGCCTTATCTAATCTAAATTCTTTTGATGTGCTTGTAAGATGGGATGCCACTATGGTGTTGATAGTCTCTTCGACTATTGATGAAATGCCTCTTTGCTGTCAACCTATCACTGATACTTAATACCTTCGAAGTCATTTATATATGGTGTCGGTAATGTGCAATGCAGTTAGGATCGAAGTCCTTCCTATCCCTGTTGATGTACGATGTGGTTGACACGTTTTTGGGTTTTAATGTTGTGTGAGAGGCGATGAGATATACCATCGAAGATGGACGTTTTCAGCTTCGAGGAGGTATGTTATTGACGAAATGACTAAGCACGGAGAGACCCTCGAAGAGGCACGTTGTTGGCTAAGTGTGGTTTTATTCTTCGGTATAGACTCCATAGTCTTGATCTTCTCGTGATGTTCACTACTTATATCATTACTTTCGATATTGAAATTGTATGGAAAACACATGTTTTTGACTGATGGCGGAAGTGAATTTTTACATTTTTAAATGATATTTGAATAAACTCCCTTAAAATTTTGTTAAATTTTTAGTATTTGGAAAATATTTTTTTTCCTTGTATGACCCACCGTCCGTTGGTTTCTGTTACTACCGGCCAAAACTTAAAACCAATATTCAATTGCATTAATCGGGAATAAATGAGTGCAACTATATACACCCAATTTTCTCCTTCTCTTACTCGCTTCTTTTCTCACCCACCAATATTTTATAAAATACTTCTCTCACCCAAATGCATTCAACTCATGTTTTTTTTTTTATAAAAAAAAAATTCATTCTTTCATCTTCTTAAAAATATAACTACAAATAATAATCGTCAACTCAATCTCACCAACTTCAGTCTTTTTCCTACAAATTTTCAACAATTCAAAATTTTATTAAACAATTATAGTTAATTTAATAATTGTTTAAACTTAATATATCAAGATGTTAGACAATTTCTTTTGAAATATCTCTTCAAGCCTTAAATATTTAAATATGGAAAGGAGCTGCAAAGATATAAATTGTTCAAGGTTATAAATAAATTTGAAGTGAAATTTTGTAAAAATTTAAATTTGTTGAGTTAACTACGATAAGGCGTTTGATGTGTCTGTTCTTGGTTCTTTTATCATCTTTTTAATTGGTATTAAAGAATGCATCGGTGAGCGTGTGTATAGTGCGACCCAGAAGAAATAAGCCACGGAGGCACTCAAGTTTGCAAACATCACAACTTTTGTACACCACCTTGACCAAAAAGGTCCAAAACGCCTAAATCTTACAGTAAACAGGTCAAAAATATAAAGCATGTTATAATTGAACAAATATATGAAAGACTCGATAATTATATTGATTGTGAAAGTTGGCAATGTCAGGTAACACTTTAATAAACTAATCCAAGAAAGCAAAATCCCAAAGTTAAGCATCAATAATTCAGTCAAACAATTAAAAAGATTATTTTTTTATTACCAAGAGAAGTTATTCATGGCGGTGCTAATCATTTAATGTCTTCCTGTGTATAAATTCTACACTTATTATCCCTCTATAATTTCTATAGCTCAGATTGGATAGAGTTGATATTTTTTAGCGTGTTCCCTGAAAAATTGCTCCATTGATCAAAATAGCAATTTAGCAAAGACTCATAACTCGGTATCTTTCATCTCACTCCTCACTGTTTATTTTTAGCGAAGATTGAAGAAAGATTTGATCTTTAATTGCCTCTATCATCTAATCATCTTTTCGCTTCAACTTTATCTGTACTTGAAGATACTTTTTCTGCTATTATCCTAATCTTAGCTGTGATTAATATGAAACATTGGTTCTTTGTAGCGATTTATTAGTATGAATTGGGTTAGTGACTTTTGAAGATATCTCTCAGATTTGTTTGGTTTGGTCAATTAAATCAGTTGGAGCAGTTGATTCTTTTTGAATAGGTTCATATTTGTCAGGAATCTCATGACTTAAGATGAAGTATATAACTAGTGCTATACGTTGAGTTATTACATTTGGGTTGGAATAAAAAGATATCATCTACAAAATGAATGGGGATCAGATGAACCAACACAATTCTCCTACTAATCAAAATTGGCAATATGAGAACATTCTGCCCAATTCATCGATTCCTAATTATCAGACAATGGATATTTCTTCAAGCAACTTGCATGTTCCTCCAAGACTTGACATGGGGTTGTTTTTGCCCACAAATATTGGAAGTCTTCCTCCTGCTTTATCTGATTTTCCAATTGATTCTTCCTTCATTGAGCGTGCTGCGAAGTTTTCAAACTTCAATGCTGGTAATTTTAGTACATTATTAGGCAATCCTTCTGGATTTTTAAAGACTGATACAGTTAGAGAGAGTTCTATGAATGCTGATGGCACGAGGTGCGAAAGTGCAGTGAATATGCAAACAAAGAGTGGAAATGGAGTTGAAGAGCCTCAAGATGTAAATAATTTATCTGTAGATTCGAGCTCAAGAGGGATCAATGTTAAGAAAAGGAAGTCCAATAGTCAGGTAAATGGTTACACGACTGTCTTACTTGCAAAGTTCACTTATGTTAGAGTGTGGTTTTGCAACTTCTGTTGTTAGTGAAAATCTTGATTTTCTAGTAGACTTTGGCTTTTGGTTTAGAGTTCTTAAATCCATATCATGCAACATAAGAATTGACATGAAGTATAACTGTTGTTATGTGATCGCAATATATAACCCTCATCATATTTCAAACATACATAAATACCATTATGGGTTATTATTTTCAAACAAAAAACAGCTTTCCATTTCTAAAATTATCAAATATCTTGATTTCATAGAATATGGAACTTGACCATATACAAGGAAGCCAACAACATTCTTCTGAAGTAAGAAAAGAGAATTCTGAATCTAAGAACATAGAGTGCAGCAGTTCAACTCCGACTAGTGGTAAAAAGTCATCTGGAAAGAAAACAGAGGTTAACACAGAAGAACCTAAGCAAGACTATATTCATGTTAGAGCACGAAGAGGCCAGGCAACAAATAGCCACAGTCTTGCTGAGAGAGTAAATATCTAATTTAAAGGATTAAAATTTTATATTTTGGTATTACACTTTGTTGTAAATATTTTTGTGTGTTGCAGGTTAGGAGGGAAAGGATTAGTGAAAGAATGAAATATTTGCAAGACCTCGTGCCGGGTTGTAGCAAAGTATGTTGATATCTTTTCAAGTTTATTGGCCATGTTAAACTATATGTTATACATGCTAAGCTACACCAGCAACATATCGTTTTTATTCGAATTAAATATGAGGAATATGGTTGTTCAAGAATGTTGCCATGTAATCTTGAGTCCTTGATTTGTGTTTTACTTATTATAAAAAAAGATAAAAGGGGGGAGGGGGGAATCAAGTTTTACTTTGGGGTAATGATAACATGAGCTGCTTGGTACTGATATGATAATGCTAGCCTTTTGAACTCCTAAATATGCTAAAATGCATCGATTAATTTAGGCCTCTTGACCCTTGATTTGGAGGTCCAGATATATACATAAACTACATTCCTTATCCCTTGTTAAACTATGATTCATCATCCAGTTTTTTGGCAAATCAAACTAGACCGAGTAAGATAGCTTTAGTTAATCAACAGAATAGAAGCAGACATTGCAAATTATTCTCACCACAATCAGAAAAAAAAGCTCGGAAGAACCTCTTAGCTACAGTTTCTTAACCAAGTTGCAATGCTATATTTAACACTAGCTGCAATCATGTATATATGATATTTAAAAATCATTTACAAATGGTAGTAGATTTTCCATAGAAAAAAGATGGAAGGGAAAATCTGTAGACTAATACATAACCATAAAAGAGTATTAAAGCAATTCAAACAAGAAAACATAGTAGTTTAAAATTTACATTCAAAGTGAGGTAAAATCAATCATTTATGTATGGCAGGTTACAGGAAAAGCAGTCATGCTGGATGAGATCATTAACTATGTACAATCTCTACAAAGGCAAGTTGAGGTACGTTAATGCATGTGCAATTTGTTTTCCGGTCTTGGAGTTTCAAACTTATATGTAAGATAATTAATATTATCCATCTTTACAGTTTCTATCTATGAAGCTCTCTACCGTGAATCCGGGCATTGATGGAAACATAGAAAGGCTCTTATCTAAAGATGTAAGTACAGTTGATCAATTTGCGAAATTTCTTTTTCAACTTGATGAGTATGCAAATTATATACTTAAATATAGCGTCCCATGATATTGCTCAAATAAACTACGGATTCTGTGTCAGAAATCCCCTTAGTTTTCCATTATTTGATATCATTTTTTTTAATGACAGATTCTTCAACCTCAAGTTGGATCTTCTTCGTTGGGTTTTTTGCCTGATATAATGCATCATCCACAGTTTATGCAGTCTCAACATGGTATGCTGCAAAATGAGATTCCAGGCATGGTAAATCATTCAGAATCTATTAGAAGGGCAGTGAATTCTCAGTTTCCAGCTTTGAATCTTCTAAAGGGTCCCTCTCCTCAGGTATTTTTGTTTTCTTCATAAGGTTTAACTGTCATTTTTCTAGCACTGCGTTTTCTTTTTTTTCCTTTTTCCTCCTCCTCCTCCTCTTTTTGTGTGTAAAATGCATGCTTGAAAGACACTAATTCCAACTATGTAATATGTATGCCATGTTAAATTCAAGCATTATAACTTGTTTGTAATAATGACTAGACTTCTGTTGGATGTTCCCATGCTGTTTGCATCGATTCTTATTAGTATTGTGCATGAGTAGTCAAGCCATCTTCTATTATAGTATGCTTCTCTATTTTAAGATCCTGATATATTCCCCACACCTCCTTTTCTCCCCTTTATTATTTTGAAACTTGGTTCTTTTACTGATGACGCTAAAGAACAGTTATATTTTTCGCGTTGTTATATATACATACATCTGTCTGTGTGTTTATAGACATATTTTGACATTATTTGTTCAATCAACAGCTACCAAATCCATGGGATACCGAGCTACAGAATATGCTTCAGATGAATTTTAATGCCAACAATCAAGAATTCGATGGCAAAGCTCATAACACATTTCAACAATAATATATGAAACCCTACTACTGAGTTTCTTGAACTTGTTAAGATACTTTCATCTCGCCCGTGGATCAACTACATGGAAACTGCGAAGAGATAAAATTTGTATGCATATACTGTGATCAACAGGCCTTCTTTTGCCATATCAGACTCCCGTTTACTATTTATTTCTGTTAATCAAGATATATCAGAAAGTTCATTAATGAAACGATGCTTGGCGTTGTATTAGTTATTTTTATAGTGGAAGATGTTGTTCTTTCATTCGTCTCCGTTTTATTATATCAACAAATAAATTGAGTTATCTTTTGTGTCTGAAACTTAATTTTAATTTGTATATTAACATGAGCTTTTGATGATGTTACAATTTCAATTGGAATGATGGATTTACACTGTTGTTATGGTGAGAATTTCTTTGGTCAGGAAGAAACTTTTTCTTCACAAGTAAGTCGTTGAAATAATGCTGTTATCTTTCTTGGAAGGATATGCTTAAAATAGAGTAGCTATCCAGTTTGAGTGGTTTGATGTTTTAGATTTGATACCATGTCCACATGTAATAATTTGGCTTTAAAATAAAGTCAGAGGTTTCTGTTTTTGTTTTTGACGTTGTTATAATAGAAGTCTCTGTAGATATAAATATGTAAATCTAGTCCCTATTTTTTTGAAAAATAAAAAGGAAAGGTGTTTTGCATTTTTTGAAAGAAATTGCAAGCTAACTTGCAATTTTTTTACTATGAATTTTTTTTTTAAATTTTGGAAATTTTTAAGTTTTGTTATTTTTGGAAAGTGCAAGTTAATCCGCGCTTTCTATCTTTTGCTTTGAATTTTTTTTGAAATATATGAAAATTTTGAAATTTTTGGAAAATGCAAGTTAACTTGCGCGCGCAAGCTGGTTTGCGCTTTCTGATTTGAATTTTTTTTCGAAAATATTTAAAAATTTTGAAAATTTTCAAAAGATCAAGAAAGCGCAAGCTAATTTGTGCCTTTTGATTTTGAAATTTTCAAAAAAGTTTAAATTTTTGAAAAGCACAAGTTAGTATGCACTTTCTACAAGGAAAGCGCAATGTAGTTTGCACTTTTTGATTTTGAAAAAATAGAGACTTAATTTACATACTCATTATATTACAACATAAAAAATAAGGACCTTCAGTGCAAAGCCTTTTAAAATAAACGAACAAACAATAGATATTTGTAGTATTTTCGGAAAACAAGAATTATATAAATGAAAGCTTAAGTCTTGAAAGTTCGTACGTTGTTTCAGCTTTAAAATTCTTTGGATCATTTATTTCACAATTGAAATTCTCAAATTAGTTTTAAATTATTACGTATGTTTGAGTATTCTAAAATTTGGTCTTGAAGTTGAACATCTTTAATGGAAGGTTGATTCGAAACATTTTTTGGTATACATCCTTATGATTATAAAAAATTAGCGTTATATTTCTTCAATTTTTTTTTATAACTTACACTCCTATTTTTTCTCCTAAAAGGTGAAATTTACGGGGGTATTTGAGTAATTTTACTAAGCTTAACATGCGTTTTAGGATATATGTTATCATTCAGCCTTTTGACAAGGCAGTATACGGACGAACTTGACTAGTCAAACTTGAAAACTATTAAGTTAGGAAGCCCAAATAGTCAAAGAGTCTAGAAACCATGTACGTACAGCATCATGAGGTAAAGGCCAAACCATGTACAAGTTAGTATGCACTTTCTATAAGGAAAGCGCAATGTAGTTTGCACTTTTTGATTTTGAAAAAATAGAGACTTAATTTACATACTCATTATATTACAACATAAAAAATAAGGACCTTCAGTGCAAAGCCTCTTAAAATAAACGAACAAACAATAGATATTTGTAGTATTTTCGGAAAACAAGAATTATATAAATTAAAGCTTAAGTCTTGAAAGTTCGTACGTTGTTTCAGCTTTAAAATTCTTTGGATCATTTATTTCACAATTGAAATTCTCAAATTAGTTTTAAATTATTACGTATGTTTGAGTATTCTAAAATTTGGTCTTGAAGTTGAACATCTTTAATGGAAGGTTGATTCGAAACATTTTTTGGTATACATCCTTATGATTATAAAAAATTAGCGTTATATTTCTTCAATTTTTTTTTATAACTTACACTCCTATTTTTTCTCCTAAAAGGTGAAATTTACGGGGGTATTTGAGTAATTTTACTAAGCTTAACATGCGTTTTAGGATATATGTTATCATTCAGCCTTTTGACAAGGCAGTATACGGACGAACTTGACTAGTCAAACTTGAAAACTATTAAGTTAGGAAGCCCAAATAGTCAAAGAGTCTAGAAACCATGTACGTACAGCATCATGAGGTAAAGGCCAAACCACTCCAAGAGACGGAAATGCAAAATCCACCGAAGGGTGGACCAGTACCGATCCAACCACTTGGATAGTACCGATCCACAACTTTTCATCCAATCCATCCCTAACTCCTACTTGTAAGTGATGGTGCTAGAAATCTATTTCAAGTTCCATTTCGTCGATCCCATGCAATTCTCTATCGATCTTCACGAACATTTGAAGTCAGCAGCCTATTCTTCCATCCATCATTTGGACTCAAAGCAAGCTATAATAATGCAAACAAGATGGAAATCATGAAACTAACCATGATCGAGCCAAGAAAAAGCATTCAAAGTGATCCACATGAAGATCTTATAAATCGATACTGATCCACGAATATTGATGACGTTTCCCCCATTTTTCTCAGGAGAACTAGTCTAGGCGTGGAAAACAATGTGAAGATCGTGGAGGAAAGCTTTTAAGTAACCTATAACTATAAATAGGAGAGCAGTGACTCATTTTAAGATCTTTTTTACTTCTCTACAACTTTCTAAATTCACTTGTACTCCCACAGATCCATATCGATCCTTAAAATAAGAAGTATAAACAACACCATAAACCGTCAATAAAGTTAACTGGATGCAGATAATGATTAACCAAAATCACTATAAAACTCTAGTATCTTGTTTCTATGTGTCTTTATTTAGTTTCTTCCTTTTTTTCTCTACCATACTTATTTGGGTGTTTATGCCATTTTTGGTTCAAATATATGTCAATACCTCATAACCACTGGAATACACGTTGGAGTTGTCACTTTTAAATTGGAAAACGAGAGATAAAAAAGAAAGAATTTGAAAAAGAGGGATGTGGAAAATAGTTTCTAAAAGAGAAGAATATAAAACAAATAAGTTTTGAAAATAGGAAGGTGTCCTTAATTTCCATTTGAATTTGATTTTAATTTTAGGGAGGAGATTAAAAAAATTCTTTCCTCCCACTCCTCCATAGTCGAGTGGGAAGAATTAACCCTTTAAATAATCATAGAAAACCGTTTATAACATAGTAAGATTTAAACCTCGTAAACATTTCTCAAGCGTTGATTTCTTCCTCTATCTCAGTTTCAGTTTTTATGTCAACAACTTAACTCATCTTCCAAAATTTTAAATTTTCACAAAATTCAAAATCGAAACATACACTTTGATCTGTTTCATAATCTCCTCTTCTCTTCATTTAATTTTATCAATTTCAAACTTTAAAACCCTTACCCTAATTTCTATGGTTAGAAGAAGAAAAAACATATTCTGCCAATTTTAATGATGGACAATTCAACTCTCAGTAAAAGATGTTGTTGACGAAGGAGATACCGAAGAAGTTAATTTCAAAAATGTATCTTCAAGGCTATAAATAGATTCATCTTCTGGCTAGTCAAATGATATTCCAATGTCAGTAGATGTGGATTGTTATATAGTGACTTCTATTTCAGGAATGTTTTGTATGTTAGTAGTTCCAGATGGAAGTCCTGATTTGGTGATGTATACGGATGTATGTGGAAAAGAACTAGAAGTTGTGTTAATGCAGAGGGGTAAAATGAATACCTATGCTTCTAGACAGCTCAGGCCGCATGAAGTTGGATATTCAACCCATGACTTGGAGTTATCTATGGTAATTTTTGCCTTGAAGCTGTAGATACATTATCTTTTGGGAGAACTATTCGAGTTTTATACAAATCATAAATCTTTAAGCACTTATTCTCATAGAAGGAGTTGAATATGAGACAGCAGAGATGGTTGGAGTTTTTAGCTGCTTATGATTTTAGAATTGAGTACATACCAGGGAAAGAAAACAAAATTGTAGATGCGCTTAGTTGGAAACATCAGAATGCAGTGTTAGCAATGATGTCGGAGTGGAAAGACTTGGAAGCATTGGCTACTTGTAGTGTACGGTTAAGATCGACTTCCAGTTCTAGTAACAGTACCTCAATGTTATCTTGTTTGGAAGTTCGACCAGTATTGATTGATGGAATTACTTATAAGTAAAGAGATGATCCATTGCTAGCTGAACAAATTACAAGATTGGAAGATGGAGCCGAGAATGAAGATTTGAGAAGCTTTATCTTTTGATCGTAATGAATTGCTAAGGAAGTAAGGACGAACATGTGTTCCAGATGTGGGAAACCCAAGGATAGAAGTCCTTAGAGTTTCTTCTGGTAAGGTATGAAAAGGGATATAGTCTTATGGGTAAAAAGTATTTGAATTGCTAGCAAGTAAAAGCCGAGCATTGGAAGCCTAGTGTATTGCTTCAACCTTTAGACTTATCAGTATGGAAATGTGATTTTATAACTATAGATTTCATAGATGGATTGCCAAGGTTGAATCGATGAAATGAAAATATCTACGTTGTAGTGGACAAACAGACTTAGAGTGCACATTTTATACCCGTTAAGTCGACAAGGACGGCATCTGTTTTACCTTAGTTATTCATGAGAAATATAGTTAGACTACATGGAATTCCTATTAGTATAGTCAGTGACAGAGATTTCTAGTTCACTAGCGAATTCTAGAAAACTCTACAAGAAGTTTTAGGTACCAAACTCAAGATAAGTACTGCTTACCATCCACAAATTTAAGGTCAAATCGAAAGAGTTGACAAAGTCTTAGAGGATTTGTTGAGAGCTTGTGTTCTAGATTTTGGAGGATCATAGGAAGACCATGTACACTTAGTCGAGTTTCTTATAACAATAGTTATCAGACTAGTATAGGGATGACACATTTTGAAGCTTTATACGGAAGGATGTGTAAATCATGCATATGTTGGTTAAAGACCGGAGATATTAGTTCTTTGTCCGAATATGATAAGAGAATAGAAAAGATTAAGTTAATTCGAGCTAAAATGAAGGAATCTCGGTCTAGGCAGGAGAGTTATGTAGATAAGAAGTGGAAAGACTTAGAATTCACATTTAGTATCACCAATGAAGGATGTAGTAAGATTTTGGAAGCCAGGGAAATTGACACCTAGATTTGTTGGACCATTTCCTATCACTAAAAGGACCGGGAAACTTGCTTACAGGATAGTTACTGAGCAGTTTAGCAGGAGTCCAAAAAGTTTTTTATGTTTCTAATTTGAGGAAGTATGTTCGATATCCAAAGACTGCTATAACTCCAACTACTTTGGAAGGCTCGGTAGTGGAACTGAACATGACAGTTAGTACACAACCTTTATAGACAACCAATTTGTACCGTGGATAAGGACATGAAAATGTTAAGAAAAAAGACAGTCAGATTAGTAAAAGTCTAGTGTAGTGACAACAAGAGAGACTGTACTTGGAGACAGAGGACGAGATTAGGGTCACTTATCCTGAATTGTTTGATGGTATGTTAATCTATGCTTATATGTTCGAGGTGTGAACCTTATTGTAATTTCAAGGGTGAAATTTTTTAAGCAGAGGAGTCGGTAACACCCCTAATTTTGATTAACATAATTTAGGATATTTAATTGAATAAATTAATGTAGAATGATAAGGAGATTGAGATTTGGTAAATATAATGGGTCGAGCCTTAAGTAATAAACTAATGAAATAATTGGAACCTTAATACGAAGAAGGATATATGAGGAGGGAAAACGGGAAAGGGGCACATTTCCTTAACTTATTCTCTCATTCTCATTTCCTCATTCATTTCATTCAATACAAACGAATTAAAAGAGAAGGATAGGTCGACCATTAACAAGGTATTCAAGAGAAGATAAGCTAGGAAGAAAGATCAAAGCTTAGGGGAATTAAATCAAAATACAAACCTCAGCCTTCTTTAATTAATCAAGGTGAATAATAGTTATGCATCTCAAACTTCAGTTATTATTTTCGGTTTAAAGTAGAAATGTTTTGATGTCATTATGCCATGTTTTATAGGATTGAATGATTACATGCTTATTGATGAATATTATGATTTATTTATGAAATTACTTACTAGGTTTTAAGTGTGGAAACCTTATTATGATTTATTTATGAAGTTACTTAATAGGTTTTAAGTGTGAAAACCTATCATCTGATACCCAAATGACTTGAAATTTTGAGATGGTGTTGGAAATATTATAGAAGTGGGTTTTTAATTTCATAACTTTTTAAACAAGTATGAATTTATTATGAATTTTTTAAGAGGAGAAAATGGTTTATTTTGGGTTTTAACTATTAAAAATAATTAATTAAAGCTTTTAGCCCTGAAAATTTTTTTGGCAAGGCAAGCGAGGTTGACTGGACCCCTACCAGAGTTTATTGAAGGAACCCAAAAATTTTTGTATGTTAAAGAATATAATAAATCAGATTTATTGTATTTTCAGGATTTTTCTCAAGTGTTTAAGGTCTATTATGAATTGTTTGAGTTAGAAAGGCTTAACTATTATATTAAAATATTGATATATAAGTTTAGCTGCAAATTGTCTTGGAAATGATAATTCTGAATAGCGGCAGTTTTTTATAAAAAAAAATTGGTAAAGAAAGTTTTATCCAATGGTATTTTGAAAAATACAAGGAGTTGGTGGAATTTTTTTACTTTTAAAGGCAAAATATCAGGTTTCATTTAATTGCGATTGTGCCACGCCAAAGTCATCGTCGATGCCTTCTACTTCTTCATGTTCGTGGTTTTCGCTGCTAACCAAATACAATATATATGATATCAACTTCAGCTGATATGGAATGGATTGGATTGGTTGAAGTAGGAACCACTGCATCAAAGTTGACATCATGGACTTTGACGAGGTCGATGCCGGGTGTCTTCAAATATATGCATTGCCGGGTGTCTTCAAATATATGCATTGACCTTGACACCATACTTTATGTAAAAGGGCAAGGTACCACATATCTATAGTGTCATTGACAACTTGTAGCGGCGAGACGACGTTGCGTATTTTGATAATGACTCTGAAAAGGAAAGGAAGCCACGTCTTTTATCGTCGGCTATATAATGCCATGTTTTATAGACTTCGACTTTATCCTTTATCGCATGTTTTCAAAGAAGGCAAAGATGTTATGTTTTGTCAACCTTAACGATTGTCGACTTTAATCTTTAATACCTGTTTTCGAAGAAAACTAGTTTACCGTCTATTATCACTTCAGCTCTAATTATGCCACTATTTTCTTTGAAGCATTAATGTCGAGAGTCGTTGGTATCGTCAAACATTTTCTATAATTTTATACTTTGCTATATGACGTGGTTAACTTCGAATTCATAGCCTGTGTTATGTTAATCAAAGACTTTAACATTTTTGGGGCATTGAAGAGGGGCAATGACCATTGGAGATATTGACGCCGACCTTAACCATTAATAGTTTTATTAAATATGGCTAAAATATGGCTCTATAGCCTATGTCTTCGAAGTGAGATAACTTCCTAGTGGTTTCGAGATTCATCAATACTATTTTGTATAAAGGCATATATATCTTGGCATAATATTTGGATAATTTAATGAGCCACAATTTTCCTTGTTTTAAAAATGATCTCAAGAGTTAAATCATTTATAATGAATCTGTTTTCAAGAAAATAGAAAAGGGTATTTTGTCTTGGATTTTACTAAAGAATTATTACTCTTTCATTTTTGGATAGATCGTGATAGGATAAACTGACCCAAATATTAGAAACTAGATGGAACTGGTGTTGGGTAGCGCCTTATACTTCAGCTGTTAGCCCATAACTAATATGAGTCCAAAATTCCAGTGCATAGAGCTTTGTTACGGTTAAGACTAAAAGTAGGTTTACACACAAAAAGGAATACATAAAGATAAGATAGGTTATTAGTAAGTCCATAAAACCTTTAGGATCACATTGACCCTAGAAATAGTAAATTTTTAACAGACCGTCCAGTTGTACTGTAACAGTATGTTAGAGAATCTGATATATCTGGTAGGCTCGAGTCAGCCATAGGTTTGTAGTTACCCTAAGAAAACTATGAAGTTGGGATTGATGGTCCATTGATTTAGCCTGGTTGGTCATAACTACCATGTTACATGCATGCACATTATTGTTTATATTGTCTATTTTAACATTGTGGTTGCAGGAGTTATTTTGTAGTGCATATATTTTAAAAAGGACATTAGTGAGGGGAAACCTATTCCACTTAGTGGTATGGACTCACTAGATATCTATAAATCGAGATGACGTATTATTGTACATCGGGCTTTTGTCTAGCTCGAAGTTTATGTTTTCCTCTTAAACTCTCGGTACTCAAAATTGAGTAGGCTGGGAGTAAGGGTTTACAAGTCAAATATGTTTTGGACTAATAAAGCTTCAGGAGACGTGCAAGAGGCAAAAACTAGCTATTAGAAGACTGTTTATTATTGTTGTTGTTGTTGTTGTTATCTGTAATGTTATGCCAATTGTTGTATGTAGGTATTGACAGTAGATGTAATTGTTTTTTGGGTAACTCTGATCAACCAAGGGGGCATCTACATATGTCGCTCTTAGAGTATCTTGTAATAGTTATATTTTATCTAAACCTAGGCAACATTTGGGATTATGTAATGAATATGAAATATTATTTTAAAAATGAAATGTGAAAGTTTGCTTTGAATTATTATTTTTAAAATTATTTCATATTCCTTTTCTTCTGATGTTTTGATACAATAACACATGACCGTATTTTGTCACTGGAAATTAATACTATAGATAATTGCAACATCTATAATGGTTAGTTTTGAGTCTCAAAATAGGGGTCGTTACAACTATCATATGCAACATCTCGAGTGTTGAACCATTTTTGTTTAACGGAAGGCTCACCACTCCACATGCCCATCAATTCTCCTTTACACCTCTTACATTAGCTAATCACATTTATATCCCTTACATTAGAAATATCTTTTATCCTCTTAGAAGTGTCTAGAACCTTCCAAGTACTTTATGAATCAAGTGCATTAATTAGTACCAAATGTCTTCATAGTTCATTATCTTAGCACAAAAGTATTCGAACAACTTATATCAATTGAAAAGCTATTTATCGATAAACCAATTTTTGGTCATATTACCAATTTCTTCTAAGAATTTATTTTTGTAAAAAAAACTTCGAACACAAGTTTATATCATTATTTATTATTTTTAAGTGGGTTAACGAGGTTATTAAATGAATTTAATAACGTTTAATCCAAGAGTCAAATATTTAAATAATTCAGATATTTAAATACGAAGTGTCAGAAATTCCTGGTCGTTACATGGAAGGTCCCTGAAGCTAGCTAGTACAAGACTACACAGATGTGCCCTCCATAGCCCAATAACTGTAGATCCCTATATGATGTCGACTGATGATGTACAACATGTATAAATAAGGGGAAGTAAGAATCCATATGTTGTAGATATCCCGAAACAATTGAGTTGTTGACGGATAGTGTAAAGTAATCACTCCAAGATGATAGTTGGATTTAAATATTTGGGAAAAGGAGATAAATCAAAAGGTAATTTGAAGGAAGAGAAGTCCAAAAGAAGGGACAAATAGAAATTTGCTTTAGGTCTGACCTAGTAGAAAATATTTTTAAAAAGTTGGGATGATTTTCATATAAAAGTTTAAGAAAAAATATACGTAATATATTTGAAATAATTTTCAAAAATATATTTGAAGATAAAAGAATCCTAATTTTTGAAACATAAGTTAATAATAAATTTTTGAAAAAATATAAAGTAATAGGTGAACGCACTTCAATGGTTCAATTAAGAAGATAATAGATTGAGAGAAAAGCAATCGAAATAAGGGAGTTTAGGTAAAGGAAGTTTGAATAGTAATAGCATTGTAAAATATGAAAAAAAAAATATTAGGAATTTATAATAACGTTAGAAACGAGAAATAATGTTAGGAGGTTATATTAAAAATAATGTTAGTAGTCTAAATAGAAGCAACATAGGAAGTTGAAGACAAAAAAGTATATAGACGTTTTACATCGTTATGCGCATTTATTGCAAGTATCTTTTAATAGTCCCCCTCAAATGATTTTGAAAACATCGCCAAGGATTGGTAGTGGAGATAGCATGAGTGATAAGAAACTAATAGAGTGAGAGTTGTTCTTACCTACTCCATTTTTTATTATTCAAAAAATGTTTTGGAATAACAATTAAGTTTTTAAAAGAAAACCTTAATAAATGGTTTGGGTAAAAATCAAAAAAATTTAAAAGTAAAAGTTGAAAAAGATCTTTTTGCAGTTTTAAAAGTTAAAGCACTGAGTTATTTTTAAAAATTGCAAAAAGTTTTTAATTTGTACTTTCAAAGATAAAAGTTTTGGGATTAAAATACTTTAAATTTTTAATTTTTAATATTTTAAGAAAATTATTTATGAAGACCAAACCTAAATTTTTTATGGAATAGACAGAAATGACCACCTAGGTAAATGAGATAAACGATAAGGCTATAAAGAAGGTAGTGATGATTATCCATAGAGTAGCAATAGGGAATCCCCATAGAGTATAGAGAATATTGGTGAAAACCTAGGAATATTTTGTTAGACATGTGTGGAAGTTATAAGAAGAGGTGTAAATAAATGATAAATGTTATTAAACTACACTTCTAAGGTATGCTCGTAGGAAAGATCAAGAGTACAAGAAGTATATACCCAGAGTTGAGAATATTATCAAGAGATCGAGATTAAGAGAAGATAGTAATAGAGGGTAAGGAGATGACAAACACACATAGAAGACATTAATAGATTCAAAGTTAAGGAAGGTATGACAGAGGGTGGAAATGTTATTCCACCAAGCCAGTTGCCAGCGAGTTTGTAACAACCCGCATATTTTACGATTGAATATTTAAATATTTTATTTAAATATTTTTATCGTTAGTCGGATTTTAGTCCGAAAAGTTACTTTTTGCATACGGTCGAATTAGGACTCGGGACCACTTCCATTGGGTCCAAAACTCCGTTTGCGATCTTTTTGAGTATAAACTTTGATATGTTTGGAGTTAGTGGAATTTTGCCACTTTTTCATTTGGGCTTTGGGTTTGGTTTAGCCCATTAGCCTAAACTATTAACTCTAGCTCAACCCCCTCTTCCCTTCATTACTTCACTTTCATTTACTAACACTCAAGCTTCATCAAAAAATGGAGAGAGGAAAGGAAAATTAAAACTCCAAGCCCTAGTTCATTTGCAAATCTAACATCTAACTCAAAATCCAAAGAGAAGCTATTGATTCAAGCTTCTTGTGTTGAGATTGAAGTGTGGTTGATTCTTCCTTTGCTTTTAAGCTTCTCTTTCATTGGTTTTGTGAAAATGTGAGATTTTTATCTAACATCTTTGTCTATAACTATCTTTGATTGTTGGGTATGAATTCCTAACACTTAGTCATATGCATTTGCTTTTAGTTTGGATTGAATTGGTCCCAATTTTTAGTGTTTTGGGTTCAAATCTTTAAAAATCTTAACTTTGATGTTTGAACACGTTTTTGGTGATGCATCGAAGAGCCAATAGGACCGGGTAGCCGATAGGCGTAATCCCCTAGCGTCCGTGCTCGACCGGTTGCAAATTGAGGGAGTTTTGCACTTCTATCCCCTAGGTCGCTCGGCCTGCACATTTAAGTCACTCGGCCTGCATATAGGTCGCATCAACTTAGGTCGCGCCATGCTTAGGTCGTGCCATGTGTTAGGTCGTTCCATTACTTAAGTCGCTCGGCCATATGTTAAGCCGCATCTCTTAGGTCGTTCCATTACTTAAGTCGCTCGGCCATATGTTAAGCCGCATCTCTTAGGTCGTTCTATTACTTAAGTCGCTCGACCTACTCTCACCCCTTAGGTCGCGCCATGTGTTAGGTCGTTCCATTACTTAAGTCGCTCGGCCATATGTTAAGCCGCTAGCTCGTTAGGTCGCACCACTTAGGTCGCTCGGCTTGCTCGCACCACTTAGGTCGCTCGGCTTGGTCGCACCCCTTAGGTCGTACCACTTAGGTCGCTTGGCTTGATCGCACCACTTAGGTCGCTCGGCCTGCTGCTATGGGTCGCGTCGTGGTTTAAGTCACAACCATATAGGTCGCTCGGCCTGCTGCTATATCTCGCACCAACTCAGGTCGCGCCATGCTATAGGTCACGCCATGTTAAGTTGCTCCGTTAGGCCGAATGTTATTTCTTAAGTCGCTGATCCCTTGTGTCGTATGCCGTGGGATCGTATGAGTTGAGCCGCTGATTTCTTGTGTTGTATTGTGATAAGTCGTAAGTCGTGGTTGTTGTGGCTGTTAAGTCGCAAGGGTATTTCCAATTTGATGGATTTGGAATCGAATTCTTTGGATTTTATTCACGTCATCGAATGTGAATTTTTGTGATTGTTTGTTTCTACAATCATTTTTGTGATTTGTTACTTTAAAAATATGAAGGTTTCAATACAAGCAGTAAATATCAAAACTCTTTCATCAAAACGATTTCAACCCTATTTTACAACAATGCTTGTTTCTTAAACCGTTTTCCAATCTACTAGTATATATAAACCATTACCTCACTCGTACGAGAAATCTAATTAAACGGTTTAGTAAAACAAGTGGTATGAAATGCTTACGTTTACTTCGTCGGTTAATTCTTGGACTTGTTCGATTGAATCTCTTGCGACAATTTTCGAGTGAAGATCTACAATTTGTTCGTAAATATTTAAGTTAAGCTAGTGGTTATGGGACATGAAGCTAAGCTTATATATTTACTAGCTTACTGTAATTGACACTTCTTGATGATCTTTGATGATCATTTTTGTGATTTAAACTAGCAAATGTGCGATGTATCTTTGTCTACGAGGGAGACTAAACCCCTTTTCTGTGGAGCTTCGGCTCAATTTGGTGGGGTAGCGACCCATGGTCTTCGGGCCGTTTTGTGGAGCTTTGGCTCAAAATTAATGGTTAGCAACCATGGAATAGCGTTCCATTTTATGATACACATGTTGGTGAGTTTTCATGCTCCCACTTTGTGATAGGCCTCCCCCTTTTTGTGATTTTTGGATTTCCATTGATGATTTCTAGAATTTGTGTTTCACCACTTTTCGTGATTTACATTGATAAGTCTTATCAATATTTATGCATTGGTGAATTTATATGTCATTAACTTTTGTGATTGGCATTGATATAATGATCAATACTGATGGTTTTAACGAATAAAAACAAAGAGTATGACATTCTTTTTGATCTTTGAGAAGATTCTTGTGATATTGATTAATATCTTGTTGATTTTCAATTACATACTTATCACAGTATGGTTTTATGGTTATCATACGTTTTTGTCATATCTCTTATTCTATTTTATTTCATCTGATATTTATAGTTAGACTGATCCGTTTATTATTTTCTTATTAAATAATACTCGGGTCAGACCGAGATGTTACAGGTGCTTCTGCTTGACTACACATCTAGGATTATCACCCTGACTTTTGGCTAACTACTTAGATTGGTAGTTTATTTTGTTGTATACCTTTGAGATATAGACTCCTTGATGTATACATATTCTTTTATCTAGCACTTATAACTATTCTTTTGTGATATTGTGGATCTTGTCTGACCACTACTCCGATGAACACTTTTATGTGTTATATATTCATATCTATTTCCGCCTTTGTGATATGGATGTCTGTGACTGATTTGTGTTATGTTTATTTCTATATTTGTTTTCGAAGAATATATATAGCCACCTGGTAGTAGCTTTGAGTTTGGATCGGTATGTCTGATTTCCTTCTGAAACCAGATGCATATTGTACTATCTGAGATATCGGTGCTCGCACAAAGCAATTACGTGGATGGTCGCTCCTCAACAGCCTTATTCTCCGCGCTAGTTGACGGCATTACCCCGTAGTGTCCTTGGCTAGAGTGGGTATAGAGGTGAGGGGTCACAGCTTGGTATCTGTGACGTCCCACCTCTATACCCACACTAGCCAAGAACACTATGGTGTAATGCTCTCAACTAGCACGGAGAATAAGGCTGTTGAGGAGCGACCATCCGTGTAATTGCTTTGCGCGAGCACCGATATGTCAGATAGTATAACATGCTTTTTATTTCAAGAGGAAAATCCGACTACCGACACAAACTCAAAGCTACTACACAGTGGCTATAATATCTTCAGAAACAAATATAGAAATAAAATAACATAAACCAGCCACAGACAATTCATATCACAAAGGCGGAAGAAGATATGAATATATAACTAACACATGAAAGTGTATATCAGAGTAGTGGTCAAAAAGATCCACAATATCAAAAAGAATAGATACAAGTGCTAGACAAAAGAATAAGTATACATCATAGAGTCTGTATCTCAAATGTATACAACAAAAACTACTAAACTAAAGTAGTTAGCCAAAAGTCAGAAGATGGTTCCAGATAGGAAGCCATGAGGAAGCACCTGTAATATCCCAGTCTGACCCGAGTATTATTTAAGAAGAAAATAATAAACGGATCAGTCTAGCTATAAATATCAGATGAAATGATACAGAATAAGAGATATGACTAAACGTATAATAATCACAATGCCAAGCTGTGATAAATAACTAATTGAAAAATCAACAAGAGATTAATCAATATCGCAAAGTTCTTCTCAAAAAATAAAAAGGAATGTCATACTCCTAATTTCATTCACCAAGCCACAATAAATAACATATATATCAATGCCAATCGTAAAAGTTGGTGAAACATAAATTCCAGAATTCAACACACGAAATCCAGAAGTCACAAGAAAAGGATGGCCAAGACATTGATGTAGTGCAAATGGTACATCCAATGTATCAAAAGCATATCATTGATGTAGTGCAAACGGTACATCCAATGAATCAAAAGCAAAGACATTGATGTAGTGCAAACCGTATATCCAATGTATCAAAAGCATATCATTGATGTAGTGCAAACGGTACATCTAATGAATCAAAAGAAAAGACATTGATGTAGTGCAAACGGTACATCCAATGTATCAAAATCAAAAACATTGATGTAGTGCAAACGGTACATCCAATGTATCAAAAGCATATCATTGATGTAGTGCAAACGGTACATCCAATGAATCAAAAGCAAAGACATTGATGTAGTGCAAACGGTACATCCAATGTATCAAAAGCAAAGACATTGATGTAGTGCAAACGGTACATCCAATGTATCAAAAGCATATCATTGATGTAGTGCAAACGGTACATCCAATGAATCAAAAGCAAAGACATTGATGTAGTGCAAATGGTACATCCAGTGTATCAAAAGTATATCATTGATGTAGTGCAAACGGTACATCCAATGAATCAAAAGCAAATACATTGATGTAGTGCAAAAGGTACATCCAATGTATCAAAAGTATATCATTGATGTAGTGCAAACGGTACATCCAATGAATCAAATAATTCGGAGCATCGACGTCGTACAGCGTGACATCCGATGGACCAAGTCAAAAGACATCGCACAATGCTAGTCTAAAACATAAAAATGATCGTCATGATCACAGAGAAGTGTCAATTACAGTAAGCTAGTAAATATATAAGCTTAGCTTCATGTCCCATAACCACTAGCTTAACTTAAATATTTACAAACAAATTGTAGATCTCCACTATAAAATTGTCACAAGAGATTCAATCGAACAAGTCCAAGAATTAACCAACGAAGTAAACGAAACGTTTCATACCACTCGTTTTACTAAGTCGTTTAATTAGATTTCTCATACGAGTGAGGTAAAGGCTTGTATATACTAATAGATTGGAAAACGGTTTAAGAAAACGAGCCTTGTAATAAAATAGTGTTGAAATCCTTTGAAGAAAGAGTTTTGATATTTACTACTAGTATAGAAAACCTTTATATTTTTAAAGTGACAAATCACAAAGAAGATTGTAGGAACAATCAATCACTAAAATTCACATACGAAGATGTGAATAAAATCCAAAGAAACCGATAAAGAATCCATCGAAATGGATATTCAAAAATCCCTAAAAAGGAGTCATCAAAGGCATAATAAATGATAACAACAAATAGGATCATCACGAATCGATTTAAATTGGAATTCTCAAGCGAATAGGCAAATAGGCAAAAAGAGTGCAGGTTCAGACGTCTAAAATCAAGGATTCAGACGTCTGAATCTGGAAAATAAATATTTTCCAAAGACAGAATTCAGACGTCTGAATCCTTGAAACCAGATGTCTGAAATAGGCACTTTTTAGCCTATTTCCTTTCTGGTTCCAAATGAACCAATTCAGACGTCTGAAATCATATATTCAGACGTCTAAATCTGGGAATAGAAATCTTTCCAGAACAATATTCAAACGTCTGAATCTTACGTTTCATTCGTCTGAATGAAGGGTTCAGGGCATTCCCTGAACCTAGGCCAAAAATGGCCAAACGAATATCGGAAACGATCGAACGAGCAAATGACGATGACTAAGGAATTACGTCGAACGACAACCCAGCCTAAACGGCTCTTCGATATGCCTCAAATATCAATGTCCAAATATCCATAATAGGATTTTCATAAATTAGACCAAAACACCAAAAATTGGAATATACACTAAACAATCCAAGCCAAAATCAATTGCACAAGAATAAATGTTAGGAATTCATACCTAATAATCCAAGATAATTATAGACTAAGATGTGAGATAAAAATCTCACCTTTTAACCCAAATCAATGAAGAAGAAGCTCGAAATCAAAAGGAAGATCAACCACCTTCAATCCCAACTCAAGAAGCTTGATTCTAAGCTTAAAAGAGAAATATTTCCCAAATTAGGTTTAGGAATTTTCTGAAATTGAATGGAGAAAGAGTTGGAGAAGATGAAGGAGGTGCCTACCAATGGGTTCACTTGAGTTTGGAGCTAGAAGTTGGATTTGCAAAGAAAGCTAGGGCTTAGGAATTTCCATTTCCCATCTCTTCCACCATTTTTTCTTTAGCTTGAAGTGTTTAATTAAAGAGGAGAAGTTATGAAGAGAAGGGGTTGGGCTGAGCTAATAAGGGTGCAGTCCAAACCAACGTCATAAGCGGGAAAAAGTAGCAAAAATCAACTATCTCCAAACATATTGAAGCTTATACTCAAAAAGGTCGCAAATGGCATTTTGAACTCAATGGGAGTGGTCCCGAGTCCTAATTCGACTGTTTGCAAAAAGTAGGTTTTCGGACAAAAATCCGACGAACGATGAAATATTTAAATAAAATATTTAAATATAAAAATCGATAAATATGCGGGTTGTTACAGACTCCCCTCCTTAAAGAAATTGCGTCCTCGCAATACTTAAGAAGAAAATAAAGAGTAACAACCATAAAAGCATATCAACACAAAAGAAAATTTGAAATAGGAAGTTCATCATAAAAAGCACGAAAGAGTAAGTCCGAACAGGTTCGCTCGATGAATTCCTAGGATTCCCAAGAGCAATCCTTAGGATTTGAGAACTATTGAACTTTCATAAAAAGAACATCTTTATTTCGAAGGCACTCAACCTCCGAAGCAATGATGCGAATGGAATGTTGCTCATAAGTCAAATCTGGTGAAACTTCACTTTCTTCAATAGCACCGGGCTCAAGAATAAAAATAGGAAACCTAAAAGCATTTCCATAGTTAAAAGACGCAGAAAACGTCAAGAATAACAGAAAATTGAGCCAGTGCAACGGCGTAGTACAAAAACGGTACGCCCGAGAAACGAGGAACTCGAATAATTTGGAACACCAACGTAGTACAAAAACGGTACGTCCAATGAATCCATAAACCGGAACAACAATGTAGTATAATAATGGTACATCCATTGATCCAGATAAGACGGAACATCGATGTAGTATAATAACAGTACATCCGATGAACTGAACACCATAAAAGAACATCGGACGCAAGTCTATAAAAGAAATGAGATGAAAGTCAATAAAACGAAGTATATCAAAACGTCCGATGAACTTGATAAAAAGATAATTCCATTCAGACAACATCAAAGAATCAACAACTTGTTTCCAACAAAGCGCATTGGCAACACGATTTCCCTTCCGGGAATAAAAAGAATATCAAGATCATAAGATGCCAGGAACTCGAGTCAACATGAAGTTCCTTATGAGAAAATAAATATTCCAAAGATTTATGATCAAGATGGAGAACAAATTTCTCCCCCAAAAATGATGATGCCAAACTCTAAAAGCGAAAACAACAGCCGCGAGCACTAGGTCATGAGTGGCATATCTAGTCTCAATCGGCTTTTAATGATTTAGAAGCACAAGTGATAGCACGTCATCTTTTGCAAGAGAACGGCATCCGAACCAATATGATTAGAATTGGTACAAAAGATAAAGTCTTGGTTCCCAACGGGAATCACAAGAATAAGAGTATCGAAAAGAAAGAATTTCTTTTAAATAATCTTCTTTCCTGAAAAGTTAAAACTTTCAAAATTACATTTATCTCAATGTAAAAATCTTTCTAGAAAAATTTACATTTTACAAGTCAATATATCCTGTCTGATTGTCTCATCAAAGCGTTTGGGAAATTCCTATCAATAACGTTGATCAAGCGCATCGACCAAAATTCTTAAAGCACTCAATGAGCAATACAATCACAAATTCATATTCTATAGGATAAGTAAGTTTCTCAAAAAATTCTAAGAATATTCTTTGCTCGTTTAAGATCAAAATTCAATTATACTTATAAATAAATCTTATGAAAAAGATTTGCAAAAAATTTTAAATTGCTATTTTCATCCAAAATCAATAAATACAAAAATGAAGTCATCGAGATATTCATAGAATACTCGATTTATAAAATGGATAAAACGAGATAGGCAAACTAAATGACATAATAAGTCATTCACAAGAATCATAACAAGTGCAGAATGCGGTAAGTGGAATGCTAACTTCCGCAACTTGTAGCAAATGAAAACCGGTGGTAAGGTCAAACTGAAAAGACCTTAGCACCACACAAAAGATTACTTAGGTGATAATCCTAAGACAAGCTCAAAAATACCGGAAATTTTTTCAAACTACATGAATGAGAGAAATAACACTTTCCTTATAAGTGGGCTTAAGGAATAAAATGATGCCATCAAGTTGGAATCAAAATCATAAAGGAAAAATAGAAATCTGCTTAACAGATTGAAAATGTCAAAGATGAATAGTCCACACAGGACAAATAGGATATGTGCTTCACAACGGTTAAGCCAATCCTTACAAAAATCAATTTCGAAGCCTAAGTAAAAATCGGCTCGGAAAGAAAAATCAAATAAAATAATTTCGACATCAACAAAGACAAATTGAGTGTTGCGGATCTACCATTCGGATTCACAATTCTCAAAGAAGTCATCAAGCCCAAAATATTCAAATAAAAGAATCGACAAGTTCTTTTGATATCAAAATAATGAGATGAAACCCATATCAAAAAGAACTCGAATAAGAAGATCACGATATAAAACAATGCCATCAAGGATTGAATGTAAAATACTTTGACCGAGAGAAGAGTTTCTAAGGGCTTGCATAATATTTAGCTTTCTCATGTCCTTGTTCAAAAGTTTGGGACATGCAGATAAAAGGTGACCCGGTTTCTTGCAATAGCAACAAGAATGGGGTTTTGGACACATATTCGCATAGTGTTCCTTAGAATTACAATTGTAGCATCCTCCACGATGAGGGATTGGAGTCTTTGCTACAAAAGTAGTTTGCTTCACTCTCTTATTGGGATTAAGGCTCTTGAACTTAATATGCCTCTTCTTGGAAGTCCCAATATCACAAACACTTCCTTTACCAACCTCTCCATGAAGAAGAGTAACATCCACAAGTTGATTGAAAGAAACTTCAAGTTTCAAAGGTAGAACCATTTCGGGGTTCTTATTCAAAGCATAGATAAACTCTTGATTCTTTACAAGATCCAAAAGTTGTTGAGCAGACATGAATACTCCATCCAAGGGAGTAGCACTAGATTGACCGGCGCTGGGACGGCCAGGTCTAACCATTTCTCTTCTTTAAGAAAGAAAGAAAGAAGAGGAAAAAGTTATTCTCAAAATAAATTTCAATCAAACTTGATTGATAAAACAAGGAATCATAAAGAAAATAGGATGAATCGGTACGAAGACCCGCATTAAATCCTAAAGCACGACTCCTAAGATGGACCTAGGACGTGATCCTTGTTAGATTATTCTACATTGTTTCGAAGTTTGGCTCTGATACCAAGCTGTGACTCCCCACCTCTATACCAACGCTAGCCAAGAACACTACGGTGTAATGCTGTCAACTAGCACGGAGAATAAGGCTGTTGAGGAGCGACCATCCGTGTAATTGCTTTGCGCGAGCACCGATATGTCAGATAGTATAACATGCATTTTATTTCAAGAGGGAAATCCGACATACCGACACAAACTCAAAGATACTACACAGTGGCTATAATATCTTCAGAAACAAATATAGAAGTAACATAACATAAATCAGTCACAGACAATTCATATCACAAAGACGGAAGAAGATATGAATATATAACTAACACATGAAAGTGTATATCATAGTAGTGGTCAAAAAGATCCACAATATCAAAAAGAATAGATACAAGTGCTAGACAAAAGAATAAGTATACATCATAGAGTCTGTATCTCAAATGTATACAATAAAAACTACTAAACTAAAGTAGTTAGCCAAAAGTCAGAAGATGGTTTCAGATAGGAAGCCATGAGGAAGCACCTGTAATATCTCAGTCTGACCCGAGTATTATTTAAGAAGAAAATAATAAACGGATCAGTCTAGCTATAAATATCAGATGAAATGATATAGAATAAGAGATATGACTAAACATATAATAATCACAATGCCAAGCTGTGATAAATAACTAATTGAAAAATCAACAAGAGATTAATCAATATCGCAAAGATCTTCTCAAAGATAAAAAGGAATGTCATACTCCTAATTTCATTCACCAAGCCACAATAAATGACATATATATCAATGACAATCGTAAAAGTTGGTGAAACATAAATTGCAGAATTCAACACACGAAATCCAGAAGTCACAAGAAAAGGATGGCCAAGACATTGATGTAGTGCAAACTGTACATCCAATGTATCAAAAGCATATCATTGATGTAGTGCAAACGGTACATCCAGTGAATCAAAAGCAAAGACATTGATGTAGTGCAAACGGTACATCCAATGTATCAAAAGCATATCATTGATGCAGTGCAAACGGTACATCCAATGAATCAAAAGCAAAGACAGTGATGTAGTGCAAACGGTACATCCAATGTATCAAAAGCAAAGATATTGATGTAGTGCAAACGGTACATCCAATGTATCAAAAGAATATCATTGATGTAGTGCAAACGGTACATCCAATGTATCAAAAGCAAAGACATTGATGTAGTGCAAATGGTACATCTAATGAATCAAAAGCAAAGACATTGATGTAGTGCAAACGGTACATCCAATGTATTAAAAGTATATCATTGATGTAGTGCAAACGGTACATCCAATGAATCAAAAGCAAAGACATTGATGTAGTGCAAACGGTACATCCAATGTATCAAAGGTATATCATTGATGTAGTGCAAACGGTACATCCAATAAATCAAATAATTCGGAGCATTGACGTCGTACAGCGTGACATCCGATGGACCAAGTCAAAAGACATCGCACAATGCTAGTCTAAAACATAAAAATAATCGTCATGATCACAGAGAAGTGTCAATTACAGTAAGCTAGTAAATATATGAGCTTAGCTTCATGTCCCATAACCACTAGCTTAACATAAATATTTACGAACAAATTGTAGATCTCCAATATAAAATTGTCACAAGAGATTCAATCGAACAAGTCCAAGAATTAACCGACGAAGTAAACGCAAGCGTTTCATACCACTCGTTTTACTAAGTCGTTTAATTAGATTTCTCATACGAGTGAGGTAAAGGCTTGTATATACTAATAGATTGGAAAACGGTTTAAGAAAACGAGCCTTGTAATAAAATAGTGTTGAAATCATTTGAAGAAAGAGTTTTGATATTTACTACTAGTATAGAAAACCTTTATATTTTTAAAGTGACAAATCACAAAGAAGATTGTAGGAACAATCAATCACTAAAATTCACATACGAAGATGTGAATAAAATCCAAAGAAACCGATAAAGAATCCATCGAAATGGATATTCAAAAATCCCTAAAAAGGAGTCATCAAAGGCATAATAAATGATAACAACAAATAGGATCATCACGAATCGATTTAAATTGGAATTCTCAAGCGAATAGGCAAATAGGCAAAAAGAGTGCAGATTCATACGTCTGAAATCAAGGATTCAGATGTCTGAATCTGAAAAATAAATATTTTCCAAAGACAAAATTCAGACGTCTGAATCCTTGAAATCAGACGTCTGAAATAGGCACTTTTTAGCCTATTTCCTTTCTGGTTCCAAATGAAGACGTCTGAAATCATATATTCAGACGTCTGAATCTGGGAGTAGAAATCTTCCCAGAACAATATTCAGACGTCTGAATCTTACGTTTCAGACGTATGAATGAAGGGTTCAGGGCATTCCCTGAACCTAGGCCAAAAATGGCCAAACGAATATCGAAAACGATCGAACGAGCAAATGACGATGACCAAGGAATTACGTCGAATGACAACCCAGCCTAAACGGCTCTTCGATACGCCTTTAATATCAATGTCCAAATATCCATAATAGGATTTTCATAAATTAGACCAAAACACCAAAAATTGGAATATACACCAAATCAATCCAAACCAAAATCAATTGCACAAGAATAAATGTTAGGAATTCATACCTAACAATCCAAGATAATTATAGACTAAGATGTGAGATAAAAATCTCACCTTTGAACCCAAATCAATGAAGAAGAAGCTCGAAAGCAAAAGGAAGATCAACCACCTTTAATCCCAACTCAAGAAGCTTGATTCTAAGCTTAAAAGAGAAATATTTCCCAAATTAGGTTTACGAATTTTCTGAAATTGAATGGAGAAAGAGTTGGAGAAGATGAAGGAGGTGAACTACCAATGGGTTCACTTGAGTTTGGAGCTAGAAGTTGGATTTGCAAAGAAAGCTAGGGCTTAGGAATTTCCATTTCCCATCTCTTCCACCATTTTTACTTTAGCTTGAAGTATTTAATTAAAGAGGAGAAGTTATGAAGAGAAGGGGTTGGGCTGAGCTAATAAGGGTGCAGTCCAAACCAAAGTCATAAGCGGGAAAAAGTAGCAAAAATCAACTATCTCCAAACATATCGAAGCTTATACTCAAAAAGGTCGCAAACGGCATTTTGAACTCAATGGGAGTGGTCCCGAGTCCTAATTCGACTGTTTACAAAAAGTAGGTTTTCGGACAAAAATCCGATGAACGATGAAATATTTAAATATAAAAATCGATAAATATGCGGGTTATTACAGTATCAGAGCCAAACTTCGAAACAATATAGAATAACTTAGGAGTCGTGCCTTAGAATTTAATTCGTGTCTTCGTACCGTTCTATCTTATTTTCCTTTATGATTCCTTGGGTTATCAATCATGATTGTTGATAATTATTTTGTGAATAACCTTTTTCTTCTTTCTTTCTTTCTTAAAAGAAGAGAAACGGTTAGACCTGGCCGTCCCAGCGCCGGTCAATCTAGTGCTACTCCCCAAGATGGAGTATTTATGTTTGCCCAGCAGCTTCTTGATTTAGTAAAGAATGCTCAAGCAGCCGGTTCTAATCCGGAGTCTACTCACCCTAAGTCTGGATTTGCACGTTTGTGCAACGATTATACTAATTTGGGTGGGAAGCCATTCAAAGGATCTGAAACTATTATTGAAGTCCAGGCTTGGCTGAGAACGTGCGATCGAATCTTTTCTCACATGAATCTTATTCATCTTCACCGTGTTCAGGTGGCCTCTAGTATGCTCCAAGAAAGAGCATTAGATTGGTATGAGCTTCTGATTTCTGAAATAAATGAAGCGGATCTTACTTGGAAGAAATTCCAGGAACGCTTCGAATTAAAATTTGTGCCAGAAGCTGAGAAGGTGACTTTGGCTCGTCGTTTCATTGACCTTGTTCAAGGTGAATCCTCTGTGGCAGATTATGTCGCATCCTTCGAGTCACTTTCTAAATACGGGGTCGAATACATAAACACCCCATTGAAGAAGAACCAAAGATTTGTCTATGGATTGAATAAAAATCTCAAGAAGCCATTACTTCTAAAATTAGAAGTTTCTTTTGATCAACTCATTGATATCGCTCTTCGACTTGAAGAGGAAGATAAGGGGAGTGATGTTGAAGTTATGGGTGCCAAACCAAACTTCAACAACAAGAAAAGGCCTAATAAGTTCAGAGTTCCTTATCCCAATAATAAAGGGAAGCAAGCAACTTCGGTGGCAAAGACTTCTACCTCTAGTAGTGGGCAATGCTACAATTGTGGTTCTAAGGACCATTATGTGAAAAAGTGTTCAAAGCCTCGTGCTTGTCGCTATTGCAAAAGCCCGGATCATTATTTATCTTCTTGTCCCAAACTTCAAGGCAAGAAGGAGGGAAAGCTTAATGTTGCTCAAGCCTGTGGCAACACATCTCGTGGTTAAGGTATTTCTCATTCTATCCTTGATGGCATTATTTTATTTCGTGATCACCCTATTCGAGTTCTTTTTGATACGGGTGCGTCCGTTCTTTTATATCAAAAGAACTTGTTGATACTTTTTATTGAGTGTTGTCGCTTTAATGACTTCTTTGAGAATTGCAAATCTGGTTGGTGGATACGCAACAATTAGTTTGCTTTGTAAAGATGTCGAGATTATTTTGTGTGATTTTTCTTTCCGGGCCAATTTGCATGTTGTGTGCTACTTAGGCTTTGGAATGATTTTGGGAATGGATTGGCTTAATCGCTATGAAGCCCAAATCCTATGTCCCGAGCGGACTATTCATCTTCGACATCCTCGATCTGTTAAGCAGATTTCTATTGACCTTAAAGATTCAGATTCCAGCTTGGCTGCATCTTTATATTATTTAAATCCTCATGATGATGATGATGACGATGAGGAAGATGTCATTTCTCTTATTCACGTTGTTCGTGAATTCTACGACATATTTGAGCCCGTTTTAGGATTACCACCTAAGCGAGCAATTGAGTTCAGAATTAATCTCATCCCTGAAGCTCAACCTATCACTCGTCCTCCTTGTCGTATGTCCAATAAAGAAAATGAGGAGATGCACAAACAATTATCCGAATTGAAGACGAAGCAATTTATTCGCTCTAGTTCCTCTCCTTGGGGAGCTTCGGCTATTTTTGTGAAGAAATCCCATGGTACACTTAGGCTTTGCGTTGACTACCACTTAATGATCTTACTATTAAGAATAAATATCCTTTACCTCGGATTGATGATTTGTTTGATCAGCTTAGTGGTGCTAGAGCCTTTTCACCATTAGACTTAGCTACCGGTTTTCATCAGCTTCGTATTGCAGAGGATAGCATTCCTTTGACATCGTTTCGTACTCGTTATGGATCTTATGAATGGCTTGTTATGCCATTTGGTTTAACGAATGCTCCGGCTTATTTCGTTGACCTTATGAATAGAATTTTCAAAGACTTCCTCGATGGGTTTGTTCTCATCTTCATTGATGCTATTCTTGTGTATTCAAAAACCAAGGAGGAGCATGAAAAACATCTTCAGTTTGTGTTGGAAACTCTTAGGAGCAATCAATTGAAAGCAAAATTTTCTAAATGCCACTTTTGGCAATCTCGTGTGAAGTTTCTCGGTCATATTATTTCCTAATTCGGAATTTCCGTGGATCCTTCAAAGATTGAAGCGATTCAAAATTGGAAGAGACCGGAGAGTGTGACGGAAATCCGTAGCTTCCTTGGATTGGCGGGCTATTACCGTCGTTTTATTAAAGATTTTCAAAAATTTCCATGCCTCTTACTAGCCTAACAAAGAAAGGTGTTAAATACATTTGGTCGGCCAAATGTGAAGCTTCTTTTCATAAATTAAAAGAACTCCTTTCCGATGCTCCTATTCTTGTGATTCCCGAGGGAAACCAAGATTTTATTGTTTATACCGATGCTAGTCGCATTGGTTTGGGTGTCGTTCTTATGAAAGAGAACGAGTTATTGCCTATGCTTGTAGGCAATTGAAGCCAGCCGAGACTAGATATGCCACTCATGATTTAGAACTTGCGGCTATTGTTTTCCCCCTTCGAATTTGGCGTCATTATCTTTTTGGAGAAAAATTTATTCTTTACACCGATCATAAATCTTTGAAGTATCTATTTTCTCAAAAGCAACTTAATTTGCGTCAACAACGTTGGCTCGAATTCCTTGCATCTTATGATCTTGATATTCTTTATACTCCTGGAAATGGAAATCGTGTTGGAACGATGAATTTAGTCGTAAGCAACAAGCGGTTGTTTCTATGATGATATCTGAATGGAATGATCTCGGAATTCTGTCCACCTGTGAGATTCGAGATCGTGTTTTCGATTTATGTTCATCTCTTGTTCTATGTAGCCTTGAGGCTCATCCTTCTCTTTTAGACCCATTATTGAAGCTCAAAAGCAAGATCCCGAATTGGCTCTTCTTGGCCAAAATTTTAGGGATAAAACTGATATTGAAGGTTTGAAAGACTTTGATATTGATTCTCATGGCGGTATTCGAAAATTTGGTAGACTTATCGTGCCAAATATTAGTGGTCTTCATAAAGACATTTTAGAAGATTCTCATCGTTCTAAATTTACCATTCATCCCGGTAGTAGTAAAATGTACGGGGACAAGAAGCGACTTTATTATTGGAAGGGAATGAAATCTGATATTGCTAACTCTGTTAAGTGTTGCATGACTTGCCAACTCATTAAAGCCGAGCATCAAATGCCTGGTGGGTTATTGCAACCTTTAGAAATTCCAATTTGGAAGTGGGACCAAATTTCCATGGATTTTATAGACGACCTTCCCCGTTCTCGTTCGGGTCATGATAGCTTATGGGTGATAGTTGATAGACTTACTAAATCCGTCCATTTTATTCCCCTTCGGTCTAACCGGACTGTTCCACTTTTGGCCAAGCTCTTTATTAAAGAAATTGTTAATTTACATGGAGTTCCTACTTCTATTGTTAGTGATCGTGATCCATTATTTACTAGTTGATTTTAGATGAGTCTTCAAAAAGCTTTGGGAACGAAGCTTAATTTTAGCACCGCCTATCATCCTCAGTCTGATGGATAGACTAAGCGTGTGAATCGTGCATGTGTTCTTGATTTTGGTGGAAGTTGGGAAGTTCATATTTCTCTTGTTGATTTTTCCTATAATAATAGTTTTCAATCTAGTATTGGTATGGCACCTTTTGAGGCACTCTATAGAAGGCCATGCCGATCTCCTTCTGTTGGCTTGAGGCCGGCGAGAAGCTGGTTTTAGGTCCAGATTTTATTCGTGATTCCACAGAAAAGATCGACCTTATTCGTCATAGGAAGAAAGAAGCCCAGAGTAGGCAAAGATCCTATGCCGATAACTGAAGAAGGAAATTAGAATTTTCTGTGGGAGATTTTGTGATTGTTCGTGTTTCACCTATGAAGGGTGTTGTACGTTTCAGTCGATCGGGAAAATTAGCGCCTCGATATATTGGGCCATTTCCTATCACCGAACGTATTGGTTCGGTGGCTTATCGCCTTTTATTACCGGCTCAGTTTTCTTCTATTCATGACGTGTTTCATGTTTCTCAATTACGGAAATGCCTTCGAGATTCCGATTCTATTCTTGAGCCCGGTGTTATGGAAGAAATTGAAGTTTCATCTAATTTAACTTATGAGCAACATCTTATACGTATTATTGCTTCGGAGGTCAAGCGCCTTCGAAATAAAGATGTTCCACTTGTTAAAGTTCAATGGTCCTCAAATCCTAAGGATTGCTCTTGGGAATCTAGAGAGTTCATCGAGCGAACACATCCGGACTTACTTTCCCGTGCTCTTTGAGGTGAATTTCTTATTTCAAATTTCTTTTGTATTGATATGCTTCCATGGTTGTTACCTTATATTTTCTTCTTAAATATTGCGTGGACGCAATTTCTTTAAGGAGGAAGTCTGTAACAACCCGCATATTTTACGATTGAATATTTAAATATTTTATCGTTAGTCGAATTTTAGTCCGAAAAGTTACTTTTTACATACGGTCGAATTAGGACTCGAGACCACTTCCATTAGGTCCAAAATGTCGTTTGCGATCTTTTTGAGTATAAACTTTGATATGTTTGGAGTTAGTGGAATTTTGCCACTTTTCACTTTGGGCTTTGGGTTTGGTTTAGCCCATTAGCCTAAACTATTAACTCTAGCTCAACCTCCTCTTCCCTTCATTACTTCACTTTCATTTACTAACACTCAAGCTTCATCAAAAAATGGAGAGAGGAATGGGAAATTAAAACTCCAAGCCCTAATTCATTTTCAAATCCAACATCTAACTCAAAATCCAAAGAGAAGCTATTGATTCAAGCTTCTTGTGTTGAGATTGAAGTGTGGTTGATTCTTCCTTTGCTTTTAAGCTTCTCCTTCATTGATTTTGTGAAAGGTGAGATTTTTATCTCACATCTTTGTCTATAACTATCTTTGATTGTTGGGTATGAATTCCTAACACTTATTCATGTGCATTTGCTTTTGGTTTTGATTGAATTGGTGAAAATCCCAATTTTTAGTGTTTTGGGTTCAAATCTTTAAAAATCTTAACTTTGATGTTTGCACACATTTTTGGTGATGCATCGAGGAGCCAATAGGACCGGGTAGCCGATAGGCGTAATCCCTTAGCGTCCGTGCTCGACCGGTTGCAAATTGAGGGAGTTTTGCACTTTTATCCCCTAGGTCGCTCGGTCTGCACATTTAAGTCAATCGGCCTGCATATAGGTCGCACCAACTTAGGTCGCGCCATGCTTAGGTCGTGCCATGTGTTAGGTCGTTCCATTACTTAAGTCGCTCGTCCATATGTTAAGCCGCATCTCTTAGGTCGTTCCATTACTTAAGTCGCTCGGCCATATGTTAAGCCGCATCTCTTAGGTCGTTCCATTACTTAAGTCTCTCGGCCATATGTTAAGCCGCATCTCTTAGGTCGTTCCATTACTTAAGTCGCTCGACCTACTCTCACCCCTTAGGTCATGCCATGCTTAGGTCGTGTCATGTGTTAGGTCGTTCCATTACTTAAGTCGCTCGGCCATATGTTAAACCGCTAGCTCCTTAGGTCGCACCACTTAGGTCGCTCGGCTTGGTCGCACCCCTTAGGTCGCACCACTTAGGTCGCTCGGCCTGCTGCTAGGGTCGCGTCATGGTTTAAGTCGCAACCATATAGGTCGCTCGGCCTGCTGCTATATCTCGCACCAACTTAGGTCGCGCCATGCTATAGGTCGCGCCATGTTAAGTTGCTCTGTTAGGCCGCATGCTATTTCTTAAGTCGCAGATCCCTTGTGTCGTATGCTGTGGGGTCGTATGAGTTGAGCCGCTGATTTCTTGTGTTGTATTTTGATAAGTTGTAAGTCGTGTCGCAAGGGTATTTCCAATTCGATGGATTTGGAATCGAATTCTTTGGATTTTATTCACGTCACCGAATGTGAATTTTTGTGATTGTTTGTTTCTACAATCATTTTTGCGATTTGTCACTTTAAAAATATGAAGGTTTCAATACTAGCAATAAATATCAAAACTCTTTCATCAAAACGATTTCAACCCTATTTTACTACAAAGCTTGTTTTTTAAACCGTTTTCTAATCTACTAGTATATATAAACCTTTACCTCACTCGTACGAGAAATCTAATTAAACGGCTTAGTAAAGCAAGTGGTATGAAATGCTTGTGTTTATTTCGCCGGTTAATTCTTAGACTTATTCGATTGGATCTCTTGTGACAATTTTCGAGTGGAGATCTACAATTTGTTCGTAAATATTTAAGTTAAGCTAGTGGTTATGGGACATGAAGCTAAGCTTATATATTTACTAGCTTACTATAATTGACACTTCTTGATGATCGTTGATGATGATTTTTGTGATTTAGACTAGCAAATATGTGATGTCTCTTTGTCTACGAGGGAGACTAAACCCCGTTTCTGCGGAGCTTCGGCTCAATTTGGTGGGGTAGCGACCCATGGTCTTTGGCCGTTTTGTGGAGCTTTGGCTCAAAATTAATGGTTAGCAACCATGGAATAGCGTTCCATTTTGTGATACACGTGTTGGTGAGTTTTCATGCTCCCGTTTTGTGATAGGCCTTCCCCTTTTTGTGATTTCTGGATTTCCATTTATGATTTCTAGAATTTGTGTTTCACCAATTTTCGTGATCTACATTGATATGTCTTATCAATATTTGTGCATTGGTGAATTTGTGTGTCATTAACTTTTGTGATTGGCATTGATATAATGATCAATACTTATGGTTTTAATGAATAAAAAAAAGAGTATGACATTCTTTTTGATCTTTGGGAAGATTCTTGTGATATTGATTAATCTCTTGTTGATTTTCAATTACATACTTATCACAGTATGTTTTTATGGTTATCATATGTTTTTGTCATATCTCTTATTCTATATCATTTCATCTGATATTTATAGTTAGACTGATCCGTTTATTATTTTCTTATTAAATAATACTCAGGTTAGACCGAGATGTTACCGATGCTTCTGCTTGACTTTACATCTTGGATTATCACCTTGACTTTTGGTTAACTACTTAGATTGGTAGTTTATTTTGTTGTATACCTTTGAGATATAGACTCCTTGATGTATACATATTCTTTTGTCTAGCACTTGTAACTATTCTTTTGTGATATTGTGGATCTTGTCGGACCACTACTCTGATGAACACTTTTATGTGTTATATATTCATATCTATTTCCGCCTTTGTGATATGGATGCCTGCGACTGATTTGTGTTATATTTATTTCTATATTTGTTTCCGAAGAATATATATAGCCACTGGGTAGTAACCTTGAGTTTGGATCGGTATGTCGGATTTCCTCCTGAAACCAGATGCATGTTGTACTATCTGACATATCGGTGCTCGCACAAAGCAATTATGCGGATGATCGCTCCTCAACAGCCTTATTCTCCGCACTAGTTGACGACATTACCCCGTAGTGTCCTTGGCTAGAGTGGGTATAGAGGTGGGGCATCACAGAGTTATTCAAAAGGTGCATAGTTTGTATTTCTTACCAACTACAATGTAGGGTGATGCACATTTTATTCCATAATTGGGTGTGATAATGGAAGTTAGGGAAGGATCTTATTCATCAGAAGCCATAAAGGAAAGTTAAGATATGTGGATTGGGAATGATGACTAGCTAGAAAGGTCTATAAATAGTAGTAATTGTATTTTCTTCCAACGGTTGTTTTCATTTAGTTGGATTATAGCATTAATTGTTTCTGTCATGTAAAAGCCTTTAGATATTTATGGAAATGTTCCTTTTTATGCGTTTTTTGTGTGGACTGCGATATTGTTGTGAAAGAACAAGAAATTAAAATTTCAGGAAAGACAGTTAACTAATGTAAAGAAAAGAAACAAAAGTAAAAGCCTGGAAGTATAAAACAAATTAAGAAAATTTATCAAATTAGGTACTAAAGTAAAAGAAATTAGATTTAAAACCCAAAAGTATAAAAATTTTGGGAAGTAAATTTTGGTAAGCGAAGGTTAAGGGGAAAGTAGTTGCAAAGCCATGGGTCAATGCCACTGTACCTTGAAAGCTAAAATTTACAAATGAACTAATGCCACGATTCCTAGTATAAATAAAAGAAAATGTTTTGAAATTTAAAATTTAATGTGTAAATAGATGAAGTCCATTGTGGACATTAGACTATTGAGTAAATCTCTATTTTAGAGCTGCAATATAATTTATTTTGAAATATACACACACAATCACATATGTATGTATGTATATGTGTACTTTAGGAAAATAAGAATACCTTTGTGAAATTTTCGAAACTTTTTGGAAAGGAAGAAATTTTAAAAGTCTTAATTTTGTACTAATATTAAAAGAAAGCAATGTAAAAATATTTTTAGGCAGAAAGGAGAGATTTCTAATTTTCAAAATGACACATACTTGAAATGAGGGAATACTTGATAGGGTAGCTAGTATAGGTTTTATTGTGCAGTAGAAGTGGAAATAAAATAAAATACTATTAGAGATGAGGAAGCCATTTTAGCCATGACCTTTTCCTATATATCTTGTTGATAGGCAAAAAACAAGTTGATGTTTAAATAACCCAGCTTTTAAAACTTTAAAATAAAAATAAAGCATATAGATTTTACTTGGAAAAGTTGGAAGCAGATACGTGGGCAAAAGAGAAGGTTCTAAAGTATAGTGGAAAGTTGCGTACCAAGGAGAAAAAGGATGGGAATATAGAATTTTCTATCTAATTCCCATTTCCCGGTACAAGAGAAATAGGTTTAGAAAATTGAATTTTTCCAACTTGGAAGTTAGCAACGGTGTACTAGGAATTTAGACAGTAGGAATTGGATGAAACGCTGGTTGAACTCTACTTCTATTCATGGAAGTGTGAAAAAATTTGCATGCAAAAACAAATTTTTGATTTTCAAAATTTACCTACGTATAGAACTGCCAGTATATATAAGTTGTTTGCACCATACTTTCAAAACTATTCTAAAGGAATGCATTCATGTATGAGGCGTCGATTAGAATCATTCTACATACATATCATATGTATTGTGTCACATCGTGCACTTGTACATGATTGGATGTAAAATTGGTTGCACGCTAGTTAATTTCTTAGTTTAGAATGGTTGTTCGTTATATCACATTGTTCAATCTTTGAGGAATTTCAAGTCGAAATTCTTCTAAGGGAGGAGAATGTAACACCCCGTAATTTTATGACAAATAATTAAAATGAAATTTGTCAATAACTAGCGAGGCTAAAAAATAGAATTTTTATCAACTTCAGAATTTGGCTATGAATCTTGGACCATTGTATTCGTAGTGATTTTCTTATCAGTTCTTATATATAAAGTTTTCTTATCGGAGTTCAAACGAAAAGGTTTCAATGCTTGAAGTTTTCGAATTGGAAATAATTATATATGTACTTATAATAATAAAAGGTAATCAACATTAATTAGTAACATTAGTGGAAACTTAGATGTTAACAAATGTTAATATTAAATCAAATCTGAATATATATATATATATATGTATGTATGTTTGTATGTATGTATGTATCTATGTATGTACATATATATAGTGGAAATAAATTATATCGTCCGTTAAAATAAGGAATAAAATTTATAAAAATGATGCAGGATAATTAAAAATTCTTGCAATCTAATTAGTCAATGATGAAATAAACAATAAATCGACCTTTAATGCATCCAAGTTGACTGATAACGGTTTACCATAGGGCTTAAACGGTCAACCGTTGCTTATGTTAAATCGTAATATTAAAACAGGGAATGGACAAATGTGATGGACTATAATATCTTACTTGTGCATGAAGTAATTGATGAGCATCAAGGATGAATTTAAAGATTCTGTAAGGTATATCTAACGGCTGGCATGGATTTGAACTCATATAAATATAAATATAAACCTTTACTTCCCAACTCATATTTTCGGAGTGATGACAGAGCTTTGCCATTTTATCTTCTCCTCCCAACTCTAAATTCTTTTAAATAATTCAAGTTTATACATTTATACAATTTGAGAATTGTAGAAGATGATTGAGGAAGAGAATAGGGTCAAATCAAATCACCAATGCTAAGGTAAATTGTAACCCCGGAAATAAAATATAAATCAAATCCCAAATCTCTTTTCTAATCTAGATCTTTGGTAAATCTACATATTCTTGCGGTATATGAATCCAAATAGGGAGAAAAGAAGAGTTAAATTAGAATAATGGAGATTATATTTGGAGATTTGGAAAGCTAAAAAGGTGAGTGGAAAATTATATATTTCTATATAATATTAGATTTATATCGTTGTGATCTATTCATGTATGCCTGAAATGTCAATCGAAGCTGTAGGCTAATTTTGTATACATAAATAAAATCTACGTACATATTTTATTATTTGAATCATATGTAGATCTGAAAAATATTGGGTTTTAATAGTCCTTGAAACTTATGATATATGTGATGACTTCAGGTTTGTAAATTTAATATTACTTGTGCAAATAAAAAAGTAAATTGAGTTATCATAGTAAATTATAGGGATTTAAATAGTATTTTAATTTATTCAATTATATAGCGTACTGCAATGTGAATTTCTATACTTTATCAAGTTCAGATTTATAGATAAAAATGGTTGGAATAACAAGGAATACCCATAAAAAGAAAGAGATGTATAAAAATTGGAATATTTACCTTATTTTGTACCGTCTATTTAAATAAGTATGAAAAAATAATTCCATATAATTTGAAACGTAACAATTTTCCTTTTTGGATAAGATATAGAAATTTACAGTGTTAACCATTTTATTTGGGAGGAATGTATTATGTAAGTGAGAGAGTGTGTATATATACACACGTAGTTCCAAGTGTGCATTTATGGCGGGTGTGAATTATATAAATATGTAATAACTTAAATGAATAAGAATGACATAGTCATTAGAATGGATTGGATTACGACATAAGTAGTGTTATACAATAGAAGTCTGCCCAGTGCAAGAGGCCACCAGCAGTTGTATAAACTTTATATCGACATGGGACATTTCCAATTGTAGGACTCCTAGAGCATATACGCTTGTGTAAAGGTGAAGTAATACTCTCGGTAGAGTCTATTTCAGTAAATTAAGGGGAGGGTATCGCCTTGATTGCATTAGGCAATCTAAATAGGATGGTGAGCGGGTCGATGCTATGTCGGTATGTATTGGTGCCAAATCAAGAGTAGGAACTGTACAGGTTGAATGCGTCATTGGTCCTACGCAAACAACGGGAAAGATAGGGTTACACCTAATAGACTATGCCTCCTACTAGGGTAGGTCACATTAGGTAATGCACTGCAACAGTTGTTTAATAATTTATTTGTTTGGGCAAGACTAGTTACCTATAAAAGAGTTCTTTTAAAAACAAATAGGATAGTCCAATTAGCTAAGACCTCTATAATTAGTGGAACTAAGTCTATAATAGTAAGCAGGGAAGTAGTAAATCTCTAAGAAAAGATTGAATAAGGCTAAGAAATTATGACGTCGTATTAGGCACTACGAGATGCATGATGACACGAAAACTACCATTAAGATGTGGACATAGATGATGACGGTGAGACATATCAGCGCATCGACGTTTTGGATTTCCCTTCCCAATGTGTAGTTATATGGGTAGTCATAGCACAAGAGGTAGTTCCATAAGGATGTGATATTGTATTGATGATTGTTAATCGACGGAAATTCTATGGAATTAGAAAACCGTCGAAAAATTTCATTTTAAAAATACCGCAAGCGCACGGCATACTATCGAAGTACGTGGTGAGTACGGGTCGATCCATAGGGAATTGTGAGATTTTAAAATTCTATTCAATAAAATTAACCAAAGTTGAAAAGTGTGAAGCTAAAATTGTAGAAAAATGATAAAAAGAAAGCGATAAAAATATAAGAGTTAAATGACAACTTAGAGATAATTCCACTCTCTAGATCATATAGTTTAACAAATTATGAAATTATGATCTCTTTTTTTTGGTCATAAGTGAATTTAAATGATGTGTTCATCATAATATGGCTCATTTGTGCTATTAATTAGCTTAACATAAGCCATCAAACTATAACACAACCTTTAGACCACTTACTAAATCTCAGAAAATGGCACAAAGTTGAAAATGAAATCTATTTTAAGTATGCCCTATTAACTTTTAATTAGAAATATAAACCATCAAATTTGAATTTCAAATCACTTTCTTATGCCTTAATCATAGTTTGATGAAGAGGCATTTGTGTTAGTGATATTTAAGCATAGCATATTTGGTGTCAACAATATAGGCTATCAAATTCAAAACAAAAATAAATAAATAAAACCACTTCAAGCATTGTCATTAAGCACAAAAAGAGTGCTATAATTATCAAAATGTTGAAGCTACATGATTAGATGCTTCATTACCCCTAAATTGAAGGGATTTAGCCTCTCATAATTGTTATTAAAACAACAAATATAGCTTGCAACATCAAAAAAAAATGAAAAAGAGAGCAAAGTAAAGGAAAAAAACTATTTTACTTGCATAAAATAAAATAGATCCACACTACAACATGAAAGGAAATAAAAAGAAAAGTAAATGAACATGTATTAAATTGCATAAAAAAAAAGAATTACATAAGAGAAGAAATGGCTAAGTAGTCATGGAAAGAAAGAGAACTTTGATTATATTTTCTAAGCTAAAACTAATGAAGAGGAAGAGAAGGTTATATGGATCATAAGGGTATATATACATGTGCTAAACCCTAATTCATATTTTTAGGGGATGCCCAAAATGCCCTTGAGGTAGTGTGGAGACCAAGTAATCATTAGCTTCTACTAATCATCATTTAAGTGTACATTAAGTCATAATTCCATAAGCATGTGCATTAGCCTCTAAGTTGTACATCAAGGTAGGTGAGTAAGTGGGGTCCTCCATGTTCTTCACTTTGAATTAGTTCCTTCTTCATTCCTTTGTATTCATTTTGTGCATGCATGTGTCTTCATGAACTCACTCCTGTTTGAGATCAAATTCCTACACAAATATGTATAAATTTCCAATTAATTTTTCTCAAAGAAACATATGTACACAAATGACCGTTTTGCCACTATATGAAGATGGATATGCGACAATTTGGAATTAAATATGGATTTTGGTTAAAACATGTTAAAATACCCAATATGATCATTTATTTAATTTAAATAGAATAAATATAGTGGTAAAAATATGCACATTTACATGCACATCAAATGCACCCACATTTATCTTTTTATTCGTCCTCAAATGAAGAAAAACTAAAATAAATCCGTTTTCGTAGGGAGCACGATCGCATTAAGTGTATGCAACAAGCCATTAAACATGTGGGTGTCCCCAGTAGGATGAATGTTGTCTCGTGAGGGTTTTCAGCGGATACTATCCACAAAATCCAAATGCAGGATGAAAGTATTTACAAAATGCAAGATTTATTTACAAAGTGATGAATTTTAAAATATTTACAAATGAAGGATTTATTTTTAAATTGATATGAATAAGTTAAATATATGTTTTGGCTATTATCTTGAAAATTTATGTCATTTACTAGTCAAAACCCATAACTTGAATGCATTGCTATTTGATGCTGACACCTTGTGGGTTCAATGGACCAAAACCCATAACTTGGGTAGTAAGAATTTTTGGACAATGACTGTGCCCCAAAACTCTAGTTGGACTTGGAGGAGCCTTCTGATGTCAAGATCCTACTTACTTCCTTTTATCAAAGTCAATCTATCTCCTTACAGTGCTGCAAAGTTCTGGTGTGCTCCTTGGATGGCTGAAGGCCTGATCCTATGCAAGCTCTTTACTCCTCAGCAGATCTTACAATCTGGTATTAGTACCTTTGCTATTGCAACTGATTTCATTGTTGATGGCAGGCTGCTTCTACCATATACCAGTAACCAAGACATTAGAGCTGTCTGGAATAAGTATCAACATATCTCTTTCAATCCCACTCTCAATGATGTTATTCTTTGGCGTGGAAAGCCTCACTCAATCTCCTCTGTGTATAAAATGCTTGTGAACTCTCCTGGTAGAACTGACATAAGATGGCATAAAGTCCTTTGGTCCAGAAATTCGATACCCAGAGACAACCTGATGTTATGGAAAGTCATCAAAAGTGCTCTGCTGACCAAGGACAGATTGTTGAACTTCGGGATGTCTGTTTATCCACTTTGCATTTTCTGCAAGTTGCTACCTGAAACTGTGGATCACTTATTCTTTGAATGCAGCGAGCTATTGGGCTTGTGGTGTAACCTCATGACAGCGATGAATGTTAATCATATCCATGGCATATCAAGTGTTGAATGGGCTCTGATAGGAAAAGCAACTAAGTGGAAGAAAAAAGAAAGATTTGTGTATTTTTTTCTTATCAAAAGATACCTGAACTTCATATGGGAAGAAAGAAATTTAAGAAACTTTGAAAACAAGAAAAGGAGTAGTGGTCAACTTATGGTTGAACTACAGGCCAGTATTAAGATGGGAATGAGGGATTGTATTTTGGATTTCAGATCCTTTGTCTCGGCTGATTGGCTCTAGTGTTTTTCTCCTCTTGGTTTTCTTCTTTGTGTTTATCCCTGTTCCCTTTGTATTGTAGCTTTCTTTTTTTTCTTTTTTCTTTGTTCTCTTTTTGTGACTGTGAGCTTGTTCATAGTCGCTTTTTCTTTTTTAATTTTCATTTAATAAACTGGTAGGGGACCAGTTAACCCCGCTTGCCTTGCAAAAAAAAATTCCAACAAAAATCAAGTTATCATAACAAATAGACAATAGTTTAACTCGTTGATTTGGTTAATAACACAGTGTAACTATGAAATGGATCCTTAGTTGATTATCAAAGTTTATCAAAGTGGTATTTTCATTTCTTTTCAATAACAAATCAAATCAAATAAGTAAAAATAGTGCTAGGATTTCAATTGCTTGCTCTCTAATTATTTGCAAGAAAAATTACACACCTAGCTCAGGTAAATTGAGGCCAGATATACCACCCATGCACTGCCTTTCAGGCTTATGTGAGGGGAGTACAGAGCATGGCGAGTGCACACACTTTCGTGCATACACCTATAGACCGTAGGTGGTTTTTATTAAGTCTGTTTTTTTACACGTGTTCCATACATGCATAACCGTGAGGACTTTTAAATGAGTATGAAAACACATAATCAAATATTTCAAGTAATTCACCTATGCATAACCGTGAGGACTTTTAAATAAGAGTGAATACTTTGGATGTTATTATTATTATTATTATTTATTTTATTTATTTTTTTAAGAGAGAGAGTATTGCAAAATCATCTTAGCACCACTTAACTTAATAGACAAAAAATTTGTTGTATCTTTACTTTAAATCAAACACTTTTTAAAACAAAGATTTTCAATTAGGATGTATTACATAATTAACACGTATGAATCTTCCTATATACTAGTTAAACCGTTGTTATTTAATCAAACTTCATTTTTATTTTTGTTAAGGTAAATAAACTTTCAAAATTTTTAATTTAATAAGCCAAAACCATATATTTATCTTATAGTGTTTCTTTAAAAATAAATCAAAAATGATTAAATAAATTTTTTTTGTTGTTTTTTTTTGAGATTTTTTTTGCAAAGAAAAAGTAAAAGTAAATCATGAAAAAACAGAAATGAAGACGAGTCTCCCCCTACACTTGATTTTGACTGTGTCCCCACAGTCAACCCAAGTGGAAGGAGAAAAATAAAAACATAACATTTATTTAAATGAAAATGAAAAGATGATTATTTATAAGACATCAGAAAGTATGTCGTTAAATAGTAAATAAACCGGTCTTCCAAAAATCGATTCATTTGTCTCGCCAAGTATGCGAGATGTAACGACCCGTATTTTACGTGTCGATAAATCGTTAAATAGATGCCACTGGGTCGTTAGTATTGTTTGAATCATCCAGAGTCAGGTCGTGTGAGCGAATTAGGGAAGCTAGCGACCTAAGGGGTGGACTGAGTTAAGGAGGAATGGCGACTTAGGCAGTGGGCGAGTTAAGAATTTGGAGCGACCTAGTAGTTAGCCGACTTAAGAGTTGCCGACTTAAGGAATAACGGCTTAAGATAGTAACCGACCTAGGGATTCGACCGACCTAAGTATAGTGGACGACTTAGGAGCTAACGACTCATAGATGAGACCGACCTATAGTAGTAACCGACCCATAGAATTGACCGACTTAAGGAATTCTTGTGTACTGGCTTAGGTCGTAAGTCGTGTCCCGGTGAGTCGTGAGTCGGTAGGTCGTTAGGACGTGTATAGTTAAGTCGTGTATTGGCTTAAGTCGTTGGGTCGCGCGCATGTGTAGGTCATTGAGCCATGGAGTGATGAGTCGGTGGGTCGTGTGATGTCTTGAGTCGTAGGTCGTTAGGTCGGCAAGGGTTAGGTCGTGGACGACTTAAGGGGACGGCCGACTTAAGTGATTTCCAGCCTATAAATAGAAGTGCCTATCTTCATTTTTGGGATCCGGATTTCGAAGCGACGAAGTGCTGCCATTTTGAGAGCTCGACTACAACACTTCTTCACTTCTTTTCTCCACTCTAATCTAGTGCTTCCATCCATCCAAGATCGAAGATCCAAGAGCCAAAGTTGAAGATCTCCATCCATTGAAGAGAGATTTCATCGTTTGAAGCGGAGTTTTGTCGGATCAAGCTAGATCCTTTGCTGTCCAGATCTGAAGTTAGTTGCTTTTGTGGTATTTAGGTGATTCGGTGAGTGGTGGTTATCTCTCACACGGACCCAAAGGAGTATATTGGATCGGTGACTTGTTTGTGTGTTAAAGATAGTGATTTCATGCATTTTCCTTAAGTCTGCATGTAGATCCATCACTCATAAAGTTTTGATATCCATTTTACTACATGTTAACCTATGATAGTTCGTTCATCAAGATATTACTTAGAATTCATGCTTGTTAGATTTGGACTCTTTATTTACTAAATTGCCATTATTGTTATAACTGTTTATTTAGATCTTGTTTGAATGATTGATTACTTGGATTAATGTTTGATTTGATTGATTGTTAGAAGTTAGTTGATTTATGATTGATTTGGACAAGTTTGGTCGAAGATGATTCAAAAGCCAAGTGGAACGGCTCTTGAATAAGGAAAGCTGCCTGTGGCATATGAAGCGGATGATAAAGCTCATATGGATAGATTTGATGATGATGTTGAGATGGGACTTTGTTATGATGCTATGAGGCAAAGCATGATGTTGATATGGGACTTTGCTATGATGCGATGAAGCAAAGCATGATATGAGATAGCCTTGGTTTAATCCAGACGGGATCATTCCAAGCAGGTTGATAACTCGGTGATATGGTCCGAGTTCGTTGATAATGGTTGGCTCGAGAGGCGCTTGAGCTAGTATGTGAATAGTCGTCGAGGAAGATGACTAGAAGGCTGAGATCTCATCGTTATTGAAGGTTCTAGCATGCTCAAAGCAAGAGTACGCTGGGCAGATTCGATAGTCCCAAGCACGGGCTGCGACGACGTGCTAAGTACTCTGGGCAGATTCGATAGTCCTAGGCACGGGCTGCGACGACGTGCGTAGTTATGTCTAGAACCGGGGTTACCATTAGCCCTTGACGGACGGATGATAGAATGAGCCGGTCATTCAATTAACGATGATATCGAGGCAATGACAACAGTGATAGCCAGAGTCATGGATGCTTGAATGCTTTGGTTGTATCGTCATTCGGTCTCAAGAGCGATGTGTTGTGGGTGCTTATCTGATCTTGGTTTAGGCCTTGGGGGTTTGTACTTGGAAAACATCGACCTTGACTCGAGTGATAATTGCTTTATTTTAACTGTCTGCTTTGTTATGGTTGTTTCTGCTTAATGGGTCTGGGGCTATCACTGTAAAAAGAGGTGGAGTGAGATGGTTGAGTTCCTATTCCTTTTTACCCTTTATGCTCTTTTGGTATGTTTGATAGTTGATTTACTGCTCACTAAGACTTTTGTCTGACTCAAGGTTTTATGTTTAACTCTTATTACCTTGGGCTGTTCATCCATTTTGGGATGGGCAGAATAGGTAGCAGGTGACAGGTGCTGTTCTTAGTGACCAACGCTGTTGATGATGAAGACGAGCTAGAGGCTTTTGCATATTGTTTTCTTACTATATGTACTGGGTGTTCCGCTGTTTGTATGATTCTCTGAGTGTTATGTAGTGAGGCTTGATGTATTGACTTTTCAGGTTGTTGTACCAAACTATTATGAGTTTATATGATGAGATTCTGTTCTATGGAGCTTCACTATATATACTTTTCTATTGTATTTTATCCATGCGCTGTGAGTAATACGATAGAGTTTATTATTTTACCTTACCTTGATGATCATCCGTGGCTGCCTGGCACACTTTACAGCGCACTATTCCCTTGTTTGGTGCAGATTCATAGGCGGTCTTCACATTTGGTATCAGAGCTTTGGTTAATCGATTTTAGCCAATGTTCGCTGACGTAACTACGTATGAGAGACGTAATTGTATTTTGATGGTTGATTACTGTATATAATATAGTAGCTTAGAAGGATTTGAACTCCTTATGTAGTTGTTTCTCAAGGTGTTCTAATCATTCTTTTTATAGATATTAAGAATGAGTCAAAGAGAGAGACAAGCTGCTAGGGAAAGCCGTGCTGCTGAAGAGACTGCTGATTATGCTGCTATGTTTGAGGCCATAATGACTTCGATCATGAGAAGGATGCCAGTTTCAGGGCCATCAGTAGACGTTGGAGTTCAAGTTCACGCTCCAAAACTAGTGGATTTTGCTAAGTTGTGTAAAGACTATACTGCCCTTAGGGAAAGGTTTTTTTGGGAACAGAATCAACCATTGAAGTCCAGAGAATGATAGATGCTTGTAGAAGGATCTTTGGTGATTTGGGAATTGAGGATGCAACCAAAAGGAAGCTTGCATTAAGACAGCTTCAAGGAAGAGCTTCTGATTGGTGGAATTCTATCACCATTAATACTCCAGAGGAAGAAATTACTTGGGAGCAATTCCAAGCCAGATTTGAAGCTAAGTTCATTTCTACAGCTCAGAAATCTGTTCTGTTCAAGAAGTTTGTGGAACTCAAGCAAGGTGGAAGACCACTTCTTGAGTATGTTTCGGAGTTTGAAGCCTTGTCCAAGTATGCTCGGTCGTATATTGAATCTCCCTATCAGAAGAATGAGAAGTTTGTGACAGGCCTGGACACTTATCTTGGGAGATAGTTGGTGGATCATTTGGATGACCCATTTGAGAAGCTTATAGAGAAAGCTCTCAGGCACGAGAATCTGTTTCCTAAGGAAAGATCTGTTGTTGTTGTGATCAAGGAGCAAAATGGAAACAAGAAGAGGAAACAGCAGCGGCATAAGGGTAAGGAGGGCCAGAAGAAGCCGAAGGGCGAAGTGACCTGCTACAACTGTCAGCAGAAAGGTCATCTCTCCAAAGATTGTAAGAAACCGAGAGTGCCGGCGAAGTGCCACAACTGTGACAAACCGGGGCATTTCAGGAAGAATTGTCCGAAACCGAGAAAGGACAAGCAGATCGTGCAAGCTTATGCTTTGGGGGCTGCGCCATCATCTTTGAAAGCTCCTACTGCTGAAGAGGAGGGAAAGAGTGTGGTGGTTCAATGTACTCTTTCCATTTGTGGTGTTCCAGTTAGAGTGTTATTTGATACTGGGGCGTCGCATTCCTTTGTTTGTAGTGAATTTGTAGGCCGGTTGGGTTTGGAATCAGATATTGTTGATAGACCATTGGTTGTGACTAATCCAGTTGGGGGTTCGTCTTGTTTGTGTATGATATGCCATGGTCTGGTTGTATCGAGTCATGATTGCTCTTTTGTTTGTGATTGTTTTGTTCTGAACTTTGCGGGGTTCGGAATTATTTTGGGTATGGACTGGCTTAGGAAGTATGCGGCAAGGGTTGATTATAAGAGGCTGGAGGTGACAGTCGAGATTGTGGAGGGGCGAAAGGTTGTGATGCGATGTAAGCATGAAGAAGGCCTCTTCATGAGCTTCATGTATTCGCTGGTTGTTCCACGGGATGGACTGTCATAGGTGCCTATTGTGAATGGATTTGAGGATGTCTTTGATGAAGTCAAAGGGTTGCCGCCGCATAGGGAGATCGAGTTTCGTATCAATCTAGTTGAAGGAGCCAAACCTGTTGTGATGCCTCTTAGGAGGATGGCGCCTAGGGAACAGCAAGAGTTGAAGGTGCAAGTTGATGACCTTTTACAGAAAGGATTCATTCGGCGTAGTGTGTCCGAATATGGTGCACCAGTTGTGTTTGCAACCAAAGCGGATGGATCGTTGAGGCTGTGTGTGGATTATCATGAGCTGAATAAAGTGACTAAGAAGAACAAGTATCCATTGCCGAGAATAGATGACTTGTTTGATCAGCTTCACGAAGCTAAGGTGTTTTCTCAGATGGATTTGGCAATGGGATTTCACCAGTTGAGAGTGGCAAAGGATAGTGTTCCAAAGACTGCTTTTAGGACACCATCCGGATTCTATGAGTGGCTGGTAATGCCGTTTGGATTGACCAATGCACCATCATATTTTGTGGATCTTATGAATAGAGTGCTCAGGGATCAGTTGAACAAGTTCGTACTTGTGTTCGTGGATGATATTTTGATTTATTCCAGAACTGAAGAAGAGCACAAGACGCACTTGTGGATTGTTTTGGAAATCCTGAGAAAACAACAGCTGAGGGCTAAGTTTTCGAAGTGTCACTTCTGGAAGAGCGAAGTGAGGTTCTTAGGCCATGTTGTCTCTGGAAGTGGAATAGCGGTTGATCCCGCCAAGGTGACAGCGATCCAGGATTGGGTTAGACCTAAGAATGCATCTGATGTGAGAAGTTTTCTTGGATTAGCAGGATACTATCGTCGGTTTATCAAAGACTTTTCCAAGATAGCTGCACCGTTAACAGGATTGACGAAAAAGAACCAAGTATTCAGATGGGAAGCTAAGTGTGAGCAAGCTTTCGGAATCCTGAAAGAGCAACTGACAAGTGCTCCTGTTTTGACCATTCCAAGTGGGAGTGATGAGATGGTGGTTTACACCGATGCATGTGGTACTGGACTTGGAGCAGTGCTGATGCAAAAGGATAAAGTTGTTGCATATGCAAGCCGACAACTGAAGCCGCATGAAAGGAATTATCCGACTCATTATTTGGAGTTAGCGGCGATTGTATTTGCTCTGAAGATATGGAGACATTACCTATTGGGAGTTCGATTCGAGTTGTTTACAGATCATAAGTCGTTGAAGTATCTGTTCTCCCAAAAGGATTTGAATCTTCGACAGCAACGATGGCTAGAGTTTTTAGCATCATATGATTTTGGTATAGCCTATTCTCTGGAAAAAGGTAACGCAGTGGCAGATGCGTTAAGTCGAAGACATGCAGGATTGGGAGCCATGTTTTCAGAATGGAAGAGTCTTGAGTATTTAGCTGGGTTTGACTTCAGGCCTAGATGTGAATTGGAACCTAAAATGTTGGCAAACTTATCGATAAGACCTACTCTAGTGGAAAGAATTGGCGAGAGCCAAAAGCGAGACGATAAGCTTGTCAAGATTATCCGAGATTTGGAATCTGGATCAGACCCAGAGAAGGATAAAGGATTCGAAGTCGATCGAGAGGGTTGGCTTCGGAAGCAAGGACGACTAATTGTTCCCGATATAGATGAATTGAGAGATGAAGTTCTGAAGGAAAGTCATCACTCGAAGTTGACAATTCATCCGGGTGGAAATAAGATGTACCGGGATATGAAGAGAACCTATTACTGGGAAGGTATGAAGAAAGATGTTGGAAATTTTATTTCCAAATGCATGAACTGCCAGTTGGTAAAAGCCGAACAGAAGAAGCCAAGTGGATTGCTTCAGCCATTAGAAGTCCCTACATGGAAGTGGGAGCAAATATCGATGGATTTAATCGATGGGTTACCTAGAACCAGAGCAGGGAATGAAGGGATTTGGGTCATCGTAGATCGTTTGACTAAGAGTGCAAGATTCATTCCTGTTCGATCAACTAGGACTGCATCGAAATTGGCTGAGCTATATTTTAAGTGGATAATTTGATTCCATGGTATTCCGAAGAGCATAGTGAGCGGTCGAGACTCATTGTTCACTAGTGGATTTTGGAAGAGCTTCCAGGAAGTTTTGGGAACCGAGTTCTGTTTGAGTACAGCTTATCACCCTCAAACAGATGGTCAGACTGAGAGAGTCAACCGAGTTTTGGAAGATCTCCTCAGAGCTTGTGTTTTGGACTTCGGAGGATCATGGGAAGATCATCTTCATTTGGTGGAATTTTCATATAATAACAGTTACCAATCAAGTATTGGTATGGCACCATATGAAGCATTGTATGAAAGACCATGTAACTCTCCGACATGTTGGTTGAAAACAGGAGAAAAGTTAATACTTGGGCCAGAAATGATTCGACAGAATTCGGATTATATAGAGATCATTCGGCGACGAATGAAGGCAGCCCAAGACCGTCAGAAAAGTTATGCCGATAAGCGTCGTAAGGATTTGGAATTCGACGTAGGTGATATGGTTTTTGTGAAGAATTCTCCACTGAAGAATGTTATTCGATTCGGGAAGAAAGGGAAATTGACTCCGAGATTTGTTGGACCATTCCCGATCATCGAGCGAATTGGAAAGCTCGCCTATAAATTGGAATTACCAGAAAAGATGTCGGGTGTGCACAATGTTTTTCATGTATCGTATCTACGGAGGTATGTGAATGACCCAAGTACAGTGGTTTCTGCTGATAGTTATGAAGATTTAGAAGTTGATCCAGTTGTTAGAAGACCTCGTAAGCCACTTCGTGTTGTGGGAACTGACACGAAACAGCTTAGGAGGAAGGTAGTCATGTTGCTCAAGGTACAATGGAGTGATGATGTTAACGACTGTACATGGGAGGAGGAAGAGAGGATGAAGGCAGCTCATCCTGAACTCTTCAAGGTATGGCCCTAAGGTGTCGTGACATCTCGTGAAATTGTAACTTGTTCTAGTTTTAGAATTCTGCATGCTAGGCTAGTAATTGGATGCATGGTTTGTTAATTGCTATGAATGTTAGGCATGCACAATAGTTTTTGATTGTTCTTGTTTGTTTAGAATTTCGGGGGTGAAATTCCTAAGGGGGAGAGGTTGTAACGACCCGTATTTTACGTGCCGATAAATCGTTATATGGATGCCACTGGGTCGTTAGTATTGTTTGAATCATCCAGAGTCAGGTCATGTGAGCGAATTAAGGAAGCTAGCGACCTGAGGGGTGGACCGAGTTAAGGAGGAAGGGCGACTTAGGCAGTGGGCGAGTTAAGAATTCGGAGCGACCTAGTAGTTAGCCGACTTAAGAGTTGCCGACTTAAGAAATAACGGCTTAAGATAGTAACCGGCCTAGAGATTCGACCGACCTAAGTATAGTGGACGACTTAGGAGTTAACGACTCATAGATGAGACCGACCTATAGTAGTAACCGACCCATAGAATTGACCGACTTAAGGAATTCTTGTGTATTGGCTTAGGTCGTAAGTCGTGTCCCGGTGAGTCGTGAGTCGGTAGGTCGTTAGGACGTGTATAGTTGAGTCGTGTATTGGCTTGAGTCGTTGGGTCCCGCGCATGTGTAGGTCGTTGAGCCATGGAGTGATGAGTCGGTAGGTCGTGTGGTGTCTTGAGTCGTAGGTCGTTAGGTCGGCAAGGGTTAGGTCATGGACGACTTAAGGGGACGGCCGACTTAAGTGATTTCCAGCCTATAAATAGAAGTGCCTATCTTCATTTTTGGGATCCGGATTTCGAAGCGACGAAGTGCTGCCATTTTGAGAGCTCGACTACAACACTTCTTCACTTCTTTTCTCCACTCTAATCTAGTGCTTCCATCCATCCAAGATCGAAGATCAAGATCGAATATCCAAGAGCCAAAGTTGAAGATCTCCATCCATTGAAGAGAGATTTCATCGTTTGAAGCGGAGTTTTGTCGGATCAAGCTAGATCCTTTGCTGTCCAGATCTGAAGTTAGTAGCTTTTGTGGTGTTTAGGTGATTCGGTGAGTGGTGGTTATCTCTCGCACGGACCCAAAGGAGTATATTGGATAGGTGACTTATTTGTGTGTTAAAGATAGTGATTTCATGCATTTTCCTTAAGTCTGCATGTAGATCCATCACTCATAAAGTTTTGATATCCATTTTACTACATGTTAACCTATGATAGTTCATTCATCAAGATATTACTTAGAATTCATGCTTGTTAGATTTGGACTCTTTATTTACTAAATTTCCATTATTGTTATAACTGTTTATTTAGATCTTGTTTGAATGATTGATTACTTGGATTAATGTTTGATTTGATTGATTGTTAGAAGTTAGTTGATTGATGATTGATTTGGACAAGTTTGGTCGAAGATGATTCAAAAGCCAAGTGGAAAGGCTCTTGAATAAGAAAATCTGCCTGTGGCATATGAAGCGGATGATAAAGCTCATATGGATAGATTTGATGATGATGTTGAGATGGGACTTTGCTATGATGCTATGAGGCAAAGCATGATGTTGAGATGGGACTTTGCTATGATGCGATGAAGCAAAACATGATATGAGATAGCCTTGGTTTAATCCAAACGGGATCATTCCAAGCAGGTTGATAACTCGGTGATATGGTCCGAGTTCGTTGATAATGGTTGGCTCGAGAGGCGCTTGAGCTAGTATGTGAATAGTCGTCGAGGAGGATGACTAGAAGGCTGAGATCTCATCGTTATTGAAGGTTCTAGCATGCTCAAAGCAAGAGTACGCTGGGCAGATTCGATAGTCCCAAGCATGGGCTGCGACGACGTGCTAAGTACTCTGGGCAGATTCGATAGTCCTAGGCACGGGCTGCGACGACGTGCGGAGTTATGTCTAGAACCGGGGTTACCATTAGCCCTTGACGGACGGATGAAAGAATGAGCCGGTCATTCAATTAACGATGATATCGAGGCAATGATAACAGTGATAGCCAGAGTCATGGATGCTTGGATGCTTTGGTTATATCGTCATTCGGTCTCAAGAGCGATGTTTTGTGGGTGCTTATCTGATCTTGGTTTAGGCCTTAGGGGTTTGTACTTGGAAAACATCGACCTTGACTCGAGTGATAATTGCTTTATTTTAACTGTCTGCTTTGTTATGGTTGTTTCTGCTTAATGGGTCTGGGGCTATCACTGTAGAAAGAGGTGGAGTGGGATGGTTGAGTTCCTATTCCTTTTTACCTTTTATGCTCTTTTGGTATGTTTGATAGTTGATTTACTGCTCACTAAGACTTTTGTCTGACTCAAGGTTTTATGTTTAACTCTTATTACCTTGGGCTGTTCATCCGTTTTGGGATGGGCAGATTAGGTAGCAGGTGACAGGTGCTGTTCTTAGTGACCAACGCTGTTGATGACGAAGACGAGCTGGAGGCTTTTGCATATTGTTTTCTTACTATATGTACTGGGTGTTCCGCTGTTTGTATGATTCTCTGAGTGTTATGTAGTGAGGCTTGATGTATTGACTTTTCAGGTTGTTGTACCAAACTATTATGAGTTTATATGATGAGATTCTGTTCTGTGGAGCTTCACCATGTATACTTTTCTATTGTATTTTATCCATGCGCTGTGAGTAATACGATAGAGTTTATTATTTTACCTTACCTTGATGATCATCCATGGCTGCCTGACACACTTTACAGCGCACTATTCCCTTGTTTGGTGCAGAGTCATGGGCGGTCTTCACACGAGACACATCTCAAGCGTAGAAAAACAAACCGTAAAAGATTTCGAAGTTGAATGTTGATTTGGAAAAACGAATGTTGTTTTATTAAAAATTGTACGAGTTGTTTTATTTTCAATGATTTTTGGGATCGATAAAACGATTGATTGAAGTTCAGTTTATTTCACCAAATTGAAAGTCAAGCTCGTCATCAACAAAATTTTCAAATTATTAATTTCTAAATTGAAATGGCGAATTAAATTTTCGCCTTGAGAATTTAACAATTCATTTTAAAAAAGTCCAAAGAAATCATGTTCATTAAATTCATCTTCCTTCGTTTGATTATCAACAACTTCATCGCATATATCCATTTCAAAATCCAAAGTTGTTATATTCAAATTTTCAGAAAAAGGAAGATCGAAATTTAAATCGAGTTTCTCACCCTCAAAAGAATTGATATCCAATTCAATTGTCGAATTGTCAACAACTTTATTAAGATTATTATTTTCAATTTCAAAATTTGTTATTTGAAAATAGTTGATTTGGATAAAAGGTGGATTATCACTCGACTCATACATGTTGGGATTTGGTTTTGTTGTTTTTCACGTTGTTTCATATATGTTTCAAACAACAAATCCGTGTGATCATCGTAAATTTCATTCATTTGTTTAACAAAATCTAATTTACGCTATTAACTTGAGAACTTTTGATTTGGGTTTGTTGAGAACAAAAATTTTCAATCCTAATGTGATTAAGATTATTCCTATAGCCAAATTCGTTTTAAAAGTTGTTTCCATTTTTATTTTGAGTTTGAAATTCATTTTGGAGTTTGAAATTGAATTGGCATGGATTATAACTGAAATCGTTTGAATTTTGAACTAAATTCAAATTTTGAAATCCTTGAAAACTTTGACTCGAGTTATCGCAGAAATAGGAATTACGCAAATCATTTATCATTTGATTTTGTTGTGTAGAGATTTCAAGTAAAGACGAAATGCTATTTTCAAGATTCGAGTGTTGCTCGTTATTTTGAAAACTTTGTGGTTCCAATTTTGAATCGTTTAAGCAATAGTTGGTGTTAAAATATCCATATGAATTTGGAGTGAAATCGTATTGATTTTCATAACTATTGTAAAATTCAAGTGAGTGGGGAAACTCGGACATTTTCAAGAATGGTTTTGGTTTTTTATATAAAGGGAAAATATTTACAAATAAAATTTATTTTTCAAAAGGAAAATTGATTTTTGATTTTTCAAATTTTTTTTGTAAAGGTTTTATATTTTTTTGGATTTTTGATTTCCTAAAAGAAATAAGTAATTTTTTTTTTGGATTTTTGGAATTTTGATTTGAAAATTTTCAAAGGAAAAGGAAAAAAACTAAGTTAAGAAATATTTACAATTTTTTTAGTTTTGTACTTTTGAATTTTTTTTTCTTTTGTTTTGTTTTTTGTTTTTTTTTTTAAATATGCATGAACTAATGCAACTAAATGAATGTAAGGGTCTAATCACAAATTATTTATCCTATGTTAACCCAAAATTGTATAATCACAAATTGTCTTAAATCAATAAGATAGTTCTCGGCTAGGTAACGGGCATGGGTTATCGATGCATCATGAATCGCCGTAGCAATGCAACCGAAGGTTTAATTACCTTCAGAGAATCAATTCAGTATAATATTTACGAACCACCGTAATATTTATAACTGATTATTGCTCTGTCGTAGCCTAGACTCAAAGAAACTAAATTGTTCAAAGAAGACAACTTGTCAATATACAATTAAGAGTTATTGATGTCTAGCCGTTATTATTAATCAAATTCTATGATGAAATGCAAAAATGAATTAAACGTGCATTAACAATGCACCTACAAATGAATTTTTGTTTTTGGTTTTTATTTTTTGAAATTTTCTTTTTCAGATGCAAGTAAACAACAATGCAAGACAAACAAAAACAATAGATATATACAATGCAAGGAAAATTAAAAAAATTTATAAATAAGCAAGCGGTTTTTTTTTTGGCTAGTAGAGGCTTTGGCAACTTGTAACTAAAAACAAGATGTATATACAATTTTTTTATATCAAAGAAAAAACTAAAATAAGTGAAAAACAAAACAATTGAAATCAAATGAAACCAAGCAAAAAAAATGAAAGGAAAAAAAAAACTTGTATGTTTTTGTTTTTTTATAATAAAAAAAGAGAGTTTACAAAAGAACAAAAGAAACTCGGCCCAAACAAATCTAATTGGCCCAAATTGCCAACAAAATTATAGAATTCAACCACCAAAGTACCATGCCTTAAAAAAAAGAAATCTTGCTTCATTTTTTTGTGTGAGAAGAGAAATGCAAGGTAAAGAAATAATACTATGACTCAACCAATTAAAATAACCAAATCAACTCGTGAGCCCACAATCTCAAAAACCCTCTTTGACAATTACAAATGAATAGGACTTTGTTATAAACAAATAAGAATATGTTTTAAAGAAATAAGAGAAGAAGCCATTAAAGTAAAAGAATGGAGATATTTTATTCATTCAGAGATTGGTTATATCAGATTGATTCATACAATTACATTACACAGGCTCCTTTATATATAGGCATTGGAGCATGAGATGGAACATATTCCATGATGTGGGACTAATAGAAAAACACAAAAGCATATTCACTTATATATTTACATATATTATAACACTCCCCCTTGAATATGCGTCTTCAAAATCTTGAATGCTCGGATAATTTGAAAATTTCTGTTTCGAAACGTGTATGATGATTGCTCCCCCTCATTATTATCTTGCTTGCATTTATCGATTCAATCGATATAGATTTGCCTCATTAAAAACCTCTATTAGAAAAACCCAGTGGGAAAAAACCTTGAACGAGGAAAAGAGTGCAACTTGTGAAATCATAAATATCATACTAAAAATGATATTTATAAGAGTTTGATACTTCAGTATCAAAATAATGCCTCATTAAAACCTTACTAAGAAAAACCCAATAGGAAAAATCTTAGTGAAGGAAAAAGAGTACCATGACATATTTTGTTTTCTTATTTCTTTAAATAAAGCTTGATACTTCTGGATCAAACTAATGCCTCATTAAAACCTTACTAAGTAAAACCCTATGGGAAAAATCTTAGTGAAGGAAAAGAGTATAATATAGTATGTCATATTTCAATAATTTACTGCATCAGATAGAGTTTGATACTTCTGGATCAATTTAATATGTTAGTAAAAACCTTACAAAGGAAAACCCGATGGGAAAAACCTTAGTCAAGGATAAAAATATAATTTAACTTAAATAACATATTTGAGATGTTATTTCTTGAAAAGGCGTTTGATTCTTCTAGATCAAGATAATGCCTCATTAAAACCTTAATAAAAAAACCCAGTGGGAAAAATCTTAAATAAGGAAAAAGAGTACATTATAGCTTATTTCAAATGTTACAGGGAGTTGATACTTCTAGATCAAGATAATGCCTCGTTAAAACCTTACTAATAAAAACCCAGTGGGAAAAATCTTAGTTAAGGAAAAAGAGTGTATTATAAAATACTTATGGATGCTCCCCCTGATTTCAAATTTTCCTCTGAATTCATATTCGTCTTTCGATATCTCAAATTGGTTATAGATACTTCTGGATCTATAAATATGAATCTCATTAATAATACAATTTATTAATAGTTTCCTTCGATACAATCAAATTTTCTAAGATTGTTTCTTCCAAATATGGTTTGCATTTTATGCATTTGTATGCTACTTTCATGAAACACACTTCATGTGCTTTCATTAAATATTTTTTTTTGCTTCAAATTAGTTTTGTGCATTGCAACTATACATCTTTCATGAATATTAAAAATTTTATTACAACATTACTAGAAAGCAGGAAGTAATCTACTCATCTTGATGTATCAAGATTTTCATTACAACAATACTTAGAAGAAATTTGTAATCTACACTTCATGTCTTTTTCATTCTTTATAACTACAAAAGTTATATATATTCTTCAGGAATTTGTATACTTTAATAAGTATTTGCATATTGCAACTACCACTTCAATGGATATTAAGAGCTTCATTACAACGATACTTAAAAATAGGTTGAAATTTACTCTCCTTGTTCTTTGCATTCTTTATAACAATGAAAGTTATTTTTATTCTTCAGGAATTTATATACTTTCATTGTTTAATATGATTTTAAACCACATTTATACCTTCAGGGTATATTAAGCATTTCAAGTACTTTCGGTACTTTGTGGACTACATGTCCATATTTCTCTACTATTAAAGGATTCATGATGGCCAGTCATGTTTTCCCTTAATTCAAGATTCTTAATCTATTTATAAATATAAGCGCTTTATTATTTACAAATTTATCATCGATGATTATTTCTTGTCAGTTCTAGACATGATTTATTGAGATCTCTTTAATTATCATGTTTTAGGTACCTAACCCACTTCTAGGGTTATTTGAGAATCATGTCATGGATCTCTTTCAGAGCATCCTTAAGTGTTTCTTCAAGAACACTCACCTCCTTTATTTGGCATCTTTATTACTTACTCCAAAATTATTTTGAACTGACTTTTGAACCATATTTCAGATATGGTTTACAAATTTTGATCCTTCAGGGATTCAAATCTATATTGGAGAAAGTCTACTAGGGATAATATTGATAATTTATTCAAGTTACTTAATATTTTGCATCATTGTATATTTTAACAAATATTTAACATTGATGATCAAAATGAGCTTGTATCCCTATCCTCCCCCTCAATGTTGACAAACATTGTCACATTAAATGATAATCATCTTTCTCATTTTGATCTATTATGATATTGCTACTAGCAAATACACCATACATATTAATAATAGGAGGATAATTCTTTTCTTAGTTGATAAGATGCATTCAATTGATATTGATTATTAGAGTTTGTTCTCATTCATTGATCTAAGAAATTGGAGGAATTTACTTATTCTGTAGATCATTTGAATACATACATGACTTCAGGTCATTCAACATTTATGTTGATTGAATTTTAAATCACTAAATAATATCTATGCATAATCTATAAGATGAGCTTATAACAAACTTCAGGTTGTTAGCTAAATATTTACATATATGGATGTATACGTGCGTCCACGTATCACATATATATTATAATATTTTCATATTCTTTCTCATTTGAATTAGTGATTTTTAGAACAAACTATTACAAGGATCAAAACTATTAATTTCTATTTATAAATCAATGTCAATGCAAACCTGTCAAAACCACATGATAATGTTCAAAACATTTGGTTTGAAACCATATCGAACTTCTGGTTCGAACAAAATATACACACAACTTCAAGTTGTTAAGTTTTATTCCTCAATTATATCTCAAATATCAGCTTTGAACACTAATTATGATTACTTATCAAGGAGTAGTTTTTAATTGTATATAGACATTTCTACACATCTTTATTGAGAGTTCTGTAAAAAAAAATACAGCAAAAATAATAACAGTATCTTCTAGATACTTGGAATGTTACAGATACAGATTTCCTCTCAGCTCTCAAACTTTTAGGATCTAATCTAAGCTAAATTAGGATCCTTTATAATCAAATTTATGTACACTTATTTGGTTTAATAAAATTACCAAATATATAAATAAATCTCTTCTAGAGATATGTTATCATTTTCAAATTTATAAATCTCTTCTAGAGATATATTAGTATCACCACTTCTGGAGTGAACTTTCTCTTCTAGATATATATATATATATATATATATATATATATATAATTATAATTATATATAAACATCTCCTCTAGAGAGTTCAGTAAAATAGATATATTTACAACATAAATAAGAGTATCTTCTGGACCCTTGAAATGTTATAAAAATAAGAAATTATAATGGTTGCACATACCGGTTTGTTCAAGACCGTATTTATATAGCTTTAGTGAAAATTATGATACGGCATATAGATTATCTCTTCAGGAGCATATCTAAAGATATTTCTTCAAGAATAGTTGTGCATATAATATTTGATTCATCGTAAGTTCTGAAAAGTAAAAGGTTACGTATCACTATTTGTCTAATGGAGCTACGGGTCCATGACAATAGACGATTGAATTTTGGATAATTTATTATCACATTTGACAATATTTTATAGGTAATTCTTTTATAGTGCTATACTATGATATAATATCACTTCTGGGGATATTTCATAAACACCGCTTCTAGAGTCGTACATATCACTTCTAAAGATACTTTATATGCATTGTTTTTGGGATGTCATCAATAATGAATATCTTTTTCTACATAATTGACATAATTCTACAACATCTCTTCTAGGATGATTGGATTTTGAAATATAAAAATCATAAAACATCTCTTCAAGAGTATGTCATATGGATTATCTCTTCTGGAGAATATTAAAATGTACTTCTTCAAATATATAGTTTGGCAAACACACCCAAAGATTATCAAAACTTGGCTTTTACCAACTTCAAACTGATTTATTGAACTGAAATAAAATAAAATCCACATAGCAGACTTCAGGCTGCTATTATTGGTCAATTCGACCATATCATTTATTACTGCACTTAGATTTTCATCATTAATGAAGTTTCCTTCATCTTCGAAGAAATGATCTAACTTCAGGTTAGTATTACTAGACAATCCTTTCACATAATTTTAAAACAAAATTCCTATAACATCTCTTCTGGGATGTTAGATTTTGCAATATAAATATAAATAAATCTCTAAAGCATTGTCAGAAAATCTTTTCATAATTCAAGACTTCAGGTCTTGGACTTTGAGTTATACAACTTCTGGTTGGAAAAAAAAAATCTTTGCACAACTTCAGGTTGTTCAAACTCATTTCTTTTTTTTTTTATGATTAAATTTTCTGATCCTCTTTTTTTTTTTAAAAAAAACTTATGGTTCTTTATTTTGAGGAAACTTGTAATCCATTGATTTATGGAAACTCAACCTTTTATCTACAGGTTCTCAAATTTTATTTTTCTTTTCCTTTTTTTTTTAAAAAAGGAAATATCGAAAGATATTAAGCTTATCATGTAAGCTTTTATTAATGTTTCCATTCACTTCAGATGTGCTAAATCAAAATCAATGTTAGATCTAAACTTAGATCTTCTAGATACGTATTATCTTTATATTTGTTTTTCTAAAAAAACAATAAAATATTTCTTCTGGAAATATAAATCATATATCAAAATAATTTTCAAAGCCTTCAATCAAATCTAAATCAAATCAAAATGTTTTCAAAATAAAAACTTCATTTAGCAACCATGATTGATTTCTCAAATCCATATACAAACTAAATGCAATCAAATTCAATAAATTTGTTGAAGCAACAATATCAAATTTTGTCAAGTTCAAACTTGCATTCCAAAATAAATGAACTATAAAACATAAAAATAAGCATGATATTGAGATCAACAATATAATATGATCAGAAAAATAGCAACAACAAACAAATTAGATCTGAAATATAATAACCAACAAAATAAGAATTAGATCTCAAAGTTTAGATCTATATAAGATATAAAATTTTAAGACTAGTATAATAAAGTCTAAAAAATAAGATAATAGATTTAGATCTAAAGAAGTAGATCTAGAATAGAATGAGATATATAAAAAAATTGAAAGATTAGATCAATCATATTAGAAAAATAACTTACCGTTTTGAGATCTATAATTAGATCTGGAGAAGAATAGATTTGATTTCATAAATTATCACAATTGTAGATCTGAAGAAAAAAACTTTTGTGGAGATCGTGCTGATAACGTGTTATAAACAAATAAGAATATGTTTTAAAGAAATAAAAGAAGAAGCCAATAAAGTAAAAGAATGGAGATATTTTATTCATTCAGAGATTGGTTATATCAGATTGATTCATACAATTACATTACACATGCTCCTTTATATATAGACATTGGAGCATGAGATGGAACATATTCCATAATGTGGGACTAATAGAAAAACACAAAAGCATATTCACTTATATAATTAATATATTATAATAGACTTTCAATATTTCTTTCCCCGTACAAATAAAGCCAATACTCCCTTAACCAAAATAATCGCGATTCTTGCTAAAAAAATAAATCCAAAATCAATTGCGATTTAAAAGAGAACAATTCAGTCGAAATCCCTCTTGTTCAGATCAAGAACTGAGAATAAACGGATAAAGGAAGTCACGAGTTCTATGAGATTTCGAAGGTAGATACCGTTTGGGGATTTGACAGTTGGGTTACAAATTGAAGGTCGTGATGGAAGGTTGCGTGAAGTTTAGGATGGTCGGAGGTTTGGATGAGGTTTTCGCTTTTTTTTTCGGTGATTGGGTATTTGGGGGTTGATGGTGTGTGAGGCTGCCGAAGTCGTGGAAGATTTGCAGGTTGATCGAGCTTGGTTGCTTGAAGCAGCTTGCAAGGGGAATAGTTGACAAAGGAGATAGTTTCTTATGGGTGGTGCAGTGGTAATTGTTTGAGGATGTGATTTGGTAGTAGGGGATGGTCAGGGAGGTGTGCAATTGCTGTCAATGGTTTGAGTTGTTGAAGTGTTAAAATGATATAGTTTATGCCAAGCAGGGATATGTTGATGGTTGCAACTGTGAACTAGAGATGCTCAGCAGCGTTGTTTGAGGAGGTTTGCTTGTTTGTGCAGTGGGTTGAAATGTTGAATCAAGAGAAGCAGAGACTAGGTTAGTGATATAGGTAGTGACAGTTTCGTAGAAATGTAAGACCTGGGCTCAGACTTGAAGTGAGAGGATAGGCACAGTGTGTAGTTGATGAAGTGGGATGATGTAGCGCAATGAAGTTTGTCGTTTTGGTTTTGGTCTTGGTTGAAGCAGAAGTTATGTTAGTCTGAAAGGGAGATATGGTATGCTAGGACAAGAGTTTGAATGAGGCAGTTTGAATGTAGGCAGTGAGTTAGGGGAAAGTGAATGACTGAAGTGCAGTTTAGATGTCAGGCAGCTATGATGGCAAATGGTCAGGGGAAGAATTGAGGATGGTGGATGGGATAGGCAAAACTGGAATGGTGAAAAGCAGCAGTGTAGTTGATCAGTGACAGTTTGTATATGTTTGAGGGGCATATGATGAGCTCTGTTGAATGGTTGAAGTTTGTGGAGCAGTGAGGTAATGCGCACTGAGATGATGTGCACAGAAATGGGATGTATATGTGCAGTTTGGTTTTGTTTGTGGTGAAGTGAAGTTGTGAAGTTGCTGCTGTGTTGTTGTGCAGTGGAGAAGTGATAGAGCCATAGAGGCTGATGATGATGTCGAGGAGGAGCAAGGCAATGTAGGTCTGGTGGCTCGAGGCACTGTGATATGGTAGTAACTCGATAGGAAATTGGCAGTGTAGTTGTAAGTCGACAGAGGTGGTGTGGTGACTGCTGTGCAGTCTGGTGACAGAGGATATATAGTTCAAATGCAAATTGCTATAAAATAAAAAGACATTAAAGAAAGAGGAAGAAAATATTTTATTTAGTACATAGATTAATCACATATTTTCATTACATTAGCTCATTTGTATAAAAGTCTAAGAGCTTGGATAGAACTAATCTCACAATGTGAGACTAAAATACAAAACAGTATATAGCATATTCACTATTTATATTTACATATATTATAACACTCACTCTTGAATATGCGTCTTCAAAATCTTGAATCCTCTGATAATTTGAAATTGTCCCTTTTGTAACGTGTATGATGATTGCTCTCCCTCATTGTTATCTTGCTTGCATTTGTTCGTTCAGTCGATCTAGATATTGTTTGTTACCTCATTAAAAACCTCTATTAGGAAAACTCAGAGGAAAAAAACCTTGAACGAGAAAAAGAGTGCAACTTGTAAAATCATATTAAAAATGATATTCTTTCTAAAGGGTTTGATATTTCGGGATCAAAACAATGCTTCATTAAAACCTTACTAAGAAAAACTTTATGAAAAAAATCTTAGTGAAAGAAAAAGAGTACAACATAGTATGACATATTTCAATAATTTACAGCGTTAAATAGAGTTTGATACTTCTGGATCAATATAATAGTTCATTAAAAACCATACAAAGGAAAACCCAATGGAAAAAACTTTAGTCAGGAATAAAAATACAATTTAACTTAAATAACATATTTGAGATATTATATCTTGAAAAGACATTTGATTCTTCCAGATCAGGATAATGCCTCGTTAAAACCTTAGTAAGAAAGACCCGATGGAAAAAATCTTAAATAAGGAAAAAGAGTACATTATAATTTATTTTCAAATATTACTACGGAGTTGATACTTCTGGATCAAGATAATGCCTCATTAAAACCTTACTAATAAAAATCCAGTGGAAAAACTTAGTTAAGGAAAAAGAGTGCATTATAAAGTACTTATGCATGCTCCTCCTGATTTAGAAGTTTTCTCTGAATTCGATTCGTCTTTCGATAACTCAAATTGATTATAGATACTTCTGGATCCATAAATGTGACGATCCAGAAATTTTTAACATTTGAAATGGAATATTTAATCGATTTTAAATATTTGGAGGTTAGTTTAACTTGAATTTCAAATACAATTGTTTGATTGGCAATTAGATTATTGAATTTAATTTATTGAAGTTGGGTAAAAATTTGAACCTTCAGTTTGAAGCCGATTAAAAATTTTCAAAGGCTTATGAAATTTATATTGATAATACCGAAGATAACGGAAGCTTAAGAATTGAAATTAGAACTATTTTGTTCAGTTTTGAAATTTTATCGTTTAAATTGACGTTTAAAAATAGCCTTCCGAGGCACACTTTCGGAATTCGACGAAACCAGTTCCATTGGATCTGTAATAGTTAGTTATTATCGGATTTCAATTTTCGTAGCAATTAGAGTTGTCGTTTGACCCTGACAGCGCAAAATGCATAGAAACTGTTTTAATCGATTTAATTTAAAATTGATCGTTTATTTCCGTAACTCGCGCATACGATCAAATGAGCACTCGAAACCTTTTTCGTTGCATTCGAAATAGGGTTATAACATTATAAACGCCTGGCGGCACGTCTCATAGGAGTTCGGGGGTTCTAGTTAGGTAATACGAGATATTTTGGATACAAAATTATAAAAAAATCAAAACCCCACCTTCCTCTATACGCTTTCCCTCTTTAATATTTACATCCGAGCCCTCCCTCTCCTTCGAAACCCAAAATCCACGAAGCCATTTTTCTTCTCAATTCAACCATACGCAGTTCGAAATCCCCAAATAAAAAAAATAAACAATAAAAAAATTTCGAATCGCTGTTAAGCGCTCGCGCGAGCAAATGAGGCGAGGCGACCGAGTTATACTCAAGCAGGGCAGTGATGTTATGGCGAGATCGAAGTCGATTTCGAAAGAGTGGGGAAAATTGCTGTCGGCATTCACGAGTCGACGTGATGTCTCGCAAGCGCGTGGAGGTGGCACGGCAACGAAGTGGTCTCGACAGCGGTGGGGTTAGGGTTTTGCTCCTGGGAAAGTTCGTTGTTGCGTCTGGCGAGCTCCGGTAGGGTCGCAACGCGAGGTCAGGATGGCCGATTCGGCAAGGTTTCGATGGCGTTCGAGTTAACACTGTCGTGGCGAAGTCGAGGCAGTGGAGGGGAGTCGCGAACGCGGACGCGCGTGTACGCGTGGAAGGGAAGTCGTCGCCGTAGAGAGGTATCGAGTATGTCGGGGATTCGAACGTGGATTTCAATGAAAGGTTAGTTTAACTTGAAATCATACTTAGTCAAAAGTATGATTTTCAATGAAGCCAAAAGTTTTGACTAAATACTTAATTTGAAATAACTGAATTGTAAAATTTTATTTGATAATACTCGATTGCATTATATATAACTTACCTAAATTTTCAAAGTTAATTATGAAATTGAATATTATACAATATAAATGATATCAAAGAAATTTTTAAATAAATTTGAGTAGTTATAACTAATGTAAATGTAAATATACTAATATATATGTGATAGGGTATATTAAGTAGAATAAATTTAATGATAATTTGAAATAAAGAAGAATTAAATTTGTCGAATAAAGTACGATTATAATAAATAACTATTCAATTTATGATCTTTGAAATTGTTAATTTAAGAAAATTGGATAATATATAATATAAATTGTCTTTATAAATAAAATGTGAGTGCATATAACGAATGTTATTCACTTAAATTTTAGTTATAAAATGTTTATGGAGATAAATAGAATAATAAGTTAATAGAATAATAAATGAGATAAATAAATAAATTTTGTTTTGAGGGAATTAATAAATTAAAATAAATCAACTTAAGGAAATATCTTGAATTAATTGAATTTAAATTAAAAAATTTGTTTTGCAAGAAATTTTTCGTATCAAATATAAATAATTTGAAATTAAATCAACTTAATGAAATACTTGAATTTGAAATGAATCATTGAGTATTAATAAATTTAAATCAAAATTTGTATGGTTTGAATTAATAGTTTTATTTTTTTTCAGTCTATATTCTTCTGGTTGTTTCTATTCTCCCACCTCCTTCCTTTTCGGGGACGAAAAGTTTTGAGTGGGGGAGAGTGTAACGACCCGTAAATTTAACCGGTTTTAATAACGTTATTGTTTGAAATTTCGTAAGATTTTAAACGATAAAATTTTAAATATATAAATCTGATATTTGGAATGCGTCTAGTTAAACATAGCAACAACCCATCGACTTTGGCCTCTCTCCTCCACCCGAGCTCCGATCATCACCTTCGCCTTCAACTTGTGGCCGAGCGTAGCCTTGCTCCACCCGCTATAGTGTCTCCTCTGACTAGCCTATGCCGTCACTGCACCCATGCACGCGCCAGCCTCTTTCCCCGCTCCTTCCATCGACCTAGGCCACTGCCACCTCCTCTCTTTCTCAGTAACCATCGCCATGCACAGAGCCGACCTCCCTGAGCTCCACCGAGGTCCACCCTTTCTTCGTCTCGCTAGCCTTCCCTTGCCTATAGCCGAAGGCCTCCAGATCTTCCTATGGCCGAAAGCTTTCCATAATAGGTAAATATAAAATACTTTCATATATTCGTTATTATAATATATGTTGTAGTCTTTTTATATAACGGTCAATACTGGCCTCTGTTTTGCTATGGGTATTAGCACTGTGATATGTATATAAAGTATTGTTTTATATTCAGTTATTTGTTATTATATAAATATACTTATACATTAGTTATATACTTTCATATGCTAGTGCTGTTAGTATGTACAGCTTTTATAAAGGTTTTGTTAATAATAAAAATTTGTAGTACTTAAGATATATAATGTGTAAAGTCTCAAAGTAAGGTGTATCAACATTTTAGAATTGCTGTTGTATAATAGAATGTAGTGTGTGTGTGTGTGTGTATTTGTAAAGTGTTTGTTCCAAAGAAGGAAAGATGGATATTGTATTTTACTATAAAGAATTAGCAAGGGAGTTGTACGCATATATTTTAAGGCTGCTAGTGGTCATGTTGTAGCGATTTGCGCTGGCAGAAACTATTGAAAATTTTCTTTTATATATGTCTGATTTTGTATGTAGGGTGTAGTTTGATTTAATATATATTTCATTATAAATATTTGTTAAAAAAAAGTAATATATGTCAGATGAATTCAAAGTCAGGCTTACATTTCATATTGTAATATAGGGTTTTAATGTTAGTATGTTTGGGTTTGAGACATAAAGATATAATAACGTGTACACTGTTATAGTAGTATATTTAAAACTGATTTTAATATACATAGTATGTGAGTTATATATATATACTATTTCCAGTCATATGATGTTTTTATATTTAATTTATATTAGTAATATTGATTTGTTAAGTATATAAGTATAAATGTTATAATAATATTTGTGAAAAAGAAAAATTGTGTATATACAAGTATCTTACATTTTAAATATGAATATGTTATTTTATATGTTTATGTGTATTGTTCCAAAAATAAAATATATATATTATCTGTCTATCGAGCTAAGTCGTTTGATTTCGTCAATTCCTTTGTATCAGCTTTGTCCGTCGTGACTGATTTCATCATCAAAATCTTGATCATCTAGTGTTGTGGTGGATTTGTAACACAATGTCAGTGTCTGTATCAGTGTGTGCATCCGTGTCATCTCTTGTTCTCTCTAGCCTCGAAAGGTGAGCAATCACTCACGATTAATATTCTTTTATTTATTAAATTAGATTTCAATTGAAACGACAATTGAAATAGGCTGCTGTTAGTTATTTACACTGTTATATGTATGTTATTACCTGTATCAGTTCATCTGTGAAATCTAACACCATTTTCTATTAATTATATGATGATAAATCTCGTTTGGTTGATAAGTGATTGATTGTTTGTTGTTTATATTGGATGTTAAATTGTAATGTATAAAGTGAAAAATATTATGCAATTGAATTTAACGTAGGATAGTTAAAAATTTGAATCGATATATGCGTTGAGTTTGATTAGTTAAATTGTAAAATATGACCCCATAAATGTTTAGTTATTGACACATAGAAAATAGTTAATTACCCTTGAACCATTTGAATGTATGTTGTATTACTTGATGAAGTATGAAATTGAATAATTGATGTAAATGGAAGAACCGTATAGATATTGGTGTAATAATCTTTAATCTACATGAAATGATAGTGTAGATTCTAGAAATAATTATATTAATTTGCACAAAAAAAAATGTGAATTAATACGATTATTTCGGGATTATTTGAATCAATTAGTGGATTGTTATTGATTGTTCCTATTGCCTGTTTATTTACTTTGACACTATCCCAGTTATCACACTGCAAGTTCCCATTGTTATGCTTTGATTTTGGAATTGAATTGGAATCGGATTGAAATGATAAATACCCAAATGAATTTGACTTAGGATAGAGAACTAAAAAACCAATTTGTCATAATTTGATTTAAAAATAAAATAAAGATTTTATTTGAATAAAGAATAAATTTTCGAAATGAAGTTGGAATTTGAAATTTTAATGAAAGAAATAATGTTAATATTTAATAAGCTGAAACAAAATGTTAACATAGTAGTTATTGAAAGAACGTTGTTTTAAAATAAATTACTTGACAATAAATTTGGAATTTTTCATTGAATTAAGAGGAAATGATTTGATAATTAAGTTTGAATTTATAATTAAGTTTGAAATTATTAAGTTGAAATTATTTAATAATTAAGTCTTGAGATTATTTAATAATTAAGTTTGGAATTATTTAATAATTAATTTGAAATTATTTAATAATTGAATGAGATTGAATTAATTGATAATTAAATAAAAATTAAATTCTTTGATAAGAGAAATTTAACTTTTGAACAAGTGAATTTGAACTTCGTTGATAAATGAAATTGGGTTCCTTTATTAATTAAAGCTTTAGAAAACTTAAGTAAGTTAATAAGTGAAATTTGACTTCTTGAAGATGTGAAATTTATCTTCTTTATTAATTGAGTTTGAAACTTGTAATTAAGTAAAGAAATAAATTAAATTAAATTTCTTTGACAAGAAATAAAGTGCGTTTTATTGAAATAAATGTAAGGCTCGTAATTTAAAGAATTTGATTGACGAATTTGACTTAATTAAATTATTAGATTTGGTATAATTAAGTTGAACGTAAGTAATTGACTTAATGAATTGGTAATTTAATGGAAATTGTTTTGAATGATAAATTTCCTTAACGAATATTGGATGTAATCGATCAATGAATTTAAATTGAATTAAATGTTAAATTAAGTTAATTTAAATGATTTCGGAAGGAAACTTATATACGAACTTGAATTAATATTCGAATTTTTTTAAATAAAATTGAAATTGAATTGTAAGACTTTGAAATGGTAATTTGGAAGTTTTGTAACATAGATTTTGGAAATCGATATTGAAAGACAAATGAAATGTTGATCTATGAACTCAAATTGAAATTGAATTTGATTTGGTTTTGAAATATATAAACGACCAATCAGTGTAATAATTACGAAAGTTATTAAAGAAACCAGAATCGGTTATGGACATAGTCTCTGTCTAAACCGAAAACCACTTTAATAACTATACGCGGTCCAGAATGAAGTGGTTGGAATGATGTACGTGGATGACTGAAGAAAGAGAACGATAATGGATAGCCTTGACACTTGTGTAAAATTGGAAATGACTAAAATCAGGAGCCGTGCCGGGCCAAATGGGGTTAGCCGCCTCGAGCGAACACACTTCTTCGAATACTACTCATTACTTGTTATTGATTGGTGCACCCTCGGAATTTCAGGAGTGTTGTTTCGCGGTGTTGCGATCGTTGTGGCGATGCGTTCTCACCAGTCTGGATCAGGCAAACGGTAGTTTCACTACCTTGGGTATTGCCTCATGTGCCTTATCATACTTGTATCCCTATATACACGACCACTACGAATTTGTTTTGTGTTATACCTATGGAGTACTCCCTGATATCCCACCAGTTTACGGTGGAGTTTACAGTGCTGTATAGATTATAACGCCTATATAAGATGTGTTAAGGGGGATAATGGTAACCCCTTAACACTATTTTGATATTTATATTACTGATAGGCATAATTTATTTAGCGTACACTACTACATAGTAGATAGTTTAACGGATCCTTAGAGGATGGTTATTCCAACATCCTTTGAGTTATTTGTATTTCGATTGCTATTTCACTTGAGTTGGATTTATTGATACAAGAATATTAATCCTGACTCGAGTGTTTTGTGTTTTGCTTTACGCTCGGGTCAGACTGAGTGTACCAGTATTCGAGACTCGCCTTTGGAGTTGGAGCTTTGCATGAAGATCCAGCCATCTATTCTGCTTTCAGTATTCGATGATTCCAGTAATGTATTCTGATTTGTATCTGATGTATCGTGTTACTCTTCCGTTGTATCTGGTTTAACTCTGATGTATCTTATATATTTATATAGTAGCTTCATGAACTACTATCTCTTTTATTTCCGTTGCATATTATTACTCTGTGTCTGTGATTCTGTGATTATTTATTTACTGTATATCTGAGTTTTGCCAAATTTAAATTAACAGTTCGGTATTTTGAATTATTCAAGTCCGACATGTGCGGATGTGAATAGTCCAAAATAGCGGGTCGTTACATTTAAAGTTAATCCAGAAGGATTTATAAATTGATTTGAATGGACCATTTTAGAATGGAAGGTGTACTTCCCCTAGAAAGCCGAGAATGTTTTTCAATATAGTTTATAAATATGGATTGAAGTTGTAAAGATGGTTTTAAAGATAGAATGTTAGGAAATATTCATTTACTTGGGTTATTTTGAAAATCTTAAATTAAAGATTTATTTAATTAATTATAGAAGTGATTATTTAAAGATTAAATTGATATTTGTTTTAGAAATTGGTTATTTAAATAGTCATACCCGATCTACTAACTTTATTTTAAAGTTAACTTAGACTTGAAGTTTTATATGAGATATTGGTATAATATTTTCATAACTAATATTTAAATAAATTCTTTAAAACAGTTTTATCTAAATGTTTCCAAGTATATATTTTGGATAAGTGATTTGAATTATTTAAAGTATTTGAACTCGGCAGACTTTCAGTGGAAATAAATAATACCGGAAATCTTATTCCACGAGTGAAAAGTGATTTGAATTTGTTTTCAAATGGTTGAAGTGTGAAAATATATCTTGCGAAGATATTTTGAAAATAAATAATTTGGATAATTATTTGAAATCCAGTGATTGTTGTGAATGTTAATTGATAGTTAAATAACCGACTATCAATATCTGCCTTTAAATGGCGTTTGAATTTCGATGCGACCGGGGGTCGGATTCCAAGTGGATATCCGAAAACCACATCGGACCTTTGTGATTATGATGAATCTTTTATTTAAAAGATCAAAGTGAAAATTGTTGTGATTTGTTGAAATCTGAATGAACACTTATTTTTAAAAATAAGCGCTCGTTATTCGGATTAGCCGGGAGAGGACCTTTGTGTCATATAACTCATTCCTAATAATGATACGATGAAATGGGATTGCATTTGAAGACCGGTGGTGAAGATCAGGTATTTGCGAGAATGATAGGATGACTTATCGATTGTCTCTGCACTGAGTAGCTACGGTATAGAGATTTCCTATGTGATAAGTCCGATCGGGATTGTGAATACCGAGATTGCAAGGGCTTCTTCGGAAGTGCCTTCGGTTTTGTTCGAACCCGGAACAGACTTGTATGGATGTGTGTCTGACGTTACAAATTGAGATGTAAAGCTGGTTTCTATCAAATACATTTCTGTTGGTGGCGGAGAATTTATTCTCTTAGCTTAACACCCTTCTCTGAGACGTACGAGCTCAGAGGTTGTGTAGTGATAGTTACTAGTGATACATTCCTATTTGGTAATGTGGCATACGAAGTGCTGTTGATCATTTATTGATCGAAGCATGGCTTTGTGAAAAAGCGTAGCTTTATGGACGAGACTTCGTCGAGCCTCGCAACCCGAAAATGGTCGAAGCAGGAATGTTGCGTCAAGGTTTTTAGGGGTCGCACCCCTAGGGTATGTCCATTTTCTTCTGGATAAAGGGTGGTATCATGGTATGGAGCCCAGATACTTAACTCATGTGGACACTGTAAATTTATTACTGTGTGATGTTGCTTTGTGGTTGAGGATCCTTGGATAAAGGTCGATAACGACCGGGGATGGCATACTTCTGTGTTAGATACCTATATTATAGCTTGGTTAAAGCGTGAGGTAACGTCGGCCTTGTTAGCAAAGCTCTGGTTAGGTTCTCGGGGCGTCCTTCCAGAGGCGTACCCATTTTAGTGTAGGAAGTCCCTTTGCCTGACCATATGTTGGAAATCCAAAGAAACAATACGCACCCTGTACGATTTTAGTTGTATAACCTGCCATGGAATGTGGCGGTAACCTACAATTGAACATGGTAGCTATAGTAGGCATACGACAAAATGTTGTATGTTGGTTAAGATTAATATTATACTTTCGAAATATTTTCTACACTATGCACTAAAAATAATATTCAAAGAATTTTGCGTATTACGCATTTTTGACTGTCATAAGGAGAAATCTCCTCCAAGTGTGCGTTTGCATTGTGTGTGTGGCGGGAGGCCTTATGGCAGTTTCATTTTTAAAAAGCATAGCGGATTTCTTTTTATTTTCTTTGTGAAAATAACTGTTTTTAAGATCTCACACCAGTCCCACGACTGACCTGGAGTTTATTGTTCCCTTTCTAAACTCTGGGTGCCCGTAATTTTCCACACGAGCAGCGTAGAGTTAGGTTATCATTATAAGGGAGTGAAGTTTATCCAGAGGTTGCTGTGGAGATCAGGAGTTGAGGCTGGATGGCGAGGCGTATCATTTATATATGTAATATTTCTTTTCCGCTGTTTGTTGTTGTAACACTCTGATAATATAATGTGATGGAATGTAATAGTAGATATGATTCTTTGTTTTAAGGATTATTCGTTTATATATTATATTTGTTCCGTTGCGAAATATGAGATTCTGTTATTGTTTCTGTTTCTTCTTCTGTCCTTTTCTTCTTAAACCCTAATGGTTCGGTTTTCCGGCGTTCGATGGTTCGGCAGTTGATACAGGGACGTATTAATGTCGACTTTCGAAAGTCGAAAAATCAGATATGTTACAAGTGGTATCAGAGCATTTGGTTAAGCGACAACCTTGGCTCTGGTGGGTGTTACTCATTAGAGATAGAGTCAGTAGTACTATAGAATGAGTTTGAGTGTAATAATAGATATAAGCGCGTATTTGTTAGTGAATATGAAATTGTTTTATATTGTGTTGACTTACCGGTTGATTGTTTATATATTCTAGTCAGTGCAGTTTGGCCAACTGTATCGATAGGGGTTTCTAAACTCTTAAACAAGATAAATTGATACAGTATTGTTTTAAAATCAGGTAAATGAAATAATTTTACCCAAACTATTTTCGTATATAAAAGAAATAAATTTTCTATGAATTATTATAATATATGGTTGCTTGGTTGTTAGGAAGTGATGATATTGGATTATTATCATTATTGTATGGAAATTTAATAAGAAATAATGGTATAACCAAATATTTGGAGATAAATTCATTAAACAAATGAAATTTATAAATATGAATTGAAAGGATAAGGGAATGAATTCATATACAAATGGGAATTGTAAATGTAAATTGTAAATGTGATTTATAATTTGGAATAAAATTCATTAATGGAACGAAATTGGTAATGTGAATGTATAAATGGGTTTTATAAATTGAAATGAGATTCGACTTGGATCAAGTTGAACAAAAATCAAAACATGGGAAAATAAAAATAAAATGGATTGAATTCAAGTAAACTAATATGATAATTAATTAATTCATGAAATAGGAAAGTTGAATTAGTTAAATTAAAATTCAAATGTGAGTTAAATTTGCAGATAAATTTAAGTAAGTAGAAATAAATTGAAAATTTCCTTGTTATTGATAAAATAAATTCGAGATGAATTGAGAAAGGAAATTTGAAATTTAAAATGGATAAATGAATAAAACTAATTTAATTAAATTAGTAGATGGAATGGATTTGATAAATGAAAAATCAAATCAAGGATTTAAAATTGGAGTTATTAACAGGGAAAATGAACTTGAGTTTTGGATAGAAATAACTTAAGTAAATGTTGGATAAAAAGCTCGACTTAAGTAAAATTGTGACATGGTCGTTGTCAAGTTTTATGGAATGGTTTTGAATGGAACTTGTTTGATTAATGATATGCAAATGAATGGATTAGAACTAAAAATGCAAGTATAAATAGACAATGAACTATTGAATTAATATGATGTGAATCTGAATAAAAAAAAAGAGAAAACTTGGTTTTGAAAATTGATGCCAAGTATAGTTGTTTTGTAAGTTATAATTGCATAGTGAATGCATACTTGGTTGTTGAATATACATAAACGAGGTTTATGAAATGGATGCTAAGCAAAGATTTTTTTGTATATCAATGCATCAAAATGAATTGAACAGAATCAATTGGAAATGAAATAGAATAAAGAGTAAATTGGGTTGGTATCAATTTAAATTAGTTATAAACTAGATTGGATATTCTATTAAGTGAATATCATCGAATTTGCATCGAAATGGTTGTCGTTTGACACAAACGTGATTGCATAAAATTCTATGAGTTAATGAAAGCCAATAAAAAATTGATTTTGAATCAAATGAAATGGATATGAGTTTGTTTCGTTTAAAAAAATGAATTGGATGAAAGAAAGTGAATTGTAAATCGCTTGAATTGAATAGAAATGATATGGAATGTAATTGTAAGCAATTAAATTTGTATTGAAACCTTATAAATTGCTTATGGGAATTATTTTGAGTGCATTGCTTATGAAAACTATGTGTTCACTATTGAAAATAAGTGAAATGTAAATAGATTTCCTATATATGGCACTTACGTGTTTAAATTGAGTAAGTACAGGTACGTGGGGGGCCGTTTGGCTGGATTTGGTCGCGCTAAAATGCTAATAATAAACTGCTTTGCTTAAAAATGCTAAATAAGGTACGCCTACGCAATAAAAATATGAACTGTTTTTGTTTTTCCGACCGGGTAGGTCGATGTACATATATTTGTATCTTTTGTCAAGTTGCAAAAGCTCCTCCGTACAAAGGAGACCCTGCCAAAATTTTCCAAAAATTTTGTGAGTTAGAAAATTTTTGAAATTTTTTAGGCAAGGTGATGAAATCGCGAATATGCTTTAGTAGAAACCATTAGCTTCGCTACCTTTCTTTTGCTTTTGGGTTACAATTAACTTGCATAGACCGATCCAGTAGATTAATAGAAAGGCGTAACGATCTGGGCGTGGGCGATCATGATGCATACCAGGGAAAGGTGCGTTTAGGAGCATAATCTCGAACGCCCTAGGAATAACTGCTGTTTCTAAAGTCTATTTTTTTGTTAACGACAAACGATTTCAAATTTGAAATTGAAGTAAATTAGTGAATGAAACTAATTTAGAATAATAATATGAATCAGTTATAATTGAAAGATAAAATTCAATATTCAGAGTTGAAGATAAATTGAATTCATATGGTAATGGGAAAACAAATTTGAATAGAAGTAGATGTGAAACTTCTATAAGGAAATGTATAAAATGATTTTGGAATCTATAGTTGGAAATGGTTAAATTGGATATACAGGTATTAAAAAGCAAGTGGGGAAAAATTGATTTTAATTTCAAAAGATAAATTTGAATTGCTCGACAAAAAGGTATGTATTTAAATTTCAGTATGAAATTTGATTGGGTTTTTGATCTAGCCACTTGATTTTTTGTTTTCTTTTGGAATTTGGAAGCCCGTAGAGGCATTTTGTAGTTGTATAGAACTAGCCTTGCAAAGGAGACGCTGAGGAAATTTTTCGAAAATTTCGAGAGTAAGAAAAATTTTGAGAAAATTTTGAAAGTTTAAAATTTGAATTTGAATTCAAATTTGAATTGTGAAGTAAATGAAGTTGTTTGGAAACTGTGAAGATTTTGGAAAGTTAGTTGAAATGCATCTTTAAGAAAAAGATTTGGGTTGATAAATTAATAAAATTGTTTGGTTTTGGGAAAATATTTAACGGGTTGAGGATTATTCTTCTTAACTAGTAATTTCGAGACGAAATTCTTTTAAGCGGGGAAGGATATGACGATCCGAAATTTTTTAACATTTGAAATAGAATATTTAATTGATTTTAAATATTTGGAGGTTAGTTTAACTTGAATTTCAAATATTATTGTTTGATTGGCAATTAGATTACTGAATTTAATTTATTGAAGTTGGGTAAAAATTTGAATCTTCAGTTTGAAGACGATTAAAAATATTTCAAAGGCTTAGGAAATTTATATTGATGATACTGAAGATAACGGAAGCTTCAGAATTGAAATTAGAACTATTTTGTCCAGTATTGAATTTTTATCGTTTAAATTGACGTTTAAAAATAGCATTCTGAAGCACAGTCTCGGAATTCGACGAAAGCAGTTCCATTGGATCCGTAATAATTAGTAATTATCGGATTCCAATTTTCGTAGCAATCGGAGTTTTCGTTTGATCCTGACAGCTAAAAACGCATAGAAACTGTTTTAATCGATTTAATTTAAAATTGATTGTTTATTTTGTGTAACTCGCGCATACGAACAAATTAGGACTCGAATCCTTTTCCGTTGCATTCGGAATAGGGTTATGACATTATAAACGCCTGGCGGCATGCCTCGATTGGAGTTCGAGATTTCGAGTTAGGTAATACGAGATATTTTGAATATAAAATTATAAAAAATCAAAACCCCACCTTCCTCTATACGCTTCCCCTCTTTAATATTTACAGTCGAGCCCTCCCTTTCCTTCGATACCCAAAATCCATGAAGCCCTTTTTCTTCTCAATTCAAACATACGCAGTTCGAAATCCCCAAATAAAAAAAATAAAAATAAAAATTTCGAATCGCTGTTAAGCGCTCGCGCGAGCAAATGGGGGGAGGCGACCGAGTCATACTCACGTGGGGCAGTGATGTTATGGAGAGATCGAAGTCGACTCGATAGGGTGGGGAAAATTGCGGTCGGCATTCGCGAGCCGACGTGATGTCTCGCAAGCGCGTGGAGGTGGCGCGGCAACGAAGTGGTCTCGACAACGGTGGGGTTAGGGTTTCGCTCCTGGGAAAGTTCGTTGTCGCGTCTGGCGAGCTCCGGTAGGGTCGCAACGGTCAGGATGGCCGATTCGGCAAGGTTTCGACGGCGTTCGAGTTAACAGTGTCGTGGGGAAGTTGAGGCAGTGGAGGGGAGCCGCAAACGCGAACGCGCGTGTACGCGTGGAAGGGAAGCCGTCGCCATAGAGAGGTATCGAGTATGTCGGGCATTCGAACGTGGATGCAGCGACTTTGTTTGCTCGATTCGATATGCGTTTGAGATAATTAACTATAATGATTTATTTAATACAAATAACTATATTATTGTAGTCAAATACTTTTTTATTTAATGTATGAATTTGGGTTGTTAATATAAAATAATAAGATAAATTCACTTATACATATATAAACCTACTAATTGATTTTAGAAAAAAAAATGTATTATAGTTATTTACTCGTTTTATTAACTTATTTAATTATTTTCTCTACTAAAGAATTTTAAAGAAAATTTAGTTTGAATTAATATTATTAATTAACAAAATTTATCAAAAAGGATAATTGGCTATTCGATTATTTAAAATGTTAATAAATTGTATAATTTTTATTCACGGAAGAAAAAAAATGATGGAAAGTTTATAAACAAAAGATTATTGTTTTATGCAGAAAGATTTTTTTTGAAAATATATATGTGCTGTTTTTCAAATTTTATAAATATATGGATGCAGAAAAAAAATATAACTCAGAAAAAAAAATGATGAAAATTTGTTTTAGGTATAAAAACAATTCTGTTGAATATATAGTAATAATTTTTAATGTTAAAAGGTTTTCAAATCTATATAGGTTTTTGTTTTAGAATATATGTAGCACTAAAGAAAAATTAGTTTAACATTTATTTATTAGTTTATACCCAAATTTATTAGTTAAATTAAATAAATAAATAGTGATAAATCGTTTGATTAATTCAATATTAATAAATCATAAATTGTTTATACAAGGTCGAAATTATGAAGAAAAGCAAGCTGGTTTGAGAATGTATTGCATGCATAAGCAAAGTTGAGATCTTCTCACTCAAGTTTAAATTGGAATTTCCGGTTTGATTTTAAATTGTTAAATTTAAAATTGTTGATTGTGTGCTTGGATGATGGTTGTTATTATTTGTTTTGAAATAGACCCTATGTGCCGCATAATAGCGGAGGTTATTATATTAAACCCATATACTGCGATATTCCACCTCGAAGTGGAATTGGTATTTAATTGTTGTGCTAACATCTGTGGATGCAGGGAAACAGGTTGGAGGGATCCAACTGGATCCTCGATCATTTGAATTTGTTTCATTTGTTGTGTGTTAAATTATTTATAATCTCTGTGTGATTATATTGTAATTGGAATCATTGTAGGCTAAAATGTAGCCGAATATATTTTTGGTGTTGTAAGATACCAGAAATAAATAAAATAGGATTTTTGAATTTAACTTGAAAAATCTATAGTGAAACCCTATTGAATAAATTCCAAAATATGGGGAAAGGGTTTTATAAATGGGTTTTGAGTAATATTGGTTGATAGTTCAAGAATTTATTTAAAATATGGATTTTAAATAGTTTGAAAAATAATAATAAAGGGATTTATTTTAAAAGATGATAAATTTGGGAAATCCATTTGGAAATTGATTTTTGGAGATTGAAATTAAACATTTGGGAAATCCGTTTGGAAATTGATTTGGGTGTTTGAAATAAATTTGGAAATCAATGTGAAAATTGATTTGGTGTTGAAAGTGAATTTTTGGGAATCGATTTGAACAATCGTATATCAATGGATATTTGGAAATTTGAATTCACAATGGGAAGTTGTAAAGAAAAGAAATTTTGTTTTAAAAATAAACATTGAGTTATTTTTGAAAGCGTGGAAAGGAATTTACGAATTTGGAACGTAAATTTAAAGTAAATCCAAAAGGATTTATAAATTGATTTGAATTAACCATTTTAGAATGGAAGGTGTACTTTCCCTAGAAAGCCGAGAATGTTTTTCAATATAGTTTATAAATATGGATTGAAGTTGTAAAGATGATTTTAAGGACAGAATATTTTGAAAAATTCATTTACTTGGTTATTTTGAAAATCTTGAAGTAAAGATTTATTTAATTAATTGTAGAAGTCATTATTTAAAGATTTAATTGATATTTTTTTTAGAAAATGGTTGTTTAAATAGTTATACCTGATCTACTAACTTTATTTTAAAGTTAACTTGGACTTGAAGTTTTATATGAGATATTGGTATAATATTCTCATAACTAATATTTAAATAAATGCTTTAAAACAGTTTTATCTAAATGTTTCCACGTATATAATTTGTATAAGTGATTTGAATTATTTAAAGTATTTGAACTCGGCAGACTTTCAGTGGAAATAAATAATATCGGGAATCTTATTCCGCAAGTGAAAAGTGATTTGAAATTTGTTTTCAAATGGTTGAAGTGTGAAAATATATCTTGCAAAGATATTTTGAAAAATAAATAATTTGAAAAATTATTTGAAATCCAGTGATTGTTGTGAATGCTGATTGATAGTTAAATAACCGACTATCGATATCTGCCTTTAAATGGTGTTTGAATTTCGATGCGACCGGGGGTCGGATTCCAAGTGGATATCCGAAAACCACATCGAACCTTTGTGATTGTGATGAATCTTTTATTTGAAAGATCAAAGTGAAAATTGTTGTGATTTGTTAAAATCTTAATGAACACTTATTATTAAAAATAAGCGCTCGTTATTCAGATTAGCCGGGAGAGGATCTTTGTATCATATAACATATTCCAAATAATGATATGACGAAATGAGATTGCATTTGAAGACCGGTGGTGAAGACCAGGTATTTGCGAGAATGAAAGGCTGACCTATCGATTGTCTTTGCACTGAGTAGCTACGGTATAGAGATTCCCTAAGTGATGGGAAGTCCGATCGGGATTGTGAATACTCAGATTACAAGGGCTTCTTTGGATGTGCCTTAGGTTCTGTTCGAACCCGGAACGGACTTGTATGGATGTTTGTCTGACGTTACAAATTGAGATGTAAAGCTGGTTTCTATCAAATACATTTCTGTTGGTGGCGGAAAATTTATTCTCTTAGCTTAACACCCTTCTTTGAGACGTACGAGCTTAGAGGTTATGTCGTGATGGTTACTACTGATACATTCCCAATTTGGTAATGTGGTATACGAAGTGCTGCTGATCATTTGTTGATCGAAGCATGACTTTGTGAAGAAGCGTGGCTTTGTGGACGAGACTTCGTCGAGCCTCGCAATCCGAAAATGGTCGAAACAGGAATGTTGCGGCAAGGTTTTTAGGGGTCACGCCCCTAGGGTATGTCCATTTTCTTCTGGATAAAGGGTGGTATCATGGTATGGAGCACAGATACTTAACTCATGTGGGCACTGTAAATTTATTACTGTGTGATATTGCTTTGTGGTTGAGGATCCTCGGATAAAGGTCGGTAACGATCGGGGATGGCATACTTGTGTGTTAGTTACCTATGTTATAGCTTGGTTAAAGAGTGAGGTAACACTGGCCTTGTTAACAGAGATCCGGTTAGGTTCTCGGGGCGTCCTTCTAGAGGCGTACCCATTTCAGTGTAGGAAGTTCCTTACCTAACCATTTGTTGGAAATCCAAAGAAACAATACGCGTCATGTACGGTTTTAGTTGTATAGCCTGCCATGGAATGTGGCGGTAACCTGCTATTGAACATGGTAGTTATAGTAGGCATACGACGAAATGTTGTATGTTGGCTAAGATTAATATTATATTTTCGAAATGTTTTCTACACTACGCACTAAAAATAATATCCAAAGAATTTTGCGTATTAAGCACTTTTGACTGTCATAAGGAGAAATCTCCTCCACGAGTGCGTTTGCATTGTGTGTGTGGCGAGAGGCCTTATGGCTGTTTCATTTTTAAAAAGCATAGTGGATTTCTTTTTATTTTCTTTGTGAAAATAACTGTTTTTAAGATCTCATGCCAGTCCCACGACTGACCTGGAGTTTATTGTTTCCTTTCTAAACTCTGGTTGCCCATAATTTTCCACACGGGCAGCGTAGAGTCAGGTTATCATTATAAGGGAGCGAATTCTATCCAGAAGTTGCTGTGGAGGTCAGGAGTTGAGGTTAGATGGCGAGGCGTATCATTTATATATGTAATATTTCTTTTCCGCTGTTTGTTGTTGTAACACTCTGATAATGTAATGTAATGGAATGTAATAACAGATATGATTCTTTGTTTTAAGGATTATTCGTTTATATATTATATTTGTTCCGCTGCAAAATGTGAGATTCTGTTATTGTTTCTGTTTCTTCTTCTGTCTTTTTCTTCTTAAAACCTAATGGTTCGGTTTTGCGGCGTTCGATGGTTCGGTAGTTGATACAGTGGACGTATTAATGTCGACTTTCGGAAGTCGAAAGACCGGATATGTTACAATGAATATGTATCTCATTAATAATACAATTTATTAATAGTTTCCTTCGATACAATCAAAATTTCCAAGATTGTTTCTTTCAAATATAATTTGCATTTTATGCATTTTGTATGCTACTTTTATGAAAAACACATCACATGCTTTCATTATTGTGCTTCAAATCAGTTTTGCATATTACAACTACATCTTTGATGACTATTAAAAGTTTCATTGCAACAATACTAAAAAACAGAAAGTAATCTACTCATCTTGAAGTGCATTAAGATTTTCATTACAATAATACTTATTAGAAGGTTGTAATCTGCATTTCATATTCTCTGCATTCTTTATAACCATGAAAGTTATTTATATTCTTCAGGAATTTGTATACTTTCATCATTTAATATTATTAAACCATATGTATACCTTCGGGATATATTAAGCATTTCAAGCATTTTCACTACTTTACGGACTACATGTCCATATTTCTCTATTAGTAAAGAATTCATGATGGCCAATCATGTTTTCCACTAATTCAAGATCTTTAATCTATTTATAACATAAACGCTTTATTATTTACAAATTTATCATCGATGATTTTTTCTTGTCAGTTCTAGACATGATTTATTGAGATCTCTTTAATCATCATGTTCTAGGTACCTAAACCACTTCTAGGGTTATTTGACAATCATGTCATGGATCTCTTTCAGAGCACCCTTAAGTGTTTCTTTAAGAACATTCACCTCATTTATTTGGCATCTTTATTACTTACTCTAAAAATATTCGAACTGACTTTTGTACCACATTTCAGATATGGTTTACACTTTTTGATCCTTCAGGAATTCAAAGCTATATTGGAGAAGGTCTAATAGGGATATTATTGATAATTTATTCAAGTTACTCAATATTTCGCATCATTATATATTTTAACAAATATTTAACACCGACGATCAAAATGAACTTGCATCTCTTTATCCTCCCCCTTAATGTTGACAAACATTGTCACATTAAATAATAATCATCTTTGGATTCTCATTTTGTTCCATTATGATATTGCTACTCGTAAATACACCATACATATTAACAATAGGAGGATAATTCTTTTATTAGTTGATAAAGTTGCATTCAATTAATATTGCTTATTAGATTTTGTTCTCATTCATTGATCTAGTCAATTTGAGCAAATTACTTATTATATAGATCATTTATATACAAACATGACTTCAAGTCTTCAACATTTATGTTGATTTAAATCATTAAATAATATATGATGATTTTCAAAACATCTGCTTTGAAAATACATACGCATCAACTTTGACTTCTCAATAATAACTTCAAGTTATTTGATATATTATAACTTCTAGTTATAGAATATATTATAATTTCTAGTTGCCTCTGACTTATCAATGGTAAGAATTTCAAGATCTAAATCGATTTTTTTTTCCGACGTTTCTTTGTTTAATATTGAAGTCAAATTTTTCTTAATAATAATTACCAAAACCTCTGGTTTGATATTCATAAAACTTGCAATATTTCATATAACGTCTTGTTTATCTCCATTACCAAGCTTCGAACTTTATGTTCATTTTTGCCCACTGAAATGTACGAATCTATGCAGATATATAATATAATTGAGACTTTCTGCATATTTTTATTTGAATATGCTAAAGAACATCGTCCTTCGAATAATAATTCAAATATAACTTAATGGTTTTCACTCCAAACCATGTTGAAGTTCTGGTTCAAATAAATTATGTAACTTCGAGTTGTTAAGGTTTATTCTTCAATTATATTTTAAATATCCTATTTAAGCATTATTTATAATTATATCATATAAGAATACATAGTATGATTTATATATAGGCATCTCTTTCGGAGAGTTCAATAAAAGAGATATATTTATAACAAAATTAATATGCACTAAATAAAAGATGTGAGAGATAAAAACACTACTTCTGGAGTGTAGTATTGATATATAATATCTCTTTTGAAAAGACTAGGTAAGTAGCCCTTCATATTAGATTTAAACTTGAGCCTTAAGTGTAGGTCAACATGCAATTAAAATAATAAAGCATTGGACATTATTGAAACAGTATAACACACGATTATTAAAATAAATATACAAATAAAAGATATTTTCTATTGATATAATTATTGTATATCCAAAGAACCCGATGGCATTACTTATCATATGGCTTACTTGTGATTAAATTATGTCAACACGATTTCGTTGAAATCTAATGTTGTTTAGCTGAAATCTAATTTGAAACAACATTAGATTTCATATCTTAAGGAAATCATCAGTTAAAAAAAAATTCCGACCACTCTAAAGATAATATGATGCACACAGCAAAAATTGTGTGCTAAATGGAGGAAAAGCAACAGCTTGCTTTTCATGATGGCATAAAAAAAATGGATGACTAGGAGCTTTATATAGTGAATTTCCTCTTGGGCTTGAACATAAAACAAAATAATAATAAATACCATTATATTAAACTTTTGCTAATTCATTGGAATATTTGTACACTTTGTTGACGTAAAGGCCTAAATGGAGCTTACAATCGATTAATTACCGTCTAGAGCTTGACAATAACCTAGGCCAATTTACTTGAAGGTCAAACTGTTTCCAAGTATTATATATTGAAGCCCAATCAAAGGTTGAGGTTACCTCATGTTCTTGACAATAACCTAGGCCCAATTTACTTGAAGGTCAAAAGTTTTGATATACACTGTATAGGATCAGTTGTTCCTTTTACCAATTAATGTCTGATATTTTTGGTTTGACCACCATATAGGATTAAAAAGATAGTACGTCTGCACTGAGAAATATAACTTAAGTTTTCTTAACACGATTTGTAAAGTTATCCGCTAATATAGTACGTATTAACGAAAAGGACCCAACAAATCTGAAGTCAAAATATACAGAAATGGATTAGCGTTAACCTTTTGTTTTAACAATACATTAGATATACTTATATGAAGTAGTCTATTTCGACAGATCATAACCTAAACTGATATATATAAAAAATCAATTAAGCATCACGTAATTGATGAGAACCGCATAATATTAATTTATCAAAATGCTAGTATAAGATGAAAACTAAAGCAGTGGATAGATCTTCTTGGATATTCCAATGGTACATGATCAATCCCAGTATAAAAATATGTTTTGTTTTGTCTCAAACTACTTCTGCACATTAAAGCTGAATTATACTACTAAAAGTCAGAAAATTTCCCCGCACAAAATACGCAAGTTACTGGACATGAAATAACCAAAGTGGACGGAAGTATCAAACAGAAAATTAGGAGAATAGCATCAATAATGTATGAATTTTTTTGGAGTAACGCTCAATTCCAAAATTCAGCAGACTTTAGAAAATATGATTAAACTTAGGAGAAAAAAAACCTCAGTTCTCAAAGCATGTCCCCTAACGTAATTCAGGAAATTCCATTTATATACACACACTATCTACAAATATCAAAACTATTTCATGTAGATATTTGATAATCAACATTAATTTGGTAGAAATTTATATATTAAATCGTTCATAACAAAGAATACCAATTAAAAATAATAAAAGATCAATGAGATCTAAAATCAATCATTATACCATGTCAAGGCTATCGATCGAAAAGAAAAGCAACAGTATATAAAATATAAAATGTTATAAATCTGTAAAATTAGATCATATTGAGATCAACATAATAAGATCTACAAAATGAGATCTAGGAAAAAGAAATGAGATCAAAACAAATGTTTACAAAACGAAATTTGATCTACGAAATGAAATTAGATCCCAAGAGAAAAGAAATAGATCTTAAATGCATAAAAAAAAATCTTAAAGATAAAATATCGTGTTGATAATGTTATACAACAAGTAGACATTAAAGAAAGAGGAAGACAATATTTTATTCACTACATAGATTAACCATACATTTTCATTACATTAGCTTCTTTGTATAAAGGCTTTGGAGTTTGGAATAGAACTAATCCCACAATGTGGGACTAGAATACAAAACAGCATATAACATATTCACTATTTATATTTACATATATTATAGCACAAATGCAATTTTTTTTTCGATTTTTGGATGATGTAAAAAAAAATATTGTAAATATGAAAGCAAATGAAAATGAATAATAAAAAAATTTTTTTGGAAAGGAATGGGTGATGCTCTTCCTTTTTTTATAAAAATAGAAATGCAAATGCCAAATGAAAGTAGAAAACAAGAGATGCGCACAAACAAATGCAAGAACAAATCATACAAACACACAATTTTTTCTTTAAATGCACTCAAAACACAAAACAAACATGCACTAAAATCAAACAAAAAAATTCGAAAAATAGAAAATCAAAAATAAAAACGAATCCCCGGCAACAACGCCAAAAACTTGATAATCGACGGAAATTCCGTGGAATTAGAAAACCATCGAAAAATTTCAATTTAAAAATAGCGCAAGCGCACGGCGTACTATCGAAGTACGTGGCGAGTACGGGTCGATCCGTAGGGAATTGTGAGATTTTAAAATTCTATTCAATCAAATTAACCAAAGTTGAAAAATGCGAAGCTAAAATTGTAGAAAAATGACAAAAAGAAAGTGATAAAATATGAGAGTTAAATGACAATTTAGAGACAATTCCATTCTCTGGATCATATAGTTCAACAAATTATGAAACTATGATCTCTCTTTTTTGGTCATAAGTGAATTTAAATGATGTGTTTATCATAAGTATGACTTATTTGTGATATTAATTTGATCAACATATGCCTTCAAACTATAACACAACCTTTAAACCACTTACTAACTCTCATGAAAATGACACAAAGTTGAAAATGAAATCTATTTTTAAGTATGGCCTATTAATATTAATTAGAAACATAGATCATTAAATTTGAATTTCAAATCACTTTCTTATATCATAATCATATTTTGATGAAGATACATTTGTATTAGTGATTGTTTAAGCATAGCCTATTTGGTGTCAACAATATGGACGATCAAATTCAAAACAAAAACAACAAATAAATCCACTTCAAGCATTGTCATTAAGCACAAAAGGAGAGCTATAATTATCAAAATGTTGAAGCTACATGATTAGAGTCTTTATTACCCATAAATTGAAGGAGTTTAGCCTCTTATATTTGTTATCAAAACAACAAATATAACTTGCAACATGAAAGAAAACGAAAATGAAAAAGAGAGCAAAGTAAAGAAAAAAATGTTCTACTTGCATAAAATAAAAGAGATCTACACTACAACATGAAAGGAAATAAACAAGAAAAGCAAGTGAACATGTATTAAATTGCAACAAAAAAGAATTATATAAGAGAAGAAATGGCTAAGTAGCCATGGAAAGAAAGATAACTTTGATTTTATTTTCTAAGCTAAAACTAATGAAGAGGAAGAGAAGGTTACAAGAAACATAAGAGGTATATAAACATGTGTAAACCCTAATTCATATTTTTAGAAAATGCCCATAATGCCCTTGAGGTAGTGTGGATGCCAAGTAATCATTGGCTTCTACTAGTCATCATTTAAGTGTACATGAAACCATTAATTCCATAAGCATGTGTATTAGCCTCTAAGTTGTACATCAAGGTATGTGGGTAAGTGGGGTCCTCCATGTTTTTCACTTTGAATTATTTCCATCTTCATTCCTTTGTATTCATTTTGTGCATGCATGTGTCTTCATGAACCCACTCCTATTTGAGATCAAATTCCTACATAAATATTTATAAATTTTCAATTAATTTTTCTCAAAAAAATATATGCACACAAATGGCCGTTTTGCCGCTATATGAAGATGGATATGTGACAATTTGGAATTAATATGGATTTTGGTTAAAACATGTTAAAATACCCAATATGATCATTTATTTAATTTAAATAGAATAAATATGGTGCTAAAAATATGCACATTTACGTGCATATCAATGATGCATCCTGAAGTGGTGCCATATTATCGATGCTAGTGGGGATAGTATATTAGTCCAAAGAGGGTCTATGGTGTGTGTGTATATGTACACACATATATGTAGTTATGGTCTACTTTGACTAAATGAGGCATATCGTATGCATATGTTGAGTCGAGACAACTAAGTAAAAATTAAAAGACATAACATGTAATCGAAGACCGGTATAAATTAGTTTTATGTGTAAATTTATAATTCACCAACCACGAGAACATTATTCCGACCCCTCCTTATTACCACCCACGGGTCATTGGTTCCAAGCGAGAATAGTAGAATGCCAAGTTTCCTTTAGCATGTTTGGCACTAACAAAGACATAAAATATTGGAAGTGTCAATCTTGGTCAGTGATTTTTTGATTTATTATACTTCACTATTCCGTTGTGAGATGCATAGATGGTGCTTAGGTATGCATTTATTTGTATATTATAGGATACCAAACCAACGATTCATACTTTAATGGACTTGGGTTTTTAATTTAACGAAAATTTAAACCCACTAGAGTGAAAATTGTTACAGATAGCATCTTCCTTTGAACTCCTCCATCATCAAGCTTACATTGTAGTCCTTAACAACATGTCCCTTCTGCTGACATCTACCGCATGTTATACTTCCCTTCTTGATTCTCCTATTGGCCTTCTTATCAGCTCAAAATCTTCGTTTCTTATCTCCACCTTGATTTTGCACCGGTCCCAACTTATCCTTCTTCTCACATCCAGCGGTCTATAGTAGATCCATTTCAACTATCGTGTCATAAGTGGAGCTTGTGGGTACTTGGGTCAAAAGCAACTCCCTAAGTGGGGAATTCAGGACTTTAACAAATTCATAGCCTTCTTCATAGGGTATCAATCAAACTCAATCCAAACTTAGTCAATTTCGTTAACTTACTAATATAAATTGGACTGTCCCTTCCTAAGTAGTATAAACTTTTGCAATTGCAAACTTACCACCACTCTGAACATGATCGTGAGTCAAAGCGAGTTCTAAATTCAGCCTAAGTGATTCCTTCCTCAGAATTCTCCTTAACTAGTATGGTCCATGTAACAAACCAATATTTTCAGCCATTCGCATCCGCACACGTCGGACTTGAATTCTCAAAATACTGCATTGTAATAAAATTTGGAGCAAATGAAATGCAATCACAGAATCACAGACAATGAAATATCAGAATAACTCACAACGGAAATTAAAATACCATAGTAGTTCATGAAGCTACTATAACAACCTCTCAAAACATAATACATAGTATCGGTCTGAAAAACATATATAATAGAAACCTCTAATACATAGCATGTTATAAATACCAGTTGAAATAGAACAGCTGAAACTGGAAGGGAACAGACAGATAACTAGACAAGCAGAATCTCCAGCGATTCCTAGCTCCAGAAAAGAAATCCAAAGCTAAGCTGTAAATACTCAGGCTGATCCGAGCGTAAAGTAAAACACAAAAGCTCGAGTCAGGACATTTATACTTATGTAATGTAAACCAACTCAAGTGAACTGTAGTAGTAATGCACTATAACTTAAAGGATGCTTGGGATCGCCCATCCTCTAAGGATCAGTTAAACCATAAATTAAATATGTCCCGTGGTTAAAATTTCAAAATAGTAATTTACACTTCGAAATCAAATATCATTTCAAAATTCAATATCATTCAAAAATCCATTTCAAAATATAAAAATAACATATCTTTTCAAAACCACATTCATTTTTATTTAAAATACCATTTCAACACACATTTCAAAATAGTTTATATTTCAAAACAAATTACTTCATTTTAAATCATTAAAATGAAGTTATTATATTTAATAATTAAATTATTAAATTTTCAAAATTTAAATCTTTCAAAGTTCATTTATTCACTTATTAAAACAATGAAAATTCAACTTTCGCAGCATTTAGAAAATGCTACGGAAAGTTACTTTTAAAACAATTCAATTTAACAAAAGATATCATTTAAAAATGCTGTAATAGGGTTACTATAGTTCAAATAAAACCTTAGTTAATTTCAGCAACTACAGCACTTACATAGTGCTATAATAGCTCTTAATTCAATTTAGCTATTTAGTTCATTTCTATCAACCACAGCATTTACAAATGCCGTAATATTTTTACATTAGAAATAATAACATTTCAAAAATGCTGTTAATTAAATTCTAAATATTCAATATAATTTCACAAACAATTAAATTTTTATTTGAACCATTTTAAACTTATAAAATCATATATTTTCACTTTTAAAACAATCATTTAAATACCCTTATATTTATGATTTTATAAAGTTAAATTTTCATTCAAAAATCAATATATAATAATAATTTACATATTAAATTCACACATTCAATTTCAGTTCTTATAATTAAAGTTTTAACTTAACACTTAAGTTTAAATGTTCAAATATAACTTATTTTTCATCTTATTTACTTAACTTAAAATTCACTTTTAAATAAAATTCACAAATTTCTAATTTAAGTTATATTTCAAAATTCAACTTAAATATTCATTTATTTCACCTTTTAATTTATTCAAAAATCATTAATACTTTATAAAAATCATTTAAATTCATTTTTTTTTTCAAATTTAAATCTATTTATCATATTTCCTACTTAATTTAAGTTCCATTTATAACCAAATCATAATTGCCAAAATGACTTATATTTCAAATTTCTAACTTTGCCATTAATTTATTTCACTTATTAATTTTTAGAAAATCAATAATGCTTTATAAAATAATTTTTAATTAAGTTTAAATCAAAATATTATAATATTTACATTTTTAAAATATTTTAAAAATTTTAGAAAAATATATTTTGACCACAGGTCTGTATATCATTTTCTAGCCTAGGTAAAGTGATACGGATAATATATCATTTCAATTCGTAATTTACAAAGAAAACCCGGGTTCTATCATTTCAAACCCGCAATCCCAAGTAAAAATGAAATATATAAAAAACTTTCAGGCCTATCATTTCAGCCCATAACGATTTTTTCCTATTCTAAAGTCCGTTCGGGTATGTATCATTTCAACACATAGTGATTCTAGTCTAAAGGGAACTTGCAGTGTGATAAACTGATATAAATAAATAGAATAACATTCTATAACAGTAACAGATGATATAACAGGTAAATAAGCATAGGTGAACATCATATGATGATAACATAACAAATATAGCATGGTGATATGTTTACAGATTCAACTGTGATCAGTTTACTAGTCATATAAGTATAAACTTGTCTGGTGAGAATTACTCACCTGTATAGCTGTAGATGACAACCAAATGCACAAACAAGGAACTTCAAAGGCACGATAACACGACAATGATTCAAGTATGGGAGAGCCAAAATAGTTGTCTTGTGCACATGAAATAAAACAATACATATAACATGAATTTCAACCCAAAATATGACATTAAACAAGCTAGAATTAATGAACAAAAATTAACCAAACACTTGCACCTGCTTCCACAAATCTCATGCTCGGCCTATAGGATGATAAGGCACTGCCATGGGGTGTATTTGGTCAGTTATGGGTCAAGTATGGTCGGCCTAGCAAGGGTAGTGAAGGTATGGAAATTGTTTGAGTGGTTAATGACATAAATGTACAAACACAAGGCAAAGATGTATTTTTATGCAACAAAAAGTACGGCTATGGCCTTATGTGGCGCGGCCATACCTGCTGGAGGCTAGGGGATGGAGTGGCAGTGGCTTTGAGTCAGGTAGGTGCTGGTGGAAGTGATGCAAGAGGTGTGGTGAAGTGGTGAAGGCCATAGGAGCTCCGCTATGCATATATAGAAAGTGTTGCTTGCATTTTTGTGTGGATTTTGCATCAAGGATGGCCATGGCCTGGTAGGTCAGAGGAGGAGGAGGTGGAGCTGCTGTAGATGGTGGTGGTGATGGTGGAGCTGATGGAGGAGAGGCTAGGCCGAGCTATGCAAGGGAGAAGAAAGGCAAAAATCAATAGAAAAATCAATAAAAGAAGATGAAAAAGTGGAAAAAGTGGAGGACATTATCAAAGTATTCTTCAGATCTGAAATGGCCGAATATTTTGATGAGAAGTGGTTTTATGTGAAATACAAAAGAAACTCATGGCTATAGAGTAAAGAAGAGAACAGCCAAAGAAAATGTAAAGGCAAGCATTTGAAAAATCAAAAAAATTAAAGAGTTTTTGCCTCTTCAATTTACCATTTCTTTAAATCAAATAAAACAAAAGAAATTTAGTAAATGAATTAGAAACTGAAAAAAAAGTGAAAAAAATATGAAAATCAAAAAAAATTTCAGAAAATAGAAAATGAAATAAAGAAATAGTTTATTAAACTAAAACTAGACTTGAAAATTACAAACAAAATACAATTAACTTTGGAAAATTATAACTATGCTGTTAAAATGTTTAAAAAAATAAAATCTTGAACCGAAAATGACAAAAAAAAGCGAAAAGTAAATAGATAAAAACTCTTAGGAAAAATAAAAAGTAAATAAAGAAAATAGTTTAAAATATTGAACTAGAATTAAAAATTGTAAACAAAAATACAACTAGTATTGGAAAAATTCCTACTATACTTCAAAAATGTTTTAAAAATAGAATCTATACAAAAAATTCATATTACACATATATACACAAATAAGAACATGATTTTACCAACAAAATATTATTTATATCAATTAAAAGAAACAATTTTGTTAAATACAACAATTTACACACAATATTGTGAAAAGCATAACTTTCACAATATAAATCAGATTTCAACAAAACAAAAATCAGTATTCTTGAAATTTTATTTACTTTCATAATAAAAGATAAAATTAAAAATTCGAATATTTAAATTTTAAATTTAAAAGTCAAAGTTTGACCAGATTGACCTAAAATTCACTTTTCTGGAAATATTCAATTTATTCAGGTTTGAAATTATAATCCATACAAAAATCAAAGTTTATATTTAAAATAACAAAATTTATTCATATTAAAAAATAAAATAAATTTTTAAAATCAGGAATTCAAATAAAATAATCAAAATATACCATTAAAATAAATCACAAAAATACAGGGTTGTTACACTCTCCCCCACTCAAATCTTTTCGTCCTTGAAAAGGAATGAGGTACGAAAAATAAGGAAAAGAAAGATAGAAAAATCAGATAGTACCTGAAAAAAAAATTCCGGATTCGAAGCACGAATGCACTCCTCCGTCTCCCAAGTACAATCTCGATCATCAGTACTTCTCCGTACTTAGATCAGACTAACAAATTTCCTTCTTAACTGCTTCGTACCTCTGTCGACAATACGAAATGGCTTCCTCTCGACAGTCAGATTAGGCTTAATACCCAAACTATCAAGAGCAAGAGGTTGAAAAAAAAGAGATGGGTCATGAAGATATCAGCGAAGATGTGAGACGTGGAATACATCATGCACTCCAGAAAGCTTCTCGGGTAAATCCAAACGATAAGCCAAAGAACCAATTCTTTCCAAATGCGGAAAGGACCCTCGAAGAGGAAGAAGGTAGGAATAGCTAGAAGGAAAAATAGGTTGGAAGACAAGGATGAACCATATTTTAAAACCATATACATTTCAATTTAAAATTTTATAACATTTTAAACATTTTATAATATGATGAGTAGTCATATGATTCAAATTTGATAGTTCAAAGTTAACAATATTTTAAAGCATTTTAAATTATTTAGGAAAGTAAAATAAATGATCAAAATATCCTTTATATAATACTTTATCAACATATTTATCAAAAATACTTTTATAACTCGATGTTTTAACAAGTTTACTTTCGTTCCTATAGACTCTGGCCATGCGTTGATTAGGCGCAAAGCTAGAATTCTCCAGGTACTTAATAGGCTTGTTTCAACACCTAGTGAAAATACTTGAAAAACCTTTTAAAAACAGATATGGAAAGTACAATCCAAATAAATCAACCAAACCAAAACATTTGTCAAACCATGGATCGCATACATAACGGTTACGCCTGAATCCCCCTGGAAGCAATCCATATCCTTAAGCTTTCTCAGCCCTGCGAGTTATGACATGATGACTAGTAGAATGCAAGATACACAATGGTTACGCCTAGATTCCCCAGGAAATAATCCGTGCCCCTAGGTCGTCTCAGCCAGGCAGTTTTGCTACTAATGCGACCTACATTGGTTGAAGGATACACAATGGTTACACCTGGATCCTCCAGGAAACAATTCGTACCCCTAGGCCATCTCAGTCAGGAAGTTGCGCTATGCAGTCGCGCTCGTAAGACCATGGAGATCGCCATGGAATTCGATGGACACTCGTGTAACGACCGTAATTTTTACCGTCGTAATAAATATTTTAAAAATCTGTACCGACCGTAATTTTTACCGTTGTAATTTTAAAAGTTTGTAACAACCTTGATTTTAAATTACTGTCAGAGTAAATATTTTAAATACAAATTTTAAATTCACAATTTTGAAAAAAATGTGCAATGCAATTCATTTGTAAAGTCAGTACGTACTTCAAGTTGTTACACGTTGAAAGATAATGCGAAGAAAATGTTGATTATTTGCTTTCACCAAGTTTCAAAAGCCAATGTGAACACATAACACTGTTTGTACCATCATCACTTTATATGCTAGCTAAGTCCTTTTCTTCTTTTGGGCACGTCTAGCATTTAATGCATATATACAACGCAAGCCAGCACATCTTCTTTTGACTTATACACATTTTAAGGAGAAAAGTTGCACTACAGTATCTGGGTGTTCCCTCATTTTCCAGTAACCTTGATTTCACTTTTCTTTCGCTCAAATTGGTGAAGCTCGGATGTATGTTATTGGTAGAACTAATGGTTACTTTCTTCTCAGTTGCTAGCATTTTTTTTGAACCCAGATCCAAAGTGTGCTTTAAGCTCACATTTCTAATTTAAATACCATTGCTGTCTGTTTTGATTTCTGCAAAGTTCTTTTTTACGCAACATTACAGTTCATTGCGTACTGGTTGTGTGCCTAGCCACCACCTTTGTTCAAGTGTATTTTGTAGTAGTTGTCAGTCCTCTTTTACATTGAGCGTGTACAGGTGGGGGTAGTTGCCAGGTCTTTCCCTTAATTGCGTGCATGCTTGCTTCACTTTAGGCTTTGGTTAGTTTTCGCCTCCTTAGTAAAACAAGCTTCAGGGAAGGCAAATTAAATTTTAAAATAATGGAGTAGTATTCCAGTGCATTTATTTCACGTGCATTAGAGTAACATTGTGAAAAACATGTAGTTTGTGCAAAACAATTTTATTCACGTGCATTGTATTCACGTACATTGTGGAAAAAAAAGATGCACTAACGTGCATCACTAAAGCGCAATCACTCTGGTGCAATATTCGAAAGTTTGTAGGTCCCCTTAAAAATTCATCTTGCATTCTTTAATACGTGCGCACATAATATATGTCCAAGTCTTTGCTTTTGCTGCCAGGTTCATCTTAAATTGATTAAGAGTGTTTTTTGCTAAGTGCTTTGTGTTGCAAAGTCACACAACCTCTTAGCATGTTTTTTAAAAAAATTTCTTCCTTGCCGTGCGTTTTGAACTGCCGTGTGTGTTGCAAAGTGTAACGACCCGCAAATCCGTACCCCTTGAGTCAACACTATTCTATCTAAATCAACTCAAGTTGTACAGAAATACGAACCAATTGGGTTAAAGAAGAAGTGGTAGAAGGAGAAAATAGATAACAACAACAGAATCTAACCATCGCAGCGGAATAAAATATAATAGATAATAAATAATCTTTACTCAAAAATCAAATATCTCTGTTTATATATTACATCATCAGAGTACATCAATCACAGCCCAACATCAATTCCATACAAATAGATACACATCAACTCAACACAGCGGAATATACACACATAACATATACGAGAGTACGTGTCGTCATCCAGCTCTTCTCCTGAGCTCCACAACAGCATATCCTGTATTCTATAATACTCGGTTTGACCCGAGCATTACAGTTAAATAACACCCGAGTCAGTCTGGAATACCAGCGTGAGAAAATCACACCCAATTGATTATTAAAATTTTAAAAACCCTTTGAAAACAAAAGCATCTCGTAAGACCACGCCACAAATAAACATGTCTGGTTTTTATCTTACGATAGTTAAAACATTTTTATAGAAATCCTCTGATATTATAATAAGGTCTATATACAAATACTTATAAAATAGCCGAAATTGTTACATTATTAAATTCCAGCTACTAGCCACAGAGTGGGTAATACAAACAAAACTCGTACAAGGCTCGTAGGGAGAATGGATTTCCAACTAATGACTAGGCACTGGGGTACCACCTGTCACAGTACGGGGCCTAGATCACCGTACCGAGGAGTACGCCCGCTCCCCTACAACACAAGAACGGGACTACCCCTTACTGGATAATCCCGAGTGAGATCACCCCGCGGTTGGGATCGGCAACCGCCCACTAAGCCGAAATAAAAAGGGACATCTAGACAGGGATGACCTCACCCTGCTTGGGTGCTACCCACCTAGCCTTGCTGCATAACCCCTGATTTTCAGTCATTCCCATTTGATGAGGCTTGAGGCTAAGCGTTACCTTTATAGAACATATCTCTTAGAATGCCCATCGTCCACCTGACATTGTTTCGCAAGCATTCATCCATACAAGTCCGTCCCGGATTCGAACAGAACCGAAGGCACTGCTCCTACTACATCCATTTTGGAAATATCCTCAGGATTAGTAGCGACTAGCCCTTGCACTTCACTGCTCCATCTTCGAAACCAAACTCGTTTTCCACGAAAACGTCTAAACCGGATCGAAGTGCTTTTCGAGAAATAATATCTCGATCCCAGTCACTTCGAAACGATCAGCGCATTTGGCCAATATTGATAGTCGGTGATTTAACTATCAATTAATATTCACAAACAACCATCAACCAATAAATAATTTTCCAAATTATTTATTTATCTCAAAATATCTTTACGAGATATATTTTCACTTTCAAACCCCTTTGAAAACAGTTTTCAAACTATCTTCCTTTCTCAGAATAAATTCCAAATATTTCTATTTCCACTGAAATCACCAAGTACTAGATTTATATTTTTTTTTAAATAATTTCAAAACACTTTAATTGTAAAGTATGTTTAATATTTAATTTAGAAAACTTTACTTTAGTACTTAATTTAAAATAATACTTTAGAAACAAATTAAAATAAGTTTACTTTATAAATATAACTAGATTTTAATTTGCTTTCTTAAAAAGAACAACTATAAAATATTTAATTTATATTTTAAAAATTTATTTTAAAAACATACTTGTTTATCCAGAGAAAATTCCAACTTCAATCACTTGAATCAATTTCCCAAATTGATTTCCAGTTTATTTTATTTGAAATAGGTTTCTTTAATTACTCAATTCATTTCAAAATTCATTAGTTATGGACTTATTATTAATGTTATTATTTCCCGTTTGTTTTTAACCCTTTTAACTGAAATATGCGGATTTCAGCTTTTCCCAACTTCTTCTTTATTCCTTTCAACAATTTAAATCTTAAATTTTAAATAAATGTTTTATTCTTTTAAATAATATCATTGAAGATTAAAATTCATTAACTTTCTGTTTTTTCAAATTTCCTTTCTATACTCAAGATTTATTTATTAGAATTTTAAAGTCACTTTATTTCTTTTCCAAGTCATTCTTAAATTTATTCTATAATTATTTTACTTGCAATTTCACTTCTTTTATTTTCATTTCAAAAATCAAATTTATATTTGTGGTAAGTCATTATACCCAATTATATCAACCAAGCCATAGCATTCAATACTTCCACATAATTCATTATAGAATGTCAAATAATCAGAACAGAGAATATTAAATAATTTAAATAAAAGTTGAGGGGTCCAGTTGGATCCCTCCAACCTGTTTTCCCTGCATCCACAGACATTAGCACAAAATAATATACCAATCCCAAAATATTATACTATATCACATAAATCAATTCAACCATACAATCAATAATTTAAACTTAATCATTTAAATTTAAATTTACATTTAAACTGAGTGAGATTAACTCACCTTTTTCTTTTCGTTTGGCAATCCAATTCCATCTCGTCTATTATCTCCCAATTTTGGACCTTGTATAAATATTTATATAATTTTATTAATATACGAGCCAATCGAACAAATAAATAAAAGTTCATTGAAAATTTTATTTAACCAATAATTTATCTCGACTAATAATTTGATTATAAGTTAATTTTCTTTAATATTTCCATGGACTAAAATTTGAATAGGTTAATTTAACAAGCTAATCATCATAATATTTTATTCTAAGACAACTAATAACTTTAAAACATATATATGTATTTATTTCCTTTTAAAGCTACACATATATCTATACATATATAGTTTTCATAAAACCCTAACTTATATAAATTCTATCAACATTTAAAATTACTATTTTCTTTTCCAATTTATCTCTATAATTAAACTTTTTTTTATACACCTTAAATTAAATTAAAGACAGAAGAAGTTAGCAATACCTCGCTCCCCTGTCGTGTCGAGCATCGCGACCACCCTGCTGAGCTCGAGAACAACCCAACGAAAACCCTATCCCCAAATCGAGAAACGCTCGATCCCTACTTCGAACAGTGACCATCCCCTGCCCTAGTAAGCCATCGCGCACGCGCCTTGCTCGACAACTGTGATTGCGCCACCTGTAGGCGGCTCCGTCAACTTCCAATATCACCCTAAATCGCGAAGTCCCCCAACCAGAGCACCTCGAAGCAACCCATCGCGGAGGCGACTTCCCAAAGCAAACCCTAATGTCGCTTCTATTGAAATACTTTTAATTGAAATCCCCAAATTCTAAGGCCCTAGAAAATAATATTAAAAACAACAAGCTGAACGAGGAAAATCAACAGGCCGAAGCGAAAATGAAGGGATCGCCATCACCTATCTTGTGCGAACGGACGACCGAGGTGTGATAACAGTTGGCATGGAAGTCGACGACACTGATGGCATCGATTTCCTCTACAAGATCGATCGACCTCCGTTCGACGACGATTTCTTCAACTCTTTCGAAGATGACTTTGACGATGCTGACATCAACTGATATATGTAGTTTACTAGCGTTCGAAGGGGAGAGGCTGAGGGCTGCGAGCTCGTTTCTTCCAAAATCGATCGTGAATCCATTCTTTTACCTGGGATTCGAGATCTCGTCTCGATCATCGGTGAAGGAGCGACGTGGGTAAGATGGTCAGGGGTTGGATTCGTGGATCGATGAAGGTTGCGATTGGGATGAAGGCAGCAGTTCGGCTTGGGTTTGTAAAGCCTGTGAGGTATTGTTTTTAAAATTCAATATATATATATATATATTAATAGAAAACAGGAAAAATTATTTACAGTAAAGTAATTTACTGTTGTACTTGCAGAAATTTAAAGAGAAAAAAAATAAGTATAACTCTATATATACACACATTTAAAACCTTACTGCTTAGTTTAAATAAGATTTTTCTTCTTCTAGGAATGTAGTAGTCAGTATGCATATATATATATATATAAGTACTCAGAAAATGTTATATTTATATATGCATAAATAAACAGAAAATAATACATATAGATGAGATTGTTGGAGATAAGAGTTATATTTAAACTTGGATTTTTGAGTACTTTTACCTTTAGATATATATACAGTAATATGTTGAAGTTATATAGGAATTTTAAAAAAATATATATTTGAAGGTTTATGTAAATTAGATTTGAAATCTATGTAGTTTTTTTGTTTTTCTTAATATATCTGTAGCTCCCAAGTGAAAAAGAGATAAAGATAAATATTTCCAATCACTAGTCTATTTTCTAATAATGGATTATGGAGATTAACCTATTTCATGATTTTAACTTCTAAAATTATTTATTATAAGAAAATCAGTTTGAACTAAATCATTAGTTAAGCAATTTATAAAATGAGACTAATTGTTCGATTTGTTCGAATATTAATAAATTATATGATGTTTATCCAAGGTCTAAAGACGTGAGGAAAAACAAGTCAGAATGGGAATGGACCGCAAATAAAAATAAAAGGTGAGTTAATCTCACTAAGTTAATTTAAATTTAAACTTAAATGATTAAATTTAAATAATTGTTTGAATAGTTGAAATTTATTGATGTGCTATAGTATGGTATATTCTGGAATTTGCGTATTATTGTGCTAACATCTGTGGATGCAGGGAAAACAGGTTGGAGGGATCCAACTGGATCCCTCAACATTTGATTATTTAATATTCTCTGATATGATTACCTGATATTCTATGATGAATATATTGGAATATTAAATATTATGATTTGATTGGATATATTTGGGTATAATGAATTACCGAAAATATATAAATTTGATTTTTAAAAGAAAATAAAAGGGAGTAAAGTTGTAAACGAAGTAATCTTAGAAAATTGAATAAATTAAGAATGAATTGAAAAAAAAAACAGAAATATGTTAAATACTAATAAATAACTTCGAGTATGAAAAGAAAAAGGATTTGAATAAACAGTAATAATGAATTGTAAAATTATGTGATATTAAATTAAATGAATAAAGAATTATACTAAAACTTAAAGTTTTAAATTTATTTAAAGGTATAAGAAGTAAATGGAGAAATCTAAATTGGTATTTCAATTAAAAGTATTTTAAATCATAATGAAGGGATAAAATCTGAAATTAAAGGATTTTTGAATAAATGAAGTAAATTGGAAATCAATTTGGAAATTGATTTAAGTGTTTGAAATTGGATATTTGGGAGAATAAATTCAAGGTGGGAATTTATTAAAGGAATGAGAAAAATTGTTTAAAGTAAATAGTGATTTATTTTTAAAGGATGTGAAGAGAAGTATATTTCTCTGGATAGCCAAGTACGTTTTCAAAGTGAGTTTTTAAATAAAATAATGGTTTTAATGTTGTTTTACAAAGTACGTTTTTGGAAATTTATTATTTCTAAATGTTTAAATTCTAAAGTAAATATTTATTCAAATCTATTACCGTAGTAATAATTTATAAAGAGGGACTTAGTAATTCTGTCTTAAAGGTGAAAACCTAGTTTATATTTATAAAGTAACCTTATTTTCAAATATTCATATAGTATATATTTTTAATCAATTATTGAAGTAGTTTTAATTTAATTATTTTAAAGTAAATTCTAAAGTAAGAAATTTGTTGATCTATTATTGTAATAATTATTTAGGGAACGATTTAGTATTTTTTTTAAAGAAGAAAATCTAGTTATATTTATAAAGTAAACTTATTTTAATTTGTTTCTAAAGTATTATTTTAAATTAAGTACTAAAGTAAAGTTTTCTAAATTAAATATTAAACATACTTTACAATTAAAGTGTTTTGAAATTATTTTAAAAAAAAATCTAAATCTTGTACTCGGTGATTTAAGTGGAAATAGAAATATTTGGAATTTATTCTGAGAAAGGAAGATAGTTTGAAAACTGTTTTCAAAGGGGTTTGAAAGTGAAAATATATCTTGTAAAGATATTTTGAGATAAATAAATAATTTGGAAAATTATTTATTGGTTGATGGTTGTTTGTGAATATTAATTGATAGTTAAATCACCGACTATCAATATTGGCCAAATGCGCTGATCGTTTCGAAGTGACCGGGATCGAGATATTATTTCTCGAAAACAACTTCGATCCGGTTTGGATGTTTTCGTGGAAAACGAGTTTGGTTTCGAAGATGGAGCAGTGAAGTGCAAGGGCTAGTCGCTACTAATCCTGAGGATATTTCCAAAATGGATGTAGTAGGAGCAGTGCCTTCGGTTCCGTTCGAATCCGGGACGGACTTGTATGGATGAATGCTTGCGAAACATCGTCAGGTAAACGATGGGCATTCTAAGGGATATGTTCTATAAAGGTAACGCTTAGACTCAAGCCTCATCAAATGGGAATGACTGAAAATCAGGGGTTATGCAGCAAGGCTAGGTGGGTAGCACCCAAGCAGGGTGAGGTCATCCTTGTCTTGATGTCCCTTTTTATTTCGGCTTAGTGGGCGGTTGCCGATCCCAAACGCGGGGTGATCTCACTCGGGATTATTCAGTAAGGGGTAGTCCTGGTCTTATGTTGCAGGGGAGCGTGCGTACTCCTCGGTACGGTGATCTAGGCCCCGTACTGTGACAGGTGGTACCCTAGTGCCTAGTCATTAGTTGGAAATCCATTCTCCTTACGAGCCTTGTACGAGTTTTGTTTGTATTACCCACTCTGTGGCTAGTAGTTGGAATTTAATAATGTAACAATTTCGGCTATTTTATAAGTATTAGTATATAGACCCTATTATAATATCCGAGGATTTCTATAAAAATGTTTTAGCTATCGTAAGATAAAAACCCGACATGTTTATTTGTGGCGTGGTCTTACGAGATGCTCTTGTTTTCAAAGGGTTTTTAAAATTTTAATAATCAATTGGGTGTGATTTTCTCACGCTGGTATTCCATACCGACTCGGGTGTTATTTAACTGTAATGCTCGGGTAAGACCGAGTATTATAGAATACAGGATATGCTGTTGTGGAGCTCAAGAGAAGAGCTGGATGACGACACATACTCTCGTATATGTTATGTATATATATTCCGCTGTGTTGAGTTGCTGTGTATCTATATGTATGGAATTGATGTTGGGCTGTGATTGATGTACTCTGATGATGTAATATATAAACAGAGATATTTGATTTTTGAGTAAAGATTATTTATTATCTATTATATTTTATTCCGCTGCGATGGTTAGATTATGTTGTTGTTTTCTATTTTCTTCTTCTACCACTTCTTCTTTAACCCAATTGGTTCGTATTTCTGTACAACTTGAGTTGATTTAGATAGAATAGTGTTGACTCAAGGGGTATGGATTTGCGGGTCGTTACACTTTGCAACACACATGGCAATTCAAAACACACGGCAAGGAAGAATTTTTTTTAAACAACATGCTAAGAGTGACTTTGCAACACAAAGCACTTAGCAGAAAACACTCTTAATCAATTTAAGATGAACCTGGCAGCAAAAGCAAAGACCTGGACATATATTTATGTGCACACGTATTAAAGAATGCAAGATGAATTTTTAAGGGGACCTACAAACTTTCGAATATTGCACCAAAGTGATTGCGCTTTAGTGATGCACGTTAGTGCATATTTTTTTTCCACAATGTACGTGAATACAATGCACGTGAATAAAATTGTTTTGCACAAACTACATGTTTTTCACAATGTTACTCTAATGCACGTGAAATAAATGCACTGGAATACTACTCCATTATTTTAAAATTTAATTTGCCTTCCCTGAAGCTTGTTTTATTAAGGAGGCGAAAACTAAGAAAAGCCTAAAGTGAAGCAAGCACGCACGCAATTAAGGGAAAGACGTGGCAACTACCCCCACCTGTACACGCTCAATGTAAAAGAGGACTGACAATTACTACAAAATACACTTGAACTAAGGTGGTGGCTAGGCACACAACCAGTACGCAATGAACTGTAATGTTGCGTAAAAAAAAGAACTTTGCAGAAATCAAAATAGACAGCAATGGTATTTAAATTAGAAATGTGAGCTTAAAGCACACTTTGGATCTGGGTTCAAAAAAAGCGCTAGCAACTGAGAAGAAAATAACCATTAGTTCTACCAATAACATACATCCGAGCTTCACCAATTTGAGCGAAAGAAAAGTGAAATCAAGGTTGCTGGAAAATGAGGGAACACCCAGATACTGTAGTGCAACTTTTCTCCTTAAAATGTGTATAAGTCAAAAGAAGATGTGCTGGCTTGCGTTGTATATATGCATTAAATGCTAGACGTGCCCAAAAGAAGAAAAGGACTTAGCTAGCATATAAAGTGATGATGGTACAAACAGTGTTATGTGTTCACATTGGCTTTTGAAACTTGGTGAAAGCAAATAATCAACATTTTCTTTTCATTATCTTTCAACGTGTAACAAATTGAATTACGTACTGACTTTACAAATGAATTGCATTGCACATTTTTTTTCAAAATTGTGAATTTAAAATTTCTGTAACGACCCATAAAATTTTAGCAATTTTTAATTGGTATTTAACGTATTGAATTGGATTTTGAGAAATTATTAATAATAAAATTTTGAAAAAAAAAAGAAAATATGTTATGTATATTAATGATTTGTAGTACGAGCTGTGTACATATATTTTAAAGTTTGGTTGTGGTTATACCTATAAGATCTAGTACAAAAACTTTATAAACTATTATTTATACTATAATATAAGTTAAGTTTGATGTAAATTTGGTAGCATAGTTCATTTCTATTGGGTATAAATATCAATAGCGTGGGTAATAAATTTACGGTCTCCTTTTGCTTTTCAGCAAGGTGTGTAAATTTTAAGTATGTTGAGTACGTTCCATATATAGTTATTTTGGAAAACCACTGTATATGTATGATGGTCTATTTGAAGTGTATATATAGTAAAGCGTATTTATACCAAGTTTTATTTAATTTATATGTGTTATAATAGCTATATATATATGTTAGTCTTGATACTAGTATATAGTTTTACTGAAGTTTGATTTCTAGTCATGTTAAATATATATATATATATATATATTTGATTTTGGGTTTTTGTGTCACCATTTCCAGTTTATTTTAGTGCATATTTAGTATATCTATACATATGTCGTCAGCTATAAATACGATAGTTAAGGGTTTCATATATCATATGAACCAAAGAAGAAGAGAAGTATATACTATATTTAACTACATATATGAAGTATATGTTTTAAGGGTTGATTTAAGGTCTGCATTAAAAAAAGTAGTTGTGATTACCATTATTTCATATTGTACCTTCTATATTCCTGACTGACTTTCAGCGTTCATTCATTCATTTTAATTGTGGGTTTTTCTTTTCTCTCTCTTTTCTTATAAATAATTGTACGCATTCATCTCTTTCCCTTTCTTATATTTTGTCCCTTCATCATCTTTTAGCCGTTAATTTTGTTTCGAAAATCAAGAAAATTTGTATACGTTTTATTCTTTTTGAACGTTTAATAATAAAGATAAATCTGCATAGTATAATCAGATATGAATTGAGATCTAGGAAATAAATAAATATAAAAACGTATAACATGCCACTAATAATAAATTGCTTTAATAGCTTCTCAATTAGCGTACAGCTGTTTCCATCCCATGCCATGTCAAAAGTTTGAAACGTAATAAATGCTATATGATTATTTCGCATTTATTTTTTTTTCCTTTATTATTTCCTGTACGTTTTCATTCCAATCTAAATTATAACTTTTTGATTTCCATGCCTTTTCGGATCTCAAACGCGCAGCCCAAGGAATATTTCTTTAATAATTTTCCTAAAAATCAGCTTTTGGCCGTTTTATTGCATTGATTTCAAATTGTGCCCGTTTGTTTTTCTCATTCCTCTCATACGTTACCACTTTTATTTATGCTCGGGACACAGCTCATTTTTTTTCCTTCGTTCCCTTTCTTTTATTTGCTTCCTTCGTTTCCATCGGTTCAATTATATAGATTTTTATATTCGTTGCACGTTTACATTCATTTATTTTGACCAGTCCTTTCCTTTGTTATTCTCCTAATTTTGTGCGTTACTTTACCATAACCAATGCTCCGTATTTATTCGCTTTAATCTTTTCAGCTGAATTTGACCATTACTATTCAAATCAATTCATATTTATTGTATACGTTTCGTATGCAACGGTTCTTTTCTTTATTTATTTTGCCTTTATAACCTTGTTTGACTTCGTTTCTTTCATATTGCAAACTGCTGTCACTTCCAATCTCATTCCTCATTTTAAGTTTTCTTCCTCCTCCTTCTTCCATTTTTCTTTCTACAGATCCACCTATTTTCTCCCTTCTTTTACCGTGCTTCCACCTCCCATCGCTTCGTCACCCACCACATCCAACTCATCCCTCTCCCTCCGCGTTTTTCTCTCCTCCTCTCATGCACATATCTCTCTACACGTGTTGTCATCGCCTGCATGCTCAGCCATCCTCAGAGCCTTCACCATCAACAATCATGCCACACGTTATCTTTGAGTAATAGGTTAGCATATATTTATAATATATATGTGTTATTGTATATTTTCTATAAGTCTGTATTTGGAATATGTGATCTGTCCTACATGATTTTAAATTCATGTTAGTTATGTATCATATGGTATTATATATATGAGTTCATAACAGTATTCTTTTTTTTTTTTTTTTTTTTTTTTCGTTCATAGTGTGTATGATATTATACTATGTATAGAGATTTGATAACTTGATTGTTTTATACTTTATGTGTCACGTTGGTATTCAATTTTAAAAGTTTGAAGGTTATATATTAGTTAATATATAGTTTAATATATGTCAGTAATGTATATCTATGCAGTAATATTGTATGTATTATAGCAAAGTAAGTTTTTTTTTTTTTTTTTTTTTTTTGATTTAAGATATCATATATACATCTTATAAATATAGTATGGTTCCAAGTATGAAATGTTTGCAGTTTTCAGATTCTATATAATATAAAATTTTGTTCGCATGTTATAAAATTTGATAAGTGTATATATAAATATTATATAAAAAGTTAGTACATATATAAAACGTAAAGCATACTCATCTTATCAGTCGATTGTATATGTATTTAAATATATGATATGTTTAAAGCTATGTATTTTGTGAATAACTGGTTATAAGTATATATATACACATTTGATTTAAAGTTATAAAGGTATGCATATTGTGAATTAGACTATATTAATGGTTAGCTTACAAATATTTATATAGTTTTATAGGGAAGTACGAGCTATGTGGGTTATATTTTTAGCAAGCGTATTGTTACCACTTTAAAATGGGTGAAGTTTTACAGTTTACGGTCTATTTGCGTAAGTGTGTAATGTATGTTTAATTTAATAAAGTTATGATAGTTTTGTATAAAATGTTTAACTATTTATATATCTGATATAATGATAGTTCATATCTGATATAGCTTATATATTATAAAGTTACATGATACGTTAGTTTTATACGCTAGTTAATATATATATTTAATAATTGACTAAAATGTTTTCAGTGTGAGTTTACTTTTTTTAGTGTTGGATTTTATACGGCATAGTATGTATACTTGTTCACAGTCTATATAAGTATATGAGTGCATGTGTCATTATAAGTATTTTGTTGTTTATAAATCTCGAGACATATATATGCGTTTAGGTGTTTGTTTCAGACTTACGTAATATATATATATATAACCGAATATAGGCTATGCATTTGGAATTTCTATATATACATTTTTATTATGAACATATATAGGTTGCTTTCATGGGTTTTTTTTTAGTAATATATATTACAATAAGTGGTTATATTGTTTTTATAATAATTATTGACTATAAAATATAATACAATGGTTTTTTTTTTTTTTTTGGACGAATTATGTTTAAATTACATATAGGTATATATAGATTTTAAATATACATTTTTAATTTGAAAATTGGTTTTGGGAGAATTAATATCATAATAATTTATATTTTTTTCTGTAATATCAAAATTGATTCGATTCATTCTCATCGATTTCCCATTATCAGCCTTGTCCGTCGTGCCTATTTTCTGCATCAAATCTTGTCCATCCAGCGTTGCTTTGGATTTCGTAGCTTATTTCATCATCATATATCTCTAGCCTCGAAAGGTGAGCAATCACTCACGATTAACGTTCTTTTATTTATTAAATTTAATTTCAATTGAAATGACAATTGAAATATGCTGCTGTTAGATTTAAATTGTTATATATGCTTTTATCGGTAACTGTTCACTTATGGGATATGATACCATATCTTATTGTTTATATTTATTTTGATGATATATGCTTGTTGTTATTATTATTTTCATATCTGTTATCACTCTGCAAGTTCCCTATTAGTATAGAAATCACTATGGGTTGAAAAGATACATACCCGAACGGACTTTAGAATAGGATAATTTCGTTACGGGTTGAAATGATAGACCCAAGCGATTTTTGATTTAATTTAAAATTTTGGATTTCGGGTTGAAATGATATCCACCCGAATATATTTAGTGTACGGATTGAAATGATAAATATCCGTAGCACTTGACTATATGGTAGGAAATATATATACAGACACCGTTGGTCCATATAAATATTTTGAAATTATTTCTATAATTTTGGAAAGAAATATACGGTTTAATAAATTTTGATTCTTAAGATATTATATAAATGGAAATTTTATATATAGATTTAGTCGTAATATTTGATTTAAATTAGATTGATTTAATACATATAATATAGTTGAGTATCTATGGAAATCTATATTTCAAATAGATCTTTCTCGTAATAAATTGAAAAAATAGGATTGGGAGGTACATTTGGGTTTATTAAAAATGGTATTTAAATAAGGATTTATTTAATTAAATCGACTTGAATTGAACTTGTAAATATTAAAGCTTTGAGCTATATTGGAATTTAAATGGCGATTTCGAGATTTAGATCTGTATTTGAAATAAATATAGTTGAATTTGTTATTTAGAAACTAAACTGAATTAAAATATAAATTTAGGTTGAACTAAATTTGAATTTATTATTTAGAAGCTAAATTGAAAAAAAATTAGTTTGAAACGTTGAATACTTAAAGTTTGAAATATATTGGAATATAAAGGGGGTATTTTATGATTTCAAATTTGAATTTGAGATTGATAAATTGGGATTTGAATTTAATTTGAATGGGAAGGTTGGGTTAATGTTGAAACGATTTGTTAAGTTGAGGGAATTGAAAATACTTTACTGTATAAATTATTTAATATATATAAACACTATTTGGGAAATATAGAGATATTTGGAGTGAAAATGATGTTTTGGTTTTGAAGTATAAATTAAGATGAAAGAACCACGGTGTTATAGTGTATATTTCTACCCTGTAGATAGTTCCATGGACCCTTAAAGGATGGTTATTCCAAACATTCTTTGAGTTAATTATATTTCAGTTGATATTTCACTTGAGTTAGATTTATAGATATAAGAATGTTAATCCTGACTCGAGTGTTTTGTGTTTTGCTTTACGCTCGGGTCAGACTGAGTAATACAGCATTAGAGACTCACCTTTGGAGATTGGAGCTTCATTTGGAGATCCAACTATCGTTTCAGTTTTCAGTTTTCTAGTTGACTGGTTCAGAGAAGTCATCGGCTCGTACTGAAGACTTTTCTGTATTCAAGAGATTCTAATGTATTCATTTTAAACTCTGATGTATATAGTAGCTTCATGAACTACTATTTTTTCTATTCCGCTGCATTATATTACTCTGTGTCTGTGATCTGTGTTTGATTTATTTACTGTATATTTTAAGTTTGCCAAATTAAATTAACAATTCGGTATTTTGAATTATTCAAGTCGGACATGTATGGTTTTAGTGTCGATTTGAATGGTCAAAAATAGCGGGTCGTTACAGTTGGTATCAGAGCTTTGGCTCTAGGCAAAACTTAGCATATATGGTAAATTTATTTACAGAATCACTTTCGTTCGAGTTGAATCTCTTCCTTTTTGACTCAATTTCCTTTGAGTTTTGGAATGTCCCTCGGTTTCGAAATTCATTCTGTCTCTCCCTATTTATATTCGTTTGATTCTGGAGTATCTCATAACTCCATTGAATGATTTGTAAAGGGGGTGAAAACTCCTTTTCAATTGGCATTGACTCACCGAAGATTCCTGTATCCTCGGTTTACGATGCTGATATATCTTGTTATGCCGAATTCTATATCTCCGACGATCGAATGTCGAATTGCCTCAGAATTCTACACCGATCTAATTTTGGAATCACGGTTGACAGGTAAAGGTCGCCCGCGATTTATAGAAGTATATCCATCTTCTATTTTGTAACTTAATTATCTCATCTTCGATCGAGTCTATCTTCGAATCAGGATTCTATTGATTAGAGTTCCTTTAAATTAAATCTCTATCTTTGTTTTGAAATCCATCCTTAAATCATCCTTTGAAAATCGGGTTTTGTTTGTATTTTAGAAATTGTTTATACCGAAATTATTATTTTGATAACTATGATTTTATTCTATATATATAAAGAAAATGTTTTCGGTAGAGATTATATACCTATATATAAAGCAAATAAGAAATGTTATTCTATATAAAAAGGGTTTTGAAAGGATTTGAAATTTTGAAAAAATTATAAGAAATTGATTTATATAAAAATGATTTATAATTGAAGTGTTAAATTTGAAATTCGAGAATTGAATTCCGGTATTTTGAAATTGGTTTTAAGATTTTGGAAATTATATATAAATAATACGATTTAAAAGTATTTTTCCGAATAAGAAATATTTCAAATGAATTCAAATGAATTCCAATAATTTTGAAGAAATTTCAAAGAAGTTTTCAAGAAAATAGAAGTCCAGAACTCACTTATGTCGCTGGAGAATAATTTCGGTGATGAGTGCACGCATCATCGACATTGATTTTCGAGTTTCAGAGTGGGGGAGAGGCCACTTTAATAGCTTCGCTATGCGAGTGATTTTGTAAAACCGTTTTTGATTTCAAATTCCGAAGTATAATTTGATATTTTCGAAAGATATATGTATATATTTGAAACAATTTGAAGTAAGACCGGTGTTCAGTCCTCGAGTTTTTGATTTGACTTAGAATAACTCTATTTATAAAAATTGATTTCCATCTCTTGGATTTGAAATTGATTTTCACCGACTATTTTGAAGGTTCGAGCACTTCCAAATCAAGGTTTAAAGGTTTAAAAACCAAGATATTTCGAAAGGTATAAAATATTTGATAAAGTATGCAAGTTTTGTTGTATGAGGTTAAACCTTTTATTAAGTAAGAGAATATGGCTATTTTAATTATACTAATATGGAATTTAGTTTTTAAATGTTTTGAAAGAATTTTAGTTTTAAATAATGGTTTTCAAAAAGGTAAATTGGATATTTCAAATCGAAGTAAATAGTTTAAAGGTTTTAAAGGGATAATTATAAATTTGGAAACCATTTTGAATATAATTGATTTTGAGAAAAATATTTGGTTTTGAAAATTAAATTGAAAAAAAAACCCAGTACTTATATGGTGATTTTGGAAATGAATTTGTTTGACTTGAATTATTTTAATTTGGAAACTGGGATAATTTTCTACACCTATTATTTTGGGAACTTTGAAATTCAGACATTTAATTTGGAAGAAAATTTGGTGAAATCATATATGATTTTGAAACTGAATTGGTATTGAAATAATTTGAAATTGAGAACCTTAGATTACTAAGCACTTGATTTGGGAGTGGTCGAACTTATATAAAATGGATTGTATAAGTATGAGGTTGATTTGAAATCTATTGATTTGAAAGGTACTCAATTTGGAAAGAGATTTTATTTAATCGAAATCTATATAAGTATGATTTGATCTACTATTGATTTGGAAAGTATTCGATTTGAGAAAGGAATCCTATATATATGGACTTTATATAAGTACAATATTTGAAAGTGATTTGAAAGGTACTATATAATATATATTTTCCAAGTAAGGATATGGAAAGTGCCTTCTGCTTGATATCCGCTTTGTGGCCACAGCGTGGATTCATTCTATCGATATTATTCTCTTTGATTTTCGGTTTTCCGGATGTAATACTCGAGTATTCCCACCGTGGGTAACCCATGGTTTCTTTTTCTCTCGTGAATGCACAGCGAAATTGCCTGGCTGAGTCTTGCCTAGGGGTACGGATTGTTTCCTGGGGGAACCAGGCGTAACCATTGTGTATCCTGCAATCTGTGTAGGTCGCGAATAGTAGCGCAAGTGCCTGGCTGAGTCTTGCCTAGGGGTACGGATTGTTTCCTGGGGGATCCAGGCGTAACCATTGTGTATCCTGCACTCTACTAGTCATCATGGCGTAACTCGCAGGGCTGAGAAAGCTTACGGATATGGATTGTTTCCTGGGGGACCCAGGCGTAACCATTGTGTATCTGCGAACCATGATCGGACAAAGGTTTTGGTTTGGTTGTTTTGTTTGGATTGTACTTTCCATATCTGTTTTTAAAGTTTTTTTCAAGTATTTTCACTGGTTGTTGAAACAGGTCTACTAAGTACTTGAAGAATTCTAGCTTTGCGCCTGATCAACGCATGGTCAGAGTCTGCAAGAACGAGGATAAACTTGTTGAAACATCGAGTTATAAAAATATTTTTGAAAGAAAAGATTTATTTCGATATAAAAGGTATTTATTATAAAAGTATTTCCAACAAAGAAATTTTGTGTTAATATTTGAAATTGAAACTCTCATGGTTTGAAATGTACGATTCTTGCCCGATTCTATTCTTTTGAATCTACCTTATCTGCCCTGCTTTATTTATTCAACTATATTCTCTTTTCCGAATCTATCTTCTTTCCTTCTTTCCTTCTTTTGAATATATCCTTTAAAACATTGTTTATTTATATTCTACCTGGTTTAATAAGAGAGAAAAATTAGTGTTTTATAAATAATTGATCTCATAATTAATTGAACGGATTTGATAAAATGAGTAATCTATTAAATATTAATCAATTTAAATAATAACAAAAGAAAAAGTATATGGTTTTAAATAAATTTTTTTAATTTGTTTTTCAAAGTCTAAATTTTTCATCTGGTTGTTTCTATTCTCCTACTTTATTCCTTTTCGGGGACGAAAAGTTTTGAGTGGGGGAGAGTGTAACGACCCATAAAATTTTAGCAATTTTTAATTGGTATTTAACGTATTGAATTGGATTTTGAGAAATTATTAATAATAAAATTTTGAAAAAAAAAAGAAAATATGTTATGTATATTAATGATTTGTAGTACGAGCTGTGTACATATATTTTAAAGTTTGGTTGTGGTTATACCTATAAGATCTAGTACAAAAACTTTATAAACTATTATTTATACTATAATATAAGTTAAGTTTGATGTAAATTTGGTAGCATAGTTCATTTCTATTGGGTATAAATATCAATAGCGTGGGTAATAAATTTACGGTCTCCTTTTGCTTTTCAGCAAGGTGTGTAAATTTTAAGTATGTTGAGTACGTTCCATATATAGTTATTTTGGAAAACCACTGTATATGTATGATGGTCTATTTGAAGTGTATATATAGTAAAGCGTATTTATACCAAGTTTTATTTAATTTATATGTGTTATAATAGCTATATATATATGTTAGTCTTGATACTAGTATATAGTTTTACTGAAGTTTGATTTCTAGTCATGTTAAATATATATATATATATATATATTTGATTTTGGGTTTTTGTGTCACCATTTCCAGTTTATTTTAGTGCATATTTAGTATATCTATACATATGTCGTCAGCTATAAATACGATAGTTAAGGGTTTCATATATCATATGAACCAAAGAAGAAGAGAAGTATATACTATATTTAACTACATATATGAAGTATATGTTTTAAGGGTTGATTTAAGGTCTGCATTAAAAAAAGTAGTTGTGATTACCATTATTTCATATTGTACCTTCTATATTCCTGACTGACTTTCAGCGTTCATTCATTCATTTTAATTGTGGGTTTTTCTTTTCTCTCTCTTTTCTTATAAATAATTGTACGCATTCATCTCTTTCCCTTTCTTATATTTTGTCCCTTCATCATCTTTTAGCCGTTAATTTTGTTTCGAAAATCAAGAAAATTTGTATACGTTTTATTCTTTTTGAACGTTTAATAATAAAGATAAATCTGCATAGTATAATCAGATATGAATTGAGATCTAGGAAATAAATAAATATAAAAACGTATAACATGCCACTAATAATAAATTGCTTTAATAGCTTCTCAATTAGCGTACAGCTGTTTCCATCCCATGCCATGTCAAAAGTTTGAAACGTAATAAATGCTATATGATTATTTCGCATTTATTTTTTTTTCCTTTATTATTTCCTGTACGTTTTCATTCCAATCTAAATTATAACTTTTTGATTTCCATGCCTTTTCGGATCTCAAACGCGCAGCCCAAGGAATATTTCTTTAATAATTTTCCTAAAAATCAGCTTTTGGCCGTTTTATTGCATTGATTTCAAATTGTGCCCGTTTGTTTTTCTCATTCCTCTCATACGTTACCACTTTTATTTATGCTCGGGACACAGCTCATTTTTTTTCCTTCGTTCCCTTTCTTTTATTTGCTTCCTTCGTTTCCATCGGTTCAATTATATAGATTTTTATATTCGTTGCACGTTTACATTCATTTATTTTGACCAGTCCTTTCCTTTGTTATTCTCCTAATTTTGTGCGTTACTTTACCATAACCAATGCTCCGTATTTATTCGCTTTAATCTTTTCAGCTGAATTTGACCATTACTATTCAAATCAATTCATATTTATTGTATACGTTTCGTATGCAACGGTTCTTTTCTTTATTTATTTTGCCTTTATAACCTTGTTTGACTTCGTTTCTTTCATATTGCAAACTGCTGTCACTTCCAATCTCATTCCTCATTTTAAGTTTTCTTCCTCCTCCTTCTTCCATTTTTCTTTCTACAGATCCACCTATTTTCTCCCTTCTTTTACCGTGCTTCCACCTCCCATCGCTTCGTCACCCACCACATCCAACTCATCCCTCTCCCTCCGCGTTTTTCTCTCCTCCTCTCATGCACATATCTCTCTACACGTGTTGTCATCGCCTGCATGCTCAGCCATCCTCAGAGCCTTCACCATCAACAATCATGCCACACGTTATCTTTGAGTAATAGGTTAGCATATATTTATAATATATATGTGTTATTGTATATTTTCTATAAGTCTGTATTTGGAATATGTGATCTGTCCTACATGATTTTAAATTCATGTTAGTTATGTATCATATGGTATTATATATATGAGTTCATAACAGTATTCTTTTTTTTTTTTTTTTTTTTTTTTTTCGTTCATAGTGTGTATGATATTATACTATGTATAGAGATTTGATAACTTGATTGTTTTATACTTTATGTGTCACGTTGGTATTCAATTTTAAAAGTTTGAAGGTTATATATTAGTTAATATATAGTTTAATATATGTCAGTAATGTATATCTATGCAGTAATATTGTATGTATTATAGCAAAGTAAGTTTTTTTTTTTTTTTTTTTTTTTTTTTTTTGATTTAAGATATCATATATACATCTTATAAATATAGTATGGTTCCAAGTATGAAATGTTTGCAGTTTTCAGATTCTATATAATATAAAATTTTGTTCGCATGTTATAAAATTTGATAAGTGTATATATAAATATTATATAAAAAGTTAGTACATATATAAAACGTAAAGCATACTCATCTTATCAGTCGATTGTATATGTATTTAAATATATGATATGTTTAAAGCTATGTATTTTGTGAATAACTGGTTATAAGTATATATATACACATTTGATTTAAAGTTATAAAGGTATGCATATTGTGAATTAGACTATATTAATGGTTAGCTTACAAATATTTATATAGTTTTATAGGGAAGTACGAGCTATGTGGGTTATATTTTTAGCAAGCGTATTGTTACCACTTTAAAATGGGTGAAGTTTTACAGTTTACGGTCTATTTGCGTAAGTGTGTAATGTATGTTTAATTTAATAAAGTTATGATAGTTTTGTATAAAATGTTTAACTATTTATATATCTGATATAATGATAGTTCATATCTGATATAGCTTATATATTATAAAGTTACATGATACGTTAGTTTTATACGCTAGTTAATATATATATTTAATAATTGACTAAAATGTTTTCAGTGTGAGTTTACTTTTTTTAGTGTTGGATTTTATACGGCATAGTATGTATACTTGTTCACAGTCTATATAAGTATATGAGTGCATGTGTCATTATAAGTATTTTGTTGTTTATAAATCTCGAGACATATATATGCGTTTAGGTGTTTGTTTCAGACTTACGTAATATATATATATATAACCGAATATAGGCTATGCATTTGGAATTTCTATATATACATTTTTATTATGAACATATATAGGTTGCTTTCATGGGTTTTTTTTAGTAATATATATTACAATAAGTGGTTATATTGTTTTTATAATAATTATTGACTATAAAATATAATACAATGGTTTTTTTTTTTTTTTTTTGGACGAATTATGTTTAAATTACATATAGGTATATATAGATTTTAAATATACATTTTTAATTTGAAAATTGGTTTTGGGAGAATTAATATCATAATAATTTATATTTTTTTCTGTAATATCAAAATTGATTCGATTCATTCTCATCGATTTCCCATTATCAGCCTTGTCCGTCGTGCCTATTTTCTGCATCAAATCTTGTCCATCCAGCGTTGCTTTGGATTTCGTAGCTTATTTCATCATCATATATCTCTAGCCTCGAAAGGTGAGCAATCACTCACGATTAACGTTCTTTTATTTATTAAATTTAATTTCAATTGAAATGACAATTGAAATATGCTGCTGTTAGATTTAAATTGTTATATATGCTTTTATCGGTAACTGTTCACTTATGGGATATGATACCATATCTTATTGTTTATATTTATTTTGATGATATATGCTTGTTGTTATTATTATTTTCATATCTGTTATCACTCTGCAAGTTCCCTATTAGTATAGAAATCACTATGGGTTGAAAAGATACATACCCGAACGGACTTTAGAATAGGATAATTTCGTTACGGGTTGAAATGATAGACCCAAGCGATTTTTGATTTAATTTAAAATTTTGGATTTCGGGTTGAAATGATATCCACCCGAATATATTTAGTGTACGGATTGAAATGATAAATATCCGTAGCACTTGACTATATGGTAGGAAATATATATACAGACACCGTTGGTCCATATAAATATTTTGAAATTATTTCTATAATTTTGGAAAGAAATATACGGTTTAATAAATTTTGATTCTTAAGATATTATATAAATGGAAATTTTATATATAGATTTAGTCGTAATATTTGATTTAAATTAGATTGATTTAATACATATAATATAGTTGAGTATCTATGGAAATCTATATTTCAAATAGATCTTTCTCGTAATAAATTGAAAAAATAGGATTGGGAGGTACATTTGGGTTTATTAAAAATGGTATTTAAATAAGGATTTATTTAATTAAATCGACTTGAATTGAACTTGTAAATATTAAAGCTTTGAGCTATATTGGAATTTAAATGGCGATTTCGAGATTTAGATCTGTATTTGAAATAAATATAGTTGAATTTGTTATTTAGAAACTAAACTGAATTAAAATATAAATTTAGGTTGAACTAAATTTGAATTTATTATTTAGAAGCTAAATTGAAAAAAAATTAGTTTGAAACGTTGAATACTTAAAGTTTGAAATATATTGGAATATAAAGGGGGTATTTTATGATTTCAAATTTGAATTTGAGATTGATAAATTGGGATTTGAATTTAATTTGAATGGGAAGGTTGGGTTAATGTTGAAACGATTTGTTAAGTTGAGGGAATTGAAAATACTTTACTGTATAAATTATTTAATATATATAAACACTATTTGGGAAATATAGAGATATTTGGAGTGAAAATGATGTTTTGGTTTTGAAGTATAAATTAAGATGAAAGAACCACGGTGTTATAGTGTATATTTCTACCCTGTAGATAGTTCCATGGACCCTTAAAGGATGGTTATTCCAAACATTCTTTGAGTTAATTATATTTCAGTTGATATTTCACTTGAGTTAGATTTATAGATATAAGAATGTTAATCCTGACTCGAGTGTTTTGTGTTTTGCTTTACGCTCGGGTCAGACTGAGTAATACAGCATTAGAGACTCACCTTTGGAGATTGGAGCTTCATTTGGAGATCCAACTATCGTTTCAGTTTTCAGTTTTCTAGTTGACTGGTTCAGAGAAGTCATCGGCTCGTACTGAAGACTTTTCTGTATTCAAGAGATTCTAATGTATTCATTTTAAACTCTGATGTATATAGTAGCTTCATGAACTACTATTTTTTCTATTCCGCTGCATTATATTACTCTGTGTCTGTGATCTGTGTTTGATTTATTTACTGTATATTTTAAGTTTGCCAAATTAAATTAACAATTCGGTATTTTGAATTATTCAAGTCGGACATGTATGGTTTTAGTGTCGATTTGAATGGTCAAAAATAGCGGGTCGTTACAATTTCTATTTAAAATATTTACTCCGACAGTAATTTAAAATCACGGTTGTTACAAATTTTTAAAATTACAACGGTAAAAATTACGGTCGTTACAGATTTTTAAAATATTTGTTACGACGGTAAAAATTACGGTCGTTACACGAGTGTCCATCGAATTCCATGGCGATCTCCATGGTCTTACGAGCGCGACTGCATAGCACAACTTCCTGACTGAGATGGCCTAGGGGTACGAATTGTTTCCTGGAGGATCCAGACGTAACCATTGTGTATCCTTCAACCAATGTAGGTCGCATTAGTAGCAAAACTGCCTGGCTGAGACGTCCTAGGGGTACGGATTATTTCCTGGGGGATCTAGGCGTAACCATTGTGTATCTTGCATTCTACTAGTCATCATGGCATAGCTCGCAGGGCTGAGAAAGCTTACGGATATGGATTGCTTCCAGGGGGATTCAGGCGTAACCGTTGTATATCTGCGATCCATGGTTAGATAAATGTTTTGGTTTGGTTGATTTATTTGGATTGTACTTTCCATATCTGTTTTTAAAAGGTTTTTCATGTATTTTCACTAGGTGTTGAAACAAGTCTATTAAGTACCTGGAGAATTCTAACTTTGCGCCTGATCAACGCATGACCAGAGTCTATAGGAACGAAAGTAAATTTGTTAAGACATCTAGTTATAAAAGTATTTTTGATAAATATGTTGATAAAGTATTATATAAAGGATATTTTGATCATTTATTTTACTTTCCTAAATAATTTAAAATGCTTTAAAATATTGTTAACTTCATATCTCACTTATGTGTATACTGAATGCACGTATATATAAGTTACCAGGTAGCATCATTTCATATTTACTTATGTATAATTGCGTGCATACATATAAATGTTTTCCAGATGTTTACAGTTTTCCTTTTGTTTTGTTTAATTCCTTTTTACTTAGTATTGTAGTGCACGGGTATATTGAGCAGTGCAATATTTTTGAATTTATAGTGGCGCGGTCCACTATTTAATTTGCGTTGAATCGGTGCTACATTTTAAAATGTATTTTACACCTTTATTTTTATAATGGAAATTTTTACGCCGGTAGTATATGTTGAATATCCGCTTATATGATTTGTTTTGATGATAATAAACATATATACATTCGTTTAAATGTATTTGTTAATGTACTATTTTATTTTTCATAGATTGAATAAATATTTGCTGAATAAAATTAAATAACACAGAATTTGAACTCAAACAGAAATTTTATTCAAACAAATATTTATTACAATTTTGAAAAGTACAAATTCAAGCTCTCACTATACATATACAATTTTGATTCTAATTACATCACAATTTAATTTACATAAATTCCTCACTACATATCATTCATACTCGTATTTTATCTTTAACTTCATTCCAGTTAGAATCCAGCATCTGAGCAGTATGCAAAAATATTCACTAACGCAGTAAAATTGAAAAAGATATATTTTTGCAACATAAAATAAAATATGAATTTTGAAAATATTATTTGCCTCAGTTATTTGGGTTGTTCGTCATCATTTAAATTTGAATTCATCGTACACGAATAGCTTGTGACATACACAGTGTATCACTGTACATGCTACAAGGTCGTGCACACCGATATACACTTGATAATGTTACAGGGACAGGTGAGCACAAGGTCAAACCCAAAATAAAAAGACGGGTTCAACTCAGGTGCAATATAAATAAAGTCTCGACATCAACACAAGGTCAAACCCGAGTTTTAAAACTGGATTCAACTCAAGTGAAATTTCAAAACTCAACATGAAATGATCAAGAACCAAACAAAGACCAGAAGTACAAAATGACCACCAAGTATGCTAAAACAAAATCAGGCCCAAACCAGTTGCAACATCACTAATACTAGTGAAACAGAAGCTCAAACCAGAACAAATGTCACTGCAACATGAATACAAGTGCAGGACAAAGCATCCAGTTTTTCAAAATGATGTATAAAGTCTCAAAGTAACAATAAAGGATGCATCAATGACAACAAGAGCAGCAAAACAATACTGCAACTCCAACAGATCAAAACCAAATCTGAAGTCAGTAATGCAACAGTGACATGCACAACTACCAAACCAACACACATGCACATCAACCAAACAACAAAGGGTCAAGATACAATCAAACAAGAACTCAAGTCTAGACCAAATGCCATCATATGTTCATGAGCAAACAAGTGCACAAATGTACACAATCCAGGCAAAGCAGGATGACCACAAACTCAACAAGCATATGTACAGCATGAACAAGACATGTACACAAGGCATGGGGGCACTGGAACATATAGTGCAACAAATAAATCAATTCTGCAACACTGAATCAGATGAACCAACAAAGGGCAAAGACTCAAAGACATAAATACAATGCAAATGTGCACATGTGAAACAAGTGAATCAAGATACCAGACTCAAACAGATGAAAACATGATCAGGTCAAACTCAATTCAATACGATTGTAAACAGTGCCACAAGACCACCATGCAAAGACCACAAAGTCAGTGCACAACAAACTTCAAATGACTCAAGTGAACATATCACAGTGAATCTCAAAGTAACCGGAGGAAAATGGACAGAGAAAATAACAATGAACCAGTGGCCATAAACAGAGTGCATGCTATAACAAAGTGACTCAAGCAACAACACAAACCAAGCTACAAACATCAAGTGTCGACCAGGTAGCAAGCAAGATCAACACAGTGCATATATGAAGTACATCAGTGACACAGCAATGCATATAACCAAGACACAAAGGAATGTCAAAATGATACAAGTAGTGAAACCATGGCATGAACCAAGTAAAAAGCATATACCAGGCTACACAATATCAAAGTGCATACGACCAAATATACAACCAAAGAAGAAAACCATCAATATGGCAACACAGCAAGCACATGAATGCACAATGCAAGCTACAACTCAATAAATCAATGGCCGGAGTCATGTAACAACAGGAAAAATCAAATAAGGCCGAAAGTACTACCGAAGCAAGCAGAAACATGAATTCACAGTATCAGTATCAAGTTCGTGCCAAAGTCAATGTTGAACAAGTCAGAGACGTGATTGTAAAGAAATGAACTGTTCAGATTCAAAGCCGTGAGAGCCAAGCATCAAATATACGAATTTGATTAAGTCAATCAAATCATCAACGTTCAACAAAAATCGAATGGCCGATCACACAAAATTGATGAATTCAAATATATTTGTACGAACGGAACTCAAGGGTTACAAACCCTATATAAACAATCATCATCAGAAATTTCAAAACCATGGAGTTCAATCAAGCATAACAGAATAGCATAAACGAAAATCACATACCGAATCGAAGTCGAACTCCATCAACTCTAAGCAACTGAAGTGAGCAACAAGGAACCGATCGAACAAGACTTCACGCAATTAACCACTAATTCGATCAATTTAGAGTCGGAGCTTCGAAAATCCCTAATTTAGATCGAACAAAGGAAACAACAGAGCCGCCATTATCAAAAAGAATTGGGCCGAAGAAATAAAAGGAGACGATCGAGATAAATTAAAAAAGGGGCCGGCCTTATTCTTCTTTTATAAAAGGGATTTTTGTTTTAAATTAGGGTTATTTTAATTTAAATTGTTTTTAATCTGTAATTCATTTTAAAACCGTTTAAATTTCTAGTCGTGTGACTAGGGGACAAACTACGTGGCGTAGTTTGAGAATTCGCAACTCAGTGGCTGATTTGTGGCAAGGTTTTGAGCGTAGAGTTAGGTTTAGTCGATAGCGGATGTCGCGAGTTTACGTGTGTAAGCGTCTGACTATCTAATTTCTAGTAGAAACCTTGGGGGCAGCACGTAGGCAGGGTTTTGCCGGTAAATTTTGTGTTGTTCTGTTTCTGTTATTTATATTCTGCGATATCTGTGCTGCTATTATTCTGCTGTGAACTGTGTTGAAATCATTTTATATAAGCTTCCACAATTTATTTTTATAATTTATACCGTCACCCTATTCACCCCCTCTAGGGTGAAATCGATCCTACAAGTGGTATCAGAGCTAGGAACAAAAGCCGTTTTTGTTTTAAAAATTTGATTTTACAAAAACCAATTTTTATTTTTAAAAGTTGAATTTTTAAATGGCTTCTTTTAATACTGCTTTTGATGAGGGTCTGTCCATAGTTAGACCACCAATGTTCAATGGTGAATATGCTTATTGGAAATATAGGACGGAAATTTTTCTGAAAACCATTGACGCTTGGAATATTGTTGAGACAGGTTATAGAGAAACCAAATGAACAATGGATAGAACTAGAAAATAAATTACAAAATACTAATGCTAAAGCTATGAATTCTATTATCTGTTCATTAGATCAATTTGAATTTAATCATGTCTCATATTGTCTAACTGCGCAGGAAATATGGCACACACTAGAAGTGACTCACGAAGGAACATCTCAAGTCAAAGAATCTCGACTTGCCATGCTAAACAGCGAATACGAGAACTTCACAATGGCGAAGGACGAAAATGTCAAAGAAATGCATGGACGACTTTCCAATATCGTTTACAAATCAAAAGCTCTTGGAAAATCATACACAGATTGGAGATAGTCCGAAAAATCCTCAGAGTCCTTCCACGAAGATTTGAATCAAAAGTGACTGCCATTTAAGAATCAAAAGATTTAAAACAGATGAAAGTTTAAGAACTCATCAGTAATCTCACCACTTATGAGCTAGAAATAAACTTCAAGGAAGAGCGTGAAGAAAGTGGCACTCGAGAGAAATCAATAGCGCTCAAAGGAACAACCGAAAGTGATGATGATAACGATGATGATGATGCAGCAACAGAATTGGAGCTATTAATAAAGAAATTCAAAAGGTGGAATTACAAATATGGAAATTCAGCTCAAATTCAAAAAGTGAAAAGCAGAATAGTCAAAGCACTAGACAACTCAGACGAACAGAAAATCATCTGTCACAAGTGCAACCAACCCGGACATATCAAGCCCAATTGTCCTCAAACCCAACACGACTTTGAAAAGAAATAAAAAAGGAGAAATTTTGCAGCCACGTGGAATACAAGTGATGAAGATAATCAAAGTACTAGAAGTGAGAGTGAGAAAGCAGATATATGCCTTCAAGGAAATATAACTGATAGCGACGATGACGAGCCAAGCGAGGTATCAAAACTTACTCACTCTGAATTACTTATTTATTTTCACAAAGTGAATGGCTGTTTTGAATGACTTAGGGAAAAATATGCCAAACTTGAATCACAAAAAGACACTTTGATAGAATTAAATGAACAACTTGACCAATTAGTTGAAAACTATCAAAGAAGGATCCCTAAGTGTGATAAGTGTCCAATATTCGAAGAGGAAATTAAAAAATCAGAAATCAATATAAAATCACTTGAAAATGAAATTCTGATTTTAAAAGAGAGTGAAAATACTAGGAGAGAGAATTCTATTAAAAAGTGTGCACAATTGTTAAACGAAAATGAATCTCTCAAATCACAAGTCCAACAATTGTCAACGACTCTAGATAAACTTTTAAAAAGTGAAAAATCGTTGAATATACTATTAGGAAAGCAAACTGTTAATACGGTTAGACAAGGACTTGGATATAATAGTTTGAAAATTGTTGAAAGCAATATTAATCAAGTTAATTCTATGTGCACAATTTGTAGAAAATATGGACACAATCACAATAATTGTTGGTATAGGCCCAAACATGTGAAAACTATACCGATTTGGGTTCCAAAAGGCACAAATATAAAATCTCTCAAAGTTATACAAATTTGGGTGCCGAAGGGAACAATTATAAATAGTTTTGGGTCTCCACAAAATTATTTCTCTAAATATTCTGCCACTTACAACCATGGATCTATAAAAACAAATAGGTCACAAAAATCTTTTTCCGTGTAGGTGTGGTGGCAGGCTAAGGAACAACAATAGTGCTACTTGGATTCTGGCTGTTCCGAGAGCACACCGAGCAACAAAGCAAAGTTCCTTAGCCTAGTATAAAGGTGACAGAATCACAACAGACAACAACGAAAAATATCGTAAAGGTAAAACAGGTAATGGTATATTTTGAACGATATATTAAATGTGATAATCTGCACCGTATTCTGAATTAAAATCAGTCAATATTGAGATGATGAAAAGATGATGATTTTGATTCTGACTAATGCAACATAGTTGGCCAAATTATATTCTTATGCCAAAAACACTATAAAATTCTCTAGATTCTTTGAATTACTTCATATATATAAGTTTGGATTAAAAATAATGTTTTGTTGGATGATAATACATTTGGTCATAATACGGCTAACTCTACATTCACGGTTTCTGATTATTTACACGGATTCAATTCAAATTCAAAAGAATGTCGCTTAAAATGCTGTTAATAAGTTTGAAATTTTTGGTGCACACTTCATGGTTTGGTCGATCAAATTTAATTAATGATGATTTTGAGTGAAAGAGAAATTCAGATGCAGCTAGTTAGACGTGATTTTTGTTGAGACATTTAGTAACTGCATCGTTTTTCAAAGAAAATATATGCATATTTTTATTTCAAATAATTTTCAAATAGCAGAAATTTTTCTCATATAACCCCCTTGAGAAAATCATTTTTGACCATATTTTCAGATTAGTCATTTTGAAAAATTGATTTCATAATCATTTTTGAATTTGATTTTAAATGACTATTTTGACTAATCTGACTCTCTAATAATTATCGAAAAGATAAATAGTGATTGAAAAAGTGATGAGTGTTGATATTGATCATATATTATAACTCGAGAAAGTATAATTAGAAAATTTCTTTAGAAATTTAAACAAGAGTTATAAAACTTTTTGTTGGTAAAAATTCCTTGACCATCTCTATATCTATCATATTTCTAACGACCATCACTCATCAAAATTCTATATAGTTTGTCGATATGTGGTACTTTAAACAGGAATCGTTCGTTTTTCAATTTTACATTTTTTTAAATAATAGAAAAAAATTATATAATAATAATAATAATAAATAAATACCAAAGTATTCACTCTCATTTAAAAGTCCTCACGGTTATGCATGTGTAAATTACTTGGAATTTGTTATGTGCTTCCATGCTCATTTAAAAGTCCTCACGGTTATGCATGTATGGAACGCATATCAAAAGTTGATTTTTAAAATAAACAAGTTGATTCTAATCCCATTTAAAAGTCCTCACGGTTATGCGTGGTTAGAAGATACTTGAATTCATTTTTTTAAAAATAAAATTGGAATACTACTAATCTCATTTAAAAGTCCTAACGGTTATGCATGGTTAGTAGATATTCAAATTCCTGATATAAATATACCACAAATAGACACAACTGTATGGTTTTATATGATGACATAATTCCCAACATTCTAAAAGTGGAATATGCGCCTAACAAAATATTTATAATCTTTGTTTGATTTTTTGTTGAAATTTAATATTTATATTCAATTGAGTTTTAATGCTGAATTAATATCGATCACCTTATCTCTGTTTTCTCTAACACTATTATTCTTTTGCTGATAACAAAAGGGGGAGAGAAAAGTTAAGATTTTATCAAATAAAATCAAGCAAAGGTCAAACAATTTTTCTATTTGCATCTAGGCTCATTTGCATATTTTTATTTGTATGCATATATGTAGGGGAGCTTTATGTAGAGAGGAATCATTTAAATAGGGGAAGCAATTAGAGCATATCAGTGATCAAATACATTTAATATCTTTAAAATCTTAAATATATGTTTGTTATCATCAAGGGGGAGATTGTTGAATATGCACTTATATGATTTTTGTTTGATGATAATAAACATATATACATTCGTTTAAATGTATTTGTTAATGTACTATTTTAGTTTTCATAGATTAAATAAATATTTGCTGAATAAAATTAAATAACACAGAATTTGAATTCAAACAGAAATTTTATTCAAACAAATATTTATTACAATTTTGAATAGTACAAATTCAAGCTCTCACTATACATATACAATTTTGATTCTAATTACATCCCAATTTAATTTACATAAATTCCTCACTACATATCACTCACACTCGTATTTTATCTTCAACTTCATTCCAGTTAGAATCCAGCATCTATTAACGTAAAAATCAGACGCTAACACCCCGGTGTATGTAGAGATAAAGCGAAAACACCACCCGTGAATACGGGAATTAGAAACAAGCAGAAAAGTCATAGAGAAAGCAGTAAAAGACAACAGTTTTATAGTGGTTCGGCTTCAGGTTAAGCCTACGTCCACTTTAATCTTCTTTATTGCTGAATCAATTACAACTTTACAACAATCTTCGATTACAACACTGATGGGACAAATAACTAGAACTCCGATGTAGAAGAAGTCTTTGAATCCATGTCGGTTGTGTTAGATTTCCTCTTGATGTTTGTTGAGATGTCTTTCATGTTTGAAGTGTCGAGTGAGTCGAGAATTCAGCAGAGTATCGGCGTTCCAGAAATGAGCCAAAAGATCCGCCTTCAGTTGGAGTTAGTGCTGTATTTATAGGGAAGAATCTGGGCTGGGTCGTAGGTCGCGAACGACCTAAGTGTAGGTCGTAGGTCGCGAGCGACCTAGAGGACACGGCATACGGCTCAACAGGGTAGCACTTGGTTTCTTCTGAGCAAGTCGGTAGGTCATGGGCGACCTAGGGGAGGAGCGACATAAGGAGTAGCCGCATAAGAAGTTGTTTCAGCTTTGTATAACTCGTGAGCGACCTAATGAAGGAGACCAATTGCATGCAGTCCTTCACTGCTTTAAACACGTTAGGTCGCTAGGTCGTTCCCATTTTACCTTATTAGGTCGTCGAGTCCTTAGGTCGCTAGGTCGTAATGCTTGCTGTGTTAGGTCGTTTCATCCTTATGTCGTTAAGGCCGTTCCATCCTTAGGTCGCTAGGACCGTTCTATCCTTAGGTCGCTAGGACCGTGCTATCTTTAGGTCATTAGGTCGCTTACGAAGTTAGGTCGCTAGGTCGCTAGGTCGCTCAAAAGAGGGGTTAACACTTGCCCCTCGAAGTACAGGCCTATGCCATAGGTCGTGTGCTTCGATCTAATTCCGTTAGGTCATGAGCGACCTAAGACTTTTGCAAACTCGCGAGCCCCTTCGTCTCCTTCTCTTTGCCCCATATAAATTGCTAACTCGTTTCTTCTTCCTCGCTTAGTTGCTTACTTCCGTCGCCATTGCCGCTCTTGAGCTCGAAAACTTTTGAAGCAAATCTACCTGTTGCTTTGATCATCATCTTGTCACATTAAGTAAGTGGATCTGGTTGTTGTCCATCACCGACCTTCTAACCCTTCCATTTTTCGATTCCAAATCACTTTTTGTGCCGTGTTTCATCACAAACCATTTTTTGATCGATTTGTAACTGCCATCGATCACGTTGTTGTTGTGATTTGAAATAAAATGGCAGTGTATTGGATTTGTGGTGATTCCGAGGTGATTCGAATTGGTTTTTTGGGTGATTCGGCGGTATGGAGAGATGAGGGTTTTTGTTGGTGGAGAAGCTAACGGGTTATCGATTAGGAGTTAGGAGTTAGGCGAATTGACGCATTGAGGAGGAACGAGCGACCTAGGGCCTTAGCAGTTTGAACAAGAACCATGAGACTTAACTCGACAAATGGCTTAAAGAATCGGCGCGACTTAACTTTTAGGTCGCGTAGGCGACTTAACTTTTAGGTTGCGTAGGCGACTTAGCACTTAATAAAATTTACACTGTCTTGACTTGAAGCTTCATGCCTTGAACTCATTTGGCTCAAACAATGCGACCTAAGGGAGTTTGACTTATGTTAGGTCATTGACTTGGGCGACCTAGATAATCCTCGAGATAGCTTGAATCATTCCCGTGACTTAAGGACTTGAACACCCATTCAACTTCGAATGAACATGACATTGTTGAATTGAATTCTCAACTTGAACTGCCGAGATAACATGCCTGAACTCATTGTACTCCTTTACAGTTTATATTAACTTTAATGCTAATAACCTATCAAACACAACATTTGCAGGAAACTCGGGCGAATATACTACCATTGATTGCCCATATCGAATGGCAGATTAGTCAATAAAGAATAATCAACTTAAAGAAATTATATGAAATGTTGTGAATCAACAAACTCAAGTGAAGTATTAAAGCAAAGCAACGTTAATCAATTAAAACTGATTTGTTTGCATCAACACTGCACTTGTATTTGGACTTAAAACAACAAGCCCTGAAACTTTGTAATTAACAAATGCCTGTTAGTTTAATTTCAGTTATGTTTGCTTGTCGTTTGATTAGTCTTGCACAACACTTCGCACATTTAGGAAACGTGCACCTTCATATTTAAATATCCAGCTCCTTGTGTAGAATGTCTTCTCAAGAAGAGATAATAGAGCAATCTGAAGGAGTCTTCCCGATAGCCAACCCATTAGATAGTCCTCCGGAAAGAACTCCAACTACCCTGAGTCACCGGGCATTCAACCAATTATGTATTCAATTTGGTATTGCCGAAGCAGATGCTATACTTCCTGGGCCAAATGATACTGCTGACAAGCCACCTCTCGGTTTTGTCACTGTTAATCGCCAGATGTGCCTATGTGGTGCCATTCCTCCTTTCAATGAATTTCTTCAACAACTCCTTCTCCGACTAACCATCTCTCCCTTTCAACTGCATCCCAATGGCTACGCCATCCTGATGGGATTGTGCGTTCTATTCAGGAGGACACTAAACCGTCTTTCGAGCTTCGAAGAAATTTTCTACTTATGCACATTCGCAAAGAATAAAGACCACCCCTCCATCATACTCGTGAGAAGTGCCAGAAACCGTAAACTTGTCACCGATCTTTCCGAAAGTGCTCACGGTCTTCTGAATCAATTCTTCTTCGTTCGCTGCCCCCAGAGTTTTATGCCATCAGGAGAATAGGAAGTAAGATTGCTCATCCCCGTTCTTTCCATTTCTGAGTTTTTCGAGATCCGAATTGCTAAGTGCTAATTTCATTCTTTTCTTTTACAACACTTCCTCCTCCCTCTAGAAACCCCAGTCACAAGACGACTTTTGAAAGATTAAGTGCCGTGCCAGTTGAAGAAATAAGTATTAAGTTTTTGCTGAAAGATGAACTTCTTCACCAATACGGGCTTCTGCATCCTTCTCATTCTACTCAAACTCATGAAGTCCCTGATTCTCCAGTAGAAACATCGGATGCCCCAGTTTCCGTTGGAGAACTTACACTGAAAGAACATACTGTTGAGGCTTCATTGGTAAAGTGTTCTACTTCAATTGACGTTGCGGGTTCATCCGGCAAATGTGCACTTGCCCCGGTCATCGAAGAAGAGGAACCTCCCCAACAACCCGGGAGATCTGGTGACGAAGGAACTGAGAGAACAAGTCCCGCCAGGCACAGCGGTGATGATACTTTTGAGGGGTTGAGTGACCTGATGATTACTTCACAGGGGCTTTTTAAAGATGATTCTATCACTGCTAGAGTTACTTCTCCAGCAGTTGAAGCGACATCCGTCCTGCAACAAACTCCATCTGCCCAAGAGTTGACACTGGCTGTAAAATCCATCATCACCCCCCAACCAAGGAGTGGTTCGTAGTTTGACGCGCGTAGTTTGCACGTTACACACACTTAGGACTTTTCAGCACTTATATGCATTCAACTTCCTTGCTTTGAAATTTTTTGAGTTTATATTATTTTTATTTTTAGATTCTCCAATGGGACGAAGTGGCTCCTAGTACGATGATTTCCAGCGTTATGGGAGGCGCAACTCTTATGACCCCAAGAGGTATCTTCCCACATCCTGGGAAACTGACGAAGAAAGAGCTGCGAGCAAGGCTCGTGAAAAGCATGCTTATGAAGAACGCTACGGGAGACGGGACGAAGGACATGATTCTTCCCAGAGAGAGGATGATTCCCATAAGCGAAAATCCTGTGATGACAAGGGAAAAAGTCATGTCGTTGAGGACTCGAGTAAGCGGGCTAAACTTGGTGAAAAAATGACATCTGAACTCTCTGAAAAGCCCACTGCTCCCGCCTCTTTGGAAATTCCTTCCAGCTCTCCCCCCTTCAAAGAGCTGATATTCAAACAGTCATAAGTAGGTCCCCCTATCAAGTTGGACAGGGTCCGTCTACTCTTCAAAGCCGATTCCCGCATTGGTGCTTAAAGGGAGTACGCTTCGATCTTGACTTGGTCCCGATTGATAAGCAAGCCATGTTGCGAAATCTTGATGCCGTCAAACTCGATATCGAGAGAATGTCTGGTTGGTAGAAACTTGTTGACGAGCTTCAAAGAGTGAATCGCGCAAACCTTGAAGCCATGCTGACTATGGAGAATGACAAATCCGAGTGGCAGAAAACACTCGATCAGCATGATGCCGAAATGAAGAGTATTGCCCCTTATAACGAGAAGCTTGAAGCGGAGGTTGAAAAATTAAGGAAGAGCTCTCCACTTCTTCCACTTCCTATTCTCAGAGAGAAGAAGTGCTTCAAAAACAAGTGAGAGATGCTCACGCGGCACAGAGAGATGCTGAAGCTAAATTTGAAGCACAGCAACAAGTTGTGGATAGCTACCGAGCCGACGTTGCTCATCTACAAGAAAAGACCAACTCCCAAAACTTGGAAATTGAACTGCTAAAAGCTCGACTTTCTAAAGCTGAAAAGGAGCATGATGAAGCTATTGCCGGCAAAGCTGCAGCCGAAGAATCTCATATGGCAACTAAAGACGAAGTCAGCTCTACTTTATTCGAGTTTTACATTCACGGTGTTCTGGGACACGGTAGCCTTAAATTTTTGGGACCGGACTATGAAATCACTTTGGCCAAAGTGTGAGAAGCTGCACTTGATTTGCTTGGAGGAGCTGGATATGCTGAAGTAGATTTAATGGCGCATTATCTAGATGATGATGCATGTGCCGCTCTTTCCAAGGGAAAGGAGCAACTTGCTAGAGAGAGCCGAAATGGCAGAAGGAGAACATTTAGGAAAGACAATCTCAACCGACCCAGTTCTACCTTCAGTTTCGGCCGACATCGATATTGCTGGCTCCAGTTCCCATTCTCCTCCTCTTGCTAAAGCTGTTATTGAAAGTGCCACCACCCGCACTGGAGATGAGACTCAAGAAAGCGCTGAAGCGCTGGGCTTTAAAGTTGACATAGTAAAGCCTACTTCTCCAGGTAACCTCAATGTTGATCTCGCTCAAGTGGACTGCTTTCTTACTTCACATGAGCTTGATGAACTTTTTGATTATTACTTAAATCTTGACGCACCACTTTCTCCTCTTTTTATGAGAGATTCTGACTTTAACTTCTCTTCTCCTCTAGTGAAAGCGCCAAGTGTTGTTCAGCCTTCCCCTCTTCCATTTGTTTCCTCTCTGCCTCTTCAGATTACTCCCCCTTCCGTTTCTCAACCGGGATCACAAGAGGAGCAGATAGAAGCTCTTCAGGGCTTGGATGACCCGGTCGCTTCTCAAGAACAAAAGGCCGAGGAACCTGAAGAAGGCGAAAGAACCCCAGAGCAAACTATTTCTGATGACATAAAGTTGTCTGCACTTTTCACTCCGGACAGTGAGTCTTCTTCAAGGAAGAAGGGGAAGCGCGGAGTCTCAAAGAAAAGGAGAGAAGCTTCTGCCGGCGAAGAAAAAGCAGAAGAAAGTCCAATTGCACCCCTTCCTCTTTCTTCCCCTACTCTCACAAGCCAGCCCAAAAAGTTAATCATCCGGCCAGGCGAAGGCTTGAAAGGTGGCAGGAAGAAGAAGTGATGGGTTTGGGTCTTATGCTTTTCGTCTCGCTTTTTTGCCTGTATATATAAAGACTTGTATCGACCGGAGATTGTGCGGGTAACGGTCCCCGCCTTCTTCTGTTTTGAAACCTGCACATGTATACAATTTTCATAGTATGGAATAAAATGATTCTTTTACTTGTACAAACTTCTGTCTGTATTTGAGAATTCATTTATTCTTCTTTTTCATACTAGTTTCTTTATTTTCTCTGTGTGATGTTGCAGTAAACCTATGGTATGTTGCTCGAGCATTGTTTTTATTTTTGCAACTATATTATATTGCCCCCATACCATGGTTTATTGCAATCTCTTTCATATTGGCAAAATTTTGGAGAACAACTCTTCTATTTCGAGAAGACTTGTACTCTTTCTTTAGAGAAAAACTTTTCCATTCGAAGGAGGTTTGCATCTGTATTTTATAGAATAATTTTTCCATTTTAAGGAAATATTTTTTTGATTTAGTAGAATGCGCCTCGTATTGGAGAAGTTCTCCCTTTTTTTTTGGCGAAGTTTTTACACTTCACTTTTGGAGAAAGTCACTTTCATTTTTGGCAAGTGATTTTTCCTTCGTGGTAAAGTGGGCTTCCGAAAAAGGGGCTTTGACCTGTTTGTGCCTCCGAAGAGGGCTTCTGTTTGATTGTGCCTCTGGGAAGAGGGCTTTTTTGTTTAATTGTGCCTCTGGGAAGAGGGCTTTTGTTTTTGTTTGATTGTGCCTCTGGTAAGAGGTCTTTTTGGTGTGTGCCTCTGCGGAGAGGGCCTTTTTGTTTCTGCCTATGGGGAGAGGCTTTTATTTTTTCCCTGTCCGTTGGGAAACGGGCCTCCGAAGAGGGCTTTTCACATTTCGACTCGTGTGAAGTTTTATTTCAGATCGATGTGAAATGTGTGCCTCCGAAGAGGTCTTTTAGCATTTCAACTTTGGTGAAATGGGCCTCCGAAGAAGGCTTTTCACATTCCAACACTTGTGAAGTTTTATTTCAGATCTCGGTGGAATGCTTGTCTCCGAAGAGGTCTTTTCACCTTTCAACTCGTGTGAAGTATTATTTCAGATCACGGCGAAATGTGTGCCTCCGAGTAGGGCTTTTGCCTGGAAGTTTCTTTTCCATGGTTGGATGGACTCATGGGGCAGACACAAGTTACTTGGATTGTTTGTTTGCACAAATGTTCTCAGCTAGTTAACGAGTGTCCTGTGCCACCGGTCATTCCACCAATCTTTTTGTTGAGAAAGAGAACTTTCTTTTTCTGGCAAGTCCCATTAGAGGTCTTTATCCTCCGAAGATTTGTGCCCCCGAAGAGGGCTTGTGCCTCCGAAGAGGTCTTTTGCTGTTCGCTGCCTGCTCGCCCATGTCTTTTCGCCATTTTCTCATATCAGCGGTTCCCTGTTATCATTTTCAGGCACCCATTCCTTTCTTTTGCAAGTAGCTTATTTTATCCAAAGAAGTGTACTTCATTGTTAAATGAGTTCGCAGGGGCAGACACAGGCTAATTAATCGGATGTTTGTTTGCACAAACGATCACAATTAGTTAGGAAGGGTCTACCTCTGGCGGAACCACTAACTGTTTGCTTGAAGCACTTCTTATATAGGATTTGAGTCTGGAATTTTTGTGGCTGAACATTCATTTGTTGAGTGATGTCAGGGATCGCTTGGTCTTATGATGGGTAAGCTTTGTTTTAATGGCCTGCAATATTAAATCGACACTTTAGCAATACAATTGAAGTACTTTCTATATCGAAATAAAACAAGCAGTTTATAATAGTAGATAACACAAGATTTATAGTGGTTCGGCCAAGAACTGGGCCTACATCCAATTTATAGTTCTTATTATTCACTTGCACCGGATTTACGATGGCTTTCAATACAAGAATCATATATTCATAATTCTTTTACAGTGTTTTAGTAAAGCTTTTTAAGTAAAATATGGGCGCAAGTGATTGCTGTTCCAAGCTCTTGGAATTGGATCTCCCTCGACAGTTGTCAGTTTGAAAGTGCCATCAAGAAGTTTTTTTCCGATGACATATGGCCTTTCCCAATTTGGTGCAAACACTCCTGTTGCTGTCATGACCCTTTTCAGGACTAGATCTCCAATCTCAAAGCTGCGTTGGCGAACTTTGGAATTGAAGTGCCTGACAATTCTTTGTTGATGGGCTGTAATTCTGAGCTGAGCCTCTTCCCTTTTTTCATCAAGGAAGTCAAGTGCTTCAAGTTGCAACTCGTCGTTTTCAGCTTGGTTGAAATGAATTCTTCTATGTGAAGGGATTTCTATTTCCACCGGAATCATTGCTTCTGATCCATATACCAATGAAAATGGAGTGTACCCAGTCGCAGTTTTGTGGGTAGTTCTATATGCCCATAGTGCTAGTGGAAGCTTATCGACCCAACCACCTTTCGCTTTTTCCAGCTGTTTTTTTGATGGTTGATTTGATAATTTTGTTTACTGCTTCCACTTTCCCGTTTGCCTGCGGATGAGCCACTGCTGAGAACTTTTTTGGATCTTGAATCGCTTGCAAAAATCTTGGAACTCTTCACTTTCGAATTGGGTTCCATTATCTGTGATTATCTTTTGAGGCACACCATACCTGCAAATGATATTCTTAGTTACAAAGTTTATCATCTTTTTAGAGGTAATAGTAGCCAATGGTTCAGATTCAGCCCATTTAGTAAAATAATCAACAGCAACAATAGCATATCTGATTCCGGATTTGGCGGTTGGCAAAGGCCCGATGAGATCTATTCCCCAAATAGCAAATGGCCACGGACTGACCATCTGTGTTATCTCGGTGGAAGGTGCTCTTGGGATTTTTGTAAATCTCTGGCATCGGTCACATTTTCAGGTATAGCTTGCAGCATCGCGATTAATATCTGGCCAAAAATACCCATAACGGAGAATTTTCTTTGCTAGAGTTTGACCACCTGAATGTTCTCCACATTCTCCTCTATGTACTTCAGCTAGAATTGTCTTAGCTTCTTCCTTGGTCACACATCGGAGTAATGGCACTGAGAATCCCCGCCTGTACAATCGGCCATCTTGAATTATATATCTAGAGGCTTTTCTTAGCAACTTTTGTCGTTCTTTTGAATTTTCTGGTAGTGAACCGTTAAGCAGATATTCCATTATCGGAGTCATCCATGATTCTTGCTCCTGAGATATAGTCATGATCCAGTCAATATCCATCTCATCAATGCTTGGAGCTGATAGGACTTCCACAGGAACTAATCCCAATAATTGAGCTTCACCAGTGCTTGCGTACTTTGCGAGAGAATCTGCCTTCATGTTCTCTTCCCGGGGTATATGATTTATCGTATAATGGTCAAGATCATCAAGAAGTTCCCAGGCTCTTGACAAGTAAGCGGGCAGATTTCCTCCTTTAGTTTGAAACTCTTTCTTGACTTGACATACAATAAGCTGTGAATCACTAAAGATCTGCAACACTTTGACATTCAATTCTTTAGCAATTTTCAAGCCGGCAATAAGAGCTTCATATTCTGCTTCATTGTTTGTCGAAGGGAATTCCAATCTCAATGCATAGAACAATGACCACCCTTCAGGGGTTTCAAGCACAACCCCATCTCCGGAACAGTAATCGTTTCTTGCACTATCAACATATAATTTCCATCGAATTGGGGCATTATCAGTCACCTCTTCCTCACAGTCACCTTTATCTGTACATTCTGCGATGAAATCTGCCAAAGCTTGTCCATTGATTGCTCTTCGAGGATGATAAGTGATGTCGTATTGGCTGAGTTCAATATTCCACTTCAGAAGACGACCTGAAGTTTCAGGACGAAACGAGACTTGCTTCAGAGGTTGATCAGTGAGGACTTTGATAAGATGAGCTTGGAAATACGGCCTCAATTTTCTTGATGCAATCAGTATACAATAGGCGAGCTTTTCCAATTTTGAATAATTCATCTCTGCCCCAGTGAATCTTTTGCTGATATAATTAACCGGGCGTTGAATTTTTGCGTCTTCCTGCACCAACGCTGCACTAAGAGCATGAGACGAGATTGCCAAATATACGAGTAGATCTTCACCATTGTCCGGCTTAGAAAGTATTGGAGGCGTTTCCATATGATGAATCAATTCATCGAAAGCTTTCTGGCATTCAGGAGTCCAGTCAAAAATTTTCCTTCCTTTCTTTAGAGCATCGAAGAACAGAATGCATTTATCGGTAGCTTTGGAAATGAATCGACCCAAGGCAGCGACTTTTCCATTAAGACTTTGCAGTTCCTTCTTCGTTCTAGGGGCTTTGACTTCTAATTAAGGCAGCAATTTGAGCAGGATTAGCTTCAATGCCCTTAGCACTCACAATGAAACTCAAAAACTTTCCGGACTCTACCCCAAATGAGCATTTCGAAGGATTAAGTTTCATTCCATACTTTCGGAGGATTGCAAACATTTCTGCCAAGTGATCCATATGGTCTACCGCTTTCTTTGATTTCACCAACATATCGTCAACATAAACCTCCATAGTTTTGCCAATCTGTGGTTTGAACATAGCATTGACGAGTCTTTGGTAAGTTGTCCCTGCATTCTTAAGTCCGAAGGGCATGACTCTATAACAGTAGAGACCAACGTCGGTGATGAAGCTCGTGTCCTCCTGGTCCGGCTCATGCATCATGATCTGGTTGTATCCGGAGTAAGCATCCATAAAAGATAATAATTCATGCCCCGCTGTTCCATCCACCAACTGATCTATCCTGGGTAACGGGAAGCAGTCTTTGGGGTAAGCCTTGTTTAAATCTGAGAAGTTGATGCACACTCTCCACTTCCCATTAGCTTTCTTAACCAGTACAGGATTTGAAACCCAATTCGGATAAGTAGACTCCCTGATGAAACCATTTTCCATGAGCCGGTCTACCTCTTCTTTCAACGCTGCTGACCTTTCAGGACCTTGGGTTCTTCTCTTCTGCTTTATCGGTGTAAATTTCGTATCAATATTCAGAGTATGTACTGCAATTTCTGGGGATATTCCACACATATCAACATGAGTCCAAGCGAATACGTCCAGATTTGCTTTCAAGAATGATGTCAAGGAATTTTGAACCGTCACACTAAGTTGCGAACCCACATTCACCACTTTGTTCGGATCTTTCGGGTCAACAGGTACTGGCACCGTTACTTCCACTGGCACCACTCTATTTTTCCCTGCACTAGCTTTTCTAGGATCCATATCTCTTCGTGCCCTGCTATGCTCGCCAGTGTAGGGTCCACCCTGTAATTGCTACAAGGTTGGTTCTTTGATGCAGACTGGGGCTGCCGCATCTTTTCCCATCTCTCTCTTCCTTGCTTCACGCAACTCTATTAGATAACATTCTCGCCCAGCATTCCGATCCCCTTTAATAACTCCAACTCCATTATCTATGGGGAATTTCATAGTGAGGCACCACAGGGCGAGAATTGCCTTAAGAGCCGCAAGAGTTGGTCGGCCTAGGAAGGCGTTGTAGGCAGAAAATTCATCAACAATTACAAAAGTCTGTTTTCGAACCACCTTTTTCTGCCCCTCCCCAAGCTCGACGAACAAGTCGATAGTTCCAATGGGCTACTTTGGTTCCCCAATAAACCCAACGATCTTCTGAGATGAATCTTGAACGTCACCCATCGGAATTTTCATTTGGTCGAACGTCTTTTTGAAGAGAATATTGCAAGAAGCGCCGCAATCTACAAGCACTCTTCTCACAATAACCGGCCTAATGCCTGCAGAGATGACCAAGGGATCCATGGTTGGAGCTTCAACGCCCATAGAATCCCTGGCTCTGAACACAATATCATCATTAAAAGTTTTCTGCTGCTTCAAAGGTGCAGCATCTTCTAGCACAAAAACACTCTCTTCTATTGGTGCATACTTCAAGGCACGGTCATATCTTTCCATCTCGCCCCAGCTTCTGCCTGCTGGGTGAGGACCTCCTGTAATCACATTAATAACAGGCCTTTCTGATTCATGCACAGTATTCTTCTCACCCGAGCCAGATGGATGAGCAGGAAGTTGCTGGCCCTTAGTAGATGAAGTTGGGTCATTTCTACTTCTCTTAACATATTGCTGCAACTTGTTCTCTCTCAGTAGTTCTTCAATTAAACTTTTCAGATGGCGACATTCATTGGTATCATGACCGGGTTGATTATGAAACCGACAGAATCTCCCACTTTGAGCAGCTTTTTTGCTAACTCTCATCTCAGGCGGTTTAGGATATTCTACCACATCTTTGGTAGCAAAAAAGATATTCTCCGGGGTGTCAGTCAAAGGGGTGAAATTCCGATACTGCATCTTTCTAAATCCGATACTGCAGCATCTAACTCCGCTCGTGTAATTCCGGCACTTGGTGCTGCTTGACTTGACGAAGGAGAAGTGGCAGTATTCTCATGGACATTACTGGGTCTTGTAGATCCACGCTTTCTTCCAGGAGCCATTATTTCTGATAGACTTCTAGTTTTGAGAGAGACTCTTTCAACAAAATTTTGCGAAGCAATGACGAAATAGCCTGAGTTGGGTTCTCAGTGAAAGCACCAAAAATGTTAACGTAAAAATTAGACGCTAACACCCCGGTGTATGTAGAGATTAAGCGAAAGCACCACCCGTGAATACGGGAATTAGAAACAAGTAGAAAAGTCACAGAGAAAGCAGTAAAAGACAACAGTTTTATAGTGGTTCGACTTCAGGTTAAGCCTATGTCCACTTCAACCTTCTTTATTGCTGAATCAATTACAACTTTACAACAATCTTCGGTTGCAACACTGATGGGACAAATAACTAGAACTCCAATGTAGAAGAAGTCTTTGAATCCATGTCGGTTGTGTTAGATTTCCTCTTGAAGTTTGTTGAGATGTCTTTCATGTTTGAAGTGTCGAATGAGTCGAGAATTCAGCAAAATATCGACGTTCCATAAATAAGCCAAAAGATCCCCGTTCAGTTGGAGTTAGTGCTGTATTTATAGGGGAGATTCTGGGCTGGGTCGTAGGTCGCGAATGACCTAAATGTAGGTCGTAGGTCACGAGCGACCTAGAGGACACGACATACGGCTCAACTGGGTAGCACTTGGTTTCTTCTGAGCAAGTCGGTAGGTCGTGGGCGACCTAGGGGAGGAGCAACATAAGGAGTAGCCGCATAAGAAGTTGTTTCGGCTTTGTATAACTCGTGAGCGACCTAATGAAGGAAACCAATTGCATGCAGTCCTACACTGCTTTAAACACGCTAGGTCGCTAGGTCGTTCCCATTTTACCTTATTAGGTCGTCGAGTCCTTAGGTCGCTAGGTCGTAATGCTTGCTGTGTTAGGTCGTTTCATCCTTAGGCCGTTCCATCCTTAGGTCACTAGGACCGTTCTATCCTTAGGTCGCTAGGACCGTTCTATCTTTAGGTCGTTAGGTCGCTTATGAAGTTAGGTCGCTAGGTCGCTCAAAAGAGGTGTTAACAGCATCTGAGCAATCTGCAAAAATATTCACTAATGCAGTAAAATTGAAAAAGAAATATTTTTGCAATATAAAATAAAGTATGGATTTTGAAAATATTATTTGCCTCAGTTATTTGGGTTGTTCGTCATCATTTAAATTTGAATTCATCATACATGAACAGCTTGTGACATACACAGTGTATCACTATACATACCACAAGGCCGTGCACACCGATATACACTTGATAATGTTACAGGGACAGGTGAGCACAAGGTCAAACCCAAAATATAAAGACGGGTTCAACTCAGGTGCAATATAAATAAAGTCTGGACATCAGCACAAGGTCAAACTCGAGTTTTAAAACTGGATTCAACTCAAGTGAAATTTCAAAACTCAACATGAAATGATCAAGAACCAAACAAAGACCAGAAGTACAAAATGACCACCAAGTATGCTAAAACAAAATCAGGCCCAAACCAGTTGCAACATCACTAATACTAGTGAAACAGAAGCTTAAACCAGAACAAATGTCACTACAACATGAATACAAGTGCATGACAAAGCATCTAGTTTTTCAAAATGATGTATAGAGTCTCAAAGTAACAATAAAGGATGCATCAATGACAACAAGAGCAGCAAAACAATACTGCAACTCCAACAGATCAAAACCAAATATGAAGTCAGTAATGCAACAGTGACATGCACAACTACCAAACCAACACACATGCACATCAACCAAACAACAAAGGGTCAAGATGCAATCAAAAAAGAACTCAAGTCTAGACCAAATGCCATCATATGTTCATGAGCAAACAAGTGCACAAATGTACACAATCTAGGGAAAGCAGGATGACCACAAACTCAACAAGCATATGTACAACATGAACAAGACATGTACACAAGGCATGGGGGAACTGGAACATATAGTGCAACAAATAAATCAATTCTGCAACACTGAATCAGATGAACCAGCAAAGGGCAAAGACTCAAAGACACAAATACAATGCAAATGGACACATGTTAAAAAAGTGAATCAAGATACCAGACTCAAACAGATGAAAACATGATCAGATCAAACTCAATTCAATACGACTGTAAACAATGCCACAAGACCACCATGCAAAGACCACAAAGTCAGTGCACAACAAACTTCAAATGACTCAAGTGAACATATCACAGTGAAGCTCACAGTAACCAGAGGCAAATGGACAGAGACAATAACAATGAACCAGTGGCCATAAACAGAGTGCATGCTACAACAAAGTGACTCAAGCAACAGAACAAACCAAGCTACAAACATCTAGTGTCGACCAGGTAGCAAGCAAGATCAACACAGTGCATATATGAAGTACATCAGTGACACAGCAATGCATATAACCAAGACACAAAGGAATGTCAAAATGATACAAGTAGTGAAACCATGGCATGAACCAAGTAAAAAGTATATACCAGGCTACACAGTATCAAAGTGCAGACGACCAAATATACAACCAAAGAAGAAAACCATCAATATGGCAACACAGCAAGCACATGAATGCACAGTGTAAGCTACAACTCAATAAATCAATGGCCGGAGTCATGTAACATCAGGAAAAATCAAATAAGGTCGAAAGTACTACCGAAGCAAGCAGAAACATGAATTCACAGTATCAGTATCAAGTTCGTGCCAAAGTCAATGTTGAACAAGTCAGAGATGTGTTTGTAAAGAAACGAACTGTTCAGATTCAAAGCCGTGAGAGCCAAGCATCAAATATACGAATTTGATTAAGTCAATCAAATCATTAACGTTCAGCAAAAATCGAATGGCCGATCACACTAAATTGACGAATTCAAATATATTTGTACGAACGAAACTCAAGGGTTACAAACCCTATATAAACAATCATCATCGGCAATTTCAAAACCATGGAGTTCAATCAAGCATAACAGAATGGCATAAACGAAAATCACATACCGAATCGAAGTCGAACTCCATCTACTCGAAGCAACCGAAGTGGGCAACAAGGATTCAATCGAACAAGACTTCACGCAATTAACCACTGATTCGATCAATTTAGAGCCGAAGCTTCGAAAAAGCCCTAATTTAGATCGAAAAAAGGAAACAACAGAGCCGCCATTATCAAATAGAATTGGGCTGAAGAAATAAAAGGAGATGGTCGAGATAAATTACAAAAGGGGCCGGCCTTATTCTTCTTTTTATAAAAGGGATTTTTATTTTAAATTAGGGTTATTTTAATTTAAATTGTTTTTAATTTGTAATTCATTTTTAAACCGTTTAAATTTCTAGTCGTGTGTCTAGGGGACAAACTACGTGGCGTAGTTTGAGAATTCGCAACTCAGTGGCTGAGTTGTGGCAGGGTTTTGAGCGTAGAGTTAGGTTTAGTCGATAGCGGGTGTCGCGAGTTTACGTGTGTAAGCGTCTGACTATCTAATTTCTAGTAGAAACCTTGGGGGCAGCACGTAGGCAGGGTTTTGCCGAAGCTGGGTAAATTCTGTGTTGTTCTGTTTCTGTTATTTATATTCTGCAATATCTGTGCTGCTATTATTCTGCTGTGAACTGTGTTGAAATCATTTTATATAAGCTTCCGCAATTAATTTTTATAATTTATAGCATCACCCTATTCACCCCCCCTCTAGGGTGAAATCGATCCTACAGTATACTTTTGAAGCATGTTGTTTTGATGATATTTTTGATGAATAAAAATTACTGTTGTTTTACTTTAGTAACCGTCAATTTAAAGTGAAGTTTTAAGCGGTCATTCCGTAATGCTGATTCGGTATCCGTTTTTACGGTGTTTTGCGAGGCGTAATTTCCTCGTTGAAATTGCTATAGTTGTTGCTGTTTTAATCACGTGTTTTAAAAAAAATTGTTTTAAAACAGAATTGTTTTTAATTTTTTTACAGTTTATGCTTTCAAAGAATGAAGAAGCGATTTAAACGCTTCAGCAAAATTGAGGACTATGAACCCTTATTTTTACTGATTTGCTTAATTCCGGACTTGTCCGTTTGAGAACATAAAATGTTATTTATTTAAAATACACAATTTTGCACTTTAAGGAAACAATGAAGAGATTTAAACGATTTAGCAAAAGTGTAGAGTATTGAACCACACTTTTACTATTTCGGTTACTTCCGGACTCGTTAATTGAAATATTTGCTGTTTGATGATTTTGATGATTTTATTTGGCTTTCGAGCCACTATGTTGGACCTTCGGGTCATATAATGGACCTTCGGGTCAATACCAGTACTGGACCTTCGGGTCATTTGTTTTGCGCCAAAAAAATTATAGTACTTGGTAGGCTTCGGCCATATGAGATGCACGTGCGGCGTAGCTAAAACTCGCCATCTGCTGGGATCGATCCATCTTTTATGTTGATTTTCTAGTTATCTTATTTTGATTTCTAGATTTTGTGAATCCTGATTTTCTAGTTATCTTTACTGATTTCTTGATTTTGTGTACTGCTGTTTCGAATTCAATTGTGAATTTGGAAATTTATTTTGATGGAGTTTAATGGGATTTCTTCCCTTAAACTATGTTGTTTACTATGTTGTATAGTCTCTTTCGAGATTATAATTTTGCGTATAGTCTCTTCTGAGATTATAATTTTGTGTATAGTCTCTTCCGAGATTATAATTTTTTGTATAATCTCATCCGAGATTATAAATTTGCGTATTGCTGTTTTGAATTCAATTGGGAATTTAAAAGCTGATTTTGATGGAATTTAAATTGAGATTTTTTCATTTAAACTATGGTGATTATTTATGTTGAATATTCTCATTCGAGATTATTGATTTTGATGGGGTTTAAATTGAGATTTCTTTATTTGAACTATGTTGATTATCTATGTTGTATAATCTCCTTTGAGATTATAATTATTTGCTTAAGTGTTGTTATCATACACTTATTTCTGAAGTTTAAATTAGACTGATCCGTTTATTATTTTCTTTTAAATAATACTCGGGTCAGACCGAGTATTTCAGGATAGTCACTATCTCTGATTCAGTTGCTACTTCAGCTTTTGGGATTTCACATCATCTCTTATCCAGACTTCGAGATGTTTCTTTTTGGTGTATTGACTCTCGTCTCATGTATGTATTGATAGATATGTATATGTACATTTAGTTTTTGTGAACTATCGTTGTTGTAGCATGTATCTAGACTTGTCTTCCGCTATATATATATATATATATGATATTTCTGCTCTGATGTGATTATACTATCAGTGTTGTTATTATGAGTTGTTCTGGATTGTTTTTTTAGCCACTGTAGTTTCGTTTTAGATTTGGATTGAATTTATATCTTTGGGAGTAATTTTCACGACTCCTATCGATGTAATCAATACTCGTCTAAGACATAACTTATAGATGGTCGCTTCTAACAAGCCTTATTCTTCGCAATAACAGACGTTATTCCTCATAATAACCTTTGTTATTGTGAGCATAGAGGTGGGGCGTCACAGCTTGGTATCAAAGCTGAGATTCAGATCAAATTATAATAAACACAGAACATAAACAGAATGGAACATGTGTAACAACAATTCGAGAGTTTTATTCGTGCCTTTCTAATCTATTCCTTCGTTATTCTTAAACTTTTATCCTCTCTAACAAGTTGGAATATGCCTAGGAATATATTTCATATTTCTGTTGTATTCCAATTCTTAAATTACTTTTCAATCTTAGATTTGAAAGTAGTACATCGGGTTTCTGATTGTCTTACTGCTCCTAGGGGTTTCAAATCTGGAAATCTTAATGTTGCTTAAGCTTCTAGTGATTCTTTCAGCCCAAAGGTATTATTCCTTCTATTTTGGAAGGTTATATTTTATTTCGTGGCCGTTCTATTAGAGTTCTTTTCGATACGGATGCATCGTATTCATTCGTATCGAAGGAGCTTATAGATGATTATTCCTTTGGGTGTTGTTGTCTTTGCGACCCTTTGAGGATCGTAATTCCTATTGTTGGATCCGCTACTCTTGGTTTGTTATGTGTTGATGTTGAAATTTTTCTTTGCGGTTTCTCCTTTCATGCGAATCTGCATGTTATGGATCATCTTGGTTTTGATATGATTTTGGGTATAAATTGGCTCGTCCGTTATAAAGTTCAATCCTATGTCCTGAAAGTATTTTATATCTCAAGCATCCCGATGCTATCGAGCTGTTATCTATTATATTTCGAAGCATGGACCGTTCTTCGAATACTATTATTTCTTCCTTCGAATCGGAGGTTGTTATAGCTAAATATTCCAGTTGTTTTTGATTTTTTTGATGTTTTCGAGTCTATTTCATGTTTGCCACCGAATCTGGCAATTGAGTTCCGTATTGATCTTATCTCTGGTGCTCATCCTGTCAGTCGTCCTCCCACGAGGATATCTGCCAAGGAAAATAAGGAACTCAAGCAACAATTATCTGAATTGGAAGCCAAACGATTTATTCATTCTAGCTCTTCTCCCAACTCGATCTTGTTACCAGTTTCATCAGTTACGAGTGGTGGAAGATAGCATCCCTTTTTCCGCATTCCGCATTCGTTATGATTCTTATGAATGACTTATTATGTCATTCAGTTTGCCCAGCTTAATTCATCCAATTTATGAATCGAGTATCCTACGAATATCTCGATGACTCCGTTTAAGTATTTATTGATTTTGGATGAAAACAGCAATTTCAAATTTTGCAAATCTTTTTCATAAGATTTATTTACAAGTATAGTTGGATTTGTGTTTATCATATAGAAGATGATTTTGTGTTTGTATTGCCCATTGAGTGCTTTAAGAATTCTGGTCGATGCGCTTGATCAACGTTATCGATAGGAATCTCCTAAACGCTTTAATTAGACAATTTGATACAATAAATTGACCTATAAAAAGTAATTTTTTATAGAAAATGTTTATGTAAAGACAATTGAAACTTTTTGGAAGTTTTATCTTTTCAGGAAAGAAGATTATTTGAAAGAACTCTTTTCCGATACTCTTATCCTTGTGGTTCCCGAAGGGAACCAAGACTTCATTATCTATATTAATACTAGCCATATTGATTTCGGTGCTATTCTCATGCAAAAGGATAGAGTAGTTGCCTATGCTTCTAGACAACCAAAGCCTAACGAGATTCGTTATGCTACACATGATTGGAGTTAGCCGCTATAGTCTTTGCTCCAAAGATTTGGCGACATTATTTATTGGGCGAGCGTCTTATTCTCTTCACCGATCACAAATCTCTGATGTATCTATTTACTCAGAAAGAACTTAATTTGAGACAACAGTGTTGGCTCGAATTTCTAGCTTCATATGATTTCGATATTCTGTATACCCCTTGTAAGGGTAATCGAGTTGCTGATGCGCTTAGTCGCAAGCAGCAAGTTGTTGTTTCCATGATGCTAGCAGAGTGGAATGTGTTAGAAGCTTTATCTCTTTGTGATATTAGAGACTATCCTTCGGTTTCTGATTCTCCCCTTCTTTTATTTAGCATGGAAGCTCGTCCTAGTTTGTTGGATCGTGTTGCCGATGCCCAGAAACAAGATCCAAATCTCTTATCTTATTCAGAGTTGTAAATCGGAATCCCGAAGTGATGATCTAAAGGATTTGGATATTGATGTTCATAGTTGTATTCAGAAGAGGAGAATGTTGATCATTCCTAGTATTTCTAACCTTAGAAATGACATTCTTGAGGACTATCATCATTCTAAGTATACTTTTGGGAGGGTATGAAGTGTGATGGTGCAAGTTATGTGAGTCGTTGCATGACTTGTTAACTTATTAAAGCAGAACACCATCATCTTAGTAGTCTTTTGCAGCCTCTTGAGATTCCCTTATGGAAATGAGATCAAATTTCTATGGATTTCATTGATGGTCTATCTCATTCGAGGTCGAGTCATATTAGTGTTTGGGTGATTGTTGACCGATTGATCAAATCAGCCCATTTTATTCCTATCAAGTCCAATCGGACTACTTCCTGACTTTGGTGGTAGTTGGGAAGACCAATTATATTTTTTTGAATTTTCTTATAACAACATTTTTCAATCCAGTATCGGTATGGTTCCTTCCGAAGCTCTTTATGAAAGGCCGTGTCGATCACCATCTTGTTGGTTGGAATCGGGGGAACAGTTAGTTCTCGGCCCCGATTATATTCGTGATTCTTCCAAGAGGATTGATATCATTAGACAGAGAATGAAAGAGGCTTAGAATAGGAAGAAATTATATGCCGATCATCGTAGGAGGCCTTTGGAATTTTCTGTTGGTGATCTAGTATTCATTCGTGTTTCCCCGATGAAGGGTGTGGTGCGTTTAGTAGCTCCGGGAAATTGGCTCCTCGTTATATTGGACCGTTTCCTTTTACGGAACGCATTGGCCCTGTTGCTTATCGTGTATCTCTACCTATTCAGTTTTTGGGAATTCATGACGTATTTCATGTATCCCAGCTTCGTCGATGCCTTCGAGATTCGGATTCTATTATTGATCCTCATATGCTGCAAGATCTTGAGATCTCACCCGACTTGTCTATTGTGCAAAATCCTATTCGTATGTTAGCTTCGGAGGTTAAACGCATTCGGAATAAAGAAATTCCACTTATGAAAATTCTATGGTTAACAAACCCTAAAGATTGCACTTGGGAAACCAGAGAATTCATCGAGCGTTCTTATCCCGTTTTCTCTTCTCTTCGGGTGGGGGTGAGCATTCATATCCATCTTTTCTATTTTTTAAACCTTTGTTGTGATGAATTATTTGGGTTATCGACTACTTCTAGTATGAAAATTGCGGGGACGTAATTTTTATAAGGGGGAGTCTGTAACGACCTTAATTTTTACCGTCGTAATAAATATTTTAAAAATCTGTAACGACCGTAAATTTTACCGTCGTAATAAATATTTTAAAAATATGTAACGACCGTGATTTTAAATTACTGTCGGAATAAATATTTTAAATAGAAATTTTAAATTAACAATTTTGAAAAAAAAAGTGCAATGCAATTCACTTGTAAAGTCAGTACATACTTCAATTTGTTACACGTTGAAAGATAATGCAAAGCAAATGTTGATTATTTGCTGTCACCAAGTTTCAAAAGCCAATGTGAAGACATAACACTGTTTGTACCATCATCACTTTATATGCTAGCTAAGTCCTTTTCTTCTTTTGGGCACGTCTAGCATTTAATGCATATATACAACGCAAGTCAGCACATCTTCTTTAGACTTATACACATTTTAAGGGAGAAAAGTTGCACTGCAGTATCTGGGTGTTCCCTCATATTCCAGTAACCTTGATTTCACTTTTCTTGCGCTCAAATTGGTGAAGCTCAGATGTATGTTAATGGCAGAACTAATGGTTACTTTCTTCTCAGTTGCTAGCTTTTTTTGAACCAAGATCCAAAGTGAGTTTTAAGCTCACATTTCTAGTTTAAATACCATTGCTGTCTGTTTTGATTTCTGCAAAGTTCTTTTTTTCACGCAACATTATAGTTCATTGCGTACTGGTTGTGTGCCTAGCCACCACCTTAGTTCAAGTGTATTTTGTAGTAGTTGTAAGTCCTCTTTTACATTGAGTGTGTATAGGTGGGGGTAGTTGCCAGGTCTTTCCCTTAATTGCATGCGTGCTTGCTTCACTTCAGGCTTTGCTTAGTTTTCACCTCCTTAGTAAAACAAGCTTCAAGGAAGGCAAATTAAATTTTAAAATAATGGAGTAGTATTCCGGTGCATTTATTCCATGTGCATTAGAGTAACATTGTGAAAAACATGTAGTTTGTGCAAAACAATTTTATTCACGTGCATTGTATTCACGTACATTGTGGAAAAAAGAGAGGCACTATCGTGCATCACTAAAGTGCAATCACTCTGGTGCTATATTCGAAAGTTTGCAGGTCCCCTTAAAAATTCATCTTGCATTCTTTAATATGTGCGCACATAAATATATGTCCATGTAACAACCCGCATATTTTACGATTGAATATTTAAATATTTTATTTAAATAATTTATCATTAGTTGGATTTTAGTTCGAAAAGTTACTTTTTGCATACGGTTAGGACTCAGGACCACTTCCATTGGGTCCAAAACACCGTTTGCGATCTCTTTGAGTATAAACTTTGATATGTTTGGAGTTAGTGGAATTTTGCCACTTTTTCACTTTGGGCTTTGGGTTCGGTTTAGCCCATTAGCCTAAACTATTAACTCTAGCTCAACCCCCTCTTCCCTTCATTACTTCACTTTCATTTCCCAACACTCAAGCTTCATAGAAAATGGAGAGAGGAATGGGAAATTAAAACTCCAAGCCCTAGCTCATTTGCAAATCCAACATCTAACTCCAAATCCAAAGAGAAGCCATTGATTCAAGCTTCTTGTGATTGAGATTGAAGTGTGGTTGATTCTTCCTTTGCTTTTAAGCTTCTTTTTCATTGATTTTGTGAAAAGGTGAGATTTTTATCTCACATCTTTGTCTATAACTATCTTTGATTGTTGGGTATGAATTCCTAACACTTATTCATGTGCATTTGCTTTTGGTTTGGATTGAATTGGTGAATATCCCAATTTTTAATGTTTTGGGTTCAAATCTTCAAAAATTCTAACTTTGATGATTGAACACGTTTTTGGTGATGCATCGAGGAGCCAATAGGACAGGGTAGCCGACGGGCGAAATCTCCAAGCGTCCGTGCTCGACCGGTTGCAAATTGAGAGAGTTTTTGCACTTCTGTTCCTTAGGTCGTTCGGCCTGCATACATGACCCTCGGCCTGCATTAGGTCGCAACCCCTTAGGTCGCTCGCCTTGCTATGAGTCGGCCTGCCTTGGGTCGCTGACCGCTTAGGTCGCTCGCCTTGCCATGAGTCGGTCTGCATATAGGTCGCACCAACTTAGGTCGCGCCATGCTTAGGTCGTGCCATGTGTTAGGTCGTTCCATTACTTAAGTCACTCGGCCATATGTTAAGCCGCATCTCTTAGGTCGCTGACCACTTAGGTCGCTCGGCTTGCTCGCACTCTTTAGATCGCTTGCACCTTAGGTCGTGCCATGTTAGGCCGCATGCTACTTCTTAAGCCGCTAGCTCCTTAGGTCGCATCACTTAGGTCGCTCGGCCTGTTATGCCGCTAGCATCACTTAGGTCGTGCCATGTTAGGCCACATGCTACTCCTTAAGCCGCTAGCTCCTTAGGTCGCTTGCATCTTATGTCGTCCATTTCTTTGGTCGCTCTCCTCGCTAATGAGTCGGCCTGTTTTGTCTCACTTCCTTAAGTCGCTCGGCCTACCGCTATAGGTCGTACCAACTTAGGTCGCTCACTTATGCCGCTAGCTCCTTAAGTCGTTGCCGCTATCTCCTTAAGTCGTTGATCACTTAGGTCGTATGCCGTGGAGTCGCATGAGTTGAACCGCTGGTTTCTTGTGTTGTATTGTGTTGAGTCTAAGTCGTGGCTGTTAAGTCGCAAGGGTATTTCCATTTTGATGGATTTGGAATCGAATTCTTTGGATTTTATTCACGTCATCGAATGTGAATTTTTGCGATTGTTTGTTTCTACAATCATTTTTGTGATTTGTCACTTTAAAAATATGAAGGTTTCAATACTAGCAGTAAATATCAAAACTCTTTCATCAAAACGATTTCAACCCTATTTTACTACAAAGCTTGTTTGTTAAACCGTTTTCCAATCTACTAGTGTATATAAACCTTTACCTCACTCGTACGAAAAATCTAATTAAACGGCTTAGTAAAACAAGTGGTATGAAACGCTTGCGTTTACTTCGCCGGTTAATTCTTGGACTTGTTTGATTGAATCTCTTGTGACAATTTTCGTGTGGAGATCTACAATTTGTTCGTAAATATTTAAGTTAAGCTAGTGGTTATGGGACATGATGCTAAGCTTATATATTTACTAGCTTACTATAATTGACACTTCTTGATGATCGTTGATGATCATTTTTGTGATTTAGACTAGCAAATGAGCGATGTCTCTTTATCTACAGGGAGACTAAACCCCGTTTCTGTGGAGCTTCGGTTCAATTTGGTGGGGTAGCGACCCATGTTTTTCGGGCAGTTTTGTGGAGCTTCGGCTCAAAATTAATGGTTAGCAACCATGGAATAACGTTCCATTTTGTGATACACGTGTTGGTGAGTTTTCATGCTCCCGTTTTGTGATAGGCCTCCCCCTTTTTGTGATTTCTGGATTTCCATTGATGATTTCTAGAACTGGTGTTTCACCAATTTTCGTGATTTACATTGATATGTTTTACCAATATTTGTGTATTGGTGAATTTGTGTGTCATTAACTTTTGTGAATGACATTGATATAATTGTAAATATTTATGGTTTGGTGAATAAAAATAAGGAGTATGACATTCTTTTTTACCTTTGAGAAGATTCTTGTGATATTGATAAGATTCTTGTGATATTGATTAATCTCTTGTTGATTTTCAATTACGTACTTATCACAGTATGGTTTATGGTTATCATACGTTTTTGTCATATATCTTATTCTATATCATTTCATCTGATATTTATAGCTAGACTGATCCGTTTATTATTTTCTTATTAAATAATACTCGGGTTAGACCGAGTTATTACAGGTGCTTCTGCTTGACTTCATATCTAGGATTATCACCCTGACTTTTGGCTAACTTCTTAGATTAGTAGTTTTTGTTGTATACATTTGAGATATAGACTCATTGATGTATCCATATTCTTTTGTCTAGCACTTGTAGCTAATCTTTTGTGATATTGTGGATCTTGTCTGACGACTACTCTGATAAACACTTTTATGTGTTATATATTCATATCTATTTCCGCCTTTGTGATATGGATGTCTGTGACTGATTTGTGTTATGTTTATTTCTATATTTGTTTCCGAAGAATATATATAGCCACTGTGTAGTAGCTTTGAGTTTGTATCGGCACGTCGGATTTCCTCCTGAAACCAAATGCATGTTGTACTATCTCACATACCGGTGCTCACACAAAGCAATTACACGGATGGTCGCTCCTTAACTGCCTTATTCTCTGCGCTAGTTGATGACATTACACCGTAGTGTCCTTGGCTAGAGTGGGTATAGAGGTGGGGCGTGACAGCTTGGTATCAGAGCCAAACTTCGGAACAATGTAGAATAATTTAACAAGGATCATCATCCTAAGTCCATCTTAGGAGTCGTGCCTTAGGATTTAATTCGAGTCTTCGTACCGATTCATCCTATTTTCTTTATGATTCCTTGTTTATCTATCAAGATTGCTTGATATTCATTTGGTGAATAACCTTATCCTTCTTCTTTCTTTCTTTCAAAAGGAAGAGAAATGGTTAGACCTGGCCGTCCCAGCGCCGGTCAATCTAGTGCTACTCCCCAAGATGGAGTATTTATGTCTGCCCAGCAGCTTCTTGATCTAGTAAGGAATGCTCAAGAAGCCGGATCTAATCCACAGTCTACTCACCCTAAGTCTGGATTTGCACGTTTGTGCAACGATTATACCAATTTGGGTGGGAAGCCATTCAAAGGTTCTGAAACTGTTATTGAAGTCCATGCTTGGCTGAGAACGTGCGATCGAATCTTTTCTCGCATGAATCTTATTGATCTTCACCGTGTTCAGGTGGCCTCTAGTATGCTCCAAGAAAGAGCATTAGATTGGTATAAGCTACTGATTTCTGAAATAAATGAAGCGGATCTTACTTAGGAGAAATTCCGGGAATGCTTCGAATTAAAATTTGTGCCAAAAGCTGAGAAGGTGACTTTGGCTTGCCATTTCATTGACCTTGTTCATGGTGAATCCTCTGTGGCAGATGATGTCGCATCATTCGAGTCACTTTCTAAATACGGGGTCGAGTACATAAACACCCCATTGATGAAAAACCAAAAATTTGTCTATGGCTTGAATAAAAATCTCAAGAAGCCACTACTTCTAAAATTAGAAGTTTCTTTTGATCAACTCATTGATATCTCTCTTCGACTTGAAGAGGCTGATAGAGTAAGTGATGTTGAGGTTGGGAGTGCTAAACCGAACTTCACTAACAAGGAAAGGCCTATTAAGTTCAAAGGTCCTTATCTCAACAATGAGAAAGGAAAGCAAGCCTCTCCGGCAACTAAGACTTCTACCTCTAGTGGTGGGCGATGCTACAACTGTGGTTCTAGGGACCATTATGCGAATAAGTGTTCAAAGCCCCATGCTTGTCGCTATTGCAAAAGCCCGGACCATTATATATCTTCGTGTCCCAAACTTCAAAACAGGAAGGAGGGAAAGCTTAATGTGGTGCAAACTCCTAGTAACGCTTCTCGTGGTCAAGGTATTTTTCATTTTTTCCTTGATGACATTATTTTATTTCGTGATCCTATTTGAGTTCTTTTTGATACGGGCGCGTCCCACTCTTTTATTTCAAAAGAACTTGTTGATACTTTTTCTTTGGATGTTTTGTGTTTAATGATTTCTTTGAGAATTACGAATCCGGTAGGTGGATCCGCAACAATTAGTTGCTTTGTAAAGATGTCAAGATTATTTTGTGTGATTTTTCTTTCCGAGCCGACTTGCATGTTATGCGCTACTTAGGCTTTGGAATGATTTTGGGAATAGATTGGCTTAAGCGCTATAAAGCCCAAATTCTATGTTCTGAGTGGACTATTCATCTTCGACATCCTCAATCTGTTAAGCAGATTTCTATTAACCTTAACGATTCGGATTCCAGCTTGGTTGCATCTTTATACTCTTTAAATCCTCATGATGACGATAATGATGATGAGGAAGATATTATTTCTCTAATTCACGTTGTTCGTGAATTTTCCGACATATTTGAACCCGTTTTAGGATTACCACCTAAGCGAGCAATTGAGTTCAGAATTAATCTCATCCCTGGAGCTCAACCTATTACTTGTCCTCCTTATCGCATGTCCAATAAAGAAAATGAGGAGATGCGCAAAAATTATCTGAATTGGAGACGAAGCAATTTATTCGCTCTAGTTCCTCGCCTTGGGGAGCTTCAGCTATCTTGGTGACGAAATCCAATGGTACACTTAGGCTTTGTGTTGACTACCACAAGCTTAATAATCTTACTATCAAGAATAAATATCCTTTACCTCGGATTGATGGTTTAATTGATCAGCTTAGTGGTGCTATAGTCTTTTCACAATTAGACTTAGCTACCGGTTTTCATCAGCTTCATATTACAGAGGATAACATTCCTTTGACATCGTTCCGTACCCGTTATGGATCATATGAATGGATTGTTATGCCATTTGGTTTAACGAATGCTCCGGCTTATTTCGTTGACCTTATGAATAGAGTTTTCAAAGACTTCCTCGATCGGCTTATTCTCATCTTTTTTGATGATATTCTTGTACATTCTAAAACCGAGGAGGAACATGAAAAGCATCTTCAGATTGTGTTGGAAACTCTTAGGAGCAATCAATTGAAAGCAAAATTTTCTAAATGACACTTTTGGAAATCTCGTGTGAAGTTTCTCGGTCATATTATTTTCGAATACGGAATTTCCATGGATCCTTCAACGATTGAAGCGATTCAAAATTGGAAGAGACCGGAGAGTGTGACGAAAATTCATAGTTTTCTCGGATTGGCAGGTTATTACCATCGTTTTATCAAAGACTTTCAAAAATTTCCGTGCCTCTTACTAATTTGACAAAGAAGGGAGTTAAATACATTTGGTCAGACAAATGTGAAGCTTCTTTTCAGAAATTAAAAGAACTCCTTTCCGATGCTCCTATTCTTGTGATTCCCGAGGGAAACCAAGATTTTATTGTTTATACCGATGCTAGTCGCGTTGGTTTGGGTGCCGTTCTTATGCAAAGAGAATGTGTTATTGCTTATGCTTCTAGGCAATTGAAGCCAGCCGAGACTAGATATGCCACTCATGATTTAGAACTCGCGGCTACTGTTTTCGCCCTTCAAATTTGGCGTCACTATCTTTTGGGAGAAAAATTTATTCTTTACACCAATCATAAATCTTTGAAGTATATATTTTCTCAAAAGGAACTTAATTTGCGTCAACAACATTGGCTCGAATTCCTTGCATCTTATGATCTTGATATTCTTTATACTCCCGAAAAGGGAAATCGTGTTGCCGATGCACTTAGTCGCAAGCAACAAGCGGTTGTTTCTATGATGATATCCGAATGGAATGATCTCGTTATATTATCCACTTGTGAGGTTCAAGATCATGTATCCAATTTGTGTTTATCTCTTGTTTTATGTAGTCTTGAGGCTCTTCCTTCTCTTTTAGACCGCATTCTTGAAGCTCAAAAGCAAGATCTCGAATTGGCTCTTCTTGGCCAAAATTTTAGGGATAAAATTAATATTAAAGGTTTGAAAGATTTTGATATTGATTCTCGTAGCGGTATTCGAAAATTTGGTAGACTTATCGTGCCAAATATTAGTAATCTTCGTAAAGACATTTTAGAAGATTCTCATCGTTCTAAATTTACCATTCATCCCGGTAGTAGTAAAATGTACGCGGACATGAAGTGACTTTATTATTGGGAGGTAATGAAATATGATATTGCTAACTTTGTTAAGTGTTGCATGACTTGCCAACTCATTAAGGCCGAGCATCAAAGGCCTGGTGGGTTATTGCAACCTTTAGAAATTCCAATTTGAAAGTGGGACCAAATTTCCATAGATTTTATAGACGGCCTTCCTCGTTCTCGTTCGGGTCATGATAGCTTATGGATGATAGTCGATAGACTTACTAAATACGCCCATTTTATTCCTGTTCGGTCCAATTGAACCGTGCCTCTTTTGGCCAAACTCTTTATCAAAGAAATTGTTAAATTGCATGGAGTTCCTACCTCTATTGTTAGTGATCGTGATCCATTGTTTACTAGTGGATTTTGGAAGAGTCTTCAAAAAGCTTTGGGAACGAAGCTTAATTTTAGCACCGCTTATCATCCTCAGTCCGATGGACAGACTGAGCGTGTGAATCAAACTCTTGAAGATCTTCTTCGTGCATGTGTTCTTGATTTTGGTGGAAGTTGGGAAGATCATATTTCTCTTGTTGAGTTTTCCTATAATAATAGCTTCCAATCTAGTATTGGTATCACACCTTTCAAGGCACTCTATGGAAGACCATGCCGATCTCCTTCTTGTTGGCTTGAGGCCGGTGAGAAGCTCGTTTTGGGTCCAGATTTTATTCGTGATTCCACAGAGAAGATTGACCTTATTCGTCATAGGATGAAAGAAGCCCGGAGTAGACAAAAATCCTATCCCGATAACCGGAGAAGGAAATTAGAATTTTCTGTGGGAGATCTTGTGTTTATTCGTGTTTCACCTATGAAGGGTGTTGTACGTTTTAGTCGATCGGGAAAATTAGCACCTCGATATATTGGTCCATTTCCCATCACCAAACGCATTGGTTCCGTGGCTTATTGCCTTTCATTACCGGCTCAATTTTCTGCTATTCATGACGTGTTTCACGTTTCTCAGTTACGAAAATGCCTTCGAGATTTCGATTCTATTCTTGAGCCCGGTGTTGTGGAAGATATTGAAGTTTCGCCTAATTTAACTTATGAGCAACATCCTATTCGTATTATTGCTTCGAAGGTCAAGCGCCTTCGAAATAAAGATGTTCCGCTTGTTAAAGTTCAATGATCCCCAAATCCTAAGAATTGCTCTTGGGAATCTAGAGAGTTCATCGAGCGAACATATCCGGACTTACTTTCCCGTGCTCTTTGAGGTGAATTTCTTATTTCAAATTTCTTTGTGTTGATATGCTTTCATGGTTGTTACCGTATATTTTCTTCTTAAATATTGTGTGGACGCAATTTCTTTAAGGAGGGGAGTCTGTAACAACCCACATATTTTACTATTGAATATTTAAATATTTTATTTAAATAATTTATCGTTAGTCGGATTTTAGTTCGAAAAGTTACTTTTTTGCATACGGTCGAATTAGGACTCAGGTTCACTTCCATTGGGTCCAAAACACCGTTTGCGATCTTTTTGAGTATAAACTTTGATACATTTGGAGTTAGTGGAATTTTGCCACTTTTTCACTTTGGGTTTGGGTTCGGTTTAGCCCATTAGCCTAAACTATTAACTCTAGCTCAACCCCCTCTTCCCTTCATTACTTTACTTTCATTTCCTAACACTCAAGCTTCATATAAAATGGAGAGAGGAATGGGAAATTAAAACTCCAAGCCCTAGCTCATTTGCAAATCCAATATCTAACTCCAAATCCAAAGAGAAGCCATTGATTCAAGCTTCTTGTGATTGAGATTGAAGTGTGATTGATTCTTCCTTTGCTTTTAAGCTTCTTCTTCATTGATTTTGTGAAAAGGTGAGATTTTTATCTCACATCTTTGTCTATAACTATCTTTGATTGTTGGGTATGAATTCCTAACACTTATTCATGTGCATTTGCTTTTGCTTTGGATTGAATTGGTGAATATCCCAATTTTTAGTGTTTTGGGTTCAAATCTTTAAAAATCCTAACTTTGATGATTGAACACGTTTTTGGTGATGCATCGAGGAGCCAATAGGACCGGGTAGCCGATGAGCATAATCCCCTAGCGTCCATGCTCGACCTGTTGTGAATTGAGAGAGTTTTTGCACTTCTGTTCCTTAGGTCGTTCGGCCTGCATACATGACTCTCGGCTGCAGTTAGATCGCAACCCCTTAGGTCGCAATCCCTTAGGTCGCTCGCCTTGCTATGAGTCGGCCTGCCTTGGGTCGCTGACCCCTTAGGTCGCTCGCCTTGCCATGAGTCGGTCTGCATATAGGTCGCACCAACTTAGGTCGCACCATGCTTAGGTCGTGCCATGTGTTAGGTCGTTCCATTACTTAAGTCGCTCGGCCATATGTTAAGCCGCATCTCTTAGGTCGTTGACCACTTAGGTCGCTCGGCTTGCTCGCACTCTTTAGGTCGCTTGCACCTTAGGTCGCGCCATGTTAGGCCGCATGCTACTCCTTAAGCCGCTAGCTCCTTAGGTCGCATCACTTAGGTCGCTCGGCCTGTTATGCCGCTAGCATCACTTAAGTCGCTCCATGTTAGGCCGCATGCTACTCCTTAAGCCGCTAGCTCCTAAGCTCGCTTGCATCTTATGTCGCCCATTTATTAGGTCGCTCGCCTCGCTAATGAGTCGGCCTGTTTTGTCTCACTTCCTTAAGTCGCTCGGCCTGCCGCTATATGTCGTACCAACTTAGGTCGCTCACTTATGCCGCTAGCTCCTTAAGTCGTTGCTACTATCTCCTTAAGTCGCTAATCACTTAGGTTGTATGCCGTGGAGTCGCATGAGTTGAGCCGTTGATTTCTTGTGTTGTATTGTGTTAAGTAGTAAGCTGTGGCTGTTAAGTCGCAAGGGTATTTCCATTTTGATGGATTTGGAACAAATTCTTTGGATTTTATTCACGTCATCGAATGTGAATTTTTGTGATTGTTTATTTCTACAATCATTTTTGTGATTTGTCACTTTAAAAATATGAAGGTTTCAATACTAGCAGTAAATATCAAAACTCTTTCATCAAAACGATTTCAACCCTATTTTACTACAAAGCTTGTTTCTTAAACCGTTTTCCAATCTACTAGTATATATAAACCTTTACCTCACTCGTACGAGAAATCTTATTAAATGGCTTAGTAAAACAAGTGGTATGAAACGCTTCCGTTTACTTCGTCGGCTAATTCTTGGACTTGTTCGATTGAATCTCTTGTGACAATTTTCGAGTGGAGATCTACAATTTGTTCGTAAACATTTAAGTTAAACTAGTGGTTATGGGACATGTGCTAAGCTTATCTATTTACTAGCTTACTGTGATTGACACTTCTTGATGATCATTGATGATCATTTTTTTGATTTAGACTAGCAAACGTGCGATGTCTCTTTGTCTACGAGGGAGACTAAACCTCGTTTCTGTGGAGCTTCAGCTCAATTTGGTGGGGTAGCGACCCATGGTTTTCGGTCCGTTTTGTGGAGCTTCGGCTCAAAATTAATGGTTAGCAACCATGGAATAGCGTTCCATTTTGTAATACACGTGTTGGTGAGTTTTCATGCTCCCGTTTTGTGATAAGCCTCCCCTTTTTTTGTGATTTCTAGATTTCCATCGATGATTTCTAGAACTGGTGTTTCACCAATTTTCGTGATTTACATTGATATGTTTTATCAATATTTGTGTATTGATGAATTTGTGTGTCATTAACTTTTGTGATTGGCATTGATATAATTGTCAATATTTATGGTTTGGTGAATAAAAATAAAGAGTATGACATTCTTTTTGATCTTTGAGAATATTCTTGTGATGTTGATTAATCTCTTATTGATTTTCAATTACATACTTATCACAGTATGGTTTTACGTTATCATATGTTTTTGTCATATCTCTTATTATATATCATTTCATCTGATATTTATAGCTAGACTGATCCGTTTATTATTTTCTTATTAAATAATACTCGCGTCAGACCGAGTTGTTACAGGTGCTTCTGCTTGACTTCACATCTGGGATTATCACCCTGACTTTTGGCTAACTGCTTAGATTAGTAGTTTTTGTTGTATACATTTGAGATATAGACTCATTGATGTATCCATATTCTTTTGTCTAGCACTTGTAGCTATTCTTTTGTGATATTGTAGATCTTGTTTGACCACTACTCTGATAAACACTTTTACGTGTTATATATTCATATCTATTTCGGCCTTTGTGATATGGATGTCTGTGACTGATTTGTGTTATGTTTATTTCTATATTTGTTTCCGAAGAATATATATAGCCACTGTGTAGTAGCTTTGAGTTTGTATCGGTACATCGAATTTCCTCCTGAACCAAATGCATGCTGTACTATCTGACATATCGGTGCTCGCACAAAGCAATTACACGGATGGTCGTTTCTCAACAACCTTATTCTCCGCGCTAGTTGACGGCATTACACCGTGGTGTCCTTGGCTAGAGTGGGTATAGAGGTGGGGCGTCACAGTCCAGGTCTTTGCTTTTGCTTCCAGGTTCATTTTAAATTGATTAAGAGTGTTTGTTGCTAAGTGCTTTGTGTTGCAAAGTCACACAACCTCTTAGCATGTTGTTTAAAAAAATCTCTTCCCTGCCGTGTGTTTTGAACTGCCGTGTGTGTTGCAAAGTCACACAATGTTTTCTACCTGTATACAAATCACCTGCATGCAAATTTTGTAGTCCATTTGTACGTGTGTGTCATATTATATGCATGGGTTATTTTTCACAAATATTTTGGGTTCGCATATTGTGCGTGTAGTATTTATGAGTGCAAAGCTTTGTATGTGGCCAGGTCACAGTATTTTTAACATTAAATTCATGTGTGCATTATGTGCGTGGCATTTCAATTGAGCATGTCATATTTAGCTCACGTGTATATTGAGTACTCACATATATGCAAGGGCTAGGTAGCTTTGCTTCATATCGCACTTACGTGTATATTGAATGCACATATATATAAGTTACCAGGTAGCATCATTTCATATTTACTTACGTATAATTGCGTGCGTACATATAAATGTTTTCCAGATGTTTGCAGTTTCCTTTTGTTTTGTTTAATTCATTTTTACTTAGTATTGTAGTGCATGGGTATATTGAGCAGTGCAATATTTTTGAATTTATAGCGGCGCGATCCACTATTTAATTTGCATTGAACCGATGTTACATTTTAAAATGTATTTTACACCGTTATTTTTATAACGGAAATTTTTACGCCGGTAGTATATTTTTGAAGCGTGTTGTTTTGATGATATTTTTTACGAATAAAAATTACTGTTGTTTTACTTCGGTAACCGTCAATTTAAAGTGAAGTTTTAAGCGGTTATTCCGCAACGCTGATTCGGTATCCCTTTTTACAGTGTTTTGCGAGGCGCAATTTCCTCATCGAAATTGCTATAGTTGTTGCTGTTCTAATCACGTGTTTTAAAAAAAAATCGTTTTAAAATAGATTTTTTTTCAAAAATTTTACAGCTTACGCTTTCAAAAGAATGAAGAAGCGATTTAAACACTTCAGCTAAATTGAGGACTATGAACCCTTATTTTTACTGATTCGTTTAATTCCGAACTTGTCCGTTTGAGAACGTAAAATGTTATCTATTTAAAATACACAATTTTGCATTTCAAGGAAACGATGAAGAGATTTAAACGATTTAGCAAAAGTGTGGAGTATGGAACCACACTTTTACTATTTCGGTTAATTCCGGACTCGTTAATTGAAATATTTGCTGTTTGATGATTTTGATGATTTTATTTGGCTTTCGAGGCACTATGTTGGACCTACGGGTCATATGATGGACCTTCGGGTCAACACCAGTACTAGACCTTCGGGTCATTTGTTGGACCTTCGTGCCATTTGTTGGACCTTCGGGTCATTTGTTGGGCGCCAAAATAATTATAGTACTTGGTAGGCTTTGGCCATATGAGATGCATTTGCGGTGTAGCTAAAACTCGCCATCTGTTGGGATAGATCCATCTTTTATGTTGATTTTCTAGTTATCTTATTTTGATTTCTAGATTTTGTGAATGCTGATTTTCTAGTTATCTTTACTGATTTCTAGATTTTTGTGTACTGCTGTTTCGAATTCAATTGTGAATTTGGAAATTTATTTTGATGGAGTTTAATGGGATTTCTTCCTTTAAACTATGCTGATTACTATGTTGTATAGTCTCTTCCGAGATTATAATTTTGTGTATAGTCTCTTCCGAGATTATAATTTGGTGTATAGTCTCATCCGAGATTATAAATTTGTGTATTGCTGTTTTGAATTCAATTGGGAATTTAAAAGCTGATTTTGATGGAGTTTAAATTGAGATTTCTGCATTTAAACTATAGTGATTATTTATGTTGAATAGTCTCATTCGAGATTATTGATTTTGATGGGGTTTAAATTGAGATTTCTTTATTTGAAGTATGTTGATTATCTGTTGTATAATCTCCTTTGAGATTATAATTATTTGCTTAAGTGTTGTTATCATACACTTATTTCTGAAGTTTAAATTAGACCGATCCGATTATTATTTTCTTTTAAATAATACTCGGGTGAGACCGAGTATTTCAGGATAGTCGCTATCTCTGATTCAGTTGCTGCTTCAGCCTTTGGGATTTTACATCATCTCTTGTCTAGACTTCGAGATGTTTCTTTTTGGTGTATTGACTCTCGTCTCATGTATGTATTGATAGATATGTATATGTACATTTAGTTTTTGTGAACTATCGGTTGTTGTAGCATGTATCTAGACTTGTTTTCCGCTATATATATATATATATATATATATATATATATATATATATATGTATGATATTTCTGTTCTGATGTGATTATACTATCAGTGTTGTTATTATGAGTTATTCTGGATTTTTCTTTAGCCACTGTAGTTTCGTTTTAGATTTGGATTGAATTTATATCTTTGGGGGTAATTTTCACAACTCCTATCGATGTAATCAATACTCGTCTAAGGCATAACTTACAGATGGTCGCTTCTAACAAGCCTTATTCTTCGCAATAGTTGATGTCATTCCTCATAATAACCTTTGTTATTGTGAGCATTGAGGTGGGGCATCACAACTCGAGTATCATATCCAGGAAACCCAAATCAGAGAGAATAATATCGATAGAATAAATCCACAGTGTAGCCACAAAGCGGATATCAAGCAGAAGGCACTTTCCATATCTTTACTTTGAAAATATGTATCATATAGTACCTTTCAAAATCGCTTTCAAATATCATACTTATATAAAGTCCATTGTATATAAGATTTCATTTCAAATCGAATACTTTCCAAAATCAATAGTATATCAAATCACACTTATATAGACTTTGATTATATAAGATTTCACTTTACAAATTGAGTACTCAACTTCATACTTATACAAATCAATTTTATATAAGTTCGATAACTCCCAAATCAAGCATTTAATAAAACAAGATTCTCAATTTCAATTACTTTCAATATCAATTCAGTTTCAAAATATATAAGATTTCGCTAAATCATTTCTTTCAAATTATATATATTCAGTTTCAAAGTTTCTTAAAACAATAGATTTAGAAAATAATCCAAATTTCCAAATCAACAAACTTTAGGTCAAACAAATTCATTTCCATTTCAAACATATATTCACTTTCAAAAATCATAATACTTTCAAAGTTATAAATCTTTCGAAACCAAAATACTTGAAATCATTACACTTTGAAAATTATAACATTTCGAAATCATACATTTGAAATCGTAAAACATTCCTTTAATTCTTTACATTTCACAAATTTATTCGATTAAACCCAAATCTAAAATTTCCAAATTTTAATTCAATTCAAACCATCAGTTTCAATTCAATTTAGCTTTCCAACAAAACCATTTCAAATATTATCAAATTTCAAATAAAGATTTGATCCACAAAATAAACTATTCAATCTTTAATATATTTCAAAGCTTAAGTATACCATATTTCAAACTAAATTTTCAAATTTCATATATCTCAAATTTTACTTCATTATTACTTAGTTTTGAAACAATCATTTCATAAATCCAATATTTTTATATAAACTCAAATTACAAGTAAACCAAAATATTCATTTATCAAAAATCAATTATCATTCTAAATTCATATTCTTTATCAAAAATAAAGATCAACTCATTTCCAAACCATTTCAATCATCAAAATATCTAAAATGGTTACTAAGTTTAAAACCATCCCTTTTAAAACCTTCAGACTATTTATTTCTATATGAAAAATCCAATTTACCATTGGAAGATTATTATTGTATATATACTTTATTCAAAATATTTCAAATCTATATTCATACCAGTATAATTCAAAACAGTCTTATTTATTTCACTCAACAAACAGTTTCGAACTTATATAAATCATATTACTTTATACTTTAATCATACAAAACTAAACTTATATTCTTTATCAAATACTTTATACCTTTCAAATTTTCTTAGCGTTAAAAAGTTAACTTGATTTGGAAGTGCTCGAATCTTCAAAATATTTGAAGAAATCATATTTTCTATCCAAGAGTTGGAAATCACCAACAAATCAGTAAATCAATTCCAATAGATAAGGTTATACCAAAACAAATCTGAATCCCGAGGACTGAACACCGGCTTACTTTAAATCATTTCAAATATATATAAATACATACATACATATATCTTTCAAATATCAAACCATACTTCAAAATCTGAAATCAAAATTGGTTTCATAAAATCACTCGCATAGCAAAGCTACTAGAATGTCCTCTCCCCCACTCAAAAACTCGAAAACCAATGTCGACGATGCATGCATTCATCATCGAAATTATTTTCCGACGACATAAGTGGGTTCTGCACTTTTATTTTCTTGAAACCTCATTTAAGTCTCTTCGAAATCATTTGAAATTAATTCAATTACATTTTAAACATTTCTTATTTGAAAAATATCTTAAAATCATATTATTATATTTTTCGAAATCTTAAAACCGATTTCAAAACATCGAAGTTCGATTCCTCGAAATTCAAATTCAAAACCCTTAAGTTATAAATCATTTTTATATAAGTTAAATTCTTATAAATTTTCAAAATTTCAAATCCTTTCGAAATTTCAAATTTTCATTTTTTAAAAGATACAAAATCCTTAAGGAAAACATTTTACTTTTATATACAAAATAGCGTCCTCCTTATCAAAATAATAATTTCGATGTATGCACAAATTTAAAATACAATGAAACACAAATATCCAAAGAATGATTCAAGGATGGATTTCAAACAAACATAGATTCGAATTCAGAGAAAGTATAATCAAATAGAATTTTGGTTCAAAGATAAACTCGAACGAAGATAAGATAATTTTATTACAAAATAGAAGATGGATAAGCATATATAAATCGTGGGCGACCATGACCGGTCCACCGAGACTTCAAGAATATAATCAATACGAAAATCTAAGGCAAATCAACATTTGATCGCCAGAGATAGAATCCAGATATAGCAGTAGGTAGATAGCATCGTAAACTGAGGATACCAAAATCTCTGGTTAATCAATGCCAATTGTAAAGGAGTTTTTCCCCTTTACAAATCATTCAAAGATTTGCGGAATCACCGATCTTTATAGAGGTCATTCCAAAGTGGAATTATGGAATGCTCCAAAATCAAAAGGACAAAATAGGGAAGACAAGACTGGACTACAAAACAAGTGGGAGCGTTCCAAAGTTTGAGGAATCCTAATAGATAAAAATCCTAACCAAGAGATTACTAACAAGGTGGATATCGAACGGATGAACTTTAGAAAATCTTGGTTTCAAAATAAGAAAATTTTTATACCAAAATAATCTTTGAAAATCCTTTAAAAATCATTTGGAAATTATTTTATACTTCGAAATACGCTCTCTCACATGGAAATGATTCTGAGATTGATTTCACTCATTCTAGGGTATTTCTACCGTATCTCTAATGAGATTTTGCTCCGCAGGCTAAGGTTTTCCTAAAACCAAATCTCTAATACCAACTATAACAACCCGCTATTTTCAGCCATTCGCATCTGCACATGTCGGACTTGAATTGCTCAAAATACCGCATTGTAATAAAATTTAGAGCAAATGAAATGCAATAACAGAATCACAGACATAGAAATATCAGAGTAACTCGCAGCGGAAATTAAAATACCATAGTTGTTCATGAAAAACTATACAATAGAAATCTCAAATACACAGCATGTTAGAAATACGAGAGCTGAAATAGAACAGCTGAAACTGGAAGGGAACATATAACTAGACAAGTAGAATCTCCAGCGATTCCTATCTCTAGAAAAGAAATCCAAAGCTAAGCTGTAAATACTTAGGCTGACCCGTGCATAAAGTAAAACACAAAACACTCGAGTCAGGACATATATACTTATATAATGTAAACCAACTCAAGTGAACTGTAGTAGTAATGCACTATAAATTAAAGTATGCTTGGGATCGCCCATCCTCTAAGGATCAGTTAAACCATAAATTAGATACGTCCCGTGGTTAAAATTTCAAAATAGTAATTTATACTTCGAAATCAAATATCATTTCAAAATTCAATATCATTCAAAAATCCATTTCAAAATATCAAAATAACATATCTTTTCAAAACCACATTCATTTTTATTTAAAATACCATTTCAACACACATTTCAAAATAGTTTATATTTCAAAACAAATTACTTCATTTTAAATCATTAAAATGAAGTTATTATATTTAATAACTAAATTATTAAATTTTAAAAAGTTAAATCTTTCAAAGTTCATTTATTCACTTAAATTTATTAAAACAATGAAAATTCAACTTTCGCAGCATTTAGAAAATGCTATGGAAAGTTACTTTTAAAATAATTCAATTTAACAAAAGATGTCATATAAAAATGCTGTAATAGGGTTACTATAGTTCAAATAAAACCTTATTTAATTTCAACAACTACAGCACTTACAAATAGCCATTAATTTAATTTAGCCATTTAGTTCATTTCTATCAACCACAACATTTACAAATGCTTTAATATCCTTTACATTAGAAATAATAACATTTCAAAAATGCTGTTAATTAAATTCCAAATATTCAATATAATTTCATAAACAATTAAATTTTTATTTAAACCATTTTAAAATTATAAAATCATATATTTTCACTTTTAAAACAATCATTTAAATACCCTTATATTTATGATTTTATAAAGTTAATTTTTCATTCAAAAATCAATATTTAATAATAATTTACGTATTAAATTCACACATTCAATTCTTATAATTAACGTTTTAACTAAACACTTAAGTTTAAATTTTCAAATATAACTTATTTTTCATCTTATTTACTTAACTTAAGATTCACTTTTAAACAAAATTCACAAATTTTCAATTTAAGTTATATTTCAAAATTCAACTTAAATATTCATTTATTTCACCTTTTAATTTATTCAAAAATCATTCATACTTTATAAAAATCATTTAAGTTCATTTTAATTTTAATTTAAATCTATTTATCATAGTTCCTACTTAATTTAAATTCCATTTATAACCAAATCATAATTGCCAAAATAACTTATATTTCAAATTTCTAACTTTACCATTATTTATTTCACTTATAAATTTTTAGAAAATCATGCTTTATAAAATCATTTCTAATTAAGTTTAAATCAAAATATTATAATATTTACATTTCTAAAATATTTTAAAAATTTTAGAAAAATATATTTTAACCACGGGTCTATTTATTATTTTCTAGCCTAGGTAAAGTGATACGGATTATATATCATTTCAATTCGTAATTTACAAAGAAAATCCGTGTTCTATCATTTCAAACCTGCAATCCCAAGTAAAAATGAAATAAATAAAAATCTTTCAGGTCTATCATTTCAGCCTATAACGATTTTTCCCTATTCTAAAGTCCGCTCGGGCATGTATCATTTCAACCTATAGTGATTCTAATCTAAAGGGAACTTGCAGTGTGATAAACTGATATAAATAAAAAGAATAACATTATATAAAAGTAACAGATGGTATAATAGGTAAATAAGCATGGGTGAACATCATATGACCATAACATAACAAATTTAGCATGGTGATATGTTTACAGATTCATTTGTGATCAGTTTACTAGCCATATAAGTATAAACTTGTCTGGTGAGAATTACTCACCTGTATACTATAGATGATAACCAAATGCATAAACAAGAAACTTCAAAGGCACGATAACACGACAATGATTCAAGTGTGGGAGAGCCAAAGTAGTTGTCATGTGCATATGAAACAAAACAATATATATAACATGAATTTCAACCCAAAATATGACATTAAACAAGCTAGATTAAGGAACAACAATTAATCAAACACTTGCACTTGCTTCCACAAATCTCATGCTCGACCTATAGGATGATAAGGCACTACCATGGGGTGTATTTGGTCAGGTATGGGTCAAGTATGTTTGGCCTAGCAAGGGTAGTGAAGGTATGGAAGTTGTTTGAGTGATTAATGGCATAAATGTACAAACACAAGGCAAAGGTGTATTTTTATGCAACAATATGTCACGGCTATGGCCTTATGTGGCATGGCCAGATCTGCTGGAGGCTAGGGGATGGTGTGGCAGTGGATTTGGGTTAGGTAGGTGCTGGTGAAAGTGATGCAAGAGGTGGCGAAGAGGTGTGGTAAAGTGGTGAAGGCCATAGGAGCTCGGCTATGCATATATAGGAAGTGTTGCTTCCATTTTTGTGTGGATCTTGCATCAAGGATGGCCAAGGCCTGGTAGGTCAGAGGAGGAGTAGGTGGAGCTGCTGTAGATGGCGGTGGTAATGGTGGAGCTGATGGAGGAGAGGCTAGGCCGAGCTATGCAAGGTAGAAGCAAGGCAAAAATCAATAGAAAAATCAATAAAAGAAGATGTAAAAGTGGAAAAAGTGGAGGATATTACCAAAGTTTTCTTCAGATCTGAAATGGCCTAATATTTTGATGAAATGCGAAGTGTTTTACGTGAAATACAAAAGAAACTCACGGCTATAGAGTAAAGAAGAGAACAGCCAAAGAAAATGTAAGGCAAGCGTTTGAAAAGTCAAAAGAAAATGAAGAGTTTTTGCCTCTTCAATTTACCATTTCTTTAAATCAAATAAAAAAAAAGAAATTTAGTGAATGAATTAGAAACTAAAAACAAAGTGAAAAAATAAATAAATATTTTCATAGAGTAGAAAAAGAAATAGTTTATTAAATTGAAACTGGACTTGAAAATTACAAACAAAATACAATTAACTTTGGAAAATTATAACTATGCTTTTAAATTGTTTAAAAAAATAAAATACTGAAATAAAAATGAAAAAAACAAAGTGAAAAGTAAATAGATAAAAATTCTTAGGAAAAATAAAAAGTAAATAAAGAAAATAGTTTAAATTATTGAACTAGAATTAAAAATTGTAAACAAAAATACTACCAGTATTGGAAAAATTCCTACTATACTTCAAAAATATTTTAAAAATAGCATCTATACATAACATATCATATTACACATATGTACACAATTAGAACATTATTTTACAAACAAAATATTATTTATATCAATTAAAAGAAACAATTTTGTTAAATACAACAATTTACACACAATATTGTAAAAAGCATAACTTTCACAATATGAATCAGATTTCATCGAAACGAAAAGCAGTATTCTTTGAAATTTTATTTACTTTCATAATAAAAGATAAAATTCAAAAATTCATATATTTAGATTTTAAATTTAAAAGTCAAAGTTTGACCAGATTGACCAAAAATTCACTTTTCTGGAAATATTTAATTTATTTAGGTTTGAAATTATAAGTCACACAAAAATCAAAGTTTATATTTAAAATAACAAAATTTATTCATATTAATAAATAATAATAAAGTTTTAAAATCATGAATTCAAATAAAATAATCAAAATAAACCATTAAAATAAATCATTAAAATACAGGGTTGTTACAGTCCACCAGTCCAGCGCCTCCCCTTTAAGGTGCCATGTAGCTATCCTTCTCCTTTTCCGGTATTCCCATCCAAGCTCCTAAAGTGTATGTTCACAGTCATTATTCCAAGCCTTCGATTCCTTAGAACCTTTAGCTTTCGTATACACTCGTCCTTCCATATTCTGGAAGTCTACATACATTTTGAGGAAGTCTACCGGGTGAGGTGTTGTTTCGACAGGCAAAGCAATGGGTGCCGCCGGTGCAGCTTGTTGAGAATAGGAACTTTCCCTACATCCCTTAGGTATTGTTTGAACCATTCTAGCATCCCTCTAATTGTGGGTATTTCTTGGGTAGACGAGTTCCCAGTCTCAGAGGAATTGTTTTCAATCATAATCAACTATCTGTAGGAATGAACTTTTAGTTAACATTTCTTAAAATAGTATTATTTGCTGAAATAAAAGATATGCCTAGTGTGTTTATGTATGTTTATATATATTATAAATTTTTTAAAAATACATTCAAAAATAATAAATATACTCTTATTTATACCTATTCTCATAGGTAGGATAACCTAAGCTTTGATACCTAATGTAATAAGCAACCTAGAAATGGGCCAAATTTTCGAAGGATGGACTTAGCTATGATACCGAATAATAAGCCACGCCGAAACATGCAAATTTTAGACTCAATAAATCCCATTAAACATTAGTCCCATTCCAAAGCTGGCTTTTGGTTTCTAAAATTGATACAATGAACAGTACACAGAGCTATCTATCTATGCTATCAGAAACTCATAGTAGAAAGGATAAAATATAATACAGAAATAAGTACACATTTTATAAAAATCCAAATCTTAGAAATATAATGTATCATCCAAAATACCCAAAATAAAACATCCAAAAAAAAACATGCCTAAACCTGGATACATCAAATATATCGAAAATATAAATAGATAGATAAACTGCTATATGTCTTTGTCGCTACCTCCATTTTCTCTATCAGCATTATTTCCCCTAACCTATGTGTTGTAATTTGTTTTATAACGATTGAATATTATGAAATTAGAAAATGAATGAATTTTAAAGTGTTAGAAATCACTTTAAAATCATTATTTGGATTTTATTCCAATCTTTATAAATAAAATTTAATTAATATTTAAATTGGTTTAAACTGAAAATGTATATTTTTGGATTTTGTAGTATTGCTTCTATTCTCAAATTCATGGTAAAAAGAGTTATGTCTCTAAAAATAGAATTAGAAGATATAAGGAGTTAAATAAGAAGATTCTATTAAAATAAATTCTTTTTAATTGTTTAATGGGTTTGTTCCTTAACCCAAGCCCATTTATCTAAAGAGAAAATCATCTTTTTCTTTTACGTACGTTTACTGCATATGCAATAAACAAAAAGTTAGAAAAACCAAATGTCCTCTTCAACCCTAGATGGAATATTAGCAAACTAAAATAGGAAGAAATTGCTAATAAATCTAATATAATCAAAATAAGTTTTCTTAACCCTAGTTTATCTTATAGACTTGTTGATTTCAGTTATATAATGTTTAGTCTTTGGTTGTTCCCTTCTTTTGTTTAAGGTATTCTAGAGTTTTGCTAAAATTGTTGAATTGTGGCGTTTAACAGGCTATTTTAAAGGATGCAAGGTGAGTTAAAACTCCTTAGACCTATCTCTTATTACGAATTGCACGCCTTTGATTTATGTAGCGAATGCTTGTCGAATTAGGTGATTTCTGTTTGTTATATGATCTCTTGACCTACTTACTGAATATTGCAAAACCCATAGTCGTATGGTTTCCTGAATATTGAAATTATTGTGCATATGTGCTTACATGATTGCGAATTCAGTACCCTTGAAGCCAAAATCATTCATCTCCTAAAAGCCATTGATCAATGGACGATTGGATGGCAACCTGGAGCAGAAATAACTCGAGGGTTCGCCACCACCGGTGCACCAATAGTGCATGCATCTAGAGCTATTTCAGCTCTAAGTGATGCCACAGTTCACCAACCTTCTTTGTTGTTGATCATTTCTTGAGCTATGCATGCTATACTGCTGCATTGTTGACACTCATTGCAACTCATTTGCTAAATTATAAAATATGTTGAGGAGATGATATAGAACATGAAATATATGGATCAATTTATTATTATATGTTTGTGATGACCTTGGATTTAGTTGTGGTGAATTCTCTCATGTTCTATGGACGTTGAATCACTTTGATTTAAAGGTTTGGAATATTATAAACTTATATCTATCTATTTATATAAAAAAGAGGTTACTTATGTTTACAAGTATCAAACTTATTTCTAAATTAATCAAGTTTCATTTATAAATGATTTTAACAAATACTTACGCATATTAAGTATTTTTACTATACATGGCTATGGATTTGGAAATATGATTTCGAAAATATAAACCTAATTTATTTCTAAATAATATGGATATATATATATATATATATATATATATATATATATATTAAAAGGGGGTTGGAAGAGTAATAAGTATGCTTTTATAAAATAAATGGACTTATATACATGGGTTTTGGAAGATGGTTTGTTAACCAAATATCTTGCATGAGATTTTGAGACAATTATAGACATATATAAGTGCAATTTTATAATAATCCGGTTTCATAGAATATTTTTATCAAATGGTGAATATTAATATAAATTTAAATAATAAATGAATTTATGGAAATTATACATTGTTCTCTAAACTATAAACTCTAAAATAAATATTTTAAGAGCCTTAGTCCTATAAAATGAGGAAAGCAGATAATCGACTTAGTTTTACCAATCGCTTTAAATGCTCTCAATTATTGCTTCATCGAATATTATACAACTCATTGAATAGAATTCTTATGTGGTACTTACTAGCCCATTAGTGAATATTGAATTTTACCATGTAGTATGGGATATCATGGTTAAATTCTCTTGATTTCCATTAGGAAGTATTTAACACTTTAGGGTTGTATTCCCTTTTAGTGTCTGGTGGGACCGATAGATCCTTAAGGGAATATAATTTAGGTTTTTCAGTGGTATCTGTAATGAGTAAGATTTACTAACTTCTAGTAAACACTTGAATTTCACCAAGTGGTATATGATATTTTGGTTAAGTACATGTGATTACCAAAAATGATAGTGTTTGACACTTTAAAGTTTACGATCTTCTAGTGTTTGGTGAGACTGATAGATCCTTAAGAGGTATAATTACAGATTTCTCTAAAATCATATATATATATATATATATATATATATATATATATATATATATATATATATATATATATATAATAACATCGAATAATCTAGAGTTTCCAAGTCATGGTTTCCACGATCTCTAGATCGTTTGAGATTTATTTTTCCCAATTCCTTATGATCATGTCGAGATTCTGTGTTCTCCGATCCTTGTGACCGTGTTGAGATTCTGTGTTCCCCGATCCTTGTGATAGTGTCGAGATTCTGTGTTCCTAATCTTTGGTATCAGATCGGTACGAGTGATACCAAAATTGTTTGCTTACCACGGTATGGAATTAGTTTCTTTGCGTTAGGAATATTGTAATTTATTCTATGATTCTATGTTTAGTGACTTGTCATATTTTTGACCTAAATATAGAGTCTTGTGCTTGAGATAAATTTTGAGTTAAATTAATTCGGCGACTTGTTATATCTTGGATATCTGGATTTACCTATATGTTATTTATTCTTGTGTTATATATTGTTCTCACCCTTTGGAAATTTAAGAAATAGTCTGGTCCGTTTATTTTATAACTCGAGTCAGGCAAAGACTTTTTAGGTTACATGATATGTTGACGTTCGGATGGTTGTGCTAGCAAGAAGATAAATATTTAAATTTTAGTTTATCTCATTTAGGATTTTGCGCTTGGTTATCAGGTGTATATTTTAGTTTTGAGAATTGTTTAGGATGTATATTATGTATTTCTAGTGTTGTATTTTATAGAGTTTCAGTTTTTATATGTATACAATGTTTATTCTGCTATGATCCATGATTATTGTTTATATGATATACTATTCTGATCCAGAGAAACCATTGTGATTATTAGTTTATAAATTTATGAATAATCATTGGGATGTACTTGTGAATATTTTGGATCACTTTACAAATTATTTTTATTAAATGATTTTAAAGGTTAAGCGTTGTATAGCAGTGTTCTGATCCATAGTGATCAGAGATGTGTAGCAGAAGCTGAAGATTGTTTTCTTTGAGCACCGTAAATAGTGATCGTTATATATTTGATTGGATAATGTATGCATGGATGATTAGTTACATTATTAGATTGTTATTACAACATTTTCCTTCATATGAGAATATAGAGAGTATAAATTTTTGAATTTGTTTTGTGTTAAATTTCCCATTGAGTGTTTTATGAATTCTGGCCGAGAAGTAGGATGCCACAGTGTCGATAGGGGTTCCTAAACCCTTTGATGAGATAGTCAAACGCCTAAATTTTGAGTTATAACATTCAAGTATTATAAATAATTGTGAATGAGTTGAAAATAATATTTAAGAAGGAAATAAAGTTTTAAATGAGTTAAATATTATTTTTAAAACGAGACAAATATTTTGGAATTTTTATTTACATGCATATGCAATAAATATGGAAATAAAATGATATTTGTGAAAAGCATGTACATATGTTTATATAAATGTGAGGATATTAAAAACAACTATCTTAAAGAATGATTATAGTTTAGAAGAAAATATTATGAGCTATATGACTATTTGGAAAGGAAATATTATTGAAGTTTTGATAATAATATTTAGTAAATAATTTGAAGGTGAATATTATTATTTGTGAAAATAAAATATTTTTGTGGAAAGATATTTGGAAGATAAGTTTTGGAAGGAAAATTTATCTTTATGTATATATGTGCTTAAAATTTTTTATGGCTTAGAAAATTATATGAAAATTAGAGAAATGCATTATATGTATTAATTTTTGATGACAGTTGCAGCCATCGAACATTAGCAATAATAGAGTTCAATAGCGAGGCCATGTTGATCCGCATTCAAAATCGCAGCCACTTGACAAAGCGATTCGCTGTGAAAGGATGATAAGGAAATATCATTAAATTATTTGATATTTTTAAATCATAAATGTGTATTTTTATGATATACACTAAGAAGAATAGTTGGTAATATTTTTTTATTTTTATGTATATCATTTTATGATTTAAATGGAAGTTTAAATTTGTATTTGAGCTTTAGACTACAATAAGTTAAAATAAAAGATGTAAGTAATTGTATAAATAAGTTTTGGAATTTCAAACAAAATTTGGTGTAAATAAGTACCATAATAAGCTATTTTATTCTTTGGAAATTGTAAATTTTGAGAAGAAATATTCGGAGTAATAATTGAAATTTTGCGATGGTTGTTCTTGGGAATTAATTCTTTGAGAAGTGAATTTAAAATTAAAAATAAATTAAACTTTAAAGTTATAATATTTGGAATATTGGGAAATCTTCAAAGTATTTCCCATTCCTATTCTAAAGGACTAATTGAGTAGATACCTTTTATGTTGAAAAGAAAAGAGCTTTCCTTTATTAGCTTTTCCAAGAGCAATCATTTGTGTAGACAAGTGAAGCGCTTACCTTTAATACTTGACATGCATAGTGCTCTCCATAAGTTTATGATATGGTTGATGATTGCTATGGATTTGAGTTGATTGCTATCTTAATAATTGTTTGAATCAAAAGTTGGCCAAACAACCAAGGATTATGCAGATAACAAAAGTGAAGAAATAACAGAAATATAAATGAAAACGAGGTAAGAAAAGGGACCACCCGTTTATACTGTTTCGACAAAGCAAGGCCTATGTCCACATTAAGATTTTGTTGCTGATTTACGACTTGGGAGTAGAAGTTCTTGGGACGCGGTACAACTCCAGCGCTTAGAATTTCAAAGCTACAAGAATATAATAAATTATGGAACTAGAGCAAAAAAGATCCTAAAATGAGCACTACCTTCGCACTTATAGAGGTAGGGACCTTAAAATCTTGCACCAAATATATCCTACCCGTTAGGCGTTATTTAGACCACTTTTCCCCAAAAAATAGTAGCCACATCATCAGTGACCAGGAATCGTCAGTTGGGAGTCGTCATCTGGGAGTCCTCATTTTGGGAGGCATCACCGATCCCCAAATTGGCCTTATTTGTTGTCTTCGACTCTTTATCTCGGATTATCTTGTCGTTAGCTTCAAGATTCACAGTTGTATTGACAAATAGTAGCTTGTTTCGAAGTCTAAATGATGGAATTAATAGAAGAACAGAGTTGTAGATTTAGGAATTCATGCAAGTCCTAGAGAATCATATTGAAACAACAAAAAACTTTAAAAACAGGCTTTTGTCATCAAGTAATACATGTAGGCGGAAGATGCGGTCCGCCCAAGGAGGGATTGGATTGGATACCAATCCCCAAGAGTAGGGTCAGTTCTAATCCCTAACTTGGTGGATCATTTCTTATCTTGGCTTTTTATGGTAGTTGAACTTACTTGAAGTCCGACCAAAGAAATTTGGGCGTTTACTTTTGGATCGACCTGAGATTTTCTAAGATTTTCGTATTGTGGGATTGCCTTCTTATGCTTGGAGTTAGACCTGAGTTTTTTGAGTGTTTTCTATTCGAGTTACCAGGAGTCGGTACCGAGTCATGCCTTGGAGTCGATACCGAGTCATGCTTATGGTTTTTTATGGATTGCTTTTGGTTGAAACTTGGAGTTTTGTCCAAGGCCATCCAGCTTTGAGTCTGACCTGAGGATTTTGTGGATTTGCTCTAGATCAGCACTTCGAAAAACTTAAACTTCCAAATTTTCAACCATTTTTGTTCATTTTTTTAATATTTCTCTTTTTCTGGCCTTTTTATGATATTTCCAAAGTCATTGGGTCATTTCTCCATCGTTTACTCCTCCAAGTTAATTGTTTAAGTCAATTCAAACACATCTTGATCAAAAGGCTGGATAACATTTGCCCTTCATAGTACGGCTTGTTGCAAACATGATGTGCTTTGAATTAAGACAAGTTAGGATTGTTGGAATGGATTTCACATAGTACCTCAAATTGTCTTTGTCCTTCCATTAAGTGGTTTTCATGAAGAATTGTATCTATAAATGTCTGCTAGATGCTTGTTCGATATTTGACATTGTAAATTAGAATGTATTCTCTCGGTAACTATCTTCAATTGAATACATTAAGCCAGTTGATTAAAATAATAGATCTTAGTTGTGAACTGGTTTCTTTTTTGAAAGTCTCAAGTAAGAATTCAATTTTCGTCGATTCTCGAAATTGTATGTTAGGTATGTCGTTGGCTCCCAAGCATGTTCCCATGTTTATGGGTCAAGCCTTAAGTTGTATCAAGCACTTGGCATGAGCCACAATATTGAGCTGTCATGTTCAGCTATAAGATGATGATATTCCTTTGCCCCTTATTTGAGGTCAATGGGATTAGTACACGGATGGTTAAATATCGTCCTTATGTAGTGATATTCTTCCATGTCGGGTCTTAGGTCTGAGTTGACGAATGTGCAGTCGGGTCATACCCATCCTGAGTTTGTGCTCCCTTTGACAGATTAAAGGTAGGAGCAGGTGAATGAATGGTAAACTTACATTTATTTCGTGTTTGTATTCTGGTGAAGCCATAAAAATAAAGTTGATGGATGAATGTTCAGATCATATTCGTCCTCATTGGACGGTCATGTCGCATCCGTTTTGGATTTAAACTTCCCATTGTCAGATCTAGGGAAAGAGTTAAGTTGATGGATGGCCAACCATTTTGGTTTGAACTCCCCCTTTCAGGTCAAGGGATGGGGTTAAGTTGATTGATAATTGGTCACATCCATTTTGGATTATGTTCTGTGCTTCCCTTTCATGTTAAGGGAAAAGGCTAGAAGATGGATGGTTAGTCACATCCATTACAGATTATGTTTTGGAACCCCAATGTCAGGTCAAGGAAAAGGTCTAAGAGATGGTCAGTTAGTCACATCCATCTTAGATTATGTTTCGTGCCCCCTGTCGGGTCAAGGGAAAGGGATATGAGATGGACGGGCAATCACGTCCATCTCGGATCAAGTATTGTACCTCCATGTTAGGTCAAGGGAAAGGGATATGAGATGGACGATTAGCTACATCCATCTTGGATTATTTTTTGGACCTCACATGGGGGGCAAGAGGTAGCATGTGAATTATCTTGTCACGTCCATGTTAGATTGGATTTTGAGCCTGCTGAGACCCAAGCGAGGCATAAGTGTTTTAGAAAAAATTCTAGGCATGAATTTGAGAGTGGATGGTCAAGTCACATCCATTTTGGATCATGGGCTTGCCTCGAAGTCAGAGGCTAGAGTTGGCTGAGGAGCAGTTGAATCACGCTCAACTCTATAGAGCTCTGAAGGTTGGGCCATGGGCTATAGAGATTTGGTGGGCACCAGACACTTGGTACCTGAACATCTGCATTGTTTATATGGAGTTTCATTCGATTCAGTCGCATTTTATAACCTATATGGCATGCAAAGACAAGGTTGCATGATTGAAAGCAAATTCATTGAGAAATACAAAATACAGAGCATGTCTTATGAAAAAGTTCAAAGAAAATTAGAAAAAGAGTTTCTTCTTGGATGAACCGATGTCATCATGCTTGCCATTCCATTTTGCTCCATCTCTTCTTAGCTGCATGATGCCAGTCTATGGCCTAGTTTATAACCAGGCTTTCATTAGGCTGCCTAGGTCCGTTAGCACTAGGAGCGGTCTGTCCTCGTTGGGGGTCAGATGTCCCCTTCCCACCATCCCACCAGACTTTTGCAAATTATTGAAGCCTTTTATTCTTGATCAGCTCTTCGATCATATCCCGAAGGTGTCTACAGTTTTTTTTGTTGTGACCGTGGGTTTTATGAAATCAACAGAATTTTCCAGACTTCCTTCGGCTTTTAATGAACTCTCTCGGGGTTGTATGTATTGCTACGAGTAGCGAGTTGCTAAGTATATGCTTTCACTCGAATCATTTAGTGGGTATATGTGTCAAATATTGGGACTTTAAGTCATCTCCTAGAATCAAAATTCTCATCTTGGGCCCAATTATAGCCTTTGCTCTTATTCCTATTCCTATTCCTATTCCTATTCTAAACATTCATGTCAATGTTCGCGGGACTCGCTCCATACTGTTTCACGAAAATGTTGTTTTGGGATTCCTTCGACTTGATGGCATGTTCTATCTCCTTGTTTGGACGGTAAAAACTCCTCCTTCCGCAAGTATTGGGTCACCTTGTTGTAAAAGCGATCCAGGGAGGAGGGAGGCTTCCTTGAAAACCATTCTTTGAAATCGATGTAGGGGTGGATTCCACTGGTTAAAGCCATTAAGATGACATCCTCCTTAGGGTTGCTCACCCACTCATTACGGTATTAAATCTCTATAGAAAATCCTTGAGCGACTCCCTCAATCCTTGGAATAAGTTAAATAAAAACATCACATCCTTGGGGTGAGTCAAGTGCATCCTGAATTGCTCAATAAATCTCCTTTCCAGTTGGTCAAATAATGAGATGGACCTTGGTGTTAGTTGAGTAAACCATTGGTCTTACTCCTTCTAGGGAATGGGAAAGCATTTAAATATGACAACATTCATGGCCTTAGTAGGGTCCATGTGTCACTCGCATTTCATGATGTGTTGTCTAGGATCTATCATTCTTGAATATAAGGGCAACAATGGCATGTTGAATAACTGTGGGTATTCTTTGTGTAAAAGAGCTTATGTGAAAGGATTCCGACGATTTTCTTCAGTTTGGTCCTGGCTTTCTCTCACAATTTGTTTTACCATTGTAGTAAAATATGGTCCTTGAATGGCTGTTAGGTTCCATTAGTCATAGTTTACTCCTTATGCTTGACCTGGTAAACGATCCACGTTTGTGCCTTGTTGTCTAGGCTCTTCTGGCTCTGTGGGAATCGTTTGCCTAACAACTCCATGTTTATTTCTTTGGGGCAATACAACAGCAAACTGCTGACTTTTGATGCCCCGATCGATCAAAGTGTGCATGCTACATGCCATCATGAGTCGAAGACCTGAACCGCACCGACCCCCCAAGGTGGGTTTGTACCAACTCCCCCGCCTTGTTTGTAGTCGGTTCTCAACTCCTGCCTTGACATCCCTGTTTCGTGTGCATCTATCCCTTGCCTTTTTATCTTTCAAAAATGGCCAAATGATGAGGAACTTCCTTATTTCTAGTATGAAGGAGTTGGATCTCTCCTATTCCTTCTACGTCGAGTGTTCAGCTGATCCATCAAGCTCCTATTCTGTTGGATTTTCTGGTCTAGCTCTGTATCTCTATCCAGCAGTTCTTTCATCATCCTTTCAAAGTCAATCCTAGTGATGAGATCAGAGGGATTCTGGATATACATGGGATCCTACTTTGGAGCTTCATCTAGAATTTGATAGTCATCATTCTCTACTTTGTCAGTAGCTCTTGAGAAGGCAGTAGCTTTATCTTTCCTATTTCCATTAAAGACAGCTTCCTATGGACTTTGTTCAACTTTGAGTAGTAGGGAAACTAGTTGCGAAGGAATTGGATCTCTTCCTTGGATTTTAGGCAATCCAATAATAGACAAGGATCCAAGTAGCCTGAGAGTTGGTTTCTCCATGAAAGCACTGAAATATTTGAACCAAAAGTTAACTAAAGACCCAAATATTATGTAGTGAACAAAAGTCAAGAAATATAAGAAAAATATAAAAGAAAAGGTGGAAATAAAGAGGCACAATCATTTATAGTAGTTCAACAAAGCAAGGCCAATGTTCGCTTTAAGATTTTAATGCCAATTTACAAGAATATAAGAAATAATGGAACTAAGCGCAAAAACCCCCCCAAAGATGAACCTTACCTTCTTAGTTGTAGAGGTAGGGAGCCTAAAATCTCGCACCAAACATCTCCTAGCCTTAGTCATGATTTAGACCAGTTCTCCTATAAAAGTAGATGGTACGTGGCCAATAACCAGGATTCGTCATTTGGGAGTCATCATTTGGGGGTCATCACCTATCCCCAAGTTTGTCATATTTGTTGTCTTCGAATCATCACCTCGGATCATCTTGTGGTTAGCTTCGAGATTTCACGGTTGTTTGCACCAATAGTAGCTTGTTTCGGAGTCCAAATGATGGTGTTTATAGAAGAACAAAGTTGTAAATTTAGGATTTTATGTAGATCGCTAGATTATCGTATTGAAACAACAAAACAACTTTGGAAATAGGCTTTTAGCATCCAGTAAGATATGTAGGCAGAAGATGGGGTCCACCAAAGGAGGGACTGGGAGTCGAAACAGATCCCCAAGAGTGGGGTTGGTACCGATCCCCAACTTGGATGGATTATTGCCTATCTTGGCTTTTTTGAGGTAATTGAACTTTCTTGGAGCCCGATCCCAAAAATTTGGGCGTTTACTTAGTCCAGACCTAAGATTTTCTATAATTTTCGTGTTTGAGTTTTCCTTCACCTGTGTGGAGTTAGACATGAGTTTTTTGAGTGTTTATTTTGAGTCACCAGGAGCCATTACCGAGTCATGCTTGGGAGTCGGTACCAAGTCTCACTTGGGGTTTTTTTATCAATTGCTTTGGGTCATGCTTTGAGTTCTTTCCAACGCCATCCTACTTCGAATCTGACCTGAGAATTTTATGGGTTTGCTTGTGTCAGTCCTTCCAAAAACTTAAACTTCCCAATTTTTAGCTATTTTTCTCATTTTTAATATTTCTCTTTTTCTTTCCTTTTTACGATACTCCCAAAGTTCTTAGGTCATTTCTCTTTCATTCATACGTCCGAGTTGATTATTTAAGTCTATTCAAATACTGCCTAGTCAAATGGCTGGATAACATTTACCCTCCAAAGTATAACTTGTTGCAAACATAATGTGCTTTAAATCGAGACAAGTTAGGATTGTTGGAATGGATTTCACTTAGTACCTCGAATTGTCGTTACCTTTCCGTCGAATGGATTTCACGAAGAATCACATCTCTAATTGTCTGTTGTGTTGCTTATCGGTTATCTAACATTGTAAAATTGGAATGTATTCCCTTGGTAATTGTCTGTGATTGATTCGATTGAGCTATTTGATTGAAATAGTAGATCTCAGCTATCTGCACTAGTTTCTTTTTTTGGAAGTCCCAAGTAAGAATTCAATTTCTTTTGATTCTAGAAATTATATGTCGGGTATATCATCGGCTCCAAAGCATGTTCTATGCCATGGGTCATTGCCATATTCTACTAGACTGTAATAACAAGTTGTTCTCTGGCTAATCTGATGAAGGGTAGTCAGCAAGGCAACTAACTCTGGTTGTTGAGTGAAGCAGTTCCAGCTTGAGTTATCAGTTCGACATCATATTCCAGGATGTTTGGTTCTAATCATGTCTCCAGTCCTTAGTCAGGAGGTTGAGGAGGCTAAGGATGACGTTGAGGAAGATGAAATGATAAGTGTGGCCTTGACGTCATGGATTCAAGTCACTGGTCAGTGATCGAACGACTCTGATCAATTCATTTGGAGGCATCCTTTTGATCATAGCATTAAGTTGTATCGAACACTAGGCATGGGTCACAGTGTTGAGCTATCGTGTTTAGATATAAGTTGATGCTATTCCTCTACCCCTATTTTGAGGTTGATGGTATTAACACACGGAGATCAAGTCTCATCCTTATGTAATGATATTCTTCATCGTTGGGCCTTAGGTCTAAGTCGGCGAATGGGCATTCGGGTCACACCTATCCTGCGTTTGTGCTCCCTTTGACGGATCAAAGATAGGAGAAGGTGAATGAATGGTCAAGTCATATATATTCCATGTTTCTATTTGGTGAAGCCTTGAAAAATAAAGTTGATGAATGAATGGTTGGACCACATTCGTCCTGGTTGGATGGTCATGTCACGTTCATTTTGGATTTGAACATTCCTTTATCGGATTAAGGGAAAGAGTTAATTTGATAGATGATCAGTCCTATCCATTATAGTTCGAACTCCCCTATCGGGTCAAGGGAAGAAGTAATATTGATGGATGGTCAGTCACATCCATTTTGTATTATGTTTTGCTCCCCCCGTTAGTTCAAGGGAAAGGGCTAGGAGATGGATGGTCATTCACATCCATCTCGGATTATGTGCTGGACCTTCTCTGTCGGGTCAAGGGAAAGGAGTAGGAGATAGACGATCAATCACGCCCATCTTGGATTATGTTTCGTGCCTCTCCTGTCAGGTCAAGGGAAAGGGATATGAGATGGTCGGTTAGTCATATTGTCATGGGTTAAGTATTGTACCCTTTGTTGGGTCAAGGGAAAGGAAAGGAGGTTGATGATTAGTCACATCCATCTCGAATTATGCTTTGGCCCCTGCAAAGGGAGCTAGAGGTAGTACATGGATGATCTTATCATGCCCACATTAGATTGGATTTTGAGCCTGCTGAGCACTTAGCGAGGCAAAAGTGTTTCGGCAAAAATTATGGGCATGAATTTGAGAGTGGATGGTCGATTCATATCCACTTTGGATTATGGGCTTACCTCTAAGTAAAGGGCAAGAGTTGGCTAAGGAGCAGTCAAATAATGTGTATCCTGATAGTGCTTTGAAGGCCGAGCCATAAGCTTTGGACACTGGACACCCGACTCTATGTACCTAAACACATGTATTGTTTATATGAAGTTTCATTTGAGTCGATCGCATTACATGCTTCATATGGCAAGCAAAGACAAGGTTGCATGATTGAAAAACAAATTCATCAAAAGTAGAAAATAAAAAAGTCTATCTTATGAAAAAGTTTAAAGAAAATAAGAAAAAGAGTTTATTCTAGGATGAAAGAACGTCGTTACGCTTTCCATTTCATTTTTCTCTAGCTGTTCTCAGCTGGACGATGACAGTCCGTGGTCTATTTTATAACCAGTCTTCCCTCAAGCCACCTAGGCCCATTAGCACAAGGAGCGGTCTGTCCTCGTTGAGGGTTAAATGTCCTCTACCCATCGTCTTGTGGGGTTTTCATAAATTATTGGAGCTTTTTATTGAGGATTAGCTCTTCGATAATATATCGAAGGCGTCTGCATTTGTTTGTGTCGTTATCGCAGGTCTCGTGAAATCTACAGAATTTTCCAGACATCCTTTGGCTTTCAATGGACTTTCTCGGGATTGGTTTCCTATTCTGCTCCAAGACATGGGTGGCTATGTAGATGTGGTTGAATCATTCAGGTGTGTATATGTGTCAAATCTTGGGACTTTTAGTCGTCTCCAAGTATTCGAATTCTCATTTGGGGCGCTGTTGCAGCCTTTGCTCCAATTCTCATTCCAGTTCTGTTCAATCCATCATTGTTCCTGAAAATCGCTCCGAACTATTTCACGTAAATGTTGTTTTGAATTCCTTCGGCCTGGTGGACTGTTATATCTCCTTGTCTTGTCCGTAGAGTCTCCTCCTTGCAGAAGTACTGGGCCGCCTTAACGGAGATCTAAGGTAGAGGGAAGCTTCCTTGATAACCATTCTCCGATATCCATGTTGGGGTGATTCCACTTATCAAAGGTATTAAAACGATATTCTCCCAAGGGTTGCTCACCTTAGTCATTGCGTTATTGAATCTCTCTGTAGAATATCCTTGAGTGACTCCTCTAGCTCTTGGAATAAGTTAGATAAAGACATGACATCCCTTGGGCGAGCCTGTGCATCCTGATTTGCTCGATAAATTTCCTAGCTAGTGAGTCAAATTATAGGACAGACCTTGGTGCTAGTCGAGTAAACCACGTATTCGCTACTCCTTTTAGGGAAACGGGAATGCATTTGCATATGATGCCATCCGTTGCCCTAATAGAGTCCATATGCCATTTGTATTTCATGATGTGTTGTCTAGGTTCTATTGTTCCTGAGTATAAGGGCATCGATGGCATGTTGAATCTCCATGGGTATACTTCGTGCAAAACAACTTCTGTGAGAGGATTCCAACTAAGGAAAGTGCCCCGTTAATCGTCAATTTAGTTTTGGATTTTCCATACAAGCCATCGTACCATTGCAGTCAAATCTAGTCCTTGAATGGCTGTTAAGTTGTGGTAGTCATAGTCTACTCCTTATGGTTGGCTCAAAAAATGATCCATGTTTGTGCCTTATTGTCTACGCTCTTTTTACTTTAGAGGAATCGTTTGCCAAGCAACTCCATGTTCGTTCATTGGGGCAATTAAGCAGCAAACTCCCAATTTTCGACATCCTAGTCAGCCATAGTGCGCATAAGCTACACGCCATCACAAATCGAAGGCTTGAACCCCAGTGGATGGGTTCCGCATTTACCCCAAAGTGGGATCAATATTGACCCCTAAGGTGGGATCAGTACTGACTCTCATGCCTTGGTTGGTTTCGATTCTCAACTCTTGCCTTGACATCCCTACTTCATGTGCATTTGTCTATTGCCTTCTTCTCCTTTGGAAATGGCCAGAAGATGAAAAAATTCCCAATTTCGAGTATGGAGGAGTTAGCTCTCTCTTAGTCCTATGCCAGTGTTCAGCTGGTTCATCGAGCTCCAATTCGCCTTGATTATCTGTTCAGCTCTTCACAGCTATCCTATAATTTTTTCATCACTATTTCAATGTCAATCCTAGTGATGAGATTTGAGGGATTTTGGGTATACATAGGATCGTACTGTGGAGCTTCATCCAAAATTTGATGGTCAACGTTCTCTGCTCCGTCATTAGCTCTTAAGGAGTAGGTAGCTTTGTCTTTCTTGGGGGCCATTGAAGATAGCTTCCTATAGACTTTGTTCAACTCTTAGTAGTGAGGAAACTTTTTGAGAAGGAATTGGATCTCTTCTTTAGATTTTAGGCAATCCAATAATAGGCAATGATCCAAATAGCCTTAGAGTCGGTCTCTCAGTGAAAGCACCGAAGTGATTAAATCAGAAGTTGGCTAAACACCCAAAGATTATGTTGAGAACAAAAGTGAAGAAATGTAACATAAATATAAAAGAAAAATAGGAAAGAGAAGAAAACATTCATTTATAGTGGTTCGCCAAAGCAAGGACGATGTCCACTTTAAAGTTTAATTGCCAATTTACAATTTGAGGGAAGAAGTTCTTGGGATTCGACATGACCGCTGCACTTAGAATTTTAGAGTTACAAGAATATAAGAAATAATGGAACTAGGGTAAAAAAAGATCCCCAAAATTAAGGCTTTCCTTCCTATTATTTATAGAGGTATGGAGCCTAAAATCTCACACCAAATATCTCCAGGCGATAATTAAGATTTGGACCAGTTCTCCTTAAAAAGTAGACCCTATGTCACCAGTAACCAGGAGTCGTTAGTTGGAAAATTTCATTCGGGAGTCATCATTTTGGGAGTCATCACTGATCCCGAAGTTGGCCATATTGGTTGCCTTCGAATCTTCACCTCGGATCGTCTTGTGGTTAGCTTCGAGATTTCACATTTATTTCCAACAATAATAGCTTGTTTCGAAGTCGAAATGATGGAGTTTGTAGGAGAAAAAAGTTGCATATTTAGGAGTTCGTGGAGATCGCTAGAGAATTGCATTGAAACAACAAAACAACTTTAGAAGTAGGTTTTTGGCATCGAGCAAGACATGTAGGCAGAAGATGGGGTCCACCTAAGGGGGGATTGCGTGTCGGTATGGTTCCCCAAGAGTGAGGTCAATAGTGATCCCCAACCGGGGTGGATTATTGCTTGTCTTGGCTTTTTTGAGGAAGTTGAACTTGCTTGGAGTCCGACCTGAGAAATTTGGGCATTTACTTGGAGCTTGACATAAGATTTTCATGTTCTGAGTTTCCTTCGCTATTTAGAGTCACACCCAAGTTTTTTAAGTGTTTACTTCGAATCACTTGGAATCCATACTGGGTCGTGCCTCGGAATCAATACCAAGTCATGATTAGGGTTGTTTACGGATTGTTTGGGTCCACTTGGAGTTTTTCCCAATGCCATCCTACCACGAGTCTGACCTGAATTTTTTATGTGTTTGTTTTGTTTCAGCCCTTCCAAAAACTTGAGCTTCCAAATTTTCATCTTTTTTTGCTAATTTTTTGATATTTCTCCTTTTCTTTCTTTTTATGATGTTCCCAAAGTCCTTGGGTCATTTCTCCATCGTTTGCTCATCCGAGTTGATTACTTAGATCTATTCGAATACTGCCTATTCAAAAGGCTAGATGACAATAGTGATGATTGTTAAATTTTGCATGGCAAATTAATGAGGATGCTTCAAATTGAAATAGCTTTGCAAAATAATAGTGTGATTATAGAAGTTCTTTTGTAAAGCAAGAGAAGAGATTTTTATAAATGAATTTGAATTTTAGTATATGGATATGACTAAACTAAATTAAAATTTCTTTTTAGTCATAGGAAGTCTATGAAGATTTAATGAATTAAATATTTTTAGTGAAGGAAAGAGAATTACAGCGCTTAAAAACACATATGTAACATTTTACAAGGAATTAGCTTTCCTAGTTTATGTATTTCAAATATAAAAATTTGAATTGAAAAGATAAAATGAAATTGAATAATGGGATTTTATGATGAAAATAAAAGAAGTCTTTATATTGTTTTCCTATTCCTATTCTAAAAGGTTTGGACATGTCGAATATCTTGTGAACACCTTAAATAATTAGCATTTTAAACTATAAAAAGATGTTATATTTTAAAGGAATGTGAAATGTTGGTAGGAACTTATTTTCAATCTAGGAAGTAAAGATGAATGAGATTTTGTCTTGTGTGAAATAATATGTTGAGTTAAATATTTGTTTTATATTAATGGAGTTTGGTTAAAACAATGTTTATATTCTAGGGATGGCGAGTTAAAATTTAAATATTAAAGAAGAATCGGAATTTTTTTTTGAAAACATAATATAGACTTTTCTTTGAATTGAAAATTACGAGGAGGCAATTTCACTGAGGAGGGAAGTCTGTAACACACAAATTTCTAGGTCGATTAAAAAAAAAATAATGATTTAAATTAGAGAATTTATAACATTATTTTGGAATTTGTATTTATTTTATAAAAGATAATATGTTTTATAATGATTAATTCTAAATATTGTGAAATTAGAAAATGAAGGAATTTTCAAAGTGTAAGAAATCACTTTAAGATCATTAATTAGATTTTATTCCAATCTTTATAAATAAATGTAACTGATATTTAAATTGGTTTCTAAATTAAAAATATATATTTTTGGATTTTGTAGCGTTGCTTTTATTCTCAATTCCATGGTAAAAAAAGTTAAATCCTTAAAAATAGAATTAGAAGACATCAGGAGTTAAATAAAAAAGGATTTGTTAAAATAAATGAACGAATAATTGCTTAATGGGTTTGTTCCTTAACCCAAGCCCATTTAGCTAAAGAGAAAATCATCTTTCTCTTTTATTGTACGTTTATTGCATATGTAATAAATGAAAAATTAGAAAAACCAAATGTTATCTTCAAACCTCGATGAAATACTAGAAAATTAAAATAGGAAGAAATTGTTAGTAAATCTGGTATGATGAAAATAAATTTTCTTTACCCTTGTTTATCTTATAGACTTATTAATTTCAGTTATATAGTGTTTGATCTTAGTTTTTCCCTTCTTTTATTTGAGGTGTTCTAGAGTTTTGTTGAAATTGTTGAATTACAAGTGTTTAGCATTCTATTTCGAGGGATTCAAGGTGAGTTGCAAACTCATAAGGCCTATCACTAGTTTTATGAATTGCATGCCATTGATTTCTATAGCTGTAACGACCCATAAATTTTCGATGTTTCAATTTTGTGGTTTTAATAATATTTTATGAGTTAATATTGAAAGAAATAAAATGTTGCAATTTTATAATGGAATAATAACTAAATTTAAACTGAGACAATGTTAATACAAGTTAAGTGTCAACAATCTCAATGAAACTCCAATTCATTGTATCTAAACATGCTATGCTTGGTTATAAAACTAAATATAAGTAACAAATGTAAAATTTAGTTATTGTACAAAATAGATAGTTAATGGTAATTAAATAAGATCAATATGGTGTAAGGAATTGTAATATGTGTTGTATTAATGGTTACACTGATTTATAGTGGGATGTGAAAAGGTAATAAAATAATGTTGTTTTGATAATAAACATTTCTTAATGATTTTTAATTTCGTAACGGAAGAGTGAATGAGGATTTATGGAAAACATAAATTTATTTTTAAGTAAACAAGAGTATATATTAAACGAATTTATGATAATTAGATAATGCAGTGTTAATGGAAATTAATTAGTGTTATATATGGAATTTATACCTGGGTGGGTGAGTAGTAAACTTATAAATGGAAGAAGTAAGTAGGTGACCATTTATTTAGGTTATTTATTCATTTATTATGTTAAATAAAAAAAATTTGGGAATCAGATCTCAATTAAGGGAAATTAAGTTGTACGTTAATTTGAAATAAAATCTAGTAAATATTACATTAATATGGGATGTAGTACAAATGGTTAGGGATTGTCAAATTTGGTAAAAGGGATTTGACTTAGGAAATTTTGTTAATTGAGTTGAAAACCTTAATTAATACGCGTAATTGACAAGATTCACATTTTTAAGTATAACCGTTGATACAAATCTAAGATGTATATATAAATATTAATGTAATGAAATATGAAACAATGTTAACTAGGTTAGTTGAGTAATAATTGAGCGAATATTAAGTTGTAACCGAATAAAATTAAATTTATTGGAATTAATTTGCAATTAATTAGATTAATTGCAGTTGACATTTGAACACTGTATTTAATGAAATAATTGACACTAAAATTATATGTGAATTTTCTTTTAGCTATATTAAGTATCTAAGGGATTAAAAATGACAAAAATCTACTAGTTTATAATTTGTGTAGTTATGGTAGATGTGATTGGTCATTTGAAATAATAAATTCTATAAGATGTAATAAATGTTAATTTTAGTTATAAAATGAAAATTGTTTATTTATTTGAAATATAAAATTCAATAAGACTCGAATAACAAAGGTAAGATTTTAAAAAAAGTGGAATTTAATATTAAAATACTACGTTAATGAAAATTACGAAGAAAATTTGAGAATATTAATGCAATAGATACAAACCAATGTAAATTGCATCTTTTGATAACAATAGACTGGATAATAGAATGAAAGGAAATTAAATGAAATTTGGAAAATTTAATTTACAATTTCTAAATTCAATGAATTTGAGATAAACACTGAAATTTGTTAAATTTATCAACTTTAAATTGACTTTTAATTTGGTTAAAACATTGTAATTTGATTGATGAATATAAAGTGAAAAATCTGTCAATTTTAAGATTGAAATTTTAAATTGAATTTTTTTATTAATTATTAATTTATTTAATTAATAGAAAAATAGCCATCACTGACTCGGATTTCGACGAAACCAATTTCATCGGATCCATAACGGTGAATTATAATAGCGTTTCAAGTTTCGTAGCGATCAGACTTGTCGTTTGATCGTATGGACTCAAAACGCCTTGAAATTTATGCAATTTAAATCAATTGAAATCAATTTGGAAAATTTGAATTTAGCATAACTTCTTCATACGATGGAATTTGGATGTCAAACTTTTTCCATCGCATTTAAAATATTTTTAAACATATATTTTGATATATGGGTTGACCCTTTTCCGTTTCGGAATCGAAACGGGCTTTTCGGGTCAATTATCGTTCAAAACCCAAATCCAACCTAGCCCAATCTTTCTATTCTGTTTGCCTATATATATGTGGTTATAAACCCTAGGTCATTGCTTATCCCTCATTCTGAATGTACGATCTTCCTCATTCCACTGCAAACCCTAATCTTCCCAATCCAATTTCAATTTCAAAACAAAAAAAAAATTTGCGGATCTGCAGCAACTTCCGGTCGCACTTCGAGTTTCAGAGGCAAAAAAACGCTGCATCTACTTCAAGTTAGGAAGAAAGTTTCTCCGGTCGCTCCGGGTCGTTTTGGTAAAAACTCCAAGCAAGCACCAGGGAATTGAGGCGGTGGACCGAAGTTGAACCAGAAGTCGACTCAGGACCAGAATTTTCCAATCTTCTAATTTTCCTAACTTTTTCATACGAGCTCGGATTCATGCGCGGTTTGTTTTGCTGGGATCGTGTTAGAATTACAGACGTTTTGGCACTGTTTTGGATGGAGTTGGAGACTGTTGAAATTTTGGGTTTAAATTGGATTTAAATTCAATTTAAATTCAAAAGGTGAGTGTTTTAACCCACTCACAACTTCTAAGATTTCTTATATTGGTTAAATTGATTTATGATGTGTTTAAAATTTTATTTGTAACTGTTTGGCATATATTTCATCATTTTCTCAGTTAAATTGCATTCATTTAATTTACGCGTTATTTAATTCATTATTCATTTAAAACTGCCAGTTAATTGTTAATTAATTTATTCACTGCATTAAAACTGTCAGTTAAAATTTTAGAAAAATTATTATTGTATATAAGATGCTAGTTAAATTTATTTATTGTTGCATATAAGATACAGTTAAACAGTTATTTAATTCATTATTGGGAAATTAACTGTCAGTAATTAATTATTATTTATTGATGTGATTGTTTGAATTGGATGATAAATTGATGAATGTTTGATGATTGATATGATGGACGAACGGATGCTGTATTTATATTGTATAAACTACAAGTTATTTTGCATTTTCATTTCATTCGGGATTGCGGTTTGAAATGATATACAACCGCATTTTTATTTTTAAACTGCGGATTGAAATGATAAATATCCGTATCACTTGACCATAGGATAGAAAATCATATACATGCACCGCGGTATATATATAAAATTGTTTTTGAAATGATTTTCATGGTTTGGATAGGATACAGTTTAATAAATATTAAATTTGATATTTTATAAGTATTATTTTATATATACATATATAGTTAAATTTTTGAATTTAAGCTATGTATAAATCTGTTAAATAAAAATGAATAAGTTGAATAATGGAGTTTGATAATTTATATTATATGATTTAGTACAGGTTTAAGATATTGTATATATATGTAGGGTTTAAATGATTCAAATCAATTAAGATTGGAAGGTAAATCGGAAATTTATTTGGAATTGAGCTTAATTAAGAATTTAACTTCATAGGTTGATGTAGAATTTATTAACTTGAAATTTTAAAAGGCATGATATTTATAACTGAATTTTTATTCAAGATGGATTAAATGAATATTTCTAGTATAAATAAAATTGAAGGAAATATTTAGTTATAAGTAATTTGAGTTTTATTTAAAGGATTATGGATTTATTTTGCAAATATTTCAAAACTAAATAACAGGACAATAAATTATTGAATAGAAATTTCCAACCTTAGTTTTGAAATTGTTAAATACTCAAAGTTTGAAATATACCGAAATCGAAGTGTTTTATTGAAACTGAAAGTGAATCTAAATTTATGGGTTTAGACTAAAATTAAAGTGGATAAATGGTAAAGGCGTGGAAATTATTTATTTTATAAAGTAATTTAAAATAAACTAATTTACATACTGTTGAATATCTAAGCCATTTAAGTTTTGGAAGTTATGGTTTTAAAACTATGGATTTCAAAGTATTATGTTTGAAAATTATAATTCAAATATTTGGTTTCAAGGTATTATAAATTTTAAAAGTGGAATGATTTTGGAAAAGAAATGTATTTGAAATAAAAAAATGATATCATATTGATTTGGGTTTTAAAAGGAAATGATATCGTATTTATATGGTTTTGAAATGGATATTATATTCTGGTTTCGAAAGTATAATTATTTTTAAATGACCACGGTGTTATAATAACGTTTGGTTGTTAAAGAGACCGGGATCGGAAGTTGTCATACTCTCTGCCAACTCCGAAAACCACTTTAACAAACGTGTACACGGTGGAGATTCCAGAATGAAGTAGGCTGGTGGTGGCGTTTCGTGTAAGGTAAATACGTGGACCCGACTCCCATGAGTTGGCATAAGGTGGCTAAAACAGGAGCGATCGACGGGCCAAGGGGGTTAGCGCCCTTTATCGAATACTCCTCTTCGATACTATACTATGACTTTGGATTGATTCGGTGGCCACTTTTGATTTTGATTTTAGGGGGGAGTTTGTCCGAGGTGGGCGGTAGCTGCGGCTACGCGTTACCACCAGTCCGGAAGCGTAACTGGTATATCTACCCTGGATTGCCTAGTTGTGCCGTGTCACCTACCCTAGCGCGCCTTATGAGATTTTGTTTTGTACCATACCTATGGAGTTCCCTCTGATGACGCCCGGTACGGGGGAGATTACGGTACTGTATAGACTATGAGAATATATTTTGTGTTAAGGGCTATATGGGTAACCCCTTAACGCTATTTAAAAGTAAGTTTATTTTACAATTAGACATTATTATAATAGCGAAATATACTACGTAGTAAATAGTTTAACGGATCCTTAGGAGATGTAAATCCCGAGCATCTCTTGAGTTACTACACTCATATTTATTTATGTAGATCTAACTTACATAAGATCTTTTAGTTCCGACTCGAGTGTTTTGTCTTTTCAATTCGCTCGGGTCAGTCCGATCGTTTCAGGATCGAAGACTTTAGCTCTGTAGGACGAAGACGGAGATTTCTATTATTATTATTTATTATATTCCACTACACTCATATTGTTCCGCTGCATTGTTATTGGTATGTGTAACTCTGATATGTATTATATAAATATAATCAATATTTTTGTAAACAGATTTATAAACTGTATATTTGATTATTATATTTTATCCTTCCGCTGTGAGATTCTGTTTTCTTTTTATTTCTTTATTGTTTTTCTTATTTAACCCATAACAATCCACCCTTCCGTATGGTTTGAACCGGCACGTGTGTCGATTTAAAGTGTGTGAAAAGGCGGGATGTTACAATAGCAAATGCTTTTTAAATTGGGTAATTTATGTTTGTGATATGAACTCTTGAACCAATTACTGAATATTGCAAAAACCCTTATCATGTGATTTCTTGAATCTTCAAATTGTAGTGCACATGTGCTTGCATGGTTGCGAATTCAGTACCCTTGAAGCCAAAATCATCCGTCGTTTTAAAGCTATTGATTAACAGGCTGCCAGAGGGAAACCTGAAGCTGTAATAGCTCCAGGTTTCACTACCACTGGTAGACTGGTGGGGAACCACTGTTGCACTAGTGGCTCACACACTTGCAGCTATTTCAGCTCTAAGTGAAACCCAGGTTCACCCATTTTTTGCCTCTTTATCACCTCGTTTATTGTTGATCATTTCTTGAGCTATGCGCAGGATGGATTTCACCCTAGATAGGTGAGAGGGTGATACTAATAACTATAAAAATTTAATGCGGAAGTATATAAAATAATTGCAGTGCAGAAAATAGCAGAATAATAGCAGCACATATAATTGCAGAATATAAAAAACAGACATAGAACAACACAGATTTACCCAGCTTCGACAAAACTCTGCCTACGTGCTGCCCCCAAGGTTTCTACTAGAAATTAAGTAGCCAGACGCTTACACATGTAAACTCACGACACCCGCTATCGACTAACCTAACTCAACGCTCAAAACCCTGCCACAACTCAGCAACTGAGTTGTGAATTCTCAAACTACACTGCCGTAGTTCGTCCTTTAGTCAGTAGACCTTTACAAAAGTTTAAAAGTAAAATACAAAATAAAAAACAATTTTAAAATACAAAGCCCTAATTTATATTTCAGCCCATGTTTATACTAAAGGAAACTGGCCCAATAACGAAAGTTAAAAAATATGTTCCCCTTTTCTTTTTATTCCACGACCTTCTTTCCTTTGCGCTAAAAAATTGCTGCCTCTTTTCTTCTTTGATCTTAAATTAGGGCTTCTGGTAAATTGAAGATGCTGATTTCAGTTGCTTGATCGAATTCTGTTTCTGCATTCCTTGCTTTTGTTGATCGTTTGCTCTTTGATTTACTTTCGGCTGCTTCAATTCGTCGAGTTCGATTGATGCGTGAATTGGTACGTGAATGCCTTTTACTGATTATTGATTATTCTTGACTTTGATTCAAGTTGAATTATTTATTCCTCTCTATTGCTGCTTTAACTCAAATGTATTACTGCCTATGATGCAAATGGGTTTTATAAGGTTGAAAACCCTAAATTTTCATTTGAGTATATTTTTGAAATCATTTGATAATTTTAGTTTAGTCGTTCGATTAATGTTGAATGCTTGAGATTTATCTGACTTTTTCAATTTGTATATTTTTATTGCTTGATTATTACGGCGTGCAATTTCTCTGGATTTTGCTATTGACTTCGGCCATTTGAAATTTGTGATAATTTGAACTTGTTCAATTTTTGTTAACACATAACTTCGGTCACTTTGATTTGAATTTGTTTCTCTGATGATTTGTTGGCATTTAAATTTGAGAAGTGCTTGACTCTCTGACTTGTTCACTCACAGCTTCAAGAAAACTACATTGTGTTACCAAGGCTTAGATTTGAGTCGTTCGATTCTTTGCCTTGGTTTGAAACTGTAAAATTTCTCTTTGGTGGTTTCGTGTGTACTCATCATTTTCTGAACTGATGTTCTTTCATTTTATTTTGAACATTGACTTTGTTACTGCAACTGGTATTGTAGTATTATTCATAACTGCATTGTGTAGATGCCGTTTCACACATGTATATATGTATGGTTGCTTTGACTTCACTTGAGTTTGCACTGGTTATTGAGAGCCTGGACAGATTTGTTTGTTTTGGTCAAAAATGTGTTTAATTGGTAGTCCCGGTGTCATCCCCACTTGTATACATACATATATTTATGTATGTATATGGATGTGTGTTTATGGAGTCTGGTTTCATTTTGTATATGCACCTCTCTATTGCATATTTGTATCTTGTTCATGTCTATATTCATTTGTCAGGAGTTGTTTGTGTGCTTCATGGTTGATTTGGGTCTGGTCGCGTTTCACTTCACTGTTCACTGGCTTTGATCTTTGTTTCTCCTGATCAGTTCATTGAACATGTTACATTGATGTAATTCTGCATTTTGTTGTTGCTTCGAGCTAGTTTGCATTTTACTGGTTATCACTGCATATTGCTACTTGTATCAGTCCATGTCAGGGTTTGATACATTTTTTTCATGTGTGTTCATTTACATTGCTTGGAAAACATTTGTTTTTGTCGTGCATGCCTTTGATGCGGCTTGATATGATTGTTACTTTGGTCATTGCATTCATACTACATATTGTCGAGATTTGAGTTGAATTGCATCCCTGATAATCTTCATGTTTAGTTGCTGTGCACCACTTTCTGCCTTTTCGAACTGGTTCATTGTTGAGTTTTTGTTTATTCATGCTGGTGCTCGAATCACTTGATTTTGGTACTGCAATTGATTATATTGAGTGCACTTGTATCAAGTTGCACATTTCCATGAGTTTGTATTGTAAATGTCATGCATATGTGCATGTGTGCGGGTTCGTGTATACTTTGTGGAGTCTGGTCTAATTTCCACTGAAATGTTAAAATTTGAACTCTTCTGTTTCGCTGTTGGTCTTCATTCATGTTTTTCATTTCTAAATGCTTGCAAACTCCAGTGTGCATTTGTGTCTTCATGTTGACACTGTTGACATGTTTGGTTGTGTGGCCTGTTTTGACTGCTCACTGATGTAGCATATATATATATATATATATATATATATATATGTTGCTCCTCACTTTGTCATTGCAATTTAAGTTGCTTATGTGCTGTTCTGGTTTTTATGACTTATGCTTGACCATTTTATTGAACTTGTACATTTGGATTGATTTTTGGAATTGCACCTGAGTTGAGTCCAACTTATAGCTCGGGTTGACCTTGTGCTCATGTAGTGACTTTATTTTTATTGCACTTGAGTAGAACCTAGCTTTTGGTTGGGTTTGACCTTGTTCTCACCCGTTCCTACAATTTTATCAAGTGTATATTGGTGTGCATGGCCTTATGGCATGTACAGTGATATACTGTGCATGTAACAAGTTGTTCGTGTTTGATGAATTCAAAATTAAATGATGATGACCAACTCAAATAACTGAGGCAAATTATATTTTCAAACCACATTTTATTTCAAACTGCAAAAATATTTCTTTTTCAATTCTACTGCGTTAGTGTCTACTTTGTAGATAGCTCAGATGCTGGACACAAATTGGAGTTTGGTTGAAGAACAAATACGAGTGAATGAGTGATATGTAGTGAGGTGCTAATGTAAATGATAAATATATAGCGAGAAACTATGTTGTAATTTCAAGTGTTGTATACATAGTGAGAACTCAAATTTATACTATTAAAAATTGTAATAAATATTTGTTTGAATAAAATATTTATTTGAATTTAAATTCTTTGTTATTTATTTTATTCAGCAAATGTTTATTTAATTATGTGAAAAATAAAATAGTGCAATAACAATACATCTAAATGAATATATATACATATATATATGTTTATTATCATTAAACAAAAGTCATATACCAGCTTATTCAACAATCTTTCCCTTTTGATAACAACAAACATATGTTTAAGATTTTGAATATATTAAATGTATTTGATCATTCAATTTGCTCCCCTTATTTGAATGCTCCCTCTCTGTAACAAAGCTACCTCTTCATATATGCATGAGAATAAATAAAAATATGCAAATGAACCAAGAAGTAAATAGAAAATACAAAATAAAATATTTGACCTTTATTTGCCAAAATCTTAACTTTTCTCTCCCCATTTTGTTATCAGCAAAAGAGTAATAGTGTTAAAAAATAGAGATAAAGTGATAGACATTAACACAACATTAACACTCAATCGAGTATAAATATTAAATTTCAATAAAAAATCAAATAAAAATCATAAATACTCTATTAGGTGCATATTCCACTTTAGAATGATAGGGATGATGCAAAACTACATAGTTGTGTCTATTTGTGGTATATTTATATTAGGAATTTGAATATCTACTAACCATGCATAACCGTTAGGACTTTTAAATGAGATCAGTAGTATTCCAATTTTTTTTATAAAAAATGAATTTCAAGTATCTTCTAACCACGCATAACCGTGAGGACTTTTAAATGGGATTAGAATCAACTTGACTATTTAGTAATCAATTTTGATATACGTTCCATACACGCATAACTGAGAGGACTTTTAAACGAAAGTGAATACTTTGGATGTTTTTATTGCTAGAAATACAATAAATTGAAAGACGAATGATTTTCCATTTAAAATACCACATATTGACATACTATAATGGATTTTGATGAGTGATGGTCGTTAGAAATATGGTAGCAATAGAGATGGTCATGGAATTTTTACCCATCAAAAGTTATTATAAATCTTGTTTAAAGTTTTTTTAAAAGAAATTTACCAGATATACTATCTCTGTTATAATATATGATTAATATCAACACTTGTCACTTTTTCAATCATTATTTTTCTTTTCAATAATCAGTAGGGAGTCAGATTACTTAATGTAGTCATTTAAAATCAAATTCAAAGTTAATCAAATTTTCTAAAATGACTAATCTAAAACAAGGTCAACAATAACTATTTGCTAGAAGGGGTTTTATAAAAGAAAAAATGTCTGCTAATTGAAAATCAATTGAAATGAAAAATATGTAAATATTTTCTTTGAAAATGTGGTGCAGCTAATGAATGTCTCAGCATAAATCACGTTCGACTAGTAATTTTTCTATCAACTAGATTACCAGTGTAATCTGCATCCGAATTTTCCTTTGACTCAAGATTATCATTAGTTAGATGTTGTAGACCGGACCAGGAAGTTGCAACAAATATCTTAAAATCTTTTTACAGCTTCTAAAAGAAATTCTTTTGGATTTGAATTGAAGCTGTACCAATAAACAAACAGTGAATATGGAGTCAACGGTAAAATAACCAAATGCATCATCATCAATCAATAGAACACCATCATTATTCCAAAAAAAATTATGTGAAATAGTTCAAAGACTTTTGAGGTACTTATAGTGTTCTCGGCATAAAAAATATAGCTGGCCAACAATTTTGAATAAGTCAGAATCAAAATCAACATTCATTTCTTTATCACATAACTAGCTGTTTTAACTTAGATTATAGTGCAGATTTTCACATTTAATAAATCGTTCAAGATAGATGTACCATTACCTATTTTACCTTTACGATAGATTTTCGTTGTTGCCTATTGCGATTCTGCCACCTTTGTACTAGGCTAAGGAACTTTGAATTGTCACCCGTTTGTGCCTGGAACAACCAGAATCCAAATAACATGGTTGTTGTTTCCTTAGCCTGTCACCACACCTCCAGGAGAAAAGATTTTTGTGACCTATTTGTTTTTATAGGTCATGGTTGTTAGTGGCAAAAGATTTTGAAAAACATATTTGAGTAGACCCAAGGTTATTTATATTTGTTCCTTTTGGCACCCGAATTTGTTCGACTTTAATGGATTTTATATTCGTGCCTTTTGGAACCCAAATTAGAATTGTCTTTATGTTTTTGGGTCTATATCAACACTTTTTTTGATTGTGTCCAATTTTTCCATAAGTTGTGCACTTGTAATTGACTTTATTAATTTCACCTCTAATACGTTCAGGTTGATTATACCCAAGTCATTGTCTAACAGGATTAACAGTTTGTTTCCCTAATAACATTTTCAGTGATTTTTCTCCTTTGGAAAATTTTCCTAAAGTTGTAGACAATTGTTGGACTTGTGTTTTAAGAGATTCATTTTCATCCAACAATTGTGTATACTTTTTAATAGAATTTTCTCTCCTCGTGTATTCACTTTCTTTCAACATTAGAATTTCATTATCAAGCGATTTAATTTTAATTTCTAATTTTTTAATCTCTTCTTCAAATGATGGACACTTATCACACCTAAAGGTCTTGGTATGATAGTTTTTAACCAATTGATCAAGCCATTTATTTAAATCTATCAAAGTAACTCTTTTTGATTCAATTTACGTATTTCTCCCTAAGTCTTTTGAAACACCCATTTACTTCATGAAAATATATAAGTAATTCCGAATGAGTAAGTTTTGATACCTTGCTTGGCTCATCATCAACACTGTCAGTTATATCACCGTGAAGGCATAAATATGCTTTTTCGCTCTCACTGCCAGTGCCTTTATCATCTTCACCAGTTTCATCCCGAGTGACTATAAAACTTCTGCTTTTCTGTTTCTTTCCTTGGTCAAGTCGATTTTGATAACAATTGGGCTTGATGTGACCAGGTTTATTGCACTTGTGACAGATGATCTCCTGCTCTTCTTAGTTGTCTAGAACTTTAACTATTCTGCCTTTCAGTTGTTGATTTAGAGCTCGATTTCCGTATCTGCGATTCCACCTTTTTAATTTCTTTATTATCAGTGCTAATTCAGCTGCTCCATCATCATCATCACTTTCTGTTGTTCCTTTGAGAGCTATTGATTTCTTTCGTGCATTACCTCCTTCGCGTTCTTCCTTGAATTTCATTTCTAGCTCATAAGTGGTGTGATTTCGATAGCTTCTGATTTGCATACGGGATTGGAAAGTTGTCTAAACATCTCTTTGATATTTTCGTCTTTGGCCATTTTGAATTTCTCATATTCGCTACCGAGCATGGCAAGGAGAGACTCTTGACTTGAGATGTTCTTTCGTGAGTCACTTTAAGTGTGTGCCAGATTTCATATGCAGTTAGACAATGTGAGACATGATTAAATTCATTTTGATCCAATGAACATATAATAGAATTCATAACTTTAGCATTAGCATTCTGTGGTTTATTTTCTAGATCTGTCCATTGATCCACTGGTTTATCTATTTCTTGATTATCTACCATTATGTCCTATAACCCGTCTCAACAATATTCCAAGCATCAATGATTTTAGAAAAAATTTCATTCTATTTTTCCAGTAAGCATATTCACCATTGAACATTGATGGTCTAACTGTGGACTGACCCTCGGCAAAATCATTATTAAAAGAACCCATTTAAAAAAAAATTAAGACTACAATTTGTTTTTGAAAAATCAAAATTTTAAAATCAAAATTTGGCTTTTGTTCCTAGCTCTGATACCACTTGTAGGATCGATTTCACCCTAGAGGAGAGTGGATAGGGTGACACTAATAATAATAAAAGTTTTATAACATCTAGATATTTCGTGCCATTTGTATCCACATATGCCAGACTTGAATTGCTCAAAATATAAGATTGTTCATTTATATTTGGCAAAACTCAGCATATACAGTAAATAAATTAATCACAGAATCACAGACATAGAGTAATAACAATAAGCAATGGAAACAAATGAATAGTAGTTCATGAAGCTACTATATATATAACATATTTAAAACAAGATACAACAGAAGTCTCGAATACATAGAAGACTCAATACAATAGTCAAATAGCAAAATCTGAATATATCACTGGAGTCAGCTGAATAACTGAAAGGTGAGTCTCAAATGTTGTGACACTCAGTCTGACCCGAGCATAAAGAAAAACACAAAACACTTGAGTCAAGATAACATTCTTATATTAATAAATCCAACTCAAGTGAAATATCAACTGAAAAACAAGTAACTCAAAGGATGTTTGGGATACCATCTTATAAGGATCCGTGGAACTATCTACTATGTATTATAATACACTATTAATATGTCTATAGTAAAATAAAAGTATTAAAATAGCGTTAAGGCGTTACCCATATCCCCATTAACACATTTTATATGTTTCTACAGTCTACATAGTACCGTAATCTCCCTCCGTACAGTGGAGGCTGTTAGAGGGCACTCCATAGGTATGGTACAAAAAAAACTCGTAGTGGATTTGATATGGTAGGTGACATGGCATAACTAGGCAATGCCAGGTTAGAGATGTACCAATTACACTTCCAGTCTGTTGGTAACACATAGCCGTAGCTACCGCCCAACTCGTCCAAAACTCCTATAAAATCCAAGGGTGCACCCAATCAACCACAAAGTAATAGAATGGTATCGAAGAACTATGTTCGATCAGAGGAGCTACCTCACATGGTCCGTCAATTGCTCCAATTTAGCCACCTTAAGCTAACTTACGGGAGTCAGGTCCACGTATATACCTAATATAGGATCGTCGCCAACCATCCTACTTCATTCTGGAATCTCCACCACGTAAGTAGTTTTTAAAGTGGTTTTCGAAATTGGCAGAGAGTATGACAATCCGATCCCGGTCTCTTTAATAACCAAACATTATTATAATGCCATGGTAATTTCATTTCAAATAATTCAAATTTCAAAATCAAAATACCATATCCATTTCAAAACCATATCAATACGATATCATTAATCACTTAAAATATATCCTTTTCCAAAATAATAGCACTTTCAAAATTATAACACTTTCGAAGTTATAAAACATAGAAATTATAACACTTTGGAAATCATAACAATTTGAAATCATAATACTTTGGAAACCATAACAATTTACTCTTAAACAATTTAGATATTAATAATAGTATATATGATAAAATAGTTTATATAATAAAATAGTTTATATATTAGAATAATTATAAGTTAAAATAATTTATATTAAAATAATTTATATTAAAATAATTAGTATATTTAAATTTGTTTATATTAAAATAGTTCATATATTAAAATAACTTATAAAATAAATATTTATATATATATATATATATTAAAATGCTTTATATAATAAAATAGTTTCCTCAAGGTTCACAAATCAATTCAGATCAACCCAAATTCCAAAAATCCCATTTAAATCAAATCTCAGTTCTTCTATTTCAATTCAAACCTCAATAAACCGTTTTATATTGATTTCAAATATAGATTTGAACCACAAATTTAAGCAGATTCAATTCAATAGATTTCAAAGTTTTAAATATTCAAACATTTACAATAACTTAATTTTGGTAAATTCATTCATATTTTGAATTCAACTTTACCATTATTTAATATTGAAATATTCACTTGATCAATCCAATAACTTCTAAATTAAACTTTAAATTACCATTTAAATAAACTAATTATTCCCTTCAATTTATTAAAACTTGAAATATTCATTTAATCACTTTAAATTAAAATCAAGTTATAAAATCATATCTTAAAAATCTCAACTTCAATAAGTTTCAAATCAATTTTAATTAAATATAATTCTTAAAAAAATATGATTTCAAATCAATTTAAATTTAACTTGCCAACCTGAACTTTCTAAAATTATTATAAAAATCTATTTTTTAAATATAATTTCAATTAAATACTTAAACAAACTATATACTAAATAAATCAAACTTTATTAAATCAAATCTTATTTTAATTTTATTTTATATTATCTTATTTTATATATTTTAAAATAGTAAAATTATAAGTAAAATCCTAAAATCAATAAATTTCAAAACTGACTTATAAATTTAGAATTTCCAAAAGATATAGTTTTAAAAATCTAAACTTTTAAACATATATAAAATAACATTTACATACAATAAAATAAATATTTATAAAAAACCATATATATTTCTTATCAAAACCCTGGAAATCATTTTAATATATACACACACACGCGCACATACACACATCAAAGGTGTCTGTATATAAATTTCTATCCTATGGTCAAGTGATATGATATTTATCATTTCAATCCGCAATTTAGATATCTACGGGTATATATCATTTCAACTAACAATCCTATATTTAACGTCGATGAAAATTGCTTGAGTTTATCATGTCAACCCATAATGATTTTCTCCTATTCTACAAGATTGTTTGGGTATGTATCATTTCAACCCATAGGGAATTCTATATTAACAGGGAACTTACATAGTGGGAACAATTATGAATATAATATAACATATCAATAACGGGCATATATCATCAATAACAGATAAAATATAAATAACAGATCATGGTGTCGGATGTCACAGGTGTATAGTTATAGATACTGGCATATCATATATGGCAAATAATTAACAGTTCAATTTAGTAGCATATTTCGATTATCGTTTCAAATGAAATCAAATCTAATAAATATAAGAATGTTAATCGTGAGTGATTGCTCATCTTACGAGGCTAGAGATGAACGAGAATGAGATGAGTCAGAAATCCAAGCATGAATTCCAAAGCAAAGCAAGATTGGCACGAACTCGACGTACAGAGCTGATAACAGGAATCGATGAAAACAAATCAAATCAATTTTAGTATAAACTGAAAAATATAAAAATTATTACTTTATTATATATATATTGATATTTAATATAAGACAAATATTAAAATAAAATAAAAAATTCAAAATCATTATTCTTAAAACTCAAGTATTAAGAATCAAAGATATATACATTATACTTAAAACCAATACTTATACATATACTTATATAAACAGACAGATATATAGACTAATATATAAACATATGTATAATTTACATACTTATTATATTTTAGAACCAATAACTATAAAAATCCATATAACTTAATTCATTATTACATGTATTGGAACTCAGCAGATCTAATTTATACAACAAACAAATTGGTACATATAACATATATAACCTGTAACTATTATAAACTTACATCATAAGCAAAAATAAATATATAATATATATAAAACTAGAGATCAAAAATAGGTACCAGCTTTAATATATGTACTTGTATATATAACTAACAAAGAGACCCTTTATAAACTTGTATATACGATAACATATAAAAGAGAAATTATCTAAAAGATTTTCAACTTATATATCATTTTATGTATGTACATTTTAAAACAAAAATCAAGCATATATATAACTAAATATGTAAGTATATACATTTATAAAAGCTTATATGTATAAGAACCCCATAAGCTTACTCTGTAAACTATAGATTATATACACACTTAAATATACTTAATAAGTTAATACAACATATAATAACCACTTATATACTATATATAAAACAGAACTCATATATACATATACTTACATAAACACACACATACCAACAGATGAAATAAATGTTTATATATATACCTTAATATATTTATCAACCAGAGAGGTTCGGTTGGAAGATGGTGAGGTGGGGCTACTGATGTAGAGCACTGTGTGAAAGGTGAGCACAAGGCCTCAGCAGATTTGGGTTTGAGTGATAGGTGGCCTCGTTGGTGACGGTGGGGTGACGGGTGTGTTCGGGTGCTGTTAGGTTGTTCAGGAGGAGGAGCGAAGCCGGGAGGAGCTGGTGGCAATGAGTCACGGCTAGCTGAAGTCATGTGGGGGGAAGGTGTTGCGATGGTTGGTGAGGCAATGGCACGCACGGTCAGTGAAAGGCGGCTCGGGTATGTTGGTTCCACGGCTTGAAGGAGTCGCATGGGATTGGACACTTGAAACTTGCAGGTAAAGTAAAAGGGAAGAGGAGGGTTTTGATAGCAAGGCAGGGACAGTGAGGGTTCAGGCACGCAAGGAAAGAAAGGAGGAGAGAAGCAAAATGAGCCACAGGGGAAATGATGAACAGAGCTTTATGAAATGAAAATAAATTTTCTTTTTTTCTTTTCAGAACAAACCAAAAAGGTAGAGCAAACTAACCAGCAAAAATAAAAATCAACAAGGATTTGAAAAGGCAGGGAATATAGAAAGGTGGCGACCAGTTACTACCTCACCAGTGAACCAATGAATGGATAAGAAATCCAAAAGGCTTGGTTGCAAAACCGATACGCTAGGCATTTCGCAGATTGCACCGCACACTAGACTCCGAAATTGACAATTGAATATACCGTAGAGATCAGCACAACGAGACGATCAAAACGGTCTACAGATAGCAGTGGCACGACCATCCTATCAAATGTCAATATTAGGTACCGAAATGCTGCTAAAATGACGAAAGTAAGATAAACGGAGCAATAACAGTCTAAATTTGATGAAACGAAAGATGACGCCTTACTCAAAAGATGATTACAAATTTATTATATAAAAATATTCAGGTTTGAGAAATATTTTATTATCATCAAATATTAACTGATTTTAATTTAAATTAAATTACACAAAAAATAAACTTCCATATTATCTGATGAAAACTTACCGTTTGCTATGTTTATATAGACGTATTCCAAATATCCAATTTTTATTTCCAATTTCAATTATTTAGTATTTCATAAAATTTCAGTTATTTACGTTATGAAAACCATTAAAAATTTACGGGTCGTTACACTCTCCCCTGTAGGATCTAGATTAACCCTAGAGGGGAGGTGAATAGGGTTAATGCAAATTTTCTCGAATTAAATGCAAAAACAAACTGCAGAAAAGTAAATATGCTGAAAAGTAGATCACACACAAAATTTATCCAGCTTCGGCAACCCCTGCCTACTGCTGCATTCCCAGATTTCTATTAGAATTAAACAGTCTCCCACTTACAAACACTCTAACAGACTCGCAAACCCTGCTACCGCCTATAGAGTTTTGCAAACTCGCAAACCCTGCTTACTGAATTAATCCTAACTAGACAATCTGACACAACCTAAATCCTAGGTGGTGATTTACCAAGTTTTGATTAAAAAAACAGACTTAAAAAAATAAAATAAGAGCAAAAATAACCAAAAACTTGAGTGCAACTTTCTTTTTTCTTTTGTCCTTAAACAAACAACCCGACCCAATAGAAAAACACGGCCACTTCCCTCTTGATGCAATTTAGGGTTCTGAAAAATGACGGCTTTCGTTCCTCTTTGCAACTGAAATTAGGGCTTCTGATAATTCAGCCCGAGCCACTTTTAGTTCCTTCGTTCGTTTATGGTGGCCGTTCCTCTTGCAATTCAATTAGGGCTTTCGTCCTTTTAACCAAATTAGGGCTTTGAAATAATATTTGAAGCCGTGCCTTTGTTGATCGATTAATGGATATTTCTATGTGCTTCGTTCTCTGTTGTTCGCTCTTGGCCGCTTCTATTTGATCGAGTTCACTGTTTCCTTCGGTATCTAATTTCCCTGTTTGTGCTTTTCTGATTTTCGTGCTCGAACTCGATGATTATATGCCGATGATGATTGTTGCAATTTATAGGATTTGTAACCCTTGAGTTTCGTTCGTATAAAATATGTTTGAATTTGTCTTGGCCGATTGATGTTGCTTGGATGCTCGTGATTATTTCTGACTTGTTCGTAATCGTATATTCTTCGTTACTTGAATTCCACGACATTGATTTCGACTCCTTGGTCATCACGTTGTTGACTACGGCTTTGATTTCCTTTTTCTGTTGACTTGTTTGATTAAAAACACGGCTTTGACTTGGTCAACTCCTTGATTGCCACTGCTTCAACTCCGATCATTTTTCTGTTGACTGGCATTGATACTGCCATATTGATTCCTATGTTGTTTGCATTTATTTCATTCATGTATCTGCTGGCTTGACTCTGTTTTTGCTGTAGTCGAGTTGTATCCATTGTTTACTTTGAGCATGTTGCAGTGTTCATTCGTGTTGTATTTTCCTGCTCGGCCTTGTGGCACTGCTTACTGTCATGTTCGCTGTGTCACTTGTATACTGAGTATGGCTGAGTCTTTGGATTTGTGCATCACCATACATCCGTTGCAATCCATTTGTTTGCTTGTACATACCACTTGCTTTTGTTCATTCCACTGGTATACCATGTGCATTACTTGACTTGTTGTATTGTCATTGCATCTTTGCACTGTGTTTTTGATGTTGGCCTTCATTTTTGAAACTCTGTTTTGTACCGAGTCTTGATATCATTTGCTTCTACACGCTTGTAGTTGTGTAGTTGCACTGCACTGTTGCCTTGAGTAGTTGTTGACTGCATCACCATATATCAGTTATACTTGTTGCAGTCATGTCCACTGCCCTGTCCTATTGCACATGCTTACAATTGAGTTGAGTTATTCTTGAGTATGATATTTGGTCGTACTGATCATATGGTCATGTTGCCTTCAGTTGCTTGTATATATGTATTAGCTTGTTGCCGTTGACTAGTGCATGAGTTGAAGTCTGTGCACTGACTTGTGCTTCTGGCTTCACTTCTGATCTGATGCACTCGAGTATGTACTGCATATTTTGTTTGCTATGACTTCATATAGTAGCTGAAATTGCTCGAGTTGCTTGATAACATCTATTTTGTTGATCGAACTTGTCTGGAGCTTCTTGTCTGGTTTGATTGCTTTATAGCCTGGAGTCGTTGTCTTCACTGCAACCATATTATTATTGCACATTTATATTGACTACGGGTTGCATTGTTTTATTATGATTTGTACATTGAGTTGAATCCAGTATAAATGCTCGGGTTTGACCTTGTGCTCATGTCGAGATTTTATTTATATTGCACCTGAGTTGAGCCCGTCCTTTTATTTTTGGTTTGACCTTGTGCTCACATGTCCCTGTAACATTATCAAGTGTATATCGGTGTGCACGGCCTTGTGGCATGTACAGTGATACACTGTGCATGTCACATTGTTCGTGTATGATAAATTCAAATGTAAATGATGACGAACAACCCAAATAACTGAAGCAACTATTTTCAAAATTTATATTTTATTTTATATTGCAAAAATATTTCTTTTTCAATTTTACTGTGTTAGTGAATATTTTTGCAGATTGCTCAGATGTTGGATTCTAACTGGAATGAAGTTGAAGATAAACTACGAGTGTGAGTGATATGTAGTGAGGAATTTATATAAATTGAATTGTGATGTAATTAGAATCAAAATTGTATATGTATAGCGGGAGCTTGAATTTGTACTATTCAAAATTGTAATAAATATTTGTTTGAATAAAATTTCTGTTCGAACTCAAATTCTGTGTATTTAATTTTATTCAGCAAATATTTATTTAATCTATGAAAAATAAAATAGTACATTAACAAATACATTTAAACGAATGTATATATGTTTATTATCATCAAACAAAAATCATACAAGCGCATATTCAACAATCTCCCCCTTTTGATGATAACAAACATATACTTAAGATTTTGACTGTGTTAAATGTATTTGATCAATGACATACTTTAATTGCTCCCCCTATTTAAATGCTTCCTCTCTACATGATGCTCCCCCTATATATATGCATACAAATAGAAATATACAAATGAGCCTAGATGCAAATGGAAAATTATTTGACCTTTGCTTGATTTTATTTGACAAAATCTTAACTTTTCTCTCCCCCTTTGGTTATCAGCAAAAGAATAATAGTGTTAGAGAAAATAGAGTGAAAGTGATCGATATTAATCCAAAATTAAAACTCAATTTGAATATAAATATTAAACTTCAATAAAAATCAAACAAAAATCATAACTACCCTTGTTAGGTGCATATTCCACTTTTAGAATGATGGAAATGATGTTCTCATATAAAATCATACAGTTGTATCTACTTGTGGTACATTTATATCAGGAATTTGAATATCTACTAATCATGCATAACCGTTAGGACTTTTAAATGAGATTGGTAGTATTCCAAATTAATTTTAAAAATGAATTCAAGTATCTTCTAACCATGCATGACCGTGAGGACTTTTAAATGGGATTAGAATCAACTTGTTTATTTAATAAATCAATTTTGATATGCGTTCCATACATGCATAACCGTAAGGACTTTTAAATGAGCATGGAAGCACATAACAAATTCCAAGTAATTCACCCATGCATAACCGTGAAGACTTTTAAATGAGAGTGAATACTTTGGTATTTATTTATTTTTACTTAAAAATGTAAAATGAAAAACGAATGATCCCTGATTATAGTACCACATATCGACAAACTATATTGAATTTTTTATAAACAATGGTCGATAGAAATATGATAGAAATAGAAATGGTCATGGAATCTTTACCCAACAAAAAGTTTTTATAACTCTTGTTTGAATTCCTAAAGAAATTTTCCAAATATACTGTCTTGAGTAATGTACATTAAATATCAATACTTATCACCTTTTCAATCACTATTTATCTTTTTGATAATTAGTAGGGAGTCGGATTAGTCAAAATTTGTCATTTAAAATCAATTTTTTTTTTTCAAAATGACTAATCTGAAAATAGGGTCAAAAAATGATTTTCTCGAAGGGGTTATATGAGGAAAAATTTCTGCCATTTGAAAATTATTTGTAATGAAAAATATGCAGATATTTTCTTTAAAAAACGATGCAGTTACTAAATGTCTCACCATAAATCACGTTCAACTAGTAAGTTTTTTGTCAACTAGATTACCAGTGTGATCTGCATCTGAATTTCTCTTTCACTTCAAAACATCACTAATTAAATTTGATAGACCAGACCATGAAGCGTGCATAAAAACTCAAACAGCATTTTAAATGGCATTCTCTTGAATTTGGATTGAAGCTGTGTAAATAATCAGAAACTGTGAATATAGAGTTAGTCGTATTATAACCTAATTTATTATCATCCAACAAAACACTATGTTAAATCCAAACATATATGTATGAAGTAATTCAAAAAATAGTGTTTTTGGCATAGATATAATTGGCCAACTATGTTGAACAAGTCAGAATCAAAATCATCATCTCTTCGCCATCTCAATATTGGCTGATTTTAATTCAGGCTATGGTGCAGATCATCACATTTAATATATCGTTCAAATAGATATACCATTACCTGTTTTACCTTTACGATATTTTTTGTTGTTATCAATTGTGATTCTATCACCTTTATAATAGGCTAAGGAACTTTGCTTTGTCGCCCGTTGTGTTTCTGTAACAGCCAAAAATCCAGAGACCACTGTTGTTGTTTCTTAGCCTGCCACCACACCTACACGGGAAAAGTTTTTTTTTGACCTATTTGTTTTTATAGGTCCATGATTGTTAGTGGCAGTATATTCTGAAAGATAACTTTGGGGAGACCCAAAACTATTTATATATGTTCCTTTCAGCATCCAGATTTGTTTTGTCCTTTCATTCTTGTTCCAATAGACATGAAATTTGTTTGTAGAATTCTTAGGAGTCCAAACTTGTATAAATTTTGTGTTCTTGTTCCTATGACTACAATTTTCAACACGATGTCCAATTATTTCCCATCTAGCAAAGACACTCTTACCTTTTGCATTATCATCAGCTTGTGTTTTCCCAAAGCCTAGTCATTTTCTGTTGTTAGCAAAAATTTGATTTTCCAATAACATGTTGAATGATTTTTCTCCTCTTGAAAAGTTATTCAGAGATTTCTCAAGATTTTGGACTTTGGTTTTTAGTGTTGTGTTTTCAGTTACAAGTGAGCTGCATCTATTTATAAAATCCTTTTTCCTAGTGTCAATGGTTTCCTTAAGACTCAAGTTTTCTTTTTCAAGATTCTCAAAGCTATTCTTAAGTCTTGATAATTCTGAATCTAAAATTTTATATTTTTTACAATCTAGGTTTTGAATATTTTCAAGTTCAGTTTCTAACCTAGAATTTTCATGGACAAGTTCTCTCCTATCAAATTTCAGTTTTTCAATTTTAGGTTCAAGAGTATCAACTATTTTAGTAAGATCACAACACATCAAAGCAAGTTCTTTATAAGAATAGTCACCTCCCTCACTAGATTCCTCTGAGCTTGCTTCTGAATCTGATTTTGCCATAAGACACAAATTAGCCTCCTCTGAGCTATTATTCGAAACTTCCTCTCCTTCTTCATCATCCCAAGTCGCTGCAAAGGTCTTCTTCTTCTTTTTCTTTCCTTTGTTGTTTTTGAGAATTGGGCATTTTTGTTTGAAGTGGCCAGGTTTCTTGCAGTTAAAGCACGTCAGTTCATTATCGGAACTGTCAGAATCTTTTGACCTATTACCACTTGTTTTCTTCTTGCGTGGCCTGAATATTGACCATTTTCTAAGATTATTGACAGCCATTGCAAGCCCTTCAATTGGATCTTCTTCTTCTTCATCGCTCTCTTCTTTGCTCTTTAAGGCAATCGTCTTCTTCTTTGATTCGGAGTTGTTGCGTTCCTCCTTTGCTTTTAGCTCAAGCTCATATGTCATCAAGTTGCCGATCAACTCCTCCATGCTTAGTTTACTAAGATCTTTCGATTCTTGTATTGCCGTGACTTTTGCCTCAAAACTCATCGGTAAGACTCGTTGCACCTTCCTCACAAGCTCTCTCAGTGAATACCTTCCCAAGCGCTCTAGCATTGTACACCAAAGTTGAAAAGCATCCAAACATGTCCTTTATGCTCTCGCCTTTGTCCATCACAAAGTTCTCGTATTCATTGCTGAATAGGGCTAGACGAGATTCCTTGACTTGAGAAGTTCCTTCATGTGTCACCTCCAAGGTATGCCAAATTTCCTGTGCAGTTTTACAATGAAAAATTCTATTAAATTCAGTCTTATCCAGAGCACATATCCAAGCATTCATGGCTTTAGAATTTGTAATTTTTAATTTCTTATCGTTAGCATCCCACCTATCCTTAGGTTTAGGAATTTCAGTATCACCAACAGTTATAGTGGGAGAATTATAGCCAGTTTCAATAATGTCTCAAACATCATAATCAACAAAACTAAGATAAATACCCATCCTAACTTTCCAATAAGCATAATCATTCCCATTAAACATGGGTGGCCTAGCAATAGATTGCCCCTCAGAAAAAGCATTATTTGATGGATTCATGACTCTAGTGTTAAAGAAAAATACCAGGCTCTTATACCACTTGTAGGATATAGATTAACCCTAGAAGGGGGGGGGGGTGAATAGGGTTAATGCAAATTTTCTCAAATTAAACGCAAAAACAAACTGCAGAAAAGTAAATATGCTGAAAAGTAATCGCACACAAAATTTACCCAGCTTCGGCAACCCCTGCCTACTGCTGCATTCCCAGATTTCTATTAGAATTAAACAGTCTCCCGCTTACAAACACTCTTACAGACTCGCAAACCCTGCTACCACCTATAGAGTTTTGCAAACTCGCAAACCCTGCTACCTCCTATAAAGTTTTGCAAACTCGCAAACCCTGCTTACTAAACTAATCCTAACTAGACAATCTGACACAACCTAAATCCTAGGTGGTGATTTGCCAAGTTTTCATTAAAAAAACACTTAAAAAAAATAAGAGCAAAAATAACCAAAAACTTGAGTGCAACTTTCTTTTTTCTTTTGCCCTTAAACAAACAACCCGACCCAATAGAAAAACACGGCCACTTCCCTCTTGATGCAATTTAGGTTTCTGAAAAATGGCGGCTTTCGTTCCTCTTTGCAACTGAAATTAGGGCTTCTGATAATTTAGCCCGAACCACTTTTAGTTCCTTCGTTCTTTTATGGTGGCCGTTCCTCTTGCAATTCAATTAGGGCTTTCGTCCTTTTAACTAAATTAGGGCTTTGAAATAATATTTGAAGCCGTGCCTTTGTTGATCGATTAATGGATATTTCCGTGTGCTTCGTTCTCTGTTGTTCGCTCTTGGCCGCTTCTATTTGATCGAGTTCACTGTTTGCTTCGGTATGTAATTTCCCTGTTTGTGCTTTTCTGATTTTCGTACTCGAACTCAATGATTATATGCCGATGATGACTGTTGCAATTTATAGGATTTGCAACTCTTGAGTTTCGTTCGTATAAAATATGTTTGAATTTGTCCTGGCCGATTGATGTTGCTTGGATGCTCGTGATTATTTCTGACTTGTTCGTAATCGTATATTCTTCGTTACTTGAATTCCACGGCATTGATTTCGACTCCTTGGTCATCACGTTGTTGACTACGACTTTGATTTCCTTTTTCTGTTGACTTGTTTGATTAAAAACACGGCTTTGACTTGGTCGACTCCTTGGTTGCCATTGCTTCGGCTCCGATCATTTTTCTGTTTATTGACATTGATACTGCCATATTGATGCCTCTGTTGTTTGCATTTACTTCATTCATGTATCTGCTGGCTTGACTCTATTTTTGCTGTAGTCGAGTTGTATCCAGTGTTTACTTTGAGCATGTTGCAGTATTCATTCGTGTGGTATTTGCCTGTTCGGTCTTATGGCACTGCTTACTGTCATGTTCACTGTGTCACTTGTATACTGAGTATTGCTAAGTCTTTGGATTTGTGCATCACCATACATCTGTTATAATCCATTTGTTTGTTTGTATATACCACTTGCTTTTGTTCATTCCACTGGTATACCTGGTGCATTACTTGACTTGTTGTATTGTCATTGCATCTTTGCACTGTGTTTTTGATGTTGGCCTTCATTTTTGAAACTCTGTTTTGTACTGAGTCTTGATATCATTTGCTTCTACACGCTTGTAGTTGTGTAGTTGCACTGCACTGTTGCCTTGAGTAGTTGTTGACTGCATCACCATATATCAGTTATACTTGTTGCAGTCCTGTCCACTGCCCTGTCCTGTTGCACATGCTTACAATTGAATTGAGTTATTCTTGAGTATGATACTTGGTCGTACTGATCATATGGTCATGTTGCCTTCAGTTGCTTGTATATATGTATTAGCTTGTTGCCGTTGACTAGTGCATGAGTTGAAGTCTGTGCACTGACTTGTGCTTCTGGCTTCACTTCTGATCTGATGCACTCGAGTATGTACTGCATATTTTGTTTGCTATGACTTCATATAGCAGCTGAAATTGCTCGAGTTGCTTGATAACATCTATTTTGTTGATCGAAATTGTCTGGAGCTTCTTGTTTGGTTTGATTGCTTTACAGCCTCGAGTCATTGTCTTCACTGCAACCATATTATTATTGCACATTTATATTGACTACGGGTTGCACTGTTTTATTATGATTTGTACATTAAGTTGAATCCAGTTTAAACGCTCGGGTTTGACCTTGTGCTCATATCGATATTTTATTTATCTTGCACCTGAGTTGAACCCGTCCTTTTATTTTGGGTTTGACCTTGTGCTCACCTGTCCCTGTAACATTATCAAGTGTATATCGTTGTGCACGGCCTTGTGGCATGTATAGTGATACACTGTGCATGTCACATTGTTCGCGTATGATAAATTCAAATGTAAATGATGACTAACAACCCAAATAACTGAGGCAACTATTTTCAAAATTAATATTTTATTTTATATTGCAAAAAATATTTCTTTTTCAATTTTACTGTGTTAGTGAATATTTTTGCAGATTGCTCAGATGTTGGATTCTAACTGGAATAAAGTTGAAGATAAACTACGAGTGTGAGTGATATGTAGTGAGGAATTTATGTAAATTGAATTGTGATGTAATTAGAATCAAAATTGTATATGTATAGCGGGAGCTTGAATTTGTACTATTCAAAATTGTAATAAATATTTGTTTGAATAAAATTTCTGTTCGAACTCAAATTCTATGTATTTAATTTTATTCAGCAAATATTTATTTAATCTATGAAAAATAAAATAGTACATTAACAAATACATTTAAACGAATGTATATATGTTTATTATCATCAAACAAAAATCATACAAGCGCATATTCAACAATCTCCCCCTTTTGATGATAACAAACATATACTTAAGATTTTGACTGTGTTAAATGTATTTGATCAATGATATACTTTAATTGCTCCCCCTATTTAAATGCTTCCTCTCTACATGATGCTCCCCCTACATATATGCATACAAATAGAAATATACAAATGAGCCTAGATGCAAATGGAAAATTATATGACCTTTGCTTCATTTTATTTGACAAAATCTTAACTTTTCTCTCCCCCTTTTGTTATCAGCAAAAGAATAATAGTGTTAGAGAAAATAGAGATAAAGTGATCGACATTAATCCAACATTAAAACTCAATTTGAATATAAATATTAAACTTTAATAAAAATCAAACAAAAATCATAACTACCCTTGTTAGGCGCATATTCCACTTTTAGAATGATGGAAATGATGTTCTCATATAAAATCATACAGTTGTATCTACTTATGGTACACTTATATCAGGAATTTGAATATATACTAATCATGCATAACCGTTAGGACTTTTAAATAAGATTAGTAGTATTCCAATTTAATTTTAAAAATGAATTCAAGTATCTTCTAACCACGCATGACCGTGAGGACTTTTAAATGGGATTAGAATCAACTTGTTTATTTAATAAATCAATTTTGATATGCGTTCCATATATGCATAACCGTAAGGACTTTTAAATGAGCATGGAAGCACATAACAAATTCCAAGTAATTCACCCATGCATAACCGTGAGGACTTTTAAATGAGAGTGAATACTTTGGTATTTATTTATTTTTACTTAAAAATGTAAAATGAAAAATGAATGATCCCTGATTATAGTACCACATATCGACAAACTATATTGAATTTTTGATAAACAATGGTCGATAGAAATATGATAGAAATATAAATGGTCATGGAATCTTTACCCAACAAAAAGTTTTTATAACTCTTGTCTGATTTCCTAAAGAAATTTTCCAAATATATTGTCTTGAGTAATGTATGTTAAATATCGACACTTATCACCTTTTCAATCACTATTTATCTTTTTGATAATTAGTAGGGAGTTGGATTAGTCAAAATTTGTCATTTAAAATCAAATAATTTTTTTTTCAAAATGACTAATCTGAAAATAGAGTCAAAAAATGATTTTCTCGAAGGGGTTATATGAGAAAAAATTTCTGCCATTTGAAAATTATTTGTAATGAAAAATATGCAGATATTTTCTTGGAAAAATGATGCAGTTACTAAATGTCTCACCGTAAATCACGTTCAACTAGTAAATTTTCTGTCAACTAGATTACCAGTATGATCTGCATATGAATTTCTCTTTCACTTCAAAACATCACTAATTAAATTTGATAGACCAGACCATGAAGTGTGCATAAAAACTCAAACAGCATTTTAAATGGCATTCTCTTGAATTTGGATTGAAGCTGTGTAAATAATCAGAAACTGTGAATATAGAGTTAGCCGTGTTATAACCTAATGTATTATCATCCAACAAAACACTATGTTTAATCCAAACATATATGTATGAAGTAATTCAAAGAATAGTGTTTTTGGCATAGATATAATTGGCCAACTATGTTGCACAAGTCAGAATCAAAATCATCATCTCTTCACCATCTCAATATTGGCTGATTTTAATTCAGGCTATGGTGCAGATCATCACATTTAATATATCGTTCAAATAGATATACCATTACCTGTTTTACCTTTACGATATTTTTCGTTGTTATCCATTGTGATTCTGTCACCTTTATAATAGGCTAAGGAACTTTTCTTTGTCGCCCGTTGTGTTTCTGGAACAGCCAAAAATCCAGAGACCACTGTTGTTGTTTCTTAGCCTGCCACCACATCTACATGGGAAAAGTTTTTTGTGACCTATTTGTTTTTATAGGTCCATGATTGTTAGTGGCAGAATATTTTGAAAGACAACTTTGAGGAGACCCAAAACTATTTATATATGTTCCTTTCGGCACCCAGATTTGTTTTGTCCTTTCATTCTTGTTCCAATAGACATGAAATTTGTTTGTAGAATTCTTAGGAGTCCAAACTTGTATAAATTTTGTGTTCTTGTTCCTATGACTACAATTTTCAACACGATGTCCAATTATTTCACATCTAGCAAAGACACTCTTACCTTTTGCATTATCATCAGCTTGTGTTTTCTCAAAGCCTAGTCCTTTTCTGTTGTTAGCAAAAATTTGATTTCCCAATAACATGTTGAATGATTTTTCTCCTCTTGAAAAGTTATTAAGAGATTTCTCAAGATTTTGGACTTTGGTTTTTAGTGTTGTGTTTTCAGTTACAAGTGAGGTGCATCTAATTATAAAATCCTTTTTCCTAGTGCCAATGGTTTCCTTAAGACTCAAGTTTTCTTTTTCAAGATTCTCAAAGCTATTCTTAAGTCTTGATAATTCTGAATCTAAAATTTTACATTTTTTACAGTCTAGGTTTTGAATATTTTCAAGTTTAGTTTCTAACCTAGAATTTTCATGGACAAGTTCTCTCCTATCAGATTTCAGTTTTTCAATTTTAGATTCAAGAGTATCAACTATTTTAGTAAGATCACAACACATCAAAGCAAGTTCTTTATAAGAATAGTCACCTCCCTCACTAGATTCCTCTGAGCTTGCTTCTCAATCTGATTTTTCCATAAGACACAAATTTGCCTCCTCTGAGCTATTATTCGAAACTTCCCCTCCTTCTTCATCATCCCAAGTCACTGCAAAGGCCTTCTTCTTCTTTTTCTTTCATTTTTTGTTTTTGAGAAGTGGGCATTGTTGTTTGAAGTGGTCAGGTTTCTTGCAGTTAAAGCACGTCAGTTCATTATCGGAATTGTCAAAATCTTTTGACCTATTACCACTTGTTTTCTTCTTGCGTGGCCTGAATCTTGACCATTTTCTAAGATTATTGACAGCCATTGCAAGCTCTTCAATTGGATCTTCTTCTTTTTCATCGCTCTCTTCTTTTCTCTTTAAGGCAATCGTCTTCTTCTTTGATTCGGAGTTGTTGCGTTCCTCCTTTGCTTTTAGCTCAAGCTCATATGTCATCAAGTTGCCGATCAACTCCTCCATGCTTAGTTTACTCAGATCTTTTGATTCTTGTATTGTTGTGACTTTTGCCTCAAAACTCATCTGTAAGACTCGTAGCACCTTCCTCACAAGCTCTAGCTCAGTGAATACCTTCCCAAGCGCTCAGGCATTGTACACCAAAGTTGAAAAGCGTCCAAACATGTCCTTTGTGCTCTCGCCTTTGTCCATCACAAAGTTCTCGTATTCATTGCTGAATAGGGCTAGACGAGATTCCTTGACTTGAGAAGTTCCTTCATGTGTCACCTCCAAGGTATGCCATATTTCCTGTGCAGTTTTACAATAAGAAATTCTATTAAATTCAGTCTTATCAAGAGCACAGATCAAAGCATTCATGGCTTTAGAATTTGTAGTTTTTAATTTCTTATCGTTAGCATCCCACCTATCCTTAGGTTTAGGAATCTCGGTATCACCAACAGTTATAGTGGGAGAATTATAGTCAGTTTCAATAACGTCCCAAACATCATAATCAACAAAACTAAGATAAATACCCATCCTAACTTTCCAATAAGCATAATCATTCCCAATAAACATGGGTGGCCTAGCAATAGATTGCCCCTTAGAAAAAGCATTATTTGGTGGATTCATGACTCTAGAGTTAAAGAAAAATACCGGGCTCTAATACCACTTGTAGGATCTAGATTAACCCTAGAGGGGGGGGGGAGGGGTGAATAGGTTAATGCAAATTTTCTCAAATTAAACGCAAAAACAAACTGCAAAAAAGTAAATATGCTGAAAAGTAATCGCACACAAAATTTACCCAGCTTCGGCAACCCCTGCCTACTGCTGCATTCCCAGATTTCTATTAGAATTAAACAGTCTCCCGCTTACAAACACTCTAACAGACTCGCAAACCCTGCTACCGCCTATAGAGTTTTGCAAACTTGCAAACCCTGCTACCGCCTATAAAGTTTTGCAAACTCGCAAACCCTGCTTACTAAACTAATCCTAACTAGACAATCTTACACAACCTAAATCCTAGGTGGTGATTTACCAAGTTTTGATTAAAAAAACAGACTTAAAAAAAAATAAGAGCAAAAATAACCAAAAACTTGAGTGCAACTTTCTTTTTTCTTTTGCCCTTAAACAAACAACCCGACCCAATAGAAAAACATGGCCACTTCCTTCTTGATGCAATTTAGGGTTCTGAAAAATGGCGGCTTTCGTTTCTCTTTGCAACTGAAATTAGGGCTTCTGATAATTCAGCCCGAACCACTTTTAGTTCCTTCGTTCGTTTATGGTGGCCGTTCCTCTTGCAAGTCAATTAGGGCTTTCATCCTTTTAACCAAATTAGGTCTTTGAAATAATATTTGAAGTCGTGCCTTTGTTGATCGATTAATGGATATTTCCATGTGCTTCGTTCTCTGTTGTTCGCTCTTGGCCGCTTCTATTAGATCGAGTTCACTGTTTGCTTCGGTATGTAATTTCCATGTTTGTGCTTTTCTAATTTTCGTACTCGAACTCGATGATTATATGCCGATGATGATTGTTGCAATTTATAGGATTTGTAACCCTTGAGTTTCTTTCGTATAAAATATGTTTGCTTGGCCAATTGATGTTGCTTGGATGCTCGTGATTATTTCTGACTTGTTCGTAATCGTATATTCTTCGTTACTTGAATTCCACGGCATTGATTTCGACTCCTTGGTCATCACGTTGTTGACTACGGCTTTGATTTCCTTTTTCTGTTGACTTGTTTGATTAAAAACACGGCTTTGACTTGGTCGACTCCTTGGTTGCCACTGCTTCGGCTACGATCATTTTTCTGTTGACTAACATTGATACTGCCATATTGATGCCTCTGTTATTTGCATTTACTTCATTCATGTATCTGCTGGCTTGACTCTGTTTTTGCTGTAGTCGAGTTGTATCCAGTGTTTACTTTGAGCATGTTCCAGTGTTCATTCGTGTTGTATTTGCCTGTTCGGTCTTGTGGCACTGCTTACTGTCTTGTTCGCCGTGTCACTTGTATACCGAGTATTACTGAGTCTTTGGATTTGTGCGTCACCATAAATCTGTTGCAATCCATTTGTTTGTTTGTATATACAACTTGCTTTTGTTCATTCCACTGGTATACCTAGTGCATTACTTGACTTGTTGTATTGTCACTGCATCTTTGCACTGTTTTCTTGATGTTGGCCTTCATTTTTGAAACTCTATTTTGTACTGAGTCTTGATATCATTTGCTTCTACACGCTTGTAGTTGTGTAGTTGCACTGCACTGTTTCCTTGTGTAGTTGTTGACTGCATCACCATATATCAGTTATACTTGTTGCAGTCCTGTCCACTGCCATGTCCTGTTGCACATGCTTACAATTGAATTGAGTTATTCTTGAGTATGATACTTGGTCGTACTGATCATATGGTCATGTTGCCTTCAGTTGCTTGTATATATGTATTAGCTTGTTGCCGTTGACTAGTGCATGAGTTGAAGTCTGTGCACTGACTTGTGCTTCTGGCTTCACTTCTGATCTGATGCACTCGAGTATGTACTGCATATTTTTGTTTGCTATGACTTCATATAGTAGGTGAAATTGCTCGAGTTGCTTGATATCGTCTATTTTGTTTATCGAACTTGTCTGGAGCTTCTTGTCTGGTTTGATTGCTTTGTAGCCTCGAGTCGATGTCTTCACTGCAACCATATTATTATTGCACATTTATATTGACTACGGGTTGCACTGTTTTATTATGATTTGTACATTGAGTTGAATCCAGTTTAAATGCTCGGGTTTGACCTTGTGCTCATGTGGAGATTTTATTTATATTGCACCTGAGTTGAACCCGTCCTTTTATTTTGGGTTTGACCTTGTGCTCACCTGTCCCTGTAACATTATCAAGTGTATATCGTGTGCACGGCCTTGTGGCATGTGCAGTGATACACTGTGCATGTCACATTGTTCGTGTATGATAAATTCAAATGTAAATGATGACGAACAACCCAAATAACTGAGGCAACTATTTTCAAAATTCATATTTTATTTTATATTGCAAAAATATTTCTTTTTCAATTTTACTGCGTTAGTGAATATTTTTGCAGATTGCTCAGATGCTGGATTCTAACTAGAATGAAGTAGAAGATAAACTACGAGTGTGAGTGATATGTTAGTGAGGAATTTATATAAATTGAATTGTGGTGTAATTAGAATCAAAATTGTACATGTATAGTGAGAGCTTGAATTTGTACTATTCAAAATTGTAATAAATATTTGTTTGAATAAAATTTTTGATTCAACTCAAATTCTGTGTATTTAATTTTATTCAGCAAATATTTATTTAATCTATGAAAAATAAAATAGTACATTAACAAATACATTTAAACGAATGTATATATGTTTATTATCATCAAACAAAAATCATATAAGCGCATATTCAACATCCCCCACTTAAAACTTTTCTTCCCCGAAAAGGAACGAGGTAGGAGAATAGAAACAGCTAGAAAGAAAAATAGTGAAATACAAAATAAATCAATTAATTTAAAACCATATAATTTCATTTATTTTAAATTGGTTATATTCAACTAATTGATTTCAGTTCAAGGTATTTTCATTTTATAATTTTATTAATGTTTGATATGAAAAGGTTTCTTTCAGAACAAAATTTATTTTATTTATCTCATTTATTTAAATCTATTTGATTTACTTAAGTTAATTGCACTTATAATTCAATCTTATCTATTCCTAAGTTCCAATTTATTTATTCATTATCCTATTATTCAATTACATATTCAACTTCCGAATAATTGAGGTAAGTCATATATAAGTTGGAATGAAAATTGAGTATTATAGAAGTAAATTTTCCTAATCCAATTATTTCAAGTTTTAAATATTTATTCTAAAAATTTAAGAGTTTAATTTCCGATTTCACTTCAAAATATTAGAGATAAATGTGTGTGTATGTTAATATATATATTATATATTAAACCAAATCTATAATCATGTAACTATATATGTTATACATCAAGTCATACCTAAGAAATTCAAATCAAATTCATTTTCCAAAACAGAAGTGTAGCAAAGCTATAAAGTGATCTCTCCGCTTTGAAATTCGAAAATGAATGTCGATGATGTTGTAATCATCATCGAAATTATTTTCCAGCGACAAACGAAAAGAGTACTGATTTAAACCTTTAAAATTCTTTGAAAACAAATTTATATTCGAAAATATTTTAATTAATATACTCTAAAATTAAAAACCAAATTTTCTAAAATGCTAGAAATTTAATTGTTAAATCCTTAATTTAAAGTTATTTCAATTCCAAATAAATTTATAAACCATGTTTTATATTTTCATTTATTTATATCATGAGGCAATAGTCTATGTTTTGCAAAATAATAAATGAAAATCAAATATTATCATTTCTAACAACCTTCATTTAACTATTTAATTGCCAAAAAATTTATACTCATATGCATATATATAATCATAAAATTTGTTTCATTTACCAAATTTGAAAATAATATTGTGTCAATTTGCTCTATTCAAGTGTTTTGGAATTCCTATCGATAGCGTTGGCCAAACGAATCGATCGAAACCCAAGTCATCCTTAACAACTCAAACAACACACTATAAGATATTTTTATATTGATTACAAATGCACTTCCTCAGTCGATGATTCCAATGGATTTCAAAACAAGGGTAGAGACCCAAATTTAGATGAACCCTAGTCAAAGAGAATTCTAATTTGAAGATAGGATCGAAACGAAGATGAGATAAATTACAAAACAGAAAGATGGATATATTGATATTAATCGCGGACGACCTTAACTGGGTCAACCATGACTTCAAGAATAAGATCGATGCAGAATCTAGGGGAAATCAACATCTGATCACAGGAATAGAATTCGGGCATAACAAGAGATAGTAGCATCTAAACCGACGATACAGAAATCTTTGGTGAATCGATGCCTGTTGTAAAGAAGTTTCACCCCCTTTACAAATCATTCTAAGATTGGTAGAGATCAACTGAAATGGAGTTATGAGATACTCCAGAATCAAGAAGAATACGAATATGGAGGGACAAGAATGGATTTCAGAATGAATGGGAGCGTTCCAAGGTTTAAAGAAATCCGAATCAAGGAGAAAGAAACTCAAACTCGTACTAAGGTGATTCTGTAATTAATTCTACTATATTTGCTAAGTTTTACCCAAAACCTCGCTCCAATACCACATGTAACATCTAGATATTTCATTCCATTTGCATCCACACTTATCGGACTTAAATTGCTCAAAATATCAGATTTTTAATTTATATTTGTCAAAAATAAGCATATACAGTAAATAAATCAATCACAAATCACAAACATAGAGTAATAATAATAAGCAGCGAAAACAAATGAATAGTAGTTCATGAAGCTACTATATATATAACATAGTTAAAACAAGATGCAACAGAAGTCTCGAATACATAGAAGTCTCGAATACATAGAAGTCTCAATACAATAGTAAAATAACAAAATATGAATATATCACTGGAGTCAACTAAAAAATTGAAAGCTGAACAGATATAGATGGATCTCCAAGCGAAGCTGCAACTCCAAAGGTGAGTCTCAAATGCTATGACACTCAGTCTGACCCGAGCATAAAGCAAAACACAAAACAATCAAGTCGGGATTAACATTCTTATATCAATAAATCCAACTCATGTGAAATATCAAGCGAAATACAAGTAATTCAAAGGATGTTTGGGATACCATCCTCTAAGGATTCGTGGAACTGTCTACTATGTAGTATGTTGCGCTATTATAATATTCTATAGTAAAGTAAATGTATTAGAATAGCGTTAAAGCGTTACCTATATGCCTTTAACACATTTTATATATTCCCATAGTCTATACAGTACCTTAATCTCCCTTCATAAACTAGGGGCTGTCAGAGGGCATTCCATAGGTATGGTACAAAACAAACTCATAGTGGTCTCGATATGATAGGTGACACGACACAACTAGGCAATGCCAGGGTAGGTATAAAAATTACACTTACGGGCTGTTGGTAACGCATAGCCGCAGCTACCGCCTAACTCGTCAAACACTGCCACAAAATCCGAGGGTGCACCTAATCAATCACAAAGATATAGAATGGTATCGAAGAACTATGTTCGATCAGAGGAGCTACCTCACTTGGCTCGTCAATTGCTCCTGGTTTAGCCACCTTAAGCTAACTCATGGGAGTCAGGTCCACGTATTTCCCTCATATAGGACCGTTACCAACCATCCTACTTCATTTTAGAATCTCCACCACTTACCCAGTGGTTAAAGTCGTTTTCGGAATTGGCAGAGAGTACGACAATCCAACCCCGATCTCTTTAACAACCAAACATTATTATAACAGCATGGTCATTTCATTTCAAATAATTCATATTTTAAAACCAAAATATCATATCCATTTCAAAACCATATCAATACAATATCATTACTCACTTAAAATATATCCATTTTCAAAATCATATCACTTTCAAAGTTATTACACTTTCGAAGTTATAAGACTTAGAAATTATAACACTTTGGAAATCATAACACTTTGAAATCATAATACTTTGGAAATCATAACACTTTACTACTAAACAGTTTAGATATTAGTAATAGTATATATAATAAAATAGTTTGTATATTAAAATAATCATAAGTTAAAATAGTTTATATTAAAATGATTCTAAGTTAAAATAGTTTATGTTAAAATAATTAGTATAATAAAATTTATTTATATAAAAATAGTTTATATATTAAAATAACTTATAAAATAAAATATTATATATATATATTAAAATGCTTTATATAATAAAATAGTTTCCTCAAGGTTCACAAAACAATTCAAATCAACTCAAATTCCAAAAATCCCATCTAAATCAAATCTCAGTTCTTCCATTGCAATTCAAACCTCAATAAACCATTTTTTATCGATTTCAAATATAGATTTGAACAATAAATTTAAACTGATTCAATTTCAATAGATTTCAAAGCTTTAAGTATTCAAATGTTTCCAATTACTCAATTTTGATAAATTCATTTATATTTCGTATTTAACTTTACCATTATTTAACATTGAAATATTCACTTGATGAATCCAATAACATTTAAATAAAACTTTAAATTACCTTTTTTGAGAAAAATGTGTGATCCTCTATGAATAGAGGAGAGAACACATGTGAATATATATATATCACGGACATATGGTGCTGTTAACATGCCTGGCAGGTAACAAAAACTAAATACGTATATCAAATCTCAAGTACTCTTACGATGAGTTCCATCAAGGCCACCACCCATCACACCCCGATATCGAGCTCCGCCATAGCCACTGTCTGATATTAAGGTGTTAGAAGTACCTAAAAAACTAAAGAAAAAACAAAAACTACTGGATGATGTCACAAACTAATAAGGAAGCTCCAAACAACTAAATCAGGAGGGGTGAATAAGCATTTGCTCTGAAGTGGTTCTGCTGAATAGAGAAACCACTCTGAAGGCTCTGAACAAGAGGAAGGGGTACCAAACTGAAGAATATATCCTCCTGAAAAAAGTACTCTATAATGAAGAGAGCAGAATCCTATATCTGAGGAGAAACTATTATAGTCCTGGATGAAGATACTCTGCTCTGGTGAGTTCTCTACCATCTGATGTCCAACAATCTGAAGATATGAATACCTGCAAAATGAACCTGATATCCTATCTTCCATACCTGTAACTGAAAAATGACTAAGAAAAAAATTAGAATGTTACATATAGATGTATATTTATATAATATATATACATATGTATGTATTTATAAGGAAGGAAATAAAAACCTAAATAAGACTAATTGGACAATAAAAGAAAAAAATGAATTACCTGAAAACCAATACCAAACAGAGACTAGTACAAAAATTGAGATGGATCTATCTTATGAACTTTTAATCATAAGTAAGTTATGATTAAAAGTGAAATCATCATCTAAATTAGAGAAAATATTAATAATACTATTATTAATGTTAAAAAATTATTGTTGTGTTTAAAAAAGTTAATATTATGGTTAAACTTGTTAAGATACCGTTTGAAAAGGACATTTTTAGCTAATTTTTATTTGGGGTTAGAGATCCAATTAAAACAAAATGAAGAAATTGTAGAAATCAATTTATAAAAATGACTATTATTATTATTGAAAATTCTTTGATTTCTTTCACACTAAATAAACCAACTAATAATAATGAATAAAGTGTCTAGTAAAAATCAAATATTCTTTTTGAACTTGAATCTACAATTATTCCAGTAGAATTCACATTTCGAAATTTTAGTTATTATATTAAAGTTAAATTTTTTAAGAGTATTAGTTAGAATGTAATTAGAATCTATACAATCATAGTATATATGATCAATGTCCTTAAGATACAGAGTACAAAAATAACATTTATTATCATTTTGAATATTTTTTCTCTTTAAAAATTCGATTGTATTATGTTTTCCATGAAGTATTAACCACATGTGAATTTTGGATTTGGGAGGAGCATTAGATTTCCATATATATTTAAATGAGCTGTTTATTGTGCTCGAAAAATTAATAAATTTGTAGAAAGAATTAGAAGTTTATTTCTTACTCTTATCCCATTCCCAAGTAATAAAATCATTATTATTATCAATATTATAAGGATTTAATCTGGCATAAAGCAAAGAAAGTTGTCTAAGAGTCGAATCAACTAAAATTCTGTTAAAACTCAAATTACAAGAAAGATCGTTTTCAGGAGAATAAACTTCATTGGTTAAAGCATACTTAAAATTACAAATTTCATACAGCTCCTTAAATTCTATCTTAAGAGGCAAGATCGAAATCCAACAGTCATGCCAAAAATAAGTACGATTACCATAATGAACAATTGTATTTATTCCTAAATTAAATATCTCATTACATCTAAAATGTTTTTCCAAAAATTAGATATATTTTGAGTGGCTGGAGAAGCAATTTGATATAAACTGCTATTTCCATTATAGTAATATTTAGAAATGATCTCTTTCCAAATAGCCTTATCATTTATATCTTTAAACTTCAATGCCATTTACCCAATAGATCCAAATTTATATTATGCAAATTAATAACACCAAATCCACCTTTCTTCTTGGCCTTACAGATGGTTTCCTAATTTACTAGACATTTAATATTATTATTAGAATTTTCCCCACCCCATAAGAATTCTCTTCCAATTTTATCAATTTTATCAATAACCCAATCCAGGAACAGATGCATGAACATCCAATAAATCAGAAGAGCTGATAAAATCGAATTTATTAAAACAAGTCTACCTTCTCTAGATAAAAATCTCCCATTCCAGTTAGAAATCTTATTTTAATTTTATCAATGATAATAATCCAATCGTCATATTTGATTTTGGTGGGTTTAATCACAAAACCAAGGTAGTCAAAAGGAAAGTTCATAGTTTTGCAATTAAGAGTATTTGCAACTAAGTTTTCAACCTTTTCAAAATCATTTAAAACTAACATGGAACTTTTGTCAAAATTTATTTTTAAACCGGATAAAAGTTCAAAACTATAAAGGATAAACTTAAGGGTAATAATGTGTCTAAGAAGATGAGAAGAAAAAAGCAAGGTACGTTAGCAAATTGAAGAATTGATATACCATTACGCGGTATGTCATTGCCTACACGTCCAAGAGATCCATTATCCACTGTTCTTTTAATAATTTTAGCAAAAACATCAGCAATTAAGTTAAATAATAAAGGCGATAAGGGATCCCCTTGCCTTAAACCTCTCTTAGATTGAATTCTATTACCCAATATATCCTTAACCATAACACTAGAGTTTCTAGTTCTAAGCAAAGTCAAAATCCAACTGATCCATCTATGACCAAAACCTTTAGCAAGAGAAATATCTACAAGAAAATCCCAATCTACCAAATCAAAAGTTTTAGCAAAATCAAGTTTTAAAATAGCACAAGTTATGTTATTCTCACAATAGCAATTAATATATTCTTGAACAACTGCCACTCCATCAGTGATATTTCTCCCTTTAATAAAAGCCGATTGTGAACAATCGGTTAATTTGTTCATTCTTTTACTAAGTCTATTAGCTAGAACTTTAAAAATAATTTTAACTGAACAATTAATCAAAGAAATAGGTCTAATTTTTTTTACGTTTTTAGCTCCTACTTTTTGGTGTAACAAAATAACATTTGCTAAATTAAATATCCCTAATTGCAAATTACCGTTGTAAAAATCATTAAACATATTATCTAAGTAAAATTTTAAAACGTCCCAAAAAGTATTATAAAATAAAATAGGAAATCCATTAGGTCCCGGGGATTCATCACTTGGCATGTCATTAATTGCTTTTCAAATTTCCTCTTCAGTAAAAGGATTATCTAACTCTGATAAATCAACAATAGAATCAGATGGATATAGATCTATCCATCTAACATTGATTCTATATTTGATTTTAGAACCAAAAATATCCTTATAATAGTCTGTAAAAGCCTTGTTAAGATCTCTTTGATCGACTAACTCTATATTATTAACAAATATGGAGTTAATTATATTACTACATTTTCTACCATTAGCTATATTATGAAAAAATTTAGTATTATTATCACCTTCGTTGATTTTTAAATTTCCAAAAACATTTTTGTTCCAATTTTTAAGAAAAATCCTAAGATCCCTAATTTTAGAAACAAAAGCTTTTGCAGAATTATCCTTATTTCTGATATTATGGAAACTCAAAGAATCCCATTTACCTTTAATTAGGTTCATGAAGTTAGATTCCAAAAGCCACATCTTTTCAAATTTAAAATTGTTTATAATAACTCTATGATACTCACAGGAAAGTATAATTGGACAATGATCAGAGTAGGTATAAGGTAAACCAAAGACTCAACATATAGGGAATTTGTCCTCAATCTCATCACTAACAAAAAATCTATCAAGTAGAGCCATAGAAGGAGACTCTTTAGCGTTACTTCAAGTAAAATCTCTATTAGAAAGGGAAATTTCAAACAAATTAGAATTAATAATAAATTGATCGAATTCCTCCATAGCAGAGTAATCCCCTTCCCTAGGATCGCTCGCCTATGAAACGCGTAACATTAAAATCGCCACCCCAAAATCCAAAAACCCGGGGTAAAGGATCTAAATTCTAGACATTCATTCCATAAAATTCTCCGATTAATTTTTGAGTTAGGCCCATATAAATTAGAAATATTTATAAACGAGTTATCAAAAAGATTAATAAAAATAATATGAAGTAAATACTATTTAGTAATACTTTGAAGCAATTTAAAATAATTATCTCGCTACCCTATCATTAAACCCCCTGAAGAGCCCACAGAAGGAAGGTAAACCTATTTTCTAAAATGATAGCCGCCTAATCTTCAAAAAAAAAAACAAATGTCTGGATAATTAATTTTAGTCTCTTGAAGTAAAGCAATGTCAATAGAATAATCTTTAAAGAACGCTCTAACCTTATCACACTTATTCAAATCATTCAAACTTCTTATGTTCCAGCTAGTGATCCTTATAAACTAATTGAACTCGCCCTCTCTAATTCCTTATGCTTAATATACTCTCTATCAATCTCAATATCAGAAAAAAATAAAGATGTATCATTAGCTTTCCTACTAAACTCAGCAGATGATAAACTGCCTAATGCATATGAAGAGTACATGCTACCCAAAGTAGAACTCATACCTGAGCCTGGATACGCAGTACCACTCGTGGCACTCGATCCAGATAACTCACCTAAAGATGAAGTCTGACAGGAGCGAATTCTTGCACTACCCCGAACCAATCCACTAGATACTACTGATTTCTTGCACTTTCCTCTCTTCGACGATCAAGAAATTGGGCTTCTACCACACATGATCCTTTCAGAATCTAAAGAATTTACTGCTATAATCCCCTCCTCAATGGTCAAAGAGAGAGAACTATCTCCATCAACACTGTTTCTATCAATGAATAGTTCAAAAGCAACATAGACATCCTCTTCTACATTTGAAATCTGAAAAAAGCTTGTTTTTGTAACGGTCTACAAACCCGTACCCCTTCAGTCGACATTATTCTCCATCAATCAACTAAAGATGAACGGAAATATGAACCATTTGGGTTAAAGAAGAAGAGGTAGAAGAAGGAAATAGAAAACAACATCATAATCTAACCATCGCAGCGGAATAAAATATAATAGATAATAACAGATCTTTACACAAAAGAAAACTATACTTGTTTTATACATACATCACCAGAATACATCATCAGAGTTCAACAACATTAATAACATACAACTGGACTGCCATATAAACTTGTCCTCAAGATCGAATACACAGCGGAATAATAATCAAGTACGGAACTACGTATCTTCATCCAGCTCGTCTCCTGAGATCCACAGCATCATATCCTGTATTCTATAATACTCGGTCTGACCCGAGCATTATAGTTAAATAACACCAGAGTCAGTTTGGAAAACCAACGTGAAGAAACCACACTCAAATTGATTATTAAAGTTTCAAAATTCTTTTGAAAACAAAAGCATCTCGTAAGACCACGCCACAAATAAACATGTCGGGTTTTTACCTTACGATAGCCAAAACACTTTTTATCAAAATTCTCTGAAATTATAATAGTGTCTATAGAAAGTAAAATAGAATCTAGCTGAAATGCTTGCATCTCACATTTCAGCAATATTTGGGCACAATCAAAACCGTACGGGCACGTAGGGAGAATGGATTTCCAACTAATGACTAGGCACTGGGGTACCACTTGTCACAGTACGTGGCCTAGATCACCGTACCGAGGTTTACTCCCAGTCCCCTGCAACACAAGACCGGGACTACCCCTTACTGGATAATCCCGAGTAAGATCACCCCACGGTTGGGATCAGCAACCGCACAATTAAGCCGAATAAAAAGGGACATCTAGACAGGGATGACCTTACCCTAATGGGTGCTACCCACCTAGCCTTGCTGCTTAACCCCTGATTTTCAGTCATTCCCGGTTGATGAGGCTTGAGGCTTAGCGTTACCTTTAGAGAAATCATCTCTTAGAATGCTCATTGTCCACCTGGCGATGTTCTGAAAGCATTCAATCCATACAAGTCCGTCCCGGGTTCGAACGGAACCGAAGGCACCACTCCTACTACATCCATTTTGGAATCATCCTCGGGATTAGTAGCGACTAGCCCTTACACTTCACTGCTCCATCTTCGAATCCAAACTCGTCTTCCTCACGAAAACATACAAACCAGATCGAAGTGGTTTTCGAGAAATATATCCCGATCCCGGTCACTTCAAAACGATCAGCGCATTGGCCAATATAGATAGTCGGTTATTTAACTATCAATTAACATTCACAAACATCCATCAACATAAATAATTTCACCAAATTATTTATTAATCTCAAAATATCCTCACAAGATATATTTCCACTTTTCAAACCTTTTAGAAAACAGTTTTTAATCCACACTCTTCTCATGAAATAAATTTTGAAATATTTATTTCCACTGAAAACACCAAGCACAAAGCTTTAGATTTTTAAAATAATTTAAAACACTTTATTATAAAACATACATTAAAACATTTAAATTTAGAAAATTTTACTTTAATAATTTATTTAAAATATATACTTTAAGAATATTTAAAATAAAGCTACTTATAAAATATAAATCTAGATTTTCTCTTTTTAAAACAAATTACCAAGTCACCTTTAAATAATTACTACGATAATCGATTTGAAAAATACCTACTTTAGAATTTAAACATTTAGAAGTAATAAATTTTCTAAACATGCTTTTTAAAACAACATTAAAGCTTTTAACTTATATTTAAAAATTTACTTCAAAAACGTGCTTGGCTATCCAATGAAATATGCTTCTCTTTCACATCTTTAAAAATAAACCACTATTTATTTTTAAACAAATTTACTCATTCCCTTAATAAATCCCCATGTGAATTTATCCTTCCAAATATCCACTGATATATCACTTCGCTTTTATAACCCAGTTTATAAATTTCATAGTCACATTCTCCTTTAAATTTTCAATTTCAAACACTTAAATCAATTTCCAAATTGATTTCCAATTCACTCCCATTTGAAATAAATTCCTTTACTTACTCATTTATTGCAAAATCCAATGACTTCAAATTTTATTTCTTCATTATGATTTAAAATCTTTAACTGCAAATACCAATTTCATATTTTCCAAATTCCTTCTTCATCCTTTCAAATAAATTTAAACCCTGAATTTTAAAAGAAATTCTTTGTTCCTTTAAATAATGTCACTTATGTTTTAAAATTCATTATTTCTTTGTTTATTCAAAATCCCCTTTCAATACTCGGAATTTATTTATTACAATTTTAAAATCACTTTTATTCTTTTCCAATTTATCCTTCAATTTACTCAAACTTCGATAATTATTTTACTTAAGGATTTTTCTCTTTTATTTCCCTTTTTCAAAAATCCAATTCTATAGATTTTGATAATTCAGTATACCGAAATATATTAATTTCAACCATAACATCCAATATTTCTAATTGTCAATATAATTCATCATAGAATATCAAATAATCATGATACAGAATTTTTAGAACAATCTATAAAATTTTGAGGAACCCAGTTGGATCCCTCCAACCCGTTTCCGTGCATCCACAGATGTTAGAACAATACCAATTCCACTTCGAGGTGGAATATCGCGGTATATGGGATTAAATAATATCATCCGCTACTATGTGGCGCATAGGGTCTCATCTGCTATATAATCCGAGAAATCAATCACTCCAATATATACTATATATTACTATATAACACATCAAATCAATTCAATCATTCAACCAATTATTTAAATTTAACTATTTAAATTTAAATAGAAATCCAGATGAGTGAGATTAACTCACCTTTTCTTCTTAAATTTTGCAGATCCACTTCATTCTCGATTTGATTCCACGATTTTTCGACCTTGTATAAACATTAGATGATTTATTAATATCGGAATGAATTGAATAACCAACCACCATTTTATGTTAATTAACTCATGATTTAATTTAAACTAAGAATTTCTCTTTTGAAGCTACAAATATATACTTAAAAATAAATGATAGATTTCAAAAATCTAATTTTATATAAACTCTTCAAACATGCTAAAATCCTTATTTTTTTCCAGAAACTTATCTATATAAAACAAATCTTTGTTTTACCTATATATTAAACATGTATGTATATTTTTTTTCTAGATATACTTGTATTATCTTTTCCTTTCTGTAAATACAAAACAGTGAATTCTTTACTGTAAAATTCCTTCTTCGGTATATAGATTATTTTCTGCATATATTTATATATATTAAATTAAAAAAACAAACAGCCTCATATCTCACTGCTTGACATTGCAACGACAACTTCCCGAAACCAACCTCTACGTCATCCACACGCCCTATACCTCAACTTCGTCTGCATCACCACGCCAATAACCACACGGTGCTACGAACCAGAATGCATCTTCGCGCCCCCGCGATACACCCTAGCCCTATTCGATATGAACATGCCTTCACCTGCTCTGGCTCGCCGTCGATTCTCCCATCGCCTTAGGATCTCATCGCGTGATCACGACTTATTGACTGCAGATCGAAACCGTTGAAGGACGACTCCCTTTGCGATTCACTCGATTCGAATGATTTGCCGTGCCACCCAACTTCATGAAATCGTGATTTTGAGTTCGACTTCTTAACCTTCGATCGTGAGCCGCTCACGATTTCTAATTCGAAATCAAATTCGATTTCGTTTGGTTTTAACCCCTTAAAAATATCGAATGATTTTTCGATCGAATAGAAAGAAAAGAGCGACCACGATTTCGACTTAAAATGATCTGGAATTGAATTGAAAATTATAAGAAGAGCGACCATCATTTTTTCTTCTTCAGAGGATTTGATTTGGCATCGAACTGGTTAAGGGCCTGATTTACTTTGTAGCGTGGATCTTAAAGAGGAAGTAAGGGAATGATAGAAAAGTAGGGATGCGTGTAAGGGAAGGTTAGTGTTTGCGCCAAATTGGTCACAAACCCCAAACACCGTGAAAGCACCCGTGTATGAACACAAACCAATGATATTCAGGCACAAATATCAGATCTCAACAAATATCAAACAGCAATTCAGAAATAATGAACAAAGACACAGGATTTATAGTGGTTCGGCTATCTCCGGCCTACGTCCACTCCATAGTTTTATCCTTTTATTGATTATCCTTGCTGGTTACAGATGATTACAGCAGTAATAATGAAGAATTTCGAGTACAATAGCTGTATTGAAGTATGGAAATGAATCCGGCAGAGTCTGGATGTCCAATAGCCAAAAAATCCTTTTTCTGTAGGCTCTGGGGCTCTATTTATAGGCGTAGGAGGCTGAGATCGCACTCAAACTTTGGGAGACTTCTTCTGGTACGTGAGAGGGCCTACGCGACCAACCCCACCAAGTTTCGACTCGATCTGTAATCGATACGAAGTGATTTCGTATCCATCAAGAAATGATCCAATCGAGCTGAAACTTGGTAGGAACAATCCTTACCTTGTATGCGAGCTGCTGTGAAAATTTCATTGCATTTGGATCATCGGTGCAGGAGATATGATCGATTCGAATTTGGGTTGTCCGTTGGTTGTTGTGCTCGAATCCATTGTTTCAAATCCATCTTATTCGACTCCATCAGAAGCGCGTGATTGTTCGTGACGTGGCGCAAGCTTCCTGGAGCGACCCTAAATTCGTGCCGAGTTGAAGGCTTCTTTTCCTGGAGACGTGGGCACTCTTCACCGTTACTTCCTTGATTCGTGGATCTTCCTTGTTCGCATTCATAACATCGTTCATTCGCATCCATCCACTCGTGTCTTCCTCCGTATCGATCCCATTGGTGCTGATTCGAAACAAATATAGGGGCATCGATACGAAGCGGTCATAAAAATAGGCACGAACCTCGTCCTTGGGATGGATACGAACGAGACCTTACCTGATGGATACGAACAAGGTTTTACTTGATGGATTCACAAATGCCAATGTCTTCTGCCATCGATACAAAAGTATCGACTCGAGACATGCCGCCTCTTCCCACCTGATCGATACGAAACCATTGATGTAACGAAGTGGATTTTGCCCGTTCGAAAGTCGACATCCGTACTTTACATCGTACTCGAATGCCGCAGATTCGACCGTTCAAATCCGAGTCGCCGGATCTTATAACACAATTAAGTAAATAACACAGCGGAAGAAATAATGAATATCAATATACAACATCTGATACAACATCCTGATACAACAGATGATACAATAGATATCGATATACATCAGAGATATGATACAATAACATAGCAGCGGAAAAGAAAATAGCTAGCACCAGCAGCGGAACAGATAACTCCAATATAATCTTCAAGAGAGAACTCCAACAGCAGCTCGAACCATCATCACAAAACACTGAGACAAGCAAGTCTCGTCCATATCCAAAGACTGAACTAACCTCAGATCATCTACCAAACCTAATTATCTGAAAAACCCAACTCTAGGCTGCTCGTGTGGAAAATAGTGAGCACCCAGAGTTTAGGAAAGGAACAATAAATTCCGAGTCAGTCATGGGACTGGTGTGAGTAACAAAAATAGTTTATCTTTAAAAATAACAAGATTTATAAAAGAAAATCCGATATGCTTTTTAGAAAATGAAACTACCATAAGACCTCCCGCCACACACACAATGCAAACGCAGAATTGGAGGAGATTTCTTCTTATGATAGTCAAACATGCTTAATACGTAGAAAGTTCTTTGATATTATTATTATAAGTGCAAAGTGCAGAAAACATTTCGAAAGTAGAATATAAATCTTAGCCAGCATAGGCATTCCGCACTTATGCCTACTATAGCTACCACATTCAATAGCAGGTTACCACCACATTCCATGGCAGGTAATACAACTAATACCGTACAAGGCGCGTATTGTTTCTTTTGATTTTCCAACAAATGGTTAGGCTAAGGAACTTCCTACTGCCACATGGGATCGCCTCTGGCGGGACGTCCCGAGAACCTAACCGGATCTCTGCCAACACAAGGCCGGGTTACCTCTGTAACTAGGTAACTACTACTCGAGCAAGCCATTCCCCGGTCCTTTGAGACCTTTATCCGAGGTGCCTCTAAGCAACAACCACACAGTAAATGAGATTGGAGCTACCACATAGGTAAATATCTGGGCTCCATACCATGATACCACCCTTTACCAGAAGGGAATGACACACCCTAAAGGGCGTGACCCTCGTAACCTTGCCGCATCTTTCCTGTTTTGACCATTTCCGGGGTGTGAGGTCCTGATGCAGTCTCGTCCACAAAGCTACGCTTTGGTACAAAGCCATGCTTTGGGTCAACAAGTGATCAAAGTAATGATCACAAAGATAAATGATCATATCACAAATGATCAAACAATGATCATTAACACACAGCAGCACTCAGCATGCCACATTACCAAATTGGGAGTATATCGCTGATAACCTTCAACTACATAACCTATGAGCTCGTACGTCTCAGAGAAGGGTGTTAAGCTAAGAGAATAAATTCTCCGCCACCAACATATATGTATTTGAAAGAAATCTGCTTTATATCTCAAAGTGTAATGTCAGACATACAATCTATACAAGTCTGTTCCGGGTTCGAACAGAACCGAAGGCACTTCCAAAGAAGCCCTTGCAATCCGGGTATTCACAATCCCGATCGGACTTCCCATCACTTAGGGAATCTCTATACCGGCGCGACTCGGTGCAGAGACAATCGATAGGTTATCCTATCGTTTTCACAAATACCCGGTCTTCACCACCGGTCTTCAAATGCTATCCATAACGACGAATCACATATTCGGAATGGGTTATACGACACAATGGTCCTCTCCCGGCTAAACCGAATAGTGAGCGCAATATTTAAAAATATATGGATATTGGGATTTCAATTAAGTCACAACTTAATAATTCAAAACTTTCTTTCAAATGGTTAAACAAATTACCATTTCAAATCTTTTAAACGAAAAGATTTTTTTCACAAAGTTCACTCATTTTCACAAAGATCCATTTATGGATTTCAAAACAACTTCCATTTCAATTGGATTAACTCGTTTATAATCTTTAAATTAAAGATTTAACTTATAATTTTCAAACTGTTTCCATAACTTGGAAAATCATTTTCATTTTTAACTTGAAATCCCTTCTTAACATAATTTGAAAGTTCACTTCTTATATGAAAGCTTTTATTATTCGAAAACAAATAGTTTCCATGTCAGAAAGATCCAATTATTTTTACACGAGTTAAAGCCTTTGAATTTAAATTTAAATTACCAAATCAATACCTTTAAAATAGTTTAACCCATGTATCACTGGGATAATATCTTTATTCCCTAGTTTTCAAATCATAGAATTCGATTTCAAATATTGAATTCAAAATATTTAAATTTCAAAACTCAATCAAGTTATTCAAAATAAATTTCATCTTTGAAATTTCATTTCAAAAGCTTTTCACTTTAAATCCAATCCATTTCCAAAATACTTGAATTTAAATATTCAACTTTATAAATTATTTCAAAATCTGTGACTTAATCGATTTCCCCGTGAAACCCATATTTGTGTGTGTATAGGTGTGGTCCAGGGGTTTAACACAATAGTGCAACATCATTCAATCATCACAGATTAAAATGCAAAAATATAGTTGATAAGTGATATGAGCTATAACGCTTATCATTCATTCACAGATTACAGATCACAGATATGTAAATTACAAATAAATAAGTCACACAGCTCAAAACAAAGCATCACATATCAGGAGTATCAAACAATTCAACCATTCAATAAAACCCAAACATCCATAGGTAAAATTTATTAATCAACCGATGAATTTAAATCAGATGTATTCCTTATGAATAAATCATTTATTAACCCTTAATTAATAATTGTTCTTAATTAATTATTCTTACTTAATTATAATGAGCAATTAATTTCTTAATTACTTTCATAAGGTAATTACTCTTACCCAATTTCATAAACGGTTATCATTAATTAATCAATCCAATTGATTATTACAATTATCACATTAATTAATTATTTAAATAATCTTAGTTAATGACCTTCATTAACAATCAAAGTTTCTTTAATTACCGTGTTAAAGAAATCATTATAAATTATAAATTTGATTAACCCTTAACAATCCATTGATTTACAAATTTATTATTCCTTACTTAATTAATCTTTAGATCTTTAATTACTTATTTAATTAATTCTATAACTACAAATCATTAAATCTTCATTTATTTAAAGATATTTAAAAAGGTATTTAAAAACACTTTACTTTCAAATTTTACTTTTAAATTTCATTTTAAATTTAAGATTTAAAATGGAAACAAATTTACTAAGGTTTGAAACAATTTCAACAACCCTTTTTTTTCCATAAGTTAAAGAATTATTTATCTTATAATAGAAATTAAAAGGATTCAAACCCAATTTCATTTTAAACTCAAATCAAATTAAAAATTCAATTTATCATTCAAGTTATTTAAAACAATTTAAATTTTAAAACTTCTTTCTTTTCAGAACTACGATTCATATCATGTTTGAATCCAGATTTAAACCTTAAATTTGTAAACTTCACTTACAATTAAAACTTCACCTTAAAGTTACTTAAACCCTTTTTAAAGTAGTTAAAACAATTTTAAAATTTTAAACTTTATTTATTTTGAAAACTGAGATTCAAACCTGACTTGAATCAGATTTAAACTTGGATTTAAACTCATTTTAAAACTTTGCTAGCTTTTAAATTTTATATTTTTTTTTTAAATTCAAAAGCTGGATAACAGGTTTCCTGTAAAACCTGTAGCACAAAAAAAAACAACTCGAGGCAACATTTATTTCCTTCAAGTCAAATACCCTACTTCCCCGAGCTAAATGCCTAACTGCTTCGAGTAAAATACTCGAACTACTCGAGTCCACCCTCTGTTTATTTCCAGAAATTCACCAGGCAAGAAAAAATGCACCGTGCATGTGCACGGCGCCGCCGCGCGTCACTTGACGCCGCCTCATCCACGAACAGGTCGACGGTCACCCTCAGATCAGCCCACGACCATCCAATCCTTTCCAGTTCGACTCGAGCTCGAATTCAAGTAAAAGTTGAAACCTGGAACTCGAAATCAAAACCATCTCGAAACCTGGCAATGGCAACTTCTCGCTCCTCCGACCATCTGAAGGTCGGCAGCTCAGACTACATCTTCGTTCACTATCCCTCTACCACCTCCTACGATTGCGTGCAACTCGATGCACGAGAGACGCAGTGGTGCACGATTTTCCTTCTCGTTAAAAAACTAGGTTAAAAAAATTTTAATCCCTTGCCACCGACGCCACCGTCGCTTCCGTCCACTCCAGTCATTTTTCCTGGCAACTCCGTAGGCTCGTCTACCACCCCAAACAACCCCGACACCTCCAGACCAACACGTCGCAAGAAATTGGTTAAAATACCGATTTCGTTCACCCACAAACTGCTCTCAACCCCTTCACTTAAAAATTGGGATTTTAGTTTTAAAAATCCAATTTTTGTATTAGCATTTGATACATATACCTGAATCAAAGAATCTTGACATTTTATTTTTGACTTAATTTAACTCTGCTGTGTTGTTTTGTTATATCCAGAGGCAAATGCAATTTGTTTGTAACTTAAACAAATTTTGAACTAAAACTGATGACATAACAAATATATTTTGTTCAACACTTAAATCATAACATAGATTGGATTATTGGCAAATGATTTTTTTTTCTCTTGATTATCTTTTGAACCTGGAACTAAAGCCAGAGACCAGAAATTCAAACACACAGCATTTCACACACCAACATATCTATATCTACACAGAGTTTTAAAACATATTCACAAGCATATTATACTTCAAAGATAAGCAGGCAACCTAATTATATACTTAACAATTTTAAAAGGGTGATTTTACTCACAGTGGTAGGAAAGAACAAAGAATACAGGGGACTGGAGTTTTGTTTTGATGAGTTGTTGAATTTAATCCACCACTTGATGTCCTGATTGTTTTTTTCTTTTTCTTTTTCTCTGGTTTGTATAAATGGAAATGTTTGCTATTATTTCTTATTTTCAGGTTTGATATGGTATGAACGAACCAAAATGAGTATGGGTATAAAAGAGTTTGTACAGGGGGTAGGTGATATCTGGGTTAAACAATTTGTAGGTTGATAATTATGTTTTGTACAAATATAATCAGAGATTTTTTCTAAGTTTGGAGGCTGATGAATGTTGCATGGTGGCTGCATTAATTATACTTGACTTCTTTTTATTTTTATCTTGTTCAAGTGTACATACCTGTTGTCAAGCCTACATACTTTATTTGTTTGTACAAACATATATATATTATTTGTTCTTACTTAACAAATTTAATTTTTTGTCTGTACCTAAATATATGTATTATCTTCTTTTGCAGGTGTACATAGTTATAATTTATTGTCTCTATATAGTTACTTACTTTCCTGATTCATACTTTATGTTTTACTTTGGTTTTGTTTTATAACCAATACATATCTTTGCCTATATTTTGTTTGTTTATTGAAGTGATGCTGCATTTATTAAACTTGGTGGCTGCAGCTTTTTTTTGGTTTGTATTATTCAGAGATTTTTTTTTTGTTGGCTGTAATCTTGCTTTTGTTTGCTTATTTTTACTTTGTTTATAGATTTTCTTTGTTTGTTTCCTTGCATTCTTTTCTTAGCTTACATTTGTATTGTTAACACTTTATATTTTATTTGTTTACATATTTTATGTTTCATATTATATTTTTACATTGTATCTTGCATTACTACTTTGTTTGTCTCGGCTGAAATGTTTTTGTTTGTTATTTTACTTTGTTTTGTTTGTTCATACTTTTTGTTTTAATGTTTAAGTGTATCTGGTTTATTTTTGCAAGCTATTATACTTGTTCATTTTTATTTTATTTTTATTATTTTGAAATATGTATGAAGTTCTATATTTAATTTGATGTTAGAATTTATCTAATATGTTTTACTTTATATCTTGTAATTTATCTTTTATATAACTATAAACTTATTTGAGATATTTATTTATTTTCCTATCTATATTATAAATTCAAATTATTTTCAAACCATTTACTTAAACTCAAATTTAAATGATTTAATACATATTTAACTGGAATTTGGGGGAAACTCAAACCAATTTATCAATTAATTTCACAAATTTTATTCAAAAATAAATTAATTATCAATTTAAAATAAATTAAAATTCGGGATCGTTACAGACTTCCCCCCTTAAAGAAATTTCGTCCTCGAAATTCGCCAAAGAGAGGTAACGAAGATAGATGAACAATATTTCATCAAATCAAACCGAACATCTATTCTGTATTTGGCTTACCAAATCAGAATATCAATAATAGATATAAGAACGAATCTATTTAATTTTCCATAAGATATTCGGGTTTTCCAGATCTACAAAATATGTAGTGGCATTGGTTAGTTCGAAAGGATAACTAACCATTCGTAATATATATCTGGACCCAAATATTGACAGATATATGGATACAATTTCAAAATGTTGATTTTAAAAACTAATTTATACCTATCAACCACAGCAACCAAAGCAAACAAAACAACCAATACATCCAAACAAACAATTTTGGCCTATCCGGAGTTTGTGTCCCATACTAATATATCAAATCTTCTTCCTGGATTGACCAGGAACTATCAAAGAATTGAAAAGATGACGAACAAAAGAGATAGATTCAATCTTCTACCATTTTTCAAATACTAGAAATGGATTCCAAATTCAAGTCGGAATACCTCAAAATGTATACTAATTTGTCCCTCTTCGGACTTCGATCAACCCAAGAAATTATAATAGAATTTCAAGTTTGGTTTTACACGAAATCGTTTTACTGATTCAATTCAAATTTTCCTTCATATTCTATTACTCAAGTTAACTCAATTTAAAATTTCCAATTTATTTAAATTTCAGTTTCAAATTTCCAATTCATATTCATTAAAGTTTAAATCAAAAACTGATAAGAAATCGATGAAATACGAAGTAAGAATTTCGTATAGCGATTCGTAAGGCCACCATCACACTGAAACTTCTTCTTGCAGTTGTCACGAAGCGATCAAAAGAATTTGAAAACGAATCAAAGGAAATTGATAGAGAAAGATTGTTCCCACTGTTGCAGGGCATTGACCATTTATAGTCGTATTTCCCTATCCCCTATCTCGTTCTCTTCTTGCACTCATACTCACTATCAGTGGATAGTAAGAGAATTTACTGAGGCATTCAAACGGATATCTTAGGGATTACTCATTCTAGGGATACTTCACCCTATCTCTAATGAGCCACTTAATGTGTTATACTCCTGAGCTAAAGTTCAACCTTAGCTCTGATACCAAATGTAACGAAGCGGATTTTGCCCGTTCGAAAATCGACATCCGTACTTTACATCGTACTCGAATGCCGCAGATTCGACCGTTCAAATCCGAGTCGCCGGAGCTTATAACACAATTAAGTAAATAACACAGCAGAAGAAATAATGAATATCAATATACAACATCTGATACAACATCCTGATACAACAGATGATACAATAGATATCGATATACATCAGAGATATGATACAATAACATAGCAGCGGAAAAGAAAATAGCTAACACCAGCAGCGGAACAGATAACTCCAATATAATCTTCAAGAGAGAACTCCAACAGCAGCTCGAACCATCATCACAAAACACTGAGACAAGCAAGTCTCGTCCATATCCAAAGACTGAACTAACCTCAGATCATCTACCAAACCTAATTATCTGAAAAACCCAACTCTAGACTGCTCGTGTGGAAAATAGTGAGCACCCAGAGTTTAGGAAAGGAAGAATAAACTCCGAGTCAGTCATGGGACTGGTGTGAGTAACAAAAATAGTTTATCTTTAAAAATAACAAGATTTATAAAAGAAAATCCGATATGCTTTTTAGAAAATGAAACTACCATAAGACCTCCCGCCACACACACAATGCAAACGCAGAATTGGAGGAGATTTCTTCTTATGATAGTCAAACATGCTTAATACGTAGAAAGTTCTTTGATATTATTATTATAAGTGCAAAGTGCAGAAAACATTTCGAAAGTAGAATATAAATCTTAGCCAGCATAGGCATTCCGCACTTATGCCTACTATAGCTACCACGTTCAATAGCAGGTTACCACCACATTCCATGGCAGGTAATACAACTAAAACCGTACAAGGCGCGTATTGTTTCTTTGGATTTTCCAACAAATGGTCGGGCTAAGGAACTTCCTACTGGGATCGCCTCTGGCGGGACGTCCCGAGAACCTAACCGGATCTCTGCCAACACAAGGCCGGGTTACCTCTGTAACTAGGTAACTACTACTCGAGCAAGCCATTCCCCGGTCCTTTGGGACCTTTATCCGAGGCGCCTCTAAGCAACAACCACACAGTAAATGAGATTGGAGCTACCACATAGGTAAATATCTGGGCTCCATACCATGATACCACCCTTTACCAGAAGGGAATGACACACCCTAAAGGGCGCGACCCTCATAACCTTGCCGCATCTTTCCTGTTTTGACCATTTCCGGGGTGTGAGGTCCTGATGCAGTCTCGTCCACAAAGCTACGCTTTGGTACAAAGCCATGCTTTGGGTCAACAAATGATCAAAGTAATGATCACAAAGATAAATGATCAAAAAAATGATCATATCACAAATGATCAAACAATGATCATTAACACACAACAGCACTCAGCATGCCACATTACCAAATTGGGAGTATATCGCTGATAACCTTCAACTACATAACCTCTGAGCTCGTACGTCTCAGAGAAGGGTGTTAAGCTAAGAGAATAAATTATCCGCCACCAACAGATATGTATTTGAAAGAAATCTGCTTTTTATCTCAAAGTGTAATGTCAGACATACAATCTATACAAGTCTGTTCCGGGTTCGAACAGAACCGAAGGCACTTCCAAAGAAGCCCTTGCAATCCGGGTATTCACAATCCCGATCGGACATCCCATCACTTAGGGAATCTTTATACCGGCGCGACTCGGTGCAGAGACAATCGATAGGTTATCCTATCGTTTTCACAAATACCCGGTCTTCACCACCGGTCTTCAAATGCTATCCATAACGACGAATCACATATTCGGAATGGGTTATACCACACAATGGTCCTCTCCCGGCTAAACCGAATAGTGAGCGCAATATTTAAAAATATATGGATATTGGGATTTCAATTAAGTCACAACTTAATAATTCAAAACTTTCTTTCAAATGGTTAAACAAATTACCATTTCAAATCTTTTAAACGAAAAGATTTTTTTCACAAAGTTCACTCATTTTCACAAAGATCCATTTATGGATTTCAAAAAAACTTCCATTTCAATTGGATTAACTCGTTTAAAATCTTTAAATTAAAGATTTAACTTATAACTTTCAAACTGTTTCCATAACTTGGAAAAACATTTTCATTTTTAACTTGAAATCCCTTTTTAACACAATTTGAAAGTTCACTTCTTATATGAAAGCTTTTATTATTCGAAAACAAATAGTTTCCATGTCAGAAAGATCCAATTATTTTTACACGAGTTAAAGCCTTTGAATTTAAATTTAAATTCCCAAATCAATACCTTTAAAATAGTTTAACCCATGTATCACTGGGATAATATCTTTATTCCCTAGTTTTAAAATCATAGAATTCGATTTCAAATATTGAATTCAAATTTAATTCAAAATATTTAAATTTCAAAACTCAATCAAGTTATTCAAAATAAATTTCATCTTTGAAATTTCATTTCAAAAGCTTTTCACTTTAAATCCAATCCATTTCCAAAATACTTGAATTTAAATATTCAACTTTATAAATTATTTCAAAATCCGTGACTTAATCGATTTCCTAGTGAAACCCATATTTGTGCGTGTATAGGTGTGGTCCAGGGGTTTAACACAATAGTGCAACATCATTCAATCATCACAGATTAAAATGCAGAAATATAGTTGATAAGTGATATGAGCTATAACGCTTATCATTCATTCACAGATTACAGATCACAGATATATAAATTACAAATAAATAAGTCACACAGCTCAAAACAAAGCATCACATATCAGGAGTATCAAACAATTCAACCATTCAATAAAACCCAAACATCCATAGGTAAAATTTATCAATTGTTAACCCCGTTCCACCCTACGAGTTAAAGGAGTCAACGACTTAAGGCCAGGGACGAGCCACGACTTAAGGTTTATAACGACTCAGGAAGCCTCACGACTCAGGAAGCCTCACGACTCATCGAGTCACCGACTCAAGGAGTTAATGACCTAAAGCTCAAAACGACTTAAAGGGTTATGACTCAAGGGGTTAACGGTTCACAAGGCAGGACCGACTCAATGCATTACCGACTCATCAAAGCTTTTGCCCCAGCGACTCAACAGGTCCACGACTTATCATAAGAAACGACTCAAGAGAATTGACAACCTAAGAAATGACTTGATGACTCATAACTCAGGATGACTCGTCCGCGACTTAAAGCCACTGAGTCGTACTCCGTTGCTACAATGCATGACCCAGTGAGAATTGAATCGCCAACGACTCAGGACTTGACTTAGAATCCAGCAAGAGAATGAGCTAGTGAGAAGACCAAATGTTTAATCAGATAAGCCGGCCACGACTCAACTTGACTCGGCCACGGCTTAGCCTGAGTCGGTCACGACTCAGGACTTGGGCAAAAAACTTCTGTCCAGATTTGCCTATAAATACATGGCCACCCCCAACATTCAAGGGACTTTTGGCTCATTCATTTCAAGCGCCGTTACTCTGCTGCATTCTGAACTACTTCAACACCTTCAAGGAACTTCACGAAGAAATCAAACATGTCAAACATGTGTTCAAAGATTTGGATCAACGTTGAAGTTTAGGCTACTTGTTCTAAGTCACTTGAAGCTCAAAGTGTGTTGTAATCAAAGTGTAACTGCATTGACTTGTAATCAAATCATCAATAAAGATATTCAAAGTGGACGTAGGCTATCTCTTAAGCCGAACCACTATAAAATTGCTGTTGTTTACTGTTTTTTCACTACTATCTGCTTATAATCTGTTCCCGAGCTATTGGGTGGTGCTTTCACGATCTCACTTCATACACCGGGGTGTTAGCGTTCAAATTTTAGCGTTAACATTTTTGGTGCTTTCACTGAGAACTGAACTCAGGCGAGTTATCATCATTGCTTCACAGAGGTTTGTAGAGAGAATTTCTTTGAAAAGCAGAAGTCTATCCGAGATTATGGCTCCTGGAAGGAAAAGTAGATCTGTCAGATCTGGGAATATTCAAGAGGGAACCTCCGCTTCCCCTATATCGAATCAAGCCACTCCAGCTGTCGGAGTTACAAAGGCAGAGCTGGATGCTGCAATCTTAGGGCTGAACCAACAGATAAATGCCCAAAATGCACAATTCAAGGCTCAGAATGCCCAGAATGCCCTAATTCTGAATAGGTTGAACGATTTGCTTGGGGCAAACCGTCAACCGGCAGGTAATGAAAGGAATTTTGCTGGCAACATTCATGATGCTGAAGAAAGAAATGCTCCTGAAAGGGCTGCTAGCCCCTTTGAACAAACACTTCCAGAGGTTGGTGGATCTAGAACTCGACATGATGAGGAGTATCTTTCTGGAATGGTCCGACAAATTATGAAAGAGAGTATGCAGAGGGTTGAAGACGAGAAAGAATGGGGTTTCGCCCCAAGTAAAACTCTGTTTACTGAGAAAATCTTAAAGGCTGAATTCCCAAGGAAGTTTGTCCCTCCAACCATTCCAGCTTACAAGGGGACAAGTGATCCGAACGAATTCTTATACAAGTATGATTGGCACATGACAGGTGCCAGAGCCTCTGATGAAATAAAGTGCCGATATTTTCCTGTGTATCTCGAAGGAGTAGCTCTGCTTTGGTTCACCAAACTTCCAGTCCAATCTATAGATCAGTTTTCTGACTTAACCCGAAAATTCAAGGAGCAGTTCAGACTATACGCCACAAAAGCCAAGGATATCATGTCACTATCAAGTTTGGAGCAGAATCCAGGAGAGACTATCAGATCTTTCTTAAACCGCTTTAATATAGCGCTAGCTGAGGTGGACAATGCAGAACCGCGAATGATATTGACTTATCTGATGAAGGGTATTGACAGGTCAAGCGAATTTGGGAAATGGCTAAACATGAAGGAACCAAATTCCCTTGAAAAATTCTATAAAAAAGCAGATGAATCCATACGCTTAGAAAGCTGTCCCGTACCGGTAAAGGCAGTGTTGGAAAAACATGAAGATAACACTGTTGCTCCACGCAAGAATGAATCTGTAGGGCAAAAAAGGGAAAATAACAATGGGAAGAAGCAGAGTAATCTGAAGAAGCCCCGATCCTTCAAGCCATCAGAATATACTCCTTTATCAGATACGCCTGAGCGTATCTACCTTGCCACTAAAGATTCTGTTGACTTTCCTAAACCTCCTCCTCTAAGGACCGGGAAAAAGGCTATACAGAGTGGGAAGTTCTGCCGCTTCCATAATCAACCCGGTCACGAGACCGACGAATGCCGCCAGCTGAAAAATCTGATTGAAGAGTTGCTAAGGGAAAACAAACTGCAGCAATTTGTGAAAAAGAATAGCAACAATCCTGCTTCATCTAGTCGGGGGCAACAGACTCCTACTCATCAGCCCAGGACGAGTGAGAAGGCTGCAGAGCATGAATCTGGAAGGCCCATCATCAATGTCATTACAGGAGGACCTCACCCAGCAGGCAGAAGCTGGGGTGAGATGGAAAGGTATACCCGAGCTTTAAAGTATGTACCGACCGAGGAAGATGTATTCGTTTTGGAAGGTGCTACGCCCTTGAAGCAACAAAGAACTTTTGATGATGAAATTGTGTTCAAAGCTAGGGATTCCGCAGGTATTGAAGCTCCTACCTTGGATCCCCTAGTCATCTCGGCTGGTATCGGGCCAGCTATTGTCTGAAGAGTTCTCATTGATTGTGGCGCATCCTGCAATATCCTCTTCAAGAAAACATTCGACCAAATGAAGATCCCTATGGCTGATGTGCAAGCCTCATCGCAGAAAATTGCTGGTTTCACTGGGGAGCCAAAGCAACCGGTAGGGACTATTGATTTGTTTGTGGAACTGGGAGAAGGAGAGAGAAAAGTGGTCCGCAAGCAAACTTTTGTGATTGTCGACGAATTTTCTGCTTACAATGCTTTCCTTGGTCGTCCAACTCTGGCAGCTTTCAAAGCTGTTCTTGCCCCGTGGTGCCTCACTATTAAATTCCCTACAGACAATGGAGTAGGAGTTATAAAAGGGGATCAAAATGCTGGGCGAGAGTGTTATCTGACAGAGCTACGAGAAACCAGAAAAAGAGAAATGGGAAAGAATGCGGCAGCCCCAGTCCGCATCAAAGAACCAGCCTTGTAGCAATTACAGGGCGGACCCTATACTGGCGAGCACAGCGGAGCAAGGAAAGAGATGGACCCTAGAAAAGTCAGTGCAGGGGAAAATAGAGTGGTACCAGTGGAAACGACAATACTAATACCTGTTGACCCAAAGGACCCAAACAAGGTGTTGAATGTGGGTTCACAACTTAATGTGTCAATTCAGAATATCTTAATATCTTTTTTAAAGGCAAATCTGGATGTTTTTGCTTGGACTCATGCCGATATGTGCGGAATATCTCCAGAAGTTGCAGTGCATGCTCTAAATATTGATCCAAAATTTACACCTGTGAAACAGAAGAGGAGAACTCAAGGTCCAGAAAGGTCGGCGGCATTAAAAGAAGAAGTTGATCGGCTCATGGAGAATAATTTTATCAAAGAATCTACCTATCCGAATTGGGTTTCAAATCCCGTGCTGGTTAAGAAAGCCAACGGGAAATGGAGAGTATGCATCGATTTTTCAGATCTGAACAAGGCCTGTCCCAAAGACTGCTTCCCATTACCCAGAATCGACCAACTGGTAGACAAAACAGCGGGACACGAATTGTTATCTTTTATGGATGCTTACTCCAGGTATAACCAGATCATGATGCATGAGCCAGATCAGGAGGACACGAGCTTTATCACCGATGTTGGTCTTTACTGCTACAGAGTTATGCCCTTCGGGCTGAAGAATGCAGGGGCAACATACCAAAGACTTTTTAATGCTATGTTCAAACCGCAACTGGGCAAGACTATGGAAGTCTACGTCGATGACATGTTGGTAAAGTCTAAGAAAGCAGTGGATCACATAGAACACTTAGTAGACATGTTCGGTCCTCCGAAAATACATAATGAAGCTCAATCCTTTAAAGTGTTCATTTGGAGTGGAATCCGGCAAGTTTTTAGGTTTCATCGTGAGTGCTAGGGGCATTGAGGCCAGTCCAGCTCAAATTACTGCATTGAAAAAAGTCAAAGCCCCTAGAACAAAGAAGGAATTGCAAAGTCTCAATGGAAAAATCGCCGCCTTGAGTCGGTTCATTTCCAAAGCCACAGATAAATGCATTCCATTCTTTGACGCCCTAAAGAAAGGAAAGAAAAACTTCGATTGGACTCCCGAATGCCAAAAAGCCTTTGATGAATTAATTCGCCATATGGAAACGCCTCCGATACTTTCTAGGCCTGGCGATGGCGAGGATCTTCTTATATACTTGGCAGTATCATCTCATGCTTTAAGTGCAGCGCTGATACGAGAAGACAAAAGGATTCAACATCCAGTTTACTATATCAGCAAAAGACTCACTGGGGCAGAGATGAATTACTCTAAGTTGGAAAAACTCGCCTATTGCCTACTAATTGCATCTAGAAAGTTGAGGCAATATTTTCAAGCTCATCCTATCAGAGTCCTCACTGATCAACCTTTAAAGCAAGTCCTGTTTCGCCCTGAGACTTCGGGTCGCCTTCTAAAGTGGAACATTGAACTCAGTCAGTATGACATCACTTATCATCCCCGAAAAGCAATCAATGGACAAGCTTTCGCGGATTTCATCGCAGAGTTCACAGATAAGGGTAACAGTGAGGAGGAAACGGTCGACGATTCCCCAATCCAATGGAAGTTATATGTCGATGGTGCGAGAAACGACTACTGTTCTGGAGCCGGAGTTGTACTTGAGACCCCTGAAGGCCGATCATTATGCTATGCACTAAGATTGGAATTTCCTTCAACAAACAATGAAGCAGAATACGAAGCCCTTATCATTGGCTTAAGGATTGTTAAAGAATTAAATATCCGAGCATTAGAGATATTCAGTGATTCTCAGCTTATTGTATGCCAAGTCAAAAAGGAATTCCAAGCAAAAGGGGGGAACCTGCCCGCCTACTTGTCAAAGGCTTGGGAACTCCTGGGTGATTTCGATCATTACATGATAAGTCACATTCCTCGAGAAGAAAACATGAAAGCGGATTCTCTCGCAAAGTATTCTAGCATGGGCGAAGCTCAATTTCTGGGGTTAACTCCGGTGGAGGTCCTATCGACTCCTAGCATTGATGAGATGGACATTGATTGGATCATGAGCATGTCTCAAGAGCAAGAATCATGGATGACTCCGATAACAGAATATCTGCTCAATGGATCCTTACCAGGGAATTCAAAAGAACGACAAAAGCTACTAAGAAAAGCCTCTCGATACATAATCCAGGATGGCCGATTATACAGACGGGGATTCTCAATGCCATTACTTCGATGTGTATCCAGGGAAGAGTCCAAAGCAATCCTAGCAGAGGTACACGGAGGAGAGTGTGGTGATCATTCAGGTGGCCAAACATTAGCAAAGAAAATTCTCCGATACGGATATTTTTGGCCAGAAATTAATCGAGATGCAGCAGAGTATTCCCAAAAATGTGAAAGATGCCAAAGATTCGCCAAAATTCCTAGAGCTCCTTCCACTGAACTCACACAGATGGTCAGTCCATAGCCGTTTGTAATATGGGGGATAGACCTTGTAGGACCGTTACCAACTGCCAAATCTGGAATTAAATATGCCATTGTTGCTGTAGATTATTTTACTAAGTGGGCAGAAGCTGAACCACTGGCTACTATCACCTCAAATAAGATGATAAGTTTTGTGACTAAAAACATCATTTGCAGATACGGTGTGCCTCAAAAAATAATTACAGACAATGGTACTCAGAAAGTGAAGAATTCCAAGATTTTTGCAAGCAATTCAAAATCCGGAAAAGCTTCTCAGCAGTGGCTCATCCGCAGGCAAACGGGCAAGTGGAAGCCGTGAACAAAATTATTAAGTCAACCATCAAAAAGCAACTTGAAAGAGCAAATGGTGGTTGGGTCGATAAGCTACCACTGGCACTATGGGCATACAGAACCACTCACAAAACTGCGACTGGGCACACCCCGTTTTCATTAGCATACGGGTCAGAGGCAATGATTCCGGTGGAAATAGAGGTCCCTTCACATAGAAGAATCCATTTCAATCAAGCAGAAAACGAAAAGCTACAGCTTGAAGCGCTAGATCTCCTTGATGAAAAAAGAGATGAGGCTAATCTCAGAATTGCAGCTCATCAGCAAAGGATAGCCAGACATTTCAATTCCAAAGTTCGCCAACGCAACTTTGAGATTGGAGACCTAGTCCTGAAGAGAAGTATGACAGCGACAGGTGTGTTTGGGCCAAATTGGGAAGGACCGTATGTCATAGGTCAGAAGCTTCTCGACGGCACATTCAAACTCACTACTGTTGAAGGAGATCAAATTCCAAGGGCATGGAACAGCAATCATTTGCGTCCATACTTTACTTGAAAATTTTGTTGAAATATTGTAAAAAGAATTATGAATGTATGATTCTTGTAATTGAAGGCAATTGTAAGACTGATGCAAGTAAATAATAAAAAATATAAAGTGGATGTAGGCCCAATTTCCTGGCCGAACCACTATAAATCTTGTGTTCCTTATTATTATTACATGTTTGCTTTATTTTCGATATAAAAAGTACATAGAATGTATTGCTGAAATGTCGATTTAAATTTTTGCAGACAATGGAAGTTAAACTTGCACATAATAAGACCAAATGATTCTCGCCAAATTTCAAGTCACAAAAGCTCCGAATTCAAATCCTAGATAGGAAGTACTTCAATTGAACGGCCTATGATTTCGACAGAAACGGGCCTTTGCTAATAAATTGAGATCGTTTGAACAAACAAACATCCAATTAAGAAGCTGATGCTCGTTCTCACGAACTTGCCTGACAATGAAGTACACTTCCTTGGATTAAACAAGTTACTTGTTAAAAAAAAAGAAGAGGATCGCTGAAAAGGCATAAGCAAGTGGACAAGGGAACAACCAAAGCCATTATCGGCAGCACAAGTCCTCTTCGGAGACACAACTCTTCGGAGGATAAAGACCTCTAATGGGTCATACGCCACAAAAAAGAAAGTTCTCTACTCAACAAAAAAGATTGGAGGAGTCATGACCCTCCAACCATGAGAGAGTAACTTCCAGGCGATGAAAACCCTCTCTGAGGCACATTTCACCAAGAGTTGAAGTGTAACAACCGCTCTTCGGAATTTCACTTCACCAGAGTTGAAATGCAATCAAAATAAAAGCCCTCTTCGGAGGCCCATTTCACCAGGAGTTGAAGTGTAACAACCGCTCTTCGGAATTTCACTTCACCAGAGTTGAAATGCAATCAAAATAAAAGCCCTCTTCGGAGGCCCATTTCACCAGGAGTTGAAGTGTAACAACCGCTCTTCGGAATTTCACTTCACCAGAGTTGAAATGCAATCAAAATAAAAGCCCTCTTCGGAGGCCCATTTCACCAGGAGTTGAAGTGTAACAACCGCTCTTCGGAATTTCACTTCACCAAAGTTGAAATGCAAAACAAAATAAAGACCTTTCTGGAAGCCCACGTTTCACCGAGATTGAAATAAAACTTCCAAGTGTTGAAACGTGAAAAGGCTTTCTTCAAAGGCACAACTCTTTGGAGGTACACGTTTCGCCAAGATTGAAATAAAACTTCCAAGTGTTGAAACGTGAAAAATCCCTCCTCAGAGGTACAACCCCCTCCCGGGGACACAATCAAAAAGAAAGACTACTTCGGAAGCCCACGTTTCACCGAGATTGAAATAAAACTTCCAAGTGTTGAAACGTGAAAAGGCTTTCTTCGAAGGCACAATTCTTTGGAGGTACACGTTTCACCAAGATTGAAATAAAACTTCCAAGTGTTGAAACGTGAAAAATCCCTCCTCAGAAGTACAAATTTCTATTTCAAAAAAAAAAAAATATATATCCTCATCAAGGGCATACTTTAACTTTCAAAGGAAGAGTGATTTACCTATTCTAGAAGATAACCTTCCTCAAAAAAAAAAGAGGAAGAAAGTTAAAGTACCCTTCAGAGGCCCGCTTTACCACATAGAAGAATTCACTTGGCAAAATGCATACATAAGTAAAAAAAAAAAGTGATTTCTTCGAAGGACAAAGCGTAAAAACTTATGTGAAGGAAGTCGTACTCTACGAAAAATTTCTTCAAGAATGAAGTAATTACTCTTCAGAAAATTAGAGTGCAAGTCCCCTCAAAGTATAAAATATTGCAGCAAGCTTATGGTATGGGGGCAACATGGTATAGTTACATACAAAATGGTATAGCTATATCGGTAAAATACGCTCAAGCAACATACCACAAGTTCACCGCAATATCATATAAATAAACTTGTGCAAAAATGAATAATAAATGCATTCTCAAATTCAAACAAGAGTCTGTACAAATAAAGGATCATTTTATTCAATTGCAGATACAGGTTTCAAAATAAAAAAGCAGGGGCCGGTGCCTGCACAACATCCGACCATTACACAAAAAAGGAATCAAAAAGCCCAAAGTTCGACTCTTCACTTCTTCTTACCACCTTTGGACCCTTTGCCTGGCCGAATGATTAGTTTTTCAGGTCTATCTGTAGGCATAAGGGAAGAAGGAGAGGGAGGTGCAACCGATGCAACTTCCGGTTCCTCTTCAGTAGTGATGATTTTCTTCCCCCTCCTCTTCGATGTTCCGTGCTTCTTTCTTCTCTTCGAAGAAGACTCACTCCCTGGAGTAACAAGAGCGGACAAAACTACGTCATCAGAAGGAGTCCGCTCCGGAGAGATCTCGCCTCCTTCAAGTCCCTCGTCTTTCTGCTCTTGCGAAGCGATAGGGTCATCCAAGCCATGAAGAGCCTCAATCTGCTTCTCTTGTGACCCGGGCTGTGAAGCAGAAGGAGGAGTCACCTGAAGAGACGGAGGAGGGATAACCGGAGGAAGTGAAGTCTGCACAGCACTTGGTGTTTCAACTGCAGAAGAAGAGAAATTAAAATATTAGTATCTCCCCGAAAGAAGGGAGATATGGGTTCGTCAAGATTCAAGAAGTAATCGAGAAGCTCATCAAACTTTTGAGGAGTAAGCAAGCGATCCACCTGAATCGGACCAATGTCAAAATTACCTGAAGATGTTTGCTTCGTTAGTTCAATCTCATAATTCTGAGCCCCGATATCCTCCAAAGCCTCATCATCAGTAGGGGTAATTACCCCGGTTCTTGTAGAAGGCAGCGAATGAGCACTGGAACCTGTAATGTCCACTTCGGAAGAAACTAAAGGACGTTCGGAAGTGGTATGTGGTATTTCTTTCTCAGAACGTTCCTCTTCCGCCATTCCGCCCCGTACCCTGGCGAGTTGCTCTTTTCCCTTGGCAAGAGCGGCGCGGGCATCATCATCGAGATAATGCTCTTAAAGAGCTGTCTCAGCGTAGCCAGCACCTTTACCACCTAGCATATCGAGTGCTGCCTCCCAAACTTCAGCTAGTGTAATTTCATACTTAGGGCCTAGAAAGGCGAGGATGCCACGCCCCAAAATGCTGTGCAGATAAAAATCAAATAATGTGGAGCTAATGTCAGCTTTGGTTGCTTGATGGGCCTCTTCGGCCGCGAGTTTACTAGCAACAGCCTCGTCACGCTCCTTTTCGGCCATAGCAAGTCGAGCTTTTAACATCTCTATCTCCAAGCTTTGAGAGCCGGTCTGTTCTCGCAGCTGTAAAGTTTCAGCACGATATTCTTCTATGACCTTCTCCTGGTGTGTAAGCTTATCTTCGACTGCCCTTTGACTGGCATGCGCATCTCGTACTTGTTGCTGAAGCATGCTCTCCTTTTGAGAATGGAAAGTAGATGAAGTAGCTAATTCTTCCTTAAGCTTTTCTACTTCCGTTTCCAGCTTTTCATTATAGGAAGCAATACTTCTCATTTCGGCGTCATGCTGTTCGAGAGTCTTCTGCCACTCAGCCTTATCGTTCTCCATTGTGAGCATGGCCTCGAGATTGACACGGTTAACCCTCTGAAGCTCGTCGACAAGTTTTTGCCAGTTCGACATTCTTTCAATATCGGTCCTGACAGAATCAAGATTTCGCAGCATAGCTGATTTGTCGAGAGGAACCAAGTCGAGATCAAATCGAACCCCTCTCAGGCACCACTGAGGGAATCGACTCTGAAGAGTGGGAGGACCTTGCCCAGCTTGGTATGCGGGCCGGTTGATGATTATTTGAATGTCGGAACGAACGGGGGCAGGAGATTCAGCAGGAACATTTTGAGAAACTGTCGGCATTGTTTCTTCAGTAAGTTTAGCCCGCTTGCTAGAAGAATCTTCCGTGTGACCTTTACCTCTCTCATCGCGAGTCTTTCTTTTTTGGGTATCATCATCTCTGTGGGAGGGTCATGTCTTTCTTGCTCTCTTCGGTGACGTTCTTCATATGCTCGTCTCTCGTCTGCTTTCCTGATGGCCCTCTCTTCATCCGATTCTCTGTAAGAGGGGGAGGTGACGCCTATAATCATATTGACTCTGCCTCCCGTAGCGCTGGAAATCGTCATAATATGAACTACCGCGCCCCATTGGAGAATCTGGAATAAAAATAATAAGCTTTAGAAATCGTTAAAGTACAAGAAGATGAATGCGTAGAAGTGCTGAAAAGTCCCAAGTGTTGTGTAACGTGTAAACTACACGCATCAAGTTACAGACCACTCTGTGGAGTAGAGGTAGTGATAACTTGAGTGGAAGGAGTTGACATTTGTTGTAGAGAGGATGTCGCCTCAATTACAAAAGAGATAGTTTTGGAAACATCATCTTTGAAAAGTTCTTGAGAAGTCACAATTAAATCGCTCAACCCCTCGAAAACATCATCGCCATCATGTTTTTTGGGGCTGGCTTTCTCAACTCCTTCGTCAGCAAATCTTCCGGAAGATCGTGGAGTTTTTTCCTCTTCGATAACTGGGGCAAGTGCGGATTTGTCGGACGGCCCCGCAACGTCCTTCGGAATTGAACACTTCACTAGTGGAGTTTCTATAGAGGTTCCTCCCTGCGTGTGCTCTTTAGTAGAGACCGGGGCATCAGGAGTTTCCGTCAGAGAATCAGGAATTTCAGTTGGGACTTCACGAAGCTGAGTAAAGCGAGAGGAATGAAGAAGCCCATATTGATGTAAAAATCCATCATTTAACAAGAACTTTATATTCCTCTCTTCTGCCGCCACGGCGCTCAATCTCTCAAAAATTTGTTTATAGCATGGATCTCTAGAGGGAGGAGGAAGTGCTAAAACAGAAGAAAAAAAGAAGCCAAGTTAGCGTTTAGCAACTCAGATTTCGAAAAGCCCAAGAATGGAGAAATAAAAGCAGGAAAACCTTACTTCCTACTCTCCAGATGGCATAAAACCCTGGAGGGCAGCGGACAATGAAGTACTGATTTAGAAATCCATGAACGCTTTCAGGAAGATCGGTGATGAGCTTGCGGTTTCGAGCACTCCTTATAACTACGATAGAGGGATGATCTTTAATTTTTGTGAATGAGCAGAAGTAGCAGATCTCCTCAAAGCTCGGTAATCGGCCCAGAACTCTACTAAATAGCACACATAACCCCATCAGAATGGCATGACCATTGGGGTGCAATTGGAATGGACAGATAGATAGTCGAAGAAGGAACTGCTGAAGGAAGTCATTGAAAGGTGGTATGGCACCGCTCAAGCACATTTGGCGGTTGACAGCAATAAAGCAAGAAGGGGGCCTATCTGCAGTATCATTTGGCCCCGGCAGTAAGGCATCAGCTTCGGCAATGCCAAACTGGATGAGCAATTGGTTAAACACCCGCTGATTCAGAGTTGTGGGAGTTCTCTCCAGAGGGGTATCCAACAAGTTGGCTACTGGGAAGACATCTTCAGCCTGGCCCATCGGTTCTTCTTGTTGAGATGTCATTCTACACAAGCAACCGGGTGTTCAAATGCGAAGGTGCACGTTTCCTAAAAGTGTGAAGTGTTGTGCAGAACTAATGAAAATAACAAGTAAATATAACTGGAATTAAACTGGTTGATGATTGATCGACTATGGTAATTTCAGAACTTGTTAACTTAAAGTTCAAGCATAATATTAGTGCAGGCTGGTCAGTTTCAATTGACTGTTTCAGTGTTGCTTTAATATTCTACTTGAAATCGATAGCACTTCGTTCACACGATTTGTTTAAGTTAATTATCTGTTATTAACTAATCTGTCATTTGATATGGGCAGTCGATGACAGTATATTCGTCCCAGTTTTCTGTGAATGTTGTATTGAACAGATTGTTAGCCTGCAAGTCAAAATAACCTGTGAATGAATGCAATAAAATTCGACAGTTCAAAGTTTATGCAATGGTTCAAAGTTCGAGCAGAATTCATGCAAGTCCTAACTCGTCAATGGCTCAAAAATTTTGAGTCGGCAGTGCCCTAAGTCGTAAGTCGTAGAAAAAGGGAGAAGCTCTGGTTCAAAGTAATAAGAAAATCTCCAAGTCTTATCTCGGCCACGACTCAAGGGTTTTATCTCGGCCACGACTCAAGGGTCTTATCTCGGCCGCGACTCAAGGGTTAGGTCGTGGAGCATGTTGAGTCGTATCATGGTTAAATCGCAAAGGTCGCTGGATCATACAAAAATAGCCGAGTCATACCTAAAGCAGTATTCGATTCTATCTGACCAACTAATCACCTAACTCCTAACCCGTTAATCTTCCAACTTCTAACCCATAAACCATTTCACTCCTAACCCGTTAATCTTCCAATTTTTAACCCATTAACCCAATAAAACTCTCAATAAACAACCCCGGTCTTATCACGCCGCTAAATCACCTCAGGACGAAAATCATCAGATCAAACAACCCTACATCCATTGATGGTTAGAATGACCGAACTCGCAAGACTCAAGGGAGTAAAATGAAGCTAGGGACAGAGCGCATAGGTTAACGATGATCGATAATCGGAAGGGAAGCAAGATTGCTTACGTAATGTGGTGTCAAAGATGATCAGAGGAGAGTCGAGTTGGAATCGCCTGTGAGAACTTAGAGGTGCGTTAATGGCGGATGCGGTTTAGAAGATCGCTGATAAGAAGTGGGAGATAGGAGGAACGAGTCAAGCGTTTTATATCTGGAAGAGCTGAAACTCGAATCGGCACGCCCGGGTTATGATAAGTCGAAGCACACGACTTACGACTTAAGCGTGTGCTTCGAGGGGCAAATGTTAACCCCGTTCCAGCCTACGAGTTAAAGGAGTCAACGACTTAAGGCCAGGGACGAGCCACGACTTAAGGTGTTTAACGACTCAGGAAGCCTCACGACTCAGGAAGCCTCACGACTCATCGAGTCACCGACTCAAGGAGTTAATGATCTAAAGCTCAAAACGACTTAAAGGGTTACGACTCAACGGGTTAACGGTTCACAAGGCAGGACCGACTCAATGCATTACCGACTCATCAAAGGCTTTGCCCAAGCGACTCAACAGGTCCACTACTTATCATAAGAAACGACTCAAGAGAATTGACAACCTAAGAAATGACTTGATGACTCATAACTCAGGATGACTCGTCCGCGACTTAAAGCCACTGAGTCGTACTCCGTTGCTACAATGCATGACCCAGTGAGAATTGACTCGCCAACGACTCAGGACTTGACTTAGAATCCAGCAAGAGAATGAGCTAGTGAGAAGACCAAATGTTTAATCAGATAAGCCGGCCACGACTCAACTTGACTCGGCCACGGCTTAGCCTGAGTCGGTCACGACTCAGGACTTGGGCAAAAAACTTCTGTCCAGATTTGCCTATAAATACATGGCCACCCCCAACATTCAAGGGACTTTTGGCTCATTCATTTCAAGCGCCGTTACTCTGCTGCATTCTGAACTACTTCAACACCTTCAAGGAACTTCACGAAGAAATCAAACATGTCAAACATGTGTTCAAAGATTTGGATCAACGTTGAAGTTTAGGCTACTTGTTCTAAGTCACTTGAAGCTCAAAGTGTGTTGTAATCAAAGTGTAACTGCATTGACTTGTAATCAAATCATCAATAAAGATATTCAAAGTGGACGTAGGCTATCTCTTAAGCCGAACCACTATAAAATTGCTGTTGTTTACTGTTTTTTCACTACTATCTGCTTATAATCTGTTCCCGAGCTATCGGGTGGTGCTTTCACGATCTCACTTCATACACCGGGGTGTTAGCGTTCAAATTTTAGCGTTAACATCAATCAACTGATGAATTTAAATAAGATGTATTCCTTATGAATAAATCATTTATTAACCCTTAATTAATAATTGTTCTTAATTAATTATTCTTACTTAATTATAATGAGCAATTAATTTCTTAATTACTTTCATAAGGTAATTACTCTTACCCAATTTCATAAACGGTTATCATTAATTAATCAATCCAATTGATTATTACAATTATCACATTAATTAATTATTTAAATAATCTTAGTTAATGACCTTCATTAAAAATCAAAGTTTCTTTAATTACTGTGTTAAAGAAATCATTATAAATTATAAATTTGATTAACCCTTAACAATCCATTGATTTACAAATTTATTATTCCTTACTTAATTAATCTTTAAATTTTTAATTACTTATTTAATTAATTCTATAACTACAAATCATTAAATCATTTATTTAAAGATATTTAAAAAGGTATTTAAAAACACTTTACTTTCAAATTTTACTTTTAAATTTCATTTTAAATTTAAGATTTAAAATGGAAACAAATTTACTAAGGTTTGAAACAATTTCAACAACCCTTTTTTTTCATAAGTTAAAGAATTATTTATCTTATAATAGAAATTAAAAGGATTCAAACCCAATTTCATTTTAAACTCAAATCAAATTAAAAATTTATCATTCAAGTTATTTAAAACAATTTAAATTTTAAAACTTCTTTCTTTTCAGAACTACGATTCACATCATGTTTGAATCCAGATTTAAACCTTAAATTTGTAAACTTCACTTACAATTAAAACTTCACCTTAAAGTTACTTAAACCCTTTTTAAAGTAGTTAAAACAATTTTAAAATTTTAAACTTTATTTATTTTGAAAACTGAGATTCAAACCTGACTTGAATCAGATTTAAACTTGGATTTAAACTCATTTTAAAACTTTGCTAGCTTTTAAATTTTAATTTTTTTTTTAAATTCAAAAGCTGGATAACAGGTTTCCTGTAAAACCTGTAGCACAAAAAAAAACAACCCGAGGCAACATTTATTTCCTTCAAGTCAAATACCCTACTTCCCCGAGCTAAATGCCTAACTGCTTCGAGTAAAATACTCGAACTACTCGAGTCCACCCTCTGTTTATTTCCAGAAATTCACCAGGCAAGAAAAAATGCACCGTGCATGTGCACGGCGCCGCCGCGCGTAACTTGACGCCGCCTCATCCACGAACAGGTCGACGGTCACCCTCAGATCAGCCCACGACCACCCAATCCTTTCCAGTTCGACTCGAGCTCGAATTCAAGTAAAAGTTGAAACCTGGAACTCGAAATCAAAACCATCTCGAAACCTGGCAATGGCAACTTCTCGCTCCTCCGACCATCTGAAGGTCGGCAGCTCCAGCTACATCTTCGTTCACTATCGCTCTACCACCTCCTACGATCGCGTGCAACTCGATGCACAAGAGTCGCAGTGGTGCACGATTTTCCTTCTCGTTAAAAAACTAGGTTAAAAAAAATTTAATCCCTTGCCGCCGACGCCACCGTCGCTTCCATCCACTCCGGTCATTTTTCCTGGCAACTCCGTAGGCTCGTCTACCACCCCAAACAACCCCGACACCTCCAGATCAACACGTCGCAAGAAATTGGTTAAAATACCAATTTCGATCACCCACAAACTGCTCTCAACCCCTTCACTTAAAAATTGGGATTTTAGTTTTAAAAATCGAATTTTTGTATTAGCATTTGATACATATACCTGAATCAAAGAATCTTGACATTTTATTTTTGACTTAATTTAACTCTGCTGTGTTGTTTTGTTATATCCAGAGGCAAATGCAATTTGTTTGTAACTTAAACAAATTTTGAACTAAAACTGATGACATAACAAATATATTTTGTTCAACACTTAAATCATAACATAGATTGGATTATTGGCAAATGATTTTTTTTCTCTTGATTATCTTTTGAACATGGAACTAAAGCCAGAGACCAGAAATTCAAACACACAGCATTTCACACACCAACATATCTATATCTACACAGAGTTTTAAAACATATTCACAAGCATATTATACTTCAAAGATAAGCAGGCAACCTAAGTATATACTTAACAATTTTAAAAGGGTGATTTTACTCACAGTGGTAGGAAAGAACAAAGAATACAGGGGACTAGAGTTTTGTTTTGATGAGTTGTTGAATTTAATCCACCACTTGATGTCCTGATTGTTTTTTTCTTTTTCTTTTTCTCTGGTTTGTATAAATGGAAATGTTTGCTATTATTTCTTATTTTCAGGTTTGATATGGTATGAACGAACCAAAATGAGTATGGGTATAAAAGAGTTTGTACAGGGGGTAGGTGATATCTGGGTCAAACAATTTGCAGGTTGATAATTATGTTTTGTACAAATATAATCAGAGATTTTTTCTAAGTTTGGAGGCTGATGGATGTTGCATGGTGGCTGCATTAATTATACTTGACTTCTTTTTATTTTTATCTTGTTCAAGTGTACATACCTGTTGTCAAGCCTACATACTTTATTTGTTTGTACAAACATATATATATATATATTATTTGTTCTTACTTAACAAATTTAATTTTTTGTCTGTACCTAAATATATGTATTATCTTCTTTTGCAGGTGTACATAGTTATAATTTATTGTCTCTATATAGTTACTTACTTTCCTGATTCATACTTTATGTTTTACTTTGGTTTTGTTTTATAACCAATACATATCTTTGCCTATATTTTGTTTGTTTATTGAAGTGATGCTGCATTTATTAAACTTGGTGGCTGCAGCTTTGTTTTGGTTTGTATTATTCAGAGATTTTTTTTGTTGGCTGTAATCTTGCTTTTGTTTGCTTATTTTTACTTTGTTTATAGATTTTCTTTGTTTGTTTCCTTGTATTCTTTTCTTAGCTTACATTTGTATTGTTAACACTTTATATTTTATTTGTTTACATATTTTATGTTTCATATTATATTTTTACATTGTATCTTGCATTACTACTTTGTTTGTCTCGGCTGAAATGTTTTTGTTTGTTATTTTACTTTGTTTTGTTTGTTCATACCTTTTGTTTTAATGTTTAAGTGTATCTGGTTTATTTTTGCAAGCTATTATACTTGTTCATTTTTATTTTATTTTTATTACTTTGAAATATGTATGAAGTTCTATAGTTAGAATTTATCTAATATGTTTTACTTTATATCTTGTAATTTATCTTTTATATAACTATAAACTTATTTGAGATATTTATTTATTTTCCTATCTATATTATAAATTCAAATTATTTTCAAACCATTTACTTAAACTCAAATTTAAATGATTTAATACATATTTAACTTGAATTTGGGGGAAACTCAAACCAATTTATCAATTAATTTCACAAATTTTATTCAAAAATAAATTAATTATCAATTTAAAATAAATTAAAATTCGGGATCGTTGGAATTGTGCTGAACCTGTGCCGATCGATACGAACGGTATTGATTCGAAGTCCTCACTTTCTGATCGATACGAAATGTATCGATTCGAACCACCACCACGCCATGCCTTCGATCGATACGAACCTGATGGAGTCGAACTATACAAAACCTGATGGATACGAATGGAGCCGAGGAGGTACCCTTTCGATGGATACGAAATAAATCGATTCGAAGGACATTCCTCTGATGGATTCGAAATGAGCGTCACCTCGACCCCTTGATGGATTCGAGCAGTATGACCTTTCTACCTTGTATCGATCATTTCTCCTCCATACGAACTCCGATTGACCTGAAACTTGAAACATAGCCTCTCCTTCTTCTCATCATCATCTCCAATCGATTCCGTCCCAATCGGAGCTCAACCAAATTTTGACGACATCGATTGCAGCCTTGATTCCTATCGATCTCCAATCCCAATATCCATCATTCCTTGCCAACCTGTTGATATTCCAACTTTAACCAAAAAGCGGGATAACATTTGCCCCCCAAAACATGCCTTGTTGTAAGAAGGCGTGTTTTGAATAGTTCCAAATCTGATATCCGAAGTCCAAGCCAATTCCATGTCCATCTGAACTCGACAACCGAGTCCTAATCCATCCTTGTCCGATAGCCGATAACTAAATCGAGGACCTCTCAGGGTCGATGTCCAAATCCATAACCTCTCCGGGCTCTTGCCAAGTGCAATCCACACCTGATGGTCCAGTGTCCCTGGACGTTGAGCTAACCTCTCTTGGTTCTTGCCAAGCGCAATCCACACCTGACGAACGTAGTCTAGTGTCCCTGGACGCCGTACAATGCCATGGCTTGAGTGCTAAGCCGAATCCTAGTCTCTCCGGACCCTTGTTGAGCATAGTCCATACCCAACCACCTGAAACAATAGTCGATAATATGAGGACTAAATCCTAGGCCGAATCTTGGTCACTCCGGACCCTTGCCGAGCATAGTCCATATTCAGCGACCTGAAAATAACAAGTGATAATACAGGGCCTAAGTCCTAGGCCGAATGCTGGTCTCTCCGGGCCCTTGTTGAGCATAGTCCATACTCAACGACCTGAATGAGTCAATTTACCACGTTCGGGCAAAGCGACTCACCCCTTGTCAGGCATAATCCATGCCCGACTACCTTTTATCAAAAACCAGATAAAATCCAATCAAAATCCAATCCAAAATCCAAATCCAAAATCCAAATCCAAATCAAAACCAGGAAATCAGAAATTCAAACCAGCATCCAAAAACCGAAAACTATCATCCAAAGGAAAATCCAAATCAGAAAGCAAAAAAACCAGGAGTTCAATCCAAACTCCAAAACTAAACTAGAAAATCTGTGTTCAATCCGAAACAAAAAACAAATTTCACAAATCATAGCATCGCGGTTTATCATCATTCAGAGCATGCCTAGGGGCTATCTCCGTCCCCGTACATGTGTAAATGACTTTTCCATTTTCCAGTAGCTTGTTACTTATTTCATATTATCCTGGTCAATGGATAATCAATCGACTGTCATTCCTGGGTCTCACATCGTCATGGTGTGAGGTAGATGGTGGTTGCTCCTGTTCCACTGCCGCATTCCGAGTTCCGACATATTGTCGCAACTGTCCATTCCTTACATGCTCCTCGATTATATCCTTTAAGTGCCTGCAGCTGTTGGTATCATGTCCATCCAAGTCATGGAAGAGACAATGCCTTCCTGATGTCCTCTCCCGTTCTGATGGTTCTCTCCTAGCCGGCCTCCGGTAGGGAAGGCGATTCCGAGTATCCAGGTATATCCGCTCCAGCGTCTCGTTCAATCCTGTGTATGTAGAAAACTTTGGATCCTTCCATCGCTTCCTATTTTTTCCAGAATCATCGTCCAACTTCCTTTTTCCTTTGTCTTTATCCGAACCTTTGCTGGATGGTCCTCCACCCTCCGTTGCATTCACCTCCTTCAACTTTAAATCCATACTCGCATCCTCTTGCCGAAGGAACCTTTCGGCTTCGTGAAAGAATTCCTCGAGATCCTGTGGGGGATCTCGTATCAAAGATACCTTAAAGTCCGAATCCTCCCTGACTCCTGATACTTCCACCATTAAAACCATCGATGGATCCGACGGATCCACCGAAGCAACTGCCGCATTGAATCGAGTTAGAAAAGCTCTAAGCGATTCATCCATCCTTTGCTTTACCGATGTCAATGTCATCACGTTCTTCGGCCTCTTGATATGAACCAGAAACTGTCCCAAAAACCTATCCACGAATTCCCTCCAAGTCTTGATAGATCCTTCTCCCAGCTGCCTAAACCACATTGCAGCTAAGTCCGTCAAGTACAAAGGGAAACATTGGACCATCACTTCCTCCGATGCCCCCAGCACCTCCATGTGTCTGGTGTACCTCATCAAGTGATCAGTTGGGTCTGCCTTGCCATCATATACCTCCATGCTAGGTAACTTAAACTTAGGTGGATTCTGAGCCATCCTTATTTCCCGAGCGAACGGACTCCTGTTCACTCCTTCCAAGTCTCTGTTGGTCAAACCACCTTGCACAGTTTTCCTGATGATCTCCACTAATACAGTATTGTCTGTCAGGGGTTGCCCCGAGGGAACTCCGGCACATATTCTTCATGTGGCTCACTAGCAGCAACGTTAACTCTGACCTGTTGAACCCCTTCCAAAGGTCCTCCCGTGTTGGATCCTGTGGGCCTGCCCCCAAGCTCTTGTTGATTGCCTTCTGGCTCTGTATCATGTCCTCCATTGGGTTCCACAACCCTAGTTCCTTGTCCTGCATCCACAGCCGTTGTAGCTGTTCCTAAGTTCTGCATCCCTGCAGCTCTCATTTGCTCAAAGAAAGTCTGCATCATTTCCTGCTGATTCTTCAACAACCTCTCTTGCAGTGAATTTGTTATAGCCTCCATTTCATCTCTGGTGATGTAGATGGAAGCTTGCCCTTCTCCAGCTCCGGAGGATGCTTCTTGGCTTCCTCCTTATTGGCTTCTCTCAGCCCTTTCCCTTTTACTATTTTTCCTGGTCATTGTTTTCAAGACAAAACTCCTCAAACTCTTCAAATCCGAACTTCAAATCCGATGTAGCGGGTGCTAGTCCCTCTTAGTGAAAGCACCAAAGTGTTTGCGCCAAAATTGGTCACAAACCCCAAACACCATGAAAGCACCAGTGTATGAACACAAACCAATGATATTCAGGCATAAATATCAGATCTCAACAAATATCAAACAGCAATTCAGAAATAATGAACAAAGACACAAGATTTATAGTGGTTCGGCTATCTCCGGCCTATGTCCACTCCAAAGTTTTATCCTTTTATTGATTATCCTTGCTGGTTATAGATGATTACAGCAGTAATAATGAAGAATTTCGAGTACAATAGCTGTATTGAAGTATAGAAATGAATCCGGCAGAGTCTGGATGTCCAATAGCCAAAAAGATCCTTTTTTTGTAGGCTCTGGGGCTCTATTTATAGGCGTAGGAGGCTGAGATCGCGTTCAAACTTCGGGTGACTTCTTCTGGCACGTGAGTGGGCCCACGCGACCGACCCCACCAAGTTTCGACTCGATCTGTGATTGATACGAAGTGATTTTGTATCCATCAAGAAATGATCCAATCGAGCTGAAACTTGGTAGAAACATACCTTACCTTGTATGAGAGCTGCTATGAAAATTTCATTGCATTTGGATCATTGGTGCAGGAGGTATGATCGATTCGAATTTGGGTTGTCCATTGGTTGTTGTGTTTGAATCCATTGTTTCGAATCCATCTTATTCGACTCCATCAGAAGCGCGTGCTTGTTCGTGATGTGGCGCGAGCTTCCTGCAGCGATCCTAAATTCGTGCCGAGTTGAAGGCTTCTTTTCTTGGAGACGTGGGCACTCTTCACAGTTACTTCCTTGATTCGTGGATCTTCCTTGTTCACATTCATAACATCGTTCGTTCGCATCCATCCACTCGTGTCTTCCTCCATATCGATCCCATTGGTGTTGATTCGAAACGAATATGGGGGGCATCGATACGAAGTGGTCATAAAAATAGACACGAACCTCATCCTTGGGATGGATACGAACGAGACCTTACCTGATGGATACGAACAAGGTTTTACCTGATGGATTCGAAAATGCCAACGTCTTCTGCCATCGATACGAAAGTATCGAATCGGCACATGCCGCCTCTTCCCACTTGATCGATATGAAACCATTAAGCCGAACCTGTGCCGATCGATACGAACGGTATCGATTCAAAGTCCTCACTTTCTGATCAATACGAAACGTATCGGTTCGTACCACCACTATGCCATGCCTTCGGTCGATACGAACCTGATGTAGTCGAACTAGACAAAACTTGATGGATACGAATGGAGCCGAGGAGGTACCCTTCTGATGGATATGAAATAAATCGATTCGAAGGACATTCCTTTGATGGATTCGAAATGAGCGTCACCTCGACCCCTTGATGGATTCGAACAGTATGACCTTTCTACCTTGTATCGATCATTTCTCCTCCATACGAACTCCGATTGACCTGAAACTTGAAACATAGCCTCTCCTTCTTCTCATCATCATCTCCAATCGATTCCATCCCAATCAGAGCTCAACCAAATTTTGACGACATCGATTGTAGCCTTGATTCCAATCGATCTCCAATCCCAATATCCATCCATCCTTGCCAACCTGTTGATATTCCAGCTTTGACCAAAAAGCGGGATAACAGTTAGCTACAGTATTCAGATGTGAAAAGTAAAAGTTCTGATGTGAAATGTATTTGACTGGTCAAGCTGTACAATATGTATATATAATATTACTAAATTTAAATTGTCTCGAAAACGTAGCTTAAAATCTTGACATCGTGTCGAGGCGTGCTGCCGGATGTTTATAATGTTAAACCCGAATTCCGAACATAATGGAAAAGGTTTCGAGTCCTAATTCGATCGTATGGAGAAGATAGCTTTTTGGACCCTGTTATTATATTAAATTTTCGATGTAATTTCAACGCATTTATTTACCGTACGCTCACACAACTACTTCAATCACTACGAAAAATGAAATTCGATAATATTACAATATTACAGATCCAATGGAACTAGTTTCGTCGAAATCCGAGACTGCGTCTTGGAAGGCTATTTTTAAATTCAATTTAAACGATATATTTTAAAACCGAACGAAACACCTTCAATTTCAATTTAAAAACTTTCATTATCTTCTGCACTATCAATATAAATTATACAAGCTTTCAAATTATTTTTAACAGGTTTAAAATTGCAAATTCAACATTTTACCCAACTTCAAATTATGTAATTTAATAATTAAATTATCCAATAAATGGTGATATTTGACTTCAAGTTACAAATTAACATATAAATATTTAAAATAAATTAAATATTCCGATTTCAAACATTCAAAAATTCCGGGTCGTCACAGTTTTCCTCCTTAATAAAATCCTCATCGTCAAAACTGCCCATCCCCACCAGTGACCACCCATCAATTTCTGCTTCATTTTCAGTGCAATCAAAACTAGATTCAAGTCTTATCATCTGTTATATAAGAACCAACCCCCATATGAACAAAAGCCTGTTTGCTAGACACATCCTCAACAATATCTGTGTAAACTGTGCACCATGCACAACTGCAACAACGTGCCTTTCAACTAAAGCAAAAAAGGATGAATGAGAAAACACTCCATCAATTCGAGACTCAAGATCAACGGCTATGTCATCAACCCATTTTTGATCATAGAACATTATCCAGTCATGACAGATATCCAGGTCAAACAAATTAACTTCTCCTGAATGAAAAACTACATCTGAATCAATTGATTCTAGGTCTGCACTATGCCAGGAAACATTATTGCCAAGATAAGCAAAAGACTCTTCTCGACTGCATCATCCACTGCTACAGAATCATTATTTCATTCCAGAATATTTTCTAAACAAGGATTTGAGTCACTCAGGAAACAGTTACAACTATCAATGTCCAAATTTGAGAAGTTAACAAAGGATATATCTTCATGAGTTGTCTCTGATTCGATTGCTAAGGATGATGATTGAATCATACACAAACTTGTTGATTCCAACACTTTATCAAAACAAATGCATGCATCATACTTTGAAACTTCTAAACTCATTATATCAAAAACCTATGGGTTACCAAACATGGAAACATTTGAATCAAACAGAAATTCATCAACAAAGTGTTCGGAGTTAACCATCAATCCCCCATCAACATCTGGACTATCAGAATATGAACTCAAAGAAAGATTTAAAATTTGTTGGATATAATAATCTCAAAACTATTATGATCATAGACTTTAGCTTTACAACATTTACTACGAGTATAAGTGAAGACATCTCTCTGTTCAACATCTTCTAGTTGCTCTATAACAGTTTCATGATCACTCGATGATAAAGTAGACACATCAGAGCACGAAGAAACAACTAGATCTGAAAGCATGGGATCAAAACCCAAAATGTCTTCTCTATCAGCAAATATCATAGAGATGTTTGAGACTGTTAAAATATCCTCAGCGACATCAGACTTTACAAAATCAACATATAAGCCAACTGTCTCTGTAGTATTACTAGATTTTTCAACGAAGCCTTTACCAATATTTGGCGCATTAATTATGTCAAAGTGATAAAACAGATCATCAAGAAGATTGTTTCTTGCATCTTTCTTAAATCATAGATGGTCGATCAGAATTCCCCTAACTATCAAGAATTTCAAAGCAAATTGGAATCCATGATTAACTAGACTTGGGGTAGGAATTTGCCCATTAACAACACCCGCATATGATTTGTCGAAATAATCCTCTGGGTTACCAAATCTCTCTTTATATCCTTTACCTATATTTGGTTCGTTATTAATATCAAAATGATACAATAATTCCTCAAGATATCTGATTCCAACATCTCCCATATACTATTGATATTCAAGCAATAAACCCTTCAGTCTTAAGAATTTCGATACAAACTGAAACCCATGGTTAATCGAAGAAGAAGTGACAGAGGAGCTCGACATCATAGAACATTCCTTTTTTATGCCCAAAAATACCACAATCGAAACATCTGATTGGGTCACGGCAATATTTTGTGACATGATCTAGATCCCCACATCTGAAACAAAAATTCTTCCCCATCCTAGAATCGATCCACTTATCTTTTGATGTATGAATAATCTGTTCTGGAGGTTGAGAAGGGGAATAATTCTTAACGGCTTGAGCATATGACTAGGGAAGAGAGGATCGATTAGACTGATTATAGTGATTTTGGGTTAAAGAATATCTAGAAAACGGAGAAAATTGAGAACGAAGATCCTTAGAAGACGCCATTTCTCTAAAGGAGATTTATGTTCAAACTTTAAATTACCTTTTAAATAAACTAATTATTTCCTTCAATTTTTTTAAACTTGAAATACTCATTTAATCACTTTAAATCAAAATCAAGTTACAAAATCATATCTTAAAGTCTCAACTTCAATAAGTTTCAAATCAGTTTTAATTAAATATAATTCTTAAAAGAATATGATTTCAAATCAATTTAAATTTATCTTCCCAACCTGAACTTAATAAAATTATTATAAAAATCTATTTTTAATATATAGTTCAAATAAATACTTAAACATACTAATCAAATCAGACTTTATTAAATCAAATCTTATTATTAAATTTATTTTATATTAACTTATTTTATTATTTTAAAATAGTAAAATTATAAGTAAAATCTTGAAATTAATAAATTTCAAAACTAACTTATAAATTTAGAATTCCAAAACACATAATTTTAAAAATCTAAAATTTTAAACATATATAAAATAAAATTTATATATAATAAAACCAATATTTATATCAACCATATATATTTCTCTTCGAAACCCTGGAAATCATCTTAAATATTTATATATAGACCAACGGTGTCTGTATATAATTTTCTATCATATAGTCAAGTGATATATATATTTAACATTTCAATCTGCAATTTAAATATCTACGGGTATATATATCATTTCAATCTGCAGTCCCATATTTAAGGTCAATAAAAATACTTGGGTTTATCATTTCAAACCATAACGATTTTCTCCCATTCTTCAAGATCGCTCGGGTATGTATCATTTCAACCCATAGGAAATTCTATACTAACAGGGAACTTGTAGAGTGAGAACATTTATGAATATAATATAACAAACCAATAACAGGCATATATCATCAATAACAGATAAAATATAAATAACAGATCATGGTGTCGGATGTCACAGGTGAACGGTTACAGATACTGGCATATCATATATGGCAAATAATTAATAGTTCAATTTAGCATCATATTTCAATTGTCATTTCAAATGAAATCAAATCTAATAAATATAAGAATGTCAATAATGAGTGACTGCTCACCTTACGAGGCTAGAGATGAACGAGAATGAGATGAGTTACGAATCCAAGCATGAATTCCAAAGCAAAGCAAGATTGGCATCAATTCGACGAACGGAGCTGATAACCTCAGTCGATGAAACAAATCAAATCAGTTTTGATATATATACATTAGTATGATAGTATATATATATATATTTGAATATTTTAATTTAAGACAAATATTAAAATAATATTAAAAAATTCAAAATTATTATTCTCAAAACTCAAGTATTAAGAATCAAAGATATATATATATATATATATATTATACTTAAAACTAATACTTATATATATACTTAAATAAACAGATAGATATATAGACTAATATATAAACATATGTATAACTTTCATACCTATTATATTTCAAAATCAATAACTATAAAAATCAATATAACTTAATTCATTATAACATATATTGGAACTCAACAGATCTAATTTATATAACAAAGAAATTGGTACATATAACATATATAACCTGTAACTGTTATAAACTTACATCATACACAAAAATCTATGTACAATATATACAAAACCAGAGATCAAAAATAGGTACCAGCTTTAATATATATACTTGTATATATAACTAACAAACAAACCCTTTATAAATTTGTATATACTGTAACATATAAAAGAGCAAGTATCTCAAAGATTTTCTACTTATATATCATTCTATATACATACATTTTCAAACAAAAACCAAACACATATATAACTAAATATGTGCATATATACATTTATAAAAGTTTATATGTATACGAACCCCATAAGCTTGCTCTGTAAACTATAAATTACATATACATTTAAATATACTTAATAAGATAATATATAAAACATATAATAACCACTTATATACTATATATATGTATATAAAACAGAACTCATATATACGTATACTTACATAAACACATAAATATACCAACGGATAAAATAAATGTTTATACACACACACACCTTAATATATTTACAACCAGAGAGGTCGGTTGGAAGACTGTGAGGCAAGGATACCGATGTAGAGCATGGAGGAAAGGTGAGCACAAGGCCTTGGTAGATCTAGGTTTGAGTGATGGGTGGCCTCATAGGTGATGGTGGTGGGGTGATGGGGGTATACGGGAGCTGTCAGGCTGCTCGAGAGGAGGAGCAGAGCTGGGAGGTGCATGTGGAAAGAAGTCACGGCTAGCTGATGTCAGGGGGGAGGAAGGTGTTGCGGCTATGGTTTGTGAGGCAATGTCACACATGGCTAGTGAAAGGCGGCTCGGGTTGGTTGGTTTCATGGCTTGAAGCAGTCGCATGGGATTGGAGACTTGAAACTTACAGGCAAAGTAAAGGGAGGAGGAGGGTTTATATAGCAAGGTGGGGACAGTGAGGGATTAGGCATGCAAGCAAAGAAAGGAGAAGAGATGCTAAATGAGCTACAGGAAAAATAATGAAAAGAGCTTTATGAAATGAGAATAAATTTTCTTTTCTTCTTCTCAGAACGAACCCAAGAGGCAGAGAAAATTAACCAGTAAAAATATAAATCAACGAAGATTTTGGAAAGGTAGAGAATATAAAAAGGTAGCGACCGCTTACTTTCTCACTAGTGAACCGATAAATGGACAAGAAACCCAAAAGGCTTGGTTGCGGAACTGATACGCTAGGTGTTTTGAAGAGTGCACCGCACACCGGACTCAAAAATTAACAATTGAATATACCCTAGAGATCAACACGACGAGACGATCAAAACGGTATATAGATATCGGTTGTACGATAATCCTATCAAATGTCGATATTTGGTACCGAAAATGCTGTTGAAACATCGAAAGTAAGATAAATAGAGCAGTAGTAGTCCAAATTTGATGAAAGAACGAAGACGCCTCACTCAGAAGATGATTTAAAAATTTATTATATAAAAATATTCACATTTGAGAAATATTTTATTATCATCAAATATTAACTGATTTAAATATAAGTAAAATTACAAAAAAAAAAATAAACTTCCATATTATCTGATGAAAATTTACCATTTGCTATGTTTATATAGACGTATTCTAAATATCAAATTTTTATTTCCATGTTTAATTATTTAAAATTTCATAAAATTTCAGTTATTTACGTTATAAAAACCATTAAAAATTTACTGATCATTACAAATTTATTGCGGGAGTATATAAAATAATTGCAGCGCAGATAATAATAGAATAATAGCAGCACAAATAATAGCAGAATATAAAAAATAGAAATAGAACAACACAGATTTACCCGGCTTCTGCAAAACCCTGCCTACGTGCTGCCTCAAGGTTTCTATTGGAAATTAAGTAGTCAAATGGTTGCATATGTAAACTCGCAACATCTGCTATCGATTAATATAACTATACGCTCAAAATCCTGCCACAACTCAGCCACTGAGTTGAGAATTCTCTCACTACACCACCGTAGTTTGCCCCTAGTCATACGACTAGACTTTACAAAAGTTTAAAATTAACATATGAAATAAAAAATAATTTTAAAATACAAAGCCCTAATTTATATTTTAGCTCAAGTTTATACTAAAGGAAACCGGCCTAATAATTGAAGTAAAAAGTATGTTCCCCTTTTCTTTTTATTCCTTCAGCCTTCTTTCCTTTGCGTTAAAAAATTGCTGCCTCTTTTCTTCTTTGATCTTAATTAACGCTTCTTATAAATTGAAGATGCCGACTTCAGTTACTCGATCGAATGATGCTTCTGCATTTATTGCTTTTGTCGATCGTTTGTCTCTTTGATTTACTTTCGGCTTCTTCAATTCATTGATCTTAATTATGCTTGAATGCTTGAGATTTCTCTAAATTTTTCAATTCGTATATTTTTGTTGCTTGATTATCACGGTGTGAAACTTCTCTGGATTTGGTTTCGTTTTTTACGCTATTGACTTTGGCTATTTGAAATTTGTGATAATTTGAACTTCTTCGATTTTTATTAACACCTAGAACATTGGTCACTTCGATTTGAATTTGTTTCTCTTATGACTTATTGGCATTTGACTTTGAGAAGTGCTTGACTCTCTGATTTGTTCATTCACATCTTTAAGAAAACTGCATTGTGTGACCAAGGCTTAGATTTGAGTCATTCGATTCTTTGCCTTGGTTTGAAACTGCTGCTAAATTTATGTAAAATTGTAAAATTGTTCTTTGGTGTTGTTTCATGTGTACTTATCATTTTTCAAAATGTTGTTCTTTCATTTTCTTTCAAACATTGACTTTGTTACTGCAACTGGTATTGTAGTCTTATTGTGACGACCCGACTTTTTCTCCATAGAAAAGTCGTATCATCATGAAGAAAGAAAGGGATAGAAAATAGAAAAGAAAGAGAAGAAGAAGAAGAAACAAACATCAGAATCTCAACAGCGGAACGAATAAATTATATTAATAACATAATTATTACATAGTATAGAACACTAATCAGAGTTACACAGAATTTACATCACATATTAGACAATTATAACACTTGTCTAGTTATACAACTCAATACAAGAGATACCAACACAGAGAACACACAACGGAACTATATATCTACAACGCAGAAGCCTCCTGCTCCATTGGTCCTCCATAATTCGTCAAAAGCTAACCTGAATCCCTTGGCTACTCATAAAAATTTGAGTACCCAAGAGTTTAAGAAAATAGAAGATAAACTCTGGGTCAGACATGGGTCTGGTGTGAGTAATAGGTTAAAGTTACTTAACTTTGAAAAACCTTTGAAAAGAAAAGGTATCACGTAAGACTTCCCACACATAAACATGGAAAAGTTTTTACCTTACACTAACCAAAACATTTGATAGGAAATCCAGTGATATTATAATAGGTCTAGGGTTTTCAAGTAAATAAGAAATAGATGAAATTGTTACATTTATTAAATTCTAGCTACTAGCCACAAAAGTGGGTAATACAATCAAAACTGTTGGCACTTATTGGATTGTGGATTCCATACAATGGATGGGGTACTGGGGTACCGCCCGTCACAGTACGTGGCCTAGATCACTGTACTGAGGAGTACGCCAGCTCCCCTGCAACACAAGGCCGGAACCATCCCTTACTGGATAGTCCCGAACAAGACAGTCCCGCAGTTGGCATACGTCCAACCACCTACTAAACCGAATAAAAAGGGACCTCTAGACAGGGAAAATATCGTCCTACTTGGGCATGACCCACTTAGCCTTGCTGCACCTCCCCTGTTTTAGCTATTGCCGATTGGTGAGGCTTGAGGCTACGATTACCTTTAGAGAACATATCTCTTAGAATGCTCATCATCCACCTGACGATATTCTGAATGCATTCAATCCATACAAGTTCGTTCCGGCTTCGAACGAAACCGAAGGCATTATCTTGTTACACTCATTTTGGAATCACCCTCAGAGTTAACGACGATAACCCTTGCACTCTGAACCTTTATCACGAATCTAAAAGTACTACTCCATCAAACTCATCTCGGAATCACCCTTAGAGTTATACTGACGAATATAGTTCTTACACCTCGAGTCTTCACTCTTCACAAGAGATTCACGACCTATCGTTAATTTGGATCGATGGGGTTTTCAGATATCCAAATATGGAAACCCGATCCCGGTCTCATCGAAATCCAAAGCGTATCTTTTAAGGCCAAGTTGTTTTAAAGGTTTAAAACAATTCAATTATCTATATACACAGATAGATAAATCACAGAATTCACCATAGGTAATCAACATTATTATCAACAGATAATTCCACATTATCATTATCAAAGATAATCTATATCAACATCACAATGCAACCAATGCATCCATATCACTCGACATTACTTATCTCATAACTGAGATCCAAACCATCCAAGGCAATATCATCCATCCATATAAGCAATGATCTATCATTACACCAAATATAATTAATTTAAAATGAATTAGCTTAATTACATTATTTATAATTAATTTAAAGTAAATTAAATTAATTACTTCATCAATATAAATCTTGCTTACATCACTATTAATTAATTATCAATCAATTAATTAATCCTCAATCAATTATTCATTTTAATTAATCATCTCTGATTAATTAACCTTTAATTACATTCAAGTAATTATTTACTAATTAATTTCTCAGATTAATTATACTTAACCAATATAGTAATTAACCTTTAATTACTTTATTTATTAATTAAATATAATTAATTACATTAATTCTTAATTAATAACATTAATTAATCCCTTCATTTATTAATTATTTCTAAATAAATCTATTCTTAATTACATCATTATAATAATAATTAATGATTTCTAATTACATTTTCTATTTAAATTAATTACATTAAGTAATTAATCTTCTTAAACCATAATTGTTAATCACCCTTGATTAACTCCATTCAGTAATTAACTACCCTTAATTACTTCACAAAATAAATTAATTACTAATTAATTAATTATCTCTAATTAATCCCTTGATTAATTCATAAAGTAATTATACTCAAATTACTTCCATCAACAAATCATCTCAATTAATTACATACAGTAATTACCCATTAATTACTTCCCTAAGTAATTCTCTTCATTTAATTACATTAAGTAATTATATTCCACAAATCATCAAATGATTATTTTAAATTAATTAAATTTAATTAATTAACTTAATCTAATCAAATTAAACTCAATTAATTACAATTAGTAATTAATTCCTTAATTACTTCCGTAAGTAATTATACTTAACAATTTACACAAATGATTATCTTTAATTAAATTAATCAAGTTAATAATTAAAATTAATCACATTAATTAATTATTAATTAATCCTTAGTTAATAACCTCATTAACTATTTAATAATTCATTAATTATTTTTCTAAAATAATTAACTTATCTTAAATCATTATTAATTATAAATTAATTAATCATTATTAACACATTAATTAACCCCTAATTATTATATTAATTAATTGTTAACTAAAACTTAATTAATCCTTTATTATTTGATTTATTAATTATTAACCACTAGTTAAAATCTAATCTTAATTAATTAATGAATCTTAAACTACATGTTAATTATTCTAAAAATAATTAAATCTTAAACTTTTAGATTAAACCCTTAATTACTTTAAGTAATTATTCATTTCATTAATTTATTAAATAAATTAATTATTCATTTAATTACCTTGATAATTAAATGAAATACAAATCATTAAATTATAATTTAACTTTAACAAGTTTTAAAATTAATTTAAAACCTTTAAATTTACTTAATAAATAATACTTTCTTATAAAAGAGATTTTAAAAAAGTTTAAATCAAATTCCCTTTTTTAAATTCAAAATATGTAAATGTTTCTTTATCATTCAAATTTATTGAAATACTTAAATTTATAAAAATTAAATCTATTTTGAAACAAAGATTCAAATCCAGATTTAAATCAATTTAAACTTTGTTTAAAACATTACTTTATATTTCAATTTCCAAATTTAAATTCAAATTTCTTTAAAAACATTTTTAAACAATAAATTCCTTCAAAATATTTTAAACAAATTTGAAATTTTAAAAACTCGGTCATTTCCAACTTAAGATTTAAATTAAAATTTGAATTCATAATTTAAAATTAGATTTAAAACTTAATTTAAATCTTTGATTAATAACTTAACTTCCAGCTTAAAATTGGAAACAAGACAGTTTTCTAACTTGAAACGGATCCAACTCGAGCAATCACAAAATTCACTCGAGCCTCATCCTATCCTAACTCGAGAAAAATTCAAATCAAACTCGAGTAACTCGAGTATCATTTTCATCTGAAGATCATTCCAATTATACAGTACTATCAGGTTTACATATGAACCTGTAACACATCTACACTCGAGCCTACTCAACATCTGCTCCAAGTCCACCATCCCTCATCTTCGAGTAAAATGACCTTCAGCTTCGAGCAAATCCTGATTCAACCCGAAACAACTCGCGAACCCAATTATCCCCAAAACCAACTGACACAACACGAACACCGTGCACCTGCACCAATCCCACCGCCACCTCCGGCCTCTCGCGACCTCACGAGCAAGTCAACGGTTCATCTCCTAATTCGATTCCGACCCTCAAATTGAATGCAAAACCCCTAATTCAAAAATGAACATTCGAGCTCCAAACAACAGCAATGTTGAAACCTGGAATTCACTTCCAACTCCAAAATCCGATCACCAGAATGGCTTCGCCTCCGGCTACTCCTCCTTCCACACCCCATCTACAGCCATCTCAAATCAGGGAAAGCTCGATCACTTCTAGAGATAGCATCAAACCAATTTTACTGATGAACAGAAACTAGGGTTAAATGCCTCAATCCCAAATTTCCACTGCCACAATGCTTTCATCCATCAACTACCATTTTTCCCTGCAATTTCGATCAACACTCCATCACCAGAGAAAACCATGGCCACACCGACCTTCTAGGTTGTCAAATCTAACCCCAAATATGATTTCTAGTTAAATCAGAAATACACAATCAATTTCAAACTAAAATTTCTAATTTTAGTTCTAAAATTCAAGTCTTTGATAATGTAATTGGTTTATAAACTTAAATCAAAGAATCTGGATACTTAAATTCTTACTTTCAAATGTTTGTTCTGTAGTACTTAGTGTTTCAGAGACATTTGCAGGTTTTTCCTTCTATTTTTATAAAAATTTAAACCTTAAACTTATACTACTCAACTATACTTTGTTTGAAATCTAAATCTTAACACATATTAAATTATCTGAAATGGAATTTAATCAAATTCTATAATCCTGGAACTTAAGAACAGGAAACAATGTACGCTGCAGCAAGCATACTACGAACAACCATATATTTTCCAGTAAAGAACTTGTAAATTGCATGCAAAACACACTTATTACTTGATTAAAATCACCAACTAATTTATACTTAAGTTAGTTTTAAATAAAAGTGTTACTCGCTGAATTTTAGAAGAGCAGAGCATCCATGTTCGACAAGCCTGAACCTGAAAACCTCATGTTGCTTTTGTTTTGCTTTTTAAAAACTACAGCTTGCTTTTTTTAAAAACATTCATCTTGTTTTACTTGCAAATGCTAGCTTCCTGATGCATGCTTCCATATTCCATTTGCATGTTTCCAGAAGGAAAAAGAATTGTAGGCTTCAGAAAAGAAAATGCATGCAGGACTTTGATGTTGCAAAATGATTTTCAGATGCATGCAGGTTAATGAATTTTAGAGTGATTTTCAGGTTAATGCTTGCAATTCAGATTTTGAAAATGGTTTTGGTTTTGAAGAAGATTCAAACAGATTTGAAGAAGAAATTGGCAGATTTTCATTTGAAACAAATTTTGTTTTCTGTTTTGGAGAAGAAGTTTAGATTTAAGATTTTTATTTTCTCTTAGGCTGAAGATCTTAAATTTTGAAAAAGAAGGATAGAAAAGAATATGAAATGAGGAGAGATGTGTTAATATAAGAATTTTTTTGATTTAATTAAAAATAAAAGAAAATGAAAAATAAGATACTTGTTTTCTTAGTTGAACATTTGTCACCTTATTTAATTTAGGCCTTACACATGTCATATTAGGATATTAAAAGATTAACATATGTATTAAGAGTATTTTTATTTAATTTTAAATTGTTTTATAAAAACTTTAAATCTAAGTTTGTTATTTCTTATGTATATATAAATGAATTTCTTCCTTTTCTAATTAAAAAGAAATGAAACAAAACAATTTATAATTAAAAACTTATTCAAATATTTTTAAGTATTTATTCTTTTGAATTTCACAACATCAAATTCAAATTTAAATTAATTTACCAAATCTAAATTTTAAAAAAAATCAAGTTATACATATATGCATATATAATTCTTATTAAAATTAAAAATAACAAATCCTATTTCAAACAAAATTTATTTATGTTTATAAAACTAAGTATTATCATTATTGTTTGAAAATAACAAATTAAACAAATTTTAAATGATTTATAGAAGAAATTGTAATTTACTTCTATTACTCAATAATTAAGATCATTAGTAATTTGTATTTTAAATTCTTATATATAAATTCAGGCAATATTTTAAAAAGAAAATACAAAAAAGTTTTTATGTTAATCTAATTCAAATTCATATTTAAGTTAATTAAATAAAATTTAAAACAAATAAGATATACCTTAAATATAAATAATATAATTATTTATTGAATTGGTTTGAAAAATTAAATGTTAAATTTAAAACAAATTTTCAATTTACCAAATATAAACTAAAATTAGAAAGTTGATTCATTTATTAAATTCCAAATCAAAGTTTATCAATTTACAATATATACAATTATATATATTATAAACAGAAAACAATTTATTTGCTTTAAAAAGATAAAATCTACCAATTTAAATATTTATTTAAAAGATGATTATTAAATCAATTCAAAAATTTATTATCAAAAATTATCAAATCAATTAAATTTTTAACATAGATTATTAAATTTATATTGCCAAATTTCCGGGATATCACATTCCTTCCCCCTTAAAAGAATTTCGTCCCCAAAATTTAAAACAAAGGTAATTTAATAATCTATCTTAAGATTTTATTTTAAAACACAAGCATATATCAATCATACGCTAACAACCATAGCAACCAATTCATTCAAACAAACAAATCTAATTATCCAGACAAAAATTCTGGATAGGATTTCTCTGAGTTTCTCCGGTATAAATATCGGGATACTCGCTCTACAGAATTCAAACAATCTATACTACTAAGCTACAGAGCTCATATCCATCTAGATCTACGAAACTAAATAGGATATCAAACTATAGACAAGTCTGACTCAACAATCACATCCTCCTGAATTGCTGGTTCCACAACCATAGATAGACCATACACGTACTCCCTCAGAGATACGTGAAACATATCGAATCCCTGTTATCCAAACTGGAAATTCAACCTTGAAAATCAAACACCAATCCTCACAAGGACTCGAAAAAATCTAAAACACTTCAGAGCTGACTTATCCAGTCTTACCAAATCTTATACCTCCTTAGATCGGAGAAAACGTACCCAAATCAAATCTCCGACTTCGGAATCCAAATTCCTTTCTCTCTTATCCACAGAACACTTCTGACGATCCTGGGCTGTCTTCACATCTCCCGACCAGCTCAACTTTTGCTGATGCCTCTAGAAACAAACTGGACCAAAACAATGCAACAGAATGATCTCCTCAAGATCAATCCAAAACCAAGAACACCAACTCTACTCCACAAACATCAGAAGACTAACTTATTTCTCCTATCCGAAAAAGATAAAACAAAAGCACTTCCAAACTGCTTCCGCTGCACAACTCTTATCTGAAGTAGAAGAAAAACTCGAGCACAAACTGGACAACACATCTCAGAAATATGGTTCAACGGATCCATAAAGAAAACTCAGATATCCCACCTGATCCTAAGCTGCTTCACCAAACCTTTGGATCTCAAGAGAACAATCAAACTATCGCAAGTCACTTTTGGGATTACCCAGTCCAAAATCCAAAGAAAACTGTTCTCTTTTTACCAATCAGAACAGCTTACGCTTATCAATCCAACCCATCGAAGAAATGGATCTACTCTGCTGCTTCTGAACTCCATCTTCAGAAGAAAAAAACTGCTAACCAGAAGACCTTCTTGTTAGCATACAGAATACTCCGAGCTGCACTGCGGAGACCGATGCCAAAGACTTCCAAATCCAAAGCTCTTCGAGAAACTCGGACCTCAAACCAGACAAAAATATCCTGCTGAACCCAGCCACAACATCGAAGCGGATATACATCTTAAACTTGTTCCAAAGAAAAATCTTCGGAGATATCTATAGTCACCGTGTCTCATCACACAACTACTAACTCCTGAGGTATCAAGATACCATTATTTTCTTCTGCCCAACCGACAGATTCAAATTCAACTTATCCAACTCAGAGATGAACTCCGAACCTTTACAGGTTACCTTCAGAGATCTACGAAATCCCTACACTCTGCACAACTCACTCGAGACGGTATTAGGTCTACAGTCTTGACAGATACACTTACAACCTCAACACTCAAACTCCAACCATTGGTAGTTGTCGTGTTACACACACACCACTACCTTATCTACCTTTATAACTTATATTGACAAACCTGAACAGGTAACCCAACAAATAGGTAGAAATATATATATATATATATATATATATATATATATATATATATATTCAAAATTACAAATACGCTCTCTCAAGAAAGAAATCACTTCAAAACCTAGGTATTCACTCAACCTAGTGCTCTGATACCACTTGTGACGACTGACTTTTTCTCTACAGAAAAGTCGTGTCATCATGAAGAAAGAAAGGGATAGAAAATAGAAAAGAAAGAGAAGAAGAAGACACAAACATTAGAATCTAACCAGCGGAACGAATAAATTATATTAATAACATAATTATTACATAGTATACAACACTAATCAGAGTTACACAGAATTTACATCACATACTAGACAGTTATAACACCTGACTAGTTATACAACTCAATACAAGAGATACCAACACAGAGAACACACAGCGAAACTATATATCTACAACGCAGAAGCCTGCTGCTCCATTGCTCCTCCATAATTCGTCAAAAGCTAACCTGAATCCCTTGGCTACTCGTAAAAATTTGAGTACCCAAGAGTTTAAGAAAATAGAAGATAAACTCTGGGTCAGACATGGGTCTGATGTAAGTAACAGGTTAAAGTTGCTTAACTTTGAAAACTCTTTGAAAAGAAAAGGTATCACGTAAGACTTCCCACACATAAACATGGAAAAGTTTTTAACTTACGCTAACCAAAACATTTGATAGGAAATCCAGTCATATTATAATAGGTCTAGGGCTTTCAAGTAAATAAGAAATAACCAAAATTGTTACATTTATTAAATTCCAGCTACTAGCCACAAAAGTGGGTAATACAATCAAAACCGTTGGTACTTATTGGATTGTGGATTCCATACAATGGCTGGGCTATTGGGGTACCGTCCGTCACAGTACGTGGTCTAGATCGCTGTAACGAGGATTACGCCCGCTCCCTTGCAACACAAGGCCGGAACCATCCCTTACAGGACAGTCCCGAACAAGACAACCCGTAGTTGGCGTATGTCCAACCGCCCACTAAGCCGAATAAAAAGGGACCTCTAGACAGGGAAAATCACGTCCTACTTGGGCATGACCCACTTAGCCTTGTTGCACCTTCCCTGTTTTAGCTATTCCCGGTTGGTGAGGCTTGAGGCTACGATTACCTTTAGAGAACATATCTCTTAGAATGCTCATCGTCTACCTTTGAAAGCATTCAATCCATACAAGTTCGTTCCGGGTTCGAACGAAACCGGAGGCATTATCTCGTTACACTCATTTTGGAATCACCCTCAGAGTTAACGACGATAAACCTTGCACTCTGAACCTTTATCTCGAATCTAAAAGTACTACCCCGTCAAACTCATCTCGGAATCACCCTCAGAGTTATACTGACGAATATAGTTCTTACACCTCGAGTCTTCACTCTTCACAAGAGATTCATGACCTATCGTTAATTTGGATCGATGTGGTTTTCGGATATCCAAATATGGAAACCCGATCCCGGTCTCATCGAAATCCAAAGCGTATCTTTTAAGGCCTAGTTGTTTTAAAGGTTTAAAACAATTCAATTATCTATATACACAGATAGATAATTCACAGAATTCACCATAGGTAATCAACATTATTATCACAACAGATAATTCCACATTATCATTATCGAAGATAATCTGTATCAACAGCACAATGCAACCAATGCATCCATATCACTCAACATTACTTATCTCATAACTGAGATCCATACCATCCAAGGCAATATCATCCATCCATATAAGCAATGATCTATCATTACACCAAATATAATTAATTTAAAATGAATTAAATGAATTACATTATTTATAATTAATTTAAAGTAAATTAAATTAATTACTTCATCAATATAAATCTTGCTTACATCACTATTAATTAATTATCAATCAATTAATTAATCCTCAATCAATTATTCATTTTAATTAATCATCTCTAATTAATTAACCTTTAATTACATTCAAGTAATTATTTACTAATTAATTTCTCAGATTAATTATACTTAACCAATATAGTAATTAACCTTTAAATACTTTATTTACTAATTAACTATAATAAATTACATTAATCCTTAATTAATAACATTAATTAATCCCTTCATTTATTAATTATTTCTAACTAAATCTATTCTTAATTACATCATTAATTATAATAGTTAATGATTTGTAATTACATTTTCTATTTAAATTAATTACATTAAGTAATTAATCTTCTTAAACCATAATTGTTAATCACCGTTGATTAACTCCATTCAGTAATTAACTACCCATAATTACTTTACAAAATAAATAAATTACCCATTAATTAATCATCTCTAATTAATCCCTTGATTAATTCATAAAGTAATTATACTCAAATTCCTTTCATCAACAAATCATCTCAATTAATTACATACAGTAGTTACCCATTAATTACTTCCCTAAGTAATTCTCTTTATTTAATTACATTAAGTAATTATATTCCACAAATCATCAATTGATTATTTTAAATTAATTAAACTGAATTAATTAACTTAATCTAATCAAATTAAACTCAATTAATTACAATTAGTAATTAATTCCTTAATTATTTCCATAAGTAATTATACTTAACAATTTACACAAATGATTATCTTTAATTTAATTAATCTAATTAATAATTAAAATTAATCACATTAATTAATTATTAATTAATCCTTAGTTAATAACCTCATTAACTATTTAATAATTCATTAATTATTTTTCTAAAATAACTAACTTATTTTAAATCATTATTAATTACAAATTAATTAATCATTATTAACCCATTAATTAACCCTTAATTAATAATTAATTAAGTGTTAACTAAAACTTAATTAATCCTTTATTATTTGATTAATTAATTATTAATCACTAATTAAAATCTATTCTTAATTAATTAATGAATCTTAAACTACAAGTTAATAAACCCTTAATTACTTTAAGTAATTATTCATTTCACTAATTTATTAAAAAAATTAATTATTCATTTAATTACCCTAATAATTAAATGAAATACAAATCATTAAATTATAATTTAACTTTAAAAAATTTTAAAATTAATTTTAAACCTTTAAATTTACTTAATAAATAATACTTTCTTATAAAAGAGATTTTAAAAAAGTTTAAATCAAATTCCCTTTTTAAATTCAAAATATTTAAATGTTTCTTTATCATTCAAATTTGTTGAAATACATAAATTTATAAAACTTAAATCTATTTTGAAACAAAGATTCAAATCCCGATTCAAATCAATTTAAACTTTGTTTAAAACATTACTTTATATTTCAATTTCCAAATTTAAATTCAAATTTCTTTAAAAACATTTTTAAACAATAAATTCCTTTAAAATATTTTAAACAAATTTGAAATTTTAAAAACTCAGTCATTTCCAACTTAAGATTTAAATTAAAATTTGAATTCATAATTTAAATTAGATTTAAAACTTAATTTAAATCTTTGATTAATAACTTAACTTCCATTTTAAAATTGGAAACAAGACAGTTTTCTAACTTGAAACGGATCCAACAAGAGCAATCACAAAATTCACTCGAGCCTCATCATATCCTAACTCGAGCAAAATTCAAATCAAACTCGAATAACTCGAGTATCGTTTTCATCTAAAGATCATTCCAATTATACAGTACTATCAGGTTTACATATAAACCAGTAACACTTCTGCACTCGAGCCTACTCAACATCTGCTCCGAGTCCACCATCCCTCATCTTCGAGTAAAATGACCTTCAGCTTCGAACAAATCCTGATTCAACCCGAAACAACTCGCGAACCCAATTCTCCCCAAAACCAACTGACACAACACGAACACCGTGCACCTGCACCAACCCCGCCGCCACCTCCGGCCTCTCGCGACCTCACGAGCAAGTCAACGGTCATCTCCTAATTCGATTCCGACCCTCAAATTGAATGCAGAACCCCTAATTCAAAAATGAGCATTCGATCTCCAAAAAACAGCATGTTGAAACCTGGAATTCACTTCCAACTCCAAAATCTGATCACCAGAATGGCTTCACCTCAGGCTACTCCTCTTTCCACACCCCATCTATCACCATCTCAAATCAGGGAAAGCTCGATCACTTCTAGAGATAGCATCGACCCAATTTTACCGATGAACAGAAACTAGGGTTAAATTCCTCAATCCCAAATTTCCACTGCCACAATGCTTTAATCCATCTACTACCTTTTTCCCTGCAACTTCGATCAACACTCCATCACCAGAGAAAACCATGGCCACCCCGACCTTCTAGGTTGTCAAAGCTAACCCCAAATATGATTTCTAGTTAAATCAGAAATACACCATCAGTTTCAAACTAAAATTTCTAATTTAGTTTTAAAATTCAAGTCTTTGATAATGTAATTGGTTTATAAAACTTAAATCAAAGAATCTGGATACTTAAATTCTTACTTTCAAATGTTTGTTCTGTAGTACTTAGTGTTTTAGAGACATTTACAGGTTTTTCCCTTTATTTTTATAAAGATTTAAACCTTAAACTTATGCTACTCAACTATGCTTTGTTTGAAATCTAAATCTTAACACATATTAAATCATCTGAAATGGAATTTAATCAAATTCTATAATCCTGGAACTTAAGAACAGGAAACAATGTACACTGCAGCAAGCATACTACAAACAACCATATATTTTGCAGTAAAGAACTTGTAATTTCATGCAAAACACACTTATTACTTGAGTAAAACTAGCAACTAATTTATACTTAAGTTACTTTTAAATAAAAGTGTTACTCGCTGAATTTTATAAGAGCAGAGCATCCATGTTCGACAAGCCTGAACTTGAAAACCTCATGTTGCTTTTGTTTTGCTTTTTAAAAACTACAGCTTGCTTTTTTTTAAAACATTCATCTTGTTTTACTTGCGAATGCTAGCTTCTTAATGCATGCTTCCAGATTCCATTTGCATGTTTCCAGAAGGAAAAAGAATTGCAGGCTTCAGAAAAGAAAATGCATGCAGGACTTTGATGTTGCAAAATGATTTTCAGATGCATGTAGGTTAATGAATTTCAGAGTGATTTTCATGTTAATGCTTGCATTTCTGATTTTGAAAATGGTTTTGGTTTTGAAGAAGATTCAAACAGATTTGAAGAAGAAATTGGCAGATTTTCATTTGAAACAAATTTTGTTTTCTGTTTTGGAGAAGAAGTTTAGATTTCAGATTTTTATTTTCTCTTAGGCTGAAGATCTTAAATTTGGAAAAGAAGGATAGAAAAGAATATGAAATGAGGAGAGATGTGTTAATATAAGATTTTTTTTGATTTAATTAAAAATAAAAGAAAAAGAAAAATAAGACACTTGTTTTCTTAGTTGAACATCTGTCACCTTATTTAATTTAGGCCTTACACATGTCACATTAGGGTGTTAAAAGATTAATACATGTATTAAGAGTATTTTTATTTAATTTTAAATTGTTTTGTAAAAACTTTAAAACTAAATTTGTTATTTCTTATGTATATATAAATGAATTTCTTCCTTTTCTAATTAAAAAGAAATGAAACAAAACAATTTATAATTAAAAACTTATTCAAATATTTTTAAGTATTTATTCTTTTAAATTTCACAACATAAAATTCAAATTTAAATTAATTTACCAAATCCAAATTTTAAAAAAATCAAGTTATACATATATGCATATATAATTCTTGTTAAAATTAAAAATAACAAATCCTATTTCAAACAAAATTTATTTATGTTTATAAAACTAAGTATTATCATTATTGTTTGAAAATAACAAATTAAACGAATTTTAAATGATTTATAAAAGAAATTGTAATTTACTTCTATTACTCAATAATTAAGATCATTAGTAATTTGTATTTTAAATTCTTATATATAAATTCAGGCAATATTTTAAAAAGAAAATACAACAAAGTTTTTATGTTAATCTAATTCAAATTCATATTTAAGTTAATTAAATAAAATTTAAAACAAATAAGATATACCTTAAATATAAATCATATAATTATTTATTGAATTGGTTTGAAAAATTAAATGTTAAATTTAAAACAAATTTTCAATTTACCAAATATAAACTAAAATTAGAAAATTGATTCATTTATTAAATTCCAAATCAAAGTTTATCAATTTACAATATATACAATTATATATATTATAAACAGAAAACAATTTATTTGCTTTAAAAAGATAAAATCTACCAATTTAAATATTTAATTAAAAGATGATTATTAAATCAATTCAAAAATTTATTATCAAAAATTATCAAATTAATTAAATTTTTAACATAGATTATTAAATTCATATTGCCAAACTTTCGGGATATCACACTTATTCATAACTGCATATATGTATAGATGATGTTTCACACATGTATATATGTATGGTTGCTTTGACTTCACTTGTGTTTGCACTGATTATTGAGAGCCTGGATAGATTCATTTGTTTTGGTTTAGACTATGTTCAATTGGTAGCTGCAGTGTCATCTCCACTTGTATAGGTACATACACTTATGTATGTATATAGGCGTGTGTTTATGGAGTCTGGTTTCATTTTATATCCCCCACCTCTCTATTGTGTATTTATACCACGTTCATGTCTGTGTTCATTGTATGGAGTTGTTTGTGTGCTTCATGGTTGATTTGGATCTGGTCGTGTTTCACTTCACCGTTCACTGGCTTTGACCTTTGTTTGCTCCTGATCAGTTCATTGACCATGTTACATTGATGTAAGTCTACACTTTGTTGCTGCTTCGAGCTAGTTTGCATTTTACTAGTTGTCACTGCATATTGCTACTTATATCAGTCCATGTCTTGTTTTTATACATTTTTTTCACGTGTGTTCATTTACATTGCTTGGAAAACATTTTTTTGTTATTCATGCCTTTGATGCGGCTTGATGTTACTCTGGTCATTGCATTCATACTTCATGTCATCTGGATTTGAGTTGAGTTGCATCCCCGATGATCTTCATTTTTAGTTGTTGTGCACCACTTTCTGCTTTTTGAACTAGTTCATCGTTGAGCTTTTGTTTATTCATGCTGGTTCTCGAATCACTTGATTTTGTTATTGCAACTGATTATATTGAGTGCACTTGTATCAAGTTGCTTATTTCCTTGAGTACATATTGTAACTGTCATGCATATATGCATGTATGCTAGTTCCTGTATACTTTATGGAGTTTGGTCTGGGTTCCAATGAAATGTTAAAATTTGAACTCTTCTGTTTCACTGTTGGTCTTCATATATGCATTCCATTCCTAAATGCTTGCATACTCCAGTGTGCATTTGTGTCACTACAAGAAAAATCATTTTTAGTGGCATTTAACAGTAGCATTTATTATCAAATGCGAGCAAAAATTTATTCAAGCGTAACCAATCAAAGAAACAAAAAAAAATTGGTGGATGGAGGGAACAAAAATTTAAGGCGAGATTTAATTTTTTTCGTGGCTACACAAAAGCTCTTCTTCCCTCTTTTATTTTTTACAGCTTAAAATTTATTTACTTTCTCCCTAAAATAAGTAACCCTAAATCATTTAACGTTCCCAAATCCAAATTCATCGGTTGTTCCAATTCATTCATGACCCAATAGTTACCGACTATCTGGTATCTCTTAAAACTAGTGCCAGAACTGATGGTTGAGCTTATCTCTCCATCTCAATACCTAATTGAATCAAGAGAGAGACTCTTTCTTGGTATTAGTTCATCAACTGAAGATGTTTAGTTTGAAGGTATTAGAGAAAGTATAGTTTGTGCCATTCTTAAAACACTCATTTCTTTTCTGCATGTTATCAGGTTCTGAAAACATTTTTTTCAATTTGCGATGGAACTATGTCAGCGTTAGGAGTCAAAATCGGAGCAGTGATCGGCCTCGGCATCGAGTGATGGATGGAAGGAAGTAGAGACAGTGGAGGACTGACTGTAGAGGAGCATGAACAAGAGTTATCGCATCAGGTTGTGGATGGGAAGGATAGTTGCATCATTTTTGAATATTTTTCATATTATTTAAGGTAAATGTTCATTTTTTTTCCTTTTCTTTTTCGTGTTAAATCTTCTTAATTCATCAAGGTATAATATGCTATAAATAACTTAGAGACTCCCTAGAATGGAATTCTCATAGTGTGAAATAAATTACTAAAATTTTTGGTTCCCGAAAATAGAATGGTCCCTTGAATAAAATTCTCTGATACACACACATATACATAAAAAGATCATGGTATTTGGAAATAAGATTCTAGATTATGCTTTATATGTTCTTGATGACTAGATTAGTCATACACAAGACTAATTAATGAAATGATTAGTATATGTAGGTACACTAAGGGATAATGGTTCTACTACTAATTGTTACATAGGGGAAAACTAAATCCTACATCAAATGCAAGTTCTATAAACCAATAGTTCATGCATAAAAGAAAGGTCTAAACTGAGACTTCAAATGAGAAGTGTAACGTTTAAATTAGAATCACAACCTAAACTCATTTAATTAATTATGTTAAAGTGATGTTGTAACGACCGGTAAATTTTAAAAGGTTTTTATAATGTAAGTAATTTAAAATTTGTGAAATTTTAAACAATACTAGTTTGAAATAAAAATTTAATATTTGGAATACGTCTAATTAAAAACAGCAAATGGTAAATTTTCATCTGATAATATGGAAGTTTATTTTCTAATGTAATTTTATTTCAATTCAAATCAGTTAAATTTGATGATAATAAAATGCTTTCTGAATCTGAGTATTTTTCTATAGAAAATTTGCAAATCATATTCTGAGTGAGACGTTATCTTTCATTTCGTCAAATTTTGACCGTTATTGCTCCATTTATCTTATTTCTGGCAAATTTGCAGCATTTTCGGTACCGATTGTCGATTTTTGATAGAATGATCATGCCACTGATTTCTATATACCGTTTTGATTGTCCCGTTTACTGATCTCAGCGGTATATTCATTTTTGTTTTTGAATCCTGTTATCATTGGAAAAATTGAGAAACGACTTCGTATCAGTTCTGCAATCGACCTTTTAACCTCTCCTACCTTTTTATATTCCACCGTTTAAAGTCAGCAGCCATCAATTTTAAATGGCTACCTTGAATTCAAGCATGCTGACCTATTATATTCTTCGGGTTTCAAAAATTTATATGGTCTCAATTATTTTTTTCCAATTCGTTTGCATTTTTTTGAAAAGAAAAAAATATTTCTGCCTAGTTGCATCTCTCCCATCCACCTCTTCATCTATCCTTCAGCGCACCCTTCACTTTACCAAGACCCAAAACCTTCCTTCGCTCGTGCCACCGCTCCGACGGCCACCACCCCAAGCTACTCCAGTCTCCTCGTGCAGCGACCATTTCCATCAATCCACCTCAGCAGCCAAGTTGTTCTTGTTTGCTGAAGCAAATATTTATGTAAGTGAAGTTATATATTTACATCAAACAATGCATCCATCGTTCAAGTCTCTTCAGCCTTGCATTCTATTCTCAAATATAAATATAAGTATATACAATATAAAATTGGTGCACATGCTATCCGTTGATTTACATTTATAATATAACTAAGTTAGTATGTGCTGTTAGAAAATGTCGACGTAAATATATATATATATATATATATATATATATATATATATATTATGTTGTATTTTTATATGGAACTTTAAAAGGTAGTGTTTGTTAAATTCTGATTTTGGCTGTATATTAATATATAGGCGAGTGTACAAAGTTCGCATGCTATAATTATATATTATAATTTGGTCTGCCAGTTCCCAATATGTTAATTTTATAACTTACTAGATGTTTATATATTTTGGATGCCGTTTATGAAAGATATATATACATATATATATCTGATTCTATATACGTGTTAATTTATAGTATATTTTTTTTTTAAATATCAGTTTTGTTTATATAGTTAGTGTATATATATTTGAGTTATATTTATAATATGTATATATATATATATAAGTTTTCCTACTCCATTGAAACGTATATATGTATGTTATTTAGGTCTTGGCTGAAAGGAATGTTACGTGTATTTAAATATGAAAGCTTTTATAGTTTCTCTGAACTATTCTTTAGACTGCTCGTCTCCTTCTAGTTTGTTCTTGTTTGTGGAAAAACACGTGTGGTATAATTTAAATTTTCATATAAAATATATATACTTGTTTAAAATATAATTAGCTAGTTACTTTGTTTTCAATATGTTCCTGTTATTAGTCCATCTGATTGGTATAGATGGATATGTTTATTTAAGTGATATATTTGACCTGTTTAAGTCTATAAATATATTCAAATAAGTAAGTTATTTTGACTTTTATATTGATTTATACTGTATTTGGTTTCAAGGCAGTTTGTATATTTGTATATGAATTCTATTTTTAAGGTGTGAATAAATGTTAGTTATATATGTTATATTTTATAAATTATATGTATGTTAGTTTTCATATATTTATACAGTTAGTATGTATAGCTTATATTTTATTATTTATTATCTCTTTACTTATATAATTATATATATAGTTTCATATCAGCGTGTAAAAGAGTGTGTGTTCCGTTGTTATAAATTATAAGTTATACAAGTTATATTACGTGTTCAAGTTTATAAGAAGGAGTACTGTATATATTATACTATTGGGTTTAAGAATTGATTCCTGTACTGTACATTTAGTATACATTTGTTGGCTTTTTCAAATTTATATACGAAAACTTTGGTTTATGGAATTGAATTAAATATAAATTTGAAAAAAATGTTTAGATTGATTTTTGAATATATATATATATATAACTTAGTATTGATTCTAAATATAATAATGAATACATTTAAATATAGGTTTATATTTAAAAATGTGAGCTTAAGTATATAGGGATGTTGATTCTTAAACAATATATTGATATTTTGATTGTTAGAATTATATGTAGAAAATTTTGAGGAATAAAATATAAATATTTTTATCCTTATTATATATATATAAGCTTATTTATGTATTATTTACATTGTTATATATGTGCTATCTGTTCACCTGTGATATCTAACACCATTGTCTATTATTTATGCTGATGATATATGACTGTTATATTATTATCATATATGTCGTCACTCTGTAAATTCCCTGTTAGTATAGAATTCACTATGGGTTGAAATGATACGTACCCGAACGGACTTTAGAATAGGAGAAAATCGTTGTGGGTTGAAATGATAGACCCAAGCGATTTTCAGTGAATTGAATTTGAGATTGTAGGTTGAAATGATATATACCCGTATAAATTTAAATTACGAATTGAAATGATAAATATCCATATCACTTGACCATAGGATAGAAAATTATATACAGACAGTTGATGTGTATAAAAATATTTTGAAATGATTTCTATGGTTTGGAAAGAAATATATGGTTTTATATGAATATTGATTTTTGATATTATATAAATATCATTTTATATTTATTACAATTCTTTATTTTAAGACATGTATAAATTTGTTTTAATGTAAAATAAGTTTAATAATAAAAGTTTAATTTCTATTAAAATATAATATGGTCAAATATTTATTTAAATCATAATATAGAGTTTACAATGATTTAAATAAACTAAGGTTAGAAGATAAATTTGAAATTGAATTTATTTAAGGATTAAACTTAAATAATTTGATTTTAAATTTATTAAATTTGAGATTTTAAAGGATATGATTTTTATAACGTGATCTTGGTTTAAGGTGATTTAAATGAATATATCTAGTTTAAATAAATTAAATGAATATTCAGTTATTTGAAGTTTAAAAAGTTTTATTTAAAGGATATTGGATTTATTAAGTAAATATTTCAAAACTAAATAATAGTAAATTGAATTAAGATATATATAAAATTATCACATTTACTTTTGAAATTATAGAATATTTAAAGCTTTGAAATATATATATTTTGAAATTGTTTATTTGTGGTTTAAATCTGTATTTGAAATCGATATAATTTTGATTGGTTTATTTAGAAGCTAAATTGGAATTAACGATTTGAGATCTGATTTAATTTGAAATTTTGAAATTTGAGTTGATTTGGAATTAATTTATTAAATTTGAGGAAAACAATTTTATTATATATACTATTTTGATATTTAAATCGATTAAGTGGGTAGTATTATTATCTCAAAGTATTATGTTTCGAAAGTGTTATAATTTCAATTGTTTAGTTTAGAAAAGTGTTATAACTTTGAAAAATGCTATGATTTGGGAAAAAGATATATTTGAAATGGAAATGATACTGTATTTGATTTTGAAATGGAAATAATGTCGTACTAATATGGTTTTGAAATAGCAATGGTATTTTGGTTTTGAAGTATAAACTATTTTGAAATGACCTCGGTGTTATAATAATGTTTGGTTGTTAAAGAGACCGGGATCGGAAGTTGTCATACTCTCTACCAACTCCAAAAACTACTTTAACAACCGTGTATGCAGTGGAGATCCCACAATGAAGTAGGATGGTGGCGACGTCCTATTTGTATACGAGGACCAGATTCTCATGAGTTGGCATAAGGTGGCTAAAACAGGAGCAATGGACAGGCTAATGAGGTAGCTCCTTTGATCGGACACACTCCTTCCATACCATTCTATTACTTTGTGATTGATTGGGTGCACCTTTGATTTTTAGGAATGTGGCTCAAGGTAGGCGGTAGTGGCTGCTATGCGTGACCACCTATTCGGAAGTGCAATTAGTATATCTACCCTAGCATTGCCTAGTTGTGCCGTGTCACTTACCCTTGCGTGCCTTATACGAGTTTGTTTTGTACCATACCTATGGAGTGCCCTATGACGACACCCAGTATAGGGTAGAATTACTGTATTGTATAGACTATGAGAATATATAAAATGTGTTAAGAGATATATAGGTAACGCCTTAACGCTTTTTTAATAGTTTACTTTACTTTAGACATAATTATAATAGCGTATATTAGTACATAGTAAATAGTTTAACGGATCCTTAGAGGATGGTTATCCTAAACATCCTTTGAGTTACTTGTATTTCAGTTGTTATTTCACTTGAGATGGATTTATTGATATAAGAATGTTAATCCTAACCGAGTGTTTTGTGTTTTGCTTTACGCTCGGGTCAGACTGAGTGATACAGCTTTTGAGACTCACCTTTGGAGTTGGAGCTTCGCTTGGAGATCCATCTATCTATCCAGCTTTCACATATTCAGTTGATTCTAGCGATGTATGCTGTATTTGACTATTGTATTCGAGATTTCTGTTGAATCTTATTTAACTCTGACACATATATATAGTAGCTTCATGAACTACTATCTTTTGTTCCGTTGCATTATTGTTATATTACTCTGTGTCTGTGATTCTGTGATTATTTTATTTATTGTATATGCTGAGCTTTTTCCAAATATAAATTAACAACTTGATATTTTGAGCAATTCAAATCCAACATGTTTGGATGCGAATGGTTGAAAATATCAAGATGTTACATTGGTATCAAAGCTTTGGTTTTAGGCAAAGCTTAGCATATGTAGTAAATTTAATTACGGAATCACTTTCGTTCGAGCTTGAGCTCTCTCCTCTTTGATTCGGTTTCCTTTGAATTTTGGAATGTTCCCCCCGGTTCCAAAATCCATCCTTATCTCTCTCTATTCATATTTTGGAGTATTCCATAACTCCACTTCGAACAATCTCTACAATAAATCGACGGTCTCGCCAATCTTCGAATGATTTGTAACGGGGTTAAACACCTTTACAACTGGCATTGATTTACCGAAGATTTATGTATCCTCGATTTAGATGCTAATATCTCTTGTTATGCCAAATTATATCTCTTGAGATCGAATGTAGATTTGTCTAAGAATTTCACGTCGATCCTATTCCTGAAGTCACGGTTGACTCGGTTAAGACTGCCCATGATTTATATAAGCTTATCCATCTCCCCATTTTGTTATTTAGTCGTCTTATCTTTTATTTCGAACTTATCTTCAAATCAAAATTTTCTTTGATTTGAGTCCATCAGATTTGAATCTCTAACCTTGCTTTATAATCCATTCTTATATCGCCGAGTGAGGAAGTGTATTTGTACATTAATATTAAAATGTTTTATATATTGTGTTGTTTGAGTTGTTGATGTTGATTTGGATTCCTGATCGGTTCTTCTGATCAACGCTATCGATAGGATTTCCAAAACACTTGAACAAAGCAAACTGACACAATATGGTTTTCAAATTTAGTAAATGAAATAAATTTCGTATAATTATATTATAACTTTCTGAATTTTGATAGTTAATTGAATTGGTTGTTAAGAAATAATATTTGATTTTATGTATAGCTTGTAAACCATTGGCTTTAGTCTCATATAAATAATTGAACTATAAAATATGGTTTATAAATTGATTTGAAGTTTTAAATGTACTTAAAACAAGAAACTGATAGTTTAATTTCCGGTGATTTCAAACTTTGGTTTTAAAATTTTAAAAGGGTATATTATTTAAAGTATTTTGAATATAATTGTTTCCAAAGAGTTTTAAAAGTTTTAAATCGGTACTCTCCTATTTTATTGCTGGGAAATAATTTCAATGATGGCGGCCATGTCATCGACATTCATTTTCGAGTTTCGAAGTGGAGAGGCCACTCAGTAGCTTCGCAACACTTTTGTTTTGGAAATTGAATTGATTTGAATTCTTTGGTGTGATTTGATTTATAATATATATATATATATATATAGGTATATATATGTATGTATATATAGGTATATGATTCTGGGTTTGATTTGATATCTATAGTGTGTGTGTATATCTTAAAGTTTTTTGATGTTAATTGGAAATTAATTCTTAAAATTTTGATTTAAGGATGATTTTCAATTATAAATGAAACCAAAATTATTGAACGAACACTTAACTTGAAATAAGTGAATTGTAAAATTTTATTTGGATAATACTCAATTGCATTATATATAACTTACCTTAATTATTCAGAAGTTAACTATGTTATTGAAGATTACACAATGTAAAATGATGTTAAAGGAATTTTTGAATAAATTTGAGTAGTTATAATTAGTGCAATATACTTAATATATGTGATTAGAATTATTAAGTGGAATAAATTTAATAATAATTTAGAATAAAGAAGAATTAAATTTGTTGAATAAAATATGATTATAATAAATGACTATGCAAATTTATGATTTTAGAAATTGTTAATTAAAGATAAGTAGATAATAAGGTAATCAATTTAGAAGTAGTTAAGATTTGATTTAACTTACGTGAAATCAAATGGATTAAACTCAATTATTGAATATTAGTTTGATTAAATTAAAATTTATATAGCTTTGAATCAATTGTTTTATTTTGTTTTTCAATCTATTTTTTATTCTCCTACCTCATTCCTTTTCGAGGACGAAAAGTTTTGAGTGGGGGAGAGTGTGACGACCCGTAAATTTTAAATGGTTTTTATAACGTAAGTAATTTAAAATTTGTGAAATTTTAAACAATAATAGTTTGAAATAATAATTTAATATCTGGAATACGTCTAATTAAACATAGCAAATTTTCATCTGATAATATGGAAGTTTATTTTCTAATGTAATTTTATTTCAATTCAAATCAGTTAAATTTGATGATAATAAAATGCTTTCCAAACCTGAATATTTTTCTATAGAAAATTTGCATATCATTTTCTGAGCGAGACGTTATCTTTAATCTCGTCAAATTTTGACTGTTATTGCTCTGTTTATCTTATTTATGGCAAATTTGCAGCATTTTCGATACCAATTATCGACTTTTGATAGAATAATCGTGCCACTGATATTTGTATACCGCTTTGATCGTCTCGTCGATCTGATCTCAGCGGTATATTTATTTCTGTTTTCGAATCCTGGTACGCGTTAGAAAAATCAAGAAATGACTTCATTTCAGTTCCGCATTCGACCTTTTAACCTCCCCTACCTTTTTATATTCCACCGTTTTAAAGTCAATAGTCATCAGTTTTAAATGGTTACCTTGAATTCAAGCATACTGACCTCTTATATTCTCATGGTTTCAAAAATTTATATGGTCTCATTTATCTTTTTCTAATTCGTTCGCATTTTTTTTGAAAAGAATTTTTTTTCGACCGAGCTGCATCACTCCAATCCACCTCTTCATCTATCCTTCAATACGCCCTTTACTTTGCCGAGACCCAAAACCTTCCTCTGCTTGTGCCACCACTCCGATGGCCACCACCCCAAGCCGCTCTAATCTCCTCGTGCAGCGACCATTTTCATCAACCCACCTCAGCAGCCAAGGAACTCTTATTTGCTGAAGCAAATGTTTATGTAAGCGAAGTTATATATTTACATCAAATCATGCATCCATCGTTCTTGTCTCTTCAGCCATGCATTCTGTTCTCAGATATAAATATATGTACATATAACATAAAATTAGTGTGCATGCTATCTATTGATTTAAATTTATAATACAATTAAGTTAGTATGTGCTGTTAGTAAATGTTGACGTAAAAATATATATATTATGTTGTATCTTTATATGGAACTTTAAAAGGCAGTGTTTGTTAAATTCTGATTTTAGATGTATATTAATATATTGGCGAGAGTAAAAAGTTCCCATGCTATAACTATATATATAATTTGGTCTATCAGTTCACAATATGTTGATTTTATAATTTACTAGACGTTTATATATTTTGGATGTCATTTATGAAAGATATATATATATATATATATATATATATCTAGTTTTATATATGTGTTAATTTATAGTATATATATGTTTTAAAAATATCAGTTTTGTTTATATGGCTAGTGTATATATATTTGAGTTATATTTATCGTATGTATATGTGTATATATATATATAAAAGTTTTCCTACTCCATTGAAACGTATATATGTATGTTATTTTGGTCTTGGCTGAAAGGAACGTTATGTATATATTTATATATGAAAGCACCTATAGTTTCTCTTAGCTATTCTTTGGACTGCTCGTCTCCTTCCAGTTTGTTCTTGCTTTTGGGAAAACACGTGTGGTATAATCTAAATTTTCATATAAAATATATATATACTTGTTTAAAATATAATTAGCTAGTTACTTTGTTTTCAGTATGTTCCTATTATTAGTCCATCTGATTTGTATATATGGATATGTTTATTTAAATGATATATTTGACCTATTTAAGTTTATAAATATATTCTAATAATTAAGTTATTTTTACTTTTATTTGAAATATTGATACATAATGTATTTGGTTTCAAGGCAATTTGTATATATGTATACGAATTCTATTTTTAAGGTGTGAATAAATGTTAGTTATATGTGTTATATTTTCTAAAGTATTTGTATGTTAGTTTTTATATATTTATATAGTTAGTTTGTATAGCTTATATTTTATTATCTATTATCTTTTTACCTATAGATACGTGTGTGTGTGTGTGTCTATATATATAGTTTTATATCAGCGTGTAAAAGAGTGTGTGCTCTGTTGTTATAAATTATAAGTTATACAAGTGTTATTATGTGTTCAAGTTTATAAAAAGGAGTGTTGTATATATTATACTACTGGGTTTAAGAATTGATTCCTGTACTGTACATTTAGTATACATTTGTTGGCTTTTTCAAATATATACGAAAACTTTGGTTTATGGAATTGAGTTAAATATAAATTTGAAAAAATATATGTTTAGATTGATTTTTGAATATATATCTTAGTACTGATTCTAAATATAATAATGAATACATTTAAATATTGATTTATATTTAATAATGTGAGCTTGAGTATATAGGGATGTTGATTCTTAAACTATATACTGATATTTTGATTGTTAGAAATATATGTAGAAAACTTTGAGGAATAAAATATAAATATTGTAACAACCCGATATTTTCAGCCATTCGCATCCACACATACCGGACTTGAATTGCTCAAAATATCGCATTGTAAATAAATTTGGAGCAAATGAAATACGATCACAGAATCACAGACACTGAAATATGAGAATAACTCGCAGCGGAAATTAAAATACCATAGTAGTTCATGAAGATACTATAACAAACTCTCAAAAACATTACACGATATTAATCTGAAAAAAATATACAATAGAAATCTCAAATACATAGAAGTTTATAAATACTAGAGCTAAAATTGAACAAATGAAACTAAACGAGAATAGATAACTAGACAAGTAGAATCTCCAGCGATAAAAAGCTCCAAAAAAAGAAATCCAAAGCCAAGCTGTAAATACTAGGCTGACCCGAGCATAAAGTAAAACACAAAACACTTGAGTCAGGACATACATACTTATATAATGTAAACCAACTCAAGTGAACTGTAGTAGTAATGCACAATAACTTAAAGGATGCTTGGGATCGTCCATCCTCTAAGGATTAGTTGAACCATAAATTAAATACATCCCGTGGTTAAAATTCCAAAATGGTATTTTATACATCTAAATCAAATATCCATTTAAAATTCAATATCATTTCAAATTCATTTCAAAATATCAAAATATCATCCAAACCTCATTAATTTTATTTAATTTAAATACCAATCCAAATCACATTTCAAAATGGTTTATATTTCAAATCAAAATATTCCATTTAAACTATTTAAATATTCCATTTAAACCAATTAAATATTCCATTTAAATTAATTAAATATTCAATTTAAATCATTTAAATATTCCATTTAAATCATTTAAATCATTAAAAGTGAAGTTATTATATTTAATAATCAACTATCAAATTCTCAAAAAAAATTAGCCTTTTCGAAGTTCATTTATTCTTTTAAATTTATCAAAACAGTGTAAATTCAACTTTCGCAGCACTTTAAAGATGCTACGGAAAGTTATGTTTTAAAACAATTCATTTAACAAAAGACAACATTTAAAATGCTGTAAAAGGTTTAGTTTAGTTTCAAATAAACTTTAGTTAAGTCCAGCAACTATAGCACTTACAAAGTGTTGTAATAGCCTTTGTTCAATTCTAGCCATTTCGTTCATTTATATCAACTACAACATTTACAAAATGCTGTAATATCCTTTACATTAATAACATTTCAAAAATGCAATTAATTAAATTCCAAATAGTCAATATAATTTCATAAATAATTAAATTTTTATTTAAACCATTTTAAACTTATAAAATCATATATTTTCACTTTTAAACGATCATTTAAATACCCTTATATTCATGATTTTGTAAAGTTAAATTTTTTATTCCAAATCAATTAATAATAATTTACTTTATAATTCAACATTCAATTTCAATTCTTTATAATTAAATTTTTAACTTAACACTTAAGTTTAAATTTTCAAATCTAACTCATTTACCATTTTATTACTTAACTAAAAATTCATTTTAAACAAAATTCACAAATTTCCAATTTAAGTTATATTTCAAAATTCAACTTAAATATTCATTTATTTGACATTTTAATTTATACAGAAATCATTAAAACTTTATAAAAATCATTTTAAATTCAATTTACATCAAATTTAAATCTAATTATCATATTTCTCCCACTTAATTTAAATCCCATTTAAAACTAAATCATAATTTCCAAAGTAACTTATATTTCAAATTTCTAACTTCACCGTTAATTCATTTCACTTATGAATTTTTAGAAAATCAATAATACTTATAAAAATCATTTTTAATTAAGTTTAAATCAAAATATTATAATATTTACATTTATAAAATACTTTAAACATTTTAGAAAAATTTATACTAACCACGAGTCTGTATATCATTTTCTATCCTAAGTAAAGTGATACAGATAATATATCATTTCAATCCGAAATTTACAAAGGAAACCCAGGTTATATCATTTCAAACCCACAATCCCAACTAAATGGAATTAATAAAAATCGTTTAGGCCTATCATTTCAGCCCATAACGATTTTTCCCTATTCTAAAGTCTGTTCGGGTATGTATCATTTCAACCCATAGTGATTCTAATCTACAGGGAACTTGCAGTGTGATAAACTGATATAAGTAAACAAAATAGAACAATATAACAGTAACATATGATATAATGGGTTTATAAGCATGGGTGAACATCATATGATCATAGCGTAGCAGATATAACATAATATGGGCTTACAGAATCAATTGCGATCAGTTTACTGATCATATAAGTATAAATTTGTCTGGTGAGAATTACTCAGATGTATAAGCTGGAGATGACAACTGTAACAACCCGCATATTTAACGATTTTATATTTAAATGTTTTATTTAAATATAGCGTCGTTAGTCGGATTTTTAGGTTCGAAATGTTACTTTTTGCAAATGGCCGAATTGGAACTCGAAACCACCTCCACTGGTTCCAAAATGGCGTTTGTGATCTTTTTGAGTATAAGCTTTGATATGTTTGGAGTAATTTGAATTTTGCAACTTTTTTCTATTTGGGTTTTGGGTTTGGGTTCAGCCACTAGCTAACTAAACCCCTAAGCTCAGTCCATTTCCTCTCCATTCACCCTCATTTTATTTCCTAGCTTAAGAAAAACTGAGAATGGTGGAAGGGAAGAGGAAATAGAAATTGCAAAACCCTAGTATCTTCTTGTAAACTTGATTCTTGCTCCAAAATCATAAAGAAGACATTGGTAAGCTCCTCTTCATCTTCTCTATCTCTTTCTCTCTTCAATCTCAGAAATTTCCTAAACCTAACTTAGGGAAATATGTGTTTTATTCTTAGATTGAAGCTTGTAAGAGTTGAAGTGAAGAGTAGTTAGTCTCCTTCTTGTGTTTGAGCTTCTTCTTCTTTGTTTTTGGTTAAAGGTGAGTTTTGAACTCATATCTACTTCTCTTGATTTCATTGATGTTGGGTATGAATTCCTAGCATTTGTTCATATGCACTTGTTTTCGATTTGGATTGCTTTGGTGAAATTGCCAAATATTGATTTTTGAAGCCAAATCTATGTAAAACCTTATATGGTTGATGTTTATGTTGTTCGGAGTGTTTGGGTGTGTCGTTAAGGTTGGGTAGTCATTTGACGTAAGCCCATAATCAACACGCATCCGATTGCTTTCGATTTGTTGGCCATAGATGGCCTAGGTTCAGGAAATGCCTGACCACCAGGTTTCAGACGTCTGAAACTCCTATTTCAGACGTCTGAATATTATTCTGGGGAACATTTTCACCCCCAGATTCAGACGTCTGAAATTATATTCCAGACGTCTGAATTGGCTAAATTTCGGCCAGAAAGGAAATAGGCCAAAATATGCCTATTTCAGACGTCTGGATGTTTGGATTCAGACGTCTGAATTCTGTTTTGAAAAACAAATTAATTTTCAGATTCAGACGTCTGAATCCCTTCTTTCAAACATCTGAATATGCTGTTTTTGCCAAATTGCCGTATTCGTTTGGTTTTCCAAATTTAATCGATGCATATTGATTCCAATTAGTTGTTTATGCATACTTGACCTTGATGATTCCTTTTTGAATTTGTTCACGGGTTTTATAAATGATTTCTTCAAATCGTTTTAAAAGTTCGCTTCTTCGATTTATAAATTCTATTTAAAAACACACGCACAATTTCGCACTTCGAGCGAAGTGGAAAGATGATTAAATGGTTAGGTAAAACACGGACCATGAATCCATACGTTTGTCTTGCCGATTAGTCCCCGACCTATTCGGTTGATCGTTTTGGCCTTTTGGTCTGGTTTACCGATGATACGAGGTGAACTTTGTACTGCTTTGAGTGTGAAATTAACTAACGGATAGTAAACCGTTTAGTGCGAACGAGTGGTTATGGGACTCACGTTACCACTTTTCGGATTCCTTTTTGAGATTTATAACACATTTCGCCAGTTAGTGGTGTCCAGTACTGGGCCTCCGTACCTTCACCACTACGGTTTGTTGCCTTCGGGTATGTTGCCTTCGGGTATGTTGCCTTCGGGTTTGTGCCTTCGGGTTTGTGCCTTCGGGTTTGTTGCCCTTTAGTATCGCTTCCGATGTTGGTCGTTATGAGCCGCATGGGTGATATTGGGTTCGGAGTCTTCGGGCTCATGGATCCTTGTTTATACAGTACTGAGCTCGAGCAATTTTCTGATGTTTCATTCATATGTATATTCCCTAGGTACCGCCCTTCGGTGTTGGTCTTTTTGAGCCGCATGATATGTAGCGTTTACCTTGTGGAACTTGTATACCTTATTGGTATTTGTTATTGCCTTATGGCTTGCGTTAGGATATTCTTATCCTTTGTTCCTATATGATGCCGATGATATGGGGCTTGTGATCATATGATTCATCTTTTGTTAGATGATTGTGTTATCTCCTTTAGAGATATTTGTTGTACCTTGTAACCTTGCAGGTTTATTGTTGTTCAGTTTATCTAACTGATTTGTTTAGCTAGACTGACCCATGTATTTTATACTCGGGTCAGACTGAGATGTTTCAGCTTAGGTGCTTTTGGACTTAGCCTATTTTGCTTCCGCATGGACTATCCAGCTTGTTCCTTTTTGTTAAATCTTTTTGTGTAGTCCTTTTTATTGTAACTCTGTCATATGTATTCTTTTGGGATTCGTCTGTATATTGTGGTTTGCTATACCACTTGACATGTATTATTTTGTAAACTCTGTTATGTATCTGTATAGGTGTATATGATGATCTACTATTCTGTGATGTATATTACATTTGAGTTGTTATATTCTGTTCTGATAGATCCTTCAACCACCTATGGTTTTGTTTTAAGTATTCATTGGGTATGTCGACATGCTTGGTATGATTATTGTCGATGTATTCAATAGATAGTTAGAGCAAGGCTATAGATGGTCGCTCCCAACTAGCCTTATTCTCCGTGTTAGTTGACGGCATTACCCTGTAGTGTCCTTGGCTAGTGTGCATATAGAGGTGGGGCGTCACAGCATGGTATCAGAGCTGAGTTCAGAACAAAATATGATAAACACAGAATAGATGCACATATTCCGGTACATCAAAGTGTATAAGTGATACAAATCTTTGAATCATCGTGTCTCTCTATTCCTTCTACCATCAAGGTTAGATAGAATGTGTGAATACGTCTAGGAATGCATTTAAATTCCGTAGTATTCCATATTGAATCATCTACCTTGTGAATAATCTTGTTCTTATCTTACTTTCAGCGTATGGCTGGAAGAGGCAGGGGACGACGTTTGGATGTTGGGCGATCCAGTGGCTCACATTCGGATGGCATTTATATGTCTGGTGATCAGTTTCTGGAATTGTTTAGGATCACTCAGCCTCCAGTTCCTCCTCGAGTGTCTCCACCTCGCAAGTCTGCTTTGCACGCCAGTGCAGTGATTTTTCTCATCTTGGAGGAAAGCCGTTTAAGGGCTCCGAGTCTGTTCTTGAAGTCCAAGCTTGGTTTCGCACGTGCGAGCGTATCTTCTCTCGCATGGATCTTTCTGACCATGATAGAGTTCTTGTAACTTCTAGTTTATTACAAGAGTGTGCCCTTGATTGGTATGAGCTTCTTGTAGCCGAGATTGATGAGTCTACTCTTTCTTGGACTCAGTTTCAGGAGCGATTTGAACTCAAGTTCGTTCCTGAATCTGAAAAAGTTTTATTGACCCGTCGCTTCCTTGAGTTGAAGCAAGGGAAATCTTCTGTTTCTGAGTATGTTGCATCATCCAAGGCTTTATCTAAGTATGGTCTTGAATTCATTAGCACTTCTTATAAGAAGAATTTGAAGTTTGTCTCTGGTCTTAAGAAATATCTTAAGAAGTCTTTGTTGCTCCAGCTTAAGCTTTCTTTCGAGGAGTTGGTTGATTCGGCACTTCATCTCGAGACCGTCGAGAAGGAGTGTGATAGTGATGTTGATGTTGAGGTTTCCAAGAACCCCAACAAGAAGCCGATTCCATTTTAGAATTCCAGGTCTTTTCCTTCTAAGAAGAAGAAGACTAGTGGTTCTAGTTCTCAGCCTCAGTCTGTTGGAACACCTTTCGTCCGGAAGTGTTTCAATTGTGGTTCTCCTGATCATATTATTTGAGCTTGTCCTAAGCCTCTCTTCTATCGCTATTGCAAGAAGGAAGGTCATCATGTTTCAGCTTGCCCTACTGTTCCGGCTAGTGCCAAGTCTAGCAAGCTTTATGCTGCCAAGACTTCTGAAGGTCTTTCTCAGCCCAAAGGTATATCTCCATCTATTTTGGAAGGTTCTATTTTATTTCATGATCATAGTATACGAGTTCTTTTCGATACGGGTGCTTCACACTTTTTCGTATCGAAGAAGCTCGTTGATGATTTATCTTTGGATGTTTCTTGTTTGGTTACTTCTTTAAGGATTGCGAATCCTATTGGGGGATCCGCGACCCTTAGCTTGCTTTGTGATGATGTTGAGATTGTTTTATGTAGCTTTTCTTTTCGTGCGAATCTGCACGTTATTTCTTGTCTGGGATTTGATATGATTTTGGGTATGGACTGACTAGTGAGATATGATGCCAGGATTATTTGTTCGGAGAGAATTTTGTATCTTCGACATCCGGATTCATCTACTCAGCTATCTCTTATTCTTCGGGATGTGGATAATTTCGAAATGGCTTTATATTCTCTTGACTCGCGAGATGATAATGATATATCTCGTATTCCCATTGCTTGGGACTTTTCTGATATTTTTGAACCTGTTTCGGGTTTGCCACCCAAGCGGGCAATTGAGTTCCGCATTGATCGCATTCCAGGCGCGCAGCCGGTTAGTCGTCCTCCCACGAGGATGTCTACAAGGGAAAATGAGGAACTCAAGAAGCAGCTTTTAGAGCTTGAGGCCAAGCAGTTGATTCAATCCAGTTTTTCTCCGTGGGGATCCGTGGTCGTTTTCGTGAAGAAGTCCGATGGAACTCTTAGGCTTTGCATTGACTATCGCAAGCTTAACGAGTTAACCATCAGGAATAGGTATCCATTGCCTAGGATCGATGATATGTTCGATCTATTGAGTGGTGCTAAGGTCTTTTCTCAGCTAGACCTTGCCACAAGTTTTCATCAGTTACGAGTCGCGGAGGATAGCATACCTCTTACCGCTTTCCGCACTCGTTATGGTTCTTTTGAGTGGCTCGTTATGCCGTTCGGTTTGACGAACGCTCCTGCTTTCTTTGTTGATCTCATGAATCGAGTATTCCGGGAATATCTCGATAAGTTCGTCCTTGTCTTCATTAATGATATCCTTATTTATTCTAAGTCTGAAGCTAAGCATGCTAATCACTTGAGAATTGTCTTGAGTACTCTTCGTCATCATCAGCTTAGAGCCAAATTCTCCAAGTGCCACTTTTGGGAGAATAAGGTTAAGTTCTTAGGCCATGTTGTATCTTCCGATGGCATTTCCATCGATCCCTCAAAGATCGAAGCCATCTAGAATTGGAAGAGGCCTGAGAATGTGCATGAGATTCGTAGTTTCCTTGGATTGGTGGGTTATTACCGTCGGTTCATTAAGGATTTTTCCCGTGTGGTGCTTCCTCTCACCTGCCTTACTCGGAAAGGCATTCGTTTTATTTGGTCCGAAAAGTGTGAAGCTTCCTTTCAGACATTGAAGGAACTTCTCACTAATGCTCCTATTTTGGTGGTTCTCGAAGGGAATCATGATCTCGTTGTCTACACCGATGCTTGTGGTAGTGGTCTCGGTGATGTTCTTATGCAGAAGGATCGGGTAGTTGCTTATGCATCTAGGCAACTGCGTCCGAATGAAGTTCGCTATGCCACTCATGATCTTGAGTTAGCCGCCATTGTCTTCGCCTTGAAGATTTGGCGACACTATTTATTGGGCGAGCGCTTCATTCTCTATACCGATCATAAATCCTTGAAGTATTTGTTCACTCAGAAGGAACTCAATATGAGACAACAACGTTGGCTCGAGTTTCTTGCTTCCTTTGACTTTGATATCCAGTATACCCCTGGAAAGGGTAATCGTATTGCAGATGCTCTTAGTCGCAAACATTCGGCTGTTATTTCTATGATGCTTGCCGAATTGAATGTTCTTGAGACTCTATCTTTTTGTGAAATTCGTGATCGAGGTTCATCTTCTGATTCTCCTATTCTATTGTTTAGTTTGGGAGCTCAACCTATTTTGTTGGATCGTATTGCCGATGCCCAACAGCGTGATCCTGATTTGTTGCATCTTATTCATCTTTGTGAGTCTGGATCCTGTGATGAGGCGTTGCGAGATTTCAGCATTGATTCTCATGGGTGTCTTCGTAAGAAGAACCGTCTTTTTGTGCCTTCTGATTTTGCACTTAGGCATGACATTCTTGATCACTGTCATCGTTCTAAGTATACCATTCATCCTGGTAGTAGTAAGATGTATGCCGATATGCATCGTCTTTATTATTGGGAAGGCATGAAGCGCGATGTGGCGGGGTATGTGAGTAATTGCATAACTTGTCAGCATTTTAAGGCCGAACATCAGCGTCCTTCGGGTCTTCTTCAGCCTCTAGAGATTTCATTGTGGAAATGGGATCAGATTTCTATGGATTTCATTGACGGCCTACCTCGTTCGAGATCGGGCCATTCTAGTATCTAGGAAATTGGCTCCTCGCTTTATAGGACCATTTTCTATTACTGAACGTATTGGCCCTGTGGCTTATAGAGTTTCACTTCCTGCTCATCTATCTGGCATTCATGACGTGTTTCACGTCTCACAGCTCCGGAAGTGTCTTCGGGAGTCGGATTCCGTTATTACTTCTCCTAATTTGCTAGAGCTTGAGATCTCACCGGACTTATCTATTGTACAACAGCCTATTCGCGTACTTGACACGGAGGTGCGACACCTTCGGAACAAGGACGTGCCGCTCGTTAAGGTTCAATGGTCCGCTAGTCCCAATGACTGTACTTGGGAAACCAGAGAGTTTATCGAGCGATCTTATCCGGGTTTTCTATCTTTGCTTGGAAACGGTGAGTATATCCTTTTGTCTCAAGCTTATTTTCTTTTCTTTTGAAGGTTGTATGTATGTTGTTATTACAAATATCGTCTCTAGGAATTGCTGGGACGCAATTTTGTAAGGAGGGGAGATCTGTAACAACCCGCATATTTAACGATTTTATATTTAAATGTTTTATTTAAATATAGCGTCGTTAGTCGGATTTTTAGGTCCGAAATGATACTTTTTGCAAATGGCCGAATTGGAACTCGAACCCACCTCCATTGGTTCCAAAATGGCGTTTGCGATCTTTTTGAATATAAACTTTGATATGTTTGGAGTAAGTTGAATTTTGCAACTTTTTTCTATTTGGGTTTTGGGTTTGGGTTCAGCCACTAGCTAACTAAACCCCTAAGCTCAGTCCATTTCCTCTCCATTCACCCTCATTTCATTTCCTAGCTTAAGCAAAACTGAGAATAGTGGAAGGGAAGAGGAAATAGAAATTGCAAAACCCTAGTTTCTTCTTGTAAACTTGATTTCTGCTCCAAAATCATAGAGAAGACATTGGTAAGCTCCTCTTCATCTTCTCTATCTCTTTCTCTCTTCAATCTCAGAAATTTCCTAAACCTAACTTAGGGAAATATGTGTTTTATTCTTAGATTGAAGCATGTAAGAGTTGAAGTGAAGAGTAGTTAGTCTCCTTCTTGTGTTTGAGCTTCTTCTTCTTTGTTTTTGGTTAAAGGTGAGTTTTGAACTCACATCTACTTCTCTTGATTTCATTGATGTTGGGTATGAATTCCTAGCATTTGTTCATATGCACTTGTTTTCGATTTGGATTGCTTTGGTGAAATTGCCAAATATTGATTTGAAGCCAAATCTATGTAAAACCTTATATGGTTGATGTTTATGTTGTTCGGAGTGTTTGGGTGTGTCGTTAAGGTTGGGTAGTCATTTGACGTAAGCCCATAATCAACACGCATCCGATTGCTTTCGATTTGTTGGCCATAGATGGCATAGGTTCAGGAAATGCCTGACCACCAGGTTTCAGACATCTGAAACTCCTATTTCAGACGTCTGAATATTGTTCTGGGGAATATTTTCACCCCAAGATTCAGACGTCTGAAATTATATTCCAGACGTCTGAATTGGCTAAATTTCGGCCAGAAAGGAAATAGGCCAAAATATTCTTATTTCAGACGTCTGGATGTTTGGATTCAGACGTCTGAATTCTGTTTTGAAAAACAAATTAATTTTCAGATTCAGACGTCTGAATCCCTTCTTTCAGATGTCTGAATACGCTGTTTTTGCCAAATTGCCGTATTCATTTGATTTTCCAAATTTAATCGATGCATATTGATTCCAATTAGTTGTTTATGCATACTTGACCTTGATGATTCCCTTTTGAATTTATTCACGGGTTTTATAAATGATTTCTTCAAATCGTATTAAAAGTTCGCTTCTCCGATTTATAAATTCTATTTAAAAACACACGCACAATTTCGCACTTCGAGCGAAGTGGAAGGGTGATTAAATGGTTAGGTAAAACACAGACCATGAATCCATACGTTTGTCTTGCCGATTAGTCCCCGACCTATTCGATTGATCGTTTTGTCCTTTTGGTCTTTTTTACCGATGATACGAGGTGAACTTTGAACTGCTTTGAGTGTGAAATTAACTAACGGATAGTAAACCGTTTAGTGCGAACGAGTGGTTATGGGACTCACGTTACCACTTTTCGGATTCCTTTTTGAGAATTATGACACATTCCGCCAGTTAGTGGTGTCCAGTACTGGGCCTCCGGACCTTCACCACTACGGTTTGTTGCCTTCGGGTATGTTGCCTTCGGGTTTGTTGCCCTTTAGTATCGCTTCCGATGTTGGTCGTTATGAGCCGCATGGGTGATATTGGGTTGCCCTTTAGTATCGCTTCTAATGTTGGTCGTTATGAGCCGCATGGGTGATATTGGGTTTGGAGTCTTCGGGCTCATGGATCCTTGTTTATACATTACTAAGCTCGAGCAATTTTCTGATGTTTCATTCATATGTATATTCCCTAGGTATCGCCCTTCGGTGTTGGTCTTTTTGAGCCGCATGATATGTAGCGTTTACCTTGTGGAACTTGTATACCTTATTGGTATTTGTTATTGCCTTATGGCTTGCGTTGGGATATTCTTATCCTTTGTTCCTATTTGATGCCGATGATATGAGGCTTGTTATCATATGATTCATCTTTTGTTAGATGATTGTGTTATCTCCTTTAGAGATATTTATTGTACCTTGTAACCTTGCAGGTTTATTGTTGTTCAGTTTATCTAACTGATTTGTTTAGCTAGACTGACCCGTGTATTTTATACTCGGGTCAGACCGAGATATTTCAGTTGAGGTGCTTTCGGACTTAGCCTATTTTGCTTCTGCATGGACTATCCATCTTGTTCCTTTTTGTTAAAGCTTTTTGTGTAGTCCTTTTTATTGTAACTCTGTCATATGTATTCTTTTGGGATTCGTCTGTATATTGTGGTTTGCTATACCACTTGACATGTATTATTTTGTAAACTCTGTTATGTATCTGTATAGGTGTATATGATGATCTACTGTTCTGTGATGTATATTACATTTGAGTTGTTATATTCTGTTCTGATAGATCCTTCAACCACCTATGGTTTTGTTTTAAGTATTCATTGGGTATGTCGAGCTGCTTGGTATGTTTATTGTCGATGTATTCAATAGATTGTTAGAGCAAGGCTATAGATGGTCGCTCCCAACCAGCCTTATTCTCCGTGTTAGTTGACAACATTACCTTGTAGTGTCCTTGGTTAGCGTGGGTATAGGGGTGGGGCGTCACAACAACCAAATGCATAAACAAAGATCTTCAAAGGCACAATAGCACAACAATGATTAGAGAGTGGGAGAGCCAAAGCCAATTGCCTTGTCAAATATCAAACAAAACAAATACAAACATGAATTACAAACCAAACTACTACAAAACAATGCTAGAGATAAACATGTAACACAAAACTAATGCTTTTGCACTTACATTCAATGACTTATGCTTCAGCTATGGACTGGAAAAGCACTGTAATGGGATGAATTTGGATCAGGTTTGGATCAGGTTGAGGTCCTACAGGGGTCGGCCATAACAATATAATGGAGATAAAGGGTATGTGTGCATGAATTTACAAAACAAGGCAACACAAGTGGGTTTTGTTGCCATTTAAGGTCTCGGCCAAGAATGGATGAACAAGCCCAGATCTAGAAATGTCAAATACATGTGTTACAGAGGTCCTAGGCTCAGGTTATGGTTGGTGGTGGTGTATGGGTCGGCCAAAGCATGATTGGAGTGGTGGAGACAAGGGTGGTTCGACTATGGAGTTTTAAAGTGGAGTTTTCTTGGGTGGATCTTCAACTTGGAGGGTCTCGGCCATGGAAGGTTAGTGGAAAGGAGGGGATGGGGGCTGAAGTAGGTGGTGGTGGAGGCGGCCAAGGAGTTGGAGATGGAGGAGTGAACCTAAGTAGGTGATTGCAAGTGCAAAAATCAGCAAAAATCAAGTAGAAAATGGAAAAAAAAGAAAGATTTTTACCAAAATTTTGTACAGGAGATAGGCCAAACTTTTTAGGGTTGAGAAATACTTTGTTTTCATGTGAGAAGAATGGGAAAGTCGGCTGAAACAAAGGTATAAAGCAGAAAATTGAATTGGTGTATTTATTGGTGAAAAGGTGATTAGAATAGGAAAAGACAAAGCACTTAAAAGGTCACAAAACTATTCAAATTTCCTTAATTCTTTATGAAATTTTAAATACATGAAAAATACTTATAAATAAAGTTAAAAACAAGAAAATATGATGAATGCGCAAAAATAAATAAATAAATTTTAATTAAGTATAGTTAAATTGAGAAAATAGCTAAAAATTGGAAACTAGGCTTTAAAATTTGAAAATAAATTCAATAAACTTAGGAAAAATTTAAACATTACTTTAAAAATGTTTTAAAATAAAATATATACCTAACATGTCATATAACACATATTAGAACATGATTTGACAAATAAAAATATTATTTATATAAATTAAAATAAACAATATTGTTAAATAAATTAATGTACACACAATATTATAAAATGCATAACTTTCACAATAAATCAGATTTCAACGAAACGAAAAGCAGTATTCTCAAAATTTAGTATATTTTCATAATAAAAGATAAAATTAAAAATTCAAATATTTAAATTTTAAATTTAAAAGTCAAAGTTTGAACAGATTGACCAAAAATCTAATTTTTTGAAAATATCCTATTTATTCAGGTTTGAAATTATAATTCACACAAAAATCAAGTATACTCTTAAAATAAAAAATTTTATTCGTTTTAATAAATATAATAAAGTTTTTAAAATATGAGTTCAATTTAAATAATTAAAATAAACAATTAAAATAATCACGAAATACTGGGTTGTTACACTCTCCCCCACTCAAATCTTTTCGTCCTCGAAAAGAACAGACAAGGAAAATAAGGAAAAGCAAGATAGACAACAAATAGTACTTGGAAAAACAATTTCGGATTCGAAGCACGAATGCTCTCCTTCGTCTCCCAGGTATAATCTCGATCATCAGTACCCCATCGTACCTCGATCAGACTAACAAATTCCCTTCTTGGCTGCTTCATACCTCTGCTGATAATACGAAGTGGCTTACTGTCGACAGTCAGATTAAGCTAAATATCCAAACTATCAAGAGCAATTTGCTGAACAAAAAGAGATGGGTCAAGAAGAGACGTGAGAAGTGGAATACATCATGCACTTCAAAAATTTCTCGGGCAAATCTAAACGATAAGCCAAAGAACCAATTCTTTCCACAATGCGGAAAGGACCCTCGAAGAGGAAGAAGGTAGGAATAGCTAGAAAGAAAAGGAGGTTGGAAGACAAGGATGAACCATATTTTAAAACCATATACATTTCAATTTAAATTTTTATAACACTTTATAATATGATGAACAGTCATTTGATTCAAATCTGATAGTTCAAAGTAAAAAAATATTTTAAAGCATTTTAAATAATTTAGGAAAGTAAAATAAATGATCAAAATACCCTTTATATATAATACTTTATCAACATACTTCTATAACTCGATGTCTTAACAAGTTTACTTTCGTTCCAGTAGACTCTGGCAATGCGTTGATTAGGCGCAAAGCTAGAATTCTCCATGTACTTAGTAGACTTGTTTCAACGCCCAGTGAAAATCCTTGGAAAACCTTTAAAAACAGATATGGAAAGTACAATCCAAACAAATCAACCAAACCAAAACATTTTTCTAACCATGGATCGTAGATACACAATGGTTACGCCTGGATCTACCAGGAAACAATCCATATCTGTATGCTTTCTCGGCCCTGCGAGTTATGCCATGATGACTAGTAGAATGCATGATACACAATGGTTACGCATGGATCCCCCAGGAAACAATCCGTACCCCTAGGCCGTCTCAGCCAGGCAGTTTCGCTACTAATGAGACCTACATAGATTGCACGATACATAATGGTTACGCCTGGATCCCCCAGGAAACAATCCGTACCCCTAGGCCATCTCATCCAGGCAGTTGCGCTATGCAGTCGCGCTCGTAAGACCATGGAGATCGCCATGGAATTCGATGGACACTCGAATATCATATCCGGTAAACCCAAATCAGAGAGAATAATATCGATAGAATGAATCCATAGTATGGCCACAAAGCGGATATCAAGCAGAAGACACTTTCCATATCTTTTCTTTGAAAATATGTATCATATAGTACCTTTCAAAATCGCTTTCAAATATCATACTTATATGAAGTCCATTATATATAAATTTCATTTTCAAATCAAATACTTCCCAAAATCAATAGTATATCAAATCACACTTATATAGACTTCGATTATATAAGATTTCAATTTACAAGTTGAGTACCTTTACAAATCAATAGTTTTCAAATCACTTCATACTTATACAAATCAATTTTATATAAGTTCGGACTCCCAAATCAAAGTATTTAAATAAACAAGGTTCTCAATTTCAAACCCTTTCAATATCAATTCAGTTTCAAAATCATATATGATTTCGCCAAATCATTTCTTCCTAATTACATATATTCAGTTTCAAGGTTTCGTAAAACAATAGATTTAGAAAAATAATCCAAATTTCCAAATCGACAAAATTTATGTCAAACAAATTCATTTCTATTTCAAACATATATTTACTTCCAAAAATCATAATACTTTCAAAGTTATAAATCTTTTGAAACCAAAATACTTGAAATCATTACACGTTGAAAATCATAACCTTTCGAAATCATACATTTGAAATCATAAAACATTCCTTTAATTCTTTACATTTCACAAATTTATTCAATTATACCCAAATCTAAAATTTCCAATTTTAATTCAATTCAAACCATCAGTTTCAATTCAATTTAGTTTTCCGACAAAACCATTTCAAATATTATCAGATTTCAAACAAAGATTTGATCCATAAAATAAACTATTCAATCTCTAATATTTTCAAAGCTTATATACCATATTCCAAAAATAAATTTTAAAATTTCATATATCTCAAATTTTACTTTATTATTACTTAGTTTTTGAAATATTCATTTCATAAATCCATCATTTTTAAATAAACTCAAATTACAAGTAAACCAAAAATTCTTTCATATAAATATGAACTTCAAATATTCATTTATCAAAATCAATTATCATTTCAAATTCACATTCTTTATCAAAATAAAGATTAAATCATTACCAAACCATTACGATCATCAAAAAATCTGAAATGGTTACTAAGTTTAAAACTATCTCTTTTTAAAATCTTCAAACTATTTATTTCTATATGGAAAATCAAATTTACCATTGGAAAGATTATTATTCTATATATATACTTTATTCAAAACATTTCAAATCTATATTTCATACTAGTATAATTCAAAATAGTCTTATTTATTTCACTCAACAAATAGTTTCAAACTTATACAAAATCATATTACTTTATACATTAATCATACCAAAATAAACTTATATTCTTTATTAAATACCATATACCTTTCAAAATTTCTTAGCTTTGAAAAGTTAACCTTGATTTGGAAGTGCTCGAACCTTCAAAATAGTTGAAGAAATCATATTTTCAATCTAAGAGTTGGAAATCACCAACGAATTAGTAAACCAATTCCAAAAGATAGGGTTATAGCAAAACAAATCTGAATCTTGAGGACTGAACACCGGCTTACTTTAAATCATTTCGAATATATATATATATACACGTATATATCTTTTGAACATCAAACCATACTTCGAAATCTGAAATCAAAAAGTTGTTTCACAAAATCACTCGCATAGCAAAGCTACTAGAGTGGCCTCTCCCCCACTCAGAAACTCAAAAATCAATGTCGATGGTGCATGCATTCATCATCGAAATTATTTTCTAGCGACATAAGTGGGTTCTGGACTTTTAATTTCTTGAAACTTCTTTGAAATCTCTTCGAAATCATTGAGATTAGTTCGAATACATTTGAAACATTTTTATTCAGAGAAATATCTTTAAATCATATCATTATTATATATTTTCCAAAATCTTAAAACCGATTTCAAAGCACCGGAGTTCGATTCCTCAAAATTCAAATTCAAAAGCCTTCAGTCATAAATCATTTTATATAAGTCAAATTCTTATAAATTTTCAAAATTTCAAATCCTTTCGAAACTTCAAATTTCTCTTTTAAAACGGTATATAATCCTTATCGGAAACATTTCACCTTTATATACAAAATAGGGTCATCCTTATCAAAATAATAATTTCGATGTATGCATATATTCCAAAATACAACCAAACACAAATTCCTAAAGAATGATTCAAGGATAGATTTCAAACAAACAGAGATTCAAATTTAGAGGACTATAATCAAATAGAATTCTGGTTTGAGGATAAGCTCAGACGAAGATAAGGTAATTTAATTACCAAATATAAGATGATAAGCCTATATAAATCGCGCGCGACCTTAACCGGTCAACCGTGATTTCATGAATATAATCAATTCGGAAATCTAAGGCAAATCAACATTCGATCGCAAGAGATAAAATCAATATATAGCAGAAGGTAGATAGCAACGTAAACCGAGGATATAGAAATCTCTGGTTAATCAATGCCAATTGTAGAGGAGTTTCACCCCTTTACAAATCATTCAAAGATTGGTGGAATCATCGATCTTTAGAGAGGTCATTCCAAAGTGGAATTACGGAATGCCCCAAAATCAAAAGGATAAAATAGGGAAGACAAGACTGGATTTCAGAACAAGAGGGAGCATTCCAAAGTTCAAGTAATCCTAATCGTTAAGAATCCTAACCAAGAGATTTCTAACAAGGCGGATACAGAAGGAATGAAGTTTAGAAAATCTTGGTTTCAAAATAAGAAATTTTTATACCAAAATAATCTTTGAAACTCCTTTAAAAATCATTTGGAAATCATTTTATACTTCAAAACTACGTTCTCTCACAAGGAAATGATTCTGAGATTGACTTCACTAATTCTAGGGCATTTCTACCCTATCTCTAATGAGTTTTTGCTCCACAGGCTATGGTTTGTCTAAAACCAAAGCTCTGATACCAACTGTAACAACCTGATATTTTCAGCCATTCGCATCCACACATGCCGGACTTGAATTGCTCAAAATATGGGATTGTAAATAAATTTGGAGCAAATGAAATACGATCACAGAATCACAGACACAGAAATATCAGAATAACTCGTAGCGGAAATTAATATACCACAGTAGTTCATGAAGCTACTATAACAAACTCTCAAAAACATTACACGGTATCAGTCTGAAAAAATATACAATAGAAATCTCAAACACATAGAAGTTTATAAATACAAGAGCTGAAATAGAACAACTAAAACTGAAAGGGAATAGATAACTTGACAAGCAGAATCTCCAGCGATTCCTAGCTCCAGAAAAAGAAATCCAAAGCTAAGCTGTAAATGCTCAAGCTAACCCGAGCATAAAGTAAAACACGAAACACTTGAGTCGGGACATACATACTTATATAATGTAAACCAACTCAAGTGAACTGTAGTAGTAATGCACAATAACTTAAAGGATGCTTGGGATCGCTCATTCTCTAAGAATTAGTTAAACCATAAATTAAATACATCCCATGGTTAAAATTCTAAAATGGTATTTTATACATCTAAATCAAATATCCATTCAAAATTCAATATCATTTCAAATTCATTTCAAAATATCATATCATTCCAAACTTCATTCATTTTATTTAATTTAAATACCAATCCAAATCACATTTCAAAATGGTTTATATTTCAAATCAAAATATTCCATTTAAACCAATTAAATATTCCAATTAAACCAATTAAGTATTCCATTTAAACCAATTAAATATTCCATTTAAATCATTTAAATATTCAAATCATTTAAAAGTGAAGTTGTTATATTTAACAATCAACTATCAAATTCTCAAAAAAATAGCCTTTTCAAAGTTCATTTATTCTTTTAATTTTATCATAAAGTGTAAATTCAACTTTCGCAGCACTTAGAAGATGCTACGGAAAGTTATGTTTTAAAACAATTCGTTTAACAAAAGACAGCATTTAAAATGCTGTAATAGGTTTAATTTAGTTTCAAATAAACTCTAGTCAAGTCCAACAACTACAGCACTTACAAAGTGCTGTAATAGCCTTTGTTCAACTCTAGCCATTTCGTACATTTATATCAACTACAACATTTACAAAATGCTGAAATATCCTTTACATTAATAACATTTCAAAAATGCAATTAATTAAATTCCAAATAGTCAATATAATTTCATAAACAATTAAAAAAATTTTTGAACCATTTTAAGCTTATAAAATCATATATTTTCACTTTTAAAACAATCATTTAAGTACCCTTATATTCATGATTTTATAAAGTTAAATTTTTTATTCCAAATCAATTCATAATACTTTACTTTATAATTCAACATTCAATTTCAATTCTTTATAATTAAAATTTTAACTTAACATTTAGGTTTAAATTTTCTAATATAACTCATTTACAATTTTATTTGCTTAACTAAAAATTCATTTTTAAACAAAATTCACAAATTTCATATTTAAGTTATATTTCAAAATTCAACTTAAATATTCATTTATTTCACATTTTAATTTATACATAAATCATTAACACTTTATAAAAATCATTTTAAATTCAATTCACATCAAATTTAAATCTAATTATCATATTTTTCCTACTTGATTTAAATCCCATTTAAAACCAACTCATAATTTCCAAAGTAACTTATATTTCAAATTTCTAACTTCACCGTTAATTCATTTCACTTATGAATTTTTACAAAATCAATAATACTTATAAAAATCATTTTTAATAAAGTTTAAATCAAAATATTATAATATTTACATTTCTAAAATACTTTAAACATTTTAGAAAAATTTATACTAACCACTAGTCTGTATATCATTTTCTATCCCAGGTAAAGTGATACGGATAATATATCATTTCAATCCAAAATTTACAAAGGAAACCCGGGTTTTATCATTTCAAACCCGCAATGCCAAGTAAATGGAATAAATAAAAATCGTTCAGGCCTATCATTTCAGCCCATAATGATTTTTCTCTATTCTAAAGTCTGTTCGCGTATGTATCATTTCAACCCATAGTGATTCTAATCTACAGGGAACTTGTAGTGTGATAAACTGATATAAGTAAACAAAATAGCATAATTATAACAGTAACATATGGTATAATAGGTGTATAAGCATGGGTGAACATCATATGATCATAGCATAGCAGATATAAATAATGATATAGGTTTACAGATTCAATTGGGATTAGTTTACTGATTATATAAGTATAAATTTGTCTGGTGAGAATTACTCACATGTATAAGCTGGAGATGACAACCAAATGAACAAACAAAGATCTTCAAAGGCACTATAACATGACAATGATTCGATAGTGGGAGAGCCAAAGCTAATTGCCTTGTCAAATATCAAACAAAACAAATACAAACATGAATTATAAACCAAACTATTACAAAACAATGCTAGAGATAAACATGTAACACAAAGCTAATGCTTTTGCACTTACATTCAACGACTTATGCTTCAGCTATGGACTGGAAAAGCACTGCAATGGGATGAATTTGGATCAGGTTTGTATCAGGTTGAGGTCCAACAGGGGTCGGCCATAACAATATAAAGGAGATAAAGGGTATGTGTGCATGAATTTATAAAACAAGGCAACACAAGTGGGTTTTGTTGCCATTTAAGGTCTCGGCCAAGCATGGATGGACAAGGTCAGATCTGGGAAGGTCAAATACATGTGTTACAGAGGTCCTAGGCTCATGTTGTGGCTGGTGGTGGTGGTGTATGGGTCGGCCAAAGCATGATTGGAGTGGTGGAGACAAGGGTAGTTCGGCTATGGAGTTTTAAAGTGGAGTTTTCTTCAAAATTTTGGTGGATCTTCAACTTGGAGGGTCTCGACCATGGAAGGTCAGTGGAAAGGAGGGGATGGTGGCTGGAGTAGATGGTAGTTGAGGCAGCCAAGGGGCTGGAGATGGAGAAGCCGAATCTAAGTAGGTGATTGCAAGTGTAAAAATCAACAAAAATCAAGTAGAAAATGAAAAAAAAAAAGATTTTTACCAAAATTTTGTACAGGAGATAGGCCGAACTTTTTAGCGTTGAGAAGTAATTTGTTTTTATGTGAGAAGAATGGGAAAATAGGCTGAAACAAAGGTATAAAGCGGCAAATTGAATTGGTGCATTGATTGGTGAAAAGGTGATTAGAATAGAAAAAGACAAAGCACTTAAAAGGTCACAAAACTATTCATATTTCCTTAATTCTTTTTGAAATTTTAAATACATGAAAAATACTTATAAATAAAGATAAAAACATGAGAATATGATGAATCCACAAAAATAAATAAATAAATTTTAATTAAATATAATTAAATTGAAAAAATAGCTAAAAATTGGAAACTAGGCTTTAAAATTTGAAAATAAATTCAATAAATTTTGTAAAAATTTAAACATCACTTTAAAAAAAAATTAAAATAAAATATATACCTAACATTTCATATAACACATATTAGAACATGATTTGAGAAATAAAAATATTATTTATATAAATTAAAATAAACAATATTGTTAAATAAATTAATGTACACACAATATTGTAAAATGCATAACTTTCACAATATAAATTAGATTTCAACGAAACGAAAAGCAGTATTCTCAAAATTTAATATATTTCATAATAAAAGATAAAATTGAAAAATTCAAATATTTAAATTTTAAATATAATAGTCAAAGTTTGACCAGATTGCCAAAAATCCATTTTTTTAGAAATATCCTATTTATTCAGGTTTGAAATTATAATTCACACAAAAATCAAAATATACTCTTAAAACAACAAAATTTATTTTCTTTAATAAATATAATAAAGTTATTAAATTAGGAGATTCAATTTATATAATTAAAATAAACAATAAAATAATCACGAAATACTGGGTTGTTACAAATATTTTGATCCTTATAATATAATAAGCTTATTTATGTATTAAATATTGATTTTTGGAATTTTTATATTATTTTTAATATTTGTCTCAAATTAAAATATTTAAATTATAATCATAATGTATATATCTTCAGTTTATATCAAACTGATTCGATTTGTTTCTATTAATTCCTATCTATCAGCTTTGTACGTCAAATTCGTGCCCATCTCACTTTGCTTTAGAATTCGCACTTGGATTCGTAACTCATCTCATTTTCGTTCATCTTTAGCCTCGAAAGGTGAGCAATCACTCTCGATTAATTTCTTATATTTATTAAATTTGATTTCAATTGAAACGACAATTGAAATACGCTGCTGCTAGTTATTTACATTGTTATATATATGCTATCTATTCACCTGTGACATCTGACACCATTATCTGTTATTTATACTGATGATATATGCATGTTATATTATTATCATATATGTCGTCTCTCTGCAAGTTCCATGTTAGTATAGAGTTCACTATGGATTGAAATGATACATATCCAAACGGACATTAGAATAGGAGAAGATCATTATGGGTTGAAATGATAGACCCAAGTGATTTTCCTTGAATTGAATTTAGGATTGCGGGTTGAAATGATATATACCCGTATAAATTTAAATTACGGATTGAAATGATAAATATCTTTATCACTTGACCATCGAATTGACAATTATATACGAACACCATTGGTCTATATATAAATATTTTGAAATGATTTCTATGGTTTTGGAAAGAAATATATGGTTTTATATGAATATTGATTTTTGGCATTATATAAATAACATTTTATATATAGTAAAATTCTTGATTTTAAGCCATGTATAAATTTGTTTTAATATAAAATAAGTTCAATAATAAAAGTTTGATTTTTATTAAAATATAATATGGTCAAATATTTATTTAAATCATATTTTTAATATAGAGTTTATAATGATTTAAATAAACTAAGGTTAGAAGATAAATTTGAAATTGATTTGAAATTGAATTTATTTAAGGATTAAACTCAAATAAGTTTGATTTGAAATTTATTAAATTTGAGATTTTAAAGGATATGATTTTTATAACGTGATTTTCGTTTATGTTGATTTAAATGAATATATCGTGTTTAAATAAATTAAAGGAATATTCAGTTATTTGAAGTTTAAAAGTTTTATTTAAAGGATATTAGATTTATTAAGTAAATATTTCAAAACTAAATAATAGTAATTTGAATTAAGATATATGTAAAATTATCACATTTAGTTTTGAAATTATAGAATATTTAAAGTTTTAAATATATATATATTTTTTGAAATGGTTCATTTATGGTTCAAATCTGTATTTAAAATCGATATAATTTTGAATGGTTTATTTAGAAGCTAAATTAGAATTCATGATTTGAGATCAGATTTAATTTGAATTTTTGAAATTTGAGTTAATTTGGAATTAATTTTTGAAATTTGAGGAAAACAATTTTATTATGTATACTATTTTGATATTTAAATCAGTTAAATGGGAAGTATTATTATTTCAAAGTATTATGTTTTGAAAGTGTTGTAATTTCAATTGTTTAGTTTCGAAAAGCGTTATAACTTTGAAAAATGCTATAATTTCGGAAAAAGATATATTTGAAATGGAAATGATACTGTATTTGATTTTGAAATGGAAATGATATCGCATTAATATGGTTTTGAAATAGCAATGGTATTTTAGTTTTGAAGTATAACTATTTTGAAATAACTGCGGTGTTATAATAACATTTGGTTGTTAAAGAGACCGGGATCGGAAGTTGTCATACTATCTGGCAACTCCGAGAACCATTTTAATAACCGTGTACATGGTGGAGATTCCAAAATGAAGTAGAATGGTGGCGACATCCTATTGAGCTATATACGTGGACCCGACTCCCGTGAGTTGGCATAAGGTGGCTAAAACAGGAGCAATCGACGGGCAAATGAGGTAGCTCCTCTGATCGGACACACTCCTTCGACACCATTCTATTACTTTCTGATTGATTGGGTGCATCTTTGATTTTTGGGAGTGTGGCTTGAGGTGGGAGGTAGTGGTTGCTATGTGTTACCACCGGTCCGAAAGTGCAATTAGTATATCTACCCTGGCATTGCCTAGTTGTACTATGTTACCTACCCTAGCGCCTTATACGAGTTTGTTTTATACCATACCTATGGAGTGCCCCCTGATGACACCCAGTACGGGTGGGACTACGGTATTGTATAGACTATGGGAATATATAAATGTGTTAAGGGGGATATGGGTAACATCTTAACGCTATCTTAATGGTTTACTTTACTTTAGACATTATTATAATAGCGTTTATTACTACATAGTAGATAGTTTAACGGATCGTTAGAGGATGGTTATCCCAAACATCTTTTGAGTTACTTGTATTTTAGTTGTTATTTCACTTGATATGTATATATTGATATAAAAATGTTAATCCTGACTCGAGTGTTTTGTGTTTTGCTTTACGCTGGGTCAAGTTGAGTGATACAGCTTTTGAGACTCACTTTGGAGTTGGAGCTTCGCTTGGAGATCTAGCTATCTATCCGGCTTTCAGATATTCAGTTGATTCTAGTGAAGTATTCTGATCTTGTATTTGACTATTATATTCGAGACTTCTGTTGTATCTTATTTAACTCTGATAGATACATAATAGCTTCATGAACTACTATCTTTTGTTTCCATTGCATTATTGTTATATTACTCTATGTCTGCGATTCTACGGTCATTTTATTTATTGTATATGCTGAGTTTTGCTAAATATAAATAAACAACTTGATATTTTGAGCAATTCAAATCAGGCATGTTTAGATGCGAATGGTTGAAAATATCAGAATGTTACAGATGTGGGGTTTTGTGCATATTTTCTTTTGAGATTGCCGACATTATCGGTTGTTCACATTAGAGTTATTGTAAACAAGAATACTATATTACTATGTGTTGATTTGTATATATGTAACCTTGGTAAGTATTGTGTGACATATAATCCAGTAACTTGCACCATTTTAACTATTATTACTAATATTTAGCACCTAGCACGAATTAAGTAGACATTAATATAAGAAGAGTCAATTTCTTACTAGGTCAAAATTTGATGTAGAATCTGTATAGAGTTGCCAAAAATTACGGTTAAAATTATTTATAGTCTATTTTTAATAACGTTGGAGGTGGTATTATAGGCTTGTAGTAAACCAAAATGGAAGAGCTGAGATATTTGGAACTCTAACCGAGACTGCTATATTAGAATTTGGTCTAGATTTAGGTGAGACTTTTTCAAAAGATAGAATTGAAGTTGAGTTGATCAAAGTAGAGACTTTTAATTCTACAAAAAGAGAATATGAGCTGTGATTCGACTTCGGAGATTGTATTAGCTGGTTGTTATAAATATTTGAATGCTGAGCTAGCTACTGTTGGCACCGAAATTGGTCGCTAACACCCAAATCCAGATGAAAGCACCGAATCACAACCACAGCTCAAAGATGGAATGTATGTAGAGAGTAATAATATGAAGAACAAACAAAATTAAAACGAAAGCAGTAAAGAACAATAGAATTTATAGTGGTTCGGCTAACTCCGGCCTACGTCCACTCCAGAAGTTTACTTTTATTGATGTAACATGCAATTACAGTTATAAAGTGGTAGACTAGCTTTAGTCTTAGAAAGTAGAAATCCAGAAAGAAGAAGAGAATATCCCTTTTTTGAAGCCCTACATGCTCTATTTATAGACGCGTTCAGGTAGTTGTTGGGCTCTCTGAGTAACCTAAGCCCATCAGGGCCGAATGGCCCATGCCGAACCAAAATGCCGCACCGATCGCATAGATATGCTGAACGCACTCATAAAATGTCGAATGAACTCGCATGCCGAATGATCCCTAATGCCGAACGATCCATCCAATGTCGAACGATACCTGATGCAAAACGATCCGTCCAATGCCGAATGATACCTGATGTCGAACGATCCATCTAATGCCGAACGATACCTGATGCCGAACGATACCTGATGCCGAACGATCCGTCCAATGACCAACGATACCTGATGCTGAACGATCCATCTAATGCCGAATGATACCTGATGCCGAACGATACCTGATGCCGAATGCTTCTAAATGCCGAGCACCCCTGGATGCCGAGCGCTACTGAATGCCGAGCGCTCCTGGATGCCGAGCGCTACTGAATGCCGAGCACACCTGGATGTCGAGCGCTACTGAATGCCGAGTGCTTCTGGTATGCCGAATCACTCATGTATGCCAGGCGCTCTATGTATGCCAAGTACTCTTGAATGCTATTCGAACGTGAATGCCAGACGAACCACTTGTGCCGAACCTCCACCATGTCGAACCATGTTTCCTAAACCCAAATTATAGTTGATTCATCTTTATCCAATCATAATTCCATCTCCCAAGCACTTTGCGTCATCCATCCATCCAGTCGACTGAATCCATCGTACACCAGCCTTGACGAACATGCAGTCGATTAAGTTAAACCCGCCTGTCCATGGCCTTGCAAAAAGGTAGGTTAACACTGCCTCCTAAAACATGCCTTGCTGTCGGAAGGTGTGTTTTGAATAATTACGAATCTGACATCCAAAGTCCATAGCCGATTGCGTATCCATCCGGACTCGATAACCGATTCTTAATCTAACCTTATCCAATAACCGGTAACCGAATCCATGACCACTTCGGGTCAATATCCGAATCCGTAACCTCTCCGGGTTCTTGCCAAGCGCAATTTCTACATGACGACCGTGGTCCGGTGTCTATGGACGTTGAGTAATGCTAAGGCTTAAGTCCTAAGCCAAATCCTGGTCACTCCGGACCCTTGTCAAGTATAGTCCATACCCAACGACCGAAAATAATAACTAATAATACAGGGCCTAAGTCCTAGGCCGAATCCTGGTCTCTCCGGACCTTTACCGAGCATAGTCCATACTCGACGACCTGAAATAGTAACCGATAATTTTGGGGCCTAAGTCGTAGGCCGAATCCTGGTCTCTCTGGACCCTTGCCAAGTATAGTCCATACTCGACGACCTGAATAAGTCGATTCGCTGCATTTGGACGAAGAGACTTACCCCTTGCCGGGCACAATCCATACCCGACGACCGTTTTCCAAAAACCAGACAAAAATCCAATCAAAATCAAAATCAAAATCCAAAATCCAGATCAAACCAGAAAACAAAAAATCCATATCAAATATCCAAACCAGAAAGCAATCACCCAAATAAAAAGTTCAAACTAAGAAAAAAATAAAACCGGAAGTTCTAACCAAACTAGGAAAAAGCAAATGTCCAAGCCAAAAAAGAGAAAATGTCGCGGTTTATCATCATCTCATAGCATGCCTAGGGGCTACCTCTGTCCCGGTACATGAGTAAGTGACTTGGCCGTATGCCCGTAGTTTGCTACTTATTTCGTAATATTCCAGTCAACTGATAACCAATCGACCATCATTCCTGTGTCTCGTACCATCACTGCGTGAGGTAGACGGTGGTTGCTCCTGCCCCACCGCTGCATTCCGAGCTTCGACGTATTGTCGCAACTATCCATTCCTTACATGCTCCTCAATTATGTCCTTTAAGTGCCTGTAGCTGTTTGTATCATTCCCGTCCAAATCGTGGAAGAGGCAGTGTTTCCCTGATGCCCTCTCATGTTCGGAGGGTTCTCTCCTAACCAACCTTCGGTAGGGAAGGCGATTCCGAGTCTCCAAATAAATCTGTTCAGCGCCTCGTTCAATCCTTTGTAGGTGGAGAATTTTGGCTCTCTCCACTGTTTCCTAGCTTTTCCTAATTCGTCATCCAGCTTCCTTTTTCATTTGTCTTTATCTCTTTCCAAGCCTCCGCTAGATGGCCCTCCATCCTTAGACGCGTTTACCTTCTTTAACTTCATATCTGAGCATGCATCTTTCTGTCGAAGGAACCTCTCAGCTTCGTGAAAGAATTCCTCGAGATCCATTAGAGGGTCCCGTATCAGTGTCACTTTGAAATCTGAATTCTCTCTAACTCCTGACACTGCCGCCATTAAAACCATTGATGGATCTGGCCGATCCACCGAAGAAACCTCTACATTGAACCGAGTTAAGAAAGCTCTAAGTGATTCGTTTGTCCTCCATTTTACCGATGTCAGTGTCATTACATTCTTTGGCCTTTTGATATGTACCCGAAACTACTTCAGAAACCTGTCCACCAACTCTGTCCATGTCCCGATAGATCCTTCTTCCAGCTGCCTGAACCATATAGCGGCTATGTCCGTTAAGAATAAAGGGAAACATCGAGCCATAACTTCTTTCGATGCCCCCAGCACCTTCATATGTCTTGTATATCTCATCAAGTAGTCTGTTGGATCGGCTTTGCCATTGTATATTTCCACGTTAGGTCGCTTGAAGTCTAGCGGATTTCGAGATATCCCGATTTCACGAGTGAACGAACTCTTGTTTACTCCTTCCAGATCTATATTGGTCAAACCTCCGTGCATGGTTTGCCTGATGATCTCAGCTAATCCAGCATTGTACATCAAGGGTTGCCCCCCGAGTTCCCGAAGGAATTCTGGTACATATTCTTCATCTCTTTCTTTTACATTCCTTCCAGCATCCTGTTGCATGGTGTTAGTTGGAACCCCTCCATGAACTTGTTCGGCATTATCTGGTGGTGCGCCCCCGAGTCAAGGTCCATCCGGATTGTTAGTTGTCTACTGGTTGGGGGTTGCCCCCTGCTGAACCATTCCCTTTGCTTGCTGGTTGAGCGCTTCTGATCTGACTCCATGGATCTTAACTCCTTCATTTCCTGCTTGCGTAAATTGTCTGAGAAGAGCCTACATCATCTCCTCTTGTCTTTTCATCATGGCTTCCATTTCCTCTCTGGTGATGTAGATGGATGCTCGTTGTAACAACCCGCATATTTAATGATTTTATATTTAAATGTTTTATTTAAATATAGCGTCGTTAGTCGGATTTTCGGTCCGAAATGTTACTTTTTGCAAACTGCTGAATTAGGACTCGAAACCACCTCCATTGAGTCCAAATGGCGTTTGCGATCTTTTTAAGTATAAGCTTTGATATGTTGAAGTAAGTTGAATTTTGCTACTTTTTCTAGTTGGGCTTTGGGTTGGGTTCAGCCCACTAACTAACTAATTAACCCTAACTCAGTCCCTCTCCTCTCCACTCACTTATTTCATTTCATAAAAACTTAAGCTAAAACTGAAAATGGAGGAAGAGAATGGGAATTAGAAATTCCAAGCCCTAGTTTTTTCTTGCAAACTTGAATTCTTGCTCCAAATCAAAGAGAAGCTATTGGTAAGCCTCCTCTTCATCTTCTCCAACTCTTCTCCTCTTCAATTTCAGAAAGTTTCCAAAAACCTAATTTGGAAAATATGTGTTTTATTCTTAGATTGAAGCTTGTAGAGTGGAAGTGAAGAGTAGTTGGTCTCTTCTTGTGCTTGAGCTTCTTCTTCTTTGTTTTGAGATAAAAGGTGAGTTTTGAACTCACATCTACTTCTCTTGATATCATGGGTGATGGGTATGAATTCCTATTACCTATACATATGCATTTTATTTTTGATTGGATTGGTTTTATGAATATTCCAATTCTTGAATTTCAAAGTCAAATTTTTATGAACATTCTCTTATGGATGTTTTGATCTTGTTTTGGTGATGAATTGAGGTGCTTATAGGGCCGGGTAGCCGCTAGGCGTGAACCCCTAGCGTTCGTGCTCGTCCGATTGAAAGTTGGGAAGTTTGCTCATCATTTGGGATAGGCTGGAAACAGCCGAGGTTGCAGCTCCGGCCGACCGAGCCCTATAGCCGTCCGACCGACCGACCTGCTACCCCGAGCTTTTTTTTTGCTTCTGGCCAGCCGACCAAGCCCTGTAGCCGGCCGACTGACCTGCTGTTTTTTGCTTTTTTGTGTGTTTTCCAAATTTTATCGATTCAAGTTGGTTTTTAGTGTTTGTTATTGCATCTTTGGCTTTGATAACTTATTTTTGACTTCATTCATGGGTTTTCATAAATAATCCCTCTAAATCATATTAAAAGTTTCCTTCTCTAATTCTTAAATTCTATTTAAAACGCACATACACAATTTCGCACTTCGAGCGGAGTGGAAGGGAGATTAAATGCTTAGGTAAAACACGGACCATGAATCCATGCATTTGTCTTTCCGATTAATCCCCGACCTATTTGATTGATCGTTTTGGCCTTTTGATCTGGTTTACCGATGAGATGAGGTGAACTTTGTACTGCTTTGAATGTGAAATTAACTAACGGATAGTAAACCGTTTAGTGCGAACGAGTGGTTATGGGACTCACGTTACCACTTTTCGGATTCCTTTTTGAGAGTTATGACACATTCCGCCAGTTAGTGGTGTCCAGTACTGGGCCTCCGGACCTTCACCACTACGGTTTGTTGCCTTCGGGTGTGTTGCCTTCGGGTTTGCACCTTCAGGTTTGTTGCCTTCGGGTATGTTGCCTTCGGGTATGTTGCCTTCGGGTATGTTGCCTTCTGGTTTGTACCTTCAGGTTTGTACCTTCGGGTTTGTTGCCCTATTGTATCGCTTTCGGAGTTAGGTCTTTATGAGACGCTCGAGTGATATTTGGGTTTGGAGTCTTCGGGCTCGTGGATCCTTGTTTATACAGTACTGAGCACGTGCAAATTTTATGATGTTTCATTGATATGTATATTCCCTAGGTATCGCCCTTCGGTGTTGATCTTTTTGAGCCGCATGAAGTATAGCGATTACCTTGTGGAACTTGTGTTACCTTCATTGGTATTTGTTATTTGCCTTTATGACCTGTTTTGGGATATTCCTATCCTTTGTTTCTACGAGTTTCCGATGATACGAGGCTTGTTATGATATGATTCATCTTTCGTTAGATGATTGTGTTATCTCTTTTAGAGATATTTGTTATACATTGTGACCTTGTAGGTTATTGTTGTTCAGTTTATCTAACCGATTTGTTTAGCTAGACTGACCCGTGTATTCTATACTCGGATCAGACCGAGATGTTTCAGGTTAGGTGCTTTTGGACTTAGCCTATTTTTCTTCCGCATGGACTATCCAGCTTGTTCCTTTTTGTTAAAGATTTTTGTGTAGTCCTTTTTATTGTAACTCTGATATATGTATTATTTTGTATACTATGTTATGTATCAATATATGTGTATATGATGATCTACTGTTCTGTGATGTATATTTGCATTTGAGTTGTTATATTCTGTTCTGGTAGATCCTCCAACCACCTATGATTTTGTTTTAAGTATTCATTGGGTATGTCGACCTGCTTGGTATGTCTATTGTCGATGTATTCAATAGATAGTTAGGGCAAGGCTATAGATGGTCGCTCTTAACCAACCTTATTCTCCGTGTTAGTTGACGACATTACCCTGTAGTGTCCTTGGCTAGCGTGGGTATAGAGGTGGGGCGTCACAACGTGGTATTAGAGCTAGGTTCAGAACAAAATATGATAAACCAGAATAGAAGCACATATTCCGGTACATCAAAGTGTATAAGTGATACAAATCTTTGAATCATCGTGTCTCTCTATTCCTTCTACCATGTGAATAATCTTGTTCTTATCTTACTTTCAGCGTATGGCTAGAAGAGGCAGAGGACGACGTTCGGATGCTGGGAAATCCAGTGGCTCACATTCGGATGGCGTTTATATGTCTGCTGATCAGTTTTTGGAGTTGTTTAGGAGTACTCAGCCTCCAGTTCCTCCTCGAGTATCTCCTCCTCGCAAGTCTGCCTTCGCACGTCCGTGTAGTGATTTTTCTCATCTTGGAGGAAAGCCGTTTAAGGGCTCCGAGTCTGTTCTTGAAGTCCAAGCTTGGTTTCGCACGTGCAAGCGTATCTTCTCTCGCATGGATCTTTCTGACCATGATAGAGTTCTTGTAACTTCTAGCTTATTACAAGAGCATGCTCTTGATTGGTATGAGCTTCTTATAGCTGAAATTGATGAGTCTACTCTTTCTTGGACTCAGTTTCGGGAGCGATTTGAACTCAAGTTCGTTCCTGAATCTGAAAAAGTTTTATTGACCCGTCGCTTCCTTGAGTTGAAGCAAGGGAAGTCTTCTGTTTTTGAGTATGTTGCATCATTCGAGGCTTTATCTAAGTATGGTCTTGAATTCATTAGCACTCCTTATAAGAAGAATTTGAAGTTTGTCTCTGGTCTTAAGAAGTATCTTAAGAAGTCTTTGTTGCTCCAGCTTAAGCTTTCTTTTGAGGAGTTGGTTGATCGGCACTTCATCTCGAGACCGTCGAGAAGGAGTGTGATAGTGATGTTGATGTTGAGATTTCCAAGAACCCCAACAAGAAGCAGTTTCCATTTCAGAAGAGGTCTTTTCCTTCTAAGAAGAAGAAGACTGGTAGTCCTAGTTCTCAGCCTCAGTCTTCAGGAACACCTTTCGTCCGGAAGTGCTTCAATTGTGGTTCTCCTGATCATATTATTCGGGCTTGTCCTAAGCCTCTCTTCTGCCGCTATTGCGAGAAGGAAGGTCATCATGTTTCCACTTGCCCTACTGTTCCGGCTGGTGCCAAGTCTAGCAAACTTTATGCTGCCAAGACTTCTGAAGGTCTTTCTCTGCCCAAAGGTATATCTCCATCTATTTTGGAAGGTTCTATTTTATTTCATGATCATAGTATACGAGTTCTTTTCGATACGGGTGCATCACATTCTTTCGTATCGAAAAAGCTCGTTGATGGTTTATCTTTGGATGTTTCTTGTTTGGTTACTTCTTTAAGGATTGCAAATCCTATTGGGGGATCCGCGACCCTTAGTATGCTTTGTGATGATGTTGAGATTGTTTTATGCGGTTTTTCCTTTCGTGCGAATCTGCATGTTATTTCTTGTCTGGGATTTGATATGATTTTGGGTATGGACTGGCTAGTGAGATATGATGCTAGGATTATTATTTTTTTGGAGAAAGACGGGTATGTAGCGCGAGACTACATAGCCGGTTAGATATATATATATATATATATATATATATATATATATATGAAAAGCAGTATAATAGCCGATCAACATGCTTGATCGGTAGCACCATCAGCAAAATAAAAACTACATCAAAACCCCTAAGTCATATTACGAACAAGCAAAAAGAACCAGAACATCAAACAAAACAGCAAGCTGTTAGGGAGATAAAGTCTTCTGCTATCAAGCACCTCCGGGAGGAAAATCTGTACTACTACATTGTGAGTTAGCCGGCGACGGACTGCGATAGGGTAAGCGAAGCCTGAAAGGCGCTGAGTGGCTGCAACCTGTATATAGATTGAATATGTGAGATATACGCCTGCATAGGCCATCAAGATGTGATGTAGGTTTACCAAACACTCGAGCATTTCTCTCTTTCCAGATACACCAACAGAAGATAGAAATGAGTATGTCGAGGTTGGGATCATGTGAGTTGTTCTGCCAGTAATCGAAAATGATGGGCCTGTCAGGAACAAATCCAAGTGTATGGGCGCTAGAGGCGGCCCAAACTGAGTAAGTGATGTCACAATGACTAAACAGATGGTGGATGCTTTCATTATGTTCTGAGCAGAAGACACAAAGTGGATTGATTTGAATAAGAAAACGAGTGAGACGATCTTTAGTGTTGACGCGGTTGTGAGAGAGGCACCATTGAAAGAATACAACTCGGGGCTGAATTGGGCATTTCCAGAGTCTGGAGAAACCGAAGGAGCGACCGGGGTTGGTCAGAAAGGCGTAGCATGAGGCGACAGAGAATCCTTTGGAGGGTGCAAGCGCCCAGATGACTCGGTCTGGATGAGAGGAGAGGAGAGTAGATCGAAGTATGATGGAGGCAGAGATAAGGTCGGAGAAGGTGGCAGGGCTGAAAAGAGAGGAAGGGCAAAGAGAGTCAGGGCCAAGATGAACACAATCGCTGACTGTAATCGTCGGATCGGACGAGTGGAGGAAGAGATTATGTAAGACTTTGGCGAGGGGGAACTGATCAAGCCACGTGTCAAACCAGAAAGAGCAGTTTTCACCATTGCCAATGGTCATGTGGAATAAAGATTTGACACGAGGTAAGCATTGAATCACTCCCGTCCAGAAAGGTGAGGGTCTTATGTTTGGAGGATAGTGGAGGATAAGGTGGATTTTGGAGCGATAGTATTGCGAAAGGACCAAATCTTTCCAAATGTAATGATCGGGGCAGAGACATTTCCAAAGCCATTTAGCTAAAAGGGCGATATTGAGGGCACTGAGGTTAGGGATGCCCAGGCCCCCATGGCGTTTATGCAAGCAAACGGTATCCCAGCTAACTAGTCTTTTAACACCACCCCCGTTCCACAGGAAGTTTCTCCTGATTTTGTCTAAACGATTAATGACCCAAGAAGGAAGCTTATGGAGTGACATCCAGTATGATGGAATGGCAGAGAGTACCGATTTAACGAGGACAAGACGGCCCGCGGTGGATAACGAGTGGGCCTTCCAGCCCGAGAGCCTGGAACCAATTTTGGAGATGAGGGGGAGCCAATCAGATCTGATGAGCTTGGTGGGCCGGAGGGTTATGCCGAGATATGACAGTGGGAAGTCTGTTATCTTGCAGTTAAGCATAGATGAAATGTAAGGACCCAGGTGATGTGATTTACCTAGCATAATGGCTGAACTTTTGCTAAAATTGATTGAGAGACCAGATATTCTTTCAAAGGAGTATAGTGCTACTTTTAAGCAGTGGATAAATTTTTGTTGGGGGGATGCAAATATGATAGTGTCATCTGCGAACTGCAGGTTGGAGACTGACACCGACGAACCAGGAGGGGAGATTCCTGAGAATAGACCATTAGCTGAGGCCAATTTCAGCATTCTGTTAAAGACATCAGCCACTAGAACGAAGATCAAAGGTGAAAGGGGGTCGCCCTGTCTCAACCCCCTAGCTGATTTGATGTGACCACCCGATACACCATTAATCGAGACCGTAGAGATGCTCGAGTAAAGAATATGTTTAATCCAAGAGCACCAAGTGGAGGAAAAGCCTCTGTGTATCATAAGCTCGAGAATGAAGTCCCAGTTTACAGTGTCGAAGGCTTTGGTAAAATCGAGCTTGAGAAGAACTCCAGGCGTGGCAGTGTGTTGACAGAAAGAGATGATTTCTTGGGTCGAGGCAATACAATCCATGATGTTCCTTCCTAGTATGAAGGCCGATTGTTCAGAGCCGACTAGAGGGGCGATGACACTCTCGAGGCGGTTAGCAAGGACCTTGGTGATGATCTTGAAAGTTGTATTGAGGAGGCTGATTGGACGGAAATCGGGGAGTGAGTTAGCGCCAGGGACCTTGGGGATGAGGATAATTTTAGCGTAGTTTAATCTTGAGATGGTGGAAGGGTCAGATTGGAATTCTCTACACATTTCTAGAATGTCATACTTGACCAAATTCCAGAAATGTTTGAAGAAAATAGGACCGAAACCATCCGGGCCAGGCGCTTTATCATCTGCCATATCATTTAACGCATCCCATACTTCTTCTTCAGCAAAGGGGTGGTCAATGTGGATGCTGGGTTGGGATGGATAGAGGAGTGACCAATTGATATCAGGGAGGGGGGGGAACTCTTACCGAGGATGTCTCTGAAGTAGTCGGTGAATAGACGGAGGTGGTCGGACGGGTCCGAGAAAGAGGAGTTGTCATGAAGCAGTTCTGAGATAAGAAGCAATCTGCGGCGCCCACTGGCCATTCGATGAAAGTATGAGGTGTTTTTGTCTCCATCTTTTAACCACCTCTCTTTAGATCTCTGTTTCCAGCCTATTTCTTCTTGTTTGATCAGTCTATCCAGATCTGATTCTAGGAATAGGAGGCGAGCCCGGTCCGAGTCAGATAACGGGTTAGATTCTTCCATGATGTTGAGTTTTAGAATCTCATCCTGGGTAGATGAGATTCGTTTGCGGATGGATCCCCAGATAGATCTGGCCCATGGTCTGATGATTTTTCTGAGGGAACGAAGTTTGGATACAATTCTGGCGGAGGCCGAGTGAATTGGCGATGGCTGGGACCATAGTTGGTAGATGAAATTGTCGAAAGAGGGTTCCATTAGCCAAAGGCGTTCGAATCTGAAGGGACGAGAGATGGGGGACCGAGATCCAGTGTCTAAAATGATGGGGCAGTGATCGGAAATCAATGAAGCCAAACCGGAGACCGAGGAAAGGGGGAATAGATCTTCCCATGAGGAATTATAAAGGAATCTATCAAGTTTAGCTAGGGTGGGGATTGATCTGCGATTGGACCAAGTGTAATGGCGATTATTGATCGGAGGGTCTATGAGGGAACAATCGTTGATAAAGGAGTTGAAGGAGTCTTAATCTACTGAAAAGCTATCCGAGTTGCGTTCAGAAGGTGATCTAGTTGTGTTAAAATCTCCTCCAACGATCCAAGGGCCGTTGAGATAAGAGGCAAAGGAGAAACATTCCGCCCAGAGTTTACTTCTTTCTTGTGAACTTTGTGGGCCATAAATGTTGGTGAAGAAGAAGACAGTGTCAGATTGGATGTGTCGAAGGATTACGTGTAAAGCAGATGAGTGAGAAGAGGTGCTGCAATGGGTCCAAACTGCTTCATTCCAAGCAGTGATTAACCCTCCTTTGGATCTCACTGCGTTTATATGGGCCCAACCCGTTAGGGTTGGCCTACCCATGTGTGTGATGTAAGATTGAGGGGATCAGATATTTTTGTTTCTTGTAAGAAAAGAATGTCTGCTTTATGTGGGGTTAGGATAAGACTAACTGCATGTCTTTTGTGTGTGTCCCCCAAACCCCGAACATTCCACGAGACTACTTTCATTGGGAGAGAGAAATTCTCTCTGATTCTAGGGCTTGCATGGCCCGATATTGCTCATCATTTAAACTCACTCCCATGCAACGACCCATTTTTTTATTTAAACTTTTATTGGAGGAAGAAAAAATAACAGTTTTATAGAAACTACCAGGAAGAGAAGAGGCGCGACTGATTCTTGAGCTCCGGCGAACGATGGCAGGCGAAAAGCGTCCCAGCTGGTCAGGTTCAGTGGTCTGGTGGCTGGAATTGTGAGCGATGGGGGGGGGCTTGGACATCAACAGGGATAAGCGTGGTCGTAGGATCATGATTGGAAGGGTCAACAGAGGGTTGTGAAGGTATGGGATTCATGACTGCTAATGGGGTACTTTGGGAGTTTGGGTTAGGGTGAAGAACGAGGGCCGGGGAGAAAGGTGGGATACTAGGGATAGGGTTGGAAAGGCCAATGGGGGAGAGTGGAGGATCCCGGTACATATCATCGGCGGCTTGGGTGTTTGGGTTGGGGATAGCTGCAAGGACATCCGGTGGATCCAACGGCCAGGGATTCATACCCAGTGGGCCATCGACTTCTTGGGATACTTGAAGATCAGCCACGGGCAGGGGCTGTGGGATGGATGGGTCTAGGAACATGGCATCCAGGCGGTCCTCACTCAAGTCGACTGGGTGACCGACATCGTCAAAGTCTCTGATATCCATGTCATAATCGGCTCCCAGGAGCATTTGCTCCGGTCTGTGTGTAGGATGGGCATGTACCCACTTTTCTACCGTGATGAGGTATTCTGCGTCGTTTAGGTGTACTATCAACGAGCAAGGATTGGTTACCCCCTTGTAAAATTGCAGACAGGCAAGGAGAAATCTGTGGTCAATGTTTGCCCAGCCACAGTCATCAAAGGCGATAAATCTGCCAACCGTTCTGAGCGCCTCGCGAACCGCCATCGGATTATCTCGGAGGAATTCGGGGAAGCCGCTGATTCTGGCCCACGATGATGGTTCAAGTTCTGGGATTCTTTGGTCTGTGTCCTCCCATCTTTGAAGAAGGATCGAACCACCTGGCTTCCTTAAGAATTTTAGTTGAAGGGCTTGGTTACGGATGTCGAAGGTGGGGCAGCAGAAGATAAAGCGGTCATCTGCAAGTATCCAGAGAGGCCACTCTTCATGGCCAAAAGTATCCGAGAGAGTGCTGTGCAGAGTCTCGACGGACCAAAAGCCGTCAATGATCTTGGCAGTGAGATAGAGTGAGGAGTCCGCCATTGAAAATTTTCGTGTGGTATGAGAGATGGGATGAGTGTGAAGAGGATTATGAGAGGTAAGGGGTTGAGAAGGTTCGGGATGCTGCTGAGAGGCTTTTTGCTTTTCGAGATGTAATGATGACTGTGGGACCTTCACTGCAGGATTGAAAAGGCATTTGGACTTGTCTTTTGTGGAAAAGCTTCGGTTGGATTTATTGGGTTTAGGGAACTTTTTATTGGGACAGTGCGAGCTGGCATGTCCAAAAGAGCCACAAAGATAGCAAATCTTTGGGTCCCTACACGCCTTCGCCACGTGTCCCAATCCTGCGCACCTTAGGCATCGACCTTTCGACTTCAGAAATTCAATTGTAGTTTGAACGGATATGAAATCTGGTATCACCCTTCGACGGAGCTGAGTTTGAGGAGGGTTGGGCAAGATCGGGGGTTTAGAACCCAGGGCCTGAGCATATGATTTAAATGTGGCTGGATTCTGTTGAGGGGTGACGGGATTGTCAGTGCCATAAGCGGGGAGCTTACGACCGGAGGGGTAATCTGGAATTCGTGGGGAGTGGGACAATGATTTTGGAAGGGATTTGTAGGAGCTGGGGACGAAGGAGATCGGAGGTGGAGCAGAAGGGGATGGAAGGGGGCGAGCGGTTGAATTGGAGAGCGGGGGGGATTTGGAACACGCCTTTGTCACCATTGTCGCCATTGCTCTATCGATCATAAACGGTTTAAACTGAATTAAAAATGATGCTAGGATTATTTGTTCGGAGAGAATTTTGTATCTTCGACATCCGGTTTCGCCTACTCAGATATCTCTTGTTCTTCGGGATGTGGATAATTCCGAAATGGCTTTATATTCTCTTGACTCGCGAGATGATGATGATATATTTCGTATTCCTATTGCTTGTGACTTTTCTGATGTTTTTGAACCTGTTTCGGGTTTTCCACCCAAGAGGGCAATTGAGTTCCGCATTGATCTCATTCCAGGCACGCAGCCAATTAGTCGTCCTCTCACGAGGATGTCTATAAAGGAAATGAGGAACTCAAGAAGCAGCTTTTAGAGCTTGAGTCCAAGTAGTTGATTCAGTCCAGTTTTTCTCCGTGGGGATCCGCGGTCGTCTTCGTGAAGAAGTCCGATGGAACTCTTAGGCTTTGCATTGACTATCGCAAGCTTAACGAGTTAACCGTCAGGAATAGGTATCCATTGCCTAGGATCGATGATATGTTCGATCTATTGAGTGGTGCTAAGGTCTTTTCTCAACTTGACCTTGCCACGGGTTTTCATCAATTACGAGTCGCGGAGGATAGCATACCTCTTACCGCTTTCCACACTCGTTATGGTTCTTTTGAGTGGCTCGTTATGCCATTCGGGTTGACGAACGCTCCTGTTTTCTTTGTTGATCTCATGAATCGAGTATTCCGAAAATATCTCGATAAGTTCGTCCTTGTCTTCATTGATGATATCCTTGTTTATTCTAAGTTTGAAGCTGAGCATGCTAATCACTTGAGAATTGTCTTGAGTACCCTCCATCATCATCAGCTTAGAGCCAAATTCTCCAAGTGCCATTTTTGGGAGAATAGGGTTAAGTTCTTAGGCCATGTTGTATCTTCCGATGGCATTTCTGTCGATCCGTCAAAGATCGAAGCCATCGAGAATTGGAAGAGGCCTGAGAATGTTCATGAGATTCGTATTTCCTTGGATTGGCGGGTTATTACCATCGGTTCATTAAGGATTTTTCCCGTGTTGTGCTTCCTCTCACCAGCCTTACTCGAAAAGGCATTCGTTTTATTTGGTCCGACAAGTGTGAAGCTTCCTTTCAGACATTGAAGGAACTTCTCACGAATGCTCCTATTCTTGTAGTTCCCGAAAGAAATCATGATCTTGTTGTCTACACCGATGCTTGTGGTAGTGGTCTCGGTGTTGTTCTTATGCAGAAGGATCAGGTAGTTGCTTATGCTTCTAGGCAACTGCGTCCGAATGAAGTTCGCTATGCCACTCATGATCTTGAGTTGGCCGCCATTGTCTTCGCCTCGAAGATTTGGCGACACTATTTATTGGGTGAGCGGTTCATTCTCTATACCGATCATAAATCCTTGAAGTATTTGTTCACTCAGAAGGAACTCACTATGAGACAACAGCGTTGGCTCGAGTTTCTTGCCTCCTTTGACTTTGATATCCAGTATACCCCTGGTAAGGGTAATCATGTTGCTGATGCGCTTAGTCGCAAACATTCGGCTGTTATTTCTATGATGCTTGCTGAATGGGATATTCTTGAGACTCTATCTTTTTCTGAAATTCGTGATCGAGGTTCATATTCTGATTCTCCTATTCTATTGTGTAGTTTGGGAGCTCGACCCATTTTATTGGATCATATTGTCGATGCTCAGCGGCGTGATCCTGATTTGTTGCATCTTGTTCGGCTTTGTGAGTCTGGATCCTGTGATGAGGCGTTGCGGGATTTCAGCATTGATTCTCATGGGTGTCTTCGCAAGAAGAACCATCTTTTTGTGCCTTCTGATTTTGCACTTAGGCATGACATTATTGATGACTGTCACCATTCTAAGTATACCAGTCATCCTGGTAGTAATAAGATGTATGCCGATATGCGTCGTCTTTATTATTAGGAAGGCATGAAGCGCGATGCGGCGAGTTATGTGAGTAATTGCATAACTTGTCAGCGTTTTAAGGCCGAACATCAGCGTCCTTGGGTCTTCTTCAACCTCTAGAGATTCCATTGTGGAAATGGGATCAGATTTCTATGGATTTCATTGACGGCCTACCTCGTTCGAGATCAGGCCATTCTAGTATTTAGGTTATTGTTGATCGCCTCACTAAGTCTGCTCATTTTATCCCGATTAATTCTAATAGGACTGCTTCGCATTTGGCTAAGTTATATGTTAAGGAAATCGTGAGACTTCACGGTGTTCCTAGTTCTATTGTGAGTGATCGTGATCCTTTATTCATGAGTCATTTTTGGAAGAGTCTTCAGCAAGCTTTGGGAACAAAGCTTAATTTCAGTACAGCTTATCATCCGTAGTCTGGCAGACAGACTGAACGGGTAAATCGTATCTGGGAAGATCTTCTCCGTATTTGTATTTTTTATTTTGGTGGTAGTTGGGAGGATCATCTACCTCTTGTAGAGTTCTCCTACAATAATAGTTTTCAATCTAATATCGGTATGGTTCCTTTCGAAGCTTTGTATGGAACGCCATGTCGATCACCTTCTTGTTGGTTGGAATCTGGGGAGAAGCTTATTCTTGGCCCAGATTTTGTTCGTGATTCTTCCAAGAAGATTGATCTTATTCGGTTGAGAATGAAAGAGGCACAGAGCCACCAGAAACCCTACGCTGATTACCGTAGGAAGCCTCTCGAATTCTCAGTTGGTGACCTTGTCTTTATTCATGTTTCTCCTTTGAAGGGGGTTATGCGCTTCAGTACGACTTGGAAATTGGCTCCTCGCTTTATAGGACCATTTTGTATTATTGAACGTATTGGCCCTGTGGCTTATAGAGTTTCACTTCCTGTTCATTTATCTGGCATTCATGACGTGTTTCACGTCTCTCAACTTCGGAAGTGTCTTCGGGATTCGGATTCTGTTATTGATTCTCCTGATTTGCAAGAGCTTGAGGTCTCACCAGACTTATCTATTGTACAACAACCTATTCGCGTACTTGACACAGAGGTGCGACACCTTCGGAACAAGGACGTGCCCCTCGTTAAAGTTCAATGGTCTGCTAATCCCAATGGCTGTACTTGGGAAACCAGAGAGTATATCGAGCGATCTTATCCGGGTTTTCTATCTTTGCTTGGCAACGGTGAGTTTATCTTTTCATCTCAAGCTTATTTCCTTTTCGTTTGAATGTTGTATGTATGTAGTTGTTACAAATATCGTCTTTAGGAATTGCGGGGATGCAATTTTGTAAGGAGGGGAGATCTGTAACAACCCGCATATTTAACGATTTTATATTTTAATGTTTTATTTAAATATAGCGTCGTTAGTCGGATTTTCGGTCCGAAATGTTACTTTTTGCAATCTGCCGAATTAGGACTCGAAACCACCTCCATTGAGTCCAAATGGCGTTTGCGATCTTTTTAAGTATAAGCTTTGATATGTTGAAGTAAGTTGAATTTTGCTACTTTTTCTAGTTGGGCTTTGGGTTGGGTTCAACCCACTAACTAACTAATTAACCCTAACTCAGTCCCTCTCCTCTCCACTCACTTATTTCATTTCATAAAAAATTAAGCTAAACCTGAAAATGGGGGAAGAGAATGGGAATTAGAAACTCCAAGCCCTAGTTTTTTCTTGCAAACTTGAATTCTTGCTCCAAATCAAAGAGAAGCTATTGGTAAGCCTCCTCTTCATCTTCTCCAACTCTTCTCCTCTTCAATTTCAGAAAGTTTCCTAAAACCTAATTTGGAAAATATGTGTTTTATTCTTAGATTGAAGCTTGTAGAGTTGAAGTGAAGATTAGTTGGTCTCCTTCTTGTGCTTGAGCTTCTTCTTCTTTGTTTTGAGATAAAAGGTGAGTTTTGAACTCACATCTGCTTCTCTTGATATCATGGGTGATGGGTATGAATTCCTATTACCTATTCATATGCATTTGATTTTTGATTGGATTGGTTTTATGAATATTCCAATTCTTGAGTTTCAAAGTCAAATTTTTATGAACATTCTCTTATGGATGTTTTGATCTTATTTTGGTGATGAATTGAGGTGCTTATAGGGCCCGGTAGCCACTAGGCGTGAACCCCTAGCGTCCGTGCTCGTCCGATTGAAAGTTGGGAAGTTTGCTCATCATTTGGGATAGGATGGAAACAGCCCAGGTTGCAGCTCCGGCCGACCGAGCCCTGTAGCCGACCGACCGACCTGTTATCCCGAGCATTTTTTTTGCTTCTGGCCAACCGACCGAGCCCCGTAGCTGGCCGACCGACCTGCTGCTGTTTTGCCTATTTTTTACTTTTTGTGTGTTTTCCAAATTTTATCGATTCAAGTTGGTTTTTAGTGGTTGATATTGCATCTTTTGCATTGATAACTTATTTTTGACTTCATTCACGGGTTTTCATAAATAATCACTCTAAATCGTATTAAAAGTTTCCTTCTCCAATTCTTAAATTCTATTCAAAACGGACATACACAATTTCGCACTTCGAGCGGAGTGGAAGGGAGATTAAATGCTTAGGTAAAACACGGACCATGAATCCATGCATTTGTCTATCCGATTAATCCCCGACCTATTCGATTGATCGTTTTGGCATTTTGGTCTGGTTTACCGATGAGATGAGGTGAACTTTGTACTACTTTGAGTGTGAAATTAACTAACGGATAGTAAACCGTTTAGTGCGAACGAGTGGTTATGGGACTCACGTTACCACTTTTCGGATTCCTTTTTGAGAGTTGTGACACATTTCGTCAGTTAGTGGTGTCCAGTACTGGGCCTCGGGACCTTCACCACTACGGTTTGTTGCCTTCGGGTGTGTTGCCTTCGGGTTTGCACCTTCAGGTTTGTTTCCATCGGGTATGTTGCCTTCGGGTTTGTACCTTCGGGTTTGTTCCTTCGGGTTTGTTGCCCTATTGTATCGCTTTCGGAGTTAGGTCTTTATGAGCCGCTCGAGTGATATTTGGGTTTGGAGTCTTTGGGCTCATGGATCCTTGTTTATACAGTACTGGGCACGTGCAAATTTTATGATGTTTCATTGATATGTATATTTCCTAGGTATCGCCCTTTGGTGTTGGTCTTTTTGAGCCTCATGAAGTATAGCGATTACCTTGTGGAACTTGTGTTACCTTCATTGGTATTTGTTATTTGCCTTTATGGCCTGTTTTGGGATATTCCTATCCTTTGTTTCTATGAGTTGCCGATGATACGAGGCTTGTTATGATATGATTCATCTTTTGTTAGATGATTGTGTTATCTCTTTTAGAGATATTTGTTATACATTGTGACCTTGAAGGTTATTGTTGTTCAGTTTATCTAACTGATTTGTTTAGCTAGACTGACCCGTGTATTTTATACTCGGGTTAGACCGAGATGTTTTAGGTTAGGTGCTTTTGGACTTAGCCTATTTTGCTTTCGCATGGACTATCCATCTTGTTCCTTTTTGTTAAAGCTTTTTGTGTAGTCCTTTTTGTTGTAACTCTGATATATGTATTATTTTGTATACTATGTTATGTATCAATATATGTGTATATGATGATCTACTATTATGTGATGTATATTACATTTGAGTTGTTATATTCTGTTCTGATAGATCCTCCAACCACCTATGGTTTTTTTTTAAGTATTCATTGGGTATGTCGACCTGCTTGGTATGTCTATTGTCGATGTATTCAATAGATAGTTAGGGCAAGGCGATAGATGGTCGCTCCTAACCAGCCTTATTCTCCGTGTTGGTTGACGGTATTACCCTGTAGTGTCCTTGGCTAGCGTAGGTATAGAGGTGGGGAGTCACACTCCTCCTGCTCCATTTCCAGAGGAAGCCACTTGACTTCCCTCCTGATTGCTCCTATCTATCACTTGCTTCCTTGCTGATGGTCTAGCCATTGCTCCTTAGAATTCGAGTTTCTAACTCCAAAATTCATGAGTTCGATTCTCAGTGAAAGCACTAAAGTGTTGACACCGAAATTGGTCACTAACACCCAAATCCCGATGAAAGCACCGAATCAGAACAGCTCACAGATGGGATGTATGTAGAGAGTAATAATATGAAGAACAATCAAAATTAAAATGAAAGTAGTAAAGAACAAAAGATTTTATAGTGGTTCAGCAAACTCTGGCCTACGTCCACTCCAAAAATTTACTTTTATTGATGTAACAAGCGATTACAGTTACAAAGTGGCAGACTAGCCTTAGTCTTAGAAAGAAAGAAAGCCAGAAAGAGGAAGAGAAGATCCCTTTTCTGAAGCCCTACATGCTCTATTTATAGGCGCGTTCGGGTAGTTGTTGGGCTCTCTGAGTAACCTGAGCCCATCAGGGCTGAACGGCCCATGCCGTGCCGATCGCATAGATATGCCGAACACACTCATCCAATGTTGAATGCACTCGTATGCCGAACGAGGTCCAATGTCGAACGATCCCTGATGCCGAATGATCCATCCAATGTCGAACGATACTTGATGCTGAACGATCCGTCCAATGCCGAATGATACCTGATGCTGAACGATCCATCCAATGCGGAATGATACATGATGCCGAACGATCCATCCAATGCCGAACGATACTTGATGCCGAACGATCCATCCAATGCATAATGATACCTGATGCTTAATGATCTATCCAATGCCGAACGATACCTGATGCCGAACGATACCTAAAGCCGAATGCTTCTAAATGTTGAGCGCCCCTGGATGTCGAGCGCTACAGAATGCCGAGCGCTCCTGGATGTCGAGCGCTATAGGATGCCGAGCGCTACTGAATGCCAAGTGCTTCTGGAATGCCGAACCACTCATGTATGCCGGACGCTCTACGTATGCCGAGTACTCTTGAATGCTATTCGAACATGAATGCCAGACGAACCACTTGTGTCGAACCTCCACCATGCCGAACCATGTTTCCTAGACCCAAATTATACCTGATTCATCTTTATCTAATCATACTTCCATCTCCCAAGCACGTTGCGTCATCCATCCATCCAGTCGACTGAATCCATCGTACACCAGCCTCGACGAACATGCAGTCGATTAAGTTAAACGCGCATGTCTATGGTCTTGCAAAAAGGCGGGTTAACAGCTACTACAAAATGTTATTCTTTATTTTATATTAATATAATTAATATTGCATTTATAAGATGGCACCTAGATATTATCATTTCTTCCATGCAATGGGCATAACCTATTAGCATTTCTTGTACACTAGATTCTTATCTTGTTTACACTCTTTTGTAGGCAAAACTAGTTTTGATTTATTCATAACGTCATTATCCGAGATCAATTGGTTGAATGATTATCATTCACAAGTTTGGGAAAAGGTTAGTCGGTCTTATGAACTCATAATATAATTATTTCTTTTATATACTGCTTTGTAAAAAAATACATGTACTTGGAAAGTAATAATATGGGAAATTTGTACTATGATCATACAACAACAGGGTAATATTATTTCATTACAATGACTAGTTGCACTAATATTCTATTAACCAAAAACTAAAGTTTGTACAAATGTTTATGGGGTATAATTTATTACAATTGTTGTAGAATGATGATCGATTAATTAAACAAACGAAAAGAGAGAAAGTTGACATGATTACAAATATGTTAGCTGATAATAACAGCCAACCATTATTACTAGTAATAATTAGAGGAATAGATAAACGTGTCTAAACAACAAATGCTTGCACAAGAGCCTTACTACAAGATGGAGTTGTAGGAGGTCATGTGTAGGATGCAAGGGCAATTATGCTTGAAGATGACGCAATTCGGGTGGCCCATTATGTGAGCAAATCGTTGTTCTTGTTGGATTAATCTGAGAATTGCATGTCCACTAAAAATATCATCCATTCAAACATGGTAACAGTAAGGCCAGGGCAAGACCGTAGCAAACAAAGGTTGCTGCAAGCCGGGGCCAGCTGTGTGGATGTTGAAGTGGAGTGCAGGGTGGTAGCTTGATGAAGCGAGACAACATGGGTGTAATGTGCTGGGCTTAGGGTTGAAAACCATTCAGTTGAAATATGAGATCACCCTTCAACGATTTCAAATGAGATACAAGCTGTAAGGTGGATACTGAAGCCATTTTTTTGTGTGTATAGGTAAATTGTATTTGATGATTTAGCTGGCGATCAGGAGATAATACGGCGACGAGTGGTATTTTCTATAACCACCTATTTTATAATAAGTAAAATACAGTATCCAATTTTTTAAATCATAATGTTCTTTTCTATTTGACTTGTGATTTGAGAAAGTAACTTGCATTTGCATTAACCTGTAACAACAGTGAACCTGAAGTGACAGTTCTAAAGAAGATGGGTATGGGTTGGTGCATTTAGAAATAGGTACACCTTTTATGGTTAACACCTATGTATTTAATCATTTTTTTATCTAGAATTGAAGTTCATTTTTATCAATATACTAATTTTGAAACTTGGAGTTACAAAGTTGTTTGACTTCATTTTTATTATCTTAAACCAGAAACAAGATGAAGCTTTATTACCATTTAAATAGAAGAATCTGTATGGTTGGATAATGAGAGACCAAAAGATTCTATATTAGCTAAAAGGTAATAACAACTTCGCATACAACATAGTTACTTTATAGTATAAGATTTGAAATGTTTTATTCTCAACATAGTTTCATTCAAAACGTCATAACATTCATAGTACCTAGCAAAAACTAATAATGAGTTGCTGTTAATTCTATAATGTATATGTTTATAATAAAATATGCTTTTCATAGGCGAATGATTTAGTTAGCAACAGAAGTGCTTGCTTAAACTTCCCTTATATATCTTGCCTAAAAGTAGTGTATAAATAGTAATGACATCATAAGACCGTCAGTTATAAAATAAATTGAGAAAGGAATTACGTAGGTAGACAAAATAAAAGAAATTGGAACTATGCTACAAGTTAGGAAAAAAGCATATCTTCCCATCATTTTCATAATTATGTCCAACTCACCCACAAACAAGTCAAAACCCTGGCCTCAATGCATACATCATCAAAACCGCCTTCATCGCCATCACAACCAAATCTACCATTGCCTTGCCTCAATCGTAAATTGGTGCACAGCCACACTACAACTTCTGATTTGATCGTCGAACCAGACCACCATGCCATGTCAGCTCACCACAATCCTAAAAAAGAAAAAGAAAAGAAAACTAAAAATAATATAAAAATAGAAAACGATAAACTAAACTAACAATAAATGGAGATATAATGTTATATTATTTATACAACACAGATAATGTAAAATTTAAACTAATATTACATGAATTGATGCTATACTCTTTTTGTAGTGCATAAAAATATAAATTAAACTAGCTAACACTTATCAGTTTCATGCATTGTTCAAAAATGTAGTTAATTATAACTAGCATTAGAAAATATAGGATACATTCATTTGATAAGAATAAGTATGCAATTATAGTAATTTTGTTAGTTGGATCCTTAAAGATTCATATTTTAACCTGTACTTTGCATATTATGACCCTATGGCTTATGATATACCTTTGCACCTACTAATATATTCCATACGGACACTACAAGTACTGATATACATATACATACAAACTTCGAGTAGTTGTGACCCGATAGAGATGCAGCATCAGAATTGCGTATATATTATTACTATAAACAATAGGGATGCCGAAGCTATGCAGGTAAAGTAATTCTAATTTCTTATTTGTGTTGAATTTGCCAATTTATTTCTTCATGTTTGTTTAAAACTATCTATTATTCATGAAGCTCTCCTTAACCATGTTGCTCCCTAAAGCAGTTCGTCCTGTACAAAACCTTGTTTTTATAGTGAGTTTCTAATAATTTTTGGTTGAAAAATAATAAATATTTATTGTTAAGATGATAATGAAATCATGCACATAATGAAGTATAGAATAAATTATTTTTATATTTTTATTCAATGTTGCCCAAGTCATCAAATTGAGCATGAGTTGATACTTATTTTAATGCTTTTATCTAATATTTCAAATCAACTTAATAGTATTATTACATGTATAGGCTGCAAAAGCTGCCAAGCATAGAGGAGCATCTATGATTATTGGAGTAGATAATAATCCCGACGAAGTGTTCCATTACTTTGTTAAATTTTCTGAGGTTAATTGTGAGAGTAATTTGGACCCATTCTTGAGAGGGTTAAAGGATCTTAAGAAAAAGGCATTGATAGATGTAGGTTTGACAGTGGAGAATATTTATTCTGTTGAGATTGTTGGGTCTGGATATAGAATGCCAAAAATTATTAGGATTCTGTCTGAATTCTTTAGGTAGGAGCTGAGGACTATGAATGCTAGTGAATGCGTTGCACGTGGGTGTGTACTTCAGCGTGTCATTCTTAGCCTACTTTCAAAGTGAGCAAGTTTTAGGTAAATTGTTGCTTTCTTTATGCTACTGCTAATGTTTTCTAGTATTGTTATCATGTATTATTGAACCATTTTAAGTTAAATGTTACCATATATTCTCCTGTGGTATTATATTATGGACGATCATTGACATGTATGTAACTGGAATTTGAACCATGCTTATGATGTTTGACAAGTGACATAGTGTTTCTGTTGGCATCAACATTGTTAAATAATAAATGTTCCGATGTCTTTTGTATGCCTTAGGGTACCTTTTGTACATGATTTGTCATAGTACATGCCACATAGCTATAGTTTGTATTTCACTACTCCTATACTTGAATACTTCAGAATCAATCATGTGTCGTGCGCCCGCAACCCTGGGTCATATGGTCATTGAAGTCCAAATTTCAATCCTACGGTGAATCATAATGATTCTTGATTAATTTGACGAACATTGTACTATGTTATTTCTCCAATACCACTGACATATCTACCAATTTATTATGGAAATACCACTATTTTGTTTGATCAGCTTCTGGCCATGTATTCTTAATGAATCTTGTTATGGGTAGATATGGAACTAAAGAAATGATTAATACTAAATGTTTACTACATAGGTTCAGGTTGTTATTAGTACTAACATAACATCTACCACATTATATAAAACATGAGTTGTAATAAAAGTGTGTGTGTTTGCATCTAACATTATCCAACTTAAACTAATTCCATATTTGAATTTGCTGCATGTTTTGTTTTGAAGGTATAAGAAAGCTTTCCATTTTCAATTGCTTTATCATGGATGGGCTCTACTCCTGAATCAGATAGTGGGTCAATGGAAAGTAGCCAGAGCACAACAGTATTTCCCAAGGGAAATCCAATTCCAAGTGTAATATCCCGGAATTTTTAACAATATCAATTTAATAATCTGTAGTTAAAATTAAATTGATATTGATATTCTGTTAATAATTATTTAAATAAATTTAATAATCTTCTTCAATAGAATATTTAAATTGGTTATTTTATCTTTTAAAAAAATAATAAATTGATTTCTATTTATAAATAAATATATGGTTTATATTTTAAATAGATTGGTATTGTTTTAATTTTTATAAGTAAAGCATATTTTCTAGTTTCAATAATTTGGAAATTTTGTCTTATTTAATATTCAAATCTTTTCAAAATAAAATAAATGTGATAAGAAAAATATTGAAATGTTTAAAATAAATTAGATTGAGTTTTAAATTTAGAATAATTTCAACAAATGGTTTTATGACTTAATAGAATGGATATTTTATTAATAAAAATATAATCTTTTGTAAAATGATTTTAATATAATAAAAAGAAGATTTATAAAAATAATATTGAAATTGTATTGTCTTTATAAATAAGTTTTGAATGGAAATTGCAATTGGTTATTTCAAATTGAATTTATATTTATAACTTGATTTGAAAATAATTGATTCTTGAATTTAGTTTGAATCTAAGTTCAAAAGTATAAATTTTAAATTGTTTAATTGTTTTAATTTTTATTTGTGTAAGTTTTGTAAACATGGTTTGTTTTCATTTATAAATTTATACATATGTTTAAATATAAACTAACACATTAACTTAGAATTACACACACATTAATTAGTAATTAGTACTAATCATTTTAAAGAAAACAAGTATTGCATTCTTTTAACAAGTTAACATTCATGTAACATGTGTTCAAATTTAACATTAATAATTTGACAAGTGTTAATTTTAGTTTTAATTTTTCTTTTATTTTATTAAATCTGAGAATACATTTGTATAGTTTGCATCTTCATTCATGCATATTCAACAATTTCTAAATCAAAAGAAAATCTTCAACTTCAAAAATCAAATTCATTTTCATATTAAAAATTCAGAAACCCTGTTCAAATCTGCATTGATTCACCTCTTCAAGCAAATCTGCATATTCCTCCTTTTCAAAGTCAAACCCTGCATATAAAAATCTATAAGCAAACTTGCATATCCCACTTTCTCAAAATCAAAGAAGAGCCTGCATGTTTCTGCACTCTGTTTTAAAACCTGGAATGATCATGCTTGCATTTTGTTTCTGCACAACCTCAGTTTGAATTATTTTCAAGCACATCTGCATGTATTTGAGGAGTTAGCAACTGCATCTACATCTGCATGCAAGTAATTAGAGTATGGATCATGAGCATTTAGATTTCAACAGAGGAAGCAAGCCTGCATATTCTTGTTTCTGCAAAATTCATAAAGAACAACAGGGGGTCTGCATTCAATAAAAAGGTGAGTAACATTTAAATCTTAAACTATATTTAGGTTGCTTGCTTAAATATTTGAGATAAAATATGTTTGTGTGCTTATATAAGGTCTGATGTAATTATGATTGAATGTGCATGTTGATTATACTTTGATGTGTTCCCAGATTTATCATTCTATTTAAAAAAAAATTCCCTACCATTGATCTAAATTGAGATAATATCTGGGTTTTAAAATAATAAGAGGATTTGCTTATTATAGATCAGTGTTCAAACTTATAAAGTAATGTGTTTATTTTCTTAAGTTAAGGTTTAAAAAAAAATTAGAAGAATTAAGATACAGGGTGATTCTCTGTAAACACAGGAAGTACCATTGTATATTAATCTTGATCAAAATCAATCCTATTAATATTGAAATCCAGTTTCATAAACTTAATGTATTAACAAAAACTTGATTTTTAAATCAGGTAGTAGTATTTCTAGGTGTTTGTTTTAGTAACAGTTTGTTATCGAAAAAAATATGAATTTGAGCTAATTCTTGAAATCTGTATTTTGAGAAAACTTAGAATCCTTCTGAGTTATAGAGTAAGGATCATAGATCCTTAGAAAAATCAGAAATGAGGATTATATTGCTTAGGGAAGATGCAGTTTTGATTTTTAGAATTAAACCCTAGTTTTGAATAGGGGTTAAAGATTGAGTCAGTGTGAGGTAATGGATTGATCGAGTGTCTTGGTATTTAGGGATTAGGTAGTGGAAGTGTGAGGGAGTTCGTGGCCTAAGGGGTCGAGTGTCAGATGGTCGGGGTGGCGCAAAATTTCCGTTGACAGGTTGGGGCAAAAACCTGGAAAATGTTTTCAGGTTTGGGTTGTTTTGAGCAAAATTTTGAATTCTTGTTATTTGGTTGATCTTGTGATGGTGTTAGGGTATTCATGAGTTTCTGGTTGTGGCTTGATCACCTGAGATGATCGGCAGAGGTGGTGGTCGCCGTGCATATGCACGGCGATGAAAATTCTGGTGAGTATGTTGGTTGGAGTTACAGGGGAAAGGTTAGGGTTTACTCGAAATGGATGGGAGAATGACTCGAAGCAGGTAAATAGGAAACTCGAACTAAGGAAGCTTAAAACTCGAAGTAAAAATAAGGTTTCTCGGGTTAAAACTGTAGTTTACAGGTTATAGAAACTGTATTTTTAAATCTGGGTTTTAAAACTTTTTAAATCTATAGTTTAGGTTTAAAACTAAGGTTTAGGTTTAAAATTTAATTCAAGTTTGAATTTCTGAATTAAAGTCAAATCGCAGTTTTAAATTAAAATAAAAGTTTCAAAAATTTGACTTAATTAACTATTTTGTTTTGGTAAATAGTTGAAACTTTTTAATAATGAGGTTTTTGAATTGTGAGTAAGATTTAAAGATTAATTTGAAATCTGGAAATCTAAATTTAAAAATAAAGTTCAGTTTTAAATTTAAATAGAAGATTTAAATTGAAAGTTTAAACTAAGAATGAGTTGAAAATTTCTAAAACTTTGAAATGAATTTAACTTCAAATTTTATGATTTCATTTTAAGATAAACTTTTGTTTTGTCTTGAAATTTAAAAAGGTTTTAAATTATTTAAAACTTTGATAAGTTTTAAAATTATTATATTTTAAACTTGAATTTAAATTAAAATTTAAAGGTAATTTCATAAGTACTTAGTTTTGAATTAAATTGTTTTTAAACATAATTAAGTTATATTTTATCTTGAAATTTAAATTAAGATTTCAGGATTTATTTAATAAACAAGGTAATTAAGATTGATTAATTAATTAATTAATTGAATTTGGAATTAATAATTGATTAATGATTAATCAATTCATAATTAAGATCATTAATTTAATTATTAATTAATGATGAATGAATATTGTTAATTATGTAATTAAGTTTTAAAATTAAGGTTAATTAATCTAATAATTAACTTTAATTAATGAATGATTAAAGATAATTTAAATTGTAATTAGTTTGAGTTAATTACTTTATAAAATAATTAGAGGGTGGTTAATGAAGGTCATTAGCCAGGATTATTTAACAATTAATTAATATGATTAATTTTTTATAATAAATTAGATTAATTAATTTAATAATAATCAATTGTAAATGGTTTGAGTGTAATTACTTGATAAAGTAATTAAGAAATTAATTACTTAATGTAATTAATTTAATTTAATCAGATTGTTTAATTTAATTAATTTAGTTTAATTAATTTTAAGCACTTGGGTTTTATACATAATTACTGTATGTAATTAAGGATTTGGAAATTACTCAGTTAAGTAATTGTTTAATAATTTCATGGTTGTGATTAAGTGGAGATGTTTAAGAATGAGGTAATTTGGTTTAATTATTTATTAATTAATCAAAGGATTAATTAAGTAATTAATTAAAGAATAATTAATTTTTTTAATAAGTAATTAAGTCAGTTAATTACTAAATGTAATTAATCTGTGAAGATGATTAGTAATTATAAGTTAATTACTTAAGGTAATTAATAATTAAAGATCATTAATTATTATAATTAATGATGTAATTAAAGTTGATTAATTATGATTAATTAATCAATAATAGGTAATTAAAGGTAATTAATTAATGTAATTAATTAAGGATTAATGCAATTAATTATGATTAATTAATTAATTGAGTAATTAAAGGTTAATTACCGTTTAGTTGAGAATAATAAATTTTGTGAAACTAATTGAGGATAATTACATGAATGTAATTAAGGGTAAATAATCATGGATGATTAATTAAGGTGACTAATAATGGATTAATAAATTGATTGTAATCAATTAAATGATTAAGTGAGCAAGATTTGTATTGGTAAAGTAATTAATTTAATTTATTTTAAATTAATTAAAGATGGGTAATTAATTTAATTCATTTTAAATTAATTAGAGATAGAGATAGTTAATCTAATTCATTTTAAATTAATTATATTGTAATGAATAAATCATTGCTCATGTATGAATGAGTGAACATGATTGTTTGGATGCTTTGTAATCTCAGTAATGAGATAAGTATGGTTGTGTGATATGGATGCTTGGTTGTATTGTGATGATAACATAGGTTATCTATTGTGATGGTGATATGGATTATCTCTTATGACATTGATAATGTGGGTTACCTATTATATGATAATGTTGATTATCAGTTGTGATTTATGAATTATCTATCTGTTGTGTATAGATACTGTAATTGAATTGTATTAACCTTTAAAACAACCTGGACCTTAAAAGACACGCTTTGGTTTTCGATGAGACCGGGATCGGGTTTCCATATTTGGATATCCGAAAACCACATCGATTCCAAATAACGTTAGGTCGTGAATCAAAGTGGAGCTTTGTGAAGACTCGAGATGTAAGGACTATGAGTCAAAATAACTCTGTGGGTGATTCCGTAATGAGTTTGACGGATTAGTACTTATAGATTAGGGATGGTGAATCAGAGTGCAAGGGTTATTGTCGTTGACTCTGAGGGTGATTCCAAAATGAGTGTAACGAGATAATGCCTTCGGTTTCGTTCGAACCCAGAACGAACTTGTATGGATTGAATGCTTTCAGAACATCGTCAGGTGGACGATGAGCATTCTAAGTGATATGTCCTATAAAGGTAATCGTAGCCTCAATCCTCATCAATCGAGAATGGCTAAAACAGAGGAGGTGCAGCAAAGCTTCGTGGGTCGCACACACTGGAGAGCAAGATTTACCTTTGTCTAGAAGTCCCTTTATATTCGGCTGTGTGGGTGGTTGCTAGCTACAACCACGGGGTTGTCTTGTTCGTAACTGTTCAGTAAGGAATGGGTCCGGCTTTGTGTTGCAGGGGGTCGGGAGTGATCCTCGTAATGTTGATCTAGGCCACGTACTGTGACGGGCGGTACCCCAGTAGTCCTGCCATTGTATGGAATCCAAAATCCAATAAGTGCCAACGGTTTTGATTGTATTACCCACGTTTGTGGCTAGTAGCTGGAATTTAATAGATGTAACAATTTCGGCTATTTCTTATTTATTTGAAAACTCTAGACACTATTATAATATCATCGGATTTCCTATCAAATGTTTTGGTTAGCGTAAGGTAAAAACTTTTCCATATTTATGTGTGGAAAGTCTTACGTGATACCTTTCTTTTCAAAAGGTTTTGAAAGTTAAGCAACTTTAACCTGTTACTCACACCAGACCCATGTCTGACCCGGAGTTTATTTTTGTTTTTCATAAACTCTTGGGTACTCAAATTTTTATGAGTAGTCAAGGGAATTCAGGTTAGGATTCAGGTTAGCTTTGACGAATTATGGAGGAGCAATGGAGCAGGAGGCTTCCGCGTGTAGATATATATCTAGTATTCCGCTGTGTATTCTCTGAGTTGTTGTATTGAATTGTATAACTAGACAGGTGTTTATAACTGTCTAGTATGTGTTATATGTCTGTGTAACTCTGATATTGGTTGTAAACTATGTAATACTTATGTTATTAATATAATTTATTCGTTCCGCTGTTTAGATTCTAATGTTGTTTCTTTCTTCTCTTCTTTCTATTCTCTTTTCTATCCCTTTCTTTCTTAAAAGATGATGCAATTTTCTGGTGGTAGAAAGTCGGGTCGTCTCAGCTGGTACAGAGCATTAGGTTGAGTAAATACCTAGGCTCTGTAGTGATGTCTTTCTTGAGAGAGCGTATTTGTAATTTTTAATATATATATATATATATATATATATATATATATATATATATATATATTTCTACCTATCTGTTGGGTTACCTGTTCGGGTTTTCCCAATATAAGATATAAAGGTAGATGGGGTAGTAGTGTGTGTAACATGACTACCATTGGTTGGAGTTTGAATGTCTGAGGTTGGAAGTCTATCTGTTGAGACTGTAGACCTAACACCATCTCGAGTGAGTTCTGTAGTGATGAAGAACTTCATTAATCTCTGAAGGAAACCTGTGGAGGTTCGGAGTCTATTTATGAAGTTGGATGAGTAGTGTTTGGATCTTTTGGCTTAGCAGTTTTCCTGAAGTGGAGTTCAGAAGCATTTGAGTGGACCCGTTTCTTCGATGGGTTGACTAGTTAAGTTTAAGCTGTTCCGTTAAGTTAAGGGAGAATAGTTTTTCCTTGGATTTGGTTTGGGTGGTTCGCAAAAGTGACTTGCGATTGTTTGAATGTTCTCTTGGGTTATTTGAGTTTTTCTGAATGTCTTCAGAGAAGTCAGAGTTTTGTTCGCATCTGGAGTTTGAGCTTTCTTATCGACTGGAATTCCAGGAGTGGTATCAGTGGTTTAGCTTTATAGTAGAATGGTTCCAGGAGTTGAGTTGGTGTGGCAGTTCGGAGTTTTGGAGGAACTTCAGAAAGTTTCTTATGGATTTGTTGAATCATATCTCTGGGGTGTATTGTCCTATTTGTGCTTGCGTTCTTCTTCAAGCATTTTCTCCTACTTCAGATCAGAGTTGAGTAGCGGAAGCAGTTTGGAAGTGTATCTGCTTTTCTTTTCCCGAAAAGGAGAAGTGAGTTGTTGTCTTCTGATGTTGAGGGGTAGAGTTTGAGTTCTTGGTTTTGGATGATCTTGAGGAGATCATTTTGTTGTGTTGATTGGTCTAGTTTGTTTCTAGAAGCATCAGCGAAGGTTGAGCTGATCGATAAGTTTGTGGGAAGCCCAGGATTGTCTGAAGAATTTTGTGGATAAGAGTCGAAGGAATTTGGACTCTGAAGTCGGAGATTTAATTCTGGATAAGTTTTCTCCGATCATAAGTAAACTATAAGTTTGGGTAAGTCTGAGAAGCTAGCTCTGAAGTGTTTTGGATCTTTTCTGTATCTTGGAGAATAAGTTATTGATCTATAGGATTGAATTGCCAGTTTGGATAACTGAAATTCGATGAGTTTCACTTATCTCTGAGGGAGTACGTGTATGATCTATCTCTGGTTATGGAACCAGCAGTTCTGGAATTTTGTTTGTTGAGTCAGACTCGTTTGTAGTCTAATATCTTGTCTAGTGTTATAGATATAGTTGTATAGGAGCTTTGTAGCTTCATAATATTGATTGTTTGGATTCTCTAAAGCGAGTATCCCGGTATATATATGTACCTGGGGAAACTCGATAAAATTCTATCCAGAATTTGTCTAGATAATTAGATTTGTTTGATTGTTTGCTTTGATTGTTAGCATATGTTTGACATATGCTTGTGTTTTTAATTTAAAATTTAATAAGATTATTAAATTACCTTTGTTTTAAATTTCGAGGACGAAATTCTTTTAAAGGGGAAGGATTGTAATATCCTGAAATTTTTAACAATATCAATTTAATAATCTGTAGTTAAAATTAAATTGATATTGATATTCTGTTAATAATTATTCAAATAAATTTAATAATCTTCTTAAATAAAATATTTAAATTGGTTATTTTATCTTTTAAAAAAATAATAAATTGATTTCTATTTATAAATAAATATATGGTTTATATTTTAAATAAATTGGTATTGTTTTAATTTTTATATGTAAAGCATATTTTCTTGTTTTAATAATTTGGAAAATTTGTCTTATTTAATATTCAAAGCTTTTCAAAATTAAATAAATGTGATAAAAAAAATATTGAAATGTTTAAAATAAATTAGATTGAGTTTTAAATTTAGAATAAATTCAACAAATGGTTTTATGACTTAATAAAATGGATATTTTATTAATAAAAATATAATCTTTTGTAAAATGATTTTAATATAATAAAAAGAAGATTTATAAAAATAATATTGATATTGTATTGTCTTTATAAATAAGTTTTGAATAGAAATTGCAATTGGTTATTTCAAATTGAATTTATATTTATAACTTGATTTGAAAATAATTGATTCTTGAATTTAGTTTGAATCTAAGGTCAAAAGTATAAATTTTAAATTGTTTAATTGTTTTAATTTTTATTTGTGTAAGTTTTGTAAACATGGTTTGTTTTCATTTATAAATTTATACACATGTTTAAATATAAACTAACACATTAACTTAGAATTACACACACATTAATTAGTAATTAGTACTAATCATTTTAAAGAAAACAAGTATTGCATTCTTTTAACAAGTGTAACATTCATGTAACATGTTTTCAAATTTAACATTAATAATTTGACAAGTGTTAATTTTAGTTTTAATTTTTCTTTTATTTTATTAAATCTGAGAATACATTTGTATAGTTTGCATCTTCATTCATGCATATTCAACAATTTCTAAATCAAAAGAAAATCTTCAACTTCAAAAATCAAATTCATTTTCATATTAAAAATTCAGAAACCCTGTTCAAATCTGCATTGATTCACCTCTTCAAGCAAATCTGCATATTCCTCCTTTTCAAAGTCAAACCCTGCATATAAAAATCTGTAAGCAAACTTGCATATCCCACTTTCTCAAAATCAAAGAAGAGCCTGCATGTTTCTGCACTCTGTTTTAAAACCTGGAATGATCATGCTTGCATTTTATTTCTGCACAACCTCAGTTTGAATTATTGTCAAGCACATCTGCATGTATTTGAGGAGTTAGCAACTGCATCTACATCTGCATGCAAGTAATTAGAGTATGGATCATGAGCATTTAGATTTCAACAGAGGAAGCAAGCCTGCATATTCTTGTTTCTGCAAAATTCATAAAGAACAATAGGGGGTCTGCATTCAATAAAAAGGTGAGTAACATTTAAATCTTAAACTATATTTAGGTTGCTTGATTAAATATTTGAGATAAAATATGTTTGTGTGCTTATATAAGGTCTGATGTAATTATGATTGAATGTGCATGTTGATTATACTTTGCTGTGTTCCCAGATTTATCATTCTATTTAAAAAAAAATTCCCTACCATTGATCTAAATTGAGATAATATCTGGGTTTTAAAATAATAAGAGGATTTGCTTATTATAGATCAGTGTTCAAACTTATAAAGTAATGTGTTTATTTTCTTAAGTTAAGGTTTAAAAAAAATTTAGAAGAATTAAGATACAGGGTGATTCTCTGTAAACACAGGAAGTACCATTGTATATTAATCTTGATCAAAATCAATCCTATTAATATTGATATCCAGTTTCATAAACTTAATGTATTAACAAAAACTTGATTTTTAAATCAGGTAGTAGTATTTCTAGGTGTTTGTTTCAGTAACAGTTTGTTATTGAACAAAATATGAATTTGAGCTAATTCTTGAAATCTGTGTTTTGAGAAAACTTAGAATCCTTCTGAGTTATAGAGTGAGGATCATAGATCCATAGAAAAATCAGAAATGAGGATTATATTGTTTAGGGAAGATGCAGTTTTGATTTTCAGAATTAAACCCTAGTTTTGAATAGGGGTTAAAGATTGAGTCAGTGTGAGGTAATGGATTGATCGAGTGTCTTCGTATTTAGGGATTGGGTAGTGCAAGTGTGAGGGAGTTCATGGCCTAAGGGGTCGAGTGTCAGATGGTCGGGGTGGCGCAAAATTTCCGTTGATAGGTTGGGGCAAAAACCTGGAAAATGTTTTCAGGTTTGGGTTGTTTTGAGCAAAATTTTGAATTCTTGTTATTTGGTTGATCTTGTGATGGTGTTAGGGTATTCATGAGTTTCTGGTTGTGGCTTGATCACCTGAGATGATCGGCAAAGGTGGTGGTCGCCGTGCATATGCACGGCGATGAAAATTCTGGTGTGTATGTTGGTTGGAGTTACAGGGGAAAGGTTAGGGTTTACTCGAAATGGATGGGAGAATGACTCGAAGCAGGTAAATAGGAAACTCGAAGTAAGGCAGCTTAAAACTCGAATTAAAAATAAGGTTTCTCGGGTACAAACTGTAGTTTACAGGTTATAGAAACTGTATTTTCAAATCTGGGTTTTAAAACTTTTTAAATCTGTAGTTTAGGTTTAAACTAAGGTTTAGGTTTAAAATTTAATTCAAGTTTGAATTTCTGAATTAAAGTCAAATCCCAGTTTTAAATTAAAATAAAAGTTTCAAAAATTTGACTTAATTAACTATTTTATTTTGGTAATTAGTTGAAACTTTTAATAATGAGGTTTTTGAATTGTGAGTAAGATTTAAAGATTAATTTGAAATCTGGAAATCTAAATTTAAAAATAAAGTTCAGTTTTAAATTTAAATAGAAGATTTAAATTGAAAGTTTAAACTAAGAATGAGTTGAAAATTTCTAAAACTTTGAAATGAATTTAACTTCAAATTTTATGATTTCATTTTAAGACAAACTTTTGTTTTGTCTTGAAATTTAAAAAGGTTTTAAATTATTTAAAACTTTGATAAGTTTTAAAATTATTCTATTTTAAACTTGAATTTAAATTGAAATTTAAAGGTAATTTCATAAGTACTTAGTTTTGAATTAAATTGTTTTTAAACATAATTAAGTTATGTTTTACCTTGAAATTTAAATTAAGGTTTCAGGATTTATTTAATTAACAAGGTAATTAAGATTAATTAAGTAAGTTAATTAATTAATTGAATTTGGAATTAATAATTGATTAATGATTAATCAATTCATAATTAAGATCATTAATTTAATTATTAATTAATGATGAATGAATATTGTTAATTATGTAATTAAGTTTTAAAATTAAGGTTAATTAATCTAATAATTAACTTTAATTATTGAATGATTAAAGATAATTTAAATTGTAATTAATTTGAGTTAATTACTTTATAAAATAATTAGAGGATGGTTAATGAAGGTCATTAGCCAGGATTATTTAACAATTAATTAATATGATTAATTTTTTATAATTAATTAGATTAATTAGTTTAATAATAATCAATTATAAATGGTTTGAGTGTAATTACTTGATAAAGTAATTAAGAAATTAATTACTTAATGTAAGTAATTTAATTTAATGAGATTGGTTAATTTAATTAATTTAGTTTAATTAATTTTAAACACTTGGGTTTTATAAATAATTACTCTATGTAATTAAGGATTTGGAAATTACTCAGTTAAGAAATTGTTTAATAATTTCATGGTTGTGATTAAGTGGAGATGTTTAAGAATGAGGTAATTTGGTTTAATTATTTATTAATTAATCAAGGGATTAATTAAGTAATTAATTAAAGAATAATTAATTTGTTTAATAAGTAATTAAGTCAGTTAATTACTAAATGTAATTAATCTGTGAAGATGATTAATAATTATAAGTTAATTACTTAAGGTAATTAATAATTAAAGATCATTAATTATTATAATTAATGATGTAATTAAAGTTGATTAATTATGATTAATTAATCAATAATAGGTAATTAAAGGTAATTAATTAATGTAATTAATTAAGGACTAATGTAATTAATTATGATTAACTAATTAATTGAGTAATTAAAGGTTAATTACCGTTTAGTTGAGAATAATTAATTTTGTGAAATTAATTGAGGATAATTACATGAATGTAATTAAGGGTAAATAATCATGGATGATTAATTAAGATGATTAATAATTGATTAATAAATTGATTGTAATCAATTAAATGATTAAGTGAGCAAGATTTGTATTGGTAAAGTAATTAATTTAATTTATTTTAAATTAATTAAAGATGGGTAATTAATTTAATTCATTTTAAATTAATTAGAGATAGAGATAGTTAATCTAATTCATTTTAAATTAATTATATTGTAATGAATAAATCATTGCTAATGTATGAATGAGTGAACATGATTGTTTGGATGCTTTGTAATCTCAGTAATGAGATAAGTATGGTTGTGTGATATGGATGTTTGGTTGTATTGTGATGATAACATAGGTTATCTATTGTGATGGTGATATGGATTATCTCTTATGACATTGATAATGTGGGTTACCTATTATATGATAATGTTGATTATCAGTTGTGATTTATGAATTATCTATCTGTTGTGTATAGATATTGTAATTGAATTGTTTTAACCTCTAAAACAACCTGGACCTTAAAAGACACGCTTTGGTTTTCGATGAGACCGGGATCGGGTTTTCATATTTTGATATCCGAAAACCACATCGATTCCAAATAACGTTAGGTCGTGAATCAAAGTGGAGCTTTGTGAAGACTCGAGGTGTAAGGATTATGAGTCAATATAACTCTGTGGGTGATTCCGTAATGAGTTTGACGGAATAGTACTTATAGATTCGGGATGGTGAATCAGAGTGCAAGGGTTATTGTCGTTGACTCTGAGGGTGATTCCAAAATGAGTGTAATGAGATAATGCCTTCGGTTTCGTTCGAACCCAGAACGAACTTGTATGGATTGAATGCTTTCAGAACATCGTCAGGTGGACGATGAGCATTCTAAGTGATATGTCCTATAAAGGTAATCTTAGCCTCAATCCTCATCAACCGGGAATGGCTAAAACAGGGGAGGTGCAACAAAGCTTCTTGGGTCGCACCCACTAGAGAGCAAGATTTACCTCTGTCTAGAAGTCCCTTTATATTCGGCTGTGTGGGTGGTTGCTAGCTACAACCATGGGGTTGTCTTGTTCGGAACTGTTCAGTAAGGAATGGGTCCGGCTTTGTGTTGCAGGGGGTCGGGAGTGATCCTCGGTATGTTGATCTAGGCCACTTACTATGACAGGCGGTACCCCAGTAGCCCTGCCATTGTATGGAATCCAAAATCCAATAAGTGCCAATGGTTTTGATTGTATTACCCACGTTTGTGGCTAGTAGCTGGAATTTAATAGATGTAACAATTTCGGCCATTTCTTATTTATTTGAAAACCCTAGACACTATTATAATATCATCGGATTTCCTATCAAATGTTTTGGTTAGCGTAAGGTAAAAACTTTTCCATATTTATGTGTGGGAAGTCTTACGTGATACCTTTCTTTTCAAAAGGTTTTTGAATGTTAAGCAACTTTAACCTGTTATTCACACCAGACCCATGTTTGACCCGGAGTTTATTTTTGTTTTTCATAAACTCTTGGGTACTCAAATTTTTATGAGTAGTCAAGGGAATTCAGGTTAGGATTCAGGTTAGCTTTGACGAATTATGGAGGAGCAATGAAGCAGGAGGCTTCCGCGTGTAGATATATATCTAGTATTCCGCTGTGTGTTCTCTGAGTTGTTGTATTGAGTTGTATAACTAGACAGGTGTTTATAACTGTCTAATATGTGTTATATGTCTGTGTAACTCTAATATTGGTTGTAAACTATGTAATACTTATGTTATTAATATAATTTATTCGTTCTGTTGTTTAGATTCTAATGTTGTTTCTTTCTTCTCTTCTTTCTATTCTCTTTTCTATCCCTTTCTTTCTTAAAAGATGATGCGATTTTTTGGTGGTAGAAAGTCGGGTCGTCTCAGCTGGTATCAGAGCTCTGACGTTCTTTGGATCTTGTACTTTCTCTATTGATGTTATGTACGCTGATACTGGCAATTTACATGTCCTCCCTAAGTTTAGCACCTATACAATAAGCTCTCCTAATTCTCTATATATATGCCATGTGTACATATTTCATAGTAATTCATGAGCGGTACATGCCAATGGGAAATTACTTACCAATATACTAGTGTCGAACTTTATGTTTTGTCATGTCACCATAGCCATAGAAGAAGAGAAAAGAAGGGAAAATATTAGATGATCAGTAATTTATATGAACATTTTTCAAATCTTAACTTCTAACAAATGTTAAATGTTGGTAGCCATGCTTAGTAGTTTATATGAACATTCAAAATTATTACTCTAACACGAGAACCTTATATGGTTTGAAGAACAATGGATTTCATCATGATAAATGTTGAAATAAATAATTTGCTAACCAAAGTAAAGACTTGAATGTTTAAATATGACAACAATTCTTTAAGCTCTAAAAACTAATAAGATAATATCAAACTTCCATAGCAAACGTTAGCTTAGACAAATTATGCATTGTAGTAACTAAAAAAATTGATATACAAAATAAATAATGCTGGACTCAGATGGTATGTACTCAAACTATAATTCATTTTGTGACCATTACCTCTATCCTCACTTAAATCTATGATGGGAAATACACTGACAAAAAGAGATTATTTGAAACTAGAACTCAAATACAGTTTAAATAAATAATGTTCCAGTACCCGTTCATTGATAAGTGTGCATAAGCCTTTGAATCAGTAACTTAGCATTCAGTTTTGGTTTGTAATTCTTATTGTTGTTTGTTAAATCCATTTGTAGGTAATTAGCTATTTCGAAGTGAAGACGGCCAGCAACAAATAATTATTGGTAACCAAGCAATGAACATGACTTTAATTGTTATATATGTTGTCATATTTTGTTAGCACTATTTGTATAAACTTGTTTATGAATGCCTTTAGTATGTGACTTATTTTTTTGAAAAACTACTGTCGAATTGATTATGGATACTATATTTGATTATGAGATTAGCATGTTTTTTCAATTATTTGAATATGATGATTACATGATTCATTTATTGTTTATTTGTATATGCTAATTATGTGATTTAATTGTTCGTTTGAATATGAAAATTTTGCAGTTGATCGCTTGTTTTAATATGAATATTATATAAGTGGTTGCTGGAAATGGTACAAGCCATCAATCATAAATAACGGTATTTAAAAATTGCTGCCAAACAACCATTAACTTTTAGTAGCATTTTATAAATGCCAAAATCAAATGTAAACTGATATAAAAATTGTATAGTTGCATTTTAGAAACTCTACAGAAAGTCAAAAAAGTATACAAACAAAAACACTCCAAAAATGTTCATTTTGGTAGCGTTTTGTAAACCCTACAGAAAAACCTATAGTTGCATTTCAAAAACGCAACATTATGGTTATTTTTGGTAGCGTTTACTGCAATGCAACAAAAAGTTCAGACTTTTAGTTGCATGTCGTATCGCAGTATTCTCTAAAACGCTAGTACAAGTTAAGGTAGTGTTTTCTTAACGCTACCAAAGTGTTTTATAGTGTAATGTATCTTCATGTTGACATTGTTGACATGTTTGGTTGTGTGGTCTGTTTCCACTGCTTATTACTGTAGCATATATATATATATATATATATATATATATATATATATATATATATATATATGTTCCTTCTCACCTTTTCATTTCGGTCTGAGTTGCATATGAGATGGTCCGGTTTTCATGATTCCATTATCTTGACTTGTGCTTGACCATTTTATTAAATTTGTACATTTGGATTGATTTTTGGAATTGTACCCGAGTTAAATCTAGCTTATAGCTTAGGTTTGACCTTGTGCTCATGTCATGACTTTATTTTTATTGCACTTGAGTTGAACCTAGCTTTTGGTTGGGTTTGACCTTGTGCTCCCACGTCCCTGCAGTTTTATCAAGTGTATATTAGTGTGCACGGCCTTGTGGCATGTACAGTGATACACTGTGCATGTCACAAGTTGTTCATGTTTGATGAATTCAAAATTAAATGATGACGACAACACAAATAACTGAGGCAAATAATTTTTTCAAACCACATTTTATTTTACATTGTATAAATATTTCTTTTTCAATTTTACTACATCAGTGTTTACTTTGGAGATAGCTTAGATGCTGGAAACAAAATGGAGTATCGTTGAAGAACAAATACAAGTGAACGAGTGATATATAGTGAGGTGCTAATGTAAATGATAATTGTATAGTGAGAAATTGTGTTGTAATTTGAAATGTTGTATATACAGTGAGAGCTCAAATTTGTGCTATTCAAAATTGAAACAAAATATTTGTTTGAATAAAATATCTGTTTGAATTTAAATTTTTGTTATTTATTTTATTCAGCAAATATTTATTAATTATGTGAAAAATAAAATAGTACAATAACAAATACAATTATATGAATATATATATATATATATATATATTATCATCAAACAAAAATCATATACCAGCATATTCAACACTAAGTATGTTCTATTGCCGCATTTTTGGTACTCATTGCAACATATTTGCTAAAGTATAAATTATGTTAAGGAGGTGATACAGAACCTCGGATCTGTAATTGTTATATTCTTGTGATGACCTGATTTAGTTGTGGTGAATACTCTAGTGTTTTATGGACTATAAATCACTTTTATTCAAAGGTTTGGAATGTTATAAACCAATATCTATATATTTTATATAAAAGAAAGTTTACTTAAGTTTACAAATATCAGATTGTTTCTAAATTTTACAAACGATTTTAACAAATAGTTATATATATATATATATATAAAGTATTTCTAGCACACATTGTTATGGATCTGGAAATATGGTTTGGAAATATAAACTTAATTATTTCTAAATAATATTATATATATATATATATCAAAAGGGGTTCGAAAGAGTAACAAGTATGGTTTTACAAAGTAAACGAACTTATATATATGGTTTTTGGAACATGGTTATTAACTAAATGTCTTATATGAGATTTTAAGACAATTATGGACATAAATAAGTGCAATTTTAGAATAATTCTATTTCATGGAATATTTTTATCAAATAGTGAATATTTATATAAAGTTAAATAATAAATGAATTTATGGAAAATTATGTATTGTTTTATAACTATAGACTCTTATAAGATAACTATTTGAGAGCCTTAGTTTTATAAAATGGGTAGTTTTATAATATGGGGAGTGCTAATAATCGATTTAGTGTTACTAATTTGTTTAAGTGCTCTCAAGTAATGCTTCTTTGAATATTATATAATTCATTGAATAGAATGTTCGAGTGGTACTTACTTGCCCATTACTGAATATTTGAATTTCACTGGGTAGTAAAGGATGCCTTAGTTAAATTCTTGTGATTGATATTAGGAAGTATTTAACATTTTAGGGTTGTATTCTCTTTTGTTGTTTGGTGGGACCGACGATCCTTAAGGGATATAATTGAGGTTTACTGGTGGTATCCGAAACAACTATGATTTGCTAGCTTCTAATAAATACTTGAATTTCACCAGGTGGTATAGGATGTTTTGTTTACGTTTTCGTGATTACTGAAAGTGAAAATATTTGACACTTTAGAGTTTAAGCTTTTGGAGTTCGGTGGGACCGATAGATCCTTAAGAGTATACTCATGGATTTCTTTACAATCATATATATATATATATATATATATATAAACATTGAATAATCTAGAGTTTTCGAGTCATGGTTGCCATGTTCGTCTTGATCCATCGAGATTTGGTTTTCCTCGATCCTTGTGATCATATCGAAATTCTATGTTCCCTGATCCTTGTGATTGTGTCAATATTCCATGTTCCTTAATCCTTGTGATTGTTTCGAGATTCTGTGTTTCATACTTTGGTATCAGATCGGTATGGGTGATAGCACAATTGTTTGCCTACTATGGTATGGAATTGGTTTCTTTGCGTAGGCACATTGTAATTTATTTTATGACTCTGCATTTATTGATTATTCTGTGTTTGTGATCTAAATATATAAATCTGTACCTTGAGGTTGATTTTGAGTTAAATCAATTAAGTGACTTGTTATAACTTAGACATCCAAATTTACCTATATATCATTTATTCTTGTGTTATATCTTGTTTTCATCATTTTGGATATTTAAGTGATAGTCTGACCTGTTTATTTTATAATACTTGGGTCAGGCCGATACTTTTCATGTTATAAGATAGTTTGACCTTCGGATGGTTGTGGTAGCAAGAAGATAAACATTTTTTGACTTTTATTTTATCTCATTTAGGATTTTTTGTTTGATTATGAGATAATATTTGAGTTTAGTGGTTTATTAGAGATTTTTGCCGGATGTATATTATGTGAGTCCACCGTTGTATTTTGTAGGCTCTTAGTTTTTATATGTATATCATGTTTATTACTTCGCTTAGATCTGTGACTGTTGTTTATGTGATATACTATTCTGATTCTCAGAAACCTTTTGACTAGGACTGTACGCGTTAAATTGTATTCCAAAGATTAATAAAAATCGTAAGTATGGCTTTTAGTGCGAGTTTAAAGATATATTTATCGGTGGCCCTTAACAAACCATGTTCTCCATATTATTAGACAACATTATTTATAGTACTCTTTAATAATATGAGTGCAGTGGTGGGGTCGTTACAGATTAACCACGTATCCACCATGGGTATTACTATAGGCGATGTCTCTCATCAACCTCAAAGTCACACTACTGGTAGGCAGATTAGCTGGAAAAACTTCTACCTGCTTTTGACTAACCTTGCATCCCCATAACTTAGTCATTTTCTTGCTCTCTTAACATACTACCACAAATATATGCCATGTACTTTGTATACTTCAGTTGCATTTGCACACTAGGTCCATATAAGGAAAACTCCTTTGACGCCCCACCTCTATTCCCACGCTAGCCAAGAACATTACGGTGAATGCTGTCAACTAGCACGGAGAATAAGGCTGTTGAGGAGCGACCATCCGTGTAATTTCTTTGCGCGAGCATCGATATGTCAGATAGTATAACATGCATTTCTTTATCAAGAGGGAATCCGACATACCGACACAAACTCAAAGCTACTACACAGTGGCTGTAATATCTTCAGAAAAAAATATAGAAATAAACATAACATAAATCAGTCACAGACAATTCATATCACAAAGGCGGAAATAGATATGAATATAACACATGAAAGTGTACATCAGAGTATTGGTCAAACAAGATCCACAATATCAAAAAGAATAGATACAAGTGCTAGACAAAAGAATAAGTATACATCATAGAGTCTGTATCTCAAATGTATACGACAAAAAAACTACTAAGCTAAAGTAGTTAGCCAAAAGTCCGAAGATGGTTCCAGATAGGAAGCCATGAGGAAGCACCTGTAAATCTCAGTCTGAACCGAGTATTATTTAATAAGAAAATAATAAACGGATCAGTCTAGCTATAAATATCAGATGAAATGATATAAAATAAGAGATATGACTAAACGCACAATAATCACAATACCAAGCTGTGATATATATATAAGTAATTGAAAATCAACAAGAGATTAATCAATATCGCAAAGATCTTCTCAAAGATAAAAGGGAATGTCATACTCCTAATTTCATTCACCAAGCCACAATAAATGACATACATATCCATGCCAATCGTAAAAGTTGATGAAACATAAATTCCAGAATTCAACACACGAAATCCAGAAATCACAATCAAAGGAAACAACGACGTCGTACAGCGGGACATCCAATGAACCAAATCACAATCAAAGGGAACAACGACGTCGTACAGCGGGACATCTGATGAACCAAATCACAATCAAAGGGAACAACGACGTCGTACAACGGGACATCTGATGAACCAAATCACAATCAAAGGGAACAACGACGTCGTACAGCGGGACATCCGATGAACCAAATCACAAAGACATTGCACAATGCTAGTCTAAAACATAAAATGATCGTCATGATCAAAGAGAAGTGTCGATTACAGTAAGCTAGTAAATATATGAGCTTAGCATCATGTCCCATAACCACTAGCTTAACTTAAATATTTACGAACAAATTGTAGGTCTCCACTAGAAAATTGTCACAAGAGTTTCAATCGAACAAGTCCAAGAATTAACCGACGAAGTAAACGCAAGCGTTTCATACCACTTGTTTTACTAAGTCGTTTAATTAGATTTCTCATACGAGTGAGGTAAAGGTTTGTATATACTAATAGATTAAAAGTCGGTTTGAGGAAACGAGCTTTGTAATAAAATAGTGTTGAAATCATTTGAAGAAAGAATTTTGATATTTACTACTAGTATAGAAAACCTTTATTTTTTAAAGTGACAAATCACAAAGAAGATTGTAAGAACAATCAATCAGTAAAATTCACATTCGAAGACGTGAATAAAATCCAAAGAAATCGATAAAGAATCCATCGAAATGGATATTCAAAAATCCCTAAAAAGGAGTCATCCAAGTCATAATAATTGATAACAACAAATAGGATCATCACGAATCGATTTAAATTGGAATTCTCAAGCGAATAGGCAAATAGGCAAAATAGTGCTGATTCAGACGTCTGAAATCAAGGATTCAGAAGTCTGAATCTGGAAAATAAATATTTTCCAAAGACAGAATTCAGACGTCTGAATCCTTGGATCCAGACGTCTGAAATAGACACTTTTTAGCCTATTTCCTTTCTGGTTCCAAATGAACCAATTCAGACGTCTGAAACCATATATTCAGACGTCTAAATCTGGGAATAGAAATCTTCCCAGAACAATATTCAGACGTCTGAATATTACGTTTCAGACGTCTGAATCTGGGGTTCGGGGCATTCCCTGAACCTAGGCCAAACGAATATCGAAAACGATCGAACGAGCAAATGGCGATGACTAAGGAATTACGTCGAACGACAACCCAGCCTAAACGGCTCTTCGATACGCCTCAAATATCAGTGTCCAAATATCCATAATAGGATTTTCATAAATTAGACCAAAACACCAAAAATTTGAATTTACACAAAATCAATCCAAACCAAAATCAATTGCACAAGAATAAATGTTAGGAATTCATACCTAACAATCGAAGATAATTATAGACTAAGATGTGAGATAAAAATCTCACCTTTGAACACGAATCAAATGAATGAGAAGCTTGAATCAATGGAAGACCAACCACACTTCAATCTCAACTCAAGAAGCTTGATTCTAAGCTAAAAAGAGAAACATTTCCCAAGTTAGGTTTAGAAATTTTCTGAAATCAAAGAGGGAATGAGTTGAAGAAGAAGAAGAGAAGCTTACCAATGGGTTCTTCTTGAGTTTGGAGCTAAAGCTTGGATTCGCAAAGGAAGTTAGGGCTTGGAGATTTAATTTCCTCTTCCACCCTCCATTAACATAAAAGCTTGAGTATTAGGAAAATAGAAGAGAAGTGAATTAAGAGGAGAGTGTTGGAACTGAGTTAAGTGGTTAATTGGCTCAGCCCAACCAAAGCCCTAAGCGGGAAAAAGTAGCAAAAATCAACTTTCTCCAAACATATCGAAGCTTATACTCAAAAAGGTCGCAAACGGCATTTTGAATTCAGTGGAGGTGGTCTCGAGTCCTAATTCGGCTGTATGCAAAAAGTAGGTTTTCGGACTAAAATCCGACGAATGATAAAATATTTAAATAAAATATTTAAATATAAAATCGATAAATATGCGGGTTGTTACAGACTTCCCTCCTTAAAGAAATTGCGTCCTTGCAATAATTAAGAAGGAAACATAAGAAGTAACAACCATAGAAGCATATTAACACAAAAGAAAATTTGAATCAAGGCGTTCACCATAAAGAGCACGAAGGAGTAAATCCGAAAGTTTTTGTTCGATGAATTCTCAAGATTTCACATGAGCAATCCTTAGGATTTGAGAAACATTGAACCTCTATCAAAAATAATATCTTTATATCGAAGGAGCTCAACCTCCGAAGCAATGATGCGAATAGAATGGTGCTCAAAAGTCAAATTTGGTGAAACTTCAATATCCACAATATCACCGAGCTCAAGAATAAAAACCGGAAACATAAAAGCATTTCCATAGTTAAAAGACGTGGAAAACGTCAAGAATAGCAGAAAGTTGAGCCGGTGCAACGGCGTAGTACAATCACGGTACGCCCGAGAAACTAGAAACTCGAATAATTTGGAACACCGACATAGTACAAAGACGGTACGTCCAGTGAACCAAAAAGCGAAGACATTGATGTAGTACGAACGGTACATCCAATGAATCAAATAGTAAAGTCATTGATGTAGTACAAATGGTACATCCAATGAATCAAAGACACTGATGTAGTACAAACGGTACATCCAATGTATCAAAAGCAAAGACATCGATGTAGTACAAACGGTACATCCGATGAATCAAAAACAAAGACATCGATGTAGTACAAACGGTACATCCGATGAATCAAAAGCAATGACATCGATGTAGTACAAACGTACATCCGATGAATCAAAGACACTGATGTAGTACAAACGGTACATCCAATGTATCCAAAATGAAAAGACATCAATGTAGTACAAACGGTACATCCGATGAATCAAAAGCAAAGACATCGATGTAGTACAAACGGTACATCCGATGAATCAAAAGCAAAGACATCGATGTAGTACAAACGGTACATCCGATGAATCAAAAACAAAGACATCGATGTAGTACAAACGGTACATCCGATGAATCAAAAGCAAAGACATCGATGTAGTACAAACGGTACATCCGATGAATCAAAAACAAAGACATCGATGTAGTACAAACGGTACATCCGATGAATCAAAAGCAATGACATCGATGTAGTACAAATGGTACATCCGATGAATCAAAGACACTGATGTAGTACAAACGGTACATCCAATGTATCCAAAAAGAAAAGACATCGATGTAGTACAAACGGTACATCCGATGAATCAAAAGCAAAGACATCGATGTAGTACAAACGGTACATCCTATGAATCAAAAGCAAAGACATCGATGTAGTACAAACGGTACATCCGATGAATCAAAAGCAAAGACATCGATGTAGTACAAACGGTACATCCGATGAATCAAAAGCAAAGACATCGATGTAGTACAAACGGTACATCCGATGAATCAAAAGCAATGACATCGATGTAGTACAAACGGTACATCCGGTGAATCAAAGACACTGATGTAGTACAAACGGTACATCCAATGTATCCAAAAAGAAAAGACATCGATGTAGTACAAACGATACATCTAATGAATCAAAAGCAAAGACATCGATGTAGTACAAACGGTACATCCGATGAATCAAAAGCAAAGATATCGATGTAGTACAAACGGTACATCCGATGAATCAAAAACAAAGACATCGATGTAGTACAAACGGTACATCCGATGAATCAAAAGCAATGACATCGATGTAGTACAAACGGTACATCCGATGAATCAAAGACACTGATGTAGTACAAACGGTACATCCAATGTATCCAAAAAGAAAAGACATCGATGTAGTACAAATGGTACATCCGATGAATCAAACTCAAATAATTAGGAACACCGACGCAGTACAAAAACGGTACGTCCAATGAACCGAAGCCCGAATGATTTTGGAACACCAACGTAGTACAAAAACGGTACGTCCAATGAACCGAACACAATAAAAGAACATCGGACGCAAGCTCATAAAAGAAATGAGATGAAACTCAATAAAACGAAGTACATCAAAACGCCCGATGAGCTTGATAAAAAGATAATTTCATTTAGTCATCAACAAAGAAACAACCCCTTATTGCTTACGACTAAACGCATTGGCAACACGATTTCCCCTTTGGGAATAAAAAGAATATCAAGATCATAAGAAGCTAGGAACTCGAGTCATCATGCAGTTCCTTAAGAGAACATAAATATTCCAAAGATTTATGATCGAGATGGAGAACAAATTTCTCATCCAAATATGATGATGCCAAATTCCAAAAGCAAAAACAATAGCCGAGAGCACTAGATCATAAGTGGCATATCTAGTCTCGATAAACTATAATGATTTAGAAGCACAAGTGATAGCACGTTCTCTATGGCAAGAGATTGGCATCCAAACCAATACGACTAGTATCGGTACAAATAGAAAAGTCTTGGTTCCCCTTCAGGAATCACAAGAAAGAATAAGAGTATCAAAAAGAAAGAACTTCTTTTAAATAATTCTCTTTCCCGAAAAATTAAAACTTTCAAAATTACATTTTTACTTTTATGTAATAATCTTTCTACAAAAATTTACATTTTTACAAGTCAATATATCGTGTCTGATTGTCACATCAAAGCGTTTAGGGAATTCCTATCGATAACGTTGATCAAGCGCATCGACCAAAATTCTTAAAGCACTCAACGGGCAATACAATCACAAAATCATCTTTTATAGGATAAATAAATCTCTTAAAAAGTTTTAAGAATATTCTTTGTTCGTTTCAAGAACAAAAATCCAGTTTTACTTATAAATAAATCTTATGAAAAAGATTTGCAAAATTTTAAATTACTATTTTCATCCAAAATCAATAAATACAAGAATGGTCTCATCGAAATATTCATAGAATATTCGATTTATAAAATGGATGAAATGAGCTGGACAAATTAAATGACATAATAAGTCATTCATAAGAATCATAACGAGTGCGGAATGCGGTAAGTGGTGCTAACTTCCGCAACTCGTAGCAAACGAAAACCGGTGGTAAAGTCAAACTGAAAAGACCATAACACCACTCAAAAGACTGCTTAGGTGACAGTCCTAAGACAAATTCAAAAATACCGGAAAAGTTTCACAAATTATTTAGATAAGAGAAACAACACATTCCTTATAAGTGGGCTTAAGGAATTAAATGATTCCACCAAATTGGAATCGAAATCACAAAGGAAAAATAGAAATCTGCTTAACAGATTGAAAATGTCGAGGATGAATAGTCCACACGGGACAAAGGATATGGCCTTATAATAATTAAGCCAATCCGTACAAAAGTAAATTCCGAAGCCAAAGTAAATATCGACTCGGAAAGAAAAGTCACATAAAACAATCTCGACATCTAAAAAAAAGCAAATTGAGTGTTGCGGATCTACCATCCGGATTCACAATCCTCAAAGAAGTCGACATGCCCATAATATTCAAAGAAAAAGAATCGACAAGTTCTTTTGATATAAAAATAATGAGATGAAACCCATATCAAAAAGAACTCGAATAAGAAGATCACGAAATAAAACAATGCCATCAAGGATTGAGTGAAAAATACCTTGACCAAGAGAAGAGTTGCTAGGGGCTTGCACAATATTTAGCTTTCTCATGTCCTTATTCAAAAGTTTGGGACATGCAGATAAAAGATGACCCGGTTTCTTGCAATAGAGACAAGAATGGGGTTTTGGACACATATTCGCATAGTGTTCCTTAGAATTACAATTGTAGCATCCTCCACGATTAGGGATTGGAGTCTTTGCTACAAAAGTAGTTTGCTTCACTCTCTTATTGGGATTAAGGCCCTTGAACTTAATATGCCTCTTCTTGGAAGTCCCAATATCACAAACACTTCCCTTACCAACCTCTCCATGAAGAAGAGTAACATCTACAAGCTGATTGAAAGAAACTTCAAGTTTCAAAGTTAGAACCATTTCGGGGTTCTTACTCAAAGCATAGATAAACTCTTGATTCTTTACAAGATCCAAAAGTTGTTGAGCAGACATAAAATCTCCATCCAGGGGAGTAGCTCTAGATTGACCGGTGCTGGGACGGCCTGGTCTAACCATTTCTCTTCTTTAAGAAAGAAAGAAAGAAAGAAGAGGAAAAAGTTATTCTCAAAATAAATATCAAGCAATCTTGATAGATAAAACAAGGAATCATAAAGGAAAGTAGGATAGAAAGGTACGAAGACCCGAATAAAATCCTAAAGCACGACTCCTAAGATGGACTTAGCACGATGATCCTTGTTATAATATTCCATATTGTTCCGAAGTTTGGCTCTGATACCAAGCTGTGAAGCCCCACCTCTATACCCACGCTAGCCAAGAACATTACGGTGAATGCTGTCAACTAGCACGGAGAATAAGGCTGTTGAGGAGCGACCATCCATGTAATTTCTTTGCGCGAGCATCGATATGTCAGATAGTATAACATGCATTTCTTTATCAAGAGGGAATCCGACATACCGACACAAACTCAAAGCTACTACACAGTGGCTGTAATATCTTCAGAAACAAATATAAAAATAAACATAACATAAATCAATCACAGACAATTCATATCACAAAGGCGGAAATAGATATGAATATAACACATGAAAGTGTACATCAGAGTATTGGTCAAACAAGATCCACAATATCAAAAAGAATAGATACAAGTGCTAGACAAAAGAATAAGTATACATCATAGAGTCTGTATCTCAAATGTATACGAAAAAAAAACTACTAAGCTAAAGTAGTTAGCCAAAAGTCAGAAGATGGTTCCAGATATGAAGCCATGAGGAAGCACCTGTAAATCTCAGTCTGACCCGAGTATTATTTAATAAGAAAATAATAAACGGATCAGTCTAGCTATAAATATCAGATGAAATGATATAGAATAAGAGATATGACTAAACGCATAATAATCACAATACCAAGCTGTGATATATATATAAGTAATTGAAAATCAACAAGAGATTAATCAATATCGCAAAGATCTTCTCAAAGATAAAAAGGAACGTCATACTCCTAATTTCATTCACCAAGCCACAATAAATGACATACATATCCATGCCAATCGTAAAAGTTGGTGAAACATAAATTCCAGAATTCAACACACGAAATCCAGAAATCACAATCAAAGGAAACAACTACGTCGTACAGCGGGACATCCGATGAACCAAATCACAATCAAAGGGAACAACGACGTCGTACAGCGGGACATCCGATGAACCAAATCACAATCAAAGGGAACAACGACGTCGTACCTCGGGACATCCGATGAACCAAATCACAAAGACATTGCACAATGTTAGTCTAAAACATAAAATGATCGTCATGATCAAAGAGAAGTTTCGATTACAGTAAGCTAGTAAATATATGAGCTTAGCATCATGTCCCATAACCACTAGCTTAACTTAAATATTTACGAACAAATTGTAGGTCTCCACTAGAAAATTATCACAAGAGTTTCAATCGAACAAGTCCAAGAATTAACCGACGAAGTAAACGCAAGTGTTTCATACCACCTGTTTTACTAAGTCGTTTAATTAGATTTCTCATACGAGTGAGGTAAAGGTTTGTATATACTAATAGATTAAAAGTCGGTTTGAGGAAACGAGCTTTGTAATAAAATAGTGTTGAAATCATTTGAAGAAAGAGTTTTGATATTTACTACTAGTATAGAAAACCTTTATATTTTAAAGTAACAAATCACAAAGAAGATTGTAAGAACAATCAATCAGTAAAATTCACATTCGAAGACGTGAATAAAATCCAAAGAAACCGATAAAGAATCCATCGAAATGGATATTCAAAAATCCCTAAAAAGGAGTCATCCAAGTCATAATAATTGATAACAACAAATAGGATCATCACGAATCGTTTTAAATTGGAATTCTCAAGCGAATAGGCAAATAGGCAAAATAGTGCTGAATCAGACGTCTGAAATCAAGGATTCAGACGTCTGAATCTGGAAAATAAATATTTTCCAAAGACAGAATTCAGACGTCTGAATCCTTGGATCCAGACGTCTGAAATAGACACTTTTTAGCCTATTTCCTTTCTGGTTCCAAATGAACCAATTCAGACGTCTGAAACCATATATTCAGACGTCTGAATCTGGGAATAGAAATCTTCCCAGAACAATATTCAGACGTCTGAATATTACGTTTCAGACGTCTGAATCTGGGGTTCGGGGCATTCCCTGAACCTAGGCCAAACGAATATCGGAAACGATCGAACGAGCAAATGGCGATGACTAAGGAATTACATCGAACGACAACCCAGCCTAAACGGCTCTTCGATACGCCTCAAATATCAATGTCCAAATATCCATAATAGGATTTTCATAAATTAGACCAAAACACCAAAAATTGGAATTTACACAAAATCAATCCAAACCAAAATCAATTGCACAAGAATAAATGTTAGGAATTCATACCTAACAATCGAAGATAATTATAGGCTAAGATGTGAGATAAAAATCTCACCTTTGAACACGAATCAAATGAATGAGAAGCTTGAATCAATGGAAGACCAACCACACTTCAATCTCAACTCAAGAAGCTTGATTCTAAGCTAAAAAGAGAAACATTTCCCAAATTAGGTTTAGGAATTTTCTGAAATCAAAGAGAGAATGAGTTGAAGAAGAAGAAGAAGAGAAGCTTACCAATGGGTTCTTCTTGAGTTTGGAGCTAAAGCTTGGATTTGCAAAGGAAGTTAGGGCTTGGAGTTTTAATTTCCTCTTCCACCCTCCATTAACATAAAAGCTTGAGTATTAGGAAAATAGAAGAGAAGCGAATGAAGAGGAGAGTGTTGGAACTGAGTTAAGTGGTTAATTGGCTCAGCCCAACCAAAGCCCAAAGCGGGAAAAAGTAGCAAAAATCAACTTTCTCCAAACATATCGAAGCTTATACTCAAAAAGGTCGCAAACGGCATTTTGAATTCAATGGAGGTGGTCTCGAGTCCTAATTCGGCTGTATGCAAAAAGTAGGTTTTCGGACTAAAATCCGACGAATGATAAAATATTTAAATAAAATATTTAAATATAAAATCGATAAATATGCGGGTTGTTACAACTCCTTATTTCGCACTAGTTTCCGATAATTATCTTTAACTTCCTTCCTACAGGTTTTGACCATATTTATAACCTATTTATTCTCTATAATTAGTATATTATTAATTATGCGCTAATAATATTTTTATATGGTAACATCTTTATACGTACGTAATTTAAGAAAACTAAATATTCCTAAGCATGCGAAGATTTTTACTTTCTGCACTAGTATTTATTGGCATTCTTAATTTCAAATATGAACATTAATTATATTTGGAATTTGAAGTTTTTTGAATTAATTTTAATTTGAAAACTTCAAATGTCAATAACTTTTATGTTTGAGCTTCGATTACAAAATTAATATATGAAAGTTGATCTGAAATCTCCACGGACGCAACGGTATAACTTTCATGGAAAAAGTTTGGCATTTATAAAATTTTCATTTTTATCCTTATTATTAATTAAATTTTTTATTGGGGTGTCACACTTACAATTATGATAGACTTATAATGTAAATAATAATTAAGACACTATAACACATAGTAATTAATGATAATTATTAAATCTCCAAAAATGGATTTTGAGGAAATAACATAATTTGTTCATGAAACCCCATTGTGTTCATCGGGATTTTCTACGCAACTTTCATGTTTAGAATTTCGTGATCAGAGTCTAAATAAAGAATTATCAACGTTTGAAGTTTTCAAAATAAAAATATTTAAAAACGAAAACAGAAAATAAATAATCATAAATGCATGACTTCATAGTTAACCCCATTACTTGGGTCGGTCGATCACGAGTGGTCGATCGCTTATAAGGGACGGTCGATCGGTTAGTGGTGGCGGCTAGGGTTTGGATTTTGGCAAAATTATATGGATTTAATTATTTTATTCTAACAGTTACGAATGATTAGAGCGCCTACAAATACATGTCTAAGCTCTCACTTCTCTTCTCATATTTTTTGTTCTAAGCAGCGAAGCTTTGCCAATTTAACTTCTCCGCTATTTCTCCAAATTAATGAATATTGTACACATACACAATTTTTTTTGGGAAAGGTAGAAAATAAAAGAGAAGAAGAGAAGGAGTGTATCAACAATGCGGAAAAAAGTAAGATCTTATGATTATAAATCTATATTCTCCTTAACCTCAAATCTATTCTCAGATCTATAATTCTAATAGTATGTATATACATTTTTATGCACATTCATATGGGTTATAATGGAAAAGGAGTCAAACAAAGAAATGATTAAAATTTGGGAGATTTAGAAAGTTAGAAAGATTAGTAGGAAATTATATAATTTATATATAACATTGGAACTTATCTCGTTGAATTTTTATTTGATTATTCTACTTATGTAAGATCTAATGAGTTATAGGCTTAAAACAAATATATAGGATTATCTCGTGCATATCCAATAAAATAAGTAATTGGAACACAAATACATACATCCTAATTTGAAAATTTGAAATCAGTTCCAACTATTCATTATTGTAGAATGTTTGTAACATGGTAAAGTATATTCCAGATCTATAATTGAGTTGTAAATTTGGTGCTTTATATAGTTAACATGGAATGTGAATTTCAATATTTTAATTTATTTGAAGTGGGGTATAATTTAATTACATCTATTTTCGTGTAACTTCTATATATTATCTAATTCCACAAATGTATAAAATGTGCTTCATTTGGATTAGTAAGGAATATATCAAAAAGGAAAGAGGTATGTAAAGTATTGATATTCTTCTCCATAGGCTACGCTGTCTATTTCAATAAATGAAAAGCGATAATTTTTCGTAATTTCAAATGGAGTAAAAGTTTCATTATTGTGTAATTTATGGAAAATTAATCCATTTTGAAAGGATGGCTTTGATAACATGCAAAATAATATTCTAGTTTAGGAATTAATAGTTAGAAATAGAAAAAATATATGTATGTATAACCGCGCTTATGATTAAAAATAAATATACACATAGCTTTATTTATGATGAAATTTGTATTAGTTGTTAATAACGTAATAACTATAGGGCTAGGAGGTTAAAAAGTGAAGGAATAGTAATTCTAAAATTCATGGATGGTAACTGCAAATTTAATGGATAATAAATTTGTAATTAATAAAGGTTACATGAATTAAATAAGGACTGATTAAGAATTTAATATGAGATCTATGGGGAAACTCAATAGGCAATAGGTGGATTTTGAGATGGGTAAATAAATATCATTAGAGATTGTCCAATTTTGACATTAATAACCAATTATTATGGACAATTAACATTTATTTAAACACAAGAAAGAAACAAGAAAACTAAAGTCTAAGCGTATAAATAGGAATAATTATGTAGCGAATAAGTATTAATACCATTAAATACACATAGAAGGCAAGATAATTTTCATAGTAGGAAGTTATATAGATTTAATTATATATTTAGAACAAGCGTGAATTAGTGGGCCTAGCGCAACACTAAAGCTTTGGATGGATAGGTTTGGTTTAGTGGGTTGCGATGTGAGATTAGTAGAGTTACACAACAAAAGTCTTCCCTTCACCTAGGGGATACCAGTAGTTATGTATATTTACTATTGATTTAAGACATATCCAGCTGTAGGATTCGTGGAGAAGGGATATGCATTGTGGATATGTGGGGGAAAATGTACTGAGGATTTCTTTAGATTTAAAGTATAGAATAGCCTAATTCTTTTACAGGAAATGAGGTTTTCTCCATTGCCAATAAGAGGTATTAAGTAATCGAAAGGGATGTTTTTCTTTGACTTACTTAAATTACTCTAAATGGGTGCCAACGGTGGAATATCGGCGGGCCATGCCAGTATTTTTTGAATGGTCTTTAGTATTAGGCCTAGCATATATGCTATGACCACTAGTGGTATCGAGCGAGCGGTAGTAAAGACTTGGGTTATTTCCTAATCGATTTTGCTTCCTACTAGGTAAAACTATATGGAAGACACATATACCTCAAAGTACATGATTAGATGAAAATTTGTTTATTAGAGGTGGGCTAGTTAACCCTTGGATAAGTCTTTGAGATGGTAGTACGCCAAGCAAATTATGAATTATAAAACCACATATAGAGACCAACAGTGTTTGTAACTAGAACCGATTTACTAGCGTTTACATTATGGATGGCCCACTTTAGGGACTAAAGTATTAAATGCCTGTTGGGTCTACCTCCTCCCTATTTAAGAAGCATTAGGTTTCAATGGTTTTAAGCAGTGAAACGGTTAGAGATATGTAGAGATAGACATACACATATATAATTATACCATGGATGAGGATAGGCATATCGTATGTGTATACGTAGGACTTAACGGATTAGCCATAAGTAGCAGACGTAACACTTAAATGGAAATCTGTTAGCATAAATTAATGTTATAGGTAAAGTATGTGATTTTTCAATCATCAAAATATTGTGCCGACCGCCCTTCTCGTTACAACCAACATGGTAGATTTAGAGAGATAGGATATTGGAGCAAGACGGAATGGTAGATGGAGAAGTCTTCTTATTCATTCTCAACATTGATGAGGCAATTAGACATCTGAGGAATAATATTGATTCCAAGATAGTAGCCTTAGTTGGTAGGTATGTTCTATTATATTTCTCAATTCCACTATAAGTTTATATTAATCACTCTCTAATATGGTTGCGTCTATTGTAGGTTATCAAAACCAATAATCCATACCCTAATGGACTTTGGCTTTGATTGGTCAAAATTCAAACCCATTAAGGTGCGGGTTGTTAAATTTGATATTAGAGCTTAGCTTAGTCGCTCATAGAAATCAGGGTATGCTAGGAGAATGTATTTGTATTTTTGCCTATAAGCGTGTATATATATGTATATATGTATATGTATGTATGTAAATTACATGCCAAACTCTATAAATTCCGATTCTAGAATTAGTTGAGACTATATTTCAAAAGAATGGACGAGGAAACTATGAGTTAGGCTAATAAATAGAGTTAAATTTATACATCTACCCTGATTACTCCATGAAGCATTGGTTATATAGCAAAGTGCGGGCCAAGAAAAGTGTGAGCACGATATATAGAAGAATACCGAAGGCTGGATGATATTTGACACCTTTGCTGGACTTAGGCTACCTTATGACTTCAGATTTTGATGGATTACCGATTGAAGATATACATTTCATCTAGATAAATCGAGAGTAAGAAACTATATGTTGCAAGCATTCAGAAGCAAGGTATAATAAGAGTGGAGAAAATTCTAACAAGAAGGTTTACACTGATCACTACTAGAAGATAACCAAATTTCTGGCAAAGCAGAATTAAGGAGTAGGAAGTCCAAAAGAAAGGATGATCAAGTTCCATTCTGTGTCCAACCCCATGAAAAAATCGACAAAAAGATTTTTGAAAATTCTGTGAAATGTTTTGAATGAGTTTTTTGAAGTGTTTTTTGGAAAATTATTATTTTTAAAAAGAAAATAAATTTTCAAATTCTTAGTTTAAAATTGGTTGAGTCAAAAAGTTTTGATTTAAGGATTTTCGTTACAGTAATTTTTCCATTTTTGAAATGAATGGAAAATAAAACGTAGGATTGGCTTGATGATTTTTCCTATTTTTGTATGCTTGAAGGTTTTTAAAATTCTCTCTCTAAGGGGTGGATAGATGGAAATGGTACTTGATTAATTGTTAAAGAAAAAAAGGGTAAGAACGACCAATAACTAAGATATAAGGAATATATTATTAGAGAAGTGAAAGCCACTCGAAGGGAATTTAGGTAGGAGAAATTTTAATAGTAGTAGTTTTAGAAATTTAAATAAAAATAGAACTTGCTATTTTGTTCAACCGGCTAGTGTGCTATTGGGTTAGAAAATAATCGATCAAATTTTAATTACAAATAAATGTAAGCGCACGGCGCATAATTTTAATACTTGGCGAGTACGGGTCGATCCGTAGGAAAGTGTATTGATTTTAAAAATTATATTCAACCAAATTAGCCAAGAATTAAAGTTGTATTAAGCTAAGAAAAACTAATAAAAGAAAAACGGATAAAAATATTAGAGTCTGAAGGCAATTTAGAGTCAAATCCCTTATCATGTTCACATAAATAAAAAAAATGAAATTAAGATCTCTCTTTTGGTCATTAGTGAATTTAGTTGATATGTTATCATAAGTAGGACCTATTTATGCTATTAATTAGACCAACATAAACCATCAAACTTTAGCATACTCATTAAACCACTTTTTAACTCTAATGAAATGACAATAAACTTGAAAATAAAATCTATTCTAAGCATGATCTATTAACTATTGATTAGAAATATAGACTGTCAAATTTTGATTTTAATATTCACTTTATTGCCATAATCATATGTAGGTGAAGAGGTAATTTGTGTTTGTGATTTTTAAGCATAACCTATTTGGTGTGAACAACATAGGCTATCAAATTCAAAGCAAAAACAACAAAATTAGACCACATCAAATATTGTTATTTAGAATAAAAAGAGATAAAAAATTATCAAAATGTTGAATCTACATGATTAAGAGATCTTCATTACCCCTAAATTGAAGGGGTTTTGTTTCTCATATTTGTTATCATCTTAACAAATGTAGATTGCAACATGAAACAAAAATAAGAAGAAAATGCTAGCTAAGTAAGCAGAGAGCTAACTAAAATAAAATAAAAACTAATATATTTGCATAATTAAAAATATCTACATTACTAACATAAGAAGAAATAAACAAGAAAAGAAAAGTACATGTATTAAAATTGCACTAAAAAATACATGAACGAAGGCTAAAAAGCCATTGAAAAGAAAAGAGAGCTTTTGTTTATTTTTGAGCCTAGAACTAAACTAACTAAAGAGGAAGCTAGGGATTAATTACATGAACATATGGGGTATTTATATAAGCCTAAAATCCTAATGCATATTTTTGAAAACTACCCAAATTGCCCTTGAGGAAGTATGGCCTCCAAGTTGTCATTAACATGAGCACAATCCATCATTACATGTGCATGTAACTTTAATTTCCATTAGCATGTGCATTAGCTCCTACATGTACATCATGGTAAGTGGGTAGGTGGGGTCCTCCATGTTGCATGAAATGATTTATTTCCATCTTCATTTGTTTCCTAACTCTTGTGCAAGCATATCTTCATGAAGCCTCTTCCATTTGAATCTAAATTCCTATAAAATAACATAAAATGTCCAAACAAATTTTCTCAAATTAATATATGCACAAAAATGGTCATTTTGCCCCTATATGAAGATGAATATACGATGATTTGAAAATAATTTTATTTTTGTTTTAAACATATTAAAATACCCTATATGATCATTTATTTAATTAAATTCGATTAAATATTGAAATAAAAATATGCACAAGCACATCAAATACCCCTATATTTTTTTTATTCGTCCTCGAATAAACTAAAACTAAGATAAATTTATTTTCATAGGAAGCACGATTGCATTAAGTGTATGCAACAAGCCGTTGAACCTCTAGGTGTCCCTAGTAGGACAAGTATTGTCTCGTGAGGGCTTTCAACAGATACTACCCATAAAATCCAAATACGAAATGAAAAATTCCTAAATGCTAATTACAAAGAGATAAATGCAAGTTTTTAAAAATACTGACAAATGAAGAATTTACTTTTAAATTGACACGAATAAGTTAAATATAAATTCTAGTCATTATCTTGAAAATTTATGTCCTTCTACTTGCCAAAATTTCCAACAAAAATTAAGTTATCATCATAATTAGACTTTAGTTTGACTAGTTGTTTCGGTTGATTACATAGTGCAATTATAAAATAGATCTTTAGTTGATTATCAACGTCTTTCAAAGTGGTATTTTCATTTCTTTTGAATAACAAGTCAAATCAAATAAGTAAAAATATTTCTTACATTTCAATTTCTTACTCTATCATTATTTGAAAATTATACTAACAAAATTACGTATGCCTAACTCTGAAAACTAAGACCAAATATACTATCCATGCGCTGCCTTGCGGGATTATATGAGGGGAATACAGAGCATGACGAGTGAACACACAAGTTTGTACATCTATCAACTGTAGGCATTAATGATAAAAGAATTTTTATACGCATACACCTAACTCGGATATATTGAGACCAGATATACCGATCATGCATTGCTTTTCGGACTTATGTGAGAAGGGTGCAGAGCATAGCGAGTGAACACACTTGCATGTGAACACATGACTCTAGGTGTTTCTTATTTTTATAAAAACAATTTCTTTATGTCTTATATATACATATTATATATGTTTTTCTCCTTTTGTTTTCTCTCTCTTTTTGTTAGAGAGAGTGTTGCAAAATCATCTTAGCACTATTTAACTTAAAAGATCAAAATTGCTATAGTCTTTACTTAAACCACCATTTTCTTAAACAAAGATTTGTAGTTAAGATATACTTCATAATTATCACTTATAAATCTTCTTGTATACTAGTTAAACCATTGTTACTTGTAATCGAATTTTATTTTTTATTTTGTTAAGACAAATAAATTTACAAAAATTTCAATTTAATAACCCAAATCCTATATTTATCCTATAGCATTTCTTTAAAAGTAAATCAAAGTGCTATAAAAAAAATTTGTTTCTGGTATTTTTTTTTGTTTTTTAAGTTTTGGAAAGAAAATGCAAAAAATAAACCATGGAAAATAAAAAATGAAGATGAGACTCCCCCCCACACTTGATTTTGACTGTGTCCTCATAGTCAACCCAAGTGAATGGAGAAAAATAAAACAAAAATAAAAGTATGACATATGATTACATGAAAATTAAACGGTTATTATTCACACAACATCAGAAAATATATCGTTAAAGAATAAATGAAATGGTCTTTCAAAGACCACTTCATTTGTCTCGTCAAGCATGAGAGACATAGCTTAAGCACAGAGAACCAAACCATAAAAGATTTCAAAGTTGAATGTTGATTTGGAAAAACGGATGTTGTTTTTTAAATCATGCGAGTTGTTTTATTTTCAATGTTTTTTGGGGTGGATCGAACAATCTATTGAAGTTAAAGTTTATCATCAACAAATTCTTTAAAATTATCGATTTCAAAATCAAAATGGTGATTTAAAATTTTCCCTTCAGAATTTAACAACTCATAATCGAAAAATCCAAAAAATTTGTGTTCACTAAATTCAACTTTCTTTGTTGAGTTATTCAAAAATACATTACATGTATTATGTTCAAAATCCAATATTCAAATTTTCAAAATCAGAAAAAGGAAGATCGAATTTTAAATCAAGTTCCTCACCCTTAAAAGAATTGAAATCCAACTCAATTACCATATTTTCAACAACTTCATTAAGATTGTCATTTTCAATTTCAAACGTTGTTGTTTGAAAACGTCAATTTGGGTAAAAGGTGGATTATTATTTGACTCGCCACATGATGGAACTTGAGTATGTTGCTCATGTTTTTTCATATATGTTTCAAACAACAATCCGTATGATCATTGTAATCTCTTCCATTTGCTCAATAAAATCAAATTTATAATTATTAACTTGAGGGTTTTCAATTTGAAATTGTTGAGCAAAAAAATTTCACCATCATTAAAACAAACAATCCGCAATGCAAAAATCATTTTGAAATTCATTTTGAAGTTCAAAATTGAATTGGTATGAGTTATACTCGAAATCATTTGTTGAAGTTAATTCAAATTTTGATTATTTTGAAAACTTTGACTTTAATCATTGCATAGATATGAATTACACAAATATTTATCCTTTGATCATTTTGTTTAGAGAGTTCAAGTAAAGACAAAATTATTTCAATGTTTATTTCAAGATTTGAGGGCTAATCATCATTTTGAAAACTTTGTTCTACAAAATCAAATTTGTTTATACAATAGTTATTACTAAAATATCCATAAGAATTTGATGTGAAATTATATGGTTTATATTGGTTTTCGCAACTATCATAAAATTCAGTGAGCAGGGAAATTCAGATATTTTCAAAAAAAAAATTTGGATTTTTTATAAAGGAAAACTACTTACCAAAAGAAATTTATTTTTTATCAAAGGGAAATTTGATTTTTGTTCTGTATTTTGGATTTTTCATTAAAAAAAATTGTTTTTAAAAACATCAAATATTTTTTCTACAAAAAACTAACTAATTTTTTTTTTTGGCCATCGATGGAAAATTTTTAAAGGATTTAAAAATTAAGTTAAGAAATATTTACGATTTTTTTTGTTTTGGATTTTGAAATTATTTTTTTAATATGCATGAACTAATGCAACTAAATGAGTGCAAGGACATGATTATAATTTTCTGTCTTTAGTTGCCCCTAACCCAAAATTGTATAGGGAACCTTTGGCCCAGGTCCTTATTAAGTTTTAAAATTCACGAAAAGTCATTCACTAAATTTCAGTGTAAATTAGGTCCCTGTTTTTTATTCACGATTATTACAGAGCATGATGCAACTTTTCATAAAAATTGCTGAGATTTTCGCAACTTTTCTGTACACTGTGAACATAGTGTATGAAAGTTGCTGAAATATCAGCACTTATTTATAAAAGTTGCTGACATTTCAGCAACATTTACGTACACTGTGAACACAGTTTATGAAAGTTACTGAAATATCAGCACTTATTTATAAAAGTTGCTGACATTTCAGCAACATTTACGTACACTGTGAACGCAGTTTATGAAAGTTACTGAAATATCAACACTTATTTATAAAAGTTGCTGACATTTCAGCAATAATTTTTCTTTATTTCTATAAAATAGAGATCGGATTTACAATGAAACTTTGACAGGAAAAGTTGCTGAAATATCCACACTTATTTATAAAAGTTGCTGACATTTCAGCAATAATTTTCTTCGTTTTCAGAAGACAGGGACCCGATTTACAATGAAACTTTGACAGGGACCCGCTTTACAATATGAAAGTATGATAGGGATGCCTCCCTAATTTCCACAATTGTATAATCATATTTTGTCTTAATTCAACAAAATAGTTCTTTGCAAGGTAGCAGATAGGATTTGTTGGTGCACCACAAATCACCGTAGCAATACAGCTGAAGGTTTAAGTACTTTCAGAGAAATAACCACTATAATATTTACGAATCACCGTAATATTTATAATTGGTTATTGCTCTGCCTTAGCATAGACACCAAGAAAATCAACTGTCAAAAGAGGACAACTTGTCAATATACAATTAAGCCCTACGTGAACTCGTGACACTCTTAAGTCTGATGTCTAACCGTTATTATTAGCAAATTCTAGGATGAAATGCAACTTGTGGGCCAAGAAAGGGATGATAAAATCTCCAGCTTATGTGGATTTGGGTGTTGTCCTTAGAAAAGAAAATAAAATGACATGAATCTAAACTGAAAATAAACGTGATTTAACAATACAATTACGAATGGATTTTTGTTTTTGAATTTTTTTTAAAACGCAAGCAACTAGTAATGAAAATAAAAATAAAAATAAGCGATAATGGCACGATATTAGAGAATGCAGAATTATTAGCAATTTTATTTTAAAACGACAAATTGTTTTTTCAAGCAAGGAAGCGATTTATTTTTGATAAGCAAAGTGAAGCAATTTATCATAGCAACTCTTTTTTGTTTTCTGTGACCTGAAAATCATATCTAAGGATTTAATGCAAAATTATCACCCTTTTTTATATGTAACTTTTTTTATAAAACAAAAACCCAAACTAAAATTGAAAACACAAAAATAAAGAAAATAATGAGAAAATAAGGTTTTTTAGTTTGTTTGTTTTTTTAAACAAAAAAAATGTAAAAAAAAAAGCCAAATGGAATCAAAAGTAAACAAAAACACAAACAACTTTCTTCTTCTTCTCTTTTTTTTAAAAAAAAAAACAAAAGAAAATTCAAAACAAAGAAAACTTAAAAGAAATATAAATCACCTCAAGCCCACACGAAGGAGCCCACTTAACCAAACCACGTTCTAAAGTGAAATTCGACTGCCCAAGCTCTCAGTAAAAAAAAATCAAAAGCAAAATCAGAACTCGAATCAATTTCCTCGCAAAATTCAGGATGAAACTAAAAGAAAAATTGCCTGATTTAGGCGATTGGGTGGGGATTCTGGTGATTTGAGGAGTGAGCTCATTTGGGTTTTTCGCTTGCTGACTCAATTTAAGATTGCCTCGATTTTTAGGAGAAGTGATGTTTCTGGTGTTCGCATAGGCAGTGGGTTAGTGACAGAACTCTGGGAGTGGAGGTTTAGGCGTTGGTTATTTGCGGTGGTGGGAGGAAGTAGTCACGATGTGTTTTTCTTATGTCACGGATGGAGTGGCAGAAGGAGGAGTGGAATTTGGTTTGGGGTCGTCAATTTTGGTTGCTGAAAGAAAAGTTGAAGAATTGAGGAACTACAGCGAGATTGATGGGTTGAAGTGATACAGGAGTTTGGGCAGGTTTGGCAATCGGAGCGCTGGAATTTGATTTGGGTTTGTAGGCGTGGAGGAGGCGAACGGAATGGTTGGTGATTTGGTAACTACAGTTGAATTTTCTGGTGATTGTGGGTTTAGGTGGAAGGTTTGTTGTTGGAGCTTGTCTGTGGTGATTACGGGTTCAGGAGTTGTTGACAGAGGTAGGAGCTTCTGGCAATCAGTTGAAGGGGCATAGGGAAGAGTGTTGCTGTTGTAATTTGTTTGCGAAGTAGGGGAATAGTGGTGTTTCATGAGGTTTGTGAGGTGCTTGTAAACACAAAGAGTGCAATAGGTTGAATTGAGGAACTGCAGCGAGTTTGACAGGATATGATTAAAAATAATATAAATAGAAATGCAAAAGCAATAAACTAGCACACAAATCAAATCACACAACAAACATACACACAAAATTTATTTATTTATTTATTAAATGCAAATTAACACACAATATGAAAGCATAAAAAAATCAAACAAATAATAATAATAACTCGAAGAATAGATATAAAAATCAACTAAATTCTTCGGCAACGGCTCCAAAAACTTATTTAACCGGCTAATTTTCTATCAGATTATAAAATAACCGATCAAATTTTAATTAAAAATAACCGCAAGCGCACGACGTACAATTTTAGTACGTGGTGAGTACGTGTAGATCCGCAGGGAATTGTATTGATTTTAAAATTTTTGTTCAATCAAATTAACCAAGAATTGAAGTTGTGTTAAGATAAAAAAAGTGTAAAAACTAACAAAAGCTAAAATGAATAAAAATATAAGAGTTTGAAGGCAATTTAGAGGCGAATTCCTTTCCATGATCACATAAATCAAAAAAATGAATTATGATCTCTCTTTTGGTCATTAGTAAATTTAGTTGATATGTTTATCATAAGTATGACTTATTTATGCTATTAATTAGCCCAACATAAACAATCAAACTTCAACATACCCACTAAACCACTTTTTAACTCTCATGAAAATGATTACGAACTTGAAAAAAATCCATTCTAAGTATGATCTTTGTTTCTAAAAAATAGAGACCGGATTTACAATGATACTTTGACAGGGAAAGTTGCTGAAATATCAGCACTTATTTATAAAAGTTGCTGACATTTCAGCAATAATTTTCTTCGTTTTCAGAAAACAGAGACCCGATTTACAATGAAACTTTGACAGAGACCCGCTTTACAATATAAAAGTATGATAGGGATGCCTCCTTAATTTTCACAATTGTATAATCATACTTTGTCTTAATTCAACAAAATAGTTCTCAGCAAGGTAACAGATAGGATTTGTTGGTGCACCACGAATTACCGTAGCAATACAACCGAAGGTTTAAATAATTTCAGAGAGATAACCACTATAATATTTACGAATCACCGTAATATTTATAACTTATTATTGTTCTGTCTTAGCATAGACACCAAGAAAATAAATTGTCAAAAGTGGACAACTTATCAATATACAATTAAGCCATAGGTGAACTCGTGACACTCTTAAGTCTGATGTCTAACCGTTATTATTAGCATATTCTAAGATGAAATGCAACTTGTGGGCCATGAAAGGGATGATAAAATCTCCACCTTATGTGGATTTGGGTGTTGTCCTTAGAAAAGAAAATAAAATGATATGAATCTAAACTGAAAATATACGCGATTTAACAATACAATTACGAATGGATTTTTGTTTTTTAATTTTTTTTAAAATGCAAGCAACTAATAATGAAAATAAAAATAAAAATAAAGGATAAGGGCACGATGCTAGAGCGTGCAGAATTATTAGCAATTTTATTTTAAAACGGCAAATTATTTTTTCAAGCAAGCAAGCGATTTATTTTTGGTAAGCAAAGTGAAGCAATTTATCACAGCAACTCTTTTTTGCTTTCTGCGACCTGAAAATCATATCTAAGGATTTAATGCAAAATTATCACCCTTTTTTATATATAACTTTTTTTATAAAACAAAGCCCCAAACTAAAATTGAAAACACAAAAATAAAGAAAATAATGAGAAAATAAGGTTTTTTAGTTTGTTTGCTTTTTTAAACAACATGAATGTAAAAAAAAGCCAAATGGAATCAAAAGTAAACAAAAGCACAAACAACTTTCTTCTTCTTTTTTTTTAAAAAAAAAAACAAAAGAAAATTCAAAATAAAGAAAACTTAAAAGAAAGTATAAATCACCCTCAAGCCCATACGCAGGAGCCCACTTAACCAAACCACGTTCAAGAGTGAAATTCGACTACCCAAGCTCTCAGTAAAAAAAATCAAAAGGAAAATCAGAACTCGAATCAATTTGCTCGCAAAATTCAGGATGAAACTAAAAGAAAAATTGCCAGATTTAGGCGATTGGGTGGGGATTCTGGTGATTTGAGGAGTTAGCTCGTTTGGGTTTTTCGCTTGCTGAGTCAATTTAAGATTGCCGCGATTTTTAGGAGAAGTGATGTTTCTGGTGTTCGCATAGGCAGTGGGTTAGTGACAGAACTCTGGGAGTGGAGGTTTAGGCGTGGGTTATTTGCGGTGGTGGGAGGAAGTAGTCACGATGTGTTTTTCTTGTGTCACAGATGGAGTGGCAGAAGGAGGCGTGGAATTTGGTTTGGGGTCGTCAATTTTGGTTGCTGAAAGAAAAGTTGAAGAATTGAGGAACTACAGCAAGATTGATGGGTTGAAGTGATACAGTAGTTTGGGTTGTTCAGGTTTGGCAATCGGAGTGCTGGAATTTGATTTGGGTTTGTAGGCGTAGAGGAGGCGAACGGAATGGTTGGTGATTTGGTAACTACAGTTGAATTTTCTGGTGATTGTGGGTTTAGGTGGAAGGTTTGTTGTTGGAACTTGTATGTGGTGATTACGGGTTCAGGAGTTGTTAACAGAGGTAGGAGCTTCTGGTAATCAGTTGAAGGGGCAGCGGGAAGAGCGTTGCTGTTGCAATTTGTTTGCGAAGTAGGGGAATAGTGGTGTTTCATGAGGTTTGTGAGGTGCTTGTAAATACAAAGAGTGCAATAGGTCGAATTGAGGAACTGCAGCGAGTTTGACAGGATATGATTAAAAAAACATATAAATAGAAATGCAAAAGCAATAAACAAGCACACAAATCAAATCACACAACAAAAACACACACAAAATTTATTTATTTATTTATTAAATGCAAATTAACACACAATATGAAAGTATAAAAAAATCAAACAAATAATAATAATAACTCGAAGAATAGATATAAAAATCAACTAAATTCTTCGGCAACGGCTCCAAAAACTTATTTAACCGGCTAATTTTCTATCATATTATAAAATAACCGATCAAATTTTAATTAAAAATAACCGCAAGCGCACGACGTACAATTTTAGTACGTGGTGAGTACGTGTAGATCCGCAGTGAATTGTATTAATTTTAAAAAATTTGTTCAATCAAATTAACCAAGAATTGAAGTTGTGTTAAGATAAAAAAAGTGTAAAAACTAACAAAAGCTAAAATGAATAAAAATATAAGAGTTTGAAGGCAATTTAGAGGCGAATTCCTTCCCATGATCACATAAATCAACAAAATGAATTATGATCTCTCTTTTGATCATTAGTAAATTTAGTTGATATGTTTATCATAAGTATGACTTATTTATGCTATTAATTAGCCCAACATAAACAATCAAACTTCAACATACCCACCAAGCCACTTTTTAACTCTCATGAAAATGATTACGAACTTGAAAAAAATCCATTCTAAATATGATCTATTAACCATTGATTAGAAATATAGACTATCAAATTTTAATTTTAATATTCACTTCGGTATCATAATCATATGTAGATGAAGAGATAATTTTTGTTTGTTTTTGTTTAAGTATAGTTTATTTGATGTCAACAGCATATGCTATCAAATTCAAAGCAAAAACAACAAAATTAAACCACATCAAATATTGTCATAAAGCATAAAAAGATATAAAAATTATCAAAATGTTAAATCTACATGAATAAGAGAGTTTCATTACCTCTAAATTGAAAGGATTTAACTTCTCATATTTGTTATCATTTCAACAAATGTGGACTACAACATGAAACAAAAATAATTGAAAAATACAAACTAAGAAAGAAGAGAGCTAATTAAAATGAAATAAAAACTAATCTACTTGCATAAATAAAAAGATTTACACTACTAACATAAGAAGAAATAAACAAGAAAAGAAAAGAGAATGTATTAAGATTACATTAAAAAATACATGAAAGAAGGATAAGAAGCCATTAAAAAGAAAAGAGAGCTTTTGTTCATTTTGGAGCCTAAAACTATACTAACTAAAAAGGAGGCTAAGGAGTTATTTACATGAACATATGAGGTATTTATACAACCTAAAACCACAATGCATATTTTTGGAGACTACCAAAATTGTCCTTGAGGAAGTGTGACCTCCAAGTTGTCATTGACATGAGCATAAGCCACCATTACATGTATGTAACTTTAATTTCCATTATCATGTGCATTAACTCCTAACTGTACATCATGGTAAGTGGGTAGGTGAGGTCCTCCATATTGTATGAAATGATTTATTTACATCTTCATTTGTTTACTAACTCTTGGGCATGCATATCTTCGTGAAGCCTCCTCTATTTGAATCCAAATTCCTATAAGATAACATAAAAATGTCAATGTCAATTCTCTCAAATTAATATACGTACAAAAATGATCATTTTGCCCCTATATAAAGATGAATAGATGATGAATTGAAAATAATTTGAATTTTGGTTTAGATGTGTTAAAATACCCTATATGCTAATTTATTTAATAAAATTCGATTCAATATAGAAACAAAAATATGCACATTTAAGTGCACATCAAATTTATATAAAATAGGATCAGTAATCTAGTTAGAAATAATATATAAGAAAAGCAATCGGAATTGGATATGAAGAATGGATAAATTCCATACATATGTAGTAATTGTGTATATACTTTAGATAAACGCTTATATTGATGCAGTAGTTGCTCTTATCTTTTAGAAGTCCCCTAATATGTTATTAAAATCATAGTCAACGATGGAAGCAAAGGTAGCATAAGTAATATGAAAATAATAAGATGGAAGTTACCTTGTCTACTTTACTTTTCATTATTTAATGTTATAAAAGATGTTTTTTTAAAAAGTTTGTTAACATGATTGAGTTTTGAATGTTTTGGGTAAAAAATACTACATTTAAAAAGAAGTAAATCTCTTTTGTAGAAAGTCTTTAAAAGGGTCAAGTTGGTTTAAAAAGAGAGATTTTTCATAGCTCCTTTTTGAAGACCAAGCAATTTTTGATTTTGATTAAAAGGTTTCTAAGTTTATATTTCTAAAAATAAAGTTTTGGATTAGAAACTTCATGATCATGAATTTTTAGTTTTAAAAAGAATGGTGAAATGCAAATCAGATTTGATATGGAGTAGATATGGACGATTGCCTAGACAAGATGAGGTAAAGGTTTAGGCTATGAATAAAATAACCCTGGATGTTCATAAGGTAGCGACACCGGTTGAATATAAGGAATATTTGCATGAATCTAGGAAGGTTGATTGGAAATATGCGAAAGCCATAAGAAGAACCCTCAAAGGAATAGGGAATGGTATCGAAGTACAATTTTACGAGTTCTAGCATATACTTGCATGAAAGATCAAGGATATAAAGGAATTAAACACCAAAGTTTGAGAATATTGTCAACAGATTATGATTCAAAGAAGATAGTAGTATGATTGAGGAAATGTGTAACAAGGTAGCGACAAACATAAAGGGTATTGGTTAACTCAAGGTTGAAGAAGGGGAGATAGGTGGTAGCCAAGTTATTTCACCAAACCAGTTTTCTGATGAGTTGTTCTAAATGCACATAGTTCATATTTCTTATCCATTATAGTATAGGAATGCATAATTTATTCCATGGTCGGGTGTAATAATTGAAATAATGGATGGACCTCATTTGTTAGGAGGTAAGTTAAGATATATGGATTATAGTTGAATGATGTACTAGAAATATCTATCTTAATTTAGTAAGGAGTATTAGGGCCACAACATCATTAACACCAGTAGATGATGAATGACAGCTTCCAATAAAATTTCTTTTAGGTTTTTGAATTGTAATCACTAGTTGTCTCCCTTAGGTTATTGGAAAATCATACAATATGATATGAGATATGTTTCTAATTTATTATTTTTTTGATGGTTCGAATGAGCTTTTACCGATGTATAAATATATTGAAAAACAATTGTAACAACCCTAGTATATTTATTATTTTAATTTGTTTTATTTTGAAATTATTTTAAAATTATTTTATTTCAAACATTTCATTTTTAAATGTAGGTGTTGATTATTATGTGAATTATAATTTCAAACCGGTATAAATTGGATATTTTACTGAAAGATGAATTTCTGTTCAAACTGGTCAAACCTTGACTTTTAAATTTCAAATTGAAATATTTAAATTCTTAAATTTTACCTTTTATTATGAAAATAGATTTAATAACTTGAATACTGCTTTTCGTCTCATTGAAAATGGATTTAATTTGTGAAAGTTATGTATATTTCAATTTTGAGTATAATTTGTTTTATTTTGAAATTTTGTCTATTTTAAATTATATTAATCATATTTTCTATGTTATATTTTATTTTAATATGTGTTAATATATTATTTTATATACATTTTGTCTTTTAATATTTTTAAAGTGATAATAAAAAAATTTCAAAATTTACTGTATTTATTTCCTATTTTTAAAGGCTGTTTTCTATTTTTCTGCTATTTTCTTCATTTAAATTATATTTAATTAAAATTTATATATTTATTTTTTGAATGTATTTTTATTTTATGTTATTATTTATGTTTAAAAATATTTTACAAGCTCATATGAATTTTCTAAAAATTATTCTATTTAATTTCAAATTTTCTAGTCTAGTTCACTATTTTTAGCTATTTTTCTTAATTTAAATTTATATAATAATAAATATTATATAAATTTTTATATTTTGATAAATTTTCGAAATTTTATCTGGGATTATTATTATTTTCATAAATATAAAGTTATATAAATTAAATAAGGATATATGAAGAGTTTTTGACTTTTGAATTGCCTTTTGCCTTTTTGAATTCCACCTCTTCATTTTCCTCACAACTCTTCATTTCTTTTGACATAACTCCCTACATTTCAGCTGACTAATTCATTTTCAATTCATGTATCTTCCTTTCCTCCTTCTTGAGAAAAAAATTTCGGCCATCACATGCTTGGGAAGTTGGTAAAATTTTTTATTTCTTTTATCTCCTTTTCTACTTATATTGTTTATTCTAGTTTGATTTTTGCACATGCTTTCACCTCTTTTAGTATTGGCAATGCCTCCATTGCTGCCTAGCCACCTCCAGCACATGATGGCACACTACCAACACCTCCTCCTCACCAACCAACCATGCCGTGACCCCCCCTAGTGATGCCCATCCACAAACGTTTCAAAACAACCCGAATTCCTAGCCTAGCCGAGCACAACATCACTTCCATCACCTCACCACCCCTCTAGCTGCCACCTACCATGCCTCCACCACCTCCAGCACCTCAAGAACCCTCGGCCACACCACCACAGTGGACCCCACACCTCTGGCCGTGACACTTGGAGCCTTGGTCGAGCCCAAATCCATGACCAAATGCATGTATTCATGCTTATGTGTATTATTCCCTTCACCCACTTTAGCACCATCACAAATGACATCTAGGCCGACCCATACCCACCATAACCTAACCCAAACACCTGCCATTATTTTGTATTTCCCCTTACGACTGAGCCTAGTAAAGGTTAAAAGCAAGTGCAAGCATTTCTATTTGACTCTGTGCAGTCTATTCTAGTGTAGTTTTGATCGTAGTTGATTTGAAACTCATCGTTGTTATATTGTTTTGTTTGATGTGTATCCAAGGAATTTGACATTTGGCTCATCCATTCGAATCTGTGTCGTGCTTTTTTGTGCTTGTGTAGATCCCGTTTGTGAAATTTGTCATTGGGTCATCAGCTCAAACCAGTGAGTTATTCTCACCAGACAGTTTTATACTTATATGAATAGTAAATCGATCGCTTGTGAATATGTAAACTGCATCACCATATTTTATTTGCTATGTCACTATCATATGATGTTCACACATGATTAAACACCAGTTATATCATATTTACTGTTATATTATTGCCGTTTTGTTATTTTATCAGTTAATCACACTGCAAGTTCCCTTTAGATTAGAATCACTATGGGTTGAAATGATACATACCCGAACGGACTTTAGAATAGGAGAAAATCGTTATGGGCTGAAATGATAAGCCTGAATGATTTTCAATTATTTTCGCTTACTTGGGATTGCGGGTTTGAAATGATCAAACCCGGGTTTTCTTTGTAAATTATGGGTTGAAATGATATATTACCCGTATCACTTTACCTAGGCTAGAAAATGAAATACAGACCCGTTGTTAAAATATGATTTTCTTAAAATTTTAAAATATTTTAGGAATGTAAATATTATAATATTTTGATTTAAATTTGATTAAAAATGATTTTTGTAAAGCATTATTGACTCTCTGAAAATTTATAAGTGAAATAAATTAATGGTAAAGTTAGAAATTCTTAAATGTAAGTTTTTTTGGAAATTATAATTTTGTGATAAATGGAATTTAAATAAATATGAAAATATGATAAATTTATGATATTTTGAATTAAATGAATTTAAAATAATTTTATAATATATTAATGATTTTTGAATTAAGTTAAAATGTGAAATGAATGAATATTTAAGTTGAAATTTTGAAATATAACTAAAATTGGAAATTTGTGAATTTGGATTAAAAGTGTACTTTTAGTTAAGTAAATAAAAATGAAATTAAGTTATATTTGAAAATTTAAACTTAAGTGTTAAGTTAAATTTAATTTAATGAATTTAAAATTTAATGTTGGAATTTAATAAGTGAATTACTATTAAATTGATTTTTGAATAGAGATTTAACTTTATAAAATCATGAATATAAGGGTATTTGAATGATTGTTTTAAAAGTGAAATTATATGATTTTATAAGTTAAAACGGTTTAAATAAAAATATAATTGTTTGTGAAATTATACTGAATATTTGAAGTTAATTTACTGCATTTCTAAAATGCTATTAATCCAAATGTAAAGGATAATACAACATTTGTAAATGCTGCAGTTGATAATAATGAACCAAATGGCTCAATTTAATTAAAGGCTATTATAGCATTTTTTGTGAATGTTCTAATGGTTGAATTTAACTAAGTTTATTTGAAACTAATGGAACCCTATTACAGCATTTTAAATGTTGTCTTTTGTTAAATTGAACTGTTATAAGTGTGACTTTTCTTAGCATTTTCTAAATGCTGCGAAAGTTGAATTTTCATTGTTTTAATAAATTTAAGTGGATGAATAAACTTTGAAAGATTAAATTTTTTGAAATTTAATAATTTAATTATTAAATATAATATCTTCATTTTAATGATTTAAATGAAGCAATTTTTTTCGAAATATAAACTATTTTGAAATGTGTTTTGAAATGGTATTTAAATATAATAAAAATGAATGTGGTATAGAAGATATGATATTTTGATATTTTGAAATGGATTTTGAATGATATTGAATTTTTAAATGATATTTGATTTCGAAGTATAAATACTATTTTGAAATTTTAACCACGGGATGTATTTAATTTATGGTTTAACTGATCTTTAAAGGATGGGCGATCCCAAGCATCCTTTAAGTTATGGTGCATTTCTACTACAGTTCACTTGAGTTGATTTACATTATATAAGTATATATTGTCCTGACTCGATTGTTTTGTGTTTTACTTTACGCTCGGTTCAGCCTGAGTATTCACAGCTTTGGATTCTCTTTCTGGAGCTGGTCTTTGCTGGAGTTTCTGCTTATCTACATTTATATCTACTTTCTGTTTCAGCTATTCTAGTTATCTCATGTATTAGTGAACTTCTATGTATTTGGGATTTCTATTTTGTTGTTTTCAGACTGTATTATGTTTTTGGTTTGAGACTCTGCCGTAGTAGCTTCATGAACTACTATGTATTTTATATTCCGCTGCGAGGTATTCTGTTTGTTCTGTGTTTGTGATTCTATGATTTATATTTCATTTGCTACAAATTTATTTACAATGCGGTATTTTGAGCAATTCAAGTCTGACATGTGCAACTGCGAATGGCTGAAAATACTGGGTCGTTACATTTAGTATCAGAGCTTTGGTTTTAGGCAAACCATAGCCTGTGGAGGAAAAACTCATTAGAGATAGGGTAGAAATACCCTAGAATGAGTGAAATCAATCTCAGAATCCTTTCTTGTGAGAGAACGTATTTTCGAAGTATAAAATAATTTCCAAATGATTTTTAAAGGATTTTCAAACATTATTTTTGTATAAAATTTTTCTTATTTTGAAACCAAGATTTTCAAAACTTCATCCCTTCAGTATCCATCTTGTTAGAAATCTCTTGGTTAGGATTCTTATCGATTAGGATTCCTTGAACTTTGGAACGCTCCCACTTGTTCTGAAATCCAGTCTTGTCTTCCCTATTCTATCCATTTTGATTTTGGAGCATTTCATAACTCCACTTTGGAATGACCTCTGTAAAGATCGGTGATTCCGCAAATCTTTGAATGATTTGTAAAGAGGTGAAAATCCTTTATAATTGGCATTGATTCACCGGAGATTCCTGTATCCTCGGTTTTCGATGCTACCTATCTCCTGCTCTACCCGGATTCTATTTCTGGCGAACGAATGTCGATTTGCCTTAGATTTTCGAATTGATTATATTACTAAAGTCACGGTTGACCGGTTAAGGTCGCCCGCGATTTATATAGGCTTATCATCTTCTATTTGGTAATAAAATTATCTTATCTTCGTTCGAGTTTATCTTCGAAACAGAATTCTATTTGATTAGAGTTCCTCTAAATTCGAATCTCCGTATTGCTTCAAATCTAACCTTGAATCATTCTTTGGAAATTTGTGTTTAATTGTATTTTGAATTTTTGCATACATCGAAATTATTATTTTGACAAGGATGCCTTTATTTTGTACATAAAAGTGAAATGTTTTCAATAAGGATTTTTACCTTTGGAAAATGAAAATTTGAAGCTTTGAAAGGATTTGAAATTTTGGAAATTTATAAGAAAATGTGATTTATATAAAAATGATTTATAAATGAAGGGTTTTGAATTTGAATTTCGAGGAATCGAACTCCGGTGTTTTGAAATGGGTTTTAAGATTTTGGAAAATATATAATAATAATATGATTTAAAGATATTTTTCCAAATAAGAAATGTTTCAAATGTATTCGAATGAATTCCAATGATGTCAAAGAGATTTCAAAGAAGTTTTAAGAAATAAAAGACCAGAACCCACTAATGTCGCTGAAAAATAATGTCGGTGATGAATACATGCATCATCGACATTGATTTTTGAGTTTCTGAGTGGGAAAGAGGCCACTCTAATAGCTTTGCTATGCGAGTGATTTTATGAAACCAAATTTTGATTTCCGATTTCGATGTGTGGTTTGATATTCGAAAGATATGTGTGTATATATATAATTGAAATGATTTAAAAAAAGCTGGTGTTCAATCCTCGAGATTTAGATTTGTTTTGGTATAACCTTACCTATTGGAATCGATTTACTAATTTGTTGGTGATTTCCAACTCTTGGATTGAAAATATGATTTCTTCGACTATTTTGATGGTTCGAGCACTTCCAAATCAAGGTTAACTTTTCAAAGCTAAGAAATTTTGAATGGTATAAGGTATTTGTTAAAGTATAAGTTTAGTTTGGTATGATTAATGTATAAAGTAATATGATTTATATAAGTTTGAAACTGTTGTGGAGTGAAATAAATAAGACTATTTTGAATTATACTGGTATGAAATATAGTTTTGAAAAGATATTTGAAGTAAAATGTTGGGTTTTTGTTAAATTTATAAGTTAAGAAAAACAGTGAATTTTGACTTAACAAATGTAAGTGAGTTTTAAATTGAATATTTGATTTAAAATTTTGTTGTGATAATCATATGTTAAAAATTATTTACATGTGAAATTTTGAAGTCTAGAAATATGATTTATAAGTTTAAAATTTGCTAAAATTGAAGTTGTATTGTTTTTTAAAAGTTATAATAAAATCTGGAATTTTATTAATAGCATTTCTAAAATGCTATAGTTTTATGACAACACTTTAAAATGCTGTTGTTTTTGAATTTAACTTTGTTTGAATTAACTAAATATCTGTTATGGCATATTATAAATGTCGCTATTCTTGAACTAAACTATTTTGGAAAATATAAGTTACGATAGCACTTTTAAATGCTGTCATTGTTATAATTTGACAATGTTTCGTAATGTTATAGATTTTAACACTGTTGAGTTATGTTTAAAAAGGGTTAAATGATTTAATTTTGGAATTGATCATTTGTGAAATTTAAGGAGTTTAGAATATAATTTAATATTTAAATTTGAATTTTAAGGAATTTAAATTTAATTTGAATTTAAATACGGTTTACTTGGTTATGTGTTAAATGGAATGAAATGTAATGAGATAAATGAATTTTTGAATGGAATTTTGAAATGTATTTTGTAATGATATTTGAAATAATAATTGAACGACATATTTGATTTTTTTTAAATGATATTTAAATTTAAATATTTGAAATTGAATTCAAATAATGATTTGATAATGAGGCTTTGAATGATATAATCTTTATTTGATAAAGAATGTGAATCAGGAATGATAACTGATTTTGATAAATGAAATTTAAAGTTTATATTTGTTGAAAGGATATTTGGTTTACTTGTAATTTGAGTTTAATTAAAAATGATGGATTTATGAAATGAATATGTCAAAACTAAGTAACAATGAAGTAAAATTTGAGATATATGAAATTATAAAATTTAGTTTTGGAATACGGTACATTTAAGCTTTGAAATATATTAAAGATTGAATAGTTTATTTTGCGGATCAAATATTTATTTGAAATTTGATAATATTTGAAATGGTTTTGTTGGAAAACTAAATTGAATTGAAACCGATGGTTTGAATTGAATTAAAGCTGGAACTTGTAGCTTGGGTTTAAATTGAATAAATTTGTGAAATGTAAAGAATTAAAGGGATGTTTTATGATTTCAAATGTATGATTTAGAAAAGTTATGATTTTCAAAGTGTAATGATTTCAAGTATTTTGGTTTCGAAAGATTTATAACTTTGAAAGTATTATGATTTTTGAAAGTGAATATAGGTTTGAAATGGAAATGAATTTGTTTGACCTAAATTTTTGTTGATTTGGAAATTTGGATTATTTTCTAAATCTATTGTTTTAAGAAACTTTGAAACTGAGTATATGTAATTCAGAAGAAATGATTTGGCGAAATCATATATGATTTTGAAACTGAAATGTTATTGAAACAAATTAAAATTGTGAACCTGGTTTTACTAAATACTTGATTTGGGAGTTATCGAACTTATATAAAATGGATTTGTATAAGTATGAAGTTGATTTGAAAATGTTGAATTGAAAAGGTACTCAATTTGTAAATTAAAATCTTATATAATCGAAGTTTATATAAGTATGATTTGATATACTATTGATTTTGGAAAGTATTCGATTTGAAAATGAAATCTTATATATAATGGAATTTATATAAGTGCGATATTTGAAGCTATGATTTTGAAGGGCTACTATATATGGTATATTATATTTTGATGTAAGAGGCATGGGAAGTACCCTCTGAAAGAAGTATAGTGATATGCTTCGACGCAGATGGACTTGGGGAATCCAGGAATGGATTCGACCGATAAACCCTAATGGACTTGGGGGAATTCAGAAATGGATTCGAACTGATATGGTTGTCCGGACTTAAACTCATGAGTTCCTCGATTTTTTTCCAAGGTAGATGGTTCTTTAGTTTACCCAATGGAGGCGCTTTCGATCCTGCGATCTGTTGTTTTTGGATATTCCGGGAAGGAAGTGCATCCATTGCGTAAATCATTGAATCAGCAGCATACCACTGCAGCAGGGGTCGATGGTCCCTTGTTTACGAACTGACTATGATATTTTTATGGAATCCGGAAGGTAGAAGAATCTTTTGGAAAGTGTTGTGTCCATTTCGTAAATACCGGATCAGCATTGGGCCACTGTTATCGTATTATCATCAATTGACATTGGATTTTGAGCGGAACTTCTCATACCTATTTTTTTTAGTATTTTCACTGGGTGTTGAAACAGGTCTACTAAGTACTTGGAGAATTCTAGCTTTGCGCCTGATCAACGCATAGCCAGAGTCTGCAGGAACGAAAGTAAACTTGTTAAGACATCGAGTTATAAAAGTATTTTGGTAAAGTATTGTATAAAGGATATTCTAATCATGATTTAAAATGTCTTAAATATTGTTTACTTCGAACTATCAAATTTGAATCAAATAACTAATTATCATATTAAATGTTTAACATGTCAAATATAAAAAAAATTAAAATAATGGTTCATCCATGTCTTTCAACGTGCTTTCCCTCCTATCTACTTTTTCCCTACCTTCTTTCAGGATGTCTTCCAACATATTGTTCTTTCTTGTTGTTTCTCCGCTTCCTTCCTTTTCGAGGACGAAAAGATTTGAGTGGGAGAGAGTGTAACAACCCTAGATTTTTCATATATCTTAATATTTGACTTTGTTTTATTTTGAAATTATTTTAAAATTATTTTATTTCAAACATTTCATTTTTAAATGTAGGTGTTGATTATTATGTGAATTATAATTTCAAACCGGTATAAATTGGATATTTTACTAAAAGATGAATTTCTGTTCAAACTGGTCAAACCTTGACTTTTAAATTAAGAATTTAAATATTTAAATTCTTAAATTTTATCTTTTATTATGAAAATAGATTTAATAACTTGAATATTGCTTTTCGTGTCGTAGAAAATGGATTTAATTTGTGAAAGTTATGTACATTTCAATTTTGAGTATAATTTGTTTTATTTTGAAATTTTGTCTATTTTAAATTATATAAATCATATTTTCTATGTTATATTTTATTTTAATATTTGTTATTATGTTATTTTATGTATATTTTGTCTTTTAATATTTTTAAAGTGATAATAAAAATTTTCCAAAATTTACTGTATTTATTTCCTATTTTTAAAGGCTGTTTTCTATTTTTCTGCTATTTTCTTCATTTAAATTATATTTAATTAAAATTTATATATTAATTTTGTGGATGTATTTTTATTTTATGTTATTATTTATGTTTAAAAATATTTACAAGCTCATATGAATTTTCTAAAAATTATTCTATTTAATTTCAAATTTTCTAGTCTAGTTCACTATTTTTAGCTATTTTTCTTAATTTAACTTTATATAATAATAAATATTATATAAATTTTTATATTTTGATAAATTTTCGAAATTTTATCTGGGATTATTATTATTTTCAGAAATATAAAGTTATATAAATTAAATAAGGATATATGAAGAGTTTTTGACTTTTGAATTGCCTTTTGCCGTTTTGAATTCCGCCTCTTCATTTTCCTCACAACTCTTCATTTCTTTTGGCATAACTACCCACATTTTAGCTGACTAATTCATTTTCATTTCACGTATCTTCCTTTCCTCCTTCCTGAGAAAAAAATTTCGGCCATCACATGCTTGGGAAGTTGGTAATTTTTTTTATTTTTTTATCTCTTTTTCTACTTATATTGTTTATTCTAGTTTGATTTTTGCACATGCTTTCACCTCTTTTAGGATCGGCCATGCCTCCATTGCTGCCTAGCCGCCTCCAGCACCTGATGTCACACTACCAACACCTCCTCCTCACCAACCAACCATGCCGTGACCCCCCTTGGTGATGCCCATCCACAAACTTTTCAAAACAACCCGAATTCCTAGCCTAGCCGAGCACAACATCACTTCCATCACCTCACCACCCCTCTAGCCGCCACCTACCACGCCTCCACCACCTCCAGCACCCTCGGCCACACCACCACAGTGGACCCCACACCTCTGGCCGTGACACTTGGAGCCTTGGCCGAGCCCAAATCCATGACCAAATGCATGTATTCATGCTTATGTGTATTATTCCCTTCACCTGCTTTGGCACCATCACAAATGACATCTAGGCCGACCCATACCCACCATAACCTTACCCAAACACCTGCCATTATTTTGTATTCCCCCTTATGGCTGAGCCTAGTAAAGGTTAAAAGCAAGTGCAAGCATTTCTATTTGATTCTGTACAGTCTATTCTAGTGTAGTTTTGATCGTAGTTGATTTGAAACTCATCGTTGTTATATTGTTTTGTCTGATGTGTATCCAAGGAATTTGACATTTGGCTCCTCCATTCGAATCTGTGTCGTGCTTTTGTGCTTGTGTAGATCTCGTTTGTGAAATTTTTCATTGGGTCATCAGCTCAAACCAGTGAGTTATTCTCACCAGACAGTTTTATACTTATATGAATAGTAAATCGATCGCTTGTGAATATGTAAACTGCAGCACCATATTTTATTTGCTATGTCACTATCATATGATGTTCACACATGATTAAACACCAGTTATATCATATGTTACTGTTATATTATTGCTGTTTTGTTATTTTATCAGTTAATCACACTGCAAGTTCCCTTTAGATTAGAATCACTATGGGTTGAAATGATACATACCCGAACGGAATTTAGAATAGGAGAAAATCGTTATGGGCTGAAATGATAGGCCTGAATGATTTTCAATTATTTTCGCTTACTTGGGATTGCGGGTTTGAAATGATCAAACCCGGGTTTTCTTTGTAAATTATGGGTTGAAATGATATATTACCCGTATCACTTTACCTAGGCTAGAAAAAGAAATACAGATCCATTGTTAAAATATGTTTTTCTTAAAATTTTAAAATATTTTAGGAATGTAAATATTATAATATTTTGATTTAAATTTGATTAAAAATGATTTTTGTAAAGCATTATTGACTCTCTGAAAATTTATAAGTGAAATAAATCTATGGTAAAGTTAGAAAATCTGAAATGTAAGTTTTTTTGGAAATTATAATTTTGTGATAAATGGAATTTAAATTAAATATGAAAATATGATAAATTTATGATATTTTGAATTAAATGAATTTAAAATAATTTTATAATATATTAATGATTTTTGAATTAAGTTAAAATGTGAAATGAATGAATATTTAAGTTGAAATTTTGAAATATAACTAAAATTGAAAATTTGTGAATTTGGCTTAAAAGTGAATTTTTAGTTAAGTAAATAAAAATGAAATTAAGTTATATTGGAAAATTTAAACTTAAGCGTTAAGTTAAATTTAATTTAATGAATTTAAAATTTAATGTTGGAATTTAATAAGTGAATTACTATTAAATTTTGATTTTTGAATAGAGATTTAACTTTATAAAATCATGAATATTTGGGTATTTGATTGATTTTTTTAAAAGTGAAATTATATGATTTTATAAGTTAAAACGGTTTAAACAAAAATATAATTGTTTGTGAAATTATACTGAATATTTGAAGTTAATGTACTGCATTTCTAAAATGCTATTAATTCTAATGTAAAGGATAATACATCATTTGTAAATGCTGTAGTTGATAATAATGAACCAAATGGCTCAATTTAATTAAAGGCTATTATAGCATTTTTTGTGAATATTATAATGGTTGAATTTAACTAAGTTTATTTGAAACTAATGGAACCCTATTACAGCATTTTAAATGTTGTCTTTTGTTAAATTGAACTGTTTTACGTGTGACTTTCCTTAGCATTTTCTAAATGCTGCGAAAGTTGAATTTTCATTGTTTTAATAAATTTAAGTGGATGAATGAACTTTGAAAGATTAAAATTTTGGAATTTTAATAATTTAATTTTTAAATATAATATCTTCATTTTAGTGATTTAAATGAAGCAATTTGTTTCTAAATATAAACTATTTTGAAATGTGTTTTGAAATGGTATTTAAATTAAATAAAAATGAATGTGGTTTGGAAGGTATGATATTTTGAAATGGATTTTGAATGATATTGAATTTTTAAATGATATTTGATTTCGAAGTATAAATACTATTTTGAAATTTTAAACATGGGATGTATTTAATTTATGGTTTAACTGATCTTTAAAGGATGGGCGATCCCAAGTGTCCTTTAAGTTATGGTGCATTTCTACTACAGTTCACTTGAGTTGATTTACATTATATAAGTATATATTGTTCTGACTCGAGTGTTTTGTGTTTTACTATACGCTCGGGTCAGCCTGAGTATTCACAGCTTTGGATTCTTTTTCTGGAGCCAGTCTTTGCTGGAGTTTATGCTTATCTACATTTATATCTACTTTCTGTTTCTGCTATTCCAGTTTATCTCATGTATTAGTGAACTTCTATGTATTTGGGATTTCTATTTTGTTGTTTTCAGACTGTATTATGTTTTTTGTTTGAGACTCTGCTGTAGTAGCTTCATGAACTACTGTGTATTTTATATTCCGCTGCGAGGTATTCTGTTTGTTCTATGTCTGTGATTCTGTGATTTATATTTCATTTGCTCCAAATTTATTTACAATGCGGTATTTTGAGCAATTCAAGTCTGACATGTGCGGCTGCGAATGGCTAAAAATACCGGGTTGTTACAACAATGTAGTATGGAGATCTCATAAGGACACTTAATTAGTGATGAAATGTAGATAAGGCTGGAAGTTTATAAAAAAAATTAGGAAATTAGGGTAGCAACTAGAATATAAAAATTCTTTAATCACTTAAGTATTTTGGAAAAAAATTAATTTTAGCATGAGGCTTCCAAGGAAGGGTTGTTTCAAAATCACTGGTCGCTATCCCTATGCCCTAAAAGCTAAAATTTATAAATACGCCGGTAGGTTGTTTATATTTTTAAAATAAAAGAAAAGGTTCCCCAAATCTAAGATTACTGCATAAAACTAGGGTCTATTATATACATTAACTCATAGACCGAGTCTTGATGACATTAAGATGTGGCTTGATTTGTTTTAAACATGTAACGGAAAATGTTTTGAAAATTCTGATTTAAATGTCATGGAGAAGTGGGGTTCAAACTTTTCTGGAAAAGTTTGGCCAAGTACTTCTTACAAAAATGGTGTTTAAATGCTTTTGGGAATTTGATTTTTCAAACTATTTTGCAAGTTTGGTTGGAAAAGGAAAATGATTTTTTGTGAAAAATGAAAAAATTTCAAATTTCTAGGGCCAGATGCTAACATGAGCATGTCAATGTGTTAGTGGATATAAATTTCATTGTCAGACAAGGAAGACAGTATACTAAACATGGATAATAACAAGGGAAAAGACTGTTTTAGTTTTGAAATTTCATACTTTATTGATAGTGAATAAAAACTTACGTTTAGGATAATTATATTTTAACATCCAAATACAAATCTCCTTATGCGTATTGTAAAGTAGAAAGTTTTGGGAGCAAATGAGAAGGTTCCAAAGTAGATATAGGTATCTAAAAGAAGGGTGAAATTGTAAAAAATTCATCTAAATTTCTATTCCAGCATAGGAGAATAGATTCAAAAAAATTGGATTTTTCAAAAATTTTGGGTGTTAGAAATTGTGTTTAGTGTTAGATGGTAGTGATTGGATGCAAAATTAATTGAACCATACTCCTATCCACATAAGTATGGAAATTTCTGTGTGAAAAATGATTTTTCATTTTTGAAAACTTGCATACATATAGAATTTCCAGTATATCTAGCTTGTTTGCACCACATTCTCAATTTTTTTGAAAGAATGCATTCATATAGGAGGCACCGATTTAAAGCCATTCCGCATATATGTCTTATATGTTGTGATACACCATGCACATGTCCACCGTTGGCTACAAAATTGGTTGTACACTAATTTGTTGGATAGCTTAGATTGATTGCGCACAATGTTACGCGATTCAACCCTTGGTGAATTTCAGGGATGAAATTCTTGTAAGGAGAAAGAATGTAACATCCTGTAAAATTAATGATAGCTAATAAAGCTACAAAAAATAAATTTGAGCAAACGACTAAACCTGACCATGAAACTTGCACCATTGAGTCCATGGCAATTTTCTAAGCAAATTTCATAACTGGGGTTTCGCAATTATGACTCAAACGAACTAGTTATGAAATTTTCAAAATAAACATAATTAAAAAGGAAAATACAAAATTAATACTAATAAATGTGGGACCCTACAGTCGAACCCTTTACTTGGGTTGGTCGACTAGTAGTGATCGAACGTTTATAGGGAGCGGTCGACTAGTTGAGGGTGGCAGTTAAGGTTTGAACCTTGATCAAACAGCTCGGATTTAATTATTTAAATGTAATAGTTACGATTAATTTGAGCACCTACAAATATATGCCTAGTCCCTCACTTCTCTTTTTATATTTTTTGATATAAGCATATTCTTTCAGAATGCCATATTTCTTTTCAATATGTAAAAAGAAGGTTCAAAAGTAAATGAAAAGGTCAAGGATGTTGTGGATAGGGAAGAGAAGAAAAATGCCAGTTATGAAGCTGATAATGTGCAGGAGGTTAGTAATATTGTTAAAGCTGAAGAGAATCATTTGGAAGCTACGATTAAAGCTGAAGAGACTGAGAACAGTGTGAATGCTACTGATCCAAATATTGACGTTGTTTGTGTTGAAGTTTCTTAGAAATGCGATAACATAGCCAACACAAAGTCGGTTGGAATTAATATAAGTTGATCAAGAAGATGGCAGAGACTAACAATGTAATATATAATTTGTTTCTAAAATTTCAGATTGCGGATGATTTGTGATTTTTAGTTTTGTATTTCCGTCCATACAAAATACTAAAGATGCATGCATATTTTCAAAAACGATCGATTTAGAAAACGAAGTTTAAATACAAAATAGGAAACAACTTTTTTTTATATTTCATGTTTTGAGAAATAATGGAAGCACGAGAAACAGTTCATACTTCCATCGTTCCTCTATCCCCTTCGTCGTCCCCTTCATCTTTCTTTCATCCCCTTCATCTTCCTCCACTCTTCTCATATTTGAACATACATATTGAAAACCAAAAACATAAAATTCGTTTTTAAGTCAAACACTACCTTAGCATTTTAGAATTCCATTGGCACTGCTATGTTAGAGCATCTCCAATAGCTCAAATTTTGTGAAATATGACTGAAGTGTGCTCCAACAGAGTGCATATAATGTGATAGTGCAGATTTGGTGCAACATAGTGTGGGGATGGAGGATTGTGATGGGCGCTTGTTCAACAAGCACCTGCATGCACCTGCATCCCATGCACTTGTTTAACAAGCACCTAATATGAGGTGCTTGTTGAAAGCGCTTAGGATACAGGCGCTTGTTGAACAAATGTCCACTAATTCCACTCTCCAACACCAATGGCTACTTTCCTTTTTCCCCCAATGGCTACTTTCCTTCTTCATAAACACCTCCTCTTCTTCTTCTCCTTCCACAACAACCATTTTATCCCAATTCCAATCTTCATTCTCCCACTAATCTTAATTCAAAATGTTTTCTGACTTCAACGTTGATGTTGCAAGGTGTAATTTTGAAGGATATGATTTACAAGACGTTTCGATTCCAATGGCAGAATGGTTACTAATGGAAGTTGAAATGCTGCGGAAGACTATGATTTTAGTTATATTTTGTGTGCACTTTCAACCGATCTTATTCAAGGTACCGACCAAAGTGGTGATTCTTTTTGGAGCAAAGTTACTAATTGCTTCAATCGTAATAACATCGATCGTAAAAGAACCATATCTTCTATCAAAGGCCGTCATGGATAACTTAATCGTCAAACTCAAACATTTGATTCTCTAATGTTCAAGTTAAAGAATACAAATCCTAGTAGATTTGGAAATTAAATGCATTTGGTAAGATTTATTAAATATTCAAACGTTCTTATTTATTAACGCTGTTTTCTAAATATTATACTGTATATTTTTTCAGAGAATGGCAGCAAAAAGGCTGTTTAAACAAATCTACAAAGCAGATAATAAACAAGCACCACATTCTTATTAGTTCATGCACATTTATGCCATGTTGGTTGAGCATTTTAATGGAAATCATCACTGCAAAAAACTGTAACAACCCAGTATTTCGCATCAATTGATAATCGACATTAAACGATTAATATTGTTGCTTATTGCAAATTGAAGTTTTGATTTTTAAAATTGATTTAAAATTCTTTTAAAAATTGTTAAAAAGAATTATGGGCTTTGAAAATTAAGTAGTGGTCCATATTTTTTTAATTGGGCCGTGATAATTTTCAATACAAATAACCGGCCCCCTTTATTGTTTTCGTTCAAAACCTAAAACCATCGAATGAAAAATTAGTGGCGGCCCCCCTTTTTCATTTCTCGTTCGTCCCTCTTCTCCGTTCGTCTCCAAAACTAGGGGCTTCTTCGATGGATCCCTTCTGGAACTCGAAGCGCCAACTTCAATGGCCCCTTCATCTTGCCCGTGGCTGCGTCGATCGATGATCTCGTGCTCGCCTTCTCCTAAATTCGTCGACAAGGTGAGTGGCCTTCCACTCACATCTAATTCAAGTCGTCTTTATTCCTTTGTTGCTTTGATTTCTTGACTCTTGTTGTTTTGAATTCGTGACTATCATAGCTTTAACTGTTTTGGAATTTGGGCTGTTCGACTTTTGCCGTGTTCGATTTTCATGTTGACGTGATTTTAAACTGTCGTTTTTCTTGGCAAATTCAAATTCGATGTTGCAGATTTCTTGTTTGCTGGTTATCACGGCAATGCTTTATCTCGTGACCACCACGGCTCTACTTCCATATGACTTCGGTTACGTGGTTGTGTGAGTGCTATCCACTCACATCTGATTCAAATGCTATGTTTAGTTAGTTCGATTTGTTTTGTTGATTGATGATTTCTCTAGGCTTGTTAATGTCGTACAATTGGGTACTTAACCTCGACCATGTGTTCATCTGAGTGTTGCATATCATAGCCTTGGTTCCTGTTATCATGTCACTGGTCTTGATACTTGTACTACCTAGTCTGGTTCTCGGCCTATAGTGTTCATGTAGTCTAGTGCTTATGTTGTTCGACTTTGTCGTTGTTGATGATTTCATTTAACTTTAGTCATCTGACTATGTGTGTGTCATTCTTCTGACTTGTTCAATTGCTCACGGTTTTAACTCGATTTAATATTGTCACTTGTGGCTGCTATTTATTTGCAGTCATGTTCAAATTTACCATTTGTATCTGTTCTCAAACCTTTGTTGCCTCTGTGTTGCATTGAGCTATGTTTTACTATCTTGCTTGCTGAGGCAGTTCTGTCCACTGTTTCATTTTGTTGTACACTACTGATCTTCATCTGCATTTCTCTGGTCTCTGCATTTTTCCAGTTACATCACTGATCCTTGTGTCTTACCATACATGTGTATACCCACACATGTTTTTGGGTGTGCATATATTACTTGTAGTTGTAGCATGATAATCTTGTCTGCACTACTTGACTTTTGTCCGGGTTCACTACTGTCTTTGTAGTTGGTCTGACCTATCTGTGGTTACCACTATCTTCACTTGAGTTGCATTTAGCTCGGTGGTTGTTTTACTGGTGCATTGACCCAGTTGAGTCTACACATGCTTGTGCATTTGTAGTTTATATGTTTTGTACTTGATGAAGTTAATTTTCATTTTGTTTGTGGTTTGGTGCCTTCTTGAATTTATGCTGTGATGTTGACTTTGCATAAGCTCAAGCTCTGTAGCCTTGCTTTGTTCAAGTCATACTTGTAGCCTTTGTGCCTTGTTGTTCCACTGTTGCACTTCAATTGCTTCTGCTAGTTCATGTATACGTACGTGTCATTGCCTTTGTGCACTGATGCTTACTGTCTTGTTGAATTTGAGGATTTTTGAGTTGTTTTGAGTTTGTTGTTGCTTTATATCTAGACTTTCTCTGGTCCATTTTGAACTTGAACACTTGCAGTTGTGTTGAGTCGTGATATCTGCGACTTGACCTTTGCATTTTATTGGTTTTCGAATTTACTTGAGTTAAATCCAGCTAATAGTTCAGGTTTGACCTTGTGCCCGGTTGTGTACATCATTACTGTAGTGGCAAGGCAGTGCACGCAAGCGTGAACTGCAGCTACACGGTATTCATTGGGTACATCGTCACTGTAGTGACAAGGCAGTGCACGCAAGCGTGAACTGCAGCCACACGGTATGGCTTTTATGATATTCTATCTTGTTTTGATTATTTGATCTTTTGCATATTCCATATGTTGTAGTGGCGAGGCAGTGCACACGTGCGTGTACTGCAGCCCTACCCGAATTAATATTTTAATTGATATTTCAATGGTTTAAACTGTTTTGTTTATTCAATTCAATATTCTGAATTGTATTCTAATTTGGTTTAATTTGCTGATTTGTTGTTTAACACTGTTACGTGTTATATTTATCGTTATCAGATTTCTTTACTTAAGGATCGGATAGACGAGATTTATTGTGACTGTCGTCTATTCATTATTTAATTATTATTGCTTCTGTGCACTAATAAGTGAGTTTGAATTAGACTGACCCGTGTATTATTTTCTTTTGAATGTAATACTCAGGTCTGACCGAGTATTTACAGGTTGTATATTTTTAGCTTTGGGTTGCTGCTAGAGCTATGAAGTCTTTTCATATCTTTTGGAGTAGTCGTCGTCATGTTTAGTAGCCAGTATATTTGTATAGGATGTTGTACATTCATGTATATTATTCACGATAATGTACTTGTATATGTAACTTCCAGAGTCGACAGTTGTAGTTGTATCATCTGTATTGTATTACATGTATATCAACTGACATCAGTTATATATATATATGAGACTTTCTATTATATCTGTGTTCCGCATTTACATTATCTGTGTTATTATTATATATATTGTCCTAAACTATTATGAACCATCGTAGTTCGTTTTATACTAGAATTGGGTATGTCGATGGGAGTAAATAAATATGAGATGAAAGATAAAAATATATACCACTCCTATCGAGGTAACTAATACTAGTGTAAGGGCTAACTACGGATGGCCGCTCCTATCCAGCCTTATTCTTCGTGATAACAGACAGTATTTCTTTTAATACTCTTTGTTATTGTGAGCATAGAGGTGGGGCGTCACAGTTGGTATCAGAGCTTGGGGTTTATGGACATAATATAAAACATAACTTAGATGGAACATGTGTTACAACTATATGTCGATGTTTTATTATGTTTTGAGTCAAAACTAAAGTTTTGAAATTAGGATGGAATTTTTAAATATCTTTATTTAAAAATAAAAAGTGAAACTGTGTTTTGATGATTGATTGAGTGTGTTCTGTTTATCAGAGTGAGCAGCGGAAACAGTGACTGTCTTTGCTGAGTACGGCTGATAACCTTTTTGATTTAAAAATCAAATTATGAAATTGAAATAAATTTCATTTGTTGCTTACATAGCTGTGTTTAATTTTTTTTCTTTGGAAATTTCGAATCCAATTTGAGAATTCGAAGCAATTGCAGTTATGTGAATTTGTTGAGATTTCTGCTGTTTTGAGTTATCTTCATTAAAGATATATTTGAATGATTTCTTTGTTCATTTTGCGGTATACGTGCAAATTTATGTTGCACGTTACTACACTAATTTTACGTTGAACCGATGCTTGGTTATGAAACGTATATTGTTGCTGTTATTCTTATAACGGGATTTTTACACCAATGCTATATTTTGAAGCAAGGTGTTTTGTTGACATTTTTAATGAATGAAAATTCACTGATATTATATTTTGATGCAAATTATTTAGATGAGATTTTGACGTTTAAAAATTACTGTCGCTTTGACTTCAGTATCCGTCATATTTTAAAGTGGATTTTCAAGCGGTTATCCCGCAATGCTGATTTTGAGATCCGTTTCTATGGTGTTTTGAGAAGTACAATTTTCTTATTGAAATTGTCACTAATGTTGCTGTTTTATCACGGATTTGCAAATCATTTTAAAAATAAAATTGTTTTTCAAAATTTTATAGTTTATGCTTTCAAAAGAATGTGGAAGCGATTTAAACGATTCAGCAAAATCGAGGACTATGAACCCTTTCATTTACTGATTCGCTTAATTCCGGACTTATTCGTTTGAGAATGTAGATTATTACTTTTATGAAATAAATGAATTTTTTTTCAGAAGTTTGCATTTTGCGTTTTCAAAAGAATGAGAAAGAGATTTAAACGTTTCAGCAAAATCGAGGACTATGACCCCTTTCTTTTACTGATACGCTTAATTCCGGACTTATCCGTTTGAGAATGTGAAATGTTATTTTTGGGAACACACAATTTTGCACTTTCAAGAAAACGATGAAGAGATTTAAACAATTTAGTAAAACACGTGGTTATGGGACATGTGCGTTTGCTATTTTGGTTAATTTCGGATTCGTTAATTGAAACATTTGTTGTTTGATGATTTTGATGATTTTACACGTTCAAGGAAACGATGAAGAGAATCAAACGATTTAGTAAAACACATGGTATGGGACATGTGCGTTTGCTATTTCGGTTAATTCCGGACTCGTTAATTGAATATATGATGATTTTCATGTGCTTTCGAGCCACTATGTTGGACCTTCGGGTCATATGTCGGACCTTCGGGTCAATACCAGTACCGGACCTTCAGGTCATTTGTTGGACCTTCGGGTCATTTGTTGGACGCCAAAAATTATGTTGGGTACTTGGTAGGCTTCGGCCATATGTTGATGCACGTGCGGCGTAGCTAAAACTCGCCATTTGTTGGGATCGATCCACCTTTTATGTTGATTTTCTAGATCATCTTAATTGATTTCTAGATATTTGTTGTTTCCAATTACCTACAGGTAATTGGATATTTGTTGATATGAGTTCTAATTATCGTTTTAGATAATTAGATATTTGTTGATTTGATTATCGCTTGTGATAACTAAATATTTGTTGATATGAGTTCTAATTATCGTTTTTGATAATTAGATATTTGTTGATTTGATTATCGCTTGTGATAATTAAATATTTGTTGATATGAGTTCTAATTATCGTTTTTGATAATTAGATATTTGTTGATTTGATTATCGCTTGTGATAATTAAATATTTGTTGATATGAGTTCTAATTATCGTTTTTGATAATTAGATATTTGTTGATTCGATTATCGCTTGTGATAATTAAAAATTTGTTGATATGAGTTCTAATTATCGTTTTTGATAATTAGATATTTGTTGATTTGATTATCATTTTTGATAATCGAATATTTGTTGATTTGAGATTTGATTATCGTTTTTGATAATCGAATATTTGTTGATTTGAGATTTGATTATTGTTTTTGATAATCGAATATTTGTTGATTTGAGATTTGATTATCGTTTTTGATAATCGAATATTTGTTGATTTGAGATTTGATTATAGTTTTTGATAATCGAATATTTGTTGATTTGAGATTTGATTGTCGTTTTTGATAATTAAATAATTGTTGATTTGTAATTTCTGATTATCGTTTTTGATAATTGCAAATTTTTGCTGATTATAGGATTTCTAGTTTCTAATTGATTCTAGACTATGTTGATTATATTGAATTGCTGGTTTCTATCTATCTCTGTTGATAGTTAGAGTTTGCTGATTATGGAGTACGTGTTTTCTGATTTTCTGGTTGATAACTAGATGTTTGCGGTTTTGCGATTTGCGATTTGGGGTTTTCTAATTATCTTTGTTGATAATTAAATTTTGCTGTTTTCTAATTATCGTATTGATAATTAGATATTGCTGTTTTGTGAATTCTGTATTTCTGAATATCTAATTGGTAATTGAATATCGCTGATGATTGCATTTATTCAGTTTTGTTGTTTTCTGACTATCTATTTGATAATTAATTTTTGTAGAGAATTTGTGAATTTCTTTTATGGAATTGAAAGATTTCTCTGGTGTTTATATTGAACCACACCGGTGTACCGGCTCAATCTTCTGCTATTCATGACGTTTTCTACGTCTTCCAATTACGGAAATGCCTTAGGGATTTCCGATCCTTATTCTTTAGCGACCTTCTATTCACATCATTGCTTCGGAGGTTCAGCACCCTCGAAATAAAGATGTTTTTCTCGTGAAAGCTCAGTGGTTCTCAAATCCTATGGATTTCACTTTGGAATCCAGAGAATTCATCGAGCAAACACGTTCAAGCTTACTCTTCCATGCTCTTATGGTTGTTACCTTTTGTCCATTTATTCCTTATGATTGCGAGGATGCAATTTCTTTAAGGAGGGGAGTCTGTAACAACCCGGTATTTCGCATCAATTGATAATCGACATTAAACGATTAATATTGTTGCTTATTGCTAATTGAAGTTTTGATTTTTAAAATTGAGTTAAAATTCTTTTAAAAATTGTTAAAAAGAATTGTGGGCTTTGAAAATTAAATAGTGGTCCATGTTTTTTTTAATTGGGCCGTGATAATTTTCAATACAAATAACCGGCTCCCTTTATTGTTTTCGTTCAAAACCTAAAACCATCGAATGAAAAATTAATGGCGGCCCCCCGTTTTCATTTCTAGTTCGTCCCTCTTCTACGTTCGTCTCCAAAACAAGGGGCTTCTTCGATCGATCACTTCTGGAACTCGAAGCGCCAACTTCAACGGCCCCTTCATCTTGCTCGTGGCTGCGTCGATTGATAATCTCGTGCTCGCCTTCTCCTAAATTCGTCGACAAGGTGAGTGGCCTTCCACTCACATCTAATTCAAGTCGTCTTTATTCCTTTGTTGCTTTGATTTCTTGACTCTTGTTGTTTTGAATTCGTGACTATCATAGCTTTAACTGTTTTGGAATTTGGGTTGTTCGACTTTTGCCGTGTTCGATTTTCATGTTGACATGATTTTAAACTATCGTTTTTCTTGGCAAATTCAAATTCGATGTTGCAGATTTCTTGTTTGCTGGTTATCACGGCAATGCTTTATCTCGTGGCCACTACAGCTCTACTTCCATATGACTTCGGTCACGTGGTTGTGTGAGTGCTATCCACTCACATCTGATTCAAATGCTATGTTTAGTTAGTTCGATTTGTTTTGTTGATTGATGATTTCTCTAGGGTTGTTAATGTCGTACAATTGGGTACTTAACCTCCGCCATGTGTTCATCTGAGTGTTGCATATCATAGCCTTAGTTCCTGTTATCATGTCACTGGTCTTGATACTTGTACTACCTGGTCTGGTTCTCGGCCTATAGTGTTCATGTAGTCTAGTGCTTATGTTGTTCGACTTTGTCATTGTTGATGATTTCATTTAACTTTAGTCATCTGACTATGTGTGTGTCATTCTTCTGACTTGTTCAATTGCTCACGGTTTTAACTCGATTTAATATTGTCACTTGTGGCTGCTGTTTATTTGCAGTCATGTTCAAATTTACCATTTGTATCTATCTCAAACCTTTGTTGCCTCTGTGTTGCATTGAGCTATGTTTTACTGTCTTGCTTGCTGAGGCAGTTCTGTCCACAGTTTCATTTTGTTGTACACCACTGATCTTCATATGCATTTCTCTGGTCTCTGCATTTTTCCAGTTACATCACTAATCTTTGTGTCTTACTATACATGTGTATACCCACACATGTTTCTGGGTGTGCATATATTACTTGTAGTTGTAGCATGATAATCTTGTCTGCACTACTTGACTTTTGTCCGGGTTCACTACTGTCTTTGTAGTTCGTCTGACCTGTCTGTGGTTACCACTATCTTCACTTGAGTTGCATTTAGCTCGGTGGTTGTTTTACTGGTGCATTGACCCAGTTGAGTCTACACATGCTTGTGCATTTGTAGTTTATATGTTTTGTACTTGATGGAGTTAATTTGAATTTTGTTTGTGGTTTGGTGCCTTCTTGAATTTATGCTGTGATGTTGACTTTGCATAAGCTCACGCTCTGTAGCCTTGCTTTGTTCAAGTCATACTTGTAGCCTTTGTGCCTTGTTGTTCCACTGTTGCACTTCAATTGCTTCTGCTGGTTCATGTATACGTACGTGTCATTGCCTTTGTGCACTGATGCTTACTGTCTTGTTGAATTTGAGGATTTTTGAGTTGTTTTGAGTTTGCTGTTGCTTTATATCTAGACTTTCTCTGGTCCATTTTGAACTTGAATACTTGCAGTTGTGTTGAAGTCATGATATCTGCGACTTGACCTTTGCATTTTATTGGTTTTCGAATTTACTTGAGTTAAATCCAGCTAATAGTTCGGGTTTGACCTTGTGCCCGGTTGTGTACATCATTACTGTAGTGGCAAGGCAGTGCATGCAAGCGTGAACTGCAGCCACACGGTATTCATTGGGTACATCGTCATTGTAGTGGCAAGGCAGTGCACACAAGCGTGAACTGCAGCCACACTGTATGTCTTTTATGATATTCTATCTTGTTTTGATTATTTGATCTTTTGCATATTCCATATGCTGTAGTGGCGAGGCAGTGCATGCGTGCGTGTACTGCAGCCCTACCCAAATTAATATTTTAATTGATATTTCAATGGTTTGAACTGTTTTGTTTATTCAATTCAATATTCTGAATTGTATTCTTATTTGGTTTAATTTGCTGATTTGTTGTTTAACACTGTTACGTGTTATATTTATCGTTATCCGATTTCTTTATTTAAGGATCGGATAGACGAGATTTATTGTGACTATCGTCTATTCATTATTTAATTATTATTGCTTCTGTGTACTAATAACTGAGTTTGAATTAGACTGACCCATGTATTATTTTCTTTTGAATGTAATACTCGGGTCAGACCGAGTATTTACAGGTTGTAGACTTTTAGCTTTGGGTTGCTGCTAGAGCTATGAAGTCTTTTCATATCTTTTGGAGTAGTCGTCGTCATGTTTAGTAGCCAGTATATTTGTATAGGATGTTGTACATTCATGTATATTATTCACGATAATGTACTTGTATATGTAACTTCCAGAGTCGATAGTTGTAGTTGTATCATCTGTATTGTATCACATGTATATCAACTGACATCAGTTATATATATATATGAGACTTTCTATTGTATCTGTGTTCCGCATTTACATTATCTGTGTTATTATTATATATATTATCCTAAACTATTATGAACCATCGTAGTTCGTTTTATACTAGAATTGTGTATGTTGATGGGAGTAAATAAATATGAGATGAAAGATAAAAATATATACCACTTCTATCGAGGTAACTAATACTAGTGTAAGGCCTAACTACAGATGGCCGCTCCTATCCAGCCTTATTCTTCGTGATAATAGACAGTATTTCTTTTAATACTCTTTGTTATTGCGAGCATAGAGGTGGGGCGTCACAAAAACTGTTGAAGATGTTTAATTGAATAGCAGTCGTGATAATGCTACTAGAGTTGGAGAAAGCCTACTCCTGTAAAATCGTGCAGAAGCTAAAGTTTTGGTTCAAAAGAGGACCTAACCCCTAACCCTGCTGAAAATCAACTTGTTAGGCCATAGGAAGCCAAAGCAGTAAAAAAGAAGTAGGATGCTGGAGCAGATCAGGTGGAAATTAAAAAACTTCTATTTGAATCTAAAGATAGGTACAACCGTGCAATGGAGACTCAAGCAATTCAACACCAAGAAAGATTGTCAAGAATGGATCAACTGTTAAGAATGGATCAACTTCTCCTTGGAAATCGTCAGAGAGATGAAGATGCACTTATGTTCATAGATACATCACACATGAAAAAAGAACAACGAGAGTATACGGAGCTTAAAAAAAGAGAAATCATGAGACGTAGATGTGAAGTGGGACAGTAACCGTTTCTCTCTTTGTAGAACCATTGTATCTTTGAATCTGTGTCGTTAATGCCCCACTATTACCCCACTATAACTCTACTGTATCTTATAGCAGATTTCTACCGCTACGATATTTCCATATAGCCCCAAATATAGCCTTTCCGCTTCAAACCCTGCTATTTCTGCTATATCTCGTTATTCCCGTTATATTCCACTATTTCCACTATATCTTTTTAAAAGAAATGAATTGAAAAATGACATTTATACATCATAAAAAATTATGAAATTAATTTATTTAATTCAAGTTTTAATATATTTTCAAAAACGAAAATACTTTAATATTCTACGAAATTCTATTATGTTATATAACAATTTTACGTTTATTTACAGTATATTCGCTTATATTTTCATTTAAAATTATTTATGTATTAACTATAATACAATTGAATGTTAATTTTTCATTTAATTACCTTTTAAATATTTGTAAAAACATTAAGTATGAGTTTTATGTGCTATTTCAAAGTAATCCGCTATATCCTGCTATATCCTCATTGTATTACGGCTATGAATTTTTGCACCTCCGCCGCATTGAATCTGCCGAGCGCTTTAACTGCACAGCTTTGAATTACTAGTTGATGCATTTGTATTATGAGTTTTTTTGAATTTCTAATATCATTGTATCTTTGCATTACTAGCAGTTGAATTGCGTTATGAACTTAAGCAAGTGATTGTATTACTAAAACACCAGTATTGCATAACATCGATAAAAGATTACAACAATCCATACGTCGCTTAAACATAAAGAAAATAGAACAATGATAATAAGTAACAACACCATACTTAACGATACCAAAGTTGACATCAACAATAAAATTTAATACAGTTCGCTGAGTGCTAGAAAAGTTCCAAAGATAATCTATTAGATCGTCTCTAAGTCTTCAGTGGAGTTGTAAGTTACTTTATGACATTTGGCTCTCTACATGAAACTCAAAGTTCTACTATGCCTCCAATCATATCTTCGCGCCAAATATCTGGTGGTGTTGGAGCACCATCGTACATGTAATCTTCTTCCATGTCTCAATCGTCCACTAAAATCATATTATGTAAAATAACACAAGTGTACATTATTCTTGTCATTTTTCCAGTGACCAGAGCCTACATGGATTACCGACTATGCCAAATCTGGACCGAAGAACCCCAAATGCTCTTTCGACATCCTTTCTTTGGCCTCCTTGCATTGCTGCAAACTTTTATTGTTTATTGTTTTATGGGTTCAAAGTTGTCTTCAAAATGGTACTCCATTTAGGGTATGTACCATTGCCAAGATAATATCCATAATCATACGTGTTACCTCCCAAACTGAAGGTACACGGAGTAGATCTACCATTTGCTAAATCATTAAACAATGTAGATTGTTCCACTATGTTAAGATCATTGTTAGAACCCGTCATTCTAAAAAAACATGCCATATCCATAAATCGTATGATGCTATGGCTTCAAGAATAATAGTAGACCTACGAGACTTAACCTGATAAACCCCGACATACGCCTTTAAATAATTCTTCCACTCCTAATGCATAGTTGTAATGACCCGAAATTTTCGATTCCAAAAATTCTAGATAGTTAGGAAAAAGAAGAAAGAGCTAGAAGAATAAGAAGAACAGAAACACCAGCATCTCAAATTCACAGCGGATAAAATATAATAGCAAATAATAACGGTTATACAAAGAAAAACCATACTTGTCAATTACATTATAAATACATCAGAGTTACAACATAAATATAAGCACTGGACATACACAATCAACATGCCCAGATATACAACAATATATCATAGCTGAAACACTCCATATGTTCCTGCCATCCAGCTCATCTCCCGAGCTCCAGAACGTCCTTACCTGAAAAATTTGTAATACTCAGCCTGACCTGAGCATTACATCAAAGTAACACCCGGGTCAGGCTGGAAACGAGCGTGAGTAAACCCATCTAGCATGAATGACAAAAGCATACAACTTATATATATATATATATAACCCGGGGTAACTTGTATCAATTACAAATTCACAAATTGTTATAAACATCACTTATTTCACTCATCAATTTCTAAGTACCCAATCTTAGATTAAATAGTCTAATTCACTTAAATCATTCCATTCCAGCTTATTGATTTCACAAATCAATCTATAAAGAATCGAAGTGGTTTCAAATTCAAAGTGGGTTTGAAATAAACCGAAGGCATTATCTTGTTATATTCAGAGTTAACGACGATAACCCTTGCACTCTGAAACACCATCTCGATCTTCACTTGAGATGCCACGACCTATCGTTTAATTTGGATCGATGTGGTTTTCAGATAATTATAACTGACACCCGATCCCGGTCTCATCGAAATCCAAACGCCATTTTAAAGGTCAAGTTGTTTAATAGTTTAAACAATTTAATTCAACACTCTGAATTCACATAGCATTTATAACAGATAAATCATACTCAACCATCACAGATATATCCAAAGCATATCACAAAGTATCACAGAATATCACCCAATAGATATCACAAATCCAGATATTCTACTTATACAACCATCCATAAGCAAACATCTTTAATCCTGCTTGATAAATCATTTATTAACTAATTATTCCATTTCATACCATTTAATTAATTACTTCTTAATCAATTTATTAAACCTTAATTACTTAATTCATTACTCCTTAATTATCAATTAATAACCTTAATTATTAATTTATAAAACTTAATTACTCATTTATTTATCACTAATTACTTAATTAATCGATTACTAATTCTTAATTACTTAATTAGTTAACTACTAATCATATTGATTAACTTTAAGTAATTAATTAAAAATTCTTAATCTCAAATTAGTTAACACTTAATCATTTGTTAATCAATCTTGAATAACAAATTAATTAATCTCTAATCACATAATTAATTACAATCATAAATTAATTAATCATTCTTAATTACCCATTTCAAACTATTAGTTAATAATAATTATTTATCTTAATTACCTTCTTACTTAACATTTTACAACCTTCCTTAATAACTTTGAAATCAAATTATTACTAACTTAAAAAGCTTTAATGTTAATTAAATTAAACACTTATCTTAAATTAACTACTTAATTAAAATATTAATTAAATTTTAAAACATTCTTAAGTATTCTCTTAAATAATTAAACTTAAAATAAATTCTTTACTTAAATTATCCAACATTAATTAGTAATAAATACTTAAACTTGTTGAAATGATTAGCTGGAACTTCACTTTTATTAGACTGCAAGTTGAAAATCAAAACCCGAGAATGCCCCTAGGTTTACTCGAGTTGATACTCTAGTTTCTCCCTTATCTTCCCCAAGTCCTTCTTCCTTCCTCACATATGTTTTTTTTTAGTTTAAGTTATAAACTTTAATAACAGGAAACACTCACGCACTCAAGTTCTCACTCGAAGCAACCCATTCATTTTCTCGAGCATCAACTCGAGTTACACATAACAAAAACTTCCTGACACCATATCGATGCCATACACGTACACAGAGCCTTGTCGACACTTTGGAACTCCCCTAAACTCGAAAGCAAAGTTCAATTCGACGTGATCAAACCCACGGTGCAATCGAGCTTCCAGTTCGAAAACAGGAACTCGAACTCACCTAACAAAAACGCTTCGCTTCACTCACGCCGACCATCGGAGGCGACACAACTCCGGCCTCACCTCGTCGATTCTCCATTCTACCATCCCCTTGAATCCCAGGCAACTCGATCAACCAGAGGAGACGAAATCTCCTCGTTTTCCAACCACGACAAACTCGAACATAAACCCTAATCTTTCCTCATTCTATCATCTCTTGCAATATAAAAATCATTTAACAATTTTCCCAACTTGATCGATTGCCAAACTTGCTTCGTGCAAAATTTCAACATTCAATATTTGTTCGATCGCTGGAAATTGGTTAAAAAGCATTTTCTGTTTAACTAATAACTGCTCTTAACATACTTAACTAAAAACCACCATTTTAGTTTTAAAAAAATCCTATCATTGAATGTTGATTCAAGTTATATAATCGAATTAATATTTTAAACTATTCGAATTTATTATATGATTGTCTTTTTCACTGTAAAACTGAATTTGCAGAGTCAATATTTCACTATCAAGCTTAAAACAAATTCTAGGCCATAATTTAAGTTTAAACAAACTTATTTTGTTTCAAACTGTAAGCCTATAAATGGTTAGATGAAGATGTTTTGAATTTTGATTAACTACTAACTCTGTAACTAAAAACAGAAAGAACATGTATGTTAAATTTTCACAGAACAACTCATATACATACACAGAGCAATATTCAAAAATAATACATATGCAACACAATATTATCCATTAATCACCTGCACAGTTTTTAATTATACATAAATCTTTTTAAAAAATGTGTTTACTCACTTGATAAAAAGAGTTTGAACAGAGAGCAATTCTGGAAGCTGCAAACTTGATTTCCTTTGATCCTTCTTTACTTTGTTTAGTTGAAATGTTATTTTAGTTTGCAAACCGGTGATGCTACTTTTTTTTCCTTTTTGGTTTGCTATGTTGTGAACAAACTACCTAGAAGGATGTATATACAAAGAGAAAAGTTTTATAGGGTTAGGCTTAACTGGTACAAAATTATTTTCTTGAGTCAGAGATATTTCCTTTGACCAGCAAGATTTTCTTTATGGAAAATGAAATGATTTGCAGCATTTCGAAATGACTTTGGTTTGTGCTTGAGATGATATCATTTAGTGCAAATGTTTCCCATCCTATTTACATACTTATCCTATTTGATATGTATGTAGATATATATATTTTTATCTTCTTGCCTTGCATAATTCACTTACATACATTCTTGTCCGGTTTTATTTTATACCCTTGTTCTTAATTTAAAATTGTTATAGTTATTGGTATATATTTATCTTATATATTTATTTCTATTTTTAACATAAACCCTTGTTCTTGTTTTTATTTCTATTTTATACTTAAACCATCAAATACTTAATTTATATTCATATACTATTTTATACCTATATTTAATATTGATAAGATTGATTCAATTTAGACATTATTATTTAGATTACATTCATATGCATATATTTAGATTAAATGTTAATAATGTAGAGCTTTTAATTAAATTGAATAAGATAGATTTTATTTTAAATATTTTTAAAAGATTTTATTTTGAATTTTTAAATCATAGTTTCCTTCAAAACACACACACACACACGCATATATATATAAATGGTAATTGGCCCAAAGTCTTATTTGTTTTTAAAATGATAAGTTTGTATTTTATTTAATTAGATTAAATGCTTACTAAAATAATATTGCCAAAATGCCGGGTCGTCACATTCCTCCCCCTTTGAATCTTTTCATCCTCGAAAAGGAACGAAGCTAGAATTATTAAAATGCTTAAAATCAGATAAATTTTCTTTGATCATTTTTAAACTACTTTAAAAAAATCTATATAATATAATTAAAATGGTTTTTATATAAATACTTTTATAACTCGATGTTTCGACAAGTCAATCCTTGTTCTCATAGAAATTCGGTCATACGTTGATCAGGCGTACGACTGAAAATCTATAAGTGCTTGGCAGACCCGTTTCCATATCCAGTGAAATTACTTTGAAAAATAATTTTATTGAAAATATAGAAAATAGTTATTGAAAATAGAGGAAATATCCTTGGTGAGAATACTCTGGAAATCATCACCCCCATCCATGGTCGCAGTTACATCCTGGGTTACGTTGCCATCGCAGCAAAAGTCCATGTAACTATAGGCACTCCACGCCCCTCGATTACGCCATGGAACCCACAACAGATCGCAGTTACATTCAAGGGTTACGTTGCCATCACAGCAAAAGTCCATGTAACTGTAGGCATCAGCGCCCTCGATTTTCGCTGCCAAAACTAAACTTCTCTACTCCCACATAGGCCGCAGTCTACCGATATAAAATCAAATGTAGACTGTTGGCTCTCAGCGGCACACATGACTTTTGCTATGTTACCATAGGTCGCAGTCTACCAATATAAAATCAAACGCAGACTGTTGGCTCTCAGCGGCACACACGACTTTCGCTATGGTCTGCAGTAGATCGCAGTGACATCGAGTTACATTGTCGTCACAGCATAACTCAAATGCCTCTGTAGGCATCAGCACCCTTGACTTTCACTAGACACCACTCACAATCTTCAGGGACTAGTTTGTCCAGACTCCATACAGGATCAACTTTAGAACCTCCCCCTCAAGGCAGTACCAACCTATGGTACTCCTGAGAAGTTCATTCAAGGGAGCGCCTTTTTCTCCAGAGCTACTTCAAAATACTTCATACCATACACATATAGTATTTTCCAAATCATACACCTAGTATGATCTCATACAAAGCTCCTTCACACAAAATCGATTATCCCAAAATCGATAATTCTCAAACTAGGCCTTTCAAATTCCAATATTGATTTTACCCAAAAATCAAAAGCCTTTCCAAATCCAAAGGTTCCAAAAACCTTTTTCCAAAATCCTCATAAGATCCTTTATATATATAGATATATATAAATTTTTTTTAAAAACTTTGGATCATTTCAAACTTGTATAAACTCCTTTTATACTTCAAACACTTTCAAAATCCTTTCCTTCCGGCAATAGATTCAACAAGGGGAGATTTATCTTATATAACAAAGATATATAACTTTGTTTATTCAAAATCAAATATTCAAATTTGATTACTCTATAAAGTCACTTACCATTTTACTTACTTCCATAAAGTAAATTTTTACCATAGAAATATCCAATATATTTCACAAAATATACCTTTCATTTCAAAAACCATTTCACATTTCTTATCCACAAATTTCCAATATCAATTTCATTCAAATCCATACGATGTACACCTATCATCCGTACGCCAATCTGATCGCTCACTCGATCACACAATTACATTTTCGAACTAGTATCGTCCACCGGGCTTCCTAGTGCGGACTCAGATCTAGTTTCTTGATTAGAAACCGTCATTCTCTTTGCACAGTCATAACTATGATAGAGAATATCCAGAATCAATCAATAATCCATATCTAGGTTCGCCGTCGAGAATCGAGTGAAAAATCCCAACTCGAATCGATAAGCTATCTCGAAATTCTGTGCTCGAATCTGGATCAAATCACTATGCGAATAGAATAATATACGTACATCCTACGTATTTAATCTTCATTGATTATTAGCTAAATCAATTCTCTTTTCTATTCACCTTTACTTATGATTTGTATTCGCTTATTCTCATTTGCCTCAATCCCATTTGGATTATCACTAAAATTCTTATCTCAATTGGATATTTAATCATAAACATTTTGAACTCCGTCCAACTTAAATTTAGAAAATAGCTTGAAAAGTTTAAAATAGATAAGTAGTTGAAAAATAATTATTAGTTTGTAAAATATCTGTAAAATAGTTAGGTAATTGTAAAATAGTTGGAAAATAGTCAAATAGTTATAGAAATTTTAAATAATTGCAAAATAGTTATAAAATAGTAATTAGTTATAAAGTAGTTGAAAAACAATAATTAGTTTATAAAACAGTTGCAAAATAGTTAAATAATTCCAAAAGTAGTTGTAAAATAAGTATAAGATAATTTTAGGTTTGATAAGAAGGTTGTATATATAAATAGCTTGGAAAAATAAGTTTATATTTAAAACAATTTATATTGAAAATAGTCCAGAGCCAAACTGTTCAATTTCCAACCTCCATTTCCAAACAATTCAATTTAAATTTCCACTTCCAATTTAAATTGACTCAATTCCAATTTAAACAACTTCAGTTTCCCTTGAACTTGATTTATCCCCAATTCAAGTTGAATTAATCTCAATTTCTTTCCATATTCAAATCAAATTACATTTGATTTTAAACCTATTCAACTTTAATTACAATTCAAATCAATTTGGACTAATTTCAAATTGAACCCACTTCAATTTCAAATCATCTCAATTCCTATTTGAATTAGTCCCAATTCCCATTTGAATTTGACTTCAATTTCATTTCAATTTATTTGAATGTTTAAACTTATCCATCTTCAATCACAATTCAGATCAAATTCAATTTGAACTAATTCAATTCAAATTTCAAATTTAAACCATCCCGAATTATATGAATTCGAGTTAAATTTTTAAATGTTGATTTAATCCTTTAAATCAAATAAACTTATATCTTTAAACCATGTAATTACGAATCCAAATTCCATTTTATCTTAATAATGGATATATTACCATACCTCTTTCTTCATTCATTTAAACAAATCCAATTTCAGCTTAAAGATTATTAATAACAACAGGATGGTATTATTCAAATTATTTTAAAATATCCATCCATTTTCAATTTCTAGATCTCAAACCCATTTTTAGATCACACAAACTCCCAATTCAAATTAACCATTTTAACTTCCCAAGTTAAGTCCCAATTTCATCTTGTAATTTCCAATCCAGGTTGTTTGTTTAATTATTTAACTTTCCAAAGTTAAATTCAATTTACATAATTCTGCCAACCTTACCCAATTTGAATTCCCATTTCAAATTCTAAACTTCACATTAGTAATCTTCCCACTTATAAGTTTAAAAACTTATCACTTAGGGTATCACATCTCATTCCAAATTTAAAATTCAACATTTAGAGTTTATTTTGAATTATTTTTGATATTATGTATATCCCTCATCTATACATATTTGTTTACTTTACACACCAAGTTATCCTTAAATTTTAAACCACCCTTGTTTTTTTATTCAAAACAAATTTTCAAACAACCCTTGTTTGCAACAAGTCCCTTCTATTCAAATAATACTTATTTATTATTTCTTTTAACACTTTAAAATAAATTCCAAATTTTCTGGCTTAGATTTAAAACTTCACAACCTAGATCATCTTCAGTTCCAATTTATACGTCATACTTATCTAAACATTTCATTTTTCTTACTCATTAATACACATTTCATTATCAAACACAACAATCATTTATGATAATAACTAGGATTATCATATCTGGAAACCAATTCATTATTATCTTATCTTGAGACTTTTCCCCAAATTCAAGATTTAATTTCTGTTTGAATCCATTTCAAACTTACCTTATTTAATTTCAATTTGGTTGTATTTCTATTACCTCTTAATTTAATTCCAATAATTTAACAATCAATTACCTTAACATTTATTAGTAAGAAATATTGCTTCATATCTATATGTCAAAATATATACTTACATAAAATCATTTAAAACCTTTATATCAGAAAATAACAAGTACGCTCTCATATATATATATATATATATATATATATATATGTGTGTGTGTGTGTGTGTGTGTGTGTGTGTGTGTGTGTGTGTATCCTTAATGAGTACACCCACCAGAGCCAAGGTTCTCACTTAACCTTCAGCTCTGATACCAACTATAACGACCCGAAATTTTCGATCTCGAAAATTCCAGATAGTTAGGATAAAGAAGAAAGAGATAGAAGAATAAGAAGAACAAAAACACCAATATCTCAAATTCGCAGTGGAAAAAATATAATAGCAAATAATAACAGCTATACAAAGAAAAACTATACTTGTCAATTACATTACAAATATATCAGAGTTACAACATAAATACAAGCACTGGACATATACAATCAACATGTCCCAGATATACAACAATATATCATAGCGGAAACACTGCATACGTTCCTGCCATCTAGCTCGTCTCCTGAGCTCCAGAACGTCCTTACCTGAAAAATCTGTAATACTCGGTCTGACCCGAGCATTACATCAAAGTAACACCCGGGTCAGGCTGGAAACCAGCGTGAGTAAACCCATCTAGCATGAATTACAAAAGCATACAACTTATATATATATATATATATATAACCCGGGGTAACTCGTATCAATTACAAATTCACAAATTATTATAGACATCACTTATTTCACTCATCAATTTCTAAGTACCAAATCTTAGATTAAATGGTCTAATTCACTTAAATCATTCCATTCTAGCTTATCGATTTCACAAATCAATCTGTAAAGAATCGAAGTGGTCTCAAATTCGAAGTGGGTTCGAACGAAACCGAAGGCATTATCTCGTTATATTCAGAGTTAACGACGATAACCCTTGCACTCTGAAACACTATCTCGAATTTCACTTGAGATGCCACGACCTATCGTTTAATTTGGATCGATATGGCTTTCGGATAATCATAACTGACACCCGATCCTAGTCTCATCGAAATCCAAACGCCATTTTAAAGGTCAAGTTGTTTAATAGTTTAAACAGTTTAATTCAAACTCTGAATTCACATAGCATTTATCAAAGATAAATCATACTCAACCATCACAGATATATCTAAAGCATATCATGGAGCATCACAGAATATCACCCAACAGATATCACAAATCCAGATATTCTACTTATACAACCATCCATAAGCAAACATCTTTAATCCTGCTTGATAAATCATTTATTAACTAATTATTCCATTTCATACCATTTAATTAATTACTTCTTAATCAATTTATTAAACCTTAATTCATTAGTCCTTAATTATTAATTAATAACCTTAATTATTAATTTATAAAACTTAATTACCCATTTATTTATCACTAATTACTTAATTAATCAATTATTAATTCTTAATTACTTAATTAGTTAACTACTTATCATATATTAATTAACTTTATGTAATCAATTAAAAATTCTTAATCTTAAATTAGTTAACACTTAATCATTTGTTAATCAATCTTTAATAAAAATTAATTAATCTCTAATCACATAATTAATTACAACCATAAATAAATTAATCATTCTTAATTACCCTTTTCAAACAATTAGTTAATAATAATTATTTATCTTAATTATCTTCTTACTTAACATTTTACAACCTACCTTAATAACTTTGAAATCATATTATTACTAACTTAAAAAGCTTTAATGTTAATTAAATTAAACACTTATCTTAAATTAACTACTTAATTAAAATGTTAATTAAGTTTTAAAGCGTTCTTAGGTATTCTCTTAAATAATTAAACTTAAAATAAATTCTTTACTTACATTATCAAACATTAATTAGTCATAAATACTTAAACTTGTTGAAATGATTTGCTGGAACTTCACTTTTATTGGACTGCTAGTTGAAAATCAAAACCCGAGAATGCCCACAGCTTTACTCGAGTTGATACTCGAGTTTCTCCCTTATCTTCCCCGAGTCCTTCTTCCTTCCTCACATACATTTCTCTTTTCTATTTTTTTTTTCTTTTTTTAAGTTTAAGTTATAAACTTCAATAACAGGAAACACTCACGCACTCAGGTCCTCACTCGAAGCAACCCATTCATTTTCTCGAGCATCAACTCGAGTTGCTCACGACCAAAACTTCCTGACACCGTATTGATGCCGTACACGTGCATAGAGCCTCGCCGACACTTTGGCGAACCACGCTACCTCCAGCGAGTCACAAAACTCCCCTACACTCGAATGCAATGTTCAATTAGACGCGATCAAACCCACGGTGCAATCGAGCTTCCAATTCGAAAATAGGAACTCAAACTCACCCAACAAAATTGCTTTGCTTCACTCACGCCGACCATCGAAGGCGATAAAACTCCAGCCTCACCTCGCCGATTCTCCATTCTACCATCCCCTTGAATGCAACTCGATCAACCAGAGGAAACGAAATCTCCTCATTTTCCAACCACGACAAACTCGAACATAAACCCTAATCTTGCCTCGTTCTATCATCTCTTACAATATAAAAATCATTTAACAATTTTCCCAACTTCATCGATTGCCAAACTTGCTTCGTGCAAAATTTCAACATTCAATATTTGTTCGATCGTTGGAAATTGGTTAAAAAGCATTTTCTGTTCAACTAAGAACTGCTATTAACATACTTAACTAAAAATCACCATTTTAGTTTTAAAAATCCTATCTTTGAATGTTGATTCAAGTTATATAATCGAATTAATATTTTAAACTATTCGAATTTATCATATGATTGCCTTTTTCACTGTAAAACTAAATTTACAGAGTCAATACTTCACTATCAAGCTTAAAAAGAATTCTAGGCCATAATTTAAGTTTAAACAAACATATTTTGTTTCAAACTGTAAGCCTATAAATGGTTGGATGAAGATGTTTTGAATTTTGATTAACTATTAACTCTGTAACTAAAAACAGAAAGAACAGGTTTGCAAACTATTAACTTTGTTTAGTTGAAATGTTCTTTTAGTTTGCAAACCGGTGATGCTACTTTTTTTTTCTTTCTGGTTTGCTAAGTTGTGAACGAACTAACTAAAAGGATGTATATACAAAGAGAAAAGTTTTACCGGGGTAGACTTAACTGGTATAATATTATTTTCTTGAGTCAGAGTGCGATATCCCAGAAATTTTGGCAATATAAATTTAGTAATCCGTGTCAAAAATTAAATTGATTTGATAATTTTTGATAATAAATTTTGAATTAATTTAATAATCTTATTTTAATAAATATTTAAATTGGTAGATTTTATCTTTTTAAAACAAATAAATTGTTGTCTATTTATAATGTATATATAATTGTATATATTGTAAATAGATAAGCTTTGGTTTGGAATTTAGTAAATGAATCAATTTTCTAACTCTAATTTATTTTTGGTAAATTGGAAATTTTGATTTAAATTTAACATTTAGCTTTTCAAAGCAATTTAATAAATATCTATATGGTTTGTAAATATTAAAGGTAAATCTTATTTGTTTTAAAATTTTATTTAATTAGCTTAAATATGAATTTAAATTAGATTAACATAAAAGCTTAGTTGTATTTTCATTTTAGAATATTACTTGAAATTTATATATAAGAATTTAAAATACAATTTACAAATGATCTTAATTTATTGAGTAATAGAAATAATTTATAATCTCTTTTATAAATCATTTAAAATTGTTAAATTTGTTATTTTCAAATGGTAATTATAATACTTAGTTTTTATACTCATAAATAAATTTTGTAAGAAATAGGATTTGTTATTTTTAAATTTAATGAGAGTTATGTATGCATATATATATAACCTGATTTTTTTTAAATTGGAGTTTTAATTTAATTTAAATTTGAATTTAATGTTTTGAAAATTCAAATGAATAAATACTTAAAAATATTTGAATAAGCTTTTATTTATAATTTGTTTTGTTTCATTTCTCTTTAAATAAAAAAGGAAATTTATATATATACACATAAAAAGGAATAAAATAAGTTAATGGTTTTTATAAACAATTTAAAAATACTTAAATTACATGTGTAAGTTTCTTAAGACACTTTAATGACATGTGTTAAGCATAAAATAATCAAGGTGACAAATGTTAAAAATTAGAACAAGTGTCCTATTTAAATTTTCTTTTTCTTTTATTTTAATTAAATAAAAAAATTTCTTATATAAACACATTGCTCCTCATTTTATCTTCTTTTCTATTCTTCAAGAACTTCAGCTGAAATCCTCTTCTTCTAATCAAAACTAAGAATTTAAATTCTTTGATCATCTTCTTCAAAACGGAAAATCTGTTCAAACAAATTCCTGTAAATTTCCCCTCAAAAACAAATCTGAAACAATATTTTCCTCTAACCAAATCAAACTACAATTATCTGAAAATCATCACCAAAATCAGAAATCTATTACTTGTAGCCTCTTCAAATTCATTGACCTGAAAATCAATTTACAACATTCAAAAGCCTCCATGCAACTGCAAAGCTCATTCCATGCCTGCATTTTCCTTTTTCTGGATGCATGCAATTATAAATCAGGGAGAAATGCAGTAAAACAAGATGAAAGTTTATTTAAAAAGCAAACTGCAGTTTAAATTCATAAGCAAAACAAAGAAGCAACTTGATGTTTTCAAGTCAAAGCACATTCAGGTTCAAGTTTTCAAAAGTGCTCTGCCCATAAAATTTTTTCCGGTGAGTAACATTTTTATTTAAACTAATTTAAGTAAATATAGTTGTTGATTGTTTCCTGAGATAATCATGATTTGTGTATGGATGAATATGATGAAATTCTTTGTATATATGTATGGGTTTTTCTGAATGTATGCTTGCTGTTGAAAATGTGTTTCTGGCCTGTTCTAAAATTCCAGGTTTAAATCCTGATCCACGATCATGATATCATAATCTAATCTATGTAAGGATTAAGATTTAAACAAAATATGGCTGTGTAATATAAGTTAAAGTTTTAATTTTATTTAATATATAAAAAAACTGTATTGTCTCTGAAAATTCAAAATACAACAGAACAAACTTTTGTAAGTAAAATTTTAACTTTCCAGATTCTTTGCTTTAAGAGTATAAACCGATTACATGATCTAGAACTTGAATTTTAAAAATAAAATCAAAAATTTTAGTTTAAAAATGATTGGGCATTACTGGTTTAACCAGAAATCATGTTTTGGGTTGTAACTGTTGATCTAGGAGGTCGGGCTGGCCAGTGTTTTCTTTGGTGATGAAGTGGTGATCGAAGATTCAGGGAAAAATAGTAGGATGTGGATCAATTCACTATGGGGATGGTGATTAGGGATTGAAGTATTTAAACCTAGTTTTCTCTATTGATCAGAGAATTGATCGTCGCGACATCTTCAAATGATCGAGCTTTCCCAGATCAGGGAGAACGATAGATGGAGTATGGATGAAGTCGTGGCCAGAGGTAAAGTTTCTCTGGTGGCCTGAATCTTGAGTTTGAGGCATTTCTAGGTTTCGACATTGCTTCAAGTTTTGAGCTCGAAGCTCGATTTTGATTTCTAGTTTCTGCAATTGTTTTGATGGTCGGAAGTGTATTGAGAGGTGACCGTCGACTTGCGCATGTGGTCGCGAGAGGTCGGAGTTGGCGGCAGTGGTGGTGCAGGTGCACAGTGATCATGATGTGTCAGCTGTTGTTTTGGGGGAGAATGGGTACGCGTGATTGGTTCGGGCTATTTCATGTTTTTGCTCGAAGCATAGGGTTATTTGTCTCGAAGTAATTTATTTGTGGGCTCAGGTGTATGTTTATTACAGGTTTATGTGTAAACCTGTCAGTACTTTAAAGTTTAAATGAATTCAAGATGAAAATGTTACTTGAGTTTACTCGAGTTTATTTTAGTGTTTTGTTCGAGCAAGATTAGGTTAGGCTCGAATAATTTAATTGTTGCTCGGGTTAGATTTGTTACGGGTTAGAAATCCTGTTATGTTTCAACATTTAAACTGAAATTTTAGTGTTAAGCAAGAATTTAAAATATGTTTTAAATCTAATTTTAAATTATGGATTCAAGCTTAATTTGAATCTTAGCTGGAAATGAATAAATTTTTTAATTTCAAATTTGTTTAAAATATCTTAAGGGGTTAAGTGTTTTAAAAGAATTTGAATTTAAATTGGAATTTGAAATATAAAGAAATGTTTTTAAACAAAGTTTAAATCTGAATCTTTGTTTTAAAATAAATTTAAGCTTTATAAACTTAAATGTTTAAAAAATTTGAATGATAAAGTAAAATTTAAATCTTTTGAATTGAAAAAGAAATTTGATTTGAACTCTTGTAAAATTTCTTTTATAAGAAAAAGTTTTTGTTTTATCATATAAATTTAAAGGTTTTAAATTGATTTTAAATTTTGTTGAAGATAAATTGTTTCTATTTTTAAAACTTGAATTTAAAATGAAATTTGAAATTAAATTTGGAAATAAATGTTTTCAAGTATATTTGTGAATGATAATTTAAATATAGATAAAAAGGAAAGGTTTTATCTTAAAGTTAAATTAGAATTAAATGATTTGTAATTCATTTAATTATTAGGATAATTAAATGGATAATTAATTTATTTAATAAATTAATGAAATTTGTAATTTAAGAATCATTAATTAAATAAGACTAAATCTTAATTAATGATTAGTAATTAATTAATCAAGTAATAAAGGATTAATTAAGTTATCACTTAATTAATTTAATAATTAGGGGTTAATTAATGGGCTATTAATGGTTAATTAATTTGTAATCAATAATGATTAAAATAAGTTAATTATTTTAGAAAAATAATTAATGAATTGTTAATAGTTAATGAAGGTTACTAACTAAGGATTATTTAATAATTAATTAATGTGATTAATTTTTAATAATTAATTAGATTAATTAATTTAAAGATAATCAATTGTGTAAATTATTAAGTATAATTACTTTGGAAGTAATTAAGGAATTAATTACTCATTGTAATTGATTGAGATTAATTTGATTCGATTAAGTTAATTAATTCAGTTTAATTAATTTAAAATAATCATTTGATGATTTGTGAAGTATAATTACTTAATGTAATTCAATGAGGAAAAATTACTTAGGAAAGTAATTAATGGGTAATTACTGTATGTAATTAATTGAAGGTGATTTGTTGATGAAAGTAATTTGAGTATAATTACTTTGTGAATTAATCAAGGGATTAATTAGAGATAATTAATTGAGGAGTTTTGATGAAGTAATTAAGGGTAGTTAATTACTGAATGGAGTTAATCAAGAGTGATTAACAATTATGGTTTAAATAAAGATTTATTTACTTAATGTAATTAATTTAAATAGAAAATGTAATTAGAGATCATTAATTATTATAATTAATAATGTAATTAAGAATAGATTTATTCAGAAATAATTAATCAATGAAGGAATTAATTAAGGATTAATGTAATTAATTATAGTTAATTAATTTATGAAGTAATTAAAGATTAATTACTGTATTTGGTTAAGTATAATTAATTTGAGAAATTAATTAGTGGATAATTACTTGAACGTAATTAAAGGTTAATTAATCAGGGATGATTAATTAAAATGAATAATTGGTTGATGATTAATTGATTGATTGATAATTAATTAATGGTGATGTAAGCAAGATTTATATTGACGAAGTAATTAATTTAATTCACTTTAAATTAATTAGAAATGATGTAGTCAATTTAATTCATTTTAAATTAATTATATTTGGTGTGATTATTAATCATTGCTTATATATGATTGGATGATATTGATTGCCTTGAATGGTTTAAAATCTTAGTAATGAGATACATAATGTTGAGTGATATGGATGCATTGGTTGCATTGTGATGATGATATGGATTATCTGTTGTGATGATTATCTATTGTGAATCTGTGAATTATCTATCTTTGTGTATATAGATAATTGTATTTAATTGTTTTAAACTTTAAAACAACTTGGCCTTAAAAGGCACGCTTTGGATTTCGATGAGACCGGGATTGGGTTTTCAAATTTGGATATCCGCAAACCACATCGATCCAAATTAACTATAGGTCATGAATCTCAAGTGAAGAGTGAAGACTTGAGGTGTAAGAACTATTCGTCAGTATAACTCTGAGGGTGATTCCGAGATGAGTTTGACGAAGTAGTACTTTCAGATTCGAGATGAAGATTCAGAGTGCAAGGGTTATCATCGTTAACTCTGAGGGTGATTCCAAAATGAGTGTAACGAGATAATGCCTTCGGTTTTGTTCGAACCCCGAACGAACTTGTATGGATTGAATGCTTTCAGAATATCGTCAGGTGGACGATGAGCATTCTATGAGATGTGTTCTCTAAAGGTAATCGTAGCCTCATGCCTTATCAACCGGGAATGGCTAAAACAGGGGAGGTGCAACAAGGCTAAGTGGGTCATGCCCAAGTAGGATGAGATTTTCCCCTGTCTAGAAGTCCCTTTTTATTTCGATTGTGTGGGCGGTTGGAAAGTACGCCAACTGCAGGGTTGTCTTGTTCGGGACTGTCCAGTAAGGGATGGTTCCGGTCTTGTGTTGCAGGGGATTGGGAGTGATCCTCGGTACGGTGATCTAGGACATGTACTGTAACGGGCGGTACCCCGGTAGCCCTGCCATTGATGGAATCCAAAATCCAGTAAGTGCCAACGGTTTTGATTGTATTACCCACTTTTGTGGCTAGTAGCCGGAATTTAATAAATGTAACAATTTCGGCTATTTTATATTTACTTGAAAACCCTAGACCTATTATAATATCACCGGATTTCCTATCAAATGTTTTGGTTAGCGTTAGGTAAAAGCTTTTCCATGTTTATGTGTGGGAAGTCTTACGTGATACCTTTTCTTTTCAATGGTTTTTCAAAGTTAAGCAACTTTGACCTGTTACTCACACCAGACCCATGTCTGACCCGGAGTTTATCTTTTGTTTTCTTGAACTCTTGGGTACTCAAATTTTTATGAGTAGCCAAGGGATTCAGCTTAGCTTTGACGAATTATGGAGGAGCAATGGAGCAGGAGGCTTCTGCGTTGTAGATATATAGTTTCCGCTGTGTTTACTCTGTGTTGGTTTCTCTTGTTTGAGTTGTATAACTAGACATGTGTTTATAACTGTCTAGTATGTGATGTATATGCTGTGTAACTCTGATTAGTGTTGTATACTATGTAATATTATGTTATTAATATAATTTATTCGTTCCGCTGTTGAGCTTCTGATGTTGTTTCTTCTTTCTTCTCTTTCTTTTCTCTTTTCTATTCCTTTCATTTCTTCAAGATGATGCAATTTTCTGTGGTGAGAAAGTCGGTTCGTCACATGTGGTATCAGAGCGCTAGGTTGAGTAGAGCGTATTTGTAATTATATATATATATATAGACACACACACACACACACACTTCTACCTATATGTTGGGATACCTGTTCGAGTTTTCCAATATAGGTTATAAAGGTAGATAAGGTAGTGGGGTGTATAACACGACTACTACCAATGGTTGGAGTTTGAATGTTGAGATTGGAAGTGTATATCGAGACTGTAGATCTAATACCGTCTCAAGAGAGCTTTGTAGCTGGATGTAAGGATTTCATCGATCTCTGAAGGATACCTTTTAAAGGTTTGGAGTCTATCTTTGAAGTTGGATGAGTAAGTTTGGATCTGTTGGTTGGGCAGAAGAAAATAATGGTATCTTGATACCTCAGGAATTAGTAGCTGTGTGATGAGATGCTGTGACTATGGATGTTTCTAAAGATGTTTCTTTTGAACAAGTTTAAGAAGTATGTCTACTTCGATGTTGTGGCTGGGTTCAGCAGGATGTTTCTGTCTGGTTTGAGGTCCGAATTTCTCGAAGAGCTTTGGATTAGGAAGTCTTTGGCGTCGGTGTTAGCTGTGCAGCTCGGAGTGTTCTGTGCTGGCAAGAAGGTCTTCTGGTTAACAGTTTTTCTGGAGATGGAGTTCGGAAGCAGCAGAGTGGATCCATTTCTTCGATGGATTTCCTAGATAAGCGTAAGCTGTCCTGATCAATAAGGAGAGAACAGTTTTCTTTGTATATCAGGTCTGCTTGATCGCAAAAGTGACTTGCGATAGTTTGAGTGTTCTCTTGAGTTATCAGAGGTTTGTCTGCATCTGGAGGTTGAGTTTTCTTATCGACTGGATTCCAGGAGTACTACCGATGGTCCAGTTTAGTAGAAGGATGACTTCTAGAGAAAAGGTTTGGTGAAGCAGCTTAGGATCAAGTGGGACATCTGAGTTTTCTTCTAGGGATCCGTTGAACCATATTTCTAAGATGTGTTGTCCAGTTTGTGCTCGTGTTCTTCATCAGCATTTTCATCTACTCTAGATCAGAGTTGTGCAGCGGAAGCAGTTTGGGAGTGCTTTAGTTTTGTCTTTTCCAGATAGGAGAAGTAAGTTAGTCTTTTGATGTTTGTGGAGTAGAGTTGGTGTTCTTGGTTTCAGATTGATCTTGAGGAGATCATTCTGTTGGATTGTTTTGGTCCAGTTTGTTTCTAGAAACATCAGCGAAGGTTGAGCTGATCGGGAGAGATGAAGGCAGCCCAGGATCATCAGGAGTGTTTTGTGGATAAGAGACGAAGGAATGTGGATTCCGGAGTCGGAGATTTAGTTTTGGGTAAGTTTTCTCCGATCTAAGGAGCTTTAAGATTGAGTAAGACTGGGTAAGTCAGCTCCGAGGTGTTTTGGATCTTTTCTGTGTTCTTGTGGGGATTAGTGTTTGATTTTCAAAGTTGAATTGCCAGTTTGGATAACTGGGATTCGATGTGTTTCACGTATCTCTGAGGGAGTATGTGTATGATTTATCTCTGGTTGTGGAACCAACATTTTAGGAGGATGTGATTGTTGAGTCAGGCTTATCTGTAGTCTGGTCTCCTATTTAGTTTCGTACATCTAGTTGGATAGGAGCTCTATAGCCTAATAGTATTGATTGTTTGGATTCTGTAAAGTGAGTATCCCGTTATTTATATTTGGGAAAATCAAGGAAATCTTATCCCATATTTTGTTTGGATAGTTAGATTTGTTTGTTTGAATAAATTGGTTGCTATGGTTGTTAGCATATGATTGATAATATATGCTTGTGTTTTAAAATAAAATCTTAAGATGGATTATTAAATTATCTTTGCTTTTAAATTTCGGGGACGAAATTCTTTTAAGGGGAGAGGGATGTGATATCCTGGAATTTTTGGCAATATAAATTTAATAATCTGTGTCAAAAATTAAATTGATTTGATAATTTTTAATAATAAATTTTGAATTGATTTAATAATCTTCTTTTAATAAATATTTAAATTGGTAGATTTTATCCTTTTAAAGCAAATAAATTATTGTCTATTTATAATATATATATATAATTGTATATATTGTAAATAGATGAGCTTTGGTTTGAAATTTAGTAAATGAATCAATTTTCTAATTCTAATTTATTTTTGGTAAATTGGAAATTTTAATTTTAATTTAACATTTAGCTTTTCAAAGCAATTTAATAAATATCTATATGGTTTGTAAATATTAAAGGTAAATCTTATATGTTTTAAAATTTTATTTAATTAGCTTAAATATGAATTTAAATTAGATTAACATAAAAGCTTAGTTGTATTTTCTTTTCAGAATAGTACTTGAAATTTATATATAAGAATTTAAAATACAATTTACAAATGATCTTAATTTATTGAGTAATAGAAGTAATTTATAATCTCTTTTATAAATCATTTAAAATTGTTAAATTTGTTATTTTCAAATGGTAATTATAATACTTAGTTTTTATAATCATAAATAAATTTTGTAAGAAATAGGATTTGTTATTTTTAAGTTTAATGAGAGTTATATATGCATATGTATATAACTTGATTTTTTTTTAAATTGGAGTTTTAATTTAATTTAAATTTGAATTTAATGTTTGAAAATTCAAAGGAATAAATACTTAAAAGTATTTGAATAAGCTTTTATTTATAATTTGTTTTGTTTCATTTCTCTTTAATTAAAAAAAAGGAAATTTATATATATACACATAAAAAGGAATAAAATAAGTTAAAGGTTTTTATAAACAATTTAAATTAAAATAAAAATACTTAAATCACATGTGTAAGTTTCTTAAGACACTTTAATGACATGAGTTAAGCATAAAAAAATCAAGGTGACAAATGTTAAAAATTAGAAAAAGTGTCCTATTTAAAATTTCTTTTTCTTTTATTTTAATTAAATCAAAAATTTTCTTATATAAACACATTGCTCCTCATTTTACTTATTTTCTATTCTTCTTTTTCAAAAAAAAAAAACTTAAGAACTTCAGCTGAAATCCTCTTCTTCTAATCAAAACCAAGAATTTAAATTCTTTGATCATCTTCTTCAAAACAGAAAATCTGTTCAAACAAATTCCTGTAAATTTCCCCTCAAAAACAAATCTGAAACAATATTTTCCTCTAATCATATCAAACTACAATTATCTGAAAATCATCTCCAAAACCAGAAATCTATTACTTGTAGCCTTTTCAAATACATTAACCTGAAAATCAATTTACAACATTCAAAAGCCTGCATGAAACTGCAAAGCTCACTCCATGCCTGCATTTTCCTTTTTCTAGATGCATGCAATTATAAATCAGGGAGCAATGCAATAAAACAAGATGAAAGTTTTTTAAAAAAGCAAACTGCAGTTTAAATTCATAAGCAAAATAAAGAAGCAATTTGAAGTTTTCAAGTCAAAGCACATTCAGGTTCAAGTTTTCAAAAGTGCTCTGCCCATAAAAAAATTTCTGGTGAGTAACATTTTTATTTAAACTAATTTAAGTAAATATAGTTGTTGATTGTTTCCTGAGATAATCATGATTTGTGTGTGGATGAATATGATGAAATTCTTTGTATATATGTATGGGTTTTTCTGAATGTATGCTTGCTGTTGAAAATGTGTTTCTGGCCTGTTCTAAAATTCCAGGTTTAAATCCTGATCAACAATCATGATATCATAATCTAATCTATGTAAGGATTAAGATTTAAACAAAATATGGCTGTGTAATATAAGTTAAAGTTTTAATTTTATTTAATATACAAAAAAACTGTAATGTCTCTGAAAATTCAAAATACAACAGAACAAACTTTTGTAAGTAAAATTTTAACTTTCCAGATTCTTTGATTCAAGAGTATAAACCGATTACATGATCTAGAACTTGAATTTTAAAACTAAAATCAAAAATTTTAGTTTAAAAATGATTGGGCATTACTGGTTTAACCAGAAATCATGTTTTGGGTTGTAACTGTTGATCTAGGAGGTCGGGGTGGCCAGTGTTTTCTTTGGTGATGAAGTGGTGATCGAAGATTCAGGGAAAAATAGTAGGATGTGGATCAATTCACTGTGGCGATGGTGATTAGGGATTGAAGTATTTAAACCTATTTTTCTCTGTTGATCGGAGAATTGATCGTCGCGACATCTTCAGATGATCGAGCTTTCCCAGATCTGGGGGAATGATAGATGGAGTATGGATGAAGTCATGGCCGGAGGTAAAGTTTCTCTGGTGGCCGGAATCTTAAGTTTGAGGCGTTTCTAGGTTTCGACATTGCTTCCAGTTTTGAGCTCAAAGCTCGATTTTGGTTTCTAGTTTCTGCAATTATTTTGATGGTCGAAAGTGCATTAGGAGGTGACCGTCGACTTGCGCATGTGGTCGCGAGAGGTCGGAGTTGGCGGCAGTGGTGGTGCGGGTGCACGGTGATCATGATGTGTCAGCTGTTGTTTTGGGGGAGAATGGGTACCCGTGTTTGGTTCGAGCTGTTTCATGTTTTTGCTCGAAGCATGGGGTTATTTGTCTAGAAGTAATTTATTTGTGGGCTCGGGTGTATGTTTGTTACAGGTTTATGTGTAAACCTGTCAGTACTTTAAAGTTTTAAAAGAATTCAAGATGAAAATGTTACTCGAGTTTACTCGAGTTTATTTAGTATTTTGTTCGAGCTAGATTAGGTTAGGCTCGAATAATTTAATTGTTGCTCGGGTTAGATTTGTTACGGGTTAGAAATCCTGTTATGTTTCGAAATTTAAACTGAAATTTAAGTGTCAAGCAAGAATTTAAAATATGTTTTAAATCTTATTTTAAATTATGGATTCAAGCTTAATTTGAATCTTAGCTGGAAATGAACAAATTTTTAATTTTCAAATTTGTTTAAAATATCTTAAGGGGTTAAGTGTTTTAAAAGAATTTGAATTTATTGGAATTTGAAATATAAAGAAATGTTTTTAAACAAAGTTTAAATCTGATTCAAATTCTAAATTTGTATCTTTGTTTTAAAATAAATTTAAGTTTTATAAATTTAAGTTTTATAAATTTAAGTTTTTAACAAATTTGAATGATAAAGTAAAATTTTAAATGTTTTGAATTGAAAAAGAAATTTGATTTAAACTCTTAGGAAATTTCTTTTATAAGAAAAAGTATTTTTTTTATCATGTAAATTTAAAGGTTTTAAATTGATTTTAAATTTTGTTGAAGATAAATTGTTTTTCATTTTAAAACTTGAATTTAAATTTGGAAATTAATATTTTTTGGCAAGGCCGACGGGGTTGGATGGTCCCCGACCATTTTACTGTAGCACCGAAGAGAACAAGACACAACAACAACGAGGAGCAGAAGCTCAAAGAAAACTGAGAAAAATATGGTGCTACAACACAGAAGGAAAAAATACGAGAAAGGAAAAAATAAAAAAGAAAATACAGGCATTACGTACTAGAGGACACATTTATTCCAGGGTCGAAGGCGAATAGCATCTTCAGGGAAGACTCAATTTCGTGCTTGATCCAAAGCCTGAAGTAAGCATCAGTTTTTGCATTCGCGACATCAAAAATTCTACAGTTACATTCTCTCCACACCGCATATATGAAGCTCTTCAACGTAACACAAAAAGTTCTCTTACTCTTTTGCTTGTTACCAGTCTTTGCGTATATTCGCTCCCATTCTGCTTGATTATCATTCATGGGACAATTACTTTGAAGTTTCGTCATGGCCTCAGTCCACAGTTGCTTAATGACAGTACATTCGAAGAATATATGTTCTGTAGTTTCAGGAAGATCACAACAGAATGGACAACATATATGAACATTCATACCTATGCTGACAAGCTTTGCCTTAGTTAATATTGCCCGATTCAATATCTTCCACAAAGTAAAGTTTTCTCTTATGCTACTATCTTTATTCTAGGTTCTCTTCCACCATTTACAATTTCGTTTAGCATTATTTTGCATCAAGAATTCATATGCCTCACCAATTTTAAATTTTCCTTTTTTTCTTACCCCAAACAATTTTATCTGAAGAAGCAGGCAGCGGGATAAAATCTTTGATACTGTCCCATTTCTTTTGGACTCTTTGATTCGAAGAAAACATATGATGCCCCTGAAAGTTATCGAGAACATCTTTGACCTTCGTTTCAGAGTGGACTCCAGTTTGCTGGATCTCACTGTAGGTAAGTTGCCTTCGAAGAATATATCCTTGGTCAAGCCATGGATCATCCTAGAAGCTGACATTGTATACATGATTGGCGTTCATTTGAATAAGAGGTAGAAAGAGTTCCTTTGTCATGTGAATGCTCCGCCATGTCCAGCTCATGTTTTGCTGTTTAGTCATGTTCCACAATCTCCTGCGTTTTATCATATTTCTTTTGGACCACTCAGCCCAGAGACTATCAGGGCAGTTAAACAATGTGTCAACATGCCTAGCAAATGCCGCCTTGTTCCACTGTTTTAAGTTTATAAGACCAAGACCTCCCTTATTCATAGGCTTCTCAACAGTACTATACTTAGTTGGTGCAATAAATCTACCCATAGTTCTGCCACACCACAGAAACCGCATTATAACACTCCTGATCATAGAAATTAGCTTGGATGGGAGAACGAAGGTTCTGGCCCAATACACTTGCATAGCAAAGGTAACTGACTTGATTAAAGTTAATCTTCCAGCTTGACTCAGTTTCTTAGTGGTCCAACAGTTAAGTCTTGCAGTGATCTTGTCATACATCGGAAGACATTGGTTTGTTGTGATTTTGGATGTTGTAAGCGGCAGGCCCAGGTAGGATACAGTGCAATGGTTACTAGTTAAACCAGTAATTTGAGTTATCTGAGCAGTTTGAGCTGTGCTAACTCCAGCAAGTATGATGTTCGATTTTTGAACGTTGACCTTTAACCCCGTCATAGAATAAAAATGTTCAAGGGTTATCATTATGTTCTTGATAGTATTAATATCAGGAGAGCAAAACATAATCAAGTCATTTGCAAACATTAACGCAGAGATTTGAGGGTCTTTACATGCAGGATGCAATTTAAATTTCCCTTGTTGTATTGTTCTGTTTATCATTCTTGTCAGTAATTCCATGACTAGAATGAAGATGTAAGCAGACAGAGGGTCTCCCTGCCTAATGCCTTGCTTACTACTGAAGAATCCTGTAGTAGTGCCGTTGACATTGATTGAATATGTAGGTGTGGAGATACATTCATAAATCCAAGCAATAAAATGGTGAGGGAAGTTCATATACCCCATGATGCGAACTATGCTGTCCCACTGTAACATGTCAAAAGCTTTCATAATATCAAGCTTCATCATAGCTTTCGGGGGAGCATTACTTCTTTTGTAACCTTTAATTAACTCATGTGCAAGAAGAATGTGGTCAAGAATATTCCTACTTGGGAGAAACGCAGCCTTGTTATTAGAAACAATAGATGGGATGACATTCTTCAATCTTGTAGCTATAACCTTAGATATACATTTATATATAGTGTTACAGCATGATATAGGCCGATAGTCTTTAACATGATGAGCATTCTTGAGCTTAGGGATTAATGCTATATTGGTGTAGTTGAATGACCTATAAAGCTTATTCTTTTTGAAGTACATTGTAATGGCTTTGCACACGTCGCCAGACACAATCGACCAGCATGTAGTGTAAAAGTATGCATTCAACCCATCTGGTCCACCACATGAATTAGTGTTAAGAGAAAACATTGCTTTTTCAATTTCTTCATGGGTAACTTCAGAACATAGCATGTTATAATTTTCCTCATCAAGCCTAGGCACGATGTCTGATGGGATATCATCAATAGTGGGTTCGAAATTGTTTGTGTTGCTATATATGCTTGTGAAATGTTGCTCAAATGCTTCCTTAACACCTTCAGCAGTAGTTTGAAGAACATCATTAATGTCGTAGATAGTGGCAATATTTTCCTTCCTCTGCTTGTTCTTGAGACTGTCATGAAAGAAAGCACTATTCTCGTCCCCCTTTTCCCACCATTTTATTCGCGCCTTTTGTCTAATCATGTCACTTTCCTGAGTTAGCGCAGCATAGTACTGTTGAGACAAAGAAGATTCAGTAGTAGAAAGACTTGCGTCCTGAAAATTGTCCATCATTGCCTTCTGAACCTCAACAAGTTTATTCAGAATATTAGTGCTCAATTTGTCTCCTTTGCCAAAAATTTTAAATGCCCACAGCTTCAAGATATCTTTAGTTTCTCTTATTTTTTCCTGCAAGACAAAAAGAGGATTACCATTCTTATGTTTATACCATGCGGCTAGTACAGTAGGTTTAAAGTCAGTTTCATGAGTCCATGAATTAAAAATTTTAAAATTTTCTTTTCCTCTCTTGTCCACTCCACGGAGATGTATTATTTGAGGGGAGTGGTCAGATAGGAGAGGAGGGGGGAGATGGTTGAAGAGGAGGGGCCATTTGTTTAGGGCAGTTTGATTGGAGAAGGAGTGGTCAATCCTAGAGAAGGTCCTATTACCATGCCTTCTTTTGTTATTCCATGTCTATTGCATACCAACTGATCTTATAGCAACAAGTTCAGCATCATTAATCACATTATTGAGTGGTTGAATCTCATTAAGGGACAACGGATTTCCTCCCACTCTATCAGAGAGAGTGAGACAGCAGTTGAAGTCTCCAAATATAATCCAGGGATGGGAGGACTGTCTCAAGGAAGGTATGACCGAAAGCATTGAGGCTCTAGCGGCAGCATAGTTGGAAGGTAAATAAACATGATATAGAAGGATGTACTATCAGAGATATCTTTAGCATGACAGTGAATAAGTTGGGAAGTGGAGAGGACAGGAGTAATATGAACATGGTGGGGATTGTAAAGAATCATGATTCTACCATAGGGAGATTCGTTAAGATTGTGTATAAGCTTCCAACCTGAATTTTTGTGTTCAGCTGCCTTAATGGTTAGGGTAAGATTTAGTTTGGTCTCAAGGATGGCCAACACCGATAATTGGTGTGAAGTGATGAGCTGTTTACACTGTTCTTGCTTAATGACATGGTGTGCCCCCCGAATATTCCATGCTCCAATGCGCGACATCATTGGAGAACTCTGGCATTAAGTATTTCAATCTTCATTCTCCTTGTTACTGCCTGCATAGAAGACAAGTAATTTGGAATCGTTGCTGAAAGGGGGCGATTTCATTGCTTTATGTTCCTTTTTCCAGAGGGGAGGTAGCCATTTGGGTTTGTGCGTGATAGGGAGAAGGGGAATGTTGTGAGGATGGTGAATTGAATGGAGATGAACTGGGAGGTGGTTTGTAGGGTAAAGTTGGTTTAATGTTGGAGTATATGTTTGGAGGAGTTGCATTTTGAGGTTTTACACTGTCTGGGTGATTAATTGGTTCAGTTGTGCATTCTGTTCCTTCCTTGTGCATGTCAGCATATGTATCAGCAGCCTTTTTGTATTTGATGTTCTTGTTTTTACTCCTATTGCTTTTTCCACCACTGGGACTCTTTCCTACAACATTTGCACTGTCATATTTTGTTACACTATCTTTACTTCCTTCACTGATTGTTGCTTTGCCTTTAGCTTTGTTTTCTATTTGTTGCATTTGTGTTGAGTGTGCTGCTTCTGCTTGTTTCATTATTATGTTGCTCTGTTCCTCTTGCCTTGTATTATTTTCTTCATTATTTGTTACAGTTACCCTATTAACTCCCAGAGTACCACTACTTTTTCCACTACCACTTTTACTTGCATCTTGCATTTCAACAATAAATTCTACGTCCTCTAACCCCAGTAGTGCTTCATATTTATTGGATATCAGAAGTTTTTCAGTTAAATCCTCAACATTTGTTTTCTCAGTTTTCTTTATTTCTCTGCTTTCATTTTCAGTATTAATTTGGTTGTTGGCAACTGCAGTTTGAGATGAGTCTTCAGTTATTTCTTTATTCATTTTACCTTGCCCTTTTTCCTGCTCAAATCTGTCACCCTCCTCATCATTCCTTTCACTAACTTCATTGTCTCTATCTATTTCATTATCTACTTCTTCAGTGCTGCCCCCTTTTTGTTCACCGGTTGTTTCATTCTCAGCTGTTACTATTTTCCTTTTATTGACACGTTGCCATTTCCTTGGTAATTGAATTTGATAGGGTTTGACCTTTTTAATGACATGAACATTTCCTGTAATTTCCTTTTTGTTTTCTATTCTTCCATTCTTTCTTATTTCATCTTCTTTGTCAGTTTTTCTAATATTTTTATTATCACAGCATTCAGTTGTATGTCCAAATTTCTTGCACATAACACATACGTCTGGCCTCCATTGATACTCAACATATATTTTCTGAAAGCCACCTTCCACCAGTTTAACATTAAATTCATTCACTAGCTCCTTGTCTGGTTTCACTTCTATTAAACATTTTGCGTAACTCAACCTATTTTGCTTCTCAGTCACTTCATCCATACACAATAATCTACCCAAATGACTACACAACCAGTTGATCCCTAAAGGCGACCAAGCAAATAGTGGGAGATTATACAGATGTAACCAAACTGGAACTGAGGTAACAGAGCCAGTAATATTACTGACAGCAACATCGTAAGGTTTTATTATGAACATTTTGTTATTCATTATAATGGGGTCACTCTAAAGAACTTTAAATCTATCTTCGTCACATGAGAAGTTGAAAAGGAAAACAATACCATCCGATTTAACTTTAACAGAGCCTTTAAGCTTCCAGATGAATTTGAACTTTTGTATGACAGCAGTATACGATAACGACTTATCTAAGAAGAAGCCAACTAGCGTGTCAGTCCAAAGCACAGCACCGTCATCAAGAACATTCTGCGGAGGTATTAGAACGTCTTCTTCATACACAGGAGTAAGATCAACGGGAATGTACTTCCCAGCATTTCTGGGTTTATGCTTAAACAAAGAAGTCCATTTGCGTTCATCTTGACATGGGGAAGGAGGAGAAAAGGACTGCGGCAGAGGAGCATCATCTGGAGGCCTTGAAGGTTGTGGGTCAGGGAGAAGAAGCGGGGGAGGAACCGGAAGGGTAGAGGCTAGGTGGATAGCGGTCGTTGACACTGTGGTGGGAGTACAGTCTGGAGTGGTTACCAAGGTGGTCTTTGGAGAGATAGGTTTGATGATACTAGAGGGAGATAGTTTGGAGGAGGAAGGTCGTACTGTAAAGCAGGGAGGTAAAACAGTGATGTTGGAGGAGAGGGAAGGTACGATAGGGGTAAGGGAAGGGACTTCAGGAGCAGACATGAGAGTAATTTAACTATAGATAAAAAGGAAAGGTTTTATCTTAAAGTTAAATTAGAATTTAATGATTTGTAATTCATTTAATTATTAGGATAATCAAATGGATAATTAATTTATTTAATAAATTAATGAAATTTGTAATTTAAGAATCATTAATTAAATAAGATTAAATCTTAATTAATGATTATTAATTAATTAATCAAGTAATAAAGGATTAATTAAGTTACAGTTATCACTTAATTAATTAAATAATTAGGGGTTAATTAATGGGCTATTAATGGTTAATTAATTTGTAATCAATAATGATTAAAATAAGTTAATTATTTTAGAAAAATAATTAATGAATTGTTAATAGTCAATGAAGGTTATTAACTAAGGATTATTTAATAATTAATTAATGTGATTAATTTTTAATAATTAATTAGATTAATTAATTTAAAGATAATTAATTGTGTAAATTGTTAAGTATAATTACTCTGGAAGTAATTAAGGAATTAATTACTCATTGTTATTGATTGAGATAATTTGATTTGATTAAGTTAATTAATTCAGTTTAATTAATTTAAAATAATCATTTGATGATTTGTGAAGTATAATTACTTAATGTTATTCAATGAGGAAAAATTACTTAGAAAAGTAATTAATAGGTAATTACTGTATGTAATTAATTGAAGGTGATTTGTTGATGAAAGTAATTTGAGTATAATTACTTTGTGAATTAATCAAGGGATTAATTGGAGATAATTAATTGAGGAGTAATCAATTTATTTGATGAAGTAATTAAGGGTAGTTAATTACTGAATGGAGTTAATCAAGAGTGATTAACAATTATGGTTTAAATAAAGATTTATTTACTTAATGTAATTAATTTAAATAGAAAATGTAATTAGAGATCATTAATTATTATAATTAATAATGTAATTAAGAATAGATTTATTTAGAAATAATTAATCAATAAAGGAATTAATTAATGTAATTAATTAAGGATTAATGTAATTAATTATAATTAATTAATTGATGAAGTAATTAAAGATTAATTACTGTATTTGGTTAAGTATAATTAATTTGAGAAATTAATTAGTGGATAATTACTTGAACGTAATTAAAGGTTAATTAATCAAGGATGATTAATTAAAATGAAAAATTGGTTGATGATTAATTAATTGATTGATAATTGATTAATGATGATTTAAGCAAGATTTATATTGATGAAGTAATTAATTTCATTCACTTTAAATTAATTAGAAATGATGTAATTAATTTAATTCATTTTAAATTAATTTTATTTGGTGTGACTATTAATCATTGCTTATATACGATTGGATGATATTGGTTGCCTTGAATGGTTTGAAATCTCAGTAATGAGATAAAAAATGTTGAGTGATATGGATGCATTGGTTGCATTGTGATGATGATATCGATTATCTTTTGATACTGATAATATGGATTATCTGTTGTGATGATTATCTATTGTGAATCTGTGAATTATCTATCTGTGTGTATATAGATAATTATATTGAATTGTTTTAAACTTTAAAACAACTTGGCCTTAAAAGACACGCTTTGGATTTCGATGAGACCGGGATTGGGTTTTCAAATTTGGATATCCGAAAACCACATCGATCCAAATTAACTATAGGTCGTGAATCTCAAGTGAAGAGTGAAGACTCGAGGTGTAAGAACTATTCGTCAGTATAACTCTGAGGGTGATTCCGAGATGAGTTTGACGAAGTAGTACTTTCAGATTCGAGATGAAGATTCAGAGTGAAAGGGTTATTGTCGTTAACTCTGAGGGTGATTCCAAAATGAGTGTAACGAGATAATGCCTTCAGTTTCGTTCGAACCCGGAACGAACTTGCATGGATTGAATGCTTTCAGAACATCGTCAGGTGGACGATGAGCATTCTAAGAGATGTGTTCTCTAAAGGTAATCGTAGCCGCAAGCCTCATCAACTGGGAATGGCTAAAGCAAGGGAGGTGCAGCAAGGCTAAGTGGGTCATGTCCAAGTAGGACGAGATTTTCCCCTGTCTAGAAGTCCCTTTTTATTTCGGCTGTGTGGGCGGTTGGAACGTACGCCAACTGCGGGGTTGTCTTGTTCGGGACTGTCCAGTAGAGGATGGTTCCGGTCTTGTGTTGCAGGGGATTGGGAGTGATCCTCGGTATGGTGATCTAGGCCACGTACTATGACGGGCGGTATCCCGATAGCCCTACCATTGATGGAATCCAAAATCCAATAAGTGCCAACGGTTTCGATTGTATTACCCACTTATGTGGCTACTAGCTAGAATTTAATAAATGTACCAATTTCGGCTATTTCATATTTACTTGAAAACCCTAGACCTATTATAATATCACCGGATTTCCTATCAAATGTTTTGGTTAGCGTAAGGTAAAAACTTTTTCATGTTTATGTGTGGGAAGTCTTACGTGATACCTTTTCTTTTCAAAGGTTTTTCAAAGTTAAGCAACTTTAACCTGTTACTTACACCAGACCCATGTCTGGCCCAGAGTTTATCCTCTGTTTTCTTAAACTCTTGGGTACTCAAATTTTTACGATTAGCCAAGGGATTCAGGTTAGCTTTGATGAAATATGGAGGAGCAATGGAGCATGAGACTTCTGCGTTGTAGATATATAGTTTCCGCTGTGGTTTCTCTGTGTTGGTATCTCTTGTTTGAGTTGTATTGAGTTGTATAACTAGACAGGTGTTTATAACTGTCTAGTATGTGATGTATATGCTGTGTAACTCTGATTAGTGTTGTATATTATGTAATATTATGTTATTAATATAATTTATTTGTTCCATTGTTGAGGTTCTAATGTTGTTTCTTCTTTCTTCTCTTTCTTTTCTCTTTTCTATCCCTTTCTTTTCTTCATGATGATGCGATTTTCTCTTCAAAATGATGCGATTTCTCTTTTATATAAATAGATTTTTAATTTATATTTAAAATCCAAAAAATAAATATATTGAAAAATAAGTTGGATTTGAAAAAATTATATTTTCAATTAATACTAATTTGTTTATAATTGTATTAAATAGGTATTTTGATTTGAATGTTATGATTTAAAATATAATTTTCAAGAGGTTAAATTCTATTATATATAAAATATATGTGTTTATTTATTAAAATATAATTAGTTGTAAAATAATTTTCTTTAAATTAATATAAATATAAATAAAAATATAAAAAATGTATGAACGAAAATATAAAATATGTATATATATAAAGATATTTTAACTTAAATTTAGAATTTAAATAAGATTAATAAAAAGGTTAATCTTCTTTTTTTGTAAAATTTTAGTTTGTATATAAAAAAACATTCAGTTTGGGCATTTATAAATTATAAAATTAGTTTGTAAATATATAGGAGATAAATTAATTCACAAATTATAAAAAAAAGAAAATTTTTAAAACATAATTTATTAATAAATTTAACATAAGGGTTTAAACAAAATTTGTAAATTTATTTAAGTAGAGGATTTAGACATAAAATTACTCATTTTAACAAATGTGAAGAAGATAAACATGAGTTTTAACAAGTGTAATAAAATTAACTCATGTGAGTGACAAGTGTAAAATAAGTAATATGCAAAGATAAACAAGTGGCATTTAATTTTTTTCTTTTAAATTAAATTTTAGAATAACATGCATAAGGAAGAAATCAGTTTAAACTTCTCAAACCTGAGAAGAAAATGGAATCAAACCACAAATTCAAACAACATCTACAAACCAGAAAACTTGGAAACCTAAACAAAAGCAAACAAGATCAAAAGAAAGTTTAAAATCAAAACCAAGAAGCAGCTCAATAAATCAGAAAACAAAAGCAAGCCTCAAATCAAAAGGAAAATCTGGAAAATACAATTCATCTCAGCAATTCATGAATCTAAATTCAAGTTTTCAAGATTCAGACATGAAGCATTTCAGATCTAAACCATGTAAATAAGATCATTTTACAGAATTTAAGTAAATCAAACTTCAGATCATCTCAAACTAAATATCAAATTTCCAGTTCTCTGCTTTATCGCATATGAGCAAACTTTATTGTTTTAAACCAGTTTGTTTTGAATCTTGTGCCTGTAATGATAACGTTGATGGATGTGAATATGTCTGCTGGTGTTTATGTATATATATGTGTGTGTAAATGGTTGAATGTAAGTCTGTGAATGTACAGATCTATCTCTGTTTAGCATTTATAGGCTGCCATTTCATCAAGAAAAATTCATATCTTCATGTCTAAATCATTTCAAACTATGATTCCTGGAAGAAATTTGTTTACAACAATGTACGGCTATTTCTAAAAATAATATTAGGAAAAAATGTTAAGTAAATGTTTTGAAAATAATAAATTTACAATAAGATCATTTTATACCGGGAAAATCGAATATTTTAACTTTAAGATCTAATTTCAAAATCATGGTCGTATTACAGATTGATGATTTTAGGCGAAGATCTTATAATTTTTAAGCTTATATTGGTTGAGAATTTTTAAATTGAACAAAAAGGATATTTTTATCAAATTCCGTCAATTGGCGAGTTTGTCTTCCTCGTAATCTTGATGGAGGGTGGTTCGAGCATCGGTGATCATCAGAAAAATGATCAAAAAAATTCTAACTTATCGTGGTGGTGCGGCGAAGCGCTATAGGGTTTAAGTAGCAGTTTGTGTTCGTCGACGTTTCATGAGTCGCGTGATCTCCACAGTTGATCGGAGAGTATCGAACCTGAAGGGATCGATGGATCAAATCATGGTGCAGCTGTGGTCTGGGTTTCAGAGTCTCTAATGATCGGGAACGATGATGTGAGGCGATTGGGTCAAGGAGATTTGTGACGACCCAGGTTTTTAATGCTGGCTAATTGGGTAATTAGCTGTTTTTATTATTATCGAGATATTGATTTATTAAGTCGAACAAATAAATTTCTGATATTCAAATGTCTGAATATATATAATTGATTTAAAAACTATATTAAATGTTGGAGTGTGAATTCCCGGATATGATGAGCCCTATAAAAAATATATTATATACTTCACCATTTAAATTCACGATAAAATATCCACAAATACATCTACATATATAGACAAGTTTTATGATGTTTAGAGATAAATATATAAGTCATAAATGAGGATTAAAGATATATAAGTATGAGTGTGTGTATATATATAATGGTTAGATGAAAGAGTGGATAGCTAAATGAACATGTTGAGAAATATTGTATATGAAAGTAAGTGTATATACAAAAGGTACAGGTTTCATAGATGAAGAATTCCAAGGCATATGAATATAATATTTAGACATATGTTCATATTAAATAGTGAAATGCAAGCATATATTTATATTAACAACAATATTGTGGATAAAATATATAACTATATATATACATACATACATACAAAAGATATATATATATATACATATATAAATTCATATGATAGTATTTATAAACACAATAGGGGACAACCTCATAAATGCATATCCTTTCAAGCTTACAAAACATAACATCAAAGCTTTTTTTATAAAATCAAATCACTTTTCATAAGAAATCAAATCATCGGAAAAGGGAAATATATAATAAAAAATAAAAATAAAGAAGCTTGTTGTGTATAGAGCTGCAGCCTATACTTCCTTATATATACCTCCTCACTGTTTCAATTTCTTGGATCCAAACTATGTATAACAAAAGAGGTACCACCACCGTATTCCACAACTTAAAGAAAACGAAACCACTATAGTGAGGAAGATCAAAACAATAAGAGTAATGCAGGCTGCCATTAAGGCTTTGTGGGAGCAAGTGCTAGCAGATCAAAGCAAAAGCGGTGTCTTCCTTTTCAAAAAGTAAAAATAAAACGGCGAGTAAACACTTAACTAAATTTCTTAGGGTAATAAATGTTAATGCATGTGAAATTTTTGATGATGATGGTGCTGCATGTTTATGTACAGATATGTAACTCTGTGTATATATATGTGATTGTTCCATGTATTTAGAATGTACCTGTTTCTTCGCTGTTTTTGGTTACAGAGTGGAAAAAAAACAAAAGGATTCAATGTATCTTCATCTAGCCACTGTTAGGCTTAGAGTTTCAAACAAAACAAGTTTGTTTAAGCATAAATTATGGTCTAAAAATTGTTTTAAGCATGATGTTGATGTATTGCCTCTGTAAATTTAGTTTTACAGAGCAAATTTAAATATATGTTAAATTCGAATGTTATAAATTATTAATTTAATCATATAACCTGAATCTTCTTTAGAAAATAGGATTTTTAAGACTTAGTTGGTGGTTTTTAGTTTGGTATGTGAAGAGCAGTTTATAGTTGAACAGAAAATGCGTTTTAATCGATTTCTGGCGATCGAAGATATGCTGGATGTTGGAATTTTGCATGAAGCTAGTTTCGCAATCGATGAAGTCGGGAAAAATGTTCAGTGATTTTTCCAATTTTCGGCGATGGTGGAACGAGGCTAATCTAGGGTTTAACGCTCGAGTTTGTGGTGGTCGGAAACAAGATGATTTCGTCACCTCTGGTTTATCGAGCTGCATGAAATTTAAGGGAATGGTAGTATAGGGAATAGGCAAGGTGTGGCCGGAGTCGTATCACCTCCGATGGTCGAAAACCTGGCTCTGATACCAAGCTGTGACGCCCCACCTCTATACCCATGCTAGCCAAGAACATTACAGTGTAGTGCTGTCAACTAGCACGGAGAATAAGGCTGTTGAGGAGCGGCCATCCGTAGTTAGGCCTTACACTAGTACTGGTTATCTCGATAGGAGTGGTATATATATTCTTTCATTTTTCATCTCTGATTTATTTACTCCCATCGACACACCCCAATTCCAGTATAAAACGAACTACGTTGGTTCATAATAGTTTAGAACAAAATATATAATAATAACACAGATAATATAAATGCGGAACACAAATAAAAACAGAAAGTCTCATATATATAATAATTGATATCAGTTACAATACATGTGATAGAATACATATGATACAAATACAACAGTCGACTCAGGAAGTTACATATACAAGTACATTAACGTATATAATATACATGAATACATATCTTCCTATACAATTACACTGACTACTATAAATGACGACGACTACTCCAAAAGATATGAAAGAACTTCATAGCTCTAGCAGCAACCCAAAGCAGGATATCTACAACCTAAAATAACTCGGGTCTGATCCGAGTATTAAATTCAAAAGAAAATAATACCCGAGTCAGTCTAATTCAAACTCAGTTATTAATGCACAGAAGCAATAATAATTAAACAAAAATTAGATGACAGTCACAACAATTTCACCTATTCAATCCTTTAATAAAGAAAAGGATAAAAGTAAATATAATGCATAACATCGTTAACAACAAATCAGCAAATTCCCAAAATATTGAATTAATCAAAACAATTCAAGTAATTGAAACACATCAATTAAAATGTCAACTCGGGTAGGGCTGCAGCACACGCACGCGTGTACTGCCTCGCCACTACACATGCATTACGCAAAAGATCAACGCATCAAGAGTAAAAGAAATACCAATAAAATCGATACCGTGTGGCTGCAGTTCACGCTTGGGTGCACTGCCTTGCCACTACAGTGATGATGTACACAAAAGAATTCAAGTAATTAAAATATCAATTCATAATGTCGATACTGCGTGGCTGCAGTGCACGCACGCGTGCACTGCCTCGCCACAACAGCATATACAGAATAGCAACAAGGCACAAAGGCCAATGCACAAGAATTCACGGTCCAAACAAATGCAATAAGCAAGTGACAGTAGTGAAAAGCTTCAACAAAGTGAATATGCAATATGTACACAAGAGAATGTACATAACAATCTGCACATGGACAAAATGAACCAGAGGTGCAGCAAGGAAGGCTCTGCCTCACGAAAGCAACAGCAGGTATACAATTTCGAACACAGCAAGACCGTGCCAAAATGGTCAAGAGAAGATGAATACAGTGGTATAGTGAACTACATTTAAACCAGAAGTGTATGAGTCAATGCAATGCAAACTAACAAAGGCAATTGCATACAAACAAAACTGCAAACTAGACAAGGCTACGAAAGTAAATCACCTCAGACCCAAAATGGCCAGAATAACCATGATAATGTTCAACATCAAAGTAAAATAGCACATGTGTATATATTCACAAGCCTGGCATCGTGATTGTCAACACTCAGGTATGATGACATCAGTACCACCAGAGTCAAGCTAGAACAGTGAACTAAAAACTGCCTAGGCTTAAAGACAAATGTGGGTATGCACAAAAATGATGACCACAAACCAACATGTAGACGTCAAAACTGAACTAAATGAAATGTATAAAGAAAAGGTACAAATCAATAAAATCGGGTTCAAGTGCACCAGTACAAAGAAGCAACCAAGACAGTACACGCATGGAAGCAGTGCACACTGCTGTAACAGTGTTTAACAAAATGGACAGTGTTATCACGTGCACGAGCTAGGCTACCACTTCAACAACATATTTACATATATACACATATATGTACACATGTATATGAGCACAATAGGCTAAGCACAAGAACCAGACTCGCGGATATAAACCAGCAAAATCAACATGGCACATGGATGAACAATAGCAAATATCAAGCACAGTTCAATACCCAAGCACTAACAGGTACAACAAGCAACAGTAAGTGATAAACCAGAGTGCACACGAATTACCTGCCTCGAGGAACAGTCAATAAAGGGAACAACAAGTGATGTACACATGATCGCACAGTGAAATTGTAACGACCCGTAAATTTTCGATAATTAAAATAGCCAATTTAATAAGTTTTCGTGATTTAGTGTTAGAAAAAAATTGTAAGTCGTTTGAAATAATAATAACTATAATGAATTGCAACAATAATTATCCAAGTAACGATAAAATAAAACTACTTAGTGAATGCCTTCGGAATCAAAAGTTGAATAGGATAATAAATGTTGAAATTCATTAGGTATAATAGAGAAATTGATTGATAAGTAAAATCTTTTGAAAATCAAATATTGAATATTGAACAGGTAAATGGTTTAAATTGAATATTTAAAACTTATTGAATAATTGAATAAATGTAAAATGAAAATAGTGTTCTAAATTGTGAATTGGTTTTAAAGGTTGAATCCTATAAGTTCAATTTCAATATTTCAAAAGATAGGGATTTAATAATCAAATTTTGTTTAAATTTAATAATTACAAATGTTTGAATAATTAAATTCCGAATTGGATATGATTAATTTGATATTGGAATTTAATATATGAAAATAGAGTGAATAATTGAAATTTGATTTAATATGATTCAAATTGGTTTCCAAAGTGAACGTAAGTTATATTTGGATTTTAATAGAGTTAATAAGATTTTTAAATTGGAATTTATTGGATAAATTGAATAACGGGTTTAATATGATTAAAAATGAATTGTAAAATTTTATTTTATCATATTGGAGTTATAGTGATGTTATAGAACTTTTAAAACTGAATTTAAAATAAATTTGTGAAATTTGAATATTTTAATATTTAATTATCGACTGGAAAATAGCCAAATTTTGAACAGTCTCGGAATTGGACGAAACTAGTTCCATTGGATCCGTAATAGTTAGTTATTATCGGATTTCAATTTTCGTAGCAATCGGAGTTGTCGTTTGACCGTGGCAGCTCGAAACGCGTTGAAATTATTTTAATATTAATTTGGCATGTTAAAATAGTCATTTTTCAAACAGTCTCGGATTTCGACGAAACCAGTTTCATCGGATCCGTAATGTGATATTATTGTAATATTTCAAATTTCGTGTCAATTGGATTTACCGTTTGTCCGGGGTGAGCCAAAACGCATAGAAATCGGTTTAATCGATTTAATTTTAAATTGATCGTTTATTGCCGTAACTCGCGCATACGATCGAATTAGCTTCCGAGACCTGTTCCATTGTGTCCGGAACGTGGGGTAAACCCTAGAAACGCCGGTCACCGCGCGTGCATCGGAGCTCGAAAATTTAAAGTGTATAGTGTTCGTTGAAACTTCTATAAAGGGACCCCTTAATCTTCATTTTTGCAAAAGAAAAACTGCCTAGGGTTTTCAAAACCTTCAGCCGCCATCACCTTTATGAATGGCCAGAAATTAATACCTTTCTCTCCTCAATTACTCTCAATCCATCGACAATTGCGCGAAGTGTTCAACACGAAAGTCGAAGAGCTAAGCAAGAGCTTCGATTGCATACGGAGATGATCGAGTTTCGAGCAACGTGGGGGAGTAGGGGAGGCCGCGACCTGCTGCTGTTTGCACGCGTCTCTAGGCCGAAGGGGGTGGCCGAGTTCGCCACGGGTTCAGGCGAAGGTGGAGGGAGCAATGGCCTTCGACGCGGTAGTCCCTGATCGCCTTCAAGTGGATCGGTGGAGGAGCTATTTGGAACCCTAGTTCATTGGTGGTGGGTTTGGTTTCACGTGAATAGCCTGGAGCTTGCGTGCGTTTCAACGTGATGGGGAAGAGAGTCTCGTGCGGCCTGGATCTATAGCCTTGAAATCTACGGTCCTGATTGCTTGGTAATAAAAAAAAAAAAAAGGAAATGTAAATTGAGTTATATTATAATTCGTGTAACTTTAAAACCATATAACTTTTTCATACGAGGTCGAAAACGTACGAAACCAGTTGCGTTGGAATCGTATGGACGAATACTACGCAATGAAGCTGGATTGGAATCATTTGGAGCTAGAGAAAATTTTGAGTCAAATCGAACGTCGTTCGATTTGATTTAAAATCGTAGAATCAAGGTGAGTGTTTTATAACGCTCACACCGTACTAAATATCTTTATGCTAGTTAAATTGACATTATGAAGTGATATGAATTTTATTTGTCATTGTTTGATATAAATTTAATTGTCATATAGCTTGTTATTTGAATTAACCGTTGAAAAAAATTAAATTGACAGTTAAATTGAAATTAAATTTGAATGGCGATTAAATTACCTGACATTGATAACTATGAAACTGCCATGAATCGTATTGTTTATTGGATGATGTATTTTGATGGATGCTATTGGTTGATAATTGAATGTTTGGATGTTTATTTGCTCATGTAGATCCTGTTATGCATACATATGATACTGTGATTTAATTTAAGTAATATATACTCATCCCTGACATTTAATTGAAATAAATAATTACTTGGCCATAGGATAGAAAAGTATATACGGACACCGAATTGGCTAAATTAATAATTTTTGAAATCGTCGCTTTGAAATTTATTTAAATGTTTGATTTAAAGGTTATAAATAGAAATCAATTTATAAAAATCGAATTTATTGAAAATTTGAGTTTTGGAATATTGAAATAAATCTTGGTTAAAAGAAATTGTTAAGTAATGTGATTCGAGACTTTGAAATTTAAAATTTGGGATTTGATTGAATTTCGAAATTTGATTTGTTTAAAGATTTAACCTTAATTCGAGCTTTGAATATTACTAAGTAAAAGTGATATAAAAATGATATTTTGAAATCGAGCTTGGAACTTAATCACATTTGAAATTTGGATTTAAACTTGAACATTGAAGGATAATTTTGTTAAGTGTTAAAAATTTGATATTTTGGAAAATCAAGCTAAAAATCGATATAAATTGAAATTGAATAAAATTAATGGTGAATGTAAAATTGAATTAATTTGAAGTAAAAATTTGACATTGATTTGAATTGAGATCGAAATTGAATCGGTAAATTGGAAATTGAAATTTATTTGAATTGGGAAGTTATAATTGAAATGGATTGGTTTTGAAGCTGTTTTAAATGTGTTTTCCAAATTACTCTGTTATATAAACCATTTTGAATACTTAAACTATTTTAATCTATTTTTAATCTACTTAACCCAATTTAAATTATTTAAACTAGTTTATCTATTTTAAATCCATTTTAAAGATTTTAAGTATTTTTAACTATTTTAATTATTTAAACTACTTTTAAGCTACTTAAACTATTTTCTAAAAAATTTCAAGCTGGTTAATAAGGTGAAATGTTTATATTTAAACCTTGAATTTAAATACGAATTGAGTTAAGTGAAGTTGCAACCTAAATTGAAATTCGAAATGATTTTGAAATCGAAATGAGATATTGATGCGAAAATTGATTTTTGAAACGGAATCTGACATTTTGATAGATATGGTGATATTTGAAATGGATTTGATTTTTGAAGAGAATATGATATTTTGATATCAATTATGAATCGATTTGAAATATAAAAGAGCCAACGGTGTAATAATACGTAGTTATTAAAGAGACCGGGATCGGATATGGACATACTCTCTGTCGATACCGAAAACCACTTTAATAACTATTATACGCGGAGTGTTGATCCAGAATGAAGTGGATGGTTTGGTGAACGCGTTGACTGAAGAAAGAGAACGATATTGGATGACCCCTGACATGACTAAAACAGGAGCCGCGCCGGGCCATTGAGGTTCGCCACCTCTAGCGGACACACTTCTTCGATACCATATCTATTACATTTGTGATGCGATTTGGGTGCACCCCTTGATTTCGGAGTGTTGTTTCGCGGTGTTGGGGTAGCTGCTGGCTATGCCCAACATCAGTCCGGATCACGCAACTACTAGTATCCTAGTTGGTATCGCCTCATGTACCTTGTCATACTGATTATCCTATTCGCGACCACTACGTTTTGATTTGTACCTTGAGTATATGGATTGCCCTCTGGTGACTTCCGGTTTTGGGGAAACTACGGTCTTGTATATGCTTTTGGGAATATAAAAATGTGTTAAGGGGGATTATGGTAACGCCTTAACGCTATTTTGATATTTTATATTACTGATAGGCATTATCTACTTAGCGTATGTTACTACATAGTAGATAGTTTAACGGATCCTTAAGAGATGGAAAATCCCGTAACATCTCTTAAGTTATTGCACACACGTTGACACTGGATAGGAGGTGTCAAACCCCGTAAACATCTCCGACGCCGTTACACTCATATTTATTTACGATTTATTTAACTTGCAAGAGGATATTTAGTCCTGACTCGAGTGTTTTGTCTTTCCATTACGCTCGGGTCAGTCCTGAGTTTTCAGATTTTGTGAAGATCTATTCTGGAGGACGAAGACGAAGATTTGGTATACTATTACTATTATTGCCCTTGCATCATGTTATCTGCTGCATTTTTTAATTGTTCAGTTGTATATGTATAAACTCTGATAAATGTTGTATAAATAATTGTCAAAGTATAGTAGACAGCTTCATGAACTGTTTATTTGACTATTATATTTTATCGTTCCGCTGCGAGATTCTGTGTTGTTTCATTTCCTTTATTTCTCTTTCTTTTCTTTTCTTATTTACCCCAATAACTATCTGCCCTTTTGAATGGTTTGGAATCGACATGTGTATTTGATCGTCGATTTAAACTGTCCAAAAAGGCGGGTCGTTACAGTTGGTATCAGAGCTTTGGTTTAGCGATAAACCTTGGCTCTAGTGGGGAATAACTCATTGAAATAGAGGTAAACTATATGAATGAGTTGAGTGTATATGAGAGAGCGTATTTGTTAGTGATATAAAATGTTTTATATTGTGTCGGTTGATTTGTTGAGTGGCTTATGGATTCTGGTCAATACGAGTAATTAACGTCATTGACAGGGATCTCTAAACACTTAAACAGAACAATTCGACATAGTATTGTTTTGAAATTGGGTAAATGAAATAATTTTGCCCTAATTATATTTTGTATATAAAGAATTTATTTCAAAATTTATTGTGATCAATCTAGCTTATTTGGTTGTTGGAAATGAAATATTGGTTGTTAACATTAATCGGATATTGTAATTTAAATAAATAAGGTGAACTACAAAATGAACTATGATAAAACACTTGTGGGATGTTTTAAGAAAGAAATTCCTATAATTTGAAGAAAATATAAACACTTGTGAAATCTTATAAGAATATTTTATAAAGGTGACTTATGAATTAAAATAGATTTAAAATGGGAAAATATTGAGTTTAAGACCCGGAGATTTTGAAAAATTGTTTTCAAAGTTTAAAGAAAATATAGTAATGTTAGTTGGAAATTGTTTATGGAAATTTTTGAAAGGATTTTAAAAGGAAATGATGAATTCAGTACTCCTCTCTTATGTCGCTGGAAAATAATTTCGGTGATGATTGCGCAGCATCATCGACGTTCATTTTCGAGTCTTAAAGTGGGGGAGACTTCTAAGAAGCTTTGTTTTTCTTTGAAATTATTTTGGGTAAATGGATTTTGGTTTGAACTCAAAAGGTATGATTTGTTATATATATATATATAAAAGATAAGTATATATGTTTATTTCAAATGATTTGAAAGAACCGGGCATTTAAATTTCTAAGTTCCATTAATTAATAATTTTCAAATTATTTGAATGAAATGCGAATAACCAGAATTTATAAAATAAGAGGATTAAGATATCTAAGCTATTGTTTGGGAAAACTTTAAACTTGAAGGGTAAAGAGGATTTAAACAAATTAAATTTGTGAACATTCTAATTAAGTACAATGAAATTCTATAAATTTGTATAATACCAAATTTGCATTCTGATAATATATAACAAGACTTACCAAATATTAAAAAGTTAAACGATGTTTTGGATATGTAATGAGATGTTGTACAAATAAACAGAACCTGAAAGTAATTGAAGTATACAAGTAAGGAAAACTCAAAATGAATTAAAATGTATATAAATGAAAATTTTGGTTGTGAAAAATGTTATGTGCTTAAATATAGCATGAAATGATGAATGGATAAATGGAACAAGTAAGTGAACTTAAGAAATGAATCGTATTATATCTTTGTAAATTGGTTATTGAAACAAATATAGATTACGAAGGGATTGTAAAATAATTGAATTTGTAACCTTTAAGATATCTGTAAACTAAGAGAAGTCATATATGAGAAGTTAGACTTTTATGAAATGACTATTAACTAAAGTGTTGATTAATAAAATGTTTCACAAATGAATTCGTTATTAACTGAAATTATGAAAATGAAATAAATGTAAACAAAGAAATTTCTTATAGCTAAGAATAAATTGGAAAATGAAATTGAATTTAATTAAATTACATAGAATGTTTAAAATGAACTTGAGTAAGCAAATTCTTTAATATGATGTTTAAGAAAAGATAATGTTGAAGAATATGCTATGTAAAGAAATGGATATATTTACTAAATAACGGATTGTGAATAATAAATGGTAAATAAAATGGAAGTCAATAAAATAATTTAGTATAGATAAATTGGATAGAAAGCTATTGAAAGGTAATACGTGTGATTGTACGTATATTATTTTATTCGCATAACGATTTGATCCAAATTCGAGCACAAAATTTTAGATGATTTATATCGATCCAATTTAGGATTTTTCACTCGATTCTCGACGGCGAACCCTAGATATGGATTTTAATTTGATTCTGGAATTCTCTATCATAGTATATGGCTATGCAAGGAGAGTAACAGCTTCCAATCAAGGAACCAAATCCGAGTCCGCACTAGAGAGTCGTGTGAACGATACTAGTTTGGAAGTGAAATTGTGTGGTCGAATAAGCGATTGGATTGATATTGCTCACGGATGATATATGTACGGCTTACAGAATTAATTAAACTAATATTGAAAATTGAAGATGCCAAATATAAAATGAATCTTTTAAATTGTATAATTGGAAATAAAAAGAGATAAACCAAATTGAATGTAAAATGAATAATTTGGTTATGTTGGGTATAATTTGGTTGTTATATGATTGTTAGTTGATAGTATATATAATTCATTAAGTGTTATTGAAATTGAAAGCTATAAATCATTGAAATCAAATTAGAAGTTAAATGAATATTAACTAATGTAAATATAAATTAGTGAATGTTAACTAATTGAATTGAGGATGAATGTTAGAAAAATCCAACGTTAATGAATCAACTATGATTAAAATTGAAACCCAGTCAATAAATATTAATGAGAAGTGAATTTATATTGATTGGTTATGGATTTGTTGGATGATAGTTGATTGATGGTTGCATTTGTTGTTTTGTTGCATTTGCTATGTTGGCACATGTAGTTGTTATGTTGCTATATTGTGTATATTGATATTATTTTCATATATGCATGTTTCTCATGGTTTGTTGAGTGTTTAGTAGGTGCGGATTGCGCTTGCTTCGCATTTGGAGCTCGCTTTCACGCTATATTATTCGTATATGCTCGCTAATAAAAATATAAGGTACATGTTTATTTTATCATTGGATTTGGTGATTTTTGATGAGCCACTTGGCTTTTGGATTTTCTTTTGTTTGTTTGGGGCCCGTAGAGGCGTTTTGTAGTTGTACCGATCGAGCCGCGCAAAGGAGACTCTGTCGAAATTTTTCGTAAATCCGGGTGTTAGAAAAATTTTCAAGTTTTAAAATTTTATAACTTGTTTTGATAACTAACTTTAAATTTAGAAAGCCGTTGGAATAACTTAGTGGAAGCGTAGTTATAACTTTATAAATGGAATTTCATTGTTCTATAAGTTAATAACTTTGAATGAAATATATCTAATGTGAATTCTATACTTAGTTCTTTTCCCTTCTTTTTCCTTTTCGGGGACGAAAAGTTTTGAGTGGGGGAGAATGTAACGACCCGTAAATTTTCGATAATTAAAATAGCCAATTTAATAAGTTTTCGTGATTTAGTGTTAGAAAAAAATTGTAAGTCGTTTGAAATAATAATAACTATAATGAATTGCAACAATAATTATCCAAGTAACGATAAAATAAAACTACTTAGTGAATGCCTTCGGAATCAAAAGTTGAATAGGATAATAAATGTTGAAATTCATTAGGTATAATAGAGAAATTGATTGATAAGTAAAATCTTTTGAAAATCAAATATTGAATATTGAACAGGTAAATGGTTTAAATTGAATATTTAAAACTTATTGAATAATTGAATAAATGTAAAATGAAAATAGTGTTCTAAATTGTGAATTGGTTTTAAAGGTTGAATCCTATAAGTTCAATTTCAATATTTCAAAAGATAGGGATTTAATAATCAAATTTTGTTTAAATTTAATAATTACAAATGTTTGAATAATTAAATTCCGAATTGGATATGATTAATTTGATATTGGAATTTAATATATGAAAATAGAGTGAATAATTGAAATTTGATTTAATATGATTCAAATTGGTTTCCAAAGTGAACGTAAGTTATATTTGGATTTTAATAGAGTTAATAAGATTTTTAAATTGGAATTTATTGGATAAATTGAATAACGGGTTTAATATGATTAAAAATGAATTGTAAAATTTTATTTTATCATATTGGAGTTATAGTGATGTTATAGAACTTTTAAAACTGAATTTAAAATAAATTTGTGAAATTTGAATATTTTAATATTTAATTATCGACTGGAAAATAGCCAAATTTTGAACAGTCTCGGAATTGGACGAAACTAGTTCCATTGGATCCGTAATAGTTAGTTATTATCGGATTTCAATTTTCGTAGCAATCGGAGTTGTCGTTTGACCGTGGCAGCTCGAAACGCGTTGAAATTATTTTAATATTAATTTGGCATGTTAAAATAGTCATTTTTCAAACAGTCTCGGATTTCGACGAAACCAGTTTCATCGGATCCGTAATGTGATATTATTGTAATATTTCAAATTTCGTGTCAATTGGATTTACCGTTTGTCCGGGGTGAGCCAAAACGCATAGAAATCGGTTTAATCGATTTAATTTTAAATTGATCGTTTATTGCCGTAACTCGCGCATACGATCGAATTAGCTTCCGAGACCTGTTCCATTGTGTCCGGAACGTGGGGTAAACCCTAGAAACGCCGGTCACCGCGCGTGCATCGGAGCTCGAAAATTTAAAGTGTATAGTGTTCGTTGAAACTTCTATAAAGGGACCCCTTAATCTTCATTTTTGCAAAAGAAAAACTGCCTAGGGTTTTCAAAACCTTCAGCCGCCATCACCTTTATGAATGGCCAGAAATTAATACCTTTCTCTCCTCAATTACTCTCAATCCATCGACAATTGCGCGAAGTGTTCAACACGAAAGTCGAAGAGCTAAGCAAGAGCTTCGATTGCATACGGAGATGATCGAGTTTCGAGCAACGTGGGGGAGTAGGGGAGGCCGCGACCTGCTGCTGTTTGCACGCGTCTCTAGGCCGAAGGGGGTGGCCGAGTTCGCCACGGGTTCAGGCGAAGGTGGAGGGAGCAATGGCCTTCGACGCGGTAGTCCCTGATCGCCTTCAAGTGGATCGGTGGAGGAGCTATTTGGAACCCTAGTTCATTGGTGGTGGGTTTGGTTTCACGTGAATAGCCTGGAGCTTGCGTGCGTTTCAACGTGATGGGGAAGAGAGTCTCGTGCGGCCTGGATCTATAGCCTTGAAATCTACGGTCCTGATTGCTTGGTAATAAAAAAAAAAAAAAGGAAATGTAAATTGAGTTATATTATAATTCGTGTAACTTTAAAACCATATAACTTTTTCATACGAGGTCGAAAACGTACGAAACCAGTTGCGTTGGAATCGTATGGACGAATACTACGCAATGAAGCTGGATTGGAATCATTTGGAGCTAGAGAAAATTTTGAGTCAAATCGAACGTCGTTCGATTTGATTTAAAATCGTAGAATCAAGGTGAGTGTTTTATAACGCTCACACCGTACTAAATATCTTTATGCTAGTTAAATTGACATTATGAAGTGATATGAATTTTATTTGTCATTGTTTGATATAAATTTAATTGTCATATAGCTTGTTATTTGAATTAACCGTTGAAAAAAATTAAATTGACAGTTAAATTGAAATTAAATTTGAATGGCGATTAAATTACCTGACATTGATAACTATGAAACTGCCATGAATCGTATTGTTTATTGGATGATGTATTTTGATGGATGCTATTGGTTGATAATTGAATGTTTGGATGTTTATTTGCTCATGTAGATCCTGTTATGCATACATATGATACTGTGATTTAATTTAAGTAATATATACTCATCCCTGACATTTAATTGAAATAAATAATTACTTGGCCATAGGATAGAAAAGTATATACGGACACCGAATTGGCTAAATTAATAATTTTTGAAATCGTCGCTTTGAAATTTATTTAAATGTTTGATTTAAAGGTTATAAATAGAAATCAATTTATAAAAATCGAATTTATTGAAAATTTGAGTTTTGGAATATTGAAATAAATCTTGGTTAAAAGAAATTGTTAAGTAATGTGATTCGAGACTTTGAAATTTAAAATTTGGGATTTGATTGAATTTCGAAATTTGATTTGTTTAAAGATTTAACCTTAATTCGAGCTTTGAATATTACTAAGTAAAAGTGATATAAAAATGATATTTTGAAATCGAGCTTGGAACTTAATCACATTTGAAATTTGGATTTAAACTTGAACATTGAAGGATAATTTTGTTAAGTGTTAAAAATTTGATATTTTGGAAAATCAAGCTAAAAATCGATATAAATTGAAATTGAATAAAATTAATGGTGAATGTAAAATTGAATTAATTTGAAGTAAAAATTTGACATTGATTTGAATTGAGATCGAAATTGAATCGGTAAATTGGAAATTGAAATTTATTTGAATTGGGAAGTTATAATTGAAATGGATTGGTTTTGAAGCTGTTTTAAATGTGTTTTCCAAATTACTCTGTTATATAAACCATTTTGAATACTTAAACTATTTTAATCTATTTTTAATCTACTTAACCCAATTTAAATTATTTAAACTAGTTTATCTATTTTAAATCCATTTTAAAGATTTTAAGTATTTTTAACTATTTTAATTATTTAAACTACTTTTAAGCTACTTAAACTATTTTCTAAAAAATTTCAAGCTGGTTAATAAGGTGAAATGTTTATATTTAAACCTTGAATTTAAATACGAATTGAGTTAAGTGAAGTTGCAACCTAAATTGAAATTCGAAATGATTTTGAAATCGAAATGAGATATTGATGCGAAAATTGATTTTTGAAACGGAATCTGACATTTTGATAGATATGGTGATATTTGAAATGGATTTGATTTTTGAAGAGAATATGATATTTTGATATCAATTATGAATCGATTTGAAATATAAAAGAGCCAACGGTGTAATAATACGTAGTTATTAAAGAGACCGGGATCGGATATGGACATACTCTCTGTCGATACCGAAAACCACTTTAATAACTATTATACGCGGAGTGTTGATCCAGAATGAAGTGGATGGTTTGGTGAACGCGTTGACTGAAGAAAGAGAACGATATTGGATGACCCCTGACATGACTAAAACAGGAGCCGCGCCGGGCCATTGAGGTTCGCCACCTCTAGCGGACACACTTCTTCGATACCATATCTATTACATTTGTGATGCGATTTGGGTGCACCCCTTGATTTCGGAGTGTTGTTTCGCGGTGTTGGGGTAGCTGCTGGCTATGCCCAACATCAGTCCGGATCACGCAACTACTAGTATCCTAGTTGGTATCGCCTCATGTACCTTGTCATACTGATTATCCTATTCGCGACCACTACGTTTTGATTTGTACCTTGAGTATATGGATTGCCCTCTGGTGACTTCCGGTTTTGGGGAAACTACGGTCTTGTATATGCTTTTGGGAATATAAAAATGTGTTAAGGGGGATTATGGTAACGCCTTAACGCTATTTTGATATTTTATATTACTGATAGGCATTATCTACTTAGCGTATGTTACTACATAGTAGATAGTTTAACGGATCCTTAAGAGATGGAAAATCCCGTAACATCTCTTAAGTTATTGCACACACGTTGACACTGGATAGGAGGTGTCAAACCCCGTAAACATCTCCGACGCCGTTACACTCATATTTATTTACGATTTATTTAACTTGCAAGAGGATATTTAGTCCTGACTCGAGTGTTTTGTCTTTCCATTACGCTCGGGTCAGTCCTGAGTTTTCAGATTTTGTGAAGATCTATTCTGGAGGACGAAGACGAAGATTTGGTATACTATTACTATTATTGCCCTTGCATCATGTTATCTGCTGCATTTTTTAATTGTTCAGTTGTATATGTATAAACTCTGATAAATGTTGTATAAATAATTGTCAAAGTATAGTAGACAGCTTCATGAACTGTTTATTTGACTATTATATTTTATCGTTCCGCTGCGAGATTCTGTGTTGTTTCATTTCCTTTATTTCTCTTTCTTTTCTTTTCTTATTTACCCCAATAACTATCTGCCCTTTTGAATGGTTTGGAATCGACATGTGTATTTGATCGTCGATTTAAACTGTCCAAAAAGGCGGGTCGTTACAGAAATCCATGCACATGTATACATGACCATTTGCCACAATTCAAATGATACAAGTAAATTGACTAGAAGCAAAACAACAGTCAATACCAAGGCATGAACCAACAGAAGTTAACAACCTTAAGTATGCAATAATGCCAATGGCAGACGACACACATATGCATAGACCAATCAGCAGAAGTCAATATGATCAAGTGCACAGGTATACATATATGCAGTGACCAGTGAACTACAGAATGAGGCTGGACATTGCATATATACAAATGACCACAAAGACTTCAAAGTGATATTTATATGCAACACAATCAGCAGGTCGAAAATATTTAGAAATGAATATAAAATGACTAGAGTCGAACCAACACACAATACAGTGAGCTTGAGCACAATAAAAACTCAAGTGTTCAATAATATAACTCGAAGCAATGCACCAAATTCATATGTACAGCAAACGACACAAGTGATACAAAAGTTCAGTGAACAAGTGAAGTATATATTCGTGCAAACATATGTATAACAAGTTCAAGCAGCAGGTCAAAGACATAATGACCGAAATTAACCAAAATAAATCACATCGTCAAATAAATTCAAATGTAACTGTTTTCTTTTTAAATTATTTCCAAACCTTATCACCAAGTCAAAAATCAAAATTCAACAAAGTCAATCGGCCGAAATTATCAAGTGACAGGGGTTCGAATGTGTAGCAGTTTCAAATAAAACCAACACAAGTGTCACGGCCGTCATTTAACAAGTCAGTGCCAAAGACGAACCCTCAAAAATCGAAACCAGGATGAGCGTATCAATGAATCGAATGAAAATCAGAAATCAAAACCATGTGGACTGAAAACGTCAAAGAAATCATCATCAACAAAACACAAAATGGAAATACCGAGCATAGCATCGAATTAGATGTGAGTGAATTGTCACTCACCTTTGTCCAACGCGCGAAAACCATGGCCGAAGAGAGCAACGAGGAAACGAACGAAGTTAGCAGCCATTATCTTCGATTCTAACGATGCCCTAATTTTGGAGAAAGAGGAACGAACGGCAGCCGCCATTATTAATTTTCTTTTTCGTTTGTTTGTTTTAGTGTAGGGTTTCGAATGAGAGAAAATGAAAGAAAGGGGAACGGGTTATCAACCCTTAATAATAATCATGACCCAAATCAAAACATGGACCACGATTTAATTTATAAAGCCCACTTAACATTTAATAAATTTTTCAGGAGAGTTTCAAACTGGTTTTAAAAAATTCCAAACAGCAATTAGCTAGGAAAGGTAATCGTCCATAGACGATAATTAATCGGTACGAAATACCGGGTTGTTACAGACTCCTCTCCTTAAAGAAATTGCGTCCTCGTAATCATAAGGAATAAAGGGACAAAAGGTAACAACCATAAAATCATATCATCACAAGATGAAGAAATTTGAAATAGGAAGTTCACCATATAGAGCATGAAAGAATAAGCCTGAACGTGTTTGCTCGATGAATTCTCAGGATTCCCAAGTGCAATCCTTAGGATTTGAGAATTATTGAACTTCCGCAAGAAAAACATCTTGATTTCGAAGGTGCCACACCCCCGAAGCAATGATGTGAATAGAAAGTTGCTCAGAAGTAAAAATCGAAAATCCCTAAGGCATTTCCGTAATAGGAAGACGTGGAAAACGTCATGAATAGCAGAAAATTGAGCTGGTACACCGGCGTAGTACAATATAACCACCAAAGAAATCTTTTAATTTCATAAAAGAAATTCACAAATCCTCTACAAAATTTAATTATCAAATAGATAATCAGAATACAGAAATCACAAAACAGCAATATCTAATTATCGATACGATAATTAGAAGACAGCAAAATCAGCAAATCTAATTATCAACAAAGATAATTAGAAAACACAAGTCACAAATATCTAACTATCAAAAACGATAATCAGGAATTACCACAACGTTAATCAAATTTCAAATCAACAAATATTCAATTATCAAAACGACAATCAAATCTTAAATCACAAATATTTAATTATCACAAACGATAATTAAATCTCAAATATCTAATTATCACAAGCGATAATCAAAAACAACAAATATCTGATTATCAAAAATGATAATCAAAAATCACAACTCAACGAATATTAAATTATCACAATTGATAATCAAATCTTAAATCGCAAATATTTAATTATCACAAACGATAATTAAATCTCAAATATCTAATTATCACAAACGATAATTAGAAACAACAAATATTCGATTATCAAAAACGATAATGAAATCTCAAATATCTAATTATCAAAAACGATAATTAGAAACAACAAATATCTGATTATCAAAAACGATAACCAGAAATCACTAATATTTCAATTAACGAGTCCGGAATTAACCGAAATAGCAAACGCACATGTCCCATAACCACGAGTTTTACTAAATCATTTAATTCACTTCATCGTTTCCTTGAAAGTGCAAAATTGTGTATTTTAAATAAATAAAATTTCACATTCTCAAACGGACAAGTCCGGAATTAAGCGAATCAGTAAAAGAAAGGGGTCATAGTCCTCGATTTTTCTAAAACGTTTAAATCGCTTCCTCATTCTTTTGAAAGCGTAAACTGTAAAAAATTTGAAAACAATTTTAATTTATATTTTGAAACAATTTTAAAAATAATTTTTTTTAAAACACGTGATTAAAACAGCAATATCAGTAGCAACTTCGACAAGGAAATTGCACTTCTCAAAATACCGTAAAAACGGACAACAAAATCAGCATTGCGGGATAACCGCTTGAAAATTCATTTTAAAATTGACGGTTACTGAAGTTAATACGTCAAAATCTCGTCAAAATAATTGGCATCAAAATATAATACCTATGAATTTTCATTCATCAAAAATGTCACAAGAATCTCTTCAAAGATAGGAAGGGATATCATACCCTCAACTTGTATTCATAACAAGTCAATGACACACAAATTCACCAATGCACAAAAATTGATAAAACTTATCAATAGAAATCACGAAAATTGGTGAAGCACAAATTCTAGAAATCTACACAAGAAATCCAGAAAACACAAAAAAAGGGAAAGAGGCCTATCACATGACGGTCCGAAGACCATGGGGAGCTACCCCATATGGATGAGTCGGAATCACCTAGATGAGGTCTAGGCTAACCAAAAGCAAAAAGGTATGTGTGAATGGAATCACACAAATGGTGTCTAGCCTAACCTCGCAAACAAAAAGGTATGTGTGAGTGGAATCACACAAATGGTGTCTAGACTAACCAAAAAGCAAAAAGGTATGTGTGAATGGAATCACACAAATGGTGTCTAGCCTAACCAGAAAGCAAAAAGATATGTGTGAATGGAACCACACAAATGGTGTCTAGGCTAACCAAAAAGCAAAAAGGTATGTGTGAATGGAATCACACAAGTGGTACAAAAGTTCAGTGAACAAGTGAAGTATATATTCGTGCAAACTTATGTATAACAAGTTCAAGCAGCAGGTCAAAGACATAATGACCGAAATTAACCAAAATAAATCACATCGTCAAATAAATTCAAATGTAACTGTTTTCTTTTTAAATTATTTCCAAACCTTATCACCAAGTCAAAAATCGAAATTCAACAAAGTCAATCGGCCGAAATTATCAAGTGACAGGGGTTCGAATGTGTAGCAGTTTCAAATAAAACCAACACAAGTGTCACGACCGTCATTTAACAAGTCAGTGCCAAAGACGAACCCTCAAAAATCGAAACCAGGATGAGCGTATCAATGAATCGAACGAAAATCAGAAATCAAAACCATGTAGACTGAAAACGTCAAAGAAATCATCATCAACAAAACAAAAAATGGAAATACCGAGCATAGCATCGAATTAGATGTGAGTGAATTGTCACTCACCTTTGTCCAACGCGCGAAAACCACGGCCGAAGAGAGCAACGAGGAAACGAACGAAGTTAGCAGCCATTATCTTCGATTCTAACGATGCCCTAATTTTGGAGAAAGAGGAACGAACGGCAGCCGCCATTATTAATTTTCTTTTTCGTTTGTTTGTTTTAGTGTAGGGTTTCGAATGAGAGAAAATGAAAGAAAGGGGAACGCGTTATCAACCCTTAATAATAATCATGACCCAAACCAAAACATGGACCACGATTTAATTTATGAAGCCCACTTAACATTTAATAAATTTTTCAGGAGAGTTTCAAACTGGTTTTAAAAAATTCCAAACAGCAATTAGCTAGGAAAGGTAATTGTCCAAAGACGATAATTAATCGGTACGAAATACCAGGTTGTTACAGCGTGAGTGGGGCGAAGCTCTTTTATTGGGTGTGTTCGAGTTCCAGTTTTCAAACGGAAGACTTGTTTTTGCTCTGTAGTTTTTAGCATCGAGTCGTTCATTGTAATCGTGTGTGGCAATGTCGTATGACTTGTCGGAGGAAGCGCAGTTCGCTGGAGGTTTATCGGCGGTGAGTGCACGTGCACAGTTGGTCGTGTGCACGTTTGAGTGTTTTGAGCTTTGGGTTCTCGAGAGTATACTCGGGGAATGGAAGTGTTTTACTTGAGTTTCCTGGTTGCTCGCGTGTGTGGTTAAGTACCATGTTCTCAAATTTTTTTTACCGATGATAATTAAAAGTAGAAGAGAAAGACTTGGGGAAGATAGTGGGAAAACTCGGGTTGGACTCGAAGTAGACCTGAGATTTTCTTGGGTTATTGGTTTTCAAAATTTTAAGTCTAATAAAATGGTAGTTTAGAGTTATTTCAAATGTTAAGTGTTTATGTAATGTATTAAATCAAGTTTAAAATGTTAATGATAATTTTGTCATTTTTAAGGAAATGGTTTACCTTAAAAGTTAATTAAGGTTTTAATGGTTGAGATTAATTAAGTAAATTAAGTAACCAAGTTAATTAATTAGAGATTAATTAATTTATAAATTAATTTATAATTAAGGATAAATTGATTAGTAATCATAGATTAATTACCTAAATTAAAGGACAAATTTATCAAGGATTGATTTAATTTAATTAGTAATTAAAGGTTAAGTAAATTAGTAATTAAAAGTTAATTAACAGAGGATAGTTAACCAAAGGAATAATTACTTGATGAAAGTAATTAAAATTAGATTACTTAAGGGAAGTAATTAAGATTAATTGCTCAGTGTAATTAACTAAAGAATTGATTAATTGAAGAAATTTATGAAGGGTCAGTAAATCAATGGGTATGGTTAATTAAAAGATAATTAATCAATGTAAGTGATTATAAGGTAATTAATTTGTGTAATTAATTAAAGGTTAATTAATTTTTGTAATTAAAGAATAATTAATCGAGGAGGATTAATTAAGATGGATGATTAATTAATTGGTTTGAAATTAATTAATAAGCAGGATTTAAAAGTAATTAAAGTAATTGATTTAATTCAATTGTGGTTAGTAAATTAATTAGAGATGGTGTGGTTGATTATTCTTGCTCATGAATGATTGAATGATATTGTATGCCTTAGATTAGTTGATATCTCTGGTATGTGATGTGTGATGCTATGTGATTTGAAATGTTGGGTTAAAACAATGACGTCCTATATTTAAGTTGAAGGGTATTTCATTTGAATAATTTGGGTTAAGATGACATGGAATTCGAAGAGACTGGAGTCGGGCATTTGCAAATACCCGTAGCCACTTCGATTCGTAAATCTTCTTTAAATTCCTTGTAGAGTTGATATGTGAAATAAATACGCTGAATGGAATGATTTAAGTGAATTGGACCTTATAATCTAAGTTTTTGGTACTTAGAAATTGATGTGTGATGTAAGTGATGTCTATAACGACTTGAGAAGTTGTAAATTGATACAAGTTACCCCGGACTTATATAAGTTGTATGCTTTTGTGTTTCATGTTAGATGGGTTTACTCACGCTGGTTTCCAGCCTGACCCGGGTGTTACTTTGATGTAATGCTCGGGTCAGACCGAGTATTACAGATTTTCAGGTAAGGACGTTCTGGAGCTCAGGAGACGAGCTGGATGGCAGGAACGTATGGAGTGTTTCCGCTGATGATATATTTCTGTTTATCTGAGATATGTTGATTTGTATATGTCCAGTGGTTGTGTATGTGTGTAACTCTGATGTATTAAAATATAATTGACAGATACAGTATTCTTTGTAAACTGGAATTATTTGATATTATATTTTGATCCACTGCGAATGGGAAAATCTATGTTGTGTTTCTGTTTCTTCTTCTTCTATCTCTTTCTTCATTTTCTAACTATTTGGAATTTTTCGGGATCGAAAATTCTGGGTCGTTACATTTGGTATCAGAGCAAAGGTTAAGGGAAACCTTGGCTCTGGTGGGTGTACTCATTAAGGATAAGGTCAATAGTACCCTAGAATGAGTTAAGTGTATATATGTATGAGAGCGTACTTTTTATTTTCTTATATAAAGATTTTAAACGATTTTATATGAGAATATATTTTGATATATATAAAGCAATATTTCTTTCTAATAAATATTAAGGTAATTGGTTGTTAAATTATTGAGATTAAATTAAGAGGTAATAGAACTACAACCAAATTGAAATTAAATAAAGGTAAGTTCGAAATGGATTCAAACTGAAATTAAATCTTGAATTTGGGAAAAGCTACGTAATAAGATAATAATGAATTGGTTTCCAGATATGATAATCTTGGTTATTATCATAAATGGTTGTTGTGTTCAATAATAAGATGTGTATTAATGAGTAAGCAAAATGAAAAGTTTTAGATAAGTATGACTTATAAATTGGAACTGAAGATGATCTAGATTGTGAAGTTTTAAATCTAAGCCAGAAAATTTGGAATTTGTTTCACAGTGCTAAAAGAAATAATAAATAAGTATTATTTAAATATGTGATATCCTGGAAATTTGGGACAATATCAATTTAATAATCTACATTAAAAATTAAATTGATTTGATAATATTTGTTAATGATTTAATAATCTTCTTTTAAATTAATATTTAACTGATAATTTATCTTTTAAAAGTTAATCAAATTTACTTCTATTTATAATGTATATATCTGTGTATATTGTAAATGGATAATCTTTGTTTTAAATTTAATAAATAGACATGTTTCTAATTATAATATTTTTGATAATTTAGAAATTTGATATTAAGCTATTTAATAAATGATCATATGATTTTAAATTACTCAAGATTTAAGTTTAGTTTGTTTAAAATAATTTTAGCTTACATTTAAATTTAGAAAAAGGGTTGTTTAATTTGTTTTAAATTTATCTTGATAAAATTAAGTAGTTTATTAATAAAGAGATAAATTCTTTATAAATCATTTTGACTTCATAATGAGCTCTATTTATTATGTAAATGTTTACAAATGAATTTTTAATAAAATTGTTATTTCAATTTTAATTATGAATATGTGTGTTTGAATGAAAGTTATGATTTGGAAATTAAGAATAAAGGTTTCAAAATGTTTAAATTAAAATAAACATTTATTAATATTAATATAAGTATAAAATAAAATAATAATAAGTAATCAAATATTTGTTAGTCTATGTTTAAAAATAAAGGGAAAAAAATAAAAGTAAACACACATGCTAGAAATAGAACTAAATACTTAGACTAAATTTATAACAAATAACTAAGGTAACTTTATATATGTAATAAAGCATAACCAGACTAAAGATAAAAAAAAGAAAGAATAAGGCCTGTAAGAAATTTGCAGTGCAAGCTAATGCAAAGTAAAATTCAAAACACATGCTTGTTAGTATGCAAGACAAAATAATAGAAGTATGCAGGTAAGAATAGGAAAGAAAAAGACAAGTATGCAAAGCAAAATAAAATATCTTCATTCTAGTCAAATGAAATTGGTCAAAGTATGAAAATAACAGCTCACTAAAGATATATATTATAGTTCGAACTAGAAACAATAAAACAAATATTTATAAACATGTAGCTTCATATACAAGCTAAACTTTAGTCTGCACATTGTACACTTACACACATACATATCTTTTTGCAGCTGTACATAATCATACTTATGTCAACTAATAGAGAAACCAAGTCTTACTTACTATCATCTCAGCACATAATTTTGTCAATTCAAGTGAATATAAATCTGTACCTCTCAGATACAAAAATCTGCCATATCAAAACAAGTGAAACTTGTACATATGGTAACCTACGGCTGTTCAACAGTTTTCCTATTTATATATCCTACTATTTTAGTTCGTTCAACATAGCATAGTATAGAAAACACTTATATTTTTTATAACTGAAGCTTTGTATAATAACAATACATTACTGCAAACAAGATGAATTTAACAGGAAAATCAAAGAAAACCAGTTTCCAGTTTTGACATCCAAAGTTTTACAAATAAAAGTGCTCTGTCCATCTCCATCACTGGTGAGTAACATCATCTTTAAGGTTTAAAATTTTAGCTATGGTTGCTTGGTTGATGTCTGTAATATGTATATATTGTTTGTGATATCTCTGTATAGCTATTTCTGTAACATGTTGTTCTTACTTCAAGTATCAGTGTGATTTAAAAGTCATCATCTTTTTACTTCCTTACTGTTTGGATTAGGACTTAGTCTAAAATTTTTGAATTAGCATAGATGGATGGGTAAAATTTATAAGAAAGGTAAATACAAATTTGAGTAAGCCTGAAAAGGAAACAAAATGAAGTAACAGAGCAAATTATAAAACAAGTCAAAATTCAGTTGTCATGATCCATCAATTCAAGTTTATGAACTGATTACTAAATCAAAATTAGGATTTTTAAAACTCAAATTACATTTTTTAGTTGAGCTATGAACATGCTTTACTGGGTTGAACAATTCGAGCATTTTGGGTTGCCTCTGGAAGTGTAGTTGATCGGAGGGCTTGAGGTTCGTTTTGGAGGTAGTTGGATGGTCGGTGAGGCCAGGAAAATTGTCAGGAAGTTAATCTATGACCAGAGGTGACGATGGTAGCTAGTTTTATCTCCTAGACCTAGTTTTGACTATGGCTGGAAATTTGATCGTTTCGGGGCCAGGAAGGGATCGAGTTCGATTTAACTCTGGGGGATGGTTGCGGGGACATAGTAGAAGTTGTAGCCAGAAACGGTGGTACTCCGGTGGTCGGAGTTTGAAGAGCGGTGGAGGTTACAGGTTTTGGGGGCTGTTGCTTGTTGCGTTTCCAGGTTTTAGAGGGAAGGCTTGTTTTTGTTTTCGAGCAAGTGGTTAGCTTCTGGGGGTTGTGTTAGGATCTGGAGGTGACTGGCGTCGTGTAGGAGTGCCAGGGGATGGCCGGAGATGGCTGGGGCCACGGTTCACGTGCACCGTGCCAGTGAAGTATGGTGGTGTTGATTTTTTTTTTTGGGTGCAGGGTTTTGAACTGGGAAATCATTCGAGTCAATCGAGTATGTAACTCGAAGCAAGGTAATGGAGAACTCGAAGCAGTGAATAGGGTTGTAAATTGTGATGGTTCCAGGTTTGAATTGTCACATTTTTTAGTGTGCAGGGTTTTGGGCTCGGGGAAAGTCTCGGGTTATTTGCCTTTTTACTCGAAGCAGGGAGGCAGTTGACCCGAAGCAAATTTGTTTTGGTCTCAGGTGGGTGTTGAATTTGCTACAGGCTGTATAAACAACCTGTACATTTAAATTTAAACCCAATTTAAAGTAAAATAAATTGTAAGTTAGTTGAAATCTTGATGTAATTGAATTTAAGTTTGTCAACTAAGATTTAACAAAGTCTAAATCTAATTAGAAGTATAAATTCAAATTTATATTTTGAATCTAAAATGCAGTTTTAAAATATTTAAAGGGGCTTCAGATTTAAAACTTGATAATTTCCAGATTTTAAAATTAGATCTGAAACAAAATGTTGCTGCAGATAAATTCGATTTTTGTTAAAGTTTTTGATTCAAATGGATATTTGAATTTTAAAGTTTAAAATAGATTTGGATTTAAAAATCGAGTTACTAACTCTAGTTGTCAAAAGAAAGTTAAATCGAAGTTTTAAATCAAGATAAATTGAGGAATTCAAGTTTACTTAGAATTCAAAATCTGAAAGCTTAACTCAGTTTTAATTATGAATAAGACCAAATAAAATAGTTGACAAAAATTGTTTCAATAAAAATTAACTTGATTTTTAGAATTCTTTGATTAAAGAGTTTTGAATGGAAAGTAAATAAGCTGTTTAACTTGAGATTTGCAAGTTAAATACTAATGTATTTTGGAAATTTAAATTTGAATTAAAAATTCAATTAGTTTAATTTAAAAGATTTTCTTACGTAAGTTCATGTGAAAATGTTACTTACATTTATTTAAAAGATTTTGAATTGAATTTAAATTATTATCATTTTGAATCTTCAATTCAAATGATCTTAGAATTTAAATTTAAAATGTAATGTGAATGAAGTCATTAATTAAGAAATAAATTATCTTGAGAATAATAGGGTAATTAAGGAATGACTTATGTATTTAAGTTAATAATTTAAATTAATTTATAACTAAAGATCAATTAAGAAGTAAATTAAGGAATGTTATTAGTTAATTAAGATAATTAAATAAGAATTATTAATTGATTAACATATGCGATTTTATTTATTAATTAATCAGATTAATTAGTTAAGATAATTAATTGTAAATTGTGAAGTAATTATTTGATTAAAGAATTAATTACTTATTGTAATTAATGTTGATAAAATGATTAATTTAAGTTAAGTTTAATTAATTTAAGAAATCATTTTGATAAGTGTAATTACTTAGTGTATTCAATGGAGCATAATTACTTGAGGAAGTAATTAATGTTAATTACTGAATGTAATTAGTGAATGATGATATGTTAATAAAGTAATTTGGATAATTATTTTTGTAATTAATTTAATAATCTACAGTAATTTGGGACAATATCAATTTAATAATCTACATTAAAAATTAAATTGATTTGATAATATTTGTTAATGATTTAATCATCTTCTTTTAAATTAATATTTAACTGATAATTTATCTTTTAAAAGTTAATCAAATTTACTTCTATTTATAATGTATATATCTGTGTATATTGTAAATGGATAATCTTTGTTTTAAATTTAATAAATAGACATGTTTCTAATTCTAATATTTTTGATAATTTAGAAATTTGATATTAAGCTATTTAATAAATGATCATATGATTTTAAATTACTCAAGATTTAAGTTTAGTTTGTTTAAAATAATTTTAGCTTAAATTTAAATTTAGAAAAAGGGTTGTTTAATTTGTTTTAAATTTATCTTGATAAAATTAAGTAGTTTATTAATAAAGAGATAAATTCTTTTATAAATCATTTTGATTTCATAATGAGCTCTATTTATTATGTAAATGTTTACAAATGAATTTTTAATAAAATTGTTATTTCAATTTTAATTGCGAATATGTGTGTTTGAATGAAAGTTATGATTTGGAAATTAAGAATAAAGGTTTCAAAATGTTTAAATTAAAATAAACATTTATTAATATTAATATAAGTATAAAATAAAATAATAATAAGTAATCAAATATTTGCTAGTCTATGTTTAAAAATAAAAGGAAAAAAATAAAAGTAAACACACATGCTAGAAATAGAACTAAATACTTAGACTAAATTTATAACAAATAACTAAGGTAACTTTATATATGTAATAAAGCATAAACAGATTAAAGATAAAAAAAGAAAGAATAAGGCCTGTAAGAAATTTGTAGTGCAAGCTAATGCAAAGTAAAATTCAAAACACATGCTTGTAAGTATGCAAGACAAAATAATAGAAGTATGCAGGTAAGAATAGGAAAGAAAAAGACTAGTATGCAAAGCAAAATAAAATATCTTCATTCTAGTCAAATGAAATTGGTCAAAGTATGAAAATAACAGCTCACTAAAGATATATATTATAGTTCGAACTAGAAACAATAAAACAAATATTTATAAACATGGAGCTTCATATACAAGCTAAACTTTAGTCTGCACATTGTACACTTACACACATACATATCTTTTTGCAGCTGTACATAATCATACTTATGTCAATTAATAGAGAAACCAAGTCTTAATTACTATCATCTCAGCACATAATTTTGTCAATTCAAGTGAATATAAATCTGTACCTCGCAGATACAAAAATCTGCCATATCAAAACAAGTGAAACTTGTACATATGGTAACCTACAGCTGTTCAACAGTTTTCCTATTTATATATCCTACTATTTTAGTTCGTTCAACATAGCATAGTATAGCAAACACTTATATTTTTTATAACTGAAGCTTTGTATAATAACAATTCATCACTCCAAACAAGATGAATTTAATAGGAAAATCAAAGAAAACCATTTTCCAGTTTTGACATCCAAAGTTTTACAAATAAAAGTGCTCTGTCCATCTCCCTCACTGGTGAGTAATATCATCTTTAAGGTTTAAAATTTTAGCTATGGTTGCTTGGTTGATGTCTGTAATATGTATATATTGTTTGTGATATCTCTGTATAGCTATTTCTATAACATGCTGTTCTTACTTCAAGTATCAGTGTGATTTAAAAGTCATCATCTTTTTACTTCCTTACTGTTTGGATTAGGACTTAGTCTAAAATTTTTGAATTAGCATAGATGGATGGGTAAAATTTATAAGAAAGGTAAATACAAATTTGAGTAAGCCTGAAAAGGAAACAAAATGAAGTAACAGAGCAAATTATAAAACAAGTCAAAATTCAGTTGTCATGATCCATCAATTCAAGTTTATGAACTGATTACTAAATCAAAATTAGGATTTTTAAAACTCAAATTACATTTTTTAGTTGAGCTATGAACATGCTTTACTGGGTTGAACAATTCGAGCATTTTGGGTTGCCTCTGGAAGTGTAGTTGATCGGAGGGCTTGAGGTTCGTTTTGGAGGTAGTTGGATGGTCGGTGAGGCCAGGAAAATTGTCAGGAAGTTGATCTATGACCGAAGGTGACGATGGTAGCTAGTTTTATCTCCTAGACCTAGTTTTGGCTATGGCTGGAAATTTGATCGTTTCGGGGCCAGGAAGGGATCGAGTTCGATGGAACTCTGGGGGATGGTTGCGGGGACATGGTAGAAGCTGTAGCCAGAGGCAGTGGTACTCCGGTGGTCAGAGTTTGAAGAGCGGTGGAGGTTACAGGTTTTGGGGGCTGTTGCTTGTTGTGTTTCCAGGTTTTAGAGGGAAGGCTTGTTTTTGTTTTCGAGCAAGTGGTTAGCTTCTGGGGGTTGTGTTACGATCTGGAGGTGACTGGCGTCGTGTGGGAGTGCCAGGGGATGGCCGGAGATGGCTGGGGCCACGGTGCACGTGCACCGTGCAAGTGAAGTATGGTGGTGTTGATTTTTTTTTTGGGTGCAGGGTTTTGAACTGGGAAATCACTCGAGTCAATCGAGTATGTAACTCGAAGCAAGGTAATGGAGAACTCGAAGCAGTGAATAGGGTTGTAAATTGTGATGGTTCTAGGTTTGAATTGTCACAGTTTTTAGTGTGCAGGGTTTTGGGCTCGGGGAAAGTCTCGGGTTATTTGCCTTTTTACTCGAAGCAGGGAGGCAGTTGACCCGAAGCAAATTTGTTTTGGTCTCAGGTGGGTGTTGAATTTGCTACAGGCTGTATAAACAACCTATACATTTAAATTTAAACCCAATTTAAAGTAAAATAAATTGTAAGTTAGTTGAAATCTTGATGTAATTGAATTTAAGTTTGTCAACTAAGATTTAACAAAGTCTAAATCTAATTAGAAGTATAAATTCAAATTTATATTTTGAATCTAAAATGCAGTTTTAAAATATTTAAAGGGGCTTCAGATTTAAAACTTGATAATTTCCAGATTTTAAAATTAGATCTGAAACAAAATGTTGTTGCAGATAAATTCGATTTTTGTTAAAGTTTTTGATTCAAATGGATATTTGAATTTTAAAGTTTAAAATAGATTTGGATTTAAAAATCGAGTTCCTAACTCTAGTTGTCAAAAGAAAGTTAAATCGAAGTTTTAAATCAAGATAAATTGAGGAATTCAAGTTTACTTAGAATTCAAAATCTGAAAGCTTAACTCAATTTTAATTATGAATAAGACCAAATAAAATAGTTGACAAGTAAATTGTTTCAATAAAAATTAACTTGATTTTTAGAATTCTTTGATTAAAGAGTTTTGAATGGAAAGTAAATAAGCTGTTTAACTTGAGATTTGCAAGTTAAATATTAATGTATTTTGGAAATTTAAATTAGAATTAAAAATTCAAGTAGTTTAATTTAAAAGATTTTCTTATGTAAGTTCATATGAAAATGTTACTTACATTTATTTAAAAGATTTTGAATTGAATTTAAATTGTTATCATTTTGAATCTTCAATTCAAATGATCTTAGAATTTAAATTTAAAATGTAATGTGAATGAAGTCATTAATTAAGAAATAAATTATCTTGAGAATAATAGGGTAATTAAGGAATGACTTATGTATTTAAGTTAATAATTTAAATTAATTTATAACTAAAGATCAATTAAGAAGTAAATTAAGGAATGTTATTAGTTAATGAAGATAATTAACTAAGAATTATTAATTGATTAACATATGTGATTTTATTTATTAATTAATCAGATTAATTAGTTAAGATAATTGATTGTAAATTGTGAAGTAATTACTTGATTAAAGAATTAATTACTTATTGTAATTAATGTTGATAAAATGATTAATTTAAGTTAAGTTAATTAACTTAAGAAATCATTTTGATAAGTGTAATTACTTAGTTTATTCAATGGAGCATAATTACTTGAGGAAGTAATTAATGTTAATTACTTAATGTAATTAGTGAAAGATGATATGTTAATATAGTAATTTGGATAATTACTTTTGTAATTAATTAGAGGATTAATTAATGGAGATAATTAATTATGGAATAATTAATTTATTATTATGTAATTAAGGATAATTAATTACTGGTTGATATTAATCAAAGGTGATTAATAATTGTGTTTAATACAAGATTAATCACTTAATGTGATTAATAAAGTAATTTAATCTGAATTAGAGATCATTAATTAATATAATTAATGATGTAAATTAAGAATTGTTTAATTAAGAAATAATGTGGAGATTAATTTATGTAATTAATTAAGAATAAATGTAATTAATTATAAATGAAGTAATTAAAAGTTAATTACTAGGAATAATTTAGAATAATTAATTTATAAAATTTATTAAAGACTAATTACTTACTGTAATTAGAAAATGATTAATCAAAGGAGTTAATCAAGATAAATATCTAGAGATTAATTAATTAACTTGTATAAATTTAATTATTGGTTGTATAAGCAGGATTTATAGATAAAGTAATTAATTTAATTTACTTTAAATTAATTAGAGATAGAAGTAGTTAATTTAATTCATTTTAAATTGATTACAAATGGTGAGATTATAAATCATTGCTTAATGGATGAATGAAATTAATATTTCATTTGATGGTTGTGAACTCAGATATGAGATGAATAATATCTAGGTGACTTGGATGTTTGTCTAAGCATGATAGTATATTATTGTCTGATTGGGTTGATAATTTTGATTATCTGTTTATGATGATGATATGATTATTTATTGTGATATTATGAATTATCCATCTGTGTGTATATTGATTATGTTGAATTAAACTGTTAAGGCTAAATAGACAACTTGGCCCTAAAAGACATGTTTTGGATTTCGATGAGACCGGGATCGGTTTTCCTTATTTGGAACATCCGAAAACCACATCGATTCCAAATTAACGATAGGTCGTGAATCTGAAGTGAAGATGAAGATTCAGAGTGCAAGGGTTGTCGTCGTTAACTCTGAGGGTGATTCCAAAATGAGTGTAACGAGATAATGCCTTCGGTTTCGTTCGAACCCGGAACGAACTTGTATGGATTGAATGCTTTCAACACATCGTCAGGTGGGCGATGAGCATTCTAAGAAATGTTTTCTATAAAGGTAATCGCACCCTCAAGCCTCATCAACCGGGAATGGCTAAAACAGGGGAGGTGCAGCAAGGTTAGGTGGGTCATGCCCAAGCAGGACAAGATTTTCCCCTGTCTAGATGTCCCTTTTTATTCGGCTGTGTGGGCGGTTGGATGTACACCAACTGCGGGGTTATCTTGTTCGGGACTGTTCAGTAAGGAATGGTTCCGGCCTTGTGTTGCAGGGGGTCGGGAGTGATCCTCGATACGTTGATCTAGGCCACGTACTGTGACGGGCGGTACCCCGGTAGCCCTGCCATTGTATGGAATCCACAATCCAATAAGTGCCAACGGTTTTGATTGTATTACCCACTTTTGTGGCTAGTAGCTGGAATTTAATAGATGTAACAATTTCGGCTATTTTCTATTTACTTGAAAACCCTAGACCTATTATAATATCACAGAATTTCCTATCAAATGTTTTGGTTAGCATAAGGTAAAAACTTTCCCATGTTTATTTGTGGGGAGTCTTACGTGATACCTTTTGTTTTCAAAAGATTTTCAAAGTTAAACAACTTTAACCTGTTACTCATACCAGACCCATGTCTGACCCGGAGTTTATTTTTGTTTTTCATAAACTCTCGGGTACCCAAATTTTTACGGGTAGCCAAGGGATTCAGGTTAGCTTTGACGAATTCTGGAGGAGCAATGGAGCAGGAGGCTTCAGCGTTGTAGATGTATATATAGTTCCGCTATGTTGGTATCCCTGAGTTATTTGTTTGAGTTGTGTTGTATTAACTAGACAGGTGTTTATAACTGTCTAGTATGTGATGTATCATCTGTATAACTCTGATTGATGTTGTATATTATGTAAATACTTATGTGCTTATTATAATTTATTCGTTCCGCTGTGAGATTCTGATGTTGTTGTTCTTTCTTCGCTATCTTTTCTATTTTCTCATCCCTTTCTTTCTTTAATAACAATACGTCTTCCTGGGCGTAGGAAGTCGGGGTCGTTACAAAATAAAATGGTCATATTTAAAACAAGTGTTGTTTGAAAATTTAAAGGAATTTGTTTTGAACTAAAAACCAAAGGTGGTTTAAAATTTGAGGATAACTTAGAGTGTAAAGGAAATAATATGTATATATGAGGAATATACATAATATCAAAAATAGTTTGAAATAAACTCTAAATGTTGAGTTTAAAATTGGGAATGAGATGTGATACTCAAGGTGATAAGTTTTTGAACTTATAAGATTATTAATGTGAAGTTTAAAATTTGAAATGGGAATTCAAATTGGGTAAGGTTGGCTGGATTAAGTAAATTGAATTTAACTTTAGGAAAGTTAAATAAGTTAACAAGCAACCTGAATTGGAAATTTCAAGATGAAATTGGGATTTAACTTGGGAAGTTAAATGGTTAATTTGAATTGGAAGTTTGTGTGATCTCAAAATGGGTTTGAGATTTGGAAATTGAAAATGGATGGATGTTTTAGAATAAATTGGATGATATCATCCTATTATTATTAAAAATCTTTGAATTGTGGATCAGATTTGTTTAAATGAATGAGAAATGAAGTGTGGTAATATATCCATTATTGAGATAAAGGGAAATTAAACTTTAATTTGAAATTAAGGATATGGAATTACTTTGAACTAAAAATTTGAATAATTGCGTTTGTAAATTAAATTTTTTTAAGAACTGGTTTCAATCTGGAAGACAGAGTTGGGTAATAAATTGAATTTTTAAGATAAAATTGTTTTGAACTCTTATTTGAACTTTGAAATAGGTTAAGTAAAAATAATTTAGAATGGAATTTTGAGAATTGGACTCAGAATTAAATTGTGTGAAGATTTGGATTGTTGATTTAAAAATAAAGATTAATTTGATTTAAAGGGTTAAATCAACATTTGAAATTTAACTCGAATTTATATAATTCGAGATGATTTAAAGTTGAGATTTAAATTGCATTAGTTCAAATTGAATTTAGTTTGAATTAATTAGAATTGAAGATGGATAACTATAAAATTCAAACGGAACATTTGAATTGGATTAATATGAAATAAAATCGAAGATTGAATGAGTTCAAATTCAAATGGGAGTTGGGACTAATTCATAGAAATTGAAATGATTTGAAATTGAAGTGGATTCAATTTGAAATTAGTCTAAATTAATTTGAATAATTTGGAATTGTAGTCTAAATTATAATTGAGTCAATTTAAATGGAAGTGGAAATTTAAATTGAATTGATGCGGAATTGAACAGTTTGGCTCTGGACTATTTTTAAATAAATCTTTTTGAGATAAAATGTTTTAAATCTATTTTCCTAACAATTTACTATACAACTTTTCTTTTTAAATTCCAAAACTATCTTATATTTATTTAAAAACTACTTTCGGAACTATTTAACTATTTTACAACTATTTTATAAACTAATTACTATTTTTCCAACTACTTTACAACTAGTTACTATTTTACAACTATTTTGCAATTATTTTACTATTTTTCAACTATTTTACAATTACTTAACTATTTTACAGCTATTTTACAAACTAATAATTATTTTTCAGCTACTTGTCTATTTTTAAAATTTTCAAGCTATTTTCTAAATTTAAACTGGTCGGAGTTCAAACTGTTAATGATTAAACACCCAACTGAGATAATAATTGAATTGATAATCCAAATGGGGATTAAGGCGAATGTGAATAAGCAAATAAAATCAAAGTGATGATGAATAGAAAGGAAATTAATTTGGCTAATAATCAATGAAGTTAAATACGTAGGATGTACGTATATTCTATTCGCATAGTGGTTTAATCCGGATTCGGACACAGAATTTTGAGATAGTTTATTGATCCGAATTGGGATTTTTCACTCGATTTTCGACGGCGAACCTGGATATGGATTGTTGATTGGTTCTGGATATTCTCTATCATAGTTATGGCCATACAAGTAGAATGACAGTTTCTGATCAGGAAACGAGATCTGAATCTGCACTAAGATGTCGGGTGGACGATACTAGTTCGAAAGTGAAATTGTGTGATCGAGTGAGTGATCAGATTGATATAGAATACGGATGATATGTGTACATCATACGGGTTTGAATGAAATTGATATGGAAAATTTATGGATAAGAATTGTAAAATGGTCTTTGAAATGAAAAGTATATTTTGTGAAATATATGATCAGGTAAAATGGAAATTGGAAACTTCTATGATTAAAGATTCACCTTATGAAGAGAAGCAATGTGGTTAATGTGACGACCCGGCTTTCTAACTCCAAAAAGACGTGTCATCAATAAGAAAGAAAGGGATAGAAATAGAAAAGAATAGAAAGAAAGAATAACAACATCAGAATCTCACAGCGGAAGGGAATAAAATATAATACATCAACATAACTATTACATAGTTATATACATCAGAGTTATACAATATCATACAACATGACTGTTATATACATATCTGTCAGAACATACATCCCAAATACATCATATACTAACTAACACAGCGGAACAATATAGATAGATACATACGTCTGGTCTTCTACTCCAACTCCTCCAGAAAACTCTATACTCCGAATACCTATCACTTGGCTACTCATAAAAATTTGAGTACCCAAGAGTTTATGAAAAACAAAATATAAACTCCGGGTCAGACATGGGTATGGTATGAGTAAACGGGTTTAAGTTGTTTAACTTTGAAAATCATTTAAAATAAAGGTATCACGTAAGACTTCCCACACATAAATACGGGTAAGTATTTACCTTACGCTAACCAAAACATTTGTAGGAAATTCAGTGATATTATAATAGTGTATAGGATTTTCAAGTAAAATACAGAAATAGCTGAAATGCTTACATCTCACATTTCAACGTAGTTGGGCACAATCAAAACGTACGGCTCTTATTGGAAATTAGATCCCATACAATGGCAGGGTTACTGGGGTACCACCCGTCACAGTACGTGGCCTAGATCACCGTACCGAGGAGCCACCCTAACTCCCCTGCAACACAAGGCCGTAACCATTCCTTACTGAACAGTCCCGAACAACATAACCCCGCAGTTGGCTGCAGACCAACCGCCCACATAGCCGAATAAAAAGGACATCTAGACAGGGGTATACCTCATCCTGCTTGGGCATGACCCACCTAACCTTGCTGCACATCCCCTGTTTTAGCCATTCTCGGTTGATGAGGCTTGAGGCCGTGTTTACCTTTATAGAACATATCTCTTAGAATGCTCATCGTCCGCTTGACGATGTGTTGAAAGCATTCAATCCATACAAGTTCGTTCCGGGTTCGAACGAAACCGAAGGCATTATCACGTTACACTCGTTTTGGAATCACCCTCTGAGTCAACGACGATAACCCTTGCATTCTGAAAACGCCATCTCGGTCTTAACTTGAGATTACACGACCTAACGTTTAATTTGGATCGATGTGGTTTTTGGAATATCAAATCGATACCCGATCCCGGTCTCATCGAAATCCAAACGCCATTTTAAAGGTCAAGTTGTCTGATTAACTTATACAGTTTAAATTCAACAATTGAATTCATATAGCAATTTTCACATAGATAAATCATACATAGTCATCACAGATATATCCAGAATATCACAGAACATCACAGGATATAAATACGTGTCAAAGTCAAGCAAATAGAATCATCGATTCATATCAACATTTTGTTTGATTTATTTTAAACTTAATTACTTGCTAAGAATAAACTATATTTTATTCCTGCTTAGTTAATTACTAATTAATTAACTTATTTCAATTTATTAATTACTTATTAATTATCCACTTAATTAATTAATTAATTATTAATCAATAACCTTAATTATTGATTTATAAAATTCAATTACACATTTAATTATTATTATTTGCTTAATCATTAATTATTAATTAAATTAATCGTTTAATCATTAATTATTTAATTAATTAGTTAACTACGATTTGTTGAATTATTAACTTCCAATGATTAATAAAATTCTTAATTACAAATGATTTTACACAAGATTATCATTAAAATCTTTAATTACAATTTTAATTAAATTTTATACAACTTATTAAATTATATTTATAAAATTTATTACATTCTTAATTAACTTTGATTTTAAATTAATTACTCATCTTTGTTACTGTAAAACTTCCTTAGTAACATTAAAGTTAATCTTAGCCTAAACAAATAGGTCAACACTAATAACATAATCGATACTTAGCTTATTTACCTTCAACTTAATATAGTTGGCAAACTTCTGGAATTAAAACCCGAAGTATACATCGTGCAACGCTCGAGTCCACCCCGTGACTTCCCCGAAATTTTACGCGCCTATCTCCTGCATCCCTCTTCTCCTTCCACTGTTCTTTCTTCTTCCTCTGTTTCTTTTTTATTTTATTTTATTTTAAGTTTTAAGTTTTAAACTGAAGACATACACACGATAACACTCGCGTACACAACCAGACTATACTCGAAGAAACTGTCAAAAATTCTCGAGTAAAACCACACGGCGATCCAAAACTCAAGCATCAGTCACGACGCCACCGTGCACGTGCACGGTGGCTCGCCAACGATTTAGGCGACCCATTGCACTCCAGCAAACCCCAATTCAACATCTCACTCGAATTCACAGCTCTGATCAACGCAATAAGAATGGAATCAAAATATGCGTGAAAAGTCGAACAGCAACAAAAACAAGAAAGAAGAAATTGACTCGTCCACACGGCCTCGACCTTCTGCGATGATGTGGCTTCGGCCATTCCTTGTCGACAACACCCCCTAACACCTCCTAAAATTTCATAGTGCTCGGTTGAGCTACGGCGTCGCGAGCAACCAACGAACCGAACCCCAAACACTGAACCCATAAACCCTACTTTCAATCATCCCCAAAAATCTATGCATTCAAAATTTTTTTTAACATTTTTCTGGTGTTCCAGAATCAATACACAAGCTCCATATCAAATTACAACAACAACAACAACAAATTATTGAATCAACAGATATTCATGAAAAAGCACCTACTGTTTACTAATGAATTGCTTTAGGAATAGCTAACTAAAAATTATAATTTCTATCTTAAAAATCATAACTTAGTATATTGTTTCAATTTATAAGTTCAAGTTTACAATTCGAGTTATTCGAAATTTGACCTTCGTTTTATTTTTACTGTAAATTTTAGTTTACAGTGTTTTACATTTCACAGCTACATAGAAAACATTTCCCAAACCTTAATCTTAAGCTTAAACAAATTTTATTTAGTTAAGTTACTAATTAAAGAAAATGACTTGATATAAAAATATGATATATTCTCTGATTTCTTTGCCTCAACAGAAATTTGAAACCTGGAAGAACATAATATGCAGCACTGACAGAACATAGCAAAACATTCCAGAACATTAAACATCAACATATCCGTTCTTCATGACCTACTTATTAAAAGTTATATTTTAAATAAGTTTACTCACCAAAATAGATTACAGTTGAAAACTTGAAATAGAGGATGTTTGTTGATGGAAAAAGAAGACTGCAGTTTGAAGTGTAAATTCCTGAAAACTTCTCTTGCTTCCTGAATTTTGTTTGAGCTTGAGAATATGAAGTTTTGTTTATATTTCTTTTGCTTTATCAGGTTTTTCTTCATAAGTTTAATGGCTGAACTAAATATTAAAACAAGTATCATGGAGAGGTGTTTATATAGAAAAGAATAGTCTTGAACAGGGAAGGTAATATCTGGGGCAAGCTTCTCCTGTTATTTATCAAAATTCTTTGTATCTAATTTCTGTAAATTGAAGTGATTGTTGTATTTCGGCTGATAGCTTAAATTTGATAGATTGTAATGCTAATTAAATGCCTATGTTTTCACTTATGTTAACACATAATTAATGTTTGCTGACACAAACATTTGTATACAGATATTTGCAGATTTGTGTCTGTACTAAGATGTTTGCATATAGGTTTACACTTAATATGTTTTGCTGACACATATATTTGAGTTTCTCTATACAAAGATTTTGCATATAAAATTTTGTTTTATTATCTTTTAACTTAAACACAAATCTATACATTTGTTTTGACAGATTTTATATGTTTGTCTTTACATAGTTAACATTTCTATTTATATCTTATTCATATTATAGTTTTGTACTTATGTTTGTAGACTTATGTTTATAACCATATTTTATGTTATACTTATGCTAAATATTTATAAGCTTATTTTATTTTAATTATAAAAGCTGTTGTTAGAAACACTTCTTGATGTTATTTTTATTTAAAGTTAAATCTTTCCAATATTTGATTTGTAACCTATATTTGCATTAATGTATTTTATATTCATATTTAATATGAATAGAATTGTATTATTGTACTTATTATTATTATTAACTACATTCATATAACTAGTATTAAATGTCATTAATACATAACTTTTAATTTAATTGAATATAACATATTTACTTTAAATATTGTTAAAAGAGTCTACTTTACATTTTGAAATTATAAATTCCTTTATAACACATATACAACTAATAATATCCAAAATCTTATTTATTTATAAATGAAAATCTTGTATTTGATTTAAATTTGATTAAAAACATATTATAATAATAGGGTCATTCCGGGATGTCACATTCCCCCCTTAAAAGAATTTCGTCCCCGAAATTTAAACAACAGTTAATTCAAAAGCTTAATATTAACACTCCAAACATACATATCATCCATACAAAAAATTAATCAAATAGTCTATTCTAACAACATTACTTGTTATCCGTACATAAATTAGGATAGGATTTTCTAAAACTATCAAGAGTTTCCCAGGTGCAATCTATGGGATCCTCACTCCATTGCACCTTGACGAGTTTCACCACTTTGTTCCTGAGTTGCTTCTCGTCTTGATCTACAATCTGAACAGGATCTCTAACCAAAGTCAGGTTGGGTTCAACTTCTAAATCTTCCTGAACAACTGGTTCTACCACTAATGATGGGTCATGAACAAATTTCCCTAAATGAGACACATGGAATACATTGTGAATCCCAGACATTCGTTCTGGCAATTCAATCCTGTAGGCTACAGTTCCAATTCTTTCCAACACTCGGAATGGACCAATATATCTCGGAGCAAGTTTTCCCGTCTTTCCGAATCTTATAGCACCTTTGATTGGGGAAATTTTGATAAAAACTAAATCTTCGATCTCAAATTCCAATGGTCTTCGTCTCTTATCTGCATATTTCTTCTTACGATCTTGAGCAGCTTTCATCCTTTTCTTAATAAGCTCAACCTTTGCAGAAGCTTCATGAATTAGATCGGGTCCGAGTACAAGTCGATCATTCGATTCAATCCAACCAGATGGGGATCTACATGGCCTTCCATACAGAGCTTCATAAGGAGCCATCTTAACACTCGCTTGGTAGTTGTTATTATAAGAAAATTCCACTAAATGAACCATGATCCACCAAAATCTAATACACAAGCTCGCAGCATATCTTCCAAAATTCGATTAAGCCTTTCCGTTTGTCCGTCCGTCCGAGGATGATAGGCTGTACTTAATCTCAAACTTGTTCCCATTACTGATTGTAGAGCTTCCCAGAATTTGCTAGTGAAAATAGGGTCACGGTCGCTTACTATGCTGACAGGAACACCATGCAATCTGACTATCTCCTTCAAGAAAATCTCTGCCAGGGAAACTGCAGTACGAGTTGCCTTGACCGGTATAAAATGGGCACTCTTTGTTAAACGATCCACAATAACCCAAATTCCTTCATTTCCTTTCCTGGTTTTAGGTAAACCGTCGATGAAGTCCATCGAGATCATCTCCCACTTCCAATCTGGAATTTCCAAAGGTTGCAATAGTCCGGCAGACTTCTGTTGATCACCCTTCACTTGTTGGCAGATGGCGCAACTATTTACAAAAGCAGCTACATCCTCTTTCATATTTGGCCACCAGAAAACTCTCCTCATATCTTTATACATCTTTGAAATACCCGGGTGAATATTCAATTTGGAGCGATGACACTCAGCTAAGACTTCTTGCCTCAGTCCATCAATATTAGGCACGCACAAACGACCATTAATCCTTAAAGCACCTTGATCGTCCATCTTGAAATCCGAATATCGACCGTCCTTAGTTCCAAGAATTATTTCCTTAAAAGATTTATCCTCCATTTGCTTACTAACGATTCTTTCTTAGGTAGATGGAACGACTTCCAAAAGAGATAAAACATAATTTCTACTAAGAGCATCAGCCACAACATTCGCTTTCCCCGGAGTATACAAAATATTTAGATCATAAGATGCCAAAAATTCGACCCATCTTTGCTGTCTCAAATTAAGATCTTTTTGAGAGAAAATATATCTCAATGGTTTGTGATCCGTGAATAACTCAAACTTTTCTCCCAAAAGATAATGTCTCCAGATCTTCAAAGCAAAAACAATAGCTAGCAGTTCTAAATCATGCATAGCATAGTTCTTCTCATGTGACTTCAATTGTCGACTAGCATACGCAATTACTCTGCCATTTTGCATCAGAACTGCTCCCAGTCCAACTAAACATGCATCCGTATATACTTCAAATTTGCTTTTCCCATCCGAAATAGCAAGTACTGGTGCACTGGTTAGCCTTGTTTTCAATTCCTGAAAAGCTTCTTCACACTGAGGTGTCCACTTGAATTTAGCTCCTTTCCTAGTCAGATGTGAAGAAATTTTGGAATAATCTTTGATAAATTTTCTGTGGTAACCAGCCAAACCCAGAAAACTACGAACCTCGGTCCGTGTCTCCGGTTGTTTCCATTCCAAAATAGTTTCAACCTTTGCTGGATCTACAGAAATGCCTTTACCAGAAACAATGTGTCTTAAAAATTTTACTTCCGATTTCCAAAAATGGCACTTTGAAAATTTTGCCTTCAACACATGCTTCCTAAGAGTCTCCAATACAATTGTCAAATGCTGTCTGTGCTCTTCTTCCGATTTTGAGTAGACCAACATATCATCAATGAATACTAAAACAAACTTATTCAACACATCCCGAAAAACTCGATTCATGAGGTCAACAAAATAGGCAGGAGCGTTGGTTAACCCGAAAGGCATAACCAACCACTCATAAAAACAATCCGGTCCCCTAAATGCTATCAAGGGAATAATGTCTTCAGCTACTCTCAATTGATGGAAACCTGAAGCTAAATCCAGTTGAGAAAAGATAGAAGCTCCATGCAACTGGTCAAAAAGATCATCAATGCGAGGAAAAGGATATTTATTTCGAATGGTCACTTTGTTCAATTCTCTATAATCAACACAGAACCTTAGCGAACCATCCGATTTGGTGACAAACACCACAGCAGAGCCCCAACAAGAAAAACTGGGTCTAATCGAACCCTTCTCCAAAAGATCCTGTGTCTGCTTAATTAACTCTTCTCTCTCTCTAGGAGGCATCCTCCTACTAGGCGGAATCACCGGCACAGCTCCTGGAATCAAATCAATATGGAACTCAATCTCTCGATGTGGCGGTAGACACTTAACTTCTTCAAAGACATCAGGAAAATCTTGAACCACATCAATTTCTTCAACTTTCTCTTGAGATGTCTCAACTCCTTGCAAAAGACTACTCAAGTGAAATCCAGAACTATCGCATGACACTTTGGCAATCCTACCCAAATCAGCCTCCAATGAAACTGTCCTCTCATCACAATTCAAGACTGCTTTATATTTATCGAGCCAATCCATTCCCAAAATAAGATCAAATCCCTTAAAATTTAACACATATGGGTCATAAGAGAAACTATGGGACAAATAAGAAATCTTTAAGTCCTTACAGATTGTATCCAATTTGGTTGCTCCACCTATAGGATTAGATACAATAATGGGACGATCCACCATACTGCGGTTCAGAGAAAACTTTTCTAATGATTCCAAAGAAATGAAACTCAAAGATACACCCGAATCAAACACAACCTTAATATATTTGCCATCTAAGAGTAAGGTACCTTCCAAAACTCCTTTGCCTTGAGAAGAAGAAGATGCACCGGCTTCCAAAGCAAAAACTTTATCCTGCAGTGTCCTTTGCAAAAGTGGACAATTCTTGATCATGTGACCGGGCTGATGACAATTAAAACACAACGATCTCTGAACCATTGCCAATCCTGGACCATTCTGACGTTGCTGTTGCTGAGATCCTCCTTGAGAACACTGATCTGCCAAATGTCCAATTTGCTAACAATTATAACACTTGCGGGGTCCGTTATTGCTTCCTCCCGATTTCTTTCCCTTAGCTTGTCTTTTCCAAAGTGGGTTAAACTTCCTTTTATTTGGGTTAACGAAATTCCTTCTCGAAACTGATGCTGTTGCCTCCAATTTCTTGCTCATCAAATTTTCATACCTCAAAGCCATATCAACTAAATCAACAAAAGATCCTTTCAAGAGCACCGCCATCTTATTGTGAAACTCGGACCTCAATCCTTGCACAAACTTTTCATTCTTCTTGAAGGGGGCATCAATAAGTCCTGATCCATAACACGAAAAATCGTTGAATTTGGTCTCATACTCAGAAACAGTCATGCTTTCCTGCTTCAAATTCAGAAAATCCTGGTACAATTGAGTTTTCCTTGCTGTTGGCATAAACTTCTCCTTAAATAACTCCTTAAATCTTTCCCATGAAATATCTTCCCTGGGAATATTTGCAATTGTTGCATCCCACCATGCTGCTGCGCCTCCTTGCAATTGCCACGATGCCATTTCCCTCTTCTGATCATCCGACAATCTCATACTCTTAAAAATGCGCTCACAAGAACGTAGCCATGCCTGAACTTCAATTATCGATTCTGAACCTTTAAATGGTTGGCCTCCAAGATCGATAAAATCTTTACATAAGGTTGCAAAATTAACTTGAGGCGGTACTGGATTTACAGCCTCTCTAGCAATTTGACTTAGACCATTATCCATCGAAGTACTGGCCCTAACTCTTCCTCTTCTTCCAGAACTCATGTTGGCCACCTGAACAGGTAACTCAACAAATTTAGATAGGTATATGTGTACTTATATGAAAATACAAATACGCACTCTCAAGATAAATATTACTCCAGAGCCTAGGTACTCGCTCAACCTAGCGCTCTGATACCAGCTGCGACGACCCGGCTTTCTAACTCCAGAAAGACGTGTCATCAATAAGAAAGAAAGGGATAGAAATAGAAAAGAATAGAAAGAAAGAATAACAACATCAGAATCTCACAGCAGAATGGAATAAAATATAATACATCAACATAACTATTACATAGTTATATACATCAGAGTTATACAATATCATACAACATGACTGTCATATACATATCTGTCAGAACATACATCCCAAATACATCATATACTAACTAACACAGCGAAACTATATAGATAGATACATACGTCTGGTCTTCTGCTCCAATTCCTCCAGAAAACTCTATACTCTGAATACCTATCACTTGGCTACTCATAAAAATTTGAGTACCCAAGAGTTTATGAAAAAAAAATATAAACTCCGGGTAAGACATGGGTCTGGTATGAGTAAATGGGTTTAAGCTGTTTAACTTTGAAAATCATTTAAAATAAAGGTATCACTTAAGACTTCCCACACATAAATACGGGTAAGTATTTACCTTACGCTAACCAAGACATTTATAGGAAATTCAGTGATATTATAATAGTGTCTAGGGTTTTCAAGTAAAATACAGAAATAGCTGAAATGCTTACATCTCACATTCCAACGTAGTTGGGCACAATCAAAACGTACGGCTCTTATTGGAAATTGAATCCCATACAATGGCAGTGCTACTGGGGTACCGCCCGTCAAAGTACGTGGCCTAGATCACCGTACCGAGCAGCCACCCTAACTCCCCTGCAACACAAGGCCGGAACCATTCCTTACTGAACAGTCCCGAACAAGATAACCCCGCAGTTGGCTGCAGACCAACCGCCCACACAGCCGAATAAAAGGGACATCTAGACAGGGGTATACGTCGTCCTGCTTGGGCATGCCCCACCTAACCTTGGTGCACATCCCCTGTTTTAGCCATTCCCGGTTGATGAGGCTTGAGGCTGCGTTTACCTTTATAGAACATATCTCTTAGAATGCTCATCGTCCGCTTGACGATGTGCTGAAAGCATTCAATCCATACAAGTTCGTTCCGGGTTCGAACGAAACTGAAGGCATTATCTCGTTACACTCGTTTTGGAATCACCTCAGAGTCAACGACGATAAACCTTGCATTCTGAAAACACCATCTCGATCTTCACTTGAGATTACACGACCTAACGTTTAATTTGGATCGATGTGGTTTTCGGAATATCAAATCGATACCCGATCCCGGTCTCATCGAAATCCAAACGCCATTTTAAAGGTCAAGTTGTCTGATTAACTTATACAGTTTAAATTCAACAATTGAATTCATATAGCAATTTTCACATAGATAAATCATACATAGTCATCACAGATATATCCAGAATATCACAGAACATCACAGGATATAAATACGTGTCAAAGTCAAGCAAATAGAATCATCGATTCATATCAACATTTAGTTTGATTTATTTTAAACTTAATTACTTGCTAAGAATAAACTATATTTTATTCCTGCTTAGTTAATTACTAATTAATTAACTTATTTTAATTTATTAATTACTTATTAATTATCCACTTAATTAATTAACTATTAATCAACAACCTTAATTATTGATTTATAAAACTCAATTACACATTTAATTATTATTATTTGCTTAATTAATCATTAATTATTAATTAACTTAATCGTTTAATCATTAATTATTTAATTAATTAGTTAACTACGATTTGTTAAATTATTAACTTCCAATGATTAATAAAATTCTTAATTACAAATGATTTTACACAAGATTATCATTAAAATCTTTAATTACAAATTTAATTAAATTTTATACAACTTATTAAAATACAATTATAAAATTTATTACATTCTTAATTAACTTCGATTTTAAATTAATTACTCATCTTTGTTACTGTAAAACTTCCTTAGTAACATTAAAATTAATCTTAGCCTAAACAAATAGGTCAACACAAATAACATAATCTATGCTTAGCTTATTTACCTTCAACTTAATATAGTTGGCAAACTTCTGGAATTAAAACCCGAAGTATACATCGTGCAACGCTCGAGTCCACCCCGTGACTTCCCAGAAATTTTACGCGCCTATCTCCTGCATCCCTCTTCTCCTTCCACTGTTCTTTCTTCTTCCTCTGTTTCTTTTTTATTTTATTTTATTTTAAGTTTTAAGTTTTAAACTGAAGACATACACACGATAACACTCGCGTACACAACCAGACTATACTCGAAGAAACTGTCAAAAATTCTCGAGTAAAACCACACGGCGATCCAAAACTCAAGCATCAGTCACGACGCCACCGTGCACGTGCACGGTGGCTCGCCAACGATTTAGGCGACCCATTGCACTCCAGCAAACCCCAATTCAACATCTCACTCGAATTCACAGCTCTGATCAACGCAATAAGAATGAAATCAAAATATGCGTGAAAAGTCGAACAGCAACAAAAACAAGAAAGAAGAAATCGCCTCGTCCACACGGCCTCGACCTTCTGCGATGACGTGGCTTCGTCCATTCCTTGCCGACAACACCCCCTAACACCTCCCAAAATTTCATAGTGCTCGGTTGAGCTACGGCGTCGCAAGCAACCAACGAACCGAACCCCATACACTGAACCCATAAACCCTACTTTCAATCATCCCCAAAAATCTATGCATTCGAGATTTTTTTTAAACATATTTCTGGTGTTCCAGAATCAATACACAAGCTCCATGTCAGATTACAACAACAACAAATTATTGAATCAACGGATATTCGTGAAAAAGCACCTACTGTTTACTAATGAATTGCTTTAGGAATAGTTAACTAAAAATTATAATTTCTATCTTAAAAATCATAACTTAGTATATTGTTTCAATTTATAAGTTCAAGTTTACAATTCGAGTTATTCGAAATTTGACCTTCGTTTTATTTTTACTGTAAATTTTAGTTTACAGTGTTTTACATTTCACAGCTACATAGAAAAAATTTCCCAAACCTTAATCTTAAGCTTAAACAAATTTTATTTAGTTAAGTTACTAATTAAAGAAAATGACTTGATATAAAAGTATGATATATTCTCTGATTTCTTTGCCTCAACAGAAATTTGAAACCTGGAAGAACATAATATGCAGCACTGACAGAACATAGCAAAACATTCCAGAACATTAAACATCAACATATCCGTTCTTCATGAACTACTTATTAAAAGTTATATTTTAAATAAGTTTACTCACAAAAATAGATTACAGTTGAAAACTTGAAATAGAGGATGTTTGTTGATGGAAAAAGAAGACTGCAATTTGAAGTGTAAATTCCTGAAAACTTCTCTTGCTTCCTGAATTTTGTTTGAGCTTGAGAATATGAAGTTTTGTTTATATTTCTTTTGCTTTATCAGGTTTTTCTTCATAAGTTTAATGGCTGAACTAAATATTAAAACAAGTATCATGGAGAGGTGTTTATATAGAAAAGAATAGTCTTGAACAGGGAAGGTAATATCTGGGGCAAGCTTCTCCTGTTATTTATCAAAATTCTTTGTATTTAATTTCTGTAAATTGAAGTGATTGTTTTATTTCGACTGATAGCTTAAATATGACAGATTGTAATGCTAATTAAATCCCTATGTTTTCACTTATGTTAACATATAATTAATGTTTGCTGATACAAACATTTGTATACAGATATTTGTAGATTTGTGTTTGTACTAAGATGTTTTCATGTAGGTTTACACTTATGATGTTTTGATGACACATATATTTGAGTTTCTCTGTACAAAGATTTTGCATATAAAATTTTATTTTATTATCTTTTAACTTAAACACAAATCTATACATTTGTTTTGACGGATTTTATATGTTTGTCTTTACATAGTTAACATTTCTATTTATATCTTATTCATATTATAGTTTTGTACTTATGTTTGTAGACTTATGTTTATAACCATATTTTATTTTATACTTATGATAAATATTTATAAGCTTATTTTATTTTAATTATAAAAGTTGTTGTTAGGACACTTCTTGATCTTATTTTTATTTAAAGTTAAATCTTTCCAATATTTGATTTGTAACCTATATTTGCATTAATGTATTTTATATTCATATTTAATATGAATAGAATTGTATTATTGTACTTATTATTATTAACTGCATTCATATAACCAATATTAAATGTCATTAATACATAACTTTTAATTTAATTGAATAAAACAGATTTACTTTAAATATTGTTAAAAGAGTCTATTTTACATTTTGAAATTATAAATTCATTTATAACACATATACAACTAATAATATCCAAAAACTTATTTATTTATAAATGAAAATCTTGTATTTTATTTAAATTTGATTAAAAACTTATTATAATAATAGGGTCAAAATTCTAGGATGTCACGGTTAATGACTTTTTAAAGGGGTAATCAAATTTGAATATTTGATTTGGAAGAAAGTAAGTCATATATGTGATATATTAATAAACTCCCCTCATTGAATCTATAGCCAGAAGAAAAGGGTTTTGAAGTATTTGAAGTATACAAAGGGAATTTATACAAGTATGAATTGATTCAAAGATTTTCCAAGATTATTATATATATGTATATATAGAAAGGATTTATTAAAAACGATTTTGAGGAAAGGTTTTGGGAACCTTTGGATTTGGAAAGGCTTTTGATTTTTTGAGAAAAATCAATTTTGGAAAATTGGAAAGCCTAGTTTGAAAGGTATCGATTTTGGAATAATTGATTTTGAGAAGGAAGATTTATATGGGATTCATATTAGGTGTATGATTTGGAAAATACTATATGTGTATAGTATAAAGTGTTTTGAAAGTGGCTCTGGGGAAAAAGGCGCTCCCTTGGAATGAACTTCTTAGGAGTATCATAGATTGGTACGCCTTGAGCCTCAAAGAGGGGGAGGCTTTAAAGTTGATCCTGTGAGAAGTCCAGACAAACTAATTCCTGAGAATTGTTGGGTAGCGAAAGTCGAGGGCGCTGATGCCTACAGGGGCATTTGAGTTATGCTGCGACGACAGTGTAACTCGATGTCGCTGCGATCTACTATGTGGACCATAGCGAAAATCGTGTGGAGGATGAGTGCCAACAGTCCACACTTGATTTGCCGAGATGGAAACGTAACATCGGTAGACTACGATCTATGGTCAAGTGGAGAAGTTTCATTCTTTTGGCAGCGAAATTCGAGGGCGCTGATGCCTACAGTTATATGGGTTTTTGCTGTGATAGCAACGTAAAGCCCGGGTATAACTGTGATCTGTAGCGGGTTCCTTGGCGTAATCGAGGGACGCGGAGGCCTACAATTATCTATGGATTTTGCCGGGATGGCAACGTAAACATTGGGTTAACTGCGACCATGGATGGGGGTGATGATTTCCAGAGCATTTTCACCAAGATATTTCCTCTATTTTCAAAATAAATGATTCCTATATCTTCAATAAAAGTTTTTTTCCAAGTATTTTCATTGGGTGTTGAAAACGGATTTACCAAGTAATTATAGATTTTCAGTCCTACGCCTGATCAACGTATGACCGAATTTCTGTGAGAACAAGGATGGACTTGTCGAAACATCGAGTTATAAAAGTATTTTTATAAAAACTATTTTAGTAATATTATATAGATTTTTAAAGTATTTTAAAAATGATCAAAGAAAATTTACCTGATTTTAAGCATTTTAATAATTCTGTCTTCGTTCCTTTTCGAGGACGAAAAGATTCAAACGGGGAAGGAATGTGACGACCCGGGTTTTTGATGGCGGTTAATTGGGTAGTTAGCTGTTTTTATTACTATGGAGATATTGATTTATTAAATCGAACAGATAAATTTCTAATATTTAAATGTCTGAATATATATAAATTGATTTAAAACTATTTATGTTGGAGTATGAATTCCCGGATATGGTGAGTCCTATAAAATATATATTATATACTTCACCATTTAAATTCAAGATAAAATGTCCACAAATACATCCACATATATAGACAAGTTTTATGATGTTTAGAGATAAATATATAAGTACATAAATGAGGATTAAAGATATATAAGTATAGATGTGTATATATATAATGGTTAGATTAAAGAGTGGATAGGTAAATAAACATGTTGAGAAACATTGTATATGAAAGTAAGTGTATATACAAAAGGTACAGGTTTCATAGATGAAGAATTCCAAGGCATATGAATATAATATTTAGATATATGTTCATATTAAATAGTGAAATGCAAGCATATATTTATATTAACAACAACATTATGGATAAAATATATAACTATATATATAAATACATACGTACATACAAAAGATATAGATACATATACAAATTCATATAATAGTATTTGTAAACACAATAGAGGATACCTCATAAATGCATATCCTTTCAAGCTTATAAAACATAACGTCAAAGCTTTTTTTTATAAAATCAAATCACTTTTCATAAGAAATCAAATCATAGGAAAAGGGAAATATATAATAAAAAATAAAAATAAAGAAGCTTGCTGTGTACAGAGCTGCAGCCTATACTTCCTTATATAAACCTCCTCACTGTTTCAATTTCTTGGATTCGAACTAGGGGAATTTTACCGTAAGGGCCTTGTTTCATCAAATAATAAGTTTGTAGGACACAGCTTTAAAATAATAACTTTGCAGGACAAAATTACTTCATACCCTTCTTTCATTCCATTTTCTCTTTCGCTTTCTATCATTTTTCACAGTTGCTAACCAAAACCAAAAATAGGTTTTAGAAAACAAACGATTGATTTCCATTCCCAATATTTCTACTAAAACAATTACAAATCATTTATCAGAGCCGCATTTAGATTACAACTACTTCAGCTTCATCAATTTCAGCTTCATCGATTTCATCTTAAACTAAACTACTTTCATCATGCAATCTCTGCAATCACCTCAAATTTAAATGTCGAACAAGTAAGCTATATTTTATTTTGATGTAAATGTTTTAGTTAGATGATAAATCGTAGTTAAGTATTCTTTCTTACTGATGCTGATGATAGATTTTGTGATGGATTTAAGGTATTTTAGTTCTTGTTATGATGCAACATAATCGACATATGTTTAATTAAGCATACCTAAATATTAAATGGAAGATGCCACTAAACCCTAGGTGTTAAACTGAACAATTATTTTTATTTTTTGCTATATATCGATTGTTATTGTTAGCTGAAGTAGTCATTCACTGTTAGATTTTCTTTGCTATTTATGGGTTGTTTTTGCTTGTGTTTGAACAAGTACGAAATAAGGTCTATTGATTTGTTTATATAGAACAGTTTTTGTAATGCATGTAAGATGTTTGTTGTTTTGGTACTGATTTAATGTGATGTAAAACAGTTCATATTCAACATCTTAAAAAGATAAATCTGTTTATCTTTTAATCTAAATGATTTAATACAAGAATGTAATAGATTTAACATGTTTGTTTATCTTTGAGTTACTTTAACATAATTTTAACTTCGGTACTTGAAAAATCGTATGTATTGTGTAAATACTGTTATGTTGTAATTTTCCTATGTTCAAAAGTTACGAAAGATAAACATATTTCTCTCTTACTATAATTGGTTCAAATCAAATTAATTCCTAGTTATCTTAGATAGTGATTAGTATATGTTATACATGTTTGCCCTTTTTATTATTATTTAAAAGTTATTACAAAAAATATACAGCAAATTTACACTCTACTTAATAAAGATAAAAGCATTTATGCTTGTATGTGCAGAACAATTTAATTAGATAATGAACTATATATGATTTCTGCTTCATCGATTTTAGCTTAAACTAAAATACTTTCATCGAGCTATTTTTGCAATCACCTTAAAACTTAAAAGCGAAACAAGTAAGCTATATTTTATTTTGATGTAAATGTTTTAGTTAGATGATAAATCGTAGTTATTCATTCTTACCGATGCTGATAATAGCTCTTATTATATATTTAAGGTATTTTACTTCTTGTTATAATTTACCATAATTGACATTTGTTTAATTAAGCATACCTAAATATTCAATGGCAGATGATACTAAACCCTAGGTGTTAAACTAAAGAAGTTATTGTTTAGCTGTTAAAAAATATAAACGTATATATCTATTAATGTAAAATATTTAGACTGCATGCTAAACCCTAGTTGTGTTTGATAATTACAATTACTTATATTAGATAGGATTTTGTTTTTATCATGATTTAAAGTTATTAGAAAAAAATATACAAATAATTTAAATTAAACCCTAGTTGAAAAGATAAAAGCATTTATGTTTTTATCTAAAACATTAAAATACAGAATAAAGCGTAGATAAATTTTTATTCAGCTACTACATCTAACATAAATAGTTCTTCACTCTTTCTAACATTTCATTATATACGACAATTTTTATGCAGCGTAAAGATGCATACAAGGTCTTCTAAATCAAAGATATTCACTCGAAAACTACTTGCATATTCATAAATGAAGGTGGAACTCAATGCATAAACATAAGACCTATATCCAGTCCTTTCTGCAATGAACACAGTCAGAGACCATCCTTATCTTCAACTCCATTGGTAACTGTTTTCCTACTTATGTTTCCCATAATATTTAATTCTACTCTTCAATTTGTATATACATATTAAATTGGAATCTAGATTCCATATTTTATAAAAAATAGCTAATTTTTTGAGCTTACATTGTTTACCTTGGTTAGTCTGCTATTCTGTAACTACATGTATGTATACATGTGCGTGTGTGTATATATATATATATATATATATATATATATATATATATATGTTTGTGCATTCACTTCATGTAGTTTGTATTGGGTTGAGATTGCATTCACTTGAGTTGTTGCTTTATATGCAGTCAATTATCATGTAGCTTGTCTGCACTTGCATTCTTGTCTTGTCGACATGTCTGCATTGGACTCTGGTTTCAATATGTATGATGTTGCATATTCACTTGATGTTTCATACATGTATAAATGTAATGTCTGAACACTTCAATTAGGTTTGGTTACTTCATTTGCATTGATCTTGAGTTGTTTTTATGTTGCATTTGTTTATGTGTATGCTGTGCACTTGTTTGCACTGTCACTTTTGAATCTGACTATTCGTTGATGTTGTAACTTGATTCTCTGACCAAATGAGTCTGCATTGTGCATTGCGATCATATATGTTGTACATGTTATTACTTCGAGGCTATTGTGATGAAGAAATTCTAATAACTGATCAACAATTTGTAATGGCTAATTTTTTTCTAATGCTCTGTTACAAAGGATAAAAGCATTTATCTTTTTTATACAGTATTCTGATGGTTATTTTGTGTTTCATTCTCTTTAAGTTTTCAGATTTCTAATTGACCATTACTTAAAAAGATAAAGCAGATTATCTTTCCATACTTTGAAACTTTCTAATTGTAAATTTTCATTTCATCAAATAATTCTTGTTGATTTTTAGTTGTGAATGTTCATTTATCTTTTATTGGTCTAAAATATAAATTTGAAAATGTGAAAATTTGAAACCGTGAAAATTGAAATAGGTCTAAAAAAATTCAAACATTTGTTCTTTACAAAAAAACATGTTGGATTGAATTTGTGCTTTTTTTAAAAAAAAAAAGAGGTACTTTATATACTAAAAAAGCGCTTTATCCTTTTCTTTTAAATAGAGGTACTTTATATACTAAATAATACCTTAATCTCAAAAAACATAAAATAATTTAAAAGATAAAACATATTATCTTTTTATTCAAATTTTTGTGTAGTAAGATATTTTTTTGATAAACTTATTATTTTTACCTCCTAATTGATTTTTTGATTTTTCATAAATATAGAATCAGAGTGGACCAACTCAAGAATTACCTGATGTGAATGAAAAAGAAGACTTCAACTTTGATGATGAAGTACTGATTTAGATGATGTTAATTAGCATGAAATTAAAAAAATATCCAAGAAGCCAAAAAGGCAACAGTACACAGGTACTTATAGATGTAATTTGGATGCAATCTATAAAGTGATGTCAATTATAAAGGAGAAACACATTCTTTCACCTAAAGAAAATGCTTTTTAAGAAAAAACACCATTCAAAAACTTCCTCAATGTTTTTCTTAGAGATTCAATAGCACGGCAAGATTTAAGGAAAAGTGCTTTAAATTTAGAAGATATCATTACTTCTTTTGATGAAAAAGAATATGCTTTCACAATTGGAAACAAATCACTCAAAATTACTCCTGAAGAAGTCAGTCTAATTTTTGGAATGCCATTAGCTAGAGAAGACTTATTTCCTATTCCAGCTTCTAACAAAGCCTCAGGCATGGAAAGTTTCTCCAATTTTTTAACTGCCAATTTTCAAGAAGAAGACATAACCAGCCAAAAAACAGTAACAAAAAGATTGAATACACTATTAGAAGAAGAAAAAGGAAATGAAGATTTAGTGAAATTGTTACTATTGTTGCTGGTTATAACTTTCCTTTTTCCAAATAACCAAAGCTATATGCAATGGGGTTTCTTATCGAAGTTGCTGAATTTAAGAAAAATTCAATTCAATTTCTTGGCCACGGAAAATATGTGAAAATGTTATGAAAAATGTTAAAAAGTATCATGCTGACCCTAGAAGTACACCAGGCTGTACTATGGTGTTACTGGTATGCTTTCATAACTTTAACTAAATATAAATATATTCAAATTTATATTTAATACAAAAATATAAATGCTTTTATCTTTTTCTTGCAATAATGGATTTGTGAATGAACACAAATAATTGATGAGAAGGAAAATTTGCAAACCAAAATCCCAAGAATGAGAAAATGGGATTTATCGAAACTGAAAGATTTGGACCTCACTGAAGTTGACAATGACAAAGTATGCTATTTGTTTTTAACTGCACATTTTTTTGATTTCTTGGAATGCAATTTTTTGGAATGTCAGTAGCCTAAATAATAGAAAACCAAATGAGTATAGAAAGTATATATGCAAGCTTAACTTGTCTAGCACTTCAACGACAGTATATGTGCAAGCTTAACTTTAAATTTATTCATTGCGGATTTTAAAAAAATTTGCAGCTGTAACAAAAGAAGAGAAAGAATTTCTTTCTAATAAAATAAAAGCTATTGAGATGGAAGAAGACCGAAACAACAAAAGAAAATTAGATAACTGCCAGGAAGACACAAGTGTGAAAAAATATGCCAAAGAATGTGCTAATAACATAATGGAGCTACAGTCCAAAGTCAGTTTTTTGAGTAATGAGACGAAAAATGTTGAAGAACAATTAAATGAGCAAAGACGTTTAAGAGAAGTGGCTGAAAAAAGAATCCAGATTCTTGAAATGAAGCTCCAGAAGTTGGAAAATTTAGAAAAGCTCGATGTGAAGGAAAAAGATAATTTGAACAAAAAAACCAAAGCTGAAAAACGTAAAAAAAAAAAATTGTTGGTATGATTCACATGAACAATTCTGCTAATTTTCCAACTTTTGATATTATGCAAACTCAAGATTTCATAATAGAAAAGCAGACACAAGATAGTTTAAAATATGACAATCTGAAAGAGCCTGCTTAAGAAAATGCTTCTAAAAATCCTATTGTTGTTGAAGATATTGTCCTAAAAGACCAAAAAAGAAGAAGAAGCCAAGGATTGTTGACAAATGTCCACTACTCAAATATCTTACCGAAGAACAAAAAGAAATTGTCAAAAAAAAATTCAAAATTCTTGGACGAGACAAGTAAGTTACTAAACTACTTTTCACTCAATTGACTTAAATATATATATATTTATTCCAATAAGATATTGTTTCTAGTACAGTATCATACTATTCCTACTACAACATATAATTCAAATAAAGATTTTTATTTCAGCATCAAAATCTAATGATTTACAAATTAAAAAAATAAAAATACTAAACAAAACAAAAAAAGGTAGATTAATTTATCTTCACCTTTTCATTATTAGGTTTGATGCTTTGCATTTTTAGGTTTATTAATTATATACGATACACACTACACAAATTTAGGCACTAGTAATAAAAAAAAGGAAGATGTACTCAAAGCTAGCAGTAAAAACCACAATCAGTAACATTAACAATGAACTGTTGTATTAGTTTGTCATGTTCTTTAGGATTTCCAAATACAGTTACTTAGAGAAAACATGTAACATTAACAAATAAAATGAAACATTCTAGTTATATCTTTTGCAAACATAACTTATGATATGCATATAAATTATAGCAAAATTTTTGTTGTGTTGATATTCATATAAATATTCTCCATGTTTTTTTGTCATATAGAGATCAAATCTGTGTTCATACTGTAAGTGCCATAAAACCAGGACAGATTTAATACCCATAATTTTTTGTAACGCCCGGTATATTCAACCATTCGCATCCGCACATGTCGGACTTGAATTGTTTAAAATACCGCGTTGTAAATAAAATTTGGCAAATCTCAGAATATACAGTAAATAAATAATCACAGAAACAAAAATCAAAATACTCGCAGTGGAATTAAAATATAACTTAGTGGTTCATGAAGCCACTATTAAAAGTATCAACAAAAATAAAATTTTACATGTTCTTTAAACCCAAATATAGTTTGAATCAACAACAGAAAATCTCGATATCCAATAGTCTTGAAAATTAAGATAAGGAACTGAAAGGAAAGTTTGCCAGCAGCTTGAAAAGTGATCTACAGAAGTCCTAGCTCCGGAATGAAGACTGAACTACAACTCAGGCTGACCCGAGCGTAAAATAAAACATAAACACTAGTGTACTTATACAGTGTAAAAAAATTCAAGGGTATTGTAATATAGAACAAGTAACTTAAAGGATGTTTGGGACCGCCCATAATCTAAGGATCCGTTAAAGTATTTACTATGTAGTAATAATTTCACTATTATAATAGTGTCTATATTAAAATAAACTTACTTTTAAACAACGTTAAGGAGTTACCCAATCTCCCCCTTAACATAATAATAGTCCCAGTAGTCCGTCCAATATCATAGTCCCTCCTGATCGGGAAGCCACCAGAGGATACCACACGGGCTACGGGAGAAAAACAAACTAGTACAAGGCTCGCTATGGTAGGTGACACGGCACAACTAGGCAATGCCAGGGTAGATATACCAATTACGCATCCGGACCGTTGGTAACGCATAGCTGCTACTATCGCCTACCTCGAACAACACTCCCAAATCAAAGGTGTGCACCAAAACAATCACAAAAGTAATAGAATGGCATACGAAGAAGTGCGTCCGATCAGAGGTGCTACCTCATTAATCCAAGAATCGCTCCTGTTTTAGCCACCTTATGCCAACTCACGGGAGTCGGGTCCACGTATTTACCTCAAAGGAAACGTCACCCTCATCCTACTTCATTCTGGAATCTCCACCATGTACACGGTTGTCAAAGTGGTTTTCGGTATCGACAGAGAGTATGCCCATATCCGATCTCGGTCTCTTTAACAACCCACGTTATTATTACCCGTGGTTATAAATTCCAAAATAGTTTATTTTTATATCAAATACTTCATTTTAAACAGTTTAAAAGTGAAGTTATAATTCTTATAGAAATCCAATATACATCCCACAGGTTATGTCTTAGTTCATTTATATTTACTCCAGCACTTGCGCAGTGCGGTAATATCTTTACACAGATTTGAGTAAATTAAATTTTAAACTTCACTACAGTTTCTCCCATAATTTAACCAATAAATCTCCACCTTTAAATAGTCATTTAAATTTACTCAATAAATTATGATTTTTATAAAGTACATTTTACAAATATATATCTAACCTCTCTATGATTTACTTATAAAAAATCAACTGCAAATTTCCCATAATATTTTACTTAATAATCAAGTTCAATTTTACCACTTCAAAGTAAACTAAACTTCTAGTCAATTTCTTAACTTACCACTTTATATTCAAAATTTAGCTATATTCCTAATTTAGCTATATTCCAAATTCCATTTTTAGTATTCACCTTATTTAGCCATTTAATACATAGTCGACTTAACCCATTTATTTATTTACTTATATTTAAAATTTTACCAAAACACCCTATTTTATTTCTTAACTAGAATTCCACTTTTATTTTTCAAATCAAATTTTTTTTCAAACTAAATTAATACTATGACATTCTTAACATTTAACTACTTACATCTTAACTTGTATAATATCACTATACTATAAGGAAAATTTTTATTCCAATTTTAAACAAAAGGTCATGGCTTCCTATTTTAAAATATTTAATATTTCCAGAAAATTTATATATATAACCACGGGTCTGTATACTATTTTCTAACCTAGGTCAAATGATACAGATAATATATCATTTCAATCCCTAATTTACAAAGAAAAACCAGGTTCTATCATTTCAAACCCGCAATCCCAAGTTACATAATAAATAAAAATAAAAATAAATAAATATCGTTCAGGCCTATCATTTCAGCCCGTAACGATTTCTATTCTATAGGGAACTTGCACTGTGGTAAAAAGTAAATAAATAAATAAATAAATAACAGCATTAATTTAACAATAAATAAATAAATAAAGTATGCATTTAACAGTGGATAATATAACTCATGATGTGTCAATTTAATAATGGGGTTATAACATCATAAGTTTATATCACAGACAAACAAAATTAAATATAATTATTTTACAATTACACTTGTTATTGAATTTACAGATATATAAGTACGTTTGTCAGGTGAGAATACTCACCTTTTCAAAGCTGCATAATTTATTCAAATAACGATATCTACCTCGAAAGAAGAGTACAGAAGGCACGATCGATTTTCAGTGGATGCAACGACTTGATTCAAATCTTGAACAAAGTAATTAAATAAAACTAAGTATTCGAATCTTATCACGAACACAGCATATTTGAAACAAGACTGAATTAAAGGAAATTGACCCAATGGCTCGACTACTCACCACACGACTTGACCCATTAAAACAAAAGCTCAGCCTGCCCATTTAATTTTTCCAAATCAAAATTTACAAAATAAATTTTATACTCTATATTTTTTTTTACCCTTTTTACAGAATATTATACGTGTTAATAAAAAATGGCAAATCTTATGTGGGCAACAATGCAATTTACGACAGTGATACATAAAGGTGGCGCATGCAATATTTATTTATTTATTATTATTTTTTCCTTTTTTTATTACTAAGTGCAACGTGTGGTTTACGTATTAATACTTCATAATTATTCTTAGTATACAATACTTCATATGGATCTGTTCATAGTGCATAAAGACTGTTATTCATGCATATCACCATATATCTTAACAAGCTAATGCTCAGGATGTTCTACTCACATGCAAAAGTGGCTCCCTACTATTCTATTCACCCTCTTATTATAATATTTTTTTTCTTTCTTTTTATAAAAAGGCACGGCCCTTGCCAAATTCCAAACTCGAATGCATGCACTCTGAGACTTCACGTCATGGCATAGAGGACTGGTTACACAAGTTATAGGTGGCGCGCATTTTCTACTTCAAAAATGCAAAAGGGTAATTTCAACCTAGTCTTTAGTTGGACAACACAACACTATGCTTGCTCATATATTCATTCCTGATATGTACGCATAATTTACTTCTCCCTTTTATATATATATATATATATATATATATATATATTTTCCTTTTATTTTTTTTAACTGAACGCATGCAGTAGCATGCCTAGTCAGTGGCTAACGACCCAATCATGCAGGAGCAAAAATGCAAAATGATGCGGCTCTCTTCCCTATTATATATATATACATACATACATATTTCAAAGCCTGAAACACAAACATTTGAAACAAATTAAGGCAGGGTTAAACATAGGTGGCTCAAGCCTATATATGTGCATGCACTCGAGATTTAGTCCTATAGGCTGATGTCAAAAGATGGCGCATGCGTTGTTTTCCCCTTTTTTTTCGAACGTTGGCCTGCACAGAGTCACGGGATGGTTCATGATGTGATGTCGGTGACAGAACAAGGAGCGGAGGGTGGTGGCGGAGTAGCCGAGCACGGTGGAATAAACAATAGGAAATAGAGAAAAACTAAAAAAAGAAGAAGAGGAAAATAAGAAGGAAGAAGGGATGCAGCTATGTACCTGAATTTACTGAAGCTCGTGCACAAAACCAAGAAGATAAAAGTCGAAAATTTTGGTGAGAAATGAAAAGAAGGTGTGGGTTATATAAGAGAAAATGAGATTGCGCAATATAAGGAAAAACGACAAGGAGATCTGGAAACAAATATATGCATAGGGTATTGATTTTTTTTGTCCAGAGGAGATTTGCGTGCATTTAGGAAGCACGAAATGTTAAACCAAAATTTTTTAAACACGCAACTCGATTTATTTTTAGTGAAGGGAAAAGGCAAGAAATCAATTAGCTTTAAATGGAAATGGAAAATTTTGGGTGTGAATGTGTAAATGTTGATTGAGGTGAGAGATACATTTATTATTTTGAAACGTTAATGAATTAAAATCGGCAACTAAATTACGCAAGGGAAAGTGGAAACTCCTAGGGATTTCAATCAAGTTTTAAAAGAAATTAAACAGCTCTCTAGAAGAGTCAAACGATTATATACGAATCAAACAAATGGAAGAAATGGCAAGGCACGGTTGAATTTTCTCCTTTAAACGTGCACGACAAAAATTAGAATGTGAACGGTTATAAATTATTGTAGATAACGCTTCTAGTAAATCAGAAGGAAAGTGAATATAATAAAAATGCGTGCAACAGATACAATAACACAATAATTTATGCCCAAGATATAACGAAAGTAACGGACCTAAATTTTATACGTTTTCTTATATATATATATATATATATATATATATATATATATATATATATATACGGCATTTATTCCCTCAATTTACGCGCCCTTTAAACGCGTAATTACCCAGTTCATTTATACACTATAAATTTTCAAATTTTATTCCTTAATTAAAGCTTGTTTTGTTTACATTTTTTTTGAAATTTTACTTTGCGTTGATTGTTTTGGCAATAGAGGATAGACGTTAAAGAAGTATAGGATCTCTTTTCAACGGGTGCGTGATTATATCCTTAAATAGGCTGAGTGAATTAAGCAAAGTAACGGCAAGAGATGATCTTGCTATGAAACGGTAATAAAATTTATGGAAAACGTTCTATTTAAAACTGAAGAGAAAAGGGAAATGAATATATTTGTCTTTGAACGGAAATGGAATTTGGACAAATTTGCGAACGTGTTTAATAATGAGAAGAAACTAGCGTTGATATTGGAGGAAACGACAATAAGATAAGATTTGAACGTTACTTTAATGAAATATTTTATACTAAATAAATAGTTGCAGTAAAAAGAGAAATGGGATATATTTTTTTAAAAGGTAAATGACCAATCACGGTTAAAGGAAAAATTGAAACGGATATGCTTCCCTCATACTCGAAAATGCACGTTTACTGATTTATTTAACCATTTTCAGTTAAGGTACATATTTTTGAAATGCGCACCATAGATGCAAAATTTAAGTCCAAAATAAAACGAAAATAACGGATTTAAATTTTATACGTTTTATTATACGTCATTTATCCCATCAAATAACGCGCCCTTTAAATGCGTAATTCAACAGTTTATTAATACATTGTAAATTGTGAAAGTTATTACTTAACTAAAATAGAATTTGTTTACATTCTTTGGATTTATTTACCATTTTATAAGAAATTTATTACTAAAATGTATATAAGTAACAGTATAATTTTTTTAAAGTATATAATCCATTTATAGCTAAGGTAAAAATTATTGCGTTGTTTTGTCGGTATAGAAAAATGGAAAAATTGACGAACGTTTTATAAAATTGAACAAAGAAAAGTGTTGATTCTTAGAGTAAAGAAACGGAAAAGAATATTTGATTTGAACGTTATTGAAAAATCAATGGGTTTTATTTATTAAATATGTGGAGTCAACGGAAAGAAAATTTATTCCTTTCCCACTTAAAAATGCATGTCTACTGATTTATTTTATTTGATTATTTGTTACCAAGGTAAGAAATTTAGACGCATGAAAAATCGACGCAATAATTAAATCAAACACACACCCAGTTTCATAATAAAAGTAACGCTTTTAAATTTACACATTCTCTTATGTAGTAAATATACGTTAAAAAATGTTCCATCAATAACGTGCATTTTAAACGTGTAATTAAACAGTTTATTTATAACTAATTTTTTTTTGCAAATCTTATTTCTTAATTAAAACATGATTTTGCTAGAAATTAAGTTATTTATCATCTTCAACAAAAAACCCAAATTTCCAATTAAAGTTAATTCTTAACCACGTCAAAATTTCAGAGATCTCATTATTTATTTAAAAATTTGGGCAATTCTTTTAATCAATTCAAAATTTAGATTTTTATATTATAAACCCCCAAAGTTTTATAATTAAAGGTGAAAACTACTTGTTAAAACTTCAGGCTGTTACACTCTCCCCCACTCAGAACTTTTCGTCCTCGAAAAGGAAGAAGGTAGGGGAATAGAAACAACCAGAAAGAAAACTAAATTGAAACTCAAAATAGAATCATTAATCTAAACCATACAAATTAAATTTTAAATTAATAATTGATTTCATCTATTTTATTTCACTCATGTTAAATTTTACTATTTCAAATTTCATTACTTCGTCTTCTAATTATCTTAAAATAAAAATTTCTAAAATCATAAGTTTGAAAATCATTTGTTATACTCAAAAATGTGTTCAATAAATTAGTACCTTTTTTCATTCCTAATTATAACTAAATTTATTTCTCTCAATATATTTTTATCATCTATGTTAAATATGTTTACACTTATTACAACTGCTTAAATTTATTCTTAGTTCCTTTAACATCATTTTATATTGTAAATCATTACATTACCTCTTGTTAATCTTTTTTTATAACTAGAATTTAAGTGTATAACATTTATTATAACCACTCAAATTTTATTTATAAATCTTTTTATATTGTATATTATCCAATTACATTGTTAACTTCTGAAAATCAAGGTAAGTTATATTGAAATGCAATTGAGTATTATACAAATAAAACTTTCAAATTCAATGTCTCAAGTTTGAATCATTTATTCAAAAATTTGATTTTCTTTTTATAATTGAAATTATTCTTCAAGATAAAATTTAAGAATTAAATTTCTGATTCCCTTCAAATCATTTAGAGATAAATAAATATATGTACATAATATGTCAAATCAAATTTAAATCATATATTTATATATTATAAATCAAGTCATAATTTAGAGATTCAAATCAATTAAATTCTCAATGTAACACTGTAGCCAGACTACAGAATGGTCTCTTCACTTCGAAACTCGAAAATGAATGTCGATGATGTTGCAGTCATCACCGAAATTATTTCCCAGCGACAAAGAGAAGAGCACTGATTTCTAAACCTTTAAAAAAATTTGGAAACAAACTTCTATTCGAAAATAATTTAAATAATAAATCCTTTTAAAACTTTAAACACAAGGTTTAAACCATCGGAAATTGAATTCTCAAGTTCTTGTTTTAAATTCATTTCTGTTTCCAAATTAATTTAAAACCATTGTTTTATAGTTCAATTATTTATATGAGACAAAACCCTTGGTTTACAAAACCATAAATAAAATCAGAGACTATTATCTCTTGACAACTAGTTAAATTAATTATAAAATTCTGAAAATTAAACTTATATATATAATATTAGATTTTTTTCCAAATATAGGAATAAATTTTTCAGAACAAGGATAAAGATTCAAATTTGATGGACTCAAATCAAAGAGAATTTTGATTTAAAGATAAGTTGAAATCAGAAGATCCGACGATTAAATAACAGAATAAGGAACTTGATAAGTTTATATAAATCGCGAGCAACCTTAACCTGGTCAACTGTGACTTAAAGAGTAAGATCGATGTGGATTTTCTGGGGTAAATCTACATTCGATCTGAAGAGATAGAGTTCGGAATAACCAAAGATACTAGCATCTAAACCGAGGATAAATATAAATCTCTGGTGAATCAAGGCTAATTGTAAAGGAGTTTCACCCCCTTATTAGAATAATGGCGAGACCACCAATTCATTATAAAGATCATCCAAAGTGGAGTTATGGGATACTCCAGAATCGAAAGAAGATGAATAGTGAGGGACACGAATGAACTTTGGAACCGTAGGGAACGTTCCAGAATTTGAAAAGAAAGAGATTCACGCTCGAATGAAAGTGATTCTGTAAATCAAATTTACCATACATTCTCATTTTTTCCTAGAGCCAAAGCTCTGATACCAAATGTAACGACCCGGTATATTCAACCATTCGCATCCGCACATGTCGGACTTGAATTGTTTAAAATACTGCGTTGTAAATAAAATTTGGCAAATCTCAGAATATACAGTAAATAACTAATCACAGACATAGAAATCAGAATATTCGCAACGGAATTAAAATATAACTTAGTGGTTCATGAAGCCACTATTAAAAGTCTCAAAACAAATTTTTTTTACATGGTCTTTAAACCCAAATATAGTTTGAATCAAAAATAGAAAATCTCGATATCCAATAGTCTTTAAAATTAAGATAACGAACTGAAAAGAAAGTTTGTTAGCAGCTTGAAAAGTGTTCTACAGAAGTCCTAGCTCCGGAATGAAGACTGAACTGCAACTCAGGCTGACCCAAGCGTAAAATAAAACATAAACACTCGAGCCAGGACATACATACTTATACAGTGTAAACAAATTCAAGTGTACTGTAATATAGAACAAGTAACTTAAAGGATGCTTGGGACAGCCGATCCTTTAAGGATCCGTTAAACTATTTACTATGTAGTAATAATTTCGCTATTATAATAGTGTCTATATTAAAACAAACTTACTTTTAAATAGCGTTAAGGAGTTACCCAATCTCCCCCTTAACACAATAATAGTCCCAATAGTCCAACCAATATCATAGTCCCTCCTGATCGGGAAGCCACCAGAGGATACCACACGGGCTACGGGAGAAAAATAAACTCGTACAAGGCTCGCTATGGTAGGTGACATGGCACAACTAGGCAACGCCAGGGTAGATATGCCAATTACACATCCAGACCGGTGGTAACACATAGCTGCTACTATCGCCCACCTCGATCAGCACTCTCAAATCAAAGGTGCGCATCAAAACAATCACAAAAGTAATAGAATGGCATACGAAGAAGTGCGTCCGATCAGAGGTGCTACCTCATTAATCCAAGAATCGCTCCTGTTTTAGCCACCTTATGCCAACTCACGGGAGTCGGGTCCACGTATTTACCTCAAAGGAAACGTCACCCTCATCCTACTTCATTCTGGATTCTCCACCGCGTACACGGTTGTCAAAGTGGTTTTCGGTATCGACAGAGAGTATGCCCATATCCGATCCCGGTCTCTTTAACAACCCACGTTATTATTACCCGTGGTTATAAATTCCAAAATAGTTTATTTTTAAATCAAATACTTCATTTTAAACTGTTTAAAAGTGAAGTTATAATTCTTATAAAAATCCAATATACATCCCACAGGTTATGTCTTAGTTCATTTATATTTACTCCAGCACTTGCGCAGTGCGGTAATATCTTTTACACAGATTTGAGTACATTAAATTTTAAACTTCACTATAGTTTCTCCAGTAATTTAACCAATAAATCATATTCCACCTTTAAATAGTCATTTAAATTTACTCAATAAATTATAATTTTTATAAAGTACATTTTACAAATATATATCTAACCTCTATATGCTTTACTTATAGAAAATCAAGTGCAAATTTCCTATAATATTTTACTTAATAATTAAGTTCAATTTTACCACTTCAAAGTAAACTAAACTTCTAGTCAATTTCTTAACTTACCACTTTGTATTCAAAATTTAGCTATATTCCAAATTCCATTTTTAGTATTCACCTTATTTAGCCATTTAATACATAGTCAACTTAACCCTTTTATTTATTTACTTATATTTAAAATTTTACCAAAACATCCTATTTTATTTCTTAACTAGAATTCCATTTTTATTTTTCAAATCAAATTTTTTTTTTCAAACTAAATTTATACTATAAAATTCATAACATTTAATTACTTACATCTTAACTTGTATAATATCACTATACTATAAGGAACGTTTTTATTCCAATTTTAAACAAAAGGTCATGGCTTTCTATTTTAAAATATTTAATATTTCCAGAAAAATTTATATATATATAACCACGGGTCTGTATACTATTTTCTAACCTAGGTCAAATGATACGGGTAATATATCATTTCAATCCATAATTTACAAAGAAAAACCGGGTTTTATCATTTCAAACCCGCACTCCCAAGTTAAATAATAAATAAAAATAAATAAATATCGTTCAGGCCTATCATTTCAGCCTGTAATGATTTCTATTCTACAAGGAACTTGCAGTGTGGTAAAAAGTAAATAATTAAATAAATAAATAACAGCATGCATTTAACAATAAATAAATAAATAAATAATAGCATGCATTTAAAAGTAGATAATATAACTGATGATGTGTCAATTTAATAATGGGGTTTTAACATCATAAGTTTATATCACAGACAAACAAAATTAAATATAATTATTTTACAATTACACTTGTTATTGAATTTACAGATATAGAAGTACGTTTGTCAGGTGAGAATACTCACCTTTTCAAAGCTGCATAATTTATTCAAACAACGATATCTACCTCGAAAGAAGAGTACAGAAGGCACGATCGATTTTCAGTGGATGCAACGACTTGATTCAAATCTTGAACAATGTAATTAAATAAAACTAAGTATTCGAATCTTATCACGAACACAACATATTTGAAACAAGACTGAATTAAAGGAAATTGACACAATGGCTCGACCACTCACCACACGACTTGACCCATTAAAACAAAAGCTCAGCATTCCTATTTAATTTTTCCAAATCAAAATTTACAAAATATATTTTAGGGGATGCAACGACTTGATTCAAATCTTGAACAAAGTAATTAAATAAAACTAAGTATTCGAATCTTATCACGAACACAGCATATTTGAAACAAGACTGAATTAAAGGAAATTGACACAATGGCTCGACCACTCACCACACGACTTGACCCATTAAAACAAAAGCTCAGCCTTCCCATTTAATTTTTCCAAATCAAAATTTACAAAATATATTTTAGGGGATGCAACGACTTGATTCAAATCTTGAAAAAAGTAATTAAATAAAACTAAGTATTCGAATCTTATCACGAACACAGCATATTTGAAACAAGACTGAATTAAAGGAAATTGACACAATGGCTCGACCACTCACCACACGACTTGACCCATTAAAACAAAAGCTCAGCCTTCCCATTTAATTTTTCCAAATCAAAATTTACAAAATATATTTTAGGGGATGCAACGACTTGATTCAAATCTTGAACAAAGTAATTAAATAAAACCAAGTATTCGAATCTTATCACGAACACAACAAATTTGAAACAAGACTGAATTAAAGGAAATTGACATAATGGCTCGACCACTCACCACACGACTTGACCCATTAAAACAAAAGCTCAGCCTTCCCATTTAATTTTTCCAAATCAAAATTTACAAAATATATTTTATACTCTATATTTTTTTTACCCTTTTTATAGAATATTATGACGTGTTAATAAAAAGGTGGCAAATCTTATGTGGGCAACAATGCAATTTACGGCAGTGATACATAAAGGTGGCGCATGCAATATTTATTTATTTATTATTATTATTTCCTTTTTTTTATTACTAAGTGCAACATGTGGTTTACGTATTAATACTTCATAATTATTCTTAGTATACAATACTTCATATGTATCTGTTCATAGTGTATAAAGATTGTTATTCATGCATGTATCTACCTACCTATATTCACTATATATCCTAACAAGCTAATGCTTAGAATGTTCTACTCACATGCACATGTGGCTTCCTACTATTCTATTCACCCTCTATTATAATAATTTTTTCTTTCTTTTTATAAAAAGGCACGGCCCTTGCCAAATTTCAAAACTCGAATGCATGCACTCCTGAGACTTCACGTCATGGCATAGAGGACTGGTTACACAAGTTACAGGTGGCGCACATTTTCTACTTCAGAAATGCAAAAGGGTAATTTCAACCTAGTCTTTAGTTGGACAACACAACACTATGCTTGCTCATATATTCATTCCTGACATGTTCGCATAACTTATTTCTCCCTTATATATATATATATATATATATATATATATATATATATATTAACTGAACGCATGCAGTAGCATGCCAAGTCAGTGGCTAATGACCCAATCATGCAGGAGAAAAAATGCAAAATGATGCGGCTCTCTTCCCTATTATACACACACACACACACATATATATTTCAAAGCCTGAAACGCAAACATTTGAAACAAATTAATGCAACTAAATTACGCAAGGGAAAGTGGAAACTCCTAGGGATTTCAATCAAGTTTTAAAAGAAATTAAACGGCTTTTTGGAAGAGTCAAACAATTATATACGAATCAAACAAATGAAAGAAATGGCCAGGCACGGTTGAATTTTCTCCTTTAAAGTGCACGACAAAAATTAGAATGTGAACGGTTATAAATTATTGTGGATAACGCTTCTATTAAATCAGAAGGAAAGTGAGTATAATAAAAATGCATGCAAAAGACACAATAATTTATGCCCAAGATATAACGAAAATAACGAACTTAAATTTTATACATTTTCTTATATATATACGGTATTTATTCCCTCAATTTACGCGCCCTTTAAACGCGTAATTACCCAGTTCATTTATACACTATAAATTTCCAAATTTTATTCCTTAATTAAAGCATGTTTTGTTTACGTCTTTTTTTTTTGAAATTTTACTTTGCATTGATTGTTTTGGCAATAGAGGATAGACGTTAAAGAAGTATAGGACCTCTTTTCAACGGTTGCGTGATTTATATCCGTATATAGCCGGAGTGAATTAAGCAAAGTAACGACAAGAGATGATCTTGCTATGAAACGGTAATAAAATTTGTGGATAACGTTCTATTTAAAACTGAAGAGAAAAGGGAAGTGAATATATTTGTCTTTGAACGGAAATGGAATTTGGACAAATTTGCGAACGTGTTTAATAATGAGAAGAAACTAGCGTTGATATTGGAGGAAACGACAATAAGATAAGATTTGAACGTTACTTTAATGAAAGATTTTATACTAAATAAATAGTTGCAGTAAAAAGAGAAATGAGATATTTTTTTTAAAAGGTAAACGGCTAGTCACGGTTAAAGGAAAATTGAAATGGATATGCTTCCCTCCTACTCAAAAATGCACGTTTACGGATTTATTTAACCATTTTCAGTTAAGGTACATATTTTTGAAATGCGCACCATAGATGCAAAATTTAAGTCCAAAATAAAACGAAAATAACGGATTTACATTTTATACGTTTTCTTATACGTTATTTATCCCATCAAATAACGCGCCCTTTAAACGCGTACTTCAACAGTTTATTAATACATTGTAAATTGTGAAAGTTATTGCTTAACTAAAATAGAATTTGTTTACATTATTTGGATTTATTTACCATTTTATAAGAAATTTATTACTAAAATGTATATAAGTAACATCATAAATTTTTTTTTTTAAAAAAGTATATAATCCATTTATAGCTAAGGTAAAAATTATTGTGTTGTTTTAACGGTACAGAAAAATGGAAAATTGCCGAACGTTCTATAAAATTGAACAAAGAAAAGTGTTGATTCTTAGAATAAAGAAACGGAAAAGAATATTTAATTTGAACGTTATTGAAAAATCAATGGGTTTTATTTATTAAATATGTGGAGTCAACGGAAAGACCTAAAAATGCATGTCTACTGATTTATTTTATTTGATTATTTATATCCAAGGTAAGAAATTTAGACGCATGAAAAACCAACGCAATAATTAAATCAAACACACGCCCAGTTTCATAATAAAAGTAACGCTTTTAAATTTACGCGTTCTCGTATGTAGTAAATATATGTTAAAAAATGTTCCACCAATAACGCGCATTTTAAACGCGTAATTAAACAATTTATTTATACACTAATTTTTTTTTTCAAATCTTATTTCTTAATTAAAACATGATTTTGCTAGAAATTAAGTTATTTACCATCTTCAACAAAAAACCCGAATTTCCAATTAAAGTTAATTCTTCCACGTCAAAATTTCAGAGACCTCATTATTTATTTAAAAATTTGGGCAATTCTTTTAATCAATTCAAAATTTAGATTTTTATATAATAAACCCCCAAAGTTTTATAATTAAAAGTGAAAAATACTTGTTAAAACTTCGGGCTGTTACATTTTTTATCATATAGAGATTAAAAAAACCAAACTAAAGTAAAAGAGATAAATTAATTTATCTTTATCTTTTCATACAAACTTCTACAACTATTGTTATTTTCTTTTATTAACAAATATTTCATTGCATACTAATTTTAATTTTTCAGTATACTAATCTTAATTTTTCAGTATACTAATCTTAATTAATTTTCCTTTATACTTTAAGTGCCATACAATACAATACATACCAATCTTAATTTTTCAGTGATGAAGCATTTACTTGTGATGATGGAAACTTCATCATCATCACAAAAAGTATGATAGAAGAACTTCTCTATGGAGAATATATTTTTGGTCAGATAAGTACAAAAAACTATACTTTGCGTCATTATAAATTCTATTCTTTGCTTCATTATAAAATCTATACTTAATCCATATTTTTTTTGAAATGTAGGTTACTGATTTGTTTTGGTTCAGAAAAATAAAATTATTAGAACAAATCTAGCATTATATATGTGAACACAACAATGACAGTAAGTGAATTATAATGTCAAATTTAATGTGTTTCTAAGATAAAATTTCTGAAATTATTTTTTAACAGAAAAGAGCAACAGATGGAAACATGGAAAATGTCAAAAGAAATATGTTTAATACTTTTATTAAACAAACACTTCTAAATCCATTATGTTGCAATATATTATTTTCTATACATGGCAACGAACATTGGAGCTTGCTAGAGCTAGTAGTCGAATCATGTACATGGAACCATTATGATTCTCTACACTTGACCATAAGATCTAAGACATTAAGAAGTGGACATTCAAAGTTTGCTATTAATGTGGTAAGTAAAATACATAGAAAGTAAAAAAGATAAATAGATTTATCATTACTACATATATATATATATATATATATATATATATATATTGGCAGAAAGCAGCGGTAAACAACATGAATAAAGAGTTACAAGAAGCAGGCGAGAAAACAATTTTGTGAAAGTCTACATTGATTAAAATTGTTAACTGTGCTCAACAAAGCAACGTGCAATTTTCTGGATACTGGAGATTTTTGTACAACAATGAATGTTACACAATAACTAAAATTTTAACAAATGCAGGTTTGACTATGTAATTTTCGTAATGATGTTTATCCAAATGATAGCATAAGGAATGGACACAACATCAAAAATCAGCCTAGAACAAGTAAACGCATTTAGAGCATTGATATCTGTGTAACGTCCCGCCTTTTCGCATGTTTTAAATCGACACACGTGCCAATTCAAGCCATACGGAAGGGCGGATTGTTATGGGGTAAATAAGAAAAACAGAGAAGAAATAAAACAAAACAGAATCTCACGGCGGAAGGATAAAATATAATAATCAATATACAGTTCATAAAACTGTTTACACATAATTGATACTTCTTTATACAATAAATATCAGAGTTACACATACCATTAACAATGCAGCGGAATAGTATGAGTGTAGTGAAATAGAATAAATAATAACAATACGAATCTTCGTCTTCGTCCTCCAAAGCTAAATCTTCAAATCCTGAAACGCTCAGACTGCCCCGAGCGAATTTGAAAAGACAAAAACACTCGAGTAAGAACTAAAAGATCTTATGTGAGTTAAATTAACTGAAATAAATATGAGTACAGTAACTCAAAAGATGCTCGGGATTTACATCTCCTAAGGATCCGTTAAACTATTTATTATGTAGTATATTGCGCTATTATAATAGTGTCTAATTGTAAAATAAACTTACTTTAAAATAGCGTTAAGGCTTTACATTTTCCACCTTAACACGTAATAGTGCCAACATTCTATACAGTGCCTGCATATCTCCTGATCGGGAGACTACGAGAAGCCACTCCATAGGTACGCCACAAATAGAAACTCGTAGTAAAGGCTCGGTATGGTAGGTGACACGGCACAACTAGGCAATGCCAGGGTAGATATACCAATTGCTATCCGGGCTGATGGAAACGCGTAGCCGCAGCTACCGCCCACCTTGAACAAACTCCCCCAAAAATCAAAGTAAAAGTGGCCACTGAAAAAAAAAAGTCAAAGTATAATATCTAAGAGGAGTGTCCGATCAGAGGAATGACCTCATTGGCCCGAGAATCGCTCCTGTTTTAGCCACCTTATGCCAACTCACGGGAGTCGGGTCCACGTATTTACCTTGCAGGAAACGCCTCCACCAACCTACTTCATTCTGGAATTTCCACCGCGTACACGGTTGTTAAAGTGGTTTTCGGAGTTGGCAGAGAGTATGACAATTTCCGATCCCGGTCTCTTCAACAACCAAATGTTATTATAGCACCGCGATCATTTAAATTAATTATACTTTAAAACCAGAATAAAATATCCATTTTAAACCCATATAAATACGATATCGTTTATATTTTTAAAACCCCAAATCAATACGATATCATTTAGGCCCAAACCCATATAATGTTATTTTATTTTCCAATATATATTCTTTCCAAATTCATAGGGTTTTCAAAGTAAAATATTTAGAAATCAAAACTCTGGAATATAATATTTCCAAATTATACTACCTTGAAAATCATAACTTTGAAACAAATTTCCATCTCTCAAATGGTTAAATATTAAATTTCCTTTATAAAACAAAATAGCTTCTTTACATTTCACAAATCAATTCCAAATATCGATTTAAACTTCCAAATACCATTTTTAATTCTTATGTTTCAAAGCTTTAATTATTTCACCATTTCAAAAACAAACTCATTTGACAAACCCATATATATCAAATTCAATTACTTATTATTTAGACTTGAAATGTTTACTAATGAATTCAATGTAATTTAAGTAAAACCTTTAACTTCACATAACTGGAAAATCTTTCAATTTATTAAACTTGATATATTCATTTAAATCAACCTGATATTCATTCAAATCACTAAAAAAAATCAGGTTATAAAAATCATATCCTTTAAAAAGTTTTATTTTTATTAAATTTCAATTTAACTTAATATTCATCTTCCAAATCTTATTCTCATTTAAGTCAACAGAACTTCTAGAAATTAAATTTTAAATAAATGCTTAATCGTATTTGATCTTAAAATCAAACTTTATTTTATACTTCAAATCAAATTTATACAAAGCTTAAAAACTGGAAATTACTATATATTAATAACCTTTATCAATAACCAAATCAATATCCCATAAACCATATATATAGCTTTACAAAACCATAGAAAATCATTTCAAAAATAATTATATATATATATATATATATACCGCGGTGCTTGTATAAAATTTTCTATCCTATGGTCAAGTGATACAGATTTTTATCATTTCAATCCGCAATTTAAAATAAAAATGCGGTTGTATATCATTTCAAACCGCAATCCCGAATGAATGAAATGCACGATAACTTGCAGTTTATACAATATAAAATACAGCATCCATTCATCCAAATATCAATCATCAACCATTTATTACAATCATCATCCAATTTTAACAACATCAATATAAAGCATATACATTATACAAGTAATAAATAACATGTATTAACTAACAGTTTATATTCAATAATAAATTTAACTACTGTTAAACAAGCAGATTATATGCAAAAATAAATGTAAATTTAACTGGCCGTTAATATGAAATAAAAATTTAACTATGACAGGTAGTTAATACGTAAATAAATAAATTCTAACCGTCAAATTTATATGCAATAAATAAATGAATTAACAGTTAAATTAAATAAATGCGATTTAACTGAGATGATGAATAAAACATGCCAAACGAACATAAATAAATTTCTACTCATATCTTAAGTCAAATTAACAAACATAAGGAATTCTAGAAGTTGTGAGTGGGTTAAAATACTCACCTTTTGAATTTAAATCCGATTTAAAGCCAAAAATTCGACAGTCTCCAAATCTGTCCAAACCAGTGTCACAGCATCCGGAATTTAATTACGATCATAACAAAAAAAATCGTGTGTCAATCGGATTAAGTATGCAAAAGTTATTCGTATTAGAAGATTCAAAAATAAAATTTAATTAAAAACAAAATAAATCACCCAACACAGCACCTCCACGTCATCACCCCCCCATACTCACGTGCTCAAACCCTGGACACGCAACAGCACATGGCACGGCACCACTTTATGCCGTCGATCATCATCAACGACACCGAGACCTCGCCCTAGTCCGGCCGTGACCCCCCACCACCCTGCCGAACCCAAAGCCACCATCGTTCGCACCGGAAAGAGCAGTCGCCACCCCCTAAATCGAACCCTAGTTCGCAAAATCCCCTCGATCCAACCGTTGCAACGACGAACGTGCTATGCCGATGGACAGCGCACGACACTCTCCACAATACCTAGAAGTGATTTCCCGATCTGACGAATTCTTGCGACGACGTGATGTACGGCCGAAAATAAACGGCAAAATTCTGAGAAACGATAACTCCAATCGAGAAACAAATTGCAGATCTGAGTTACCCTCGTCAAAAACTTCAACATATATTTTTTTGGAATTTTTCTGAAAATTTTAATTTTTGACTTTGGATTTGATTTTTGAAATTGAACATGGATCTAGGGTTTCTAGCCATTGGAAGAAGAGAAGGAACTGATGAAATGAACGTACAAACAAATGAGAATAGATGGGTTAGGGTTTATAACTGGGTTTATATAGGTAGGTTAGAGATTTGAATAGATGGATCGGATAAACAAACATGCTAACGCTAACGTGGCCCAAAAAGCCCGTTCTGTCCCCGGAACGAAATTGGGTAAACCCATATATCCAAATAGGTATTTAAAAATATTCTGAACGCGATGGAAAAAGTTTCACATCCAAATTCCATCGTATGAAGAAGTTATGCTGAAAACAATATTTTCAAATTGATTTCAATTAAATCGATTTCAAGACGTTTCGCGTTCGTACGATCAAACAACAAGTCCGATCGCTACGAAACTTGAAACCCTACAATAATTCATTGTTACGGATCCGATGAAACTGGTTTCGTCGAAATCCGAGTCCGTGACCAAAATGGATATTTTTATATTAATTAAATAAATTCAAAAATAAATAAATAAAATCCAATTTTATATTTAGATTCTAAAATTGACCCACTTTATCACTTTTAAAAATTCTTATCATTTACAAAGTTTCAAACAAGTTTAGATGTCAAATTACAGAAGGAAAATTTATAAATTTCAATATAAATCCATAATCTCATTAAATTCACAAATTAAAATTTAACTTCCTAAAAATTTATATTAAATCAAAGAAATCAATGGTTATTCCATTTACACATTTCAAATCGGTGGATTAAATATTAGATTCAAAATTTATTATCCTACTATTCTTCGACTACACTTAAATCCCTACTAATGTAATATTTAGATGTTAATTTTTCATTTATTTCGATTAAACCTATTATCACATTTTACCTTAATATACTGACAGGCTTACTTTTGCACCCTTTCATTTACCTAACTGCCATTTTATAAATAAACTTAACAATAGATTCATACTCTACTACATAAATGCATACCCTTTTATCTAAATTAAAATTTTCGTAACTTCAAACATTTGATCCATTTAATTCCAATTACTCCTTTCATTAAATTTTAGATTCAAATCAATTTATAAAGCTTTACCTCCATTCTTTATATACTCGAACCATCATTTAATGAAGAATTTATTTACGCTATACCCATTATTACCTAAATTTATTTAAACGTACCATTTATTTCAATGATTTACAAATTAAATTGAATGACTGAATATAAATATAACTCATAATAATTGTTGTAAAACTCTCAATCCCACATTTATAAGTATCCTTATCCGTTATATCTATCAATTAAATAAATTACATTTTTAAGTCCGTTTAAATTTATTCCTAAGTACCCACTTACTTTTCCCATCAATTTGAATTCCATTCAATTTATATAACAATCACTTTCCCATTCACAACTTAATATCAACCCACAATTATTGAAATTCATTATCTTATTTTGATTTTATACAATTACCATTAACTTTACATTCAGTTATTATTCAACGCATATTTATTCATCAATCAAATTCGATATTTACTTTTCTTTCCCTTTATTTGATAAATAACCTAGTATACATTTACATACATTCATTTCATCCCATTCATTTATGGGTATTGCATTAAAATTTAGTTTATTAGCTAATACCAACATTATTACCATTCATTACAATTAGATTCCAAATTTTTATTCAATACCCTGAATGAATAACATATATATTAATCAAATCATTACATTTGTTTTTCTCATATTCCATTAAATATATTCACACATACAAATTAAGATTCTAAATCCAATTAGTTATTCCTTTTACATCAACTGTAACGACCCGCCGTTCTGACCGCCCCCACTCGGTAATTAAACCAACTTGAGATGCTCAAAATGACGGATTGTTATTCAGTTTATAGAGTTTAAACAGAATCAGCCACAGAATCACAGAATAATCATAATATTTCACATAAATGAATTTTTGTACATATATCAGAGTTTGTACAATGCATTAAATTTTTATACAGCGGAATATATCTTTAAGTACAAAAATGTAACAATGAACTAAAGTGTGCTTTATCCCTCTCTCTCTAACTTCGCTGCCCGAAAATCTTCAAGCTGTAAAATACTGGGTCTGACCCGAGTATTACATTCAAAAGAAAATAATACACAGGTCAGTCTAATTCAAACTCAGTTATTAGAGCATAGAGGCAATAATAATCAATTGACAATTTAGACGACAATCAAATATATATTCACTTATCCGATCCTTTAACAAGAAATCGGATAACGGTAAATACAACACTTAACAGTGTTTAAACAACAAATCAGTAGATTTGGATTATCTGTGAAGATAGATGAAGGGATTATTGATGAAGATAATTTAGAAAAAAACAGAATTGCCAAAACGGAAATTAACTACAAAATCATCAAAATGCGATTCAAAATATATTGAATTGTCAACATAAAACAATTTTCATCAAAAAGAAAACATCATTTAAAACATTAGATTTGGTAGGGCTGCAGTACACACGCGCGTGCACGGCCTCGCAACTTTTAAAATGTTAACTCTATGCGGCTGTAGTTCACGCTTGCGTGCACTGCCTCGCCACTAGTATAAAATGCACAAAAAATCAATGCATCAAAGCAAAAGAAATACCAATAAAATCAAGGCGGTGTGGCTGCAGTACACACATACATACATGTGCACTACCTCTCCAACTCGAGTGCACAAGGTCAAATCAAAATCAGATTCAACACAAGTACAAATGGCCTCAACCAAAATTCAAAATATCACTGCAACAATGAAACTGTACATGTACACAGAAATACAGCATCAATGATCAATACAAAAGCTATAGTGCAGACATCAATCTACCTGGCAACAATGATGAATCAACAAATGCAACATATTCAAGTTGATACAAATGTACAGTTACAGTTCAACAAGACAAGTGCAGACAGATATGATCATCAAGCTATGGAAACTAGACTGCAAAGACCATATGAAGGAAATGCACATGTTAATTGGATAGCAAGTGCCACCCAGTGATGCAAGAAAATGAAACAGACAAGATGGAATTTAATCAACGGCAACCTCACAACCAAGTCAGACTTCACTAAACAATGGACCAGTACATAGTGACTTCTACATAATAGAGACTTGTATTTATATTTGAAACTTTGTTTAGAAACTCAGGTCAAAACCGTGTTTTAAAATAAATTAGATCGGCTTCGTTGAATTATTCCAGAGACTTTGAACTAACTGTCTAACATAATATATGTTTAAATTTTAAGTTTGGAATATAACCACCCTTATTAGCTTAATTCTAGGTTCAAACAACACAGTGTTTCAATAGAGAATGATTTTTAAATTTAGAACACTGCACTGTGAAAACTCAAAACAGAGGGGTATATGATAAACAGCCTACCCATAAATGTTATCATTCACAAAGCATTCATGTAAAAGAATATAAACACCCGTATTCACATCCATATATGCATCATGATTATATGTTTAAATTGTTTTTAATTTATGTTACTCATTATTCAAACAAATGCACTGTATCATGTATACGAGACATGGGCATCAATGGAACAAAATGTCACAAACTCAAAGAAGATAATTTACAGTGGCATCAGTTCAACTTATATGTCACAGTAACCAAGTAGCATGTTGTACCAAAGACCAACAAGTGATACAAGACCCTATATATGCAGGCACAAAATCATGAAAATATGGAACTACAAAAGTCAGAAGCAGTTTCACATATTAAAGTCAAAGCCGAGGTCAAAAGTTAATGGCGACAAGTAAGTTAAGGTACAAGCCGAAGTCACAATAATTTCCAATGCAACAAATTCGAACTGTGGTAGCAACTAATAGAATACGAGGCGGTGTCAACATAAAATGAGGACCAGGCAGTGGGCCTAAATGAACAAAATGTCAACTGACTCGAATAGCTCAAGTCAGAAATCAAGTTTTCAATTCAAGAGGGATACTCAAAATTCTTTGACCGCAGTCAAATGGAGCCGAGGTGGCCTCGAAAACCAAGCAGTGCCGAAACACCCAAGCAATCAAGTAGACATAAAGAACGAATTGAATCAATCACTGAAATCATAAATCATTTGTTTAAGATTATGAACAGGAGCAATTATCAGTTTTGAACCAAGATAATTGCAGTTCAAATTAAGGCATGCCGAAGTCATTAAAACAAGTTCGAACAATTCAAGTGACCAAAGTCGACAAGAATCAAAATCGTGGTGGTCACGAACGAACTCAATATTGTCCAACCCAAAATCGATTCTCATTTCGAATCAAAAACTCGAACATAAAAGTACGGCAAGGGATATAGCAGCGGCAACCCTCATTAAAACCCAAATTGAACTCGTAAATCAAAAGGAGGCCAAAGCCAACACAAAATCAATTTCTAGAAATTCGAACAAAAGAACCAAGGAAACTTCATCACAGCAAACTAAAAATCATTATAGCCGTGTAAAACAAGAAGACGAACCGGATAAAAAAAATCATCAACATCTAAAAAAAACACGAATGACTGAAGAATGAAATTAGATGTGAGTGAGGGAATCACTCACCTTTGTCGATGTGAAGAGCACGCGAGCGAATTGAACTGAAGCCCTAATTTGAAAAACCCTAGCTGTTGAAGAAGGGGACGAACGAAGATGAAGCCACCTATATTTTTTTTTGTTTTTTTTTTGTTTGCGAGGCGAAAGGAAATGGAGGAACGAACGAAAATTAAGGAACGACATCCATTTTTTTCTCAGAGGAGTTTGATTTTTATGAAAAGGAAGGGGCTTTGTGTTTTAAGGAGAAGGGGAACGTGATTTTAGCGTGGGTTACGGCGAAATTTTTGGGCTTGAGTTATGGCGTGGGTGAAGGCATGGTTTGAAGTGAAGGGTGCTGGTAAAAGTAAGGCAGTGTACTCTTTTTATTTTATTATACTATTATATTTTTTTTCATTTTAAATTCAATTTGTTTTGTATAATTATTTTCTTTACTTTGTTTTGTTTATTTTGTTGTTTGAATTTTTAACTACGTGTATTTCTTTATTTATTTTATATTGATTAAAATTTTATTCCTTTTATTTTAAAGAAAAGAAAAATGTTATTTAAAACTAACCATCCTTTTATAAATTTACATAAATAATAATTCTTGTATCCAAATTATTTTTCTAAGTCATTAGTTTGAATTTTAAATACAAATTCAATATTCAATTTCAAACTCCAAAGTCAAATTCAAATTCTATTCAACTTTAAATAAATTAAATTCTAAAATTTAATCGCCAATTCATAGTTATATTGGGAATTCAATTTAAACCATCATTCAAATATTTAAAATTAATTAAATATTTTCATTTTTAAATTGTTCAAATTCAGGGTTGTTACAATCTTCCCCCCTTAAAAGAATTTCGTCCCGAAATTATAAGTTAGGAAAAACTATTGTTAAAATCTCACCGATATTTATACCCTACACAATTTTACCAAGTTCGAATGTTATAAATAAATATAGGATTCATTTCTTTTATATTATCTCACTAGCTTTGTTCATTGATTTCTATAATCAAGACACAAAAGTCTTTTTACCAAAATTTTTGACTTACAAAACTCAAATTTAACTTGAAATTCTTCATGCTAAATATTTACATATTACATCTTTTCCAAAGCTGTGTGCTTTCAAGATATTTTAAAAGATCTTCTTCCTTAGTTCATTAGGTTGGAATTATGTAATTCTAATTTCAGACTATTGATTTGCTATTCAAAGTTTGAAAATACTTGCTAACTCGAAGTTTAACAAGTCCATCGTCGTTCTTACGGACATTAGGAATACGTTGGCCGGGCGTAGGACTAAAAATCTCCAAGTACTAAATATACTTGCTTCAACTCCCAGTGAAAATACTTTTAAAAATTCTTTTAAAAATGGATATGGAAAGCACGTTCCCCCATGGATCACAGTTTACCCGGCGGTTACGCTACTATCCCAGTAGAATCGCTTGTAACTGTAGATTTCACATCTCTCTTGAATTTTGCCATGGTTGTTGCCATAGATCGCGGTTCACACGGCGGTTACGCTGCTATCCCAGTAGAATCGCTCGTGACCGTAGGCATCTCACCCCTCAAATTACGCTTTGGCCTCTAGATCGCAGTTTACACGACGGTTGCGCCACTATCCCAGTGGAATCGCTTGTAACTGTAGGCATCACGCCACACGAATTACGCCAGCATCAATTCACATAATCCCAACACGATGATCCATCGTGGGGGATTCCAGTCCCATTGGACATTCCACTAATGGAAATTCTACGTAGCTACGATTTCCAATGGACACTCACACCGAGTTCCAATCACCTTCACAAATTATAATGGAAGGTACATTTCCGTATCCTCAGTTTTAGAAAACATATGTCATATACATATAGTACTTCATTTCACATTTCGTACATATCATACCTATGTAAACCTACACAGGATTTTCATAATAATGACTTTCCAAACTGATAGTTTTCGAATTATTACATTCACATATATAAATTACGAAAACTCAATTCACATCATAACAAATAAAGGATTTCTAAATTTTCCATCTCGTTTTAAAATTTTCCTCTAAAGCGATTTGAAAATTTAAGGTTATCGCAAACCCAATTCACATTCATAATCCAATTCATTATCGACTTCACATTCGATTTGGATTTCACGTTACATCGTCAATTCTCAACACATAATTGATGTCTATCAATATATAACCTCTAAGCTCGTACGTCTCAGAGAAGGGTGTTAAGCTAAAAGAATAAATTCTCCGCCACCAACAGATATATATTTAATAGAGATCAATTGCTATGTCATCAATTCTCAATGTTAGACATACAATCCAAATCGACAATCCAAAATTCAAAGCTCAACTTATACTGTTTTTGGTATCGAAGTTAAACTCAATTTAACTCATAATTCAATCTTTTTGAAAAAAATTCAAGTTGAACTAATCGTTCAAATTTCCCAAAAACATCTTTACAAGATATATATAATTTTCCACACTTAACCATTTGAAACAAATTTCAAATATTCACTTTTCAATTTATCTTTAAAAGATAGAATTTCAAACTTTTCATTTCATATTGGAAAACATTTCCATACTTATTAAATAATAAGTAATTCACAAATCCATTTATTTTCAACACTAGAAAAATATTAAATATACTTAAATCATAATCAAGTATATATTCCATTCTTTAAGGAAAGCGTTCTTTTAAACACATTTGTTTGAGTGAAAACGAATGTTACGTAAAACATCGTTACGACAACTCAAAATCACTAGTATAGGGATTCGAATTTAAGATAGATATATAAATCCCAATACTATATAAAACATTTCCTTTCGGAAATCATTTACTATAACAACAGTGTAATAGTCCACCATTTCCTTATTTCTCGAAAACGCCTATTTCAACAATCAATGTTGAAATCTATGGTTTCGATAGTTAATACATTTTAAAACATTTTTAAAACCATTAACTTCATTTCATAATATCACTTCCTAAAACATATACGTTTTATTCAATAATATATTCACTGTCCAAAATCGTGAATATACTTATTTAATCAATTCAGTGTTTCTACACATTTATTTAAAGGATTATCAACTGTCCAAAATCGTGGATAAAATTTCCCAACCAATTTTCATTATCACAATATTTAACTTAAAGGATAATTCGCTGTCCAAAATCACGAATATATCTCCTTTAATAACTTCTATGTTTCATTTATCAAATTCAATTGGTTTCGAATTTATAAACAATCTTTACAAATTCCATTTTTATTTATAAAACTTAGATTTATAAATCTCCTTTAATAATTCAATTCAATTTATATAACTCAATTATATATCAAAAGTCCATATTATAAGTTAAATACTTATAATCCATTTATTTACTAAATCGTTCTTCGAAACATTTGAAATCAATTTTCAAAAGAATTCAGAATTAAATTCCCAAGTTATAGTTTAATGATCCTCTTGGCTATACTAAATTGATATGTCATTTTATCTCCCAATTATTATTTTGAAGATATTCAAAACATTTGATTTAAACCAATTCATTAATTCACTTAACTTATATTTTATTTTTCATAAATCTCTGTAATTCGATAATGGATTTTTCAAATGATCGAAACTCGAATCTAAGGAGACTTTACCGAAAAGAAACTATCGCAAACTTAAATTAGAGAGAGAAATTTTCGAAAAAGATTTGAATTTTCAAAATACCTTTTATTTTTCCTAAGAAAACAATTTTATACTTCTTTAGATTTGAAAAACGTTTTCTTTAAAGTGATTCTAGTAACTATCCATATTAAACATCAAAAACTGAGCTTTGTATAAACCAAAGCTCTGATACCACTTTTGTAACAACCCGCCGTTCTGACCGCCCCCAGTCGGTAATTAAACCATCTTGAGACGTTCAAAATGACGGATTGTTATTCAGTTTATAGAGTTTAAACAGAATCAGCCACAGAATCACAGAATAATCATAATATTTCACATAAATGAGTTTTTGTACTTATATCAGAGTTTGTACAATGCATTAAATTTTTATACAGCGGAATATATCTTTATGTACAAAAATGTAACAATGAACTAAAGTGTGCTTTATCCCTCTCTCTCTAGCTTCGCTGCCCGAAAATCTTCAAGCTGTAAAATACTGGGTCTGACCCGAGTATTACATTCAAAAGAAAATAATACACAGGTCAGTCTAATTCAAACTCAGTTATTAGAGCATAGAGGCAATAATAATCAATTGACAATTTAGACGACAATCAAATATATATTCACCTATCTGATCCTTTAACAAGAAATCGGATAACGGTAAATACAACACTTAACAGTGTTTAAACAACAAATCAGTAGATTCAGATTATCTATGAAGATAGATGAAGGGATTATTGATGAAGATAATTTAGAAAAAAACAGAATTGCCAAAACGGCAATTAACTACAAAATCATCAAAATGCGATTCAAAATATATTGAATTGTCAACATAAAACAATTTTCATCAAAAAGAAAACATCATTTAAAACATTAGATTTGGTAGGGCTGCAGTACACACGCGCGTGCATGGCCTCGCCACTTTTAAAATGTTAACTCTGTGCGGCTGCAGTTCACGCTTGCGTGCACTGCCTCGCCACTAGTATAAAATGCACAAAAAATCAATGCATCAAAGCAAAAGAAATACCAATAAAATCAAGGCAGTGTGGTTGCAGTACACACATACATACATGTGCACTGCCTCGCCAACTCGAGTGCACAAGGTCAAATCAAAATCAGATTCAACACAAGTACAAATGGCCTCGACCAAAATTCAAAATATCACTGCAACCATGAAACTGTACATGTACACAGAAATACAGCATCAATGATCAATACAAAAGCTATAGTGCAGACATCAATCTACCTGGCAACAATGATGAATCAACAAATGCAACATATTCAAGTTGATACAAATGTATAGTTACAGTTCAACAAGACAAGTGCAGACAGATATGATCATCAAGCTATGGAAACTAGACTGCAAAGACCATATGAAGGAAATGCACATGTTAATTGGATAGCAAGTGCCACCCAGTGATGCAAGAAAATGAAACAGACAAGATGGAATTTAATCAATGGCAACCTCACAACCAAGTCAGACTTCACTAAACAATGGACCAGTACATAGTGACTTCTACATAATAGAGACTTGTATTTATATTTGAAACTTTGTTTAGAAACTCAGGTCAAAACCGTGTTTAAAAATAAATTAGATCAGCTTCTTTGAGTTCTTCCAGAGATGTTGAACTAACTGTCTAACTTAATATATGTTTAAATTTTAAGTTTGGAATATAACCACCCTTATTAGCTTAATTCTAGGTTCAAACAAAACAGTGTTTCAATAGAGAATGATTTTTAAATTTAGAACACTGCACTGTGAAAACTCAAAAAAGAGGAGTATATGATAAACAGCCTGCCAATAAATGTTATCATTCACAGAGCATTCATGTAAAAGAATATAAACACCCTTATTCTCATCCATATATGCATCAGGATTATATGTTTAAATTGTTATTAATTTATGTTACTCATTATTCAAACAAATGCACTGTATCACGTATACGAGACATGGGCATCAATGGAACAAAATGTCACAAACTCAAAGAAGATAATTTACAGTGGCATCAGTTCAACTTATATGTCACAGTAACCAAGTAGCATGTTGTACCAAAGACCAACAAGTGATACAAGACCCTATACATGAAGGCACAAAATCATAAAAATATGGAACTACAAAAGTCAGAAGCAGTTTCACATATTAAAGTCAAAGCCGAGGTCAACAGTTAATGGCTACAAGTAAGTTAAGGTACAAGCCGAAGCCACAATAATTTCCAATGCAACAAATTCGAACTGTGGTAGCAATTAACAGAATACGAGGCGGTGTCAACATAAAATGAGGACCAGGCAGTGGGCTTAAATGCAACAAAATGTCAACTGACTTGAATAGCTCAAGTCAGAAATCAAGTTTACAATTCAAGAGGGATACTCAAAATTCTATGACCGCAGTCAAATGGAGCCGAGGTGGCCTCGAAAACCAAGCAGTGCCGAAACACCCAAGCAATCAAGTAGACATAAAGAACAAATTGAATCAATCACTGAAATCATAAATCATTTGTTTAAGATTATGAACAGGAGCAATTATCAGTTTTGAACCAAGATAATTGCAGTTCAAATTAAGGCATACCGAAGTCATTAAAACAAGTTTGAACAATTCAAGTGACCAAAGTCGACAAGAATCAAAATCGTGGTGGTCACGAACGAACTCAATATTGTCCTACCCAAAATTGATTCTCATTTTGAATCAAAAACTCGAACATAAAAGTACGGCAAGGGATATAGCAGCGGCAACCCTCATTAAAACCCAAATTGAACTCGTAAATCAAAAGGAGGCCGAAGCCAACACAAAATCAATTTCCAGAAATTCGAACAAAAGAACCAAGGAAACTTCATCACAGCAAACTAAAAATCATTACAGCCGTGTAAAACAAGAAGACGAACCGGATAAAAAAAATCATCAACATCTAAAAAAAACATGAATGACTGAAGAATGAAATTAGATGTGAGTGAGGGAATCACTCACCTTTGTCGATGTGAAGAGCACGCGAGCGAATTGAACTGAAGCCCTAATTTGAAAAACCCAAGCTGTTGAAGAGGGGGACGAACGAAGATGAAGCCGTCGATATTTTTTTATTTTATTTTTTTGCTTGCGAGGCGAAAGGAAATGGAGGAACGAACGAAAATAAAGGAACGGCGGCCATTTTTTCTCAGAGGAGTTTGATTTTTATGAAAAGGAAGGTGCTTTGTGTTTTAAGGAGAAGGGGAACGTGATTTTAGCGTGGGTTACGGCGAAATTTTTGGGCTTGAGTTATGGCGTCGGTGAAGGCATGGTTTGAAGTGAAGGGTGCTGGTAAAAGTAAGGCAGTGTACTCTTTTTATTTTATTATACTATTATATTTTTTTTCATTTTAAATTCAATTTGTTTTGTATAATTATTTTCTTTACTTTGTTTTGTTTATTTTGTTGTTTGAATTTTTAACTACGTGTATTTCTTTATTTATTTTATATTGATTAAAATTTTATTCCTTTTTATTTTAAAGAAAAGAAAAATGTTATTTAAAACTAACCATCCTTTTATAAATTTACATAAATAATAATTCTTGTATCCAAATTATTTTTCTAAGTCATTAGTTTGAATTTTAAATACAAATTCAATATTCAATTTCAAACTCCAAAGTCAAATTCAAATTCTATTCAACTTTAAATAAATTAAATTCTAAAATTTAATCGCCAATTCATAGTTATATTGGGAATTCAATTTAAACCATCATTCAAATATTTAAAATTAATTAAATATTTTCATTTTTAAATTGTTCAAATTCAGGGTTGTTACATCAACCATCACTTATGAATAATTATCGTTTCCTATTTATTTTGTTACACTCACTTATATTCACTTTATGAGTAAATTGGTCCTTTAACCCATTAATTACTAACTTTAGTTATTGCAAATTATTATCCAATATACAAATTGAATCTATTGTCAAATTTTCCATTTCAATTAATTAACACCTTACAATAGTTAATAAAAAGGGATTGTACTTAATAAAAATTTATTTTCATTGGTGAATTCAATACTTGCCTTTATTTACTTATTTCTAACCTTATATCCAATTGCAACAATTTCCACTATTACAATTAATTGCAATATATAATTCAATTTGTAAATTTTAATTTCCCTTGATACATCAAATTTCAACATTCTCTTTCCTATAAATAAATAAGATTTCTGTTTGTTCCTAAATTTAAATTAGAAATCCTATTAAATAAACAAATTAAATTATCGAAATTTACGGGTCGTTACACTCTCCCCCACTCAATACTTTTCGTCCCCGAAAAGGAAAAGAAAGGAAAAGAAAGGAAAAGAAGAAATAAGAAAACAATATCTTTCTTAATTAAATTTATAACAAATAAGTTTACAAAATAAAATAATTTAACATAAAATATACCAATTTATACCCATTTAAATCTTTTATGCATAAATTATTAAAGTTTGTAAAACATTTTCAAATTTATTTCTAAGTCCAAAACTTACGGAAAAATTTGGCAGAGTCTCCTTTGTACGGAGAGGCTCGGGAGAAAATATAATATCAAAATATAACAATATACACAAATATTTCCCAAAATAATATATATCCCTACACGGGAAAATATATAAAATATCGCTATAAACCGTAATCCGAAAACGTACCTATTTGTTGGGCAATTTACGCTAAATTTATAGAACCAAAACCAGTATCAATTGCTTCCATAACCTGCATTTCACTTAGAACATTTATAAAATCTAAAGGGTTAACAATTTATATAAAGTGAAATATTTAAGTGGTTTCAATCACCAACAACCAATCAATACAACAACCATCAATTTCAACAACAGTATACACAAGAAACAAAACAACCATTCAATCAACAAGCCAATAGTTGTTCAGGTTCAAAACTTGAAATTGTACGGAGTGAAAAATAACTATCAAGTGCATCATTTACTCACAGTCTTAGATGGAATGAAATAAATTATTTATTAATCCAACAATTTCGAATTTCCTTACCTGACCAACCATAAATCAAACAATAACAATTCAACCCAACAAATCAAATTAACTTATTATAAATTTTATTTCATACTTTAGTTGTTTGATTTTCTTTCTTTCATTCATTGGGTGATTACCTCATTTATTTTCATTTATTACTTACAATTATTCAATTTCATTAACTCAGGTCATGCTAGTTCTTTTTATCTCATTATAATTATTTATTCATTTATTGCATGCCCTCGTTTAATTTGTTAGCATTTCCATTTTATTTACTTAAGTTGATATTCATCTATTTGAATTACTTACCTTTAATTTTTATTCACTTATAGTAAGATTTTAATTGTAACTTAAGTTGATAACATTAAATTCTCATTTATAATATCAAATTCATTGAATACTTCATTACCTTAAGCTTTACTTGTAAGATTTCCCCCTTACATTTTCTTACTAACACTGTAACTTTTATTATATGGTAAGTTATATATATGCTTTAAGAATGTAAGTGAAAATTATACAAGTTTCTTCTCAATTCCTTTAATTAATTTATGGTTCATTAATTATATATTCGTTTTATAGGCTACAATTTCAACGTACTTTTAATTTCATTCATTTATTTAATGCTAATATTTCTATTATATTTAATAATAGTAACATTTTAATTACACCAAATTTGTAACCTTATAACCTCAATTCTTACAAATAAAGAATTTCCTTTGTCCATTTACTAAGGTTTACAATCGTTTATTTACATTACTTCTCTTCCTATTGTATTAAATTTTTCTTTACTTAAAGGTTCAAATTTGCTACACTTTATTGTACTATTAATTAACTGGAACTTAAGAACCAAATACCGGGTTTAAATTTAAATCATTTAAAATAATAGATAGATATCTACGCTTAACATATATATATATATCCAATTATAATTAAAACGAAAATTTTCTTAATAATTCTGTAGTAAATTACTACAGTGGCCTTCCCACTTCGAAACTCGAAAATGAATGTCGATGATGCGTGCACTCATCACCGAAATTATTTTCCAACGACAGAGGGGGAAGTACAGAACTTATTTCTTTTCAAAGTTTCTTTTAAAACAATTCTTTCAAATTGTATTAAAATACTCATATCATAAAAATACTTTAAAAATATTATTATTATATTCCGAAAATCAATTGTAAGAATTTCCAAAACCCCGGAACTTAATTTCTAAATTCCCAATTTTCATTTATTTATTTTTTTCAATTTTATGTTACTTATTATATTTTCTATATATATATAACAAATTTTATAAAGATTATATTTGGTTGAAATATTAAAAACAAATATTATGTCGGTCTGTCCTATTAAGTGTTTAGAAATCCCTATTGATGTCATAGCGTCCCATGCACCAACCAGAATTTATAAATACAAAACGGAACAGATTAACACAATATAAAACCTTTTTATAACACTAACAAATACGCTCTCTCATATATATACACTCAGCGACTCCCATAGGGTATTACTATCTTATTAGTAAAGAGTCAAACCCCATAAAGCTAAGGTTTATCGCTAAACCAAAGCTCTGATACCAACTGTAACGTCCCGCCTTTTCGCACGTTTTAAATCGACACACATGCCAATTCAAACCATACGGAAGGGCAGATTGTTATGGGGTAAATAAGAAAAAAAGAGAAGAAATAAAATAAAACAGAATCTCACAGCGGAAGGATAAAATATAATAATCAATATACAGTACATAAAACTGTTTACACATAATTGATTCTTCTTTATACAATAAATATCAGAGTTACACATACCAATAACAATGCAGCGGAACAGTATGAGTGTTGTGAAATAGAATAAATAATAATAATACGAATCTTCGTCTTCGTCCTACAAAGCTAAATCTTCAAATCCTGAAACGCTCGGACTGACCTGAGCGAATTTGAAAAGACAAAAACACTCGAGTCAGAACTAAAAGATCTTATGTGAGTTAAATTAACAGAAATAAATATGAGTACAGTAACTCAAGAGATGCTCGGGATTTACATCTCCTAAGGATCCGTTAAACTATTTATTATGTAGTATATTGCGCTATTATAATAGTGTCTAATTGTAAAATAAACTTACTTTAAAATAGCGTAAGCCTTTACATTTTCCACCTTAACACGTAATAGTGCCAATAGTCTATACAGTGCCTGCATATCTCCTGATCGGGAGACTACGAGAAGACACTCCATAGGTACGTCACAAATAGAAACTCATAGTAAAGGCTCGATATGGTAGGTGACACGGCACAACTAGGCAATGCCAGGGTAGATATACCAATTGCTATCCGGGCTGATGGAAATGCGTAGCCGCAGCTACCGCCCACCTCGAACAAACTCCCCCAAAAATAAAAGTAAAAGTGGCCACTGAAACAATCTAAAGTCAAAGTATAATATCGAAGAGGAATGTCCGATCTGAGGAATGACCTCATTGGCCCGAGAATCGCTCCTGTTTTAGCCACCTTATGCCAACTCACGGGAGTCGGGTCCACGTATTTACCTTGCAGGAAACGCCTCCACCAACCTACTTCATTCTGGAATCTCCATCGCATACACGGTTGTTAAAGTGGTTTTCGGAGTTGGTAGAGAGTATGACAACTTCCGATCCCGGTCTCTTCAACAACCAAACGTTATTATAACACCGCGGTCATTTAAAATAATTATACTTTAAAACTAGAATAAAATATCCATTTTAAACCCATATAAATACGATATCGTTTATAGTTTTAAAACCCCAAATCAATACGATATCATTTAGGCCCAAACCTATATAATGTCATTTTATTTTCCAATATATATTCTTTCCAAACTCATAGGGTTTTCAAAGTAAAATATTTAGAAATCAAAACTTTGGAATATAATATTTCCAAATTATACTACCTTGAAAATCATATCTTTGAAACAAATTTCCATCTCTCAAATAGTTAAATATTAAATTTCCTTTATAAAACAAAGTAGCTTCTTTACATTTCACAAATCAATTCCAAATATTGATTTAAACTTCCAAATACCATTTTTAATTCTTATGTTTCAAAGCTTTAAATATTTCACCATTTCAAAAACAAACTCATTTGACAAACCCATATATATATCAAATTCAATTACTTATTATTTAGACTTGAAATGTTTACTTAATGAATTCAATATAATTTAAGTAAAACCTTTAACTTCACATAATTGGAAAATCTTTCAATTTATTAAACTTGATATATTCATTTAAATCAACCTGATATTTATTTAAATCACTAAAAAAAATCAAGTTATAAAAATCATATCCTTTAAAAATTTTAAGTTTTATTAAATTTCAATTTAACTTAATATTCATCTTCCAAATCTTATTCTCATTTAAGTCAATAGAACTTCCAGAAATTAAATTTTAAATAAATGCTTAATCGTATTTGATCTTAAAATCAAACTTTACTTTATACTTCAAATCAAATTTATACAAAGCATAAAAACTGGAAATTACTATATATAAATAACCTTTATCAATAACCAAATCAATATCCCATAAACCATATATATAGCTTTACAAAACCATAGAAAATCATTTCAAAAATAATTTTATATATATATGCCGCGGTGCCTGTATAAAATTTTCTACCCTATGATCAAGTGATACGGATGTTTATCATTTCAATCCGCAATTTAAAATAAAAATGCGGTTGTACATCATTTCAAACCGCAATCCCGAATGAATGAAATGCACGATAACTTGCAGTTTATACAATATAAAATACAGCATCCATTCATCCAAATATCAATCATCAACCATTTATTACAATCATCATCCAATTTTAACAACATCAATATAAAGCATATACATTATACAGGTAATAAATAACATGTATTAACTAACAGTTTATATTCAATAATAAATTTAACTACTATTAAACTAGCAGATTATATGCAAAAATAAATGTAAATTTAACTGGCCGTTAATATGAAATAAAAATTTAACCATGATAGGTAGTTAATACGTAAATAAATAAATTCTAACTGTCAAATTTATATGCAATAAATAAATAAATTAACAGTTAAATTAAATAAATGCGATTTAACTGAGATGATGAATAAAACATGCCAAACGAACATAAATAAATTTCTACTCATATCTTAAGTCAAATTAACAAATATATGGAATTCTAGAAGTTGTGAGTGGGTTAAAACACTTACCTTTTGAATTTAAATCGAATTTAAATCCGATTTAAACCCAAAAATTCGACAGTCTCCAAATCTATCCAAACAAGTGTCACAGCGTCCGAAATTTAATTACGATCCTAACAAAAAAAATCGCGCGTCAATCGGATTAAGTACGCAAAAGTTATTCGTATTAGAAGATTCAAAAATAAAATTTAATTAAAAACAAAATAAATCCCCCAACACAGCACCTCCACGTCATCACCCCCCTATACTCACGTGCTCAAACCCTGGACACGCAAAAGCACACGGCACGGCACCACTTTATGCCGCCGATCATCATCAACGACACCGAGACCTCGCCCTAGTCCGGTCGTGACCCCCCACCACCCTGCCGAACCCAAAGCCACCATCGTTCGCACCGGAAAGACCAGCCGCCGCCCCCTAAATCGAACCCTAGTTCGTAAAATCCCCTCGATCCAACCGTTGCAACGACGAACGAGCTATGCCGATGGACAGCGCACGACACTCTCCACAATACCCAGAAGTGATTTCCCGAACTGACGAATTCTTGCGACGACGTGATGTACGGCCGAAAATAAACGGAAAAATTCTGAGCAAACAATAACTCCAATCGAGAAACAAATTGCAGATCTGAGTTGCGCTCGTCAAAAACTTCAACATATATATTTTTGGAATTTTCTGAAAATTTTAATTTTTGACTTGGATTTGATTTTTGAAATTGAACATGGATCTAGGGTTTCTAGCCATTGGAAGAAGAGAAGGAACTGATGAAATGAATGTACAAACAAATGAGAATAGATGGATTAGGGTTTATAACTGGGTTTATATAGGTAGGTTAGAGATTTGAATAGATGGATCGGATAAACAAACGTGCTAACGCTTAAGTGGCCCAAAAAGTTCGTTCTGTCCCCGGAACGAAATTGGGTAAACCCATATATCCAAATAGGTATTTAAAAATATTCTGAACGCGATGGAAAAAGTTTCACGTCCAAATTCCATCGTATGAAGAAGTTATGCTGAAAACAATATTTTCAAATTGATTTCAATTAAATCGATTTCAAGGCGTTTCGCGTTCGTACGATCAAACGACAAGTCCGATCGCTACGAAACTTGAAACCCTACAATAATTCACTGTTACGGATCCGATGAAACTGGTTTCATCGAAATCCGAGTCCGTGACCAAAATGGCTATTTTTATATTAATTAAATAAATTCAAAAATAAATAAATAAAATCCAATTTTATATTTAGATTCTAAATTTGACCCATTTATAACTTTTAAAAATTCTTATCATTTACAAAGTTTCAAACAAGTTTAGATGTCAAATTACAGAAGGTAAATTTATAAATTTCAATATAAATCCTTAATCTCATTAAATTCACAAATTAAAATTTAACTTCCTAAAAATTTATATTAAATCAAAGAAATCAATGGTTATTCCATTTACATATTTCAAATCGATGGATTAAATATTAGATTCAAAATTTATTATCCTACTATTCTTCGACTACACTTAAATCCCTACTAATGTAATATTTAGATGTTAAATTTTCATTTATTTCGATTAAACCTATCCTCATATTTTACTTTAATATACCGACAGGCTTACTTTTGCACCCTTTCATTTACCCAACTGCCATTTTATAAATAAACTTAACAATAGATTCATACTCTATTACATAAATGCATACCCTTTTATCTAAATTAAAATTTTCGTAACTTCAAACATTTGATCCATTTAATTCCAATTACTCCTTTCACTAAATTTTAGATTCAAATCAATTTATAAAGCTTTACCTCCATTCTTTATATACTCGAACCATCATTTAATGAAGAATTTATTTACGCTATTCCCCATTATTACCTAAATTTATTCAAACGTACCATTTATTTCAATGATTTACAAATTAAATTGAATGACTGAATATAAATATAACTCATAATAATTGTTGTAAAACTCTCAATCCCACATTTATAAGTATCCTTATCCGTTATATCTATTAATTAAATAAATTCCTTTTTTAAGTCCGTTTAAATTTATTACTAAGTACCTATTTACTTTTCCCATCAATTTGAATTCCATTCAATTTATATAACAATCACTTTCCCATTCACACCTTAATATCAACCCACAATTATTGAAATTCATTATCTTATTTTGATTTTATACAATTACCATTAAATTTACATTCAGTTATTATTCAACGCATATTTAGTCATCAATCAAATTCGATATTTACTTTTCTTTCCTTTTATTTGATAAGTAACCTAGTATACATTTACATACATTCATTTCATCCCATTCATTTATGGGTATTGCATTAAAATTTAGTTTATTAGCTAAACCAACATTATTACCATTCATTACAATTAGATTCCAAATTTTTATTTAATACCCTGAATGAATAATATATATATTAATCAAATCATTACATTTGTTTTTCTCATATTCCATTAAATATATGCACACATACAAATTAAGATTCTAAATCCAATTAGTTATTCCTTTTACATCAACCATCACTTATAAATAATTATCGTTTCCTATTTATTTTGTTACACTCACTTATATTCACTTTATGAGTAAATTGGTATTGCCTTTAACTCATTAATTACTAACTTTAGTTATTGCAATTTATTATCCAACATACAAATTGAATCTATTATCAAATTTTCCATTTCAATTAATTAACACCTTACAATAGTTAATAAAAAGGGATTGTACTTAATAAAAATTTATTTTCATTGGTGAATTCAATACTTGCCTTTATTTACTTATTTCTAACCTTATATCCAATTGCAACAATTTCCACTATTACAATTAATTGCAATATATAATTCAATTTGTAAATTTTAATTTCCCTTGATACATCAAATTTCAACATTCTCTTTCCTATAAATAAATAAGATTTCTGTTTCTTCCTAAATTTAAATTAGAAATCCTATTAAATAAACAAATTAAATTATCGAAATTTACGGGTCGTTACAATCTGCATAAATTCTCTCCGATGAACCATACTACTGGACAATTGAAAAATTCTGCAGTCCAGCTTCAGCAACAGAAAAATTGAACTGACAATGATAGTAACATATTCTTTGATGTCTAACAGTATGTTTATCATACATTTTTTAAAATTTAAGTTGATTATAGATTTTAGGCAGTATATCTAAATTTACTGATGAATTTGTAATGGTTGACTTAAGCCACATGATTTGAATTGTAAAACCTACTTGCAAATGTTGGACTTGAGTTTGTTTATGTGTATGTTGTGCAATTGTTTGCACTGTCACTCTTCAAATATGCCATGCCAATTAATGTGGTTGTTGTTAATAATTTGTTGTTTATTCGGTACAGCGTGGAAAGAAACTCATCCAACAAATTAACAAAGTCTGATTACCGCTATTGTTTTTCCACTAGAGCACTACTGAATCTCATTACGATTGTTATATATGTTGTTTCTAATGCAGTCTCTTTCTCATATACGTTGCATTCATAGCCATTAAAAAGTCCAAAAATACTACCGTTTCTGATGAAATATATATTTGCACTACTTTATTTGTAAGTACATGCATAGATAGTTTAACAGTCATATGTCAGTTATTTTACTTATGTTTCTCGGCTGACAGCCTGACTTCTTTAGATTTGGAAAAGAACCAGAGAGGTTTCAAACGCTTTAGTGGACCAGTTTGTGAACCAGAGGCAATTACTGTCAGAAGCCTTTCTGCAGCATTAGTAGCATCAAGCGACTGCAATTGCACGCAAGTTGAATACTACTTTCTTGAAAAAAGAACTTATTAGGAAGAGATAAATAACTATTGGAGATATATAGCTATTCCATCGTTATGAAAAATCAACGAATATTTCTGCAGGAACAAGATTGAAATCAATGACCGCAAAATAAATCATACATGTTTATGGTAGCAATATACTTAAGTCCTAAGCTTGTTCGAGGTCAATGATATATCAATTTATCTTTTTTAATAGAACATTGTATTCCAAATAACAGTTAAAGATAAACAATTGTATAAAACTAAAAGTAATTAAAATCAGATTATATCCAATTCAACATATACAATAATCCAAATATTCAACTCAAAGTATTCATAGAACAACCAAGTATTCGTAGAACAACCAATCAAATACATCGGACTAAAACAATCAAGTCAATTATTCAACTCAAAATATTCATAGAACAACCAATCAAATACATTGGACTAAAACAATCAACTCAATTATTCAAAAAACAACCCCTTCTATTATGTCCTAGTTTTTTACACTTTCCACATCTGTTTTGCTTAGCATGAAAATCAGCCCCTTCAATCCTATTCATCCTAGGCCTACCAGCTCTACGAACAGGCTTTGGAGGAAGAAAAATAGATGATTCTTCAGCTTCAATTGCTTCCTTATCAAAAGTTGGAATAGGATTGATCAAATGTGAATACGAAGCTCGATAGTACTCAACAGTAAAGTAATTCTCAACATATTCATAAACAGAATTTCTAGTTAAAGAAATACACTTCAAAGCATGCACACAAGGAAAACCTGTCACTTTCCATTGATTGCAACTGCAAATGCGATTTTTAAGATCAACCTTTTGAGATGTTGGAGAATGAACTTCAAAAATATACCTACAAAATATAAAATTAAAAACAGTTAAAATATATAAGCAGATTGCATTTCCAAAAAAGGATTATTAGCACTATATATATTCTCTCTAATCAATGTAATAAATAAGACCCAATTCGTGTGCTTACTAATAGTGAAAAATAAGACTCATAAACCAAAACAATTAACAACAGTCATACTGCTCATATTCTTAAAGATCACAGAATCTATGCTATAAGGGAAGAAAAAAAAGATAATGTATGTTTGCTCATGAATTCTGCCTGTGAGCATTGATCAATATTTCCATTATATATTTACTGTAAATCTTTAAATTTACAAACTTGAAAATATCTTATCATAGCTTTCAGTTAGACCTAAAACCACTCTCAAAAATAAAACATTCATGCATGTGAATAAACCCTAAGCAGACAGACTAATGCATCATACTCCTATGCACAACAAAATGAAATCATAACATAAGCTACATAGCAAGTTGAAAAAAGATAAATGCACTTATCATTTTTCAGAAACTGTGAACATCATGTAAAAAAATAGAAATAAATACCTAGATGATTTAGAAACACTCCACCCAAATCCTTCTTCCTTCAATTTCAACAAACGAGCTTCCATTTCTGGACATAGCACAGTAGTCCACTTTGATGCCTCTTCTCTACGATTAGACATTTGCATCATCAGTTTTACCCTAATTCCATCAAGACAAGCAGTAACAGGCAAACTTCTTTCATCCAAAATCTAAGAATTAAAACTCTCAGCTACATTGGACTTATATTCACCATATCGCTTCCTCGAAAAAAACAAATCGGCCCAATGATCATCTGGTTTATCATTCAAGTACTCTATAGCTTTGGCATCTCCAATTTCTTTGTACTTGGACATGGCTTTTTCATACTCATGATGATTAGAATCTATAGCACAACGCTCAAGTAAATGAGCTACCCAAACACCCCTTCCACTTTTCACAATGCTAGTAATATTATTTTGCATATGATGCAAACAATGAGAATGATGACCGTTTGGAAATTTTTTTGGAATACTTAACAATAAACCCCAGTGTCTATCACTTAAAAAAGTTAATATTCTATCACAACTGAGAGCATTCTTTAGGTGTTTTAAAAACCAACTCCAACACTTTTCATTTTCTTTGGGAACAAGAGCCATTGCTAATGGGAAAAAACCTGGAAAAAAACAAAAAAAAATTCACTATTTATGTATTACAGTTGAAACAACAAAATGCATTATATTTGAAACAGTATTATCTAATAGTAGACAATCACATGAACACTATGCCCTCGGCCAAAATAAAAAAGGAAAAATAAATTTCCTAGAGGCAATTCATCCTTCTTCTTTTTTAAAAAAAATTGCTACTTGAATGTATAGTCTACGCAGAAATGGTAGAAATTGCAAAGATATGATACATAATTCATGCATACAATACAAAGAATTATATTCGAACTTCTAAAACATATATGCTTTTATCTTTTCTATATGCTGTTTAAATCATTTGTATACCTTATGTAAGAACTTCAAATAAAGAGAAAAATGATAAATATGTTTAACATGTAGTAGTATCTATGATATATAAGTACAGCTTAATATGTTATTTAATTCTTTATCTTAAAAGATAAATGCATTTATCTTTTTTAACTCCTATATATAGTAACATTTTGTACATCAAATTAAAGAACATTAAAATTTTAAAGTATTTGTTTTGGATCAAATTTACAATAAGAAAGAGCATGGTTGTACATTTAACAATTGTACATACTTTATAACTAGTGCAACTAGATTGAAGATGTTAGAGATAAAAATATATATGCATTTATTGTTTGAAATATAAAAAGTTCTGGTAAATCCAGTATAAGCAGTAGGTATCATGACATTTGGTGGATAAACTGAAAAAATAAAACATCTACATTATGTATCTTTTTTAGTTTTGTTTAGTGGATAAACATAAAGAAACAGTACTATGTTACATAAATTTATAACAAGGAACTAATGCAAACAGTACAAAGTAAATACAATAGCAAAAAAAAGATCAAAATCATACCTTGATTTCCATTTTTTGCAGTGGCAGCCATCAAAATACCACTTCGCCTTTTCAAAAAGGTAGCATCTAAAAACACCATAGGACGACAATAGCTAAATCCAAATATACATGCCTCATAACATACAAAAACTCTCTCAAATTGATTTATGTCAGAATCCACATCCATACTTGAATAACTACTCGAGTTATTTCTTTCCAATGCCTTCAAATACCAAACTAATTCATTGTAAGATTTCTTTTCATCACCGTAAATATCATTCATAGCCAATTTCTTACCCTTATAAGCAAAGTAATAGCTTAGCTCCACATCATAATCTCTTCTAAAAATTTTAATGATATCCTTGGTTTTTATTTTTGGCTCATCACGAATTTGATTGACGATTAAACTTTTCACAAGATCACTATTAATAGTTGGACTACCAAGCGAACGAAATCTAGCACCACAAGTATGAATCAAGTGAATGTTTTTAACAAACAGTTGGTCCAATTGCTTCAGTTTGCAAGAAGCATGAATTCTAAAAGGACAACTAGCTACAGCACATCGAACTGTCAATCGTTCTTTACAATTCTTAGTATATTGTACTTTAAACCCATTCTTCAAACAATAAGTACTAACTGTTCTACGGAATCCAATAGCAGAATCAAACTATTGACCAACCCCAGTAAAAAATTCCATATTTGAATTCTTCTTCAACAATTCATGTAAATCCTTTTATTGAGTAAAACCAGAATCTAAATCATCATCATAACCTAACATATTATTACTTGACTTACCACCAACTATTGAACCAGACTTGCTACTTTCACCAACAAAATTATCCATTGAATCATTTTTCAACCGTAGAAAAAATACCAAAAATTCTTCCTTTTAAACCAAGACAAACACAATACAGCTTGAAGATCACTATCTGTTTTAACAAAGGTAGTCTTTGATTCTCGAATATAAAAAATATCAAAGCATAATGGACTAAAATTATTCCACTCCTCCCAAATCCTATTCCTAACAGAAGAAATAGAAGTATCCAATCCAAAACGAGCACTAAAACAATTGTTATTGAAATTAAACACAACTATAACAGATGAATCACACCTGCAAAAAAAAATGTAAACAAAAATATAATTATGTGAAACTAATCTTAATTAAAAACTAATAGCATAAAATACTATGTAACAAATCATTTTCTATCCCATTTTTCGAAAAAAGATAAAACAATTTATCTTTTACAGATCACAAATCACCAAGAACTAAAGAACAAACAACATTAACTAATATTATTTCAGATCCAATTTCATACCCAAAGTGAGTACAAATAGAATTGACTGAGACAAATAACTACTTGGATTGTTGAAACCAAATATGAAGTGATAGTCTAAATACTAAAATCATAATCGAAAGTGAATAATGCAAGTAGGCTAAATACACAGTGCTTCTGTTATCAGAAAAAAAGAATACCATTCAGAAGCCATTATTCCAACTACATCAAACAAAATTCCTCCAATAGATCAAAACCGCCTCCCTTGATAAGAGATATACAATAACATCATGAACATCATAAAACATCGAATTGAGAATGGAAAACACCAAATAAAGTCGAGACTCACCAAAGAACAAGCAATCCAATAGAGAAAATCGATTAGCCTATCCAAATGAAGAAAATCACCTCACGATTTCCCACAATTAAAGTCGAATTTGACTTGAGAAGAAACAAAACCCTAATTTATTCAAAAAAATCAACGACCACTTTGATTGCACAAGAAACGACCGTCTAATATCCACGATCGGTAGGTTTCAGAAGATACGTCGTTTGAGAAGATGAAGACGCACGTCGCACATATTTGTCCTGAAAAATAATAATTTTAAACCCATGTCTTAGAAAGAAATTGGGTCGTATAGTTAGGCCCTTCACACCAATTTCCACTTCGAACTAAGTATAACAAAAGAGGTACCACCACCGTATTCCACAACTTAAAGAAAACGAAACCACTATAATGAGGAAGATCAAAACAATAAGAGTAAAGCAGGCTACCATTAAGGCTTCGTGGGATCAAGTGCTAGCAGATCAAAGCAAAAGCAGTGTCTTCCTTTTCAAAAAGTAAAAATAAAACAGTGAGTAAACACTTAACTAAATTACTTAGGGTAATAAATGTTAATGTATGTGAAATTTTTGACGATGATGGTGCTGCATGTTTATGCATAGATATGTAACTCTGTGTATATATATGTGATTGTTCTGTGTATTTGGAATGTGCCTGTTTCTTCGTTGTTTTTGGTCACAGAGTGGAAAACAAACAAAAGGATTCAATATATCTTCATCTAGCCATTGTTAGGCTTAGAGTTTTGAACAAAACAAGTTTGTTTAAACATAAATTATGGTCTAAAAATTGTTTTAAGCATGATAATGACGTATTGCCTCTGTAAATTTAGTTTTACAGAGCAAAATTTAAATATATGTTCAATCATATAACCTGAATCTTCTTTAGAAAATAGGATTTTAAGACTTAGTTGGTGGTTTTTTGTTTGGTACAGTTTATAGTTGAACAGAAAATGTGTTTTAATCGATTTTCAGCGATCGAAGAAATGCTGGATGTTGGAATTTTGCACGAAGCTAGTTTGGCAATCGATGAAGTCGGGAAAAATGTTCAGTGATTTTTCAAATTTTCGGCGATGGTTGAACGAGGCTAATCTAGGTTTAACGCTCGAGTTTGTTGTGGTCGGAAAGAAGATGATTTCGTCACCTCTAGTTGACCAAGCTTCATGAAATTCAGGGGAATGGTAGTCTGGGGAATCGGCGAGATGAGGCTGGAGTCGTATCACCCCCGATGGTCGGCGTGAGTGGAGCGATTAATTGAAGAATTGATTAATTGAAGAAATTTATGAAGGGTTAGTAAATCAATGGGTATGGTTAATTAAATGATAATTAATCAATTTAAGTGATTATAAGGTAATTAATTTGTGTAATTAATTAAAGGTTAATTAATTTTTGTAACTAAAGAATAATTAATCGAGGAGGATTAATTAAGATGGATGATTATTGGATGATTAATTATTTTGAAATTAATTAATAAGCAGGATTTAAAAGCAATTAAAGTAATTGATTTAATTCAATTGTGGTTAGTTAAATTAATTAGAGATGGTATGGTTGATTAATCTTGCTCACGAATGATTGAATGATATTGCGTACCTTAGATTAGTTGATATCTCTGGTATGTGATGTGTGATGCCATGTGATTTAAAATGTTGGGTTAAAACAGTGACATCCTGTATCTATGTTGAAGGGTATTTCATTTCAATAATTTGGGTTAAGATGACATGGAATTCGAAAAGACCAAAGTCGGGCATTTGCAAATACCCGAAGCCACTTTGATTCGTAAATCTTCTATAAATTCCTTATAGAGTTGATATGTGAAATAAATAGGTTGAATGTAATGATTTAGGCGAATTGGACCTTTTAATCTATGTTTTTTGTACTTAGAAATTGATGTGTGATGTAAGTGATGTCCATAACGACTTGAGAAGTTGTAAATTTATGTAAGTGACCCCGGGTATATATAAGTTGTATGCTTTTGTGTTCCATGTTAGATGGGTTTACTCACGTTGGTTTCCAGCCTGACCCGGGTGTTACTTTGATGTAATGCTCGGGTCAGACCGAGTATTGCAGATTTTCAGGTAAGGACGTTCTGAAGCTCAGGAGGCGAGCTGGATGGCAGGAACGTATGAAGTGTTTCCGCTGATGATATATTTCTGTTTATCCGAGATATGTCGATTTGTATATGTCCAATGGTTGTGTATGTGTGTAACTCTGATGTATTAAAATATAATTGACAGATACAGTATTCTTTGTAAACTGGAATTATTTGATATTATATTTTGATCCGCGGCGAATGTGAGAATCTGTGTTGTGTTTCTGTTTTTTCTTCTTCTCTCTCTTTCTTCTTTTTCTAACTATCTGGAATTTTTCAGGATCGAAAATTCTGGGTCGTTACAGATTTTTTTCCAGTTTTTGGTTGTTTCGCCTGTTTTCGAATTTCAAATAATTCGATGATGATGGACGGTCGAGTCGTCAGAAGAGGTGATCGGTGACTAATGGGTGGTCACCGCGATGGCCAGAGCGTTGTCGTACGACTGTGCACGTGCATGAGTTACCGTTTTTGTCAGACGATCTTGGTGCTGCAAAGAATGTCTCGAGCAAGTGGGATCGTGACTCGAGTGGGTTACTGGGTTCATTCGTGTGAGTATACCAGTTATATGTTTTAATAAAACAAAGTTAAAAGGAGAAGAAGGGAAACGACTTGTGTTCAAGCTCGAGGTTTTGTACATCTGGATCAGGGTTATACTCGGGAAATCTAAACATTAACTCAGGTTATTGGTTATGTTGATAAGTTTTAAAAATAAAAAGAAATAAAAAGTTTTAAAGTTTAAAGCTCAATCGAGTTAAATGATTTGTTAACCACTTATTTCCAAAGTAATCAATGTATATTAAATTTGGAATCTATTAAAGGTTTGAAAATAATATTATTTTGAGTTTAAAGTATTTCAATAGATATATAACTACTATTTATAAGTTTATTTTCAATAAACTTAATAATTAAGAGGTTAATTGAAAAGATAAAATGTTTTTGGTTGTTAATTAACTTAAAAATATAAGTTAATTTATGGAATAATAATAATAATTTTGCTTTCAAAGATTAAATGTTTTTAAAGATAATTGATGAATAATTACTTTGTGTAATTACATTTAAGGATAATTAATTAATTAAGATTCATTAATGCAAGTAATTAAGGGGTAATTATTTAATGACATTAATTAAAATTAATCAAAGGTTAGTTAATGATTCGAGTAGATTAATCAAGTGGTTAAAGAATAATTATTTAAAGATAATTAATTTGGGTGATTAATTAATTAAGGAAATTAATTTTAGGATAATTAATTAATTAAAGATTAATTAATAAATGAAATTGATTAGGGATTATCATTCATTGTAAATAATTAATGATAATTAATATAATGGTAATTAATTAAGGGTTAATTAATTATTGATTAATTAATTAAAGGTAATTAATTAAAGGATTATTAAATAATTAAAGGTTGATTTATTTATTAATCAAGGTTGATTAATTAATAATTAAAGGTTGAATAATATATTATTAAAGGTTAATTAATTGAAATGGTTTGTAACTAATTAATATTAATTAACCAGGATTAGTAGTTTATTCATAAGTAATTTATCTGATTTTAAATTAATCAAATAATAAATTGACCTTACTTGTGGATGTTTGGTTTCTTAAGGATGTTGAATTGTTTGATATCCCTGATGTGTGATACTTTGTGATATGAATTATTTTGATTCGAGCTGTGATGAATGTGTAATTTATTTATTTGTAATGAATGTATATTATATTATCTGCGAATCTGTGAATGAAGATAAGCGTTATAGGATTATACCGCTTATCGATATTGCTGTGCTTGAATCTGTAATGATTAGTGATGTTGCACTATTATGTAAAACCCCTGGACTACACCATACACACACAAATATGGATTGCCAAAGGAAATTGGTTAAGTCACAGATTTTTGAAATGGTTTTGAAGTTGAATTTTGAATCCAAATGGTTTTGGAAATGGAATTGGGTTAAATATGAAAAGCTTTTGAATTGGAATTTTAAAGATAAAAGTTACTTTGAATGACTTGATAAAGTTTTGAAATTTAAATGATTTGATTTGAATTTGAATTCAAGATTTGAAATTGAATTCTACGTTTGGAAATTATGGTTTAACAATGTTATACAAGTTATAAATGTGTTTATATGGGTTTTAGACCATTTTAAAGTATTGTTTTGGGAATTTGAATTTAACCCAAGTTTTATACTTGAAGGGCTTTGACTTGTGCAAATGTAATCGGATTTTTCCGAAATGAAAACTATTTGTTTTCAAATAATAATAGCTTTCATATAAAGAAAGGATTTCCAATTTGTGTTGAAAAGATTTCAAGTTTGAAATGAATTTTTTTTTGAAAGCTATTAATGAATCTTGGTTAAAGATTAGTGAACTTTGTTTCCAAAATAAGATCTTAAAGGTGTATCTTTTATATTAAATATTTGAATTGTGAATAATTTTGAAAGCTATGAATTAATCTTTGTGAAAGATGGGTGAACTTTGTGAAGTGAATCTTTTTGTGTAAAGATTTGAAAATGGTAATTTGTTTAAACCATTTGAAAGAAAGATTTTGGGTTTTAAGTTGTGACTTAACTAAGATCTCAATATCCATGTGTTTTAAAATTAAGCATTCATCATTCGGTTTAGCCGGGAGAGGACCTTGTGTCATAAAACCCATTCCGAATAGTGATACGACGACATGGATAGCATTTGAAGACCGGTGGTGAAGGCCAGATATTTGCAAAAACGAAAGAATTACCTGTCGAATGTCTCTGCGCCGGTTGATCCTCGGTATAGAGATTTATATCACCTTTTGTGATGGGGAGTCCGTACGTAATTAGAGAATATCCGGATTTGCAAGGGCTTCTTTGAAGTGCCTTCGGTTCTGTTCAGACCCGGAACAGACTTATACGGATGTATGTCTGACATTACACTTTGAGATGTAATGCTGGTTTCTATCAAATACATTTCTGTTTGGTGGCAGAGAATTTATTCTCTTAGCTTAACACCCTTCTCTGAGACGTACGAGCTCAGAGGTTATGTAGTTAATGGTTACTAGTGATACATTCCCAATTTGGTAATGTGGCATACGAAGTGCTGCTGATCATTTTTTGATCGAAGCATGACTTTTATGTAAAGCATAGCTTTGTGGACGAGACTTCGTCGAACCTCACAACCCGAAAATGGTCAAAACAGGAATGCTGTTGTAAGGTTTTTAGGGTCGCGCCACTAGGGTATGTCCATTTCCTTCTGGATAAAAGTGGTATCACGGTATGGAGCCCATATATTTAACTGTGTGGTTGTTGGTATTTGTTGGTGAATTTCGGGATAAAGGTCTGTAACGACCGGGGATGGCTTACTTGTAGGTGTTACCTAGTTACAGAGGTAACCCGGTCTTGTGTTGGTAGAGATCCGGTTTGGTTCTTGGGGGCTTCCCTCCAGAGGCATTTCATTTGATGAGGAAGTTCCTTAGCCCGACCATTATTGGAAATCCAATCATCCAATATGCGTCATGTACGGTTTTAGTTGTAGAACCTGCCATCTTATATGGTAACTATAGTAGGCATAGTATAATGTTACCTATGCTGGCTAAGAATTATATTATATTTGCAAATGTTTTCCACTATGCACTAATAATAATATCAAAAGGATTTCACGTATCAAGCATGTTTGACTATCATAAGGAGAAATCTCCCCCAAGTGTGCGATTGCATTGTGTGTACGCCGGGAGGCCTTATGGTAGTTTCATTGTCCAAATTGCATTATGGATTTCAACTTTAAAATCTTTTGTTGTTTTTTTTAAAGATAAAACTATTTTTGTTTGCTCACACCAGTCCCATGACTGGCCTGGAGTTTATCGTTCCCTTCCTAAACTCTGGGTGCCCACAATTTTCCACACGGTCAGTCTAGAGTTCGATCTTTCAAATAATCAAATAGTAGGTGTAGATTCGATGGCATTCAATCTTTGGATATTCGCATTTGGATCGAGTTGCTTCACTTCAGTATTGATGGAGCCTTCGATTTGGAATTTGGAGTCTTTCTAAGCTTTGGAGCTTTGGCAATGGAGATGCAGGCTATCTTTCTTTCTATCTCTTTAAAACTCTGTGTGGATATCGGTTTGCTGTTATATCTCTGATGTATATTGATATCATTTGTGTAAAAGTGTTGCATCAAATACTGTTGTGTATCAATAATATTTATTTCTCTTCCGTTATGTTGTTGTATTTAATGTGTTATAAGCTCCGGCGAATCAGATTTGAACGTTTGAATCTATGGCATTCGAATATGAGTGAAGTATGGATGTTGATTTTCGAAAGCGAAAATTCGGGTCGTGGTAAATACTCCAAAAAATTTAGTACCGTGCTTTCCACCACATGCAAGTTTTCATCTAGAGCGTCCGTTGATCCGACATACGCAAGCATTCTAAGCGCAGCTGTCATTTTTTGAATACCGGCCATTCCTTGAGTACGAGATGCAGTGGATTTGAAGATGAAATATTTATCATGTTGCTTGATACATTGTAGGATTCTAAGAGACAATGATCGACACATGCGAAATCTTCTTCTGAAATTTCCATCTCTGTATGTAGGATTTGGAACAAAGTAGTCTTCCATAAGTCTCTCATTGTACCATGAATGTCTATGGTTTTTATACCGATGACCGACAAATGATCCACCGCATTGTCTACTGGACTGACCAACTTGTAGTGCAGCCATAACTATTAGCTCCCTTCCACGACAAAAATGATCTTTCATCATTTCAGCAAACTCATCACCGCTTTCTTCGGCAGACATTTTTGTTTAAGCTTGTAAATGTAATAGATATGCCTTACCAATCATACCTCCTCCTATTTATAAGAATCTTTCCTTAGCTGTACTCACATGTTTGCTTCTAGAAAAAACTAGCATTTATGACAAGTTGGCAGCTAGTACTGATTGCCTTCAACCACTAGCCAAAAAGTAGATTCCTTAGCTGTACTCACATGCTTGCTTTCAAAAAAAAACAAGACCCTTCTGCAATATTTTGTCACATATACATCCAAAGTTTTTTGACATGTAGTTAGATTGACTTGGACTCATTTTTTTATTCAAATAATTACATATGAAGACAGCCTTTACATAACTATATTTAATCCATCCAAATACTTGAACAATATATGAAACAATAACAAATTACAATTAGCGCAAATAAACTGCTCGTTACAGTGAAAATACTTTAACAAAAGTAGAAACGATAACAAATTACAATTAACATAAATAAACAACTTATTATGATCGAGCTACATGTTCTCAAGCGGATTTCTTAGACGTCTTATTTCTTGTTCCAACTCGTTTTCATATGCTATGCCCACTGGACACAAATGGTCATCTAACCATTCTACGTAATTGCAACCTTCTGGCCAGAAGGGACAATTGGATTCTACGACCTATATTTTCTCCTTCCGCCCTGACCACCACCTAAACCACAGTGGCAACAAACTGGGTACGAATCGACCACTTGGTCATCAGAAGGTTGAAAATTTGGTACTTGGTTCTCCACTTGTTGTTGAGGAGGTTGAATATTCACTTATTCATGTATAGGTTGAACAACCCCATGCTCATGTGCAGGTTGAACATCATATTGAAGTCTCGGTTAGTCAAGATGTGGGAATTCACATTCAATGTCTTCATAGTATTGCTTTTGACGATTGATATTCCAATCGACATCAGTATGTGGGCTCTTGGTAGGAACGTAGCATGCATCAGAGTCGATAGACAATGACCAGGAAGGCATTATTATGAGAAGTTGCAGAATGAAGGATTAATAACTAAAAAGAAGAGATCTTATGTTTATATAGAAGTCTAAGAACAATGTAGTGGGCTATTGGCCAGCAAGCAACGTGGCTATAGTGTCTGTCTTATCTCGGTCATTGAAAGTCTGCAAGCAATGTGGCCACAGTGTCTGCGAGCAACGTGGCTATAGTATCTGTCTTATCTTGGCCATTGAACGTCTGAAGCTACATGGCTATAGTATCTACAAGCAACGTGGCTACAATATCCATCTTATCTCGGTCGTTGAATGTCCGCAAGCAATGTGCCTATAGTGTCTGCGAGCAACGTGGCTACAATATCCATTTTATCTTGGTCGTTGAATGTCCGCAAGCAACGTGGCTACAGTGTCTGCGAGCAACGTGGCTACAGTGGATGCTCAGAGATGATATTGTTCATACTTGGTATTCCTACCGCCTATAAATGTTTTCATCTGTCTTCCTAAAATTAAACATAAACTGCTCAACTAAAATGTCCACCAGTAGTTGGCCTTCTTCAGAGTTACATGTGCTTGTGAAAGCTTATATTGAAGTCGTACGCAGGAACGAAATTATGGTCCAAGTGGATGTGCTTGTAATCCATGAGATGTTTTGAACATGGTGACTAAAGCTTATAACAATGACCTTGAATGCTGGACTAGGCAGACTTATTTGGAAATCAAAAATATGTATGGTCTTTTTATGATAGCGTATGATCGTTACCGCATCATTAATAAGCAGGTTGAAGATGAAAATGTTTTTTAATCAAATCGTTTTACTTTTGACTCGCTTTACCTATCCCAATACGAGGTGGAATTCGTCAGCTATGAAGGGTTTGAACTTCGACATAGTCAGCTCATGCGTTTAGCCTCCGAATGAGCATTAATACAGGACACTTGTACTACCCTTTTATCCATTTATTATATGCTGTTTGATTTTCGTAAGCCTGTATTATGTTTAGTAATTCAATATTGGAGAACTTCATATTTCATATTTCAAAAGCTATAAAGAAACAAATCAACGAGCATAACATGGTACACAGACATAACATAACACAATAGGAAAACATGAATATGTACACTAATCTACCAGTTTAACATATTACACAAACATAACATAGAACACGAATACAATGTACAATGTGGACAAGCAAATCATGAAATGAATAAAACTATGAAACATATCAGTCAACGTGATGTGAACCACTATCAATTTCTGAGGAGTCATCATGGTCACCTGCATGAGGCTGGATCTGCGTCTGGAGCTACTAAATCTAAGCCTGTAACGCCCATATCCGAATCTGCTGCTGCTGGTATGAAGTTTGATAAGTTTGATGCATAAACTGGGTATACTAAAGCGTCATACTCTCGAAAGCAGCAACCACTCGTATATCGTAATCCATGTACTATGAAAACTGAAATGTATAGAAGAAAATTTATATATTTATGGAGATTATTTTAAATAGCAATTAATATGAAAGTTAAAAATCATACGGACCTGATGAGGCCGATACAAGCCGACAGATGGTACACCCAATATATCATCATCTGTAGGAAACTGTAACGGATACTCCACAATCTGACCCTGCATATCGTAAGCTCTAAATGAATGAGGAGGAGGGTCCAACATGGGAGGCTGCGTGTACCGAGATGACGTAGGCTCAAAAGTAGCAGGAGGTACAAGGACTCTACTGGAAAAGGAACGCAGACCAATGTGATCAAAGTTCAAACCTCGTATGTAATCAAGTAGCGCGTAAGCACGTGGAGCTACCCTAACCCAATATGAATCAAAATGGCCCTGTACAATAAATGCCTCACCACCAATCCATCTCGCGGCCCTCATAGCACCAATTACCTGGGTCATTCCTAATATCCCCATACATATCGTCCAATGGGAGCGGATCTGAGAGAATGCGAACTAAACCATGTAACTATAGCCAACAACGCTCCCCCTAAATACCATATAAATAGACACGAGGGAACCTGAAAGCAAACCCTTCGCCTCGAAAAAACATACTAAAAAGTGAGTGGATGATCACCATTAGGCTCCATAAAATGAATATACTGCTCTCATGGACGAAATAAAATGTTACCCCACATCCTCAAATCCATCTCTTGTCTACTCTCCATCAACTCGTTGTGCACCTCCTGTGCAACACGATGCAAATACATATCTGGACCTCAATGTCGTAAACGAGTAAAGTAAATATATGGGGTAGCATGCACCTCTGGAATAAGTCGTGGGTGCATGTTGGTTGTATACTCGTAATACCAAAAAGTTAGAATGTACCAAAAGTCGTACATCTAGTGAGACCACTGAAGCGCATATGTATCCAATGTTGTGTACAAATAACTAAGAATGGATGTGCCGTAATCATAAACATGTAAACCATCCAAATCGACTAATCCAGCCAAATAACCAAGTCTGGCAGTACCCTTATTATTACTAAAAAAAGGTAGACCCAAAATGATATAATAAAAAGGCACGTATAACTGGAGTGTGCATCTCCTCGGAGGTCCTATAATCTGTAATATAGTGTTGTAGATAAGGAAGGGTAACGACACCTCCTCTGACCTCTTCAGGAGTCAAAGCCGGTAAATAAACAGGAAAAGACTCAAACTCCTCAAACGACGAATCAAATGAACAGGAATGCGGTCCGGTCGGCCAACCTCAATGCCGATGAGCATAAAAAAAATCTAGCGGTGTAATCCTAACTCAAAATCAGGAAAATGGAAAGTATGAGTAGTAGGCCACCATCTCTCTGCCAAGGACTCTATAATGCTGTGCTGTACATGCAGGGACGTACCAGGAATTTATTTTGCGGTGGGCGAATAATAAAAGAAAATTAAATAATAAAAAAACTAAACTGTTTTAATATATTAATTCCATCGCATTCATGATAATCAAAATAATTAAGTTCGATTTATTCCATTAACATAGAGAATTTTAATACAAATCCTTAAAAAAACATAAATTACTACTTATCATTCTTAAGTCGTGCTCTACGAACTTCACGAAAATCAAATTGATCTACAGTCGTCTCAACATCAATTTGATGCTTCAACAAATAGTAAAATTCATTTACCAAAATTTACTGCCAGTATCTTCATTATTTGATTCACTAAAATTTACTGTCAATAGATGGTCGCACAATTTATTGTCATTATCAACAAAATAGCCTACCGTGCTACAAATACTTGCTGCTAGTATCAACAAAATAGCCTACCATGCTACAATTTACTGCATAATTTGAAGAATTTATCGGTCAAGAACTTCATTGCTACAGATACAATGCTACTGCCACTGCCACTACCTATTCATTGGTACTTGTTTGCAAGTTGCAACTTCATTGATACTAGCCTACTGCTGTACTGCCTAACTAGGGTTTATGTTTACATCTAAAATTCGAATTTTGAATCTAAAATTGGGAACATCATTTACAATTCACTAAGGTTTATGGAATTCGAATTTAAAATTTGGAACTTACTAGGTTTTCCTAGTGACCGGAGAAGGAGGACCGAAGGCTGAAACTGGAGCCGGAGTCTGCTGGCTGCCACTGGAGAAGGCCAGAAGGAAGAGCGGCTGCGAGTGATCGTCGAATCCAGAAAAGCGTGAGCTATGAGAGGAGAACAGAAGATGCGTCTCTCTTTATTTCTTTTCCTTTTTTACGCTTTATTGTTATTGTTGTTGTTTTTTTTGGGGGGGGGGGGGGGCAGCCGCCCACCCCATGTGCTAAATAAATCCGTCCCTGTGTACATGGGAAAATTTAGGTAAAGATAGAAAGTCACCGAAATGTGATGCAAGAAGTCTAACCAAAATAAGCTCAGGTAACTCATCATAATCTTAGACATACACATATACCAACTATCTCGCATAGCTATGTGACGAACCTAAATATAATATTTAATACAATTAACCTAAATAAACAAATAACATTTGTATACTGGTGATGTTTTGTGCATCAAATAATAAAGATTTAAAAGTATACCAGAGGCGTCAGTATAGCTGAAGTAAGATGATGCGAAATAGTGGCTGGCAAGTCGTGCAAAGATCGTAAACCGTCTACGGTCACCGTAGCATTCAGAGAAGTATGTACTGGTCCGATATCTGCATCGGTTGCATAATGAACTATATGTCTACCAACTCTAACTGGTTTGGACGGCATATCGACGTAACATTTAATAAAAAAACCTAGAACTAAAAACTTATAAACCAATGTACGAAATGAGAAAGTGGGGTTTTAGCGTTTGATATAGACGCTAACCCTAGGTGCTTGCTCAACAAGTGCCTGTGTGTCAGACGCTTGTTGAACAAGCGCCTGCGATATGTTAAATGTTGGCGCTTGTTCAACAAACGCCTAAATCTAAAACAGTTAGGAAAATAATCGACTTTGATTTTTCTAGCATACATTTTGTAAGTTTTGAGGCCAAAACTGTTGGTGTTTCTCTTACTCCAAATTTACAAGAATATAATTCCCATTAGCAGTTTAGCACTGCTGATTAGATTTATGAAGTACAATCAAAATAAAACATATGTATTATGTGTTCTACCTTAATTCAGCTATAAATTAAAACCAAAATAAAACTATAGGTCCTGTGCATGAGAGTTTTTGAGTGGCCAAGTTATTCACAATGTTGTTTGCCATTTAAAAATCAACATAAGCAATCTTAATGTTGCAGCTATAGCAGTACACTTTCACCACATTTAGTCAAAAAATCCGCACAAATATAGATATTCTATCTATGTTAATATTTATTGATAAAGTAAGTATAGTTAGGCAATAATGCTATAAACTTATAAGTGAAATAGCTTTAACTACTAAGACCACACATGCATCAAAAGCTTTTTAAGTAAGCACTGTCTCAGCACCTAAAGTCATTTTTCTTATAAAAGCAGAATCCTAACACCACTTTCTATCGCATCAATTGAGTATAATAGGATTTCAATATTATGAATTAATAGCTTATAAATATCACTCTATATTATGAACAACCGCTGCTGTTGTCATGGAACTCATAGACCTCATTTGTTTATCATCTAGGATGAGTATAATAGGATTTCAATTACAGTTCTTATTGTTAACTTGTTTTTGCAGCAAAGGTGAAAACTTTTTTCAATCACACTTATAGACTTACAGGCTTAGAGCTGATTTATTATATGTGGGATGCCTGATCCATATTCAACAAGCCAGTGCTCGTCCAAATCATTCAATTTCTGACATCTAATCATAACTTCAAAACTTAATCTTCATCACTTTATTTTATTCATTGTCTTTTATACAGCAAACAAGTACTTTGAGTAGTACTGTATTTAAATCCATGTTTTTCAGATACGCAAGGACATATATAGGCCGGGCAATGATGGGAGATGTGAATTTACTTTGACCCAAGTGATATATGAATTAGTTAGTTTTAATATTATTTGTATTTTTCATGCCTAGTTGCATGGTTTAATGCCTTAAGAGATTTTATCTTTTATCAACATAGATTATGTTTATTTGTATGATATTAAATTAGTAAGATGAATATATAAATATAGACAATAAATATACACAAACTAGAATTGTGATATAACGATATTTTTACATGGGCACCTCCAATGATTCAGTGTATATGCGATGTACGATATTCGCCGACCTGGTTGTATCATTGATGTAATCAGGCAGTGAATAATGTTATGAAAAATCATTGATAATAACTGCAGTTTTTCATCACAACAGCTGTAATGTAAATTTCATTGTTACTGATGCTTTGTGCTTTTCTTGAAAAAATATTTTGAAGCTAAGTAGTTGTATTATTACAGACAAGTCCCCCCGGAACTATAGATGATTCGATTTTAATTTAATAGCTAATGTCAATGTTAATGAAGCAGGTTCAGAGCTTGCAGAAACATGTACAAGCATGTTTTGTTATGACATATCTTTTTTAGCCGTTCAACAACATAATTGAACAAGTCAGTACCTTTCTATTAGGGTCTGCTTTTTCTTTCAGCTAACATATACAAACTACCAAGTACTTTGCATATGCTTTTAACTAAAACTTTATGCAATATAAAACGATCTTAATTTGTTTTATAGTGGGATTACTATGTACTGCTACAAATACAAATGATCTATGAGATTAATCACTTTCATTGTTACATATATGTAAGACATGGCCGGTCCTAATGTACGAGAGGTCGTAGGCAAAAAATTTTGAGGCCCTCGAAAACAAAAATATTGAAAAATAACGGTGAATGACAAAAAGAAGAAAGCAAGAGTATTTCAATAATACAAAATGATAGTTCACAGTTATAATTAGTTAAAGATGGAACAAAAGACTTTCACATTGTACCCATTCTTCGTATAGTTTGAGTAGTAAAATTACTAAGCAAAACACTTAAATAAAGTGATTCTAAAAAAAATTCTCGATAGATATTGTCGCCAATCAATTCAATCTGCCTTGCGACATAATCGTTCAAAGAAAAGATTTAATAAGTTTTAATTTTGAAAAACTTCTTTCCGCCGAGATACCAGTTACACGAATAATCAATAATATTCTATAAACATCCCATGCACTAACATAAAGACAACCCATTCTCTTGATATAATTTAACACGCTAATCACTTTTTTTGCATTTGTTGGTAAAGCCTCTCTAATGATTTGCAACTCCACAAATAACTCCGCTCCTTCAACACCGGAAACCATCTCATGTTTCAAATTATTCTCGAGATTATCACATGAAGACTTCAGGCTAGCATAAGAAGAATGATTCAATCTTTCTAGATCATACAAAAATCCAAATATCTCATCATATTTTTTTGATTTGTTCAAATCTACTCTCAAGTGATGAGAAACCATGATCCAAATTTAAAAAAAAAATGACTCTAAAAGATTCTTTTGGTGATTGCAGAATGTCTTTGCTACTATTTTCATCAAATTGTCCCTTTCTACGAATTATACACCTTTTGAAAGATAAAGGTTCGATTCCCAATTCATTTGAATTTTTTTCGGCTTCAATCATTGAGTATTCAAATCCATTTTCTCGGAAGTTTGAAAAAACAAATTAGACCCTTTACATGGTGCATAGTAATATCAATATGCATGTCTTCTACTTATAACTTTTTGCTTACTTTATTAACATCATTCAATATAAGATATATAACCATACCAAGCACAAACTCTCAAAGTTCTCAGACTCATTCTTTACAAAGGACCCGACCTCAATTTTGCACATAGGTTCATCATTAAGACTCGCTAATTGAATTAAAGCATTTTTTTTATTTTTGAAGCTTGAGACTAAATCGCTTTCACGCTTTCAACATGATTTTCCCAACGTGTTTGTGATAATGGCTTTAGTGTAAGACCATCAACGTCATCTTAAATATTTTCCATCATTTAGTTGAGGATGAAAAACAAAGTATATATGCGTTGTACCACTCCAAAAAAAAATAATGGCTTTAGAGCAACATTTAATCATATCACAAAGGGCGAGATTTAGACTATGATAACCACAAGGGATGCAAAATTCTCTAGGATTAATTTATAGTAATCTATTTTGTGCCCTTTATTTTTTCCTTTCATATTGCAGCCAATATTATAGCCTTGTCTTCTCACATTATCAATATCATGTTCCAAATCACTCAAAACATCAAAAAGTTCATAAAAAAAACCCCTTCCGGAAGTGTCAACAACCACTAAAACTCATAAAAAAAAATCTTCCACCTTCACTGTATTGTTTGATATATCCACACCATAAATCTTGTCTCTCTTTTACTTTCTTTCATCTTAATTTTGGTTATTATTCATATTTATTCTCTACATATATTCTATCTATTATCTGTGACTGGATATTGGTGCTTGACGCAGCTTTGACTAGGCTTGAACAGTTTAGATACCAAATTGTCACAACCTATCCAGGAACTTCCTCACGAAATGATGATTTCGTGTCAAAAAAACCGATAGAACGATAAATGCTCAATTCCGTTGATCGTAATGATGCCGGAATCTAGCTATCTCCAACCCGTTGATCTCGGAAGATGCCGTGTTGAAAGATCTACAATTCGATCGTTGATCACTCGTAAGTGATACCGAGAATTGGCTTCAAATACGTTGATTCGCTCACGAATAACCCGAAGATGGAAAGAATAAGGAGATCACACTCAACTTCCAACAATGGTGGCCAAAGCTCACACACAATTTTATTTCAAAATCAACCAAACTTTACAATTGACAACACACCCCTATTTATAGGAAATTACAACACACACATGCGACTTAACACCATACGACTTAACATCAGACGACTCACGACCTAACACATACGAGTTACAACATCACACAACTTAACCACATACGAGTTACAACATCACACGACTTAACAACATACGAGTTACAACATCACACAACATAACAACATACGAGTTACAACATCACACGACTTAACAACATACGAGTTACAACATCACACAAATTAACAACACATGCTACTCAACATCATACGAGTTAATAAGATAGCACAGCTTCAGGCGATATAAGAAATCAGCATACGACTTAAGAAGATAGCACGGCTTCATGCGACATAAGAGAACAATGCGGCATAACTGAGCGACTTATAGAAATGTGACTTAAGAAAATGCGGCATAAGTGAACAACCTATAGAAATGCGGCTTGATTTCTTGAGTCGTTATCTTATAAGGCATGCGACTCATGGCATGCGACTTAAGGCCGGCGACATAAGATGGTTGAGCGACTTAAGGTAAGGCAGGCGACATAAGATGGTTGAGCGACTTAAGGTGGTTGAATTAACTCGCTTACCATGATGTGCTGCATCAGTGCTTTAAGGTATAATTGGGTGTTAGTGGCCAATTTTGATGCCAACACTCATTCTACTTGATGCTTGAAGCCTATTTCAAGTGTTATTTATCTATTCCATGCAATTCTCTATTGATCTTCATAAGCACTTGAATCAGCAACTCTGCTTTCCCACTGGTCCATCATTTAGTCTCTGAAACAATCAAATAATGGTGCAAACAAGTATGGACTCATGGAGCTAACCATCAATTGAGTCAAGATAAGAAGATCAGAACTGCCCAAATGAAAAATCTAAAGATCGGTACCGATCCAAGCCCATGGATCGGCATCAATCCATGATTATTGCTAAGGTGTCCACCTATTCTCTTAGGGAAGTAGTTTATGGCATGGAAAACGAGGTGGACATCATGGGGGCGAGATTTTAAGTTTCATACCTCTACAAATAGAAGGGTAGGCATGGCTCATTTTTATTGATCTTTTGGCTCTTTCTCTCTCTTACTCTAATTTTTTGTAATCACTCTTGGACTTATACCGATCGGTAAGAACAACTGCTTGTAATTAGTAATTAAAGCAACAAAATCACTAAATGAACGTAGGGCAAGTCTAGCCGAACCATTGTAAATGTTGTATGTTCTTTTCTTGCTTATTTTTATTTATTTTCTTCTCGTTTTATTCTTTACATGATCTTTTTGGGTGTTTGTTCCTTGGTCTAAACAGCAACTTTGCTCCTTATTAAAGGGAGCGTAAAATACCATGGATATGTCAACATCCACTTTCCTTTCCACTTTCCTTTTGTTAAATTATCTTTTGTAAGCTTCATTTTATATTGTGTAGTTTACATGTTCTTTATTCTCAACATCATCTTTGCCCTTGGTAGAATCAATGTTTGTGTCTAAATGGTAGGGCATGCCTTCTCCTCCTCCAAGCACTTGAGGTTCCTAAATGCTCTTATAATCTTCCTTGTAGTTAGTATCTTGGATATAATCTTGATTTTGATTAGTTGCATGCTCGTCATGAAAACTTTCTCCAATAGGACTAAGATCATTCCATTGTATATGGTTAGTTAGGTTAGCAGCTATTTGTAATTTTTTTTTTGTTGATGTATATTTTAGCCCGGTCTTTGATCTAAGTGGGTGTAAATATCTTTATGCTCATCTGTTCGGGCTTGACTTATGGTAACATTAGTAACATAAAAAGTAGAAACGGTAGGCTTATTAGTGTTTTTCTTCTCTCTCTCCGTACTTGCTTAAGTTCTTCGGTAATCACAATGCATTGCTGGTCCAAGTAGCCAAAACATTTGCAACTTTCACTCTTTCGTGGTGCAAATTTGTACTCCATGTTGTGTAGGTATATATTTCCTTATCAATCAATAGCTTTAACTGCCTTCTAAAGTTTTGAATTAGCTTCTAGTTCCACCATCACTCTTACAAACTTAATTCTTTACACTAGTCGTATATTCTCATCTATATCAATTAGTTTACAGATTAAACTCACTATTTTGCTAAATTCTCTCACTATTTTACAGACTTATTAGTGTTCTTTACCATCTCTACAAAAGTCTATTTTCCCTTATGCTTCACCTCTTTCCAATCGCCATCATCATCCTAATCTTTATCACTTAGGGATTTGGGTATAGAAAAGCAGATCACCATTATATATACATACATACATACATATATATATTATATTTATAAAAATATTCTTATGTATGTATATACACACATATACAGTTATATTTATATTTTTGTGTATAAATGTAAAGTAATATTTATATTAAATAAATTCATAGCCAAATTATTTTTATATAATTAAGTAAATTGTATTAATACGTATTCATACTTATTATATATATGAGTGTGCGACTCACCCTTGTGAATTATCATTACTGTTACTACAAAAATTCTATTCCACTTAGTCGAAACCGGTTTGAGTAAAAGACAAAGAAGAATAAGAGGAAAAGGCTTATGCTAGACCTTTCAAAGAAGTCGAAGGGTGCTACAATCATGGTCCAAAAGATTCTCAACCTTTCGAAGGGGACGAAGGGGTTGAAAGCATCCTTCCACCTTCAGTGACCACCTTTCGAAGCAGATGATTCCATATGCATGAAGACCTTTCGAATAAGTCAAAGCAACACCTTTCAAAGACAATAAAGGACGACTCTTCATATTCGCGATAAACCTTTTGAAACCAAAGGTTTTGCCTATGCTCAAATCACTCGATAGCATGTATTGGTCTGAACAACCCTTTCAAAAGCTAAACCAAGCATTTCAAACCGGTCGAATCCATTATTATCCAAGGAGGTTCTGCAACAGGTAACACGCAAGAGTTCAGAAGTAACTAAGAGATCGGAACCACCGAATAAGGCCTATCAACACAGTCGAAAGCTCTTAAAAAGTAGCATAGAGAAGAAAAGTGCAACCGTTCCTTTCGACAAAAGCGGAAGCATTCTACGGTCAATAAGGCAGCCACCTTTCAACTAGGTCGAAAGGTGGTGATCTGCATCTATAAATAAGACCTCAGGGGTCTGGTTTTAGGGATTCGAACTCGGTCATTCTAAACTTATATTTTCTTAATTCTAAAAGCCGTAAAAGCCTAATTTGTAAATTGAATTGGGGAAATTGGGTAATAAAGATTTCGTTGAGATTGAGTTGAGAAAGGGAAGACTTCAATTTTCTTGATTACTTAATAGTTTTAAAGTTTTATTATCAGAAATAATCATGTTTTTCTAGGTGATGACCATATTGAAAGGTCTCTTCCGACTCGATCGAAGCCTTGACATATCAAAGTAACTTCAGTTATATACTCCAAGCTGACTTCCTTTTTTCCTTCTACTTTTTACAGGGTTGAAACCTAAACTCAATCCATTTAAACCTTAGAAACCCAAAACTAACACAAGGTACCTAAGGATCCAGCTTTCGATAAGGTTGAAACCCTAATTCAAGCAAGATTTAGCTTAGACCTTTGACCCAGCCTTAACCACTAAACGCCTAAGCCATCGATGGGTTCGAAATCCAGCAAATCAAGCTTAACTTTAGGTTCCACAAAATATTCATTTATATTCTGCAACCACTTCGAAAGGAAGGCTTTCGAAAGAATAACCATACTACCTTAATAATCTCGAAAGGCTTACAAGTGAAGGAAATTAGTACTTTCGACTGGATCGAAAGGTTAAACAACAATCTATTAGAAAGGAAAACCATAGAGAGCATATACATTTTATTCTCCTCAACATAGTTAAAGGAATCAAAAAAGAATAAACCTTCCCCTTTAACTTTACTTTTGGGTGTTGACAAGATTTCTTGTTAACATTTTGGCGCTAGAAGGAGGGCTTGAACCTCCGACTTGGTTCAACACCCAACACCACTTGTCCCTAACCCAACTTAACTCAACCTCAGGCTTATCTACTTTGGTTTAACATCATCATGGCTAGAAGAATCAAAAGATTCAAGCAAGGATCTTCCAAACCACATGAGATTGGGTTTACCCCGAGAACCATCAAGGATTCCAACCAATATGAAGAAAAAGGAAAAGATTAGAAGCCCTGAGAATTATAAATAAGAAAAAAGCGAAATCATATGATCCAGAGAAATGAAGCTCGAACCCCTTTCATATTGGCCGCACCCTTATTTTGGCCTTAGGAAAAAGGAAAAATGGAAGTGACAATTTGTTCAGTCAAATGAAGAGAACTATTCAACATTATTCCAAAGGCACAATCGTTGAAGAGGGGATAATTGCTGACTACAATGCCTTGCACATAAATGGCAACAAAGTTTAACAAGAACACATCAAACAAAAGAACTCGAAAGTGGCGAAAAGTAAAGATATTGAAGAATGTGAAAATACAAGGCCAGGAAATAAGAAATTAAAAAGCCATCCCCAAGAAAAAAGTTTCAAGTCTAGACTTCCTAAAGAATGCAACTTAACAACATTCATAGAGAATGCCTACTTATTAACCAAGGATGAGCTTAATTATTGGCCACCACAGAAAAAGAAGCCCAAACATGAAAGAAATCTAGAGGGATCTTACTATCACTATCACGTGATGGATGGACATGAAACTAACCATTACAAAGCCCTAGAAAGGAAGGTAATCAATTTCTTTCGTCAAAGAAAAGATTAATGAATTTTTAAAGAGAACATGAGAAAACTCAATAAAGAATTACTATTCCAAGAAAGATCTACATGGTTAGGAGTGAAATACTCCTTGCATTTGGACATTAACTAAGATGGTAAAAAGCTCTGTCTGCGTCGAGTTGGCTAAGGCACAACACCTCCTAGAAGGAAGGCGGAGTAAGTTTCTAACCGCGCCATGCTATAGCCTTATTAAAGCACCAGACAAACCCTTGGTCGTGCCTCTGGTCAGGTCAAGGCACCTCCTGGAGGGAGAAAAGAGTAAGCCTTTATGTGCACTATGCTATGGCCAAGGTAAAACACCAAACAAGTCCCAGTCCATGCCATGCTATGGCCTAGGCAGGTTGCATAAGAAGGGAGGTCGGAGTAAGCCTTTATTCGTGTCATGCTACGACCAGGTTAAAGCACCGGACAAGCCCTTGGCCATGCCTCTGGCCAGGTCAAGGCGCCTCCTTGAGAGAGGTTGGGTAAATCCTTAGTTTTAGCCTCTGAGATGAGCTAGCCAAGAGCACCAAAAAATAATGGACTAAGATGTCCAAGCCTAAGAAGAGGCTCATCAAATAATAGACTAAGATGTCCAAGCCCAAGAAGAGGCTCATCAAATAATGGACTGAGATGTCCAAGCCTGAGAAACGATTTATTAGATTATGGACCAAGATGCCTAAGCTCAGACGCAACCGATCAAATTACAACCATGTACAAGACCTAAAGGGTTCATACATGTAAAAGAAAACAAAATCTATGGAGTAAAGTAGAACTCCATCTATTAATACCCAAATCTGGGTTTTGGATCTTTCATTTCTGAATTTCAACAACTAATATCAGAATATGAGTTTCGGATCTTGATCAATCACTTATTGCCTTTATCATGCTCGAATCTAGGTTTTGAAATTACTACTAATAAATGCCCTAATCTGGGATTGAGATTTATATTGTGGCTTCTAATTATCCACCACTAATGCCCGAATATACATCAAATACTTTTCTCAAGAAGATCGGTATTATGAGAACTTGTTAATACACGAATCTTGGTTTCATATTTCTAAGTTCTCAATTTTCATTAATACCCTAGAATAGGTTATTGGATTTCTTCTACAAAACATTCAGATAGTGATTTCTGGATTTTTTCTTATTTAGCTCTTTATTAACCGACTCCAGATGAAGATTCTCAAATATTTATACTCCTGCTCCAGGACAAGGTTTTCTATTAATAGACTTCATATATTCTAGCAAAATGGTTAAAGTTAAGTTCTTAATTATTTTTCATTGTGGCCAAAGATGGGATTTAGACAGTTGATATAAACTGCTTTTCATACAATTAGCATGATGAATTGTTAATCCTTGCGAATGATATGCATTGACTTATATATCAGTTTCAAGCTAATAAATGGAAATGTTTACTTCATACTTTTCCGGAAAGCAAAAAACGCAATGAAGAATAAAAGATTCAGCAAATACAGAAATTATAGAACGGGCTATCAAAGGAGCCTTTCAAAAATAACACTATAAGAAAGAATTACAAATCCGGTGATATTTACAAAGTTTATATGATTAAATAGCTTATAAAACTATTTATAGATATGCAGAACAAGCATTTACATTTCATGAATACAAATTTATCATAAATCTTGAGTAGCCTTGTTAAGGTTCTCAACAATCGAAGGATCAACTATGTGATGAAGTGCGATGCAGAGGACCTCTTTGAGTTTCTTTTCTTGCTTCCCTATCTCATTTACATCGTCAGTTGCATCAATTGTAGTCTTCAGAGCATGACTAAAAGCTCTGTTTTCTCACCTTAAGTTTTATTTCCCCTTTCCAATTCTGCAATGCGCTTTTGAAGGAAGTAATTGCCGCATCAAGTTCCTAAATTCTAGCGATTTAATCATTTATGCTTCGCAAATATTTCACCCTTTTTTGTTCATCGAAGTACTTAGTCACCTCAAATTTTAACTTTCTTCACCATTCGTCCACTACCCTGTAACAACCCGCCTTTCATCTCACAGAATGACGTATCGTTAATAAGAAAGAAAGAGATAGAAAAGAGAAAATATAGGAAAGAAGGAACTAAACAATTTCAGAATCTCACAATGGAACGAATAAAATATATTAATCATATAGTTATTACATAATATACAACATCTATCAGAGTTACACATCTTATACATTACATGCATTAGACAGTTATGGAAACTGATCTATCATACAACTCAAGATACACCATAGATATTAACACAGCGGAACCACTATACGCTGAAGCCTCCTGCTCCATACCTCCTTCAGAATTCGTCAAAGCTAACCTGAATCCCTTGGCTACTCATAAAAATTTGAGTACCCAAGAGTTTAAGAAAACAGGAAATAAACTCTGGGTCAGACATGGATCTGGTGTGAGTAAACGGTTAAAATTGCTTAACTTTGAAAATCATTTGAAAGAAAGGTATCTCCTAAGACCATGCCATAAATAAACATGTCGGGTTTTTATCTTACGATAACCAAAATATTTGATAGGAAATCCAGTGATATTATAATAGTGTCGAGGGTTTTCAAGTAAAATAGAAAATAGCCGAAATTGTTACATTCATTAAATTCCAGCTACTAGCCACAAAGTGAGTTCTACAAACAGAATCGTAAAGGTACGTAGGGAGAGTGGATTTCCATCAATGGCAGGGATACTGGGGTACCGCCCGTCACAATACGTGGTCTAGATCACCATACCGAGGATCCACCCTGATCCACTGCAAATACAAGGCCGGAACCATCCCTTACAAGATAATCCCGAATAAGACAACCCCACAGTTGGCGCGACCAACCGCCTACACAGCAGAATAAAAAGGGACCTCTAGACAGGGGGAAATCTTATCCTACTTGGGTGCTACCCACTTAACCTTGCCGCACCTCCCCTGTTTTAGCCATTTCCGATTGATGAGGCTTAAGGCTACGATTACCTTTTAAGAACACATCTCTTGGAATGCTCAAGGTCCCCCAATGACAATGTTTTGAAAGCATTCAATCCATACAAGTCTGTTCCGGGTTCGAACGAAACCGAAGGCACTATCTCGCTACACTCATTTTGGAATCACTCTCAGAGCTAACGACAATAACCCCTGCACTTTGGATCTTCATCTCGAAACTGAAAGCACCATCTTCGTTAAACTCGTTTTGGAATCACCCTCAAAGTTTTAATGACAAATAGCCCTTACACTTCGAGTCTTCATCTTGAACTTCACTTGAGATTTCACGACCTATCGTTTAATTTGGATCGATGTGGTTTTCGGATATCCAATTTGAAAATCCGATCTCGGTCTCATCGAAATCCAAACGCCATTTTAAAGTCCAAGTTGTTTAAGGGTTAAACCATTTAATTTATATTTAGAGTAACATATGCACATAGATAGAATAATTCACATTGTCATAGATAGATAATACATATTATCACAATTAAACAAAAACATCTCATATCACAGAGTAGTACATATCACATATCAGAGATATCGCATAATCCAAGGCATTCGATATCATTCAATCATCCATAAGCAAGATTGATTAATTCCTAATTAATTTAATTAATCTATAATTAAATTAATTACTAGCTTTAATTATTTGGATTACCTTTAATCCTACTTACTTGACATTAATTAATTACAACCAATTAACTAATCATCCTTTAATTATCCATCTTAATTAATCATCCTTGATTAATTATCCTTTTACTACATTAAGTAATTAGCCTTTAATTAATTACACAAATTAATTATCCTTTAACCATCCACATTAATTAACCTTTAATTACTCTCATTAATTAATTAACTATAATTAATTACATTGATCCTTAATTAATTACATTAATTAATTATTCTATAATCACTTACATTGATTAATTATGTTTTAATTAATCACATTCATTTATTAATTAACCCTTTAATTAATTACCTTAATTAATCAATTTTTCAATTAATTACACCAAGTAATTAATCATAAATTACTTCCATTAATTAATTTCTCTTTTAATTAATTACATTTAGTAATTAATCTTTATTTTTTCACATTCATTAATTAACCTTAATTAACCACATTCTATAATTAACTATCCTTTAATTACTTACATTTGTTAATTAACTCCTTAATTAAGTATATTAATTAATTCTTTGATTGATTACACTAAGTGGTTAATCCTTAATTACTTCCACTGAGTATTACCCTTTAATTAATTACACTAAGTATTTTCCCTTTTTATTAGTTACATTCAGTAATTATCCATCAATTACTTATTCTAAGTACTTACACTTTAATAATCATATTAAGTAAGTATACTTAATCAATTTCATAAGTGATTATCCTTAATTAATTAAATTAATTAATTATCTTAAATTAACCACATTAATTAGTTTAATTGATTAATTAATTCCTTTAATTAATTCCATTAATTAATTATTCTTTAATTAATTGTCCTTTACATACTTAGATTAATCATCCCTTATTAAGTAATTAACTATCCTTAATTAATTAAACCAATTAATTTATGTTAATTTAATTACATTACTTAATCATCTTAGTTAATTATATAATTATACTTTAATTACTTTTGTTAATAAGACTTAATTAATTAAGATAAACCATTTACCTTAATTAAACTCTTACTTAACATTTATATTTTATTAAATTAGATGCTTGAAAACAATTTATACAAAAACATTTGAGAATATTTTTATTAATTAAAATTTAATACTCTTTCCTTAGTAATTTCTTAATTCAAACATCATCTTATTTACCCTTGAAAACACTTATGAATTTAATTCCAAAATTAATTTATATATAATTACTTTTAAACAAACAAATTTTAAAACATTTCAAATCTTGAAAACTTGTTTAAAACCCGTTAAATAATTTACTTTGGAAACTTGTTAACACTTTCCTTTACCATTAAAACCTGTTTTAAATAAACTTACTTTAAAAACTAAATTGCTTTAAAACTTGGTTAATAAATTACCTTTAAAACCTAGTTTATATATATATATATATATATATATATATATATATATATATTGAAAACTTGATTTACAAATTTAATCTTTGCTTAAAAACCTGATCAAGTTTTTCTTTAAAATCTGGATATGATTTCTTTAGCATTTATAAAACTTGTATATTATTTTTACCTTTATTTACATTTAAAACTTGCAATCCCTTGCATTTTGCAACCTGGTACAAGTTCCCCTTTGAAAGTTTAAACCAGGTTACCACTAAATCAACAACCCGAGCCAGCATCAATCCCTCCCCGAGTAAGCCCTGAGTCCGCTCGCGTTCACACTCTTCTACAAGCCAAACCAAGAAAATCTTCGAGCCCATACCCAAGCATCACCTTCTTCCCCAAACCTATCAAACAACATCAGATACAACCCTGCACTCGTGCACGTGTGCAAACATTTCAGCCACTATCGATCAACTTTGCGACCCTTCTCAAGCCGACACCACCTCCTCTTACGACTTGACCACCCAGTTCAGTCCACCTCAACTGAAATCAAAGTTCAAGCAAGTTGATCAAATCCTGGAACAACCCAGTCGACAAAAACTTCTCGCCGGCGATGAGCTCGTCCACCGAAGCTCATGTCCCTCTGACCACAGCTGCATCACAGACCCATGCGACGTTCCCACCCCTCGCGATCACCTCCGGTGCTTCCCAATCAACACACGACCTCGAAAATCAACGTCGACCCAATCTGTCAGCTGAACCCTATTTCAACTATGTACGGCCACATGTTCAACTATAAACCCTCCTTCTAATTTTCTCGAGTTCTCCCGCCTTCCAGCCTCCTCCAAAAACGAGCTCGACGATCATTCCTCCATTGTTCGTCGAAAAATGACAAAATGCAAAAACTGATAATCTCGTAAATTATCGATTATATGAATCTTAAAATCATGAAATTACTATCTAAATTCATCATTTTCTAACACTAATCTAGTTCTATAATCAAATTCGTAAATTAAGATGTTTGATTTTTAACTCATATTTAGACAATCACTGTTTTTTTCCTGAAATAACTACTAAATATAAAATCTTGAAACTATTTTTAAAATTTGTGTTACACTGTTATAATCATTTTACATTCAAAGATCAAAACTTAAATTTGATTGTATCAAGAGATATACATTTTCTTATATGAAAATGAAGCCTGTAAATAGGACAGAGAAGTGTGTATATACATCTATACAGACATTTCATAGACATACCCTTATATACACATGCATTCACACCCAATCATTCATGTAATCATCATATATTATATTACTACAACATTTATCACATGTAACAAACATAAGAACGGATGTTAAACTGTTTTAAAAAGAGATTTTACTCACCAAAAACTTAAAGAAGCAGAGAACAGTCTTTGTTTTTGTTTCCTGCAACTTTGTTTTTAAATCTTTACTTGATGTTGATTTTGAATGTACTTTGTGTTTGAGTTGAAATATGAAATTTGAAACTGAAGCTTGAAAACTGATGTTGCAGTTGAATTCTATTTTATGTTGAGTTGAACGTAGCCTGATCTTCTGCCTGATGCTGAACATCTCTTCGAAATATGATTTCCTTTTGATTTTAATTTCAGGTTTTTTTTAAATTTTGAAAAGATGAAGAGGAAAAGAGTTGAGAAGATTTTGAACTGAAAGAAGTAAACAGGTTGTTTCTCTTAAACATTAGTTATATAACTAATTTTTTTAAAGAAACACAATTGCCATTTGTTCATATTGCATGTTACTAATGCTTACACATGTTAATTAATCTTATAAATGTCAAAAGTAAGAATTAATTGTTTTACAAATGTTTAAAACTCTCTTTTTATTTAATTACTTAAGTTTATATATTTATGTATTATGTTTATATGCATTTATGTTAATTTTTATATTTTTAATAAGCTTTTAAATCCTTATATATATACACAAACTTTCTTTATTAAAATAAAATTTTAAAAGAAGCAAAATAAAACTTTTTTTAAATCCTATTTAAGCTACCACATTTTAAAATAAATATTTATCTTATGTATTGAAAATATAGAATTAAATTTTAAATAGCTTTTGAAAGGTATTGTATTAAATTCAAACATAATCTTCAAAATCACAATACATACATACATGCATGCATATATATATATATATATATTATAATTTGAAAACATATTTTTATTAAATTCAAACAAAGACTTCCTATTCACAATGTATACACATATATATACATTATAAATAGAATACATTTTTATTAGTTTTAAGAAGATATATTTGTTTTTGAAAATATAAATTTGCCAATTTTAAAATATTATAAAAGGAGATAATTAACCCAATATTGCCAATTTAAATTATTATAAATGAAGATTATCAAATTGCTATTGCCAAAATTCTGGTTCATCACATTCCTCCCCATTAAAAGAATTTCGTCCCCGAAATTTAAAAGCAAAGATAATTTAATAATCTAGCAAAACTTTTATATTCAAACAGCAAAGCAAATATATGAGCCATAAACTAACAACCATAGCAACCAATTTATTCTAAACAAACCAATCTAACTATTCAGACACAATTCAGGATAGGCCTTCCTAAGAAAATCTAGAGTTTCCCAGGTACAAATCACTAGGATACTCGCTATACTAAATCTTAACTGCTACACTACTCTGATCCTGAGCTCCTTCTCATCCAGATCTACAATTTGAACAGGATGTCTGACTACATTCAGATCCGACTCAACTTTCAAATCTTCCTAAACTGTTGGTTCCACAACCAGTGATGGATCATACACGTACTCTCTCAAACGAGATATGTGAAATACATCGTATCCTAGCCATCCAAACTGGCAATTCAATCCTGTAGACCAAAATCCTTTCGAGATCACAGAAAGATCCAATACACCTCTGAGTAGCGTTCCAGTCTTACCAAATCTTATTGCTCGTTTGATAGGAGAAACCTTAACAAAAACCAAATCTCCAACTTCGAATTCCAAATTCCTTCGTCTCTCATCCGCATAACTCTTCTGACAATCCTGGGCTATCTTCATCCTTCTTAATCAACTCAACCTTCAAGATGCCTCTCACAAATCTGGACCAAGAATAAGATGATTCCTGGACCCTACTCAACAAGTTGATCCTTGTAAGATCTTTCGAAAATTCAGAATACAAACTCTACTTCACAAGCGTTAGTAGACTACGTACTTACTTCTCCAATCCGGATTAACTAGAACAGGTGCACTAGACAGCCTAGCCTTCAGATCCCGAATGAACTTTCAGGTAGAAACCGTCTAATCCAAGAAAACTGCAAACTTCCAAGGAATCTGAGGATACTTCCTCTCTTGAACAGCTGTTACCTTGCTTCCGCTGCACAACTTTGAACTGGAGAAGATGAGAATGCCACCGATGATCACGAGCATAAACTTGTCCAACACATTCCAGAAGGCATGGTTTATCAATCAACAAAAGAGAAAACATAGAAGTTCCATTAAATCCAGAGCTGCTTCACCAAAACCTCTAGAGATGCCTCAATCCCAAGTGACAGGTTGCCTAAGAGAACAACCAACTATCACAAGTCACTTTTACGATCCTACCTAGTTCAATTCCCAAAGATACTGTTCTCTCTTTAGAAATCAGAACAGCTTGTGCTTGTCTAACCAATCCACTCAAAATATGGTCAAACCCTTCAAGAACACCTCGCCTATTAGAAGAAAAACCGATGGTCCACTCTGCTGCTTCTGAATTCCACCTCTAGGACACTACTTAACCAAAAGATCTTTCTGCTGGCACACAGAACACTCCCGAGCTGCAATGCTGCCTCTGATTGGAAGAATTCCCACTCGGTGCTGACACAGTTGCCAAAGACTTAATATCCATAAGCTCCTCGATCCTCAAAACCATATCAACCAATTCCACAAATGAGCCTTTGAGACGGGTAGACATCTTCTCAAGAAACTTGAACCATAAACCAAACACAAACACCTTACTGAACTTAGTCTCATCATCGATATAGACAAGTTCCCTTGCTTAAGATCCACAAAATCCATGTATAGCCGAATCTTCCCTACGGAGGTAAAGACCGCTCCTTAAAAGCTTGCTCCAAAAGAAAACATCTTCGAGAACATCCATAGTCACTGCGTCCCATCACGCAGTTGCTCCTTCCTGAAGTTGCCAAGGTGCCGTCACACTCTTCTGCTTATCCGACGGATCCAAACTCTTGAAAATCCGCTCATACGAGCGCAACCAAGCTTGCACTTCAATGATGGAATCCGAACCTTTAAAAAGACCATCTTCCGAGATTGATGAAATCCTTACCAAATGCTGCAAAGGTTACTCGAGGCGGTATTAGGGCTACAACCTCTTGTAGATACTCCTCCATCCTCAACACTCATACCTCTTTCATTGGTGGTAGTTGTGCTACGCGCACCACCACCCTATCTACCTTTAGAACTCAAGCTACCAACCTAACTCATGTAGGTAACCCAGATAGTTAACCCAACAAAATAGGTATATATATATATATATATATATATATATATATATATGCAGTCAATGCGCTCGGTAGATTTAAAGCGGTGGAGGTGCAAAAAGTCATAGCGGGGATACAGCGAGGATATAGCGGGATATAGCGGATGGCTCTAAAATAGCATATAAAACTCGTACTTAATGTTTTTACAAATATATAAATGGTAATTAAATGAAAAATTATCATTCAATTGAATTATAAACAATACATAAATAATTCTAAATAAAAACATGTGCAAATATACTTTAATTAAACGAAAAACTGTTATATAACATAATTGAATTTGGTAGAATATTAGAGTATTTTCATTTCTAAAATATATTAAAAATTAAATCAAATAAATTAGTTTCATAATTTTATAATGTATAAATGCAAGTTTTCAATTCATTTTATTAAAAAAGATATAGCGGGAATAGCGGAATATAGCGGAAATAACGGGATATAGTGGAAATAGCGGTGATTAAAGCGGAAAGGCTATATTTTGGGTCTCTATGGAAAATCGTAGCGGTAGAAATCTGCTATGAGATATAGCCAGGTTGTAGCGGGGTAATAGCAGGGCATTAACTACACAAATATATATATTATATATATATACAAGTACCTTCCCTCAAGAAAGATATCACTCCAAAGCCTAGGTATTATCTCAACTTAGCCCTCTGATACCAACTGTAATGACCCGCCTTTCATTTCATAGAAAGACATAATATTAATAAGAAAGAAAGGGATAAAAAAGAGAAAAGATAGTAAAGAAAGAACTAAACAATATCAGAATCTCGCAACGGAACAAATAAAATATATTAATCATATAATTATTACATAATATACAACATCTATCAGAGTTACACAGCTTATACATCACATATTTTAGAAAGTTATGGAAACCTGTCTATCATACAACTCAAGATACAACACAGAGATTAACACAACAGAACCACAATATCTATATATGCTGAAGCCTCCTGCTCCATACCTCATCCAGAATCCGTCAAAGCTAACCCGAATACCTTGGCTACTTGTAAAAATTTGAGTACCCAATAGTTTAAGAAATAGGAAATGAACTTTGGGTCAAACATGGGTCTTGTAACAACCCGGAAATTTTCGAACCCGAAAACTCCAGATAGTTATGAAAAGAAGAAAGGGATAGAAGAAGAAGAAGAAAAACAACATCAGAATCTCACATCGCAGCGGAATAAAATATAATATATAGAATACAGTTTAAATACAAGAAAACTGTATTGTATACATATACAAACATACCATCATCAGAGTACATCAATCAAATCATACAGAGACAACTACTATAAGATCATACACAGCGGAAATAATAGGCAATTACGTAGATACGCTCTGTCACCAGCTCGTCTCCTGAGCTCCAGTATAAAACCTGAATCCTGTTTAACTCGGTCTGACCCGAGCATCATATAAAACAACACCCGAGTCAGTCTGGAATACCAGCGTGAGAAAATCACACTCAATTGGATTATTAAAGTTTGAAAATCCTTTGAAAACAAAAGCATCTCGTAAGACCACGCCACAAATAAACATGTCGGGTTTTTACCTTACGATAGCTAAAACAATTTTTATAGAAATCCTCTGATATTATAATAGAGTCTATATACAAATACTTATAAAATAGCCGAAATTGTTACATGATTAAATTCCAGCTACTAGCCACAGAGTGGGTAATACAAACAAAACTCGTACAAGGCTCGTAGGGAGAATGGATTTCCATCAATGGCTGGGCTACTGGGGTACCTCCCGTCACAGTACCTGGCCTAGATCAGAGTACCGAGGATTACTCCCTTCATCCCCTGCAACACAAGGCCGGAACCATTCCTTACTGAACAGTCCCGAACAAGATAAACCCCGTGGTTGGCGTGACCAACCATCCACTAAGCCGAAATATATAAGGGACATCTAGACAGGGGAAATATCTTGTCCTGCTTGGGCATGACCCACCTAACCTTGCTGCACCTCCCCTGTTTTAGCCATTCCCGGTTGATGAGGCTTGAGGTTAAACGTTACCTTTTTAAGAACGCGTCACTTAGAATGCTCATCGTCCACCTGACGATGTGCTGAAAGCATTCAATCCATACAAGTTGCCCTGGGTTTGGACAAACCGAATCACCGTCTTCAACTCTTCACGGTCTTCATTCGTAATCGTTCAAACCGGATCGAAGTGGTTTTCGGATAATTAAATCCGATCCCGGACTCTTCGAAACGATCAGCGCATTGTCCAATATTGATAATCGGTTATTTAACTATCAATTAATCACACACAAACAAACATCAAATAATTTCCATAAATTATGTTTCTCAATATCAGTCAGATATTATTCCCAACTTAACCCATTTGAAATAAATTTTCAAAGCCTTTTTATTTCCATGAAATCATTTAACTGATTTCTTATATCACTCACAATTGATTTATCCTTTGAAAAATATCTTTTATTTCTCATTCATTCTTCAAAAATCAATTTACACTTCCCTTATAATTTCTCAACTCACTTTCTCCACATAATAAGATTTCTCCTAAATCTTATCCCATTTAAATTAATTTGCTTACCATCACAAGAGGATTTTAATTGGATTTTAAAAACATTTTGAGAACATATAGATTTATAAAATAAGAAGTAATATTAAATAACTGGTTTTATAAAACTTAGAGTTTATAATAAATAATAGCTAAACCTTCAAATTAACTAATTCGAAAATATTTTACATTCAAATAATAGTTTATAAAAAATTTATGTAGTATAGAAATTTAAAAATTCCTTTTAAAATAAATTATAATTTTAGGAAATCCAATATCCATTTATAAATGCCTCTTGTCCACATTCACCTTTTGGAAATATCCTGCTATTTCCATTCAACCAATTTCATATCTCATTTATAAATTCCATTCATGAATTTATAAAATCTCCTTGGATTTCATTTATTAAGATAGTTTGATTTAAAAATCTCATCTTTATTATTTATTTCTTTTTATAAAGTTCCATATTGTCCCATTTAATAAGTTCCATTCATTATTAAATAAAATCTCCTTTTGACTCTCAATAGAATTTCTTATTCGTAATTCTTAATAGAATCTTCTTTATTTCTTAATAAATTTTCTTTTCTTTTCTTATTAATATTTCTTTTTATTTCCTTAATAGACCTCCATTTCCATTTCTTAATATAATTCCATTTTCTTTAATTCACTTATCGATTACAATATTCCTTCAAGTATAATTTAAATTTTCCCAACTCAACTTTATCACATTAAAGTTTATTTTAAGTAGAAAATATACTTTTATTTTCTTTTCTTCATTCTCACTTTAAGTAGATTCAAATTTCAAATAAATATTTTCTATTTGAGTTTTATTTAACTTCTTCAAATTAATTTATCAACGGTAATACAAATTTCAATTTTTCAACTTCTTTGTGATTCAACAGTTGATAATTCAATTATCTATAAAACCACCCAAATCAATATATCATCCTGTCACAGAACAGCATATATATAAAATAAAATAAATAGTTTCGAGGAATCCTGTTGCATCCCTCCAACCTGTTTTCCCTGCATCCACAGATGTTAGTACAATAAAATAACAATTTCACTTCAATGTGAAATATTGCAGTATATGGTAAAAAGTTTATTTAATTATTCACTACTTCAATCATCATTCAAGCAATTCAACAATTAAATTTAAATTCAACCATTCAAATTTTAAATTTAACTGAGTGAGATTAACTCACCTTTGATTTAATTGTTGCAATCCTTTCCAATCCAGATTCGTTTCCATATTTTTGACCTTGAATGACAATCGTATGAATTTTATTAATATTTGACCGATCGAATAATAAATTTATCATTTAACATTTTAATCGACTTACAGTCTGTTTATGCTATTTATTTCCCGATTTTAAACTTTATATAACAATTCATATGAATTTGATAAATTTCATTTTATAAGTTAAAGAACTGATACTTTAAAAATTGAATTTTTATAAATATTTGGAACAATTTGAACATTATTATCTGCTAATAAATTCCATTTACTAATTCCTTAGTTTTTAAACAGAAAACATTTTCTTCTAAAAATCTTTTTATTAGCTGAACTAATCAAAACAAATTAATTAAAAAAAATTTTGTTTTTACCAGACTATTATAAATAAATCTAGCAAAATTAAAATATGCAAATTTATTAAATTAAAAGGCAAATAAGAAAAATACCTCACTGCCGAGATTCGAGACCACCAACGATCACGAATCACTGAGGAACCCTAGCCCCCCAATGCGAACCACCACGACCACCACTCGCGACCAAACCCATGCCTGAACTGCCGAGCGCAATAGGGCGCGACTCGATCGAGACCGCCATCTCCTTGCAACGACATCGCGACTACGCCTCGCGGTTCACCTCCACCATCGTACACGTCGCGACTGCCCACAATCGACCTCGAACACACGCCTCGTCCTCTCGCACGCGACCCAACACCAACGAACGGCCTGCCCCCAATCACTCGAACGCGATTTGATTTCGGTCTGCATAGAAACGGGGGAGGGAATTTCTGAGAAGAGGAGCCCTTTTTGGATGTTGTGAGGGGAGAGGAAACAGATCTTGAAGGGAGTGAAGTGGTGAATTGCACGAGGAGAATATGATGCTGCTGTTATCAAGCGGCTGGAGATTACAGTGGTTGTATCGTTGAAATGAGCATACCATTGTTTTATCTGTCTTCCTTTATTTTATTTTTATTTTTGTCTTTCGATTTTTGATTAAGAGAAGAAGAAGGTTGCGTTTTAATCAAAGAAGAGGTGGCGTGTTAGGGAAGCTGAAAGAAAAAGAAAATGCGGCTATGATTTGATGAATTTTTCGGCCGATGAAAAGACAAAAGATATTTAAATTTAAATCCATTAATTATTGTCTAAACGTTTCTATCTCGTACGCTCACACGAAGACTCCGAAAGTTATGAAATTTGAAATCCGGCAATAATTCAATACTACGGATCCAATGGAACTGGTTTCGTTGAATTCCGAGACTGTGCCTCGGAAGGTTACTTTTAAATGTGAATTTAAACGATGTAAATTTAAAATTGAACAAACGGCAGAAAAATTCAATTTTAATCCATCTATTATTCTCAGTATTATCAATATAAATTTTATAAGCCGTTGAAATATTTCCAATAAGCTTACAATACCAGATTTTAAATAATTTACCCAATTGTCAACTACTATTTAATTTATCCAATTAATGATTATATTTAAATTCTGAGTTCTTTTTATTTAATCAAACCAACTTTTCATATTGAAAACAAATTATATTTCAAATTACTTGTTTAAATTTATTTTAAATATCACAAATTAACTGTTGAAAAAGCCGGGTCATTACATTCCTCCCCCTTAAAAGAATTTCGTCCCCGAAATTACTAATTAGGAAGAATGGTCCAATACCCGTTATTATTACTTTACAATCAACAATTCAACATTCTACTAACTATCTTTTTAATAAAAGATGTATTACCCTTCTTAATAACTTTCTAAATCTTTTTCCCTAGTTTCAAACTATACTATATGTTTAACTATTCAAGTTTTCAATTTAAACTCAAATTTTGACTTATCAAAATTTTCTCAAAATTTGTCTAACACCCTAAATTCCCGAAAATTTTTGCTAGCGTCTCCTTTGCACAGCTAGCTCGGTACAACTACAAAATGGCTCTACGGCCTCCCAAATCTCAAAAGAAAACAAAAAGCCAAGTGGCTCAATCAAAATCCCAATCAATTTTCATATAGAAATTCAAACACATACCTTTTGTCGGGCATTTCAATTTTATCTTTGGAACCATCTCAATTCTCTTAATCTTTATATTACCTGCAAATCTTACACAGCAATATATCCAATTACAATATACAATACATTTTATCGACATTCTTACAAATGTCCATATCTATTCATTAAATTCTTAAATTATATTCGAAATATCAATTCCCGATAGAGAATGCATCATTTCATACTTAAGTTAGTGTAAGCATTTTATGTGTTCCTTATATTTATTTTCATCCTACCACTTAGTTTGCATCTATTCTTATTCCATTAATTCTATGAATTCAATTTATCTTTAACAATTCTCTCTTCTCTTTTTTTTTATATCAAATTCATGTCACTATTTCAAATTAGTTTCTTTCTCTAATTATTTCAATTTCCAATTTGAAAACATTTGTCGTTAACAAAATTTTCTAAAATTTCAAAAAAATTCTAACTCCCAAAATTTCTGAAATTTTTTGGCAGAGTCCCCTTTGTACGGAGGAGCTTGTGCAATTTGACAATAGATATAAATATATATATACATCGACCCACACGGTCGGAAAAACCAAAAACAGTTCATATTTCCTATTTTTATTGCGTAGGCGTACCTTATTTAGCATTTTAAGCAAGCGACTTATTTAATTTAGAATATGTGCGTCCAAAATCTCGTTATACAGTCTTCTGGTACCTGTACTTACTCGATTTATAAACGTTAGTAACATATTTATGAAAATTTATAGCATTGCATTCATTTAAACAACTACAACACATCAATAACATAAGTAATGCAATATAAATAACTTCATAACAAATTTATATAGTTTCCAATCTAATTCCAATTGTTTATAACTGACACAAACACCGTTTGCATTCAACTTTAAGTGGGTTACGACACATTTATTTAACTCCAATTCATAATTATGCCCAAACAAACCTATTCTCCATTTAATTGATTTCCAAAATCAATTCCTGCTTCTTATCAATTCAAATCCGTATTTTATAAGCAATTTTATGCGAATCAAGTTCTATAAGCAGGTAATAAGGTTTTCCAATTAAATCCAATTGCTTTTACTCAATTAATAACATCGTATGTGAGTCAGAATGATTTCCAATATCATTCTTTTATTCAATCCATTCTTAAAGCAAACTAATTTGTATTCATGGCAATTTTATTCCAAAATCAAATTTAATTACTTTTATCATTCCATAGAACTGCATTCAATCATGTTTACGCCAACAACAATTATTTCTATGCAAATTACAACAATATTCATACAAACAAACAGTTACTTTAATTTTATAACTGTTTTAAAAATTAATTCCAACTCTAGTTATATGAAATTTCATTCCATTTCTAATTTATTTATAAACCATATCTTTGCATTGATTTTATTCAACACCGTTTTTGTTAAGCTCGACAACTTCAATCCTTAAAATTTAACAAACATGTCTCAAATTTATATAAGTCGTGCTTCATTGAATTTAGACTTAGGTTAATTTACTTCAAATTATTTAATTTTCATAACTTAAGTTAATTTCATTTGTCCATAATTTCTTTTCCAATCTAATTTGATTTTATTCAAATCACATTTCTTTCATTTACTCCTTAACTCGATTAATTATTTCATTTAAAAATTCAATTTCCATGTTCGATTCATTCGAACTTATTTAACTTATTACAAGACCACTTTCACTTTACTTACACACAATTGGATTTTGTTTACACTTCTAACCATCATATTTAATGCAATTTCAATTTATTTACCAACCAATCCAAGTTGAATTTTATATTTATAGCTCAAGTTCTCTTTCCACCATTCACTTTATTTCCACTTTTATTCATTCACCATTCAACTTTTATTTAACCAATTCAAAGTTTATTCACATATTCAGGTTACTAATTTATCCCGAATTAGTTTATTCCCAAGTGATAATTTAATATTTGATTCTTAGCTTCTAAAATCTCTTCATTTAAATTTCTTTGGTTCAATTCTATTTTATAATTCAGGTTTGGATTTCTACTCATTTTCCAAATTCAAATAATTCTATTTGACTTAAGTATTCTATCATAATTTTACTAGTCCACTTCTTAATTATCTTCACACTTCCATTTATTTACCAGTTAACCATATTCCCATTTTATTTTACTTTGGGTTTATATATTTTTACTTAGCCAAGTTATTTCAGCACCTCTCAATTCCTTTATAAGCTATCGAAGTCTTATTACTTCAAATTCATATTTCACTTAGCTTACATTAAATCCATCTTCATTCAAATTCACGCATTAACTTAGCTTAAGTTAATTCCAGTTCAATCAAAGTGCTCAATCCAATTAAATTTGCTATTCACTATCCAATCACAGCCAATGTTTAAGGTACTTTACCCATTTATTTTATTCCATGAACTTTCATCAAAATCACCTTTCCACGAATTTTACATCTTCAATTAATTTAATTATTGCAACTTCTTCTTAAATTCATTGCAATAGATTTGATACTCATCTAGATTAAATCCCATGTGATTTAATTAGTCATTCTAAATTTGTTAAGATAACATCCAAGTCCAACTTATTCCATCAATACTTGAGTTGGATTTAATTTGTAAATTCAAACTATCTTTCTTTTAATCCAATTTATAATAATTGGGATTCATATTAAATTTGACATACCATTCAATGGAATTTCTATTTATAACTCGGGTTCCATCACCTAATCCCATTTTTAATCCAAATTTCAATTTTATTCAATACAATTGAATTTTAATTTCAGTTTAATTCAATTTACTTCCATTCACATAACTTGAATTAATTTCAATCCACTTCAAGTTTTATTCAAACTTCTCAATTCATTCACATTCTAAATTTTTATTTACTTCTCCACATTATTTATATTTTTTATATTTTCATCATCTCACTTCAATCACAACAAAAAAATTCTTATTCATTAATTACATTTCAAAAATTTAATCTTAAATCCAAGTTAAATTCTCATTTCTAACTTTTCACTTGATTTTAAATTCCAAAATTCAAATTTAATGATTTCCTGGGTTATATAAGCTATTTCGGATTTTAAAATCTCATTTGTCTACATATAGCATCCAACATCCAAGTTATAATAATAATCTCAGATAAATATTCCTTTGATATCAAAATATATTTTGGATGAAATTATTTCATTCACCCACTTTTAAAAATCAATATTGTGTCAAATTGCTCTATTTAAGTGTTTAGAAACCCCTTCGATACAGTTTTCGAGGATGTGCCGACGAAGGTTCATATACAACTGAATAAATCAATCGACGCAATATAAAACCATTTTATATTCACTAACAAATACGCATTCATATCTATTAATACGCTCAAACTCATTCTAGAGTACCATTGACTCTATTTCTAATGAGTAATTTCCCACCAGAGCCAAGGTTCTCGCTTAACCTTTCAGCTCTGATACCAAGTGTAACAACCCGGAAATTTTCGAACCCGAAAACTCCAGATAGTTATGAAAAGAAGAAAGGGATAGAAGAAGAAGAAGAAAAACAACATCAGAATCTCACATCGCAGCGGAATAAAATATAATATATAGAATACAGTTTAAATACAAGAAATCTGTACTGTATACATATACAAACATACCATCATCAGAGTACATCAATCAACTCATACAGAGACAACTACTATAAGATCATACACAGCGGAAATAATAGGCAATTACGTAGATACGCTCTGTCACCAGCTCGTCTCCTGAGCTCCAGTATAAAACCTGAATCCTGTTTAACTCGGTCTGACCCAAGCATCATATAAAACAACACCCGGGTCAGTCTGGAATACCAGCGTGAGAAAATCACACTCAATTGGATTATTAAAGTTTGAAAATCCTTTAAAAACAAAAGCATCTCGTAAGAACACGCCACAAATAAACATGTCGGGTTTTTACCTTACGATAGCTAAAACAATTTTTATAGAAATCCTCTGATATTATAATAGGGTCTATATACAAATACTTATAAAATAGCCGAAATTGTTACATGATTAAATTCCAGCTACTAGCCACAGAGTGGGTAATACAAACAAAACTCGTACAAGGCTCGTAGGGAGAATGGATTTCCATCAATGGCTGGGCTACTGGGGTACCTCCCGTCACAGTACCTGGCCTAGATCAGAGTACCGAGGATTACTCCCTTCATCCCCTGCAACACAAGGCCGGAACCATTCCTTACTGAACAGTCCCGAACAAGATAAACCTCGTGGTTGGCGTGACCAACCATCCACTAAGCCGAAATATATAAGGGACATCTAGACAGGGGAAATATCTTGTCCTGCTTGGGCATGACCCACCTAACCTTGCTGCACCTCCCCTGTTTTAGCCATTCCCGGTTGATGAGGCTAGAGGTTAAACGTTACCTTTTTAAGAACGCGTCACTTAGAATGCTCATCGTCCACCTGACGATGTTCTGAAAGCATTCAATCCATACAAGTTGCCCTGGGTTTGGACAAACCGAATCACTGTCTTCAACTCTTCACGGTCTTCATTCGTAATCGTTCAAACCGGATCAAAGTGGTTTTCGGATAATTAAATCTGATCCCGGACTCTTCGAAACGATCAGCGCATTGTCTAATATTGATAGTCGGTTATTTAACTATCAATTAATCGCACACAAACAACCATCAAATAATTTCCATAAATTATTTATCTCAATATCAGTCAGATATTATTCCCAACTTAACCCATTTGAAATAAATTTTCAAAGTCTTTTTATTTCCGTGAAATCATTTAACTGATTTCTTATATCACTCACAATTGGTTTATCCTTTGAAAAATATCTTTTATTTCTCATTCATTCTTCAAAAATCAATTTACACTTCCCTTATAATTTCTCAACTCACTTTCTCCACTTAATAAGATTTCTCCTAAATCTTATCCCATTTAAATTAATTTGCTTACCATCACAAGAGGATTTTAATTGGATTTTAAAAACATTTTGAAAACATATAGATTTATAAAATAAGAAGTAATATTAAATAACTGGTTTTAGAAAACTTAGAGTTTATAATAAATAATAGCTAAACCTTCAAATTAACTAATTCGAAAATATTTTACATTCAAATAATAGTTTATAAAAAATTATGTAGTATAGTAATTTAAAATATTCCTTTTAAAATAAATTATAATTTTAGGAAATCCAATATCCATTTATAAATGCCTCTTGTCAACATTCACCTTTTGGAAATATCCTGCTATTTCTATTCAACCAATTTCATATCTCATTTATAAATCCCATTCATGAATTTATAAATCTCCTTGGATTTCATTTATTAAGATAGTTTGATTTAAAAATCTCATCTTTATAATTTATTTCTTTCTATAAAGTTCCATATTGTCCCATTTAATAAGTTCCATTCATTATTAAATAAAATCTCCTTTTGACTCTTAATAGAATTTCTTATTCATAATTCTTAATAGAATCTTCTTTATTTCTTAATAAATTTTCTTTTCTTTTCTTATTAATATTTCTTTTTATTTCCTTAATAGACCTCCATTTCCATTTCTTAATATAATTCCATTTTCTTTAATTCACTTATCGATTACAATATTCCTTCAAGTATAATTTATAATTTAAATTTTCCCAACTCAACTTTATCACATTAAAGTTTATTTTAAGTAAAAAATATACTTTTATTTTCTTTTCTTCATTCTCACTTTAAGTAGATTCAAATTTCAAATAAATATTTTCTATTTGAGTTTTATTTAACTTCTTCAAATTAATTTATCAACGGTAATAGAAATTTCAATTTTTCAACTTCTCTGTGATTCAACAGTTGATAATTCAATTATCTATAAAACCACCCAAATCAATATATCATCCTGTCACAGAGCATAAAATAAAATAAATAGTTTCGAGGAATCCTGTTGGATCCCTCCAACCTGTTTTCCCTTCATCCACAGATGTTAGTACAATAAAATAACAATTTCACTTCAATGTGAAATATTGCAGTATATGGTAAAAAGTTTATTTAATTATTCACTACTTCAATCATCATTCAAGCAATTCAACAATTAAATTTAAATTCAACCATTCAAATTTTAAACTTAACTGAGTGAGATTAACTCACCTTTGATTTAATTGTTGCAATCCTTTCCAATCCAGATTCCTTTCCATATTTTTGACCTTGAATGACAATCGTATGAATTTTATTAATATTTGACCGATCGAATAATAAATTTATCGTTTAACATTTTAATCGACTTACAATCTGTTTATGCTATTTATTTCTCGATTTTAAACTTTATATAACAATTCCTATGAATTTGATAAATTTCATTTTATAAGTTAAAGAACTGATACTACAAAAATTGAATTTTTATAAATATTTGGAACAATTTAAACATTATTATCTGTTAATAAATTCCATTTACTAATTCCTTAGTTTTTAAACAGAAAACATTTTCTTCTAAAAATCTTTTTATTGGCTGAATTAATCAAAACAAATTAAACAAATTTTTGTTTTTACCAGACTATTATAAATAAATCTAGCAAAATTAAAATATGCAAATTTATTAAATTAAAAGGAAAATAAGAAAAATACCTCACTGCCGAGATTCGAGACCACCAACGATCACGAATCACTGAGGAACCCTAGCCCCCCAATGCGAACCACCACGACCACCACTCGCGACCAAACCCATGCCTGAACTGCCGAGCGCAATAGGGCGCGACTCGATCGAGACCGCCGTCTCCTTGCAACGACATCGCGACTATGCCTCGCGGTTCACCTCCACCATCGTACACGTCGCGACTACCCACAATCGACCTCGAACACACGCCTCGTCATCTCGCGCGCGACCTAATGCCAACGAATGACCTGCCCCCAATCACTCGAACACGATTTGATTTCGGTCTGCATAGAAACGGGGGAGGGAATTTCTGAGAAGAGGAGCCCTTTTTGGATGTTGTGAGGGGAGAGGAAACAGATCTTGAAGGGAGTGAAGTGGTGAATTACACGAGGAGAATATGATGCTGCTGTTATCAAGCAGCTGGAGATTACAGTGGTTGTATCGTTGAAATGAGCATACCATTGTTTTATCTGTCTTCCTTTATTTTATTTTTATTTTTGTCTTTCGATTTTTGATTAAGAGAAGAAGAAGGTTGCATTTTAATCAAAGAAGAGGTGGCGTGTTAGGGAAGATGAAAGAAAAAGAAAATGCGGCTATGATTTGATGAATTTTTCGGCCGATGAAAGGACAAAAGATATTTAAATTTAAATCCATTAATTATTGTCTAAACGTTTCTATCTCGTACTGTGACGCCCCACCCAGAGACCCACATTAGTAAAGAGAATTAACGAGTAATTCCATCTACTAATGCAGAGAATAGGGCTGGTTAAGGGCGACCGAATAGTAATGCACTAGCTAATGACTAAGTATGTCGATACTTACTTTTTATTTTTTTTCCTGCGGATCTCAAGTAGTCGACATACTTGGTGATTAACTAATACGATACTACATGGCTAACGGATCTATTCAGAACAAAGCACAATAACATCATAACATGTCACAGAAACAGCAGTCACAGATAATATATACTGATACAAAACCAAACATCTGATGTAATACCGTTCACCCCATAATATAATACAACATCATCCCATAAAAGAATATATACATGAAGTGGTAAATAAAAGATCCATCAAAAGTGGAGGTATCCAAGTCCATAGTCAAGAGCCCACAAAAGATAGCAAAACGGATCCAAGCAAAAAGGATAGTCATCCAACCTAACCTGCAACTCGGTCTGACCCGAGTGATAAACACACGGGTCAGGCAACTGAATCTTATCGTTAGAAATGAAATACGATAAGGTATAAGGGAAACATACATCAAGGGACCACTAATTGAAAAGAATGACTAAGGTTGATATCAAGAATTGTCTATCTCTAAGAATGGTATAATTCTACACTTACTTGGGTTAATACTAGGGGATTCATGCATATAAAGAAAACATCCAAATATAATACATGAATAAATAAACTTCTCAAAGTAGTAAATGAAACCCATGTATAAAACCATAAAATTAAAATCACCAAAATCCTCAAGAACTCATATTTCGCCTTATTCATCTCTATAAGGCTAAGTAAACACATGAAAATATGGTGAAATCAAAATTCTCTTAACTCATACAATAAATCTCAGATTGGCCAATAATTACATGTTAAAGCATGTTGCACGTGCTAAAGTTCTCAGACTAGTGCTAGTAATATAGTTAGGTACCTTACAGAGATCTCAGAGGCGACCGAGGTCACCTTTTCCGGATTTCTCAGATTCTCAGATTCTCAGATGACCCGAAGGTCATAGCACTAGTAATTCTAGAATGTGTCGCTAACTTTCGAAGAGGAATCTGTAAAGTGTTAACCTGTGTCCCATACCACACGTTCGCACTAAACAGTTTACTAACCGTTAGTCAAATCCACATTAAAATGGAAACTCAGATGTTCACAAAAGTCATATACCTTGTCTCATATCATCTGCATATGGTGTAAAATAATGAGCTCAAACTATTCACAAATCAAGTGAAAAAAAAACAACAAATCATCAGAAAACTCATCCACTAAAGCAAATACAACACACAAGACTACATGCAAGTGCTCAAGACAGCGATTTTGCATCAGCTATTTCGACCCTTTATTCATAGAATTTCAGAAAGTGATACAAATGAAAGTTGTCACATTCTTCCTACGGTTTCCAAAACTTCAAAAATTATTGGATTTGGATTAGAAACGCAAAAGTTATGCCAAAAATGGTTTAGAAGACAAAATTCAACACTGCTGAAGCTTTAGTCTCGGGATAGCAACAAAAAAATGCAATTTTGATGAATTTAACTTCAGAATTACGAAAATCTCAAAACATAAAACTTTTAGAGCAAATCCTTATCTTTCCATAACATCAAAGATTATTGAATTCGGATAAAAATTGAAAAATTTATGTCTAAAATGGTTCAGAAGTCTAAATTCGACACTGCTGAAGTTCTAGTCTCGGGATAGCAACAAAAAAAATACAATTTTGATTAATTTAACTTCAGAATTTCAAAAATCCCAAAACATTAAACTTTTAGAGAAAATCCTTAGCTTTCCATAACATCAAAGATTATTGAATTTGGATAAAAATTGAAAAAGTTATGGCCAATTTTGTTCCAGTGTCAAACACAGAGCAGAATTGGCTTTGCTCTCGGGTCAGCAGTAAAAAAATTCAATTTTGTCATAGCTAACCTCAAAATAACAGAAAACTCAACAAATGAAAGTTGTAGTATATGAAATATGCTTTTTGAAAAGGTCAAGATTATCAAAATATGATTTGTGTGTCAAAAGTTATGGCTGTTTTGCTAACAAATACAAACTAAGCTTGATTTGTTAAAGGCAGAATCAGGATCCTGATTTCAAACCCATTTTCGGTCATTAAAAATGCAAAATCTCAGGATACAATCTGAAAATAAATTGTTGCTTATCGAATGCAGTTTCCAACAAAAAAAATTTGAGGTAAAACGGACAAGAAACGTGAAAGTTATGACCATTTTACTATGATGCATTTTTAGCTAAACGAGATATACGAAAACTTAAGAAACTAGTACGAATTTGCAACATAAAGCTACAGATTTTTCACAGGCTTTCAATTTAGTTGCTGTAAGTTATATACTTACGATTTTTGAGCAAAGCAAGGATTTTTAGGCTGAAAGATGGAAGCTTTTAACTCCTAAAAGCCGCAAAATCACCTGTAGAAGCTAAGAAAACAACATGTAGACAATAGAAACCTATAAATAGAAGTTACAGTAAACAAACTATGAAGCTTTCTACAAATTAGAGATAAAATTGAATAGAAGATTACCTCTTATAAATTTTTGACTAAAAATCCTTTAAGTTGAGCAATTGGCTTGGAGTTTTGGTTGAAAATTTAGCAGGAGGCCATTGAAATAGTTTCTGGAGCTATTGGGGAGGAAGATGAGGGAATAGAAGTGTTCTGTACGTACACTTCTGTTTCTTTTTTTTTTTCTCATTCCAGAAACCACTTCAGGCTATTGGGTATGAACCCAATATCGACCAAACCCAATAAGCCTTAGAATAATTTAGTTTTGAAATTTAATTGAAGACATATTTTCAATTATTCATAACTATTTCAATATTAATCCGATTTTGACAAATCTAGGCTTGTTGGAATCGTCTCAACAAGAAGATTCCAAATAGAAAGATAAAACACAATTTTATCACTTTATATATATATATATATATATATATATATATATATTTTTATGTATTTACAATATAACTTGTAAATTGGCATAATTGGCCAAATAAAATATATAGCATGTTCCAAAATATTAATACATGACTAAATCATCAATAAATATTTTATTTCACTCACTAATGTTATTTTTATCACATGGAGTATATTTTTCACTTATTCTTGATAATAAAATAGCAATACTAACAATAACTCTAAACTTGCCAATACTAACATTTTACTCAAATATAATTTAACAATCATATTTGAAAATTCTCGAAATAAACATAAATTTTATTCCGCTCAAGAATTATCTATTATACATTCAGGATTTCATTTATTTATCACACTAGCTCAATTTAATCCAAATTTCATTTTTTTTATTATTAAAATAAACAATATTATATCCTTATTAATTCAATTAATTCCAATATTAAATTATAATCATCATTATAATTTAATATTCATGGTAATCTCCAAAGCAGGGTTGTTACAGACTCCCCCCTTAATAAAATTGCGTCCGCGCAATTCCTAAGGGAAAAATTCTATAACAACTCATTGAATCAAACAAAAGAAGTAAGCAAAGCTTGAGATAAAAGATTTCTCACCATTCTCAAACGAAGAAAGGAAATCCGGAAACGAACGCTCAATAGATTCTCTGGTTTCCCAAGTGCAATCATTGGGATTCTCCGACCATTGAATCTTGACAAGAGGAACTTCCTTGCTTCGAAGGCGTTTCACTTCCGAACCAAGCAATCGAATAGGCCGCTGAATGGTTGATTAGCTAGGTGAGATCTCAAAATCATGCTGCTCGGAAGGCTCAATAACTGAATCAGAATCTCGAATACATTTCCGAAGCTGAGAAATGTGGAAGACATCATGAATACCCGATAAATGAGATGGCAGAGACAATCGATATGCTACAGGACCAATGCGCTCAATAATCGAAAATGGTCCTATAAAGCGAGGAGCCAATTTCCCAGTGGAGCTAAAGCGCATTACTCCCTTCATAGGGGATACACGAAGGAATACAAGATCACCTACTGCGAATTCCAGAGGCTTCCTACGGTTGTCCGCGTAGGATTTCTGACGATTCTGTGCCTCTTTCATCCGCTGTCTAATCAAAGATATCTTCTCAGAAGACTCAGAATCGAATCAGGACCGAGAATGGACTTCTCGCCTGATTCCAACCAACAAGAAGGCGAACGGCACGGTCTACCATAAAGAGCCTCAAAGGGTGCCATACCGATACTGGATTGGAAGCTATTATTATAAGAGAATTCAACCAATGGAATGTGATCTTCCCAAGAGCCACCGAAATCAAGAATACACGCACGGAGGAGGTCTTCGAGCACACGATTCACCCTCTCAGTCTGCCCATCAGACTGGGGATGATAAGCTGTAGAGATATTTAGCTTTGTTCCCAAAGCTTGCTGAAAGCTAGCCCAGAAGTGACTAGTGAACAAAGGATCACGATCACAAACTATCGAAGAAGGAACACCATGTAATCGAACAATTTCCTTAATATAAAGCTTCGCTAAAAGAGGAGCATTCCTATTAGACTTAATAGGAACAAAGTGTGCGGATTTAGAGAGACGATCCACAATAACCCAAATGCTCGAATGACCCAACCTCGAACGAGGTAGGCCGTCAACAAAGTCCATCGAAACCTGCTCCCACTTCCATAGCGGAACCTCTAAAGGTTGAAGGAGACTGGATGGCCGCTGATGCTCGGCCTTGACAAGCTGACAAGTCATGCACTTGCTCACATAACTTGCAATATCACGCTTCATGCCTTCCCAATAATAAATGCGATGCATATCCGCATACATCTTGCTGCTGCCCGGATGAATGGTATACTTAGTGCGATGACAATCATCAAGTATGTCACGCCTAAGTGCTGAATCAAAAGGCACAACTATACGGTTCTTCAGCCGAAGACAACCGTGAGAATCAATAGAAAAATCCGGCAACTCATCATCACGGGACTCGGATGAACATGACTGGATGAGGCGCATAGTATAATCATCATGCCTCTGAGCCTCAGAGATACGATCAAGAAGAGATGGTCGAGCCTCCATACTAAATAATAAATCAGGCGAATCAGAAGATGGAGCTCGATCACGAATTTCACAACAAGATAAGGTCTCAAGAATATCCCATTCGGCCAACATCAAGGAAACTACAGCCGAATGTTTGCGACTAAGCGCATCAGCTACACGATTACCCTTGCCAGGGGTATACTCGATATCAAAGTCATATGAGGCGAGAAACTCTAACCATCGTTGTTGCCTCATATTAAGATCTTTCTACGAAAAGAGATACTTGAGAGACTTATGATCAGTGTAAAGAATGAAGTGCTCTCCCAAAAGAAAATGACGCCACATCTTCAAAGCGAAGACGATAGCTGCAAGCTCTAAGTCATGGGTAGCGTACCGAATCTCGTTTGGACGCAATTGCCTTGAAGCGTAGGCAACAAACCGATCCTTCTGCATAAGAACCGCACCAAGACCACTAAGGCTGGCATCGGTATAGACGATGAGATCCTGATTCCCCTCAGGAACTACAAGCACGGGAGCATGAGTTAGAAGTTCTTTCAATCGCCGAAAGGAAGTCTCACACTTATCAGACCAAATATAACGAACACCCTTCCTAGTAAGACTAGTAAGAGGAAGAGCGATACGAGAGAAATCCTTAATAAAGCGACGGTAATAACCGGCTAATCCCAGAAAGCTACGAATCTCATGAACATTCTCAGGCCTCTTCCAATTCTGAATAGCCTCAATCTTAGACGGATCGACTGAGATGCCATTGGAAGATACAACATGACCTAGGAATTTCACTTGCTTCTCCCAGAAGTGACATTTAGAAAGCTTTGCCTTGAGTTGATGCTTGCGGAGAGTACTTAAGACAATTCTAAGATGTCAAGCATGATCTTCTTCAGATCTAGAATAAACTAAGATGTCATCGATGAATACAAGGACGAACTTATCGAGATATTCCCTGAATACTCGATTCATGAGATCAACAAAGAAAGCAGGAGCATTCGTCAATCCGAACGGCATGACGAGCCACTCATATGAACCATATCGAGTGCGGAAAGCTGTAAGAGGAATGCTATCTTCCGCAACACGAAGCTGATGAAAACCCGTGGCTAGGTCCAACTGAGAAAAGACCTTCGCACCACTCAACTGATCGAACATGTCATCAATACGAGGCAAGGGATAGCGATTCTTGATGGTTAATTCATTAAGCTTGCGATAGTCGACGCAAAGCCTAAGAGTACCATCAGACTTCCTCACGAATACCACCGCGGCACCCCACGGTGAAGAACTAGATCGAATAAAGTGTTTAGCTTCGAGCTCAATGAGTTGCTTCTTAAGTTCCTCATTCTCCTTAGTAGACATCCTTGTGGGAGGACGACTAACGGGTTGCGCACCAGGAATGAGGTCAATACGAAACTCTATGGCCCGCTTGGGTGGCAAACCCAAAACAGGCTCAAAAATATCAGCGAAGTCACAAACAATCGGAATACGAGACACATCATCATCACTGTCTCGTGAATCAAGAGCATGCAAAGATGCTAAGGAGTCAACATCGGTATCCCAAAGAACTAGGGATAACTGATAAGAGGAATCTGGATGTCGAAGATAAATGACTCTGTCAGAACAAAGAATCCTGGCCTCATATCGAACTAGCCAGTCCATACCAAAGATCATATCGAAACCAAGCGATGGAATCACATGCAGATTCGCACGGAAAGAAAACCCACAAAGCATAAACTCAACATTGTCACAAAGTAAAGTAAGGGTTGCGAACCCACCGACAGGATTAGCAACCCGTAAAGAAGTAAGCAAGCATGAAACATCCAAAGAACAAGCATCCACGAGTTCCTTTGACACGAATGAGTGTGAGGCACCCGTATCAAAGAGCACTCTAATCGATCGATCATGAAATAGAATGGAACCTTCAAGAATAGAAGGAATTGTACCTTTCGGCTGAGATGCATCACTAGAAGCTGCTACATTAAGTTTCCCCGGACGAGAACCTTTGTTCTTCTTAGGACAAGAAAAAGTCATATGTCCCTCGGTCTTGCAATAATTGCATCTCTTAGGCTTTGGGAAATCACGGGCAGGATGGTCAGGAGAATCACAGTTGTAGCATGCAAAAGGCTTAGACAGAGAAGGAGCTTGGGATTGTGAAGAAGACGATCCACCTTGCTTCTTCTTCTTGGAATGAGGGAATCTAGGCTTGCAGAAAGGAAATCTCTTCTTCTTAGGATTAGACTGAGGACCACCTTCGTCATCACTCTCTTTCTCATTCTCAACTGTCTCGAGATTGAGAGCTGCATCAACTAATTCTTCAAAAGATAACTTGAGTTGGAGCATCAAAGCTTTCTTCAAATATTTCTTAAGTCCAGATACGAACTTAAGATTTTTCTTGTATGGAGTATCAATGAATTCCAACCCATACTTAGATAGAGACTCGAAGGAGGAGACATAATCAGATACCGATGACTTGCCTTGCTTCAACTCAATGAAGCGACAAGTGAGATGAGCCTTCTCAGAAGCGGGAATAAACTTAAGCTCAAATCTATCTCGAAACTGCTGCCATGAGAGGGTAGACTCATCCACCTCATCTATAAGAAGCTCATACCAGTCAAGAGCACGCTCTTGTAGCATACTAGATGCCACAAGAACTCGATGATGATCAGATAAGTCCATACGAAGAAACACACGCTCGCAAATGCGAAGCCAAGCATGCACATCAAGAACTGACTCGGAGCCTTTGAATGGCTTGCCTCCGAGATGAGTGAAATCACTGCATAGACGTGCGAATACAGATTTGCGAGGAGATGAAGATGGAACAGGAGCGGGAGGTTGAGTGCTCCCAAGAAGCTCTCGAATCTGATCGGTGGTCATATAAATGCCTTCGGGTCGAGAACCACTGGACGGTCCTGCTGCCGAAGGGCGACCTCTACCTCTACCAGACATAGCTGAAAGATAAGATAAGATAAGAAAAGATTACTCACAGGGTAGACATATATATCGCAATAAAAATGCAGTAGGTAAGGAATACTACGGAATAGTATTTAACATTCCTAGACGTATTCCCTCCTATCTACTCCGAAGGAATTGAAAGGATAAGGACATGACTAGGTTTGGCCACTTCTAAGGGATGAGATGCATAAAGGTGTTACACTAGATGTATGGTTCTTAGCGTCTGCTGTTCTGTATTTATTCTATTTTGTTCTGAAAGCTAGCTCTGATACCAAGCTGTGACGCCCCACCCCGAGACCCACATTAGTAAAGAGAATTAACGAGTAATTCCATCTACTAATGCAGAGAATAGGGCTGGTTAAGGGCGACCGAATAGTAATGCACTAGCTAATGACTAAGTATGTCGATACTTACTTTTTATTTATTTTTTCTGCGAATCTCAAGTAGTCGACATACTTGGTGATTAACTAATACGATACTACACGGCTAACGGATCTATTCAGAACAAGCACAATAACATCATAACATGTCACAGAAACAGCAGTCATAGATAATATATATTGATACAAAACCAAACATCTGATGTAATACCGTTCACCCCATAATATAATACAACATCATCCCATAAAAGAATATATACATGAAGTGGTAAATAAAAGATATAGTGCTAGTAATATAGTTAGGTACCCAACAGAGATCTCAGAGGCGACCGAGGTCACCTTTTCCGGATTTCTCAGATTCTCAGATGACCCGAAGGTCATAGCACTAGTAATTCTAGAATGTGTCGCTAACTTTCGGAGAGGAATCTGTAAAGTGTTAACCTGTGTCCCATACCACACGTTCGCACTAAACAGTTTACTAACCGTTAGTCAAATCCACATTAAAATGGAAACTCAGATGTTCACAAAAGTCATATATCTTGTCTCATATCATCTGCATATGGTGTAAAATAATGAGCTCAAACTATTCACAAATCAAGTGAGAAAAAAAACAACAAATCATCAGAAAACTCATCCACCAAAGCAAATACAACACACAAGACTACATGCAAGTGCTCAAGACATCAATTTTGCATCAGCTATTTCGATCCTTTATTCATAGAATTTCAGAAAGTGATACAAATGAAAGTTGTCACATTCTTCCTACAGTTTCCAAAACTTCAAAAATTATTGGATTGGAATAAGAAACGCAAAAGTTATGCCAAAAATGGTTCAGAAGTCTAAATTCAACACTGCTGAAGCTTTAGTCTCGGGATAGCAACAAAAAAAATGCAATTTTGATGAATTTAACTTCAGAATTTCAAAAATCTCAAAACATAAAACTTTTAGAGAAAATGCTTGGCTTTCCAGAACATCAAAGATTATTGATTTCGGATAAAAATTGAAAAAGTTATGTCTAAAATGGTTCAAAAGTCTAAATTCGACACTGCTGAAATTTTAGCCTCGGGATAGCAACAAAAAATACAATTTTGATCAATTTAACTTCAGAATTTCAAAAATCCCAAAATATTAAACTTTTAGAGAAAATCCTTAGCTTTCCAGAACATCAAAGATTATTGAATTTGGATAAAAATTGAAAATGTTATGGCCGATTTTGTTCCAGTGTCAAACACAGAGCAGAATTGGCTTTGCTCTCGGGTCAGTAGTAAAAAAATTCAATTTTGTCATAGCTAACCTCAAAATAACAAAAAACTCAACAAACGAAAGTTGTATTATATGAAATAAGCTTTCCGGAAAGGTCATGATTATCAAAATCCGATTTGTGTGTTAAAAGTTATGGCTGTTTTGCTAACAAATACAAACTAAGCCTGATTTGTTAAAGGCAGAATCAGGCTCCTGATTTCAAACCCATTTTCGGTCATTAAAAATGCAAAATCTCAGGATACAATCTGAAAATAAATTGTTTCTTATCGAATGAAGTTTCCAACAAAAAAAATTTGAGGTAAAACGGACAAGAAATGTGAAAGTTATGACCATTTTACTATGATGCATTTTCAGCCAAACGAGATATACGAAAACTTAAGAAACTAGTACGAATTTGCAACATAAAGCTACAGATTTTTCACAGGCTTTCAATTTAGTTGCTGTAAGTTATATACTTATGATTTTTGAGCAAAGCAAGGATTTTAGGCTGAAAAATGAAAGCTTTTAACTCCTAAAAGCCGCAAAATCACCTGTAGAAGCTAAGAAAACAACATGTAGACAATAGAAAACTATAAATAGAAGTTACAGTAAACAAACTATGAAGCTTTCTACAAATTGGAGATATAATTAAATAGGAGATTACCTCTTATAAATTTTTGACTAAAAATCCTTTAATTTGAGCAATTGGCTTGGAGTTTTGGTTGAAAATTTAGCAGGAGGCCATTGAAATAGTTTCTGGAGCTATTGGGGAGGAAGATGAGGGAATAGAAGTGTTCTGTACGTACACTTCTGTTTCTTTTTTTTTTTCTCATCCCAGAAACCACTTCAGGCTATTGGGTATGAACCCAATATCAACCAAACCTAATAAGCCTTAGAATAATTTAGTTTTGAAATTTAATTTAAGACATATTTTCAATTATTCATAACTATTTCAATATTAATCCGATTTTGACAAATCTAGGCTTGTTGGAATCGTCTCAACATGAAGATTCCAAATAGAAAGATAAAACACAAGTATATCACTTTATATATATATATATATATATATATATATATATTTATGTATTTACAATATAACTTGTAAATTGGCATAATTGGCCAAATAAAATATATAGCATGTTCCAAAATATTAATACATGACTAAATCATCAATAAATATTTTATTTCACTCACTAATGTTATTTTTGTCACATGGAATATATTTTTCACTTATTCTTGATAATAAAATAGCAATACTAACAATAACTCTAAACTTGCCAATACTAACATTTTACTCAAATATAATTTAACAATCATATTTGAAAATTCTCGAAATAAAACATAAATTTTATTCCGCGCAAGAATTATCTATTATACATTCAGGATTTCATTTATTTATCACACTAGCTTAATTTAATCCAAATTTCATTTTTTTATTATTAAAATAATCAATATTATATCCTTATTAATTCAATTAATTCCAATATTAAATTATAATCATCATTATAATTTAATATTCATGGTAATCTCCAAAGCAGGGTTGTTACACGTACGCTCACACGAAGACTCCGAAAATTATGAAATTTGAAATCCGGCAATAATTCAATATTACGGATCCAATGGAACTGGTTTCGTTGAATTCCGAGACTGTGCCTCGGAAGGTTACTTTTAAATGTCAATTTAAACGATGTAAATTTAAAATTGAACAAACGGCAGAAAAATTCAATTTTAATCCATCTATTATTCTCAGTATTATCAATATAAATTTTATAAGCCGTTGAAATATTTCCAATAAGCTTACAATACCAGATTTTAAATAATTTACCCAGTTGTCAACTGCTATTTAATTTATCCAATTAATGATTATATTTAAATTCTGAGTTCTTTTTATTTAATCAAACCAACTTTTCATATTGAAAACAAATTATATTTCAAATAACTTATTTAATTTATTTTAAATATCACAAATTAACTGTTGAAAAAGCCGGGTCGTTACAGGTCTGGTATGAGTAAACGGTTAAAATCGCTTAACTTTGAAAATCATTTGAAAGAAAGGTATCTCGTAAGACCATGCCACAAATAAACATGTCGGGTTTTTACCTTACGATAACCAAACCATTTGATAGGAAATCCAGTGATATTATAATAGTGTCTAGGGTTTTCAAGTAAAATAGAAAATAGCTGAAATTGTTGCATTCATTAAATTCCAGCTACTAGCCACAAAGTAGGTTCTACAAACAAAACCGTAAAGGTACGTAGGGAGAGTGGATTTCCGTCAATGGCAGGGCTACTGGGGTACCGTCCGTCATAGTACGTGGTCTAGATCACCATACCGAGGATCCATCCTGATCCGCTGCAAATACAAGGCCGGAACCATCCCTTACTGGATAATCCCGAATAAGACAACCCCGAAGTTGGCGCGACCAACCGCCCACACAGCGGAATAAAAAGGGACCTATAGACAGGGGAAAAGCTTATCCTACTTGGGTGCTACCCACTTAACCTTGCTGCACCTCCCCTGTTTTAGCCATTCCCGGTTGATGAGGCCCGAGGCTACGATTACCTTTTAAGAACACATATCTTGGAATGCTCAATGTCCTTTAGTAACGATATTCTGAAAGCATTCAATTCATACAAGTCTGTTCCGAGTTCGAACGAAACCTAAGGCACTATCTTGCTACACTCATTTTGGAATCACTCTCAGAGCTAACAACAGTAGCCCTTGCAATTTGAATCTTCATCTCGAAACTGAAAGCACTATCTTCGTTAAACTCATTTTGGAATCACCCTCAGAGTATTAACGACAAATAGCCCTTACACTTCGAGTCTTCATCTTGAACTTCACTTGAGATTTCGCGACCTATCGTTTAATTTGGATCGATGTGGTTTTCGGATATCCAATTTGAAAATCCAGTCCCGGTCTCATCAAAATCCAAACGCCGTTTTAAAGTCCAAGTTGTTTAAGGGTTAAACCGTTTAATTTATGTTTAGAGTAACATATGCACATAGATAGAATAATTCACATTAACACAGATAGATAATCCACATTATCACAATTCAAGCAAAACATCTCATATCACAGAGCATCACATATCACATATCAGAGATATCACATAATCCAAGACATTCGATATCATTCAATCATCCATAAGCAAGATTGATTAATTCCTAACTAATTTAGTTAATCTATAATTAAATTAATTACTAACTTAGTTACTTAGATTACCTTTAATCCTACTTACTTAACATTAATTAATTACGCCCAATTAATTAATCATCCTTTAATTATCCATCTTCATTAATCATCCTTGATGAATTATCCTTTAAAACATTAAGTAATTAGCCTTAAATTAATTACATAGATTAATTATCCTTTAACCATCCACATTAATTAACCTTCAATTACTCTCATTTATTACTTAAATATAAGTAATTACATTGATCCTTAATTAATTACATTAACTAATTATTCTATAATCACTTACATTGATTAATTATCTTTTAATTAATCACATTCATTTATTAACTAACTCTTTGATTAATTACCTTAATTAATCAATTTTTCAATTAATTACACCAAGTAATTAATCCTTAATTACTTCCATTAATTAATTACTCTTTTAATTAATTACATTTAGTAATTAATCTTTCATTTATCACATCATTAATTAACCTTAATTAATCATATTCTGTAATTAACTATCCTTCAATTACTTAGACTAATTAATTAACTCCTTAATTAAGTATATTAATTAGTTCTTTAATTGATTACACTAAGTAATTAATCCTTAATTACTTCCACTTAGTATTACCCTTTAATTACTTACACTAAGTAATTTCATTTTTTATTAATTACATTCGGTAATTATCCATCAATTACTTATTCTAAGTAATTACACTTTAATAATCACATTAAGTAATTATACTTAATCAATTTCATAAGTGATTATCCTTAATTAATTAAATTAATTATCTTAAATTAATCAAATTAATTAATTTAATTGAGTAATTAATTACTTCCATTAATTAATTATTCTTTTACTAACTGTCCTTTACTTACTTAGATTAATCATCCCTTATTAAGTAATTAACTGTCCTTAATCAATTAAACCAATTAATTTATCTTAATTTAATTACATTACTTAATCATCTTACTTAATTAAGTAATTATACTTTAATTACTTTTGTTAACAAGACTTAATTACTTAAAATAAACCATTTACCTTAATTAAAATTTTACTTAACAATTATATTTAATTAAATTAGATGCTTGAAAACAATTTAAACAAAAACATTTGAGAATATTTTTATTAACTAAAATTTAATACTCTTTCCTTAATAATTTCTTAATTCAAACATCATTTCATTTACCCTTGAAAACACTTATGAATTTAGTTCCAAAATTAATCTTATATATAATTACTTTAAACAAACAAATTTTAAAACATTTCAAATCTTGAAAACTTGTTTAAAACCCGTTTAATAATTTACTTTGGAAACTTGTTAACACTTTCCTTTCCCTTTAAAACCTGTTTTAAATAAACTTACTTTGAAAACTAAATTTCTTTAAAACTTGGTTAATAAATTACCTTTAAAACCTAGTTAATATATATATCGAAAACTTGATTTACAAATTTAATTTTTCCTTAAAACCCGATCAAGTTTTCCTTAAAAATCTAGATATGATTTCTTTACCTTTTGTAAAACTTGTATATTACTTTTATCTTTGTTTACATTTAAAACTTGCATTCCCTTCTTGCATTTTGAAACCTGGTATAAGTTTGCCTTTAAAGTTTTAATCCAGTTACCACTAAATAAACAACCCGAGCCAACATCGATCCCTCCCCCGAGTAAACCCCAAGTCCACTCGCGTTCACACTCGTCTTCGAGCCAAACCATGAAAATTTTCGAGCCCATACCCGAGCATCACCCTTCTTCCCCAACCTATCGAACAACATCATATACAACTGTGCACTCGTGCACGTGCGCAGACATTCCTACCACCATCAATCAACTCCGCAACCCTCCTCAAGTCGACGACAACCTCCTCTGATGACTTGACCACCCAATTCAGTCCACCTCGACTAAAATCAAAATTCGAGCAGATCGATCAAATCCTAGAACCAACCCACTCGACAAAAACCTCTCGCCGACGATGACTCGTCCACCGGAGCTCATGTTCCACTTATTACAGCTGCGTTACAGACCCACACGACGTTCCCACCCCTCACGATCGCTTCCGGTGCTTCCCAGTTGTAACGACCTGGAATTTTCGATCCTGAAAACTCCAGATAGTTATGAAAAAGAAGAAAGAGATAGAAGAAAAGGAAGAAACATAAACACCAAAACACAGATTCTCACATTCGCAGCGGATCAAAATATAATATTAAATAAATAGCAGTTATACAAAGGAAAACTGTACTTGCCAAATTACACTTTAATATATCAGAGTTACAATATTTACACAACACTGGACAGTTTAATTCAACATGTCCCAGATAAGCTACAATAAATCACTGCGGAATATTCTCCATACGTTTCTGCCATCCAACTCGTCTCCTAAGCTCTAGAACGTCCTTACATGAAAATCTGCAATACTCGATCTGACCCGGGCATTACACCAAAGTAACACCCGGGTCAGGCTGGAAACTAGTGTGAGTAAACCCATCTAACATGGAATACAAAAGCATACAACTTATGTAAACCCGGGGTAACTTGCTTCAATTTACAAATTCACAATTTGTTATAGATATCACTTATTTCACACATCAATTTCTATGTACCAAAAACTTAGATTAAATGGTCCAATACACTTAAATCATTCCATACCAGCCTATTGATTTCACATATCAATCTATGAAGAATCGAAGTGGTTTCGGGTATTAACTAATATCCGACTCCGGTCTCTTCGAATTCAATGACATCTTAACCCACAATATTCAAGGGAGTCACAATTCAACCTTTAATCACAAGATGTCACTCTTTTACACAAAATTCATCATCGACAGGTAGCCACATAATCACTATTCAAGACAAACATATCATGTCTCAAACATTTCATATCAGAAATATCAACCAATCATTTATAAGCAAGATTAATCAGTCACCTATTCCTAATTAATTCAAATCAATTTCTTTAATCGCTTTTAAATCTTGCTTATTTAACAATAATTAATCTCAAACCAATTAATTAATCATCATCTTAATTAATCAACCTAGATTAATTATCCTTTAATTACACTAAGTAATTAACCCTTAATTAATTACACAAATTAATTATTCTTAACCATTCACAGTAATTAACCTTTAATTACCATCATTGATTGATTATTCTTCTAATTACATTCAATAATTAACCTTTAACTTTAATTACATTCATTACTCAACACTGATTTATCACCTTAGTAATTAACTCCCTTTAATTACTTATATTAATTAAATCAACCCCTTAATTAATTTCATTAATTAATCCCTTAATTACATTGAGCAATCACCAATTAATTATCCTTTAATTAATATCCATTAAGTAATTTCCCTTAATTAATTATATCCAGTAATAATTCATTAATTACTTCACTAGGTAATTACACTCCATTAATTGCATTAAGTAATTATACTTAATCTCATCATCAAGTAATCCTCTTTAATTAACTAAACTTAATTAATTAATTAAAATTAATCACATTAACTTAATTAATTACACCAAGTAATAATCCCTTAAATTACTTCATTAAGTAATTACTCTTACTTAATTCATAGGTGATTATCTTTAATTAATCACTAATTAATTACTTAATTAATTATTAACTCATCGTTTAAAATCAATTACATAATTTCTTAATTACTTATACTTAAAAGATTCTTAATTAAGAAAAAATATTTATCTTAAATTAATCAAAACTCTTAATCACCTAAAGATAAACACTTTATTATAATTGATTTACTAAATTCTTATCTTTAAACTTTTTTCTTCTTCTTTGTTCTCTCGGTTTCTCTTTGATTCGAAGTGTGTTTTGAATCTTTTTATTGTGTTGCAATAAAACTGGTAGGGGGCCAGTCAACCCCGCTGGCTTTGCCAAAAAAATAAAACATTTTAGAAATCAATTATAATTTTAAACAATACAAACATCTAATTTAAACGTTTAAAATCTTTGAAACTTCCAAAGTTATTAAATAGATTTTAATACGAAGTCATTTAGAAATCTATTTTCCTATTCTTTAAAAACTTCTCTATTTAAATATTTAAAACTTATTTAAACATTTATTCTTGAAACAATTTAGTTTAATAGGTAAGAACTTGTTTATTTTGTCTTGAAACATAGAAACATTTCAAAAATCAAATTTCTTTATCCATTGAACCAGTACAATCATAAGCCTGAAACATCTTTAAAACTGCCCTCACCAAAACTCGAGAAAACCCCTAACTTCCCTGATCAAGACACGGGACCACTACACTCTTCCTGCTTCGAGTAAAATTCGAACACCTTCGAAGAAAAACCCGCTACAAATATACTTCCAAATTCAACGCCTGATGTCCTAATCCAGAATTGACAAATGAACATAAGCTTCACCTACAAACAACCCCGACAAAAACTCGAGTCCAACCCCTCTTTCTACTAGCACACACCCGAGATTCATCATCTCCTTCGATCCATGAAATCAACAGCAACAACTGTTCACAAACAACCTATGCACGTGCATATCTGGTCGCGACGCCTCCGAACATCACTACTACCCCCCATAAGTCGCCATCGACCACCCCTGCCCAGTAGACAACCCAAAAATACACAACTCGCTTCGAAAACGAAAATGATCATCTCATCACCCATTGAAATGAAGATGGAAACCCAAAGCCACCACGCACGGCCACAATGGATCACCGGAAGCCTCGCCGCCATGCTTGGGGCTATTCCACCCCTCGACGATCAATTTCCCACAACTCCTGTAACGACGCGGATTTTGCCCGCTCGAAAATCGACATCCATACTTCAAATCGTATTCGAATGCCATAGATTCGATCGTTCAAATCCGATTCGCCGGAGCTTATAACAACATTAAGTAAATAACACAGCGGAATAAAAGAATAATACATTGATATACAATACTGATACAACATCTGGTACAACAGAATGGTACAATGAATATCAATATACATCAGAGATACGATACAATAAATAGCAGCGGAAAAGAAAAATAGATAACATCTAGCAGCGGAACAATATAACTCAAAGATAGTCTTCAAGGAAGAACTCCAAAACCGCAACTTCCACCTCCAAGAACTAATCCAGCAATAGCTCGAACTCCCCATAACGATGCACCAAGCTTAGCAAGACTGGTGTGATCCAAGGACTGAACTAACTCCAAATAACCTACTAAATCTGACTATCTAAAAAAACCCAACTCTAGACTGCTCGTGTAGAAAATAATGAGCACCCAGAGTTTAGGAAAGAAACAATAAACTCCAGATCAGTCGTGGGACTGGTGTGAGCAACAAAAACAGTTTATCTTTTTAAAACATTCAACAAAAGATTTTCAAAGTCAATTTGCAATGCTTTTTAAAAATGAGACTACCATAAGGCCTCCCGCACACACACACAATGCAAACGCAGAATCGGAGGAGATTTCTCCTTACGATAGTCAAAGATGCTTGATACGCATTAAAAAGAAACATTTGATATTATTACTAGTGCATAGTGTAGAAAAAAATCATTTCGAAAGTAAAGATATAAATCTTAGCCAACGTAGACATTTCGAACTATGCCTACTATAGCTACCATCCAAACAGTGGGGCGCCACCATAAGTGAATGATAGGTTCTACAACTAAAACCGTACAAGGTACGTATTTGAAGAATGGATTTCCAACAAATGGTCAGGCCAAGGAACTTCCCATTGCCACATGGAAACGCCTCTGGATGGACGCCCCGAGAACCACCGTTCTCCGCTAAACAAAGCCGGGAATCCCTTTTCCCAAGGAATATTACAAACCCTCAGATATGCCACCCCCGGTCCTTTGGGACCTTTAAACGAGAGCGCTCTCTAACCAACATCACACCATAATAATAAGTGTTTCAACATGAGTAAGTATCTGGGCTCCATACCATGATACTACCCTTTTCCAGAAGGAATGGTCATACCCTAGGGAAGTTATCCCTGAAAACCTTGCCGCACAATTCCTGTTTCGACCATTACCGGTTTGTGAGGCTCGACGAAGTCACGTCCACAAAAACATACTTTATACAAAGCCATGCTTTGGGTCAACAAATGATCATAGGAATGATCACCAAGATAAACGATCAAACAAATGATCCTATCACAAATGATCAACACAATGATCATTTCACATCAACACTCAGCATGTCACATTACCAAATTGGGAATATATCGCTGATAACTTCAACTATATAACCTCTGAGCTCGTACGTCTCAGAGAAGGGTGTTAAGCTAAAAGAATAAATTCTCCGCCACCAACAGAAATATATTTGAAAGAAATCGGCTTTATATCTCAATTTGTAATGTCAGACATACAATCCATACAAGTCTGTTCCGGGCTCGAACAGAACCGAAGGCACTTCCAAAGAAGTCCTTGCAATCCGGATATTCACTAATCACGTTCGGACTCCCCATCACATATGGAGTCTCTATACCGGGGACCATTCGATGCAAAGACATTCGACGAGTTGTCCTTACGTTTTCGAAAATATCCGGTCTTCACCACCGGTCTTCAAATGCTATCCATAACGACATATCACATATTCGGAATGGGATATATGACACAAAGGTCCTCTCCCGGCTAAACCGAATAGTGAGCGCAATATTTACAAGAAATATATGGATATTGGGATTTCAATTAAGTCACAACTTAAAACCCAAAACTTTTCTTCAAATGGTTTAAACCAATTACCATTTCAAATCTTTATATTACAAAAAGATTTATTTCACAAAGATCAATTTATAGATTTTAAAACAATTTCCGTTCCAATTGGATTAACTCGTTAAATCTTTAAATCAAAGATTTAACTTATAGCTTTCAAATCGTTTTCATAACTTGGAAATTATCTTCATTTTCAAACTTGAAATCATTTTAACTCAAATTGGAAATTCATTTCTTATGTGAAAGCTTTTATTATTTGAAAACAACAGTTTTCGTCTTAGAAAAATCCAATTATATTTACACGAGTTAAAGCCCTTGAATTAAAATTCAAATTCCCAAATCAATGCATAAAAAATAGTTTAACCCATATATAAGTGGTATAACATCTCTAATCCCTAGTTTCAAATTATAGAATTCAGTTCCACATTTTGAATTTAAATTTAAATCAAATTATTTAAATTTCAAACTTTAATCAAGTTATTCAAAATAAATTTCATCTTTGAAATTCCATTTCAAAAGCTTCTCACTTTAAACCCAATCTTATTTCAAACCATTTGAATTTAAAAATTCAAATTCAAAACCATTTTCAAAATCTGTGACTTAGTCGATTTCCTCGTGAAATCCATATTTGTGTGTGTAAGGTGTGGTCCAGGGTTTAACACAATAGTGCAACATCATTTCAATCATCACAGATTAAAAACACAGAAATATAGTTGATAAGCGATATAAACTATAACGCTCATCGTCCATTCACAGATTCACAGATAACATACAGATGCAATAAATATACACAGTTCAATCTATAGAACAAAATATCACAAATCAAATAGGATAATCAATTCAAGGCATCTCATACAATACAATCATTCATAAGTAAGGTTAAGCATTCAATTGTCATTTATAAGTAGGATTAATTAAATTGATTAATCCTATTCGATTCAATTTATTTCCAAGTAAAATAAATTTCTTATGAATTTAATTATCTAATCCTGATTTATTAATTACCAATTAAACTTTATCATTAAGTTAATCAAAATATTCAAATTCAATTACAATTGGTAATTTGCCCCTTTATTACTTTCATTAAGTAATTACAATTTATAATTGATTTTCTTATTCAATTAATCTAATTAATTATCAAAATTATTCACATAAATTTAATCACTTAATAATTCCTAGTTAATTATCTTCATTTACTAATAGCATTTCTTTAATTACTTTTAAATTAATCTTTAATTATAAATTAATCTAAATCATTAATTTATAAATTCGATAAACAAATCATTCCTTAATTATCTTAGTAATTGAATCCTTTAATACCTTGATTATCTCCAATATAATTCATTTCTTATTGATGACTTCATTTACATTAGAGTGAAAAACATTTCACTTTTGAATTTAAATTAAATTTACATTTTGAATTTAAAATTCAAAATAATTATTCTTTTAAACATTAATCCAATTTAAAAAAAAAATCAATTTATAATTCTTTAAAATAAATGTAAATAATATTTATTATTTATACAAGAGAAAGCTTTTAAACTAATCTACTTAAATTTTTTTTTTATTTAAAAATTAAGCTTTCAAAATACATTAATACTCTTACTTGCAAATTCAAGTTAAAATCCAAGTTTCATTTAAATTTGCTTTAAAATTCATATATGCTGACAGGTTTCATAAAACCTGTAACATACAAAATGACCCGAGGTTAACAAACTTGCTTCGAGTCAGACTCCCCATTTCTTCGAGTCGAGTACTCGAATAACTCGAGTCTTCCCCGGGGAAAACAGAACCCACAAAAAAAAGAAGACAGGTTTCAAAACCTGTAGCAATGCAAAAGCAACTCCACTCCACAACTACTTCGGGTTTCCCTCGTCCTTGCTTCGAGCAAATCAACCAAGTCCCCGTGCATGTCTTCGACCCTCCCTCTTCTTCCTCACGGTCTTCAAACCCAGACGTGAATGCACGTATACGTGCACGAGCACTCGCCGGAGCTCCGGCGAACTCCACCAACGCCAACAAGTCACGAATCCACCCTATACTTCAGATCAAGTCACGATTCGACCACATCCACTCTAAATCTAAAATAAATGTTTCGCTCGAAACCTGGAAAACTCGCCACCCCCAACTCCCCAACCTGTCATCACCAATTTCTCGATGCTCCTATCACCTGACGTCACGCGACTCCGGCCACGTGTTCCCTGACCATCCATGCTCCCCTCCCCCAAATCTCGTTGAACTCGATCACCCCTAGACCGAGAACGAATCGAAATGTGCTACCTCTTCAAAACCATAACTTAAACCCTAAATCAATCCATCCCCAAAATTTCTTGCAATAGATAAATTTTTCAACATTTTTACTGGGTTGATACATCTTAAATCTTGCTTCAAAATGAATTTCAACAATAAAATTAAATTGAATCTGCAGATATTTACAAAAATGTATCTTTTATTCTTATTCGAATTGCACCCTAAATATAAATCTAAAAATCATCGTTTTTACTTTAAAAATCCTAACTTGGTGTATTTATTTAAGATATGAATTCGAATTAAATATTTGAAATATTTAAGTTTCACACATATTAATTTCTTCTCTGTAAACTTGAACATACAGTGTTTAAATTTCACCGTCATCCTTCAAGCAACTTTCCAGACCATGATTCAAGTTTATACAAATTTAAATTTAGTTTACATTCCTAAGTTTAAAATATTAATATAAAGAAATATTTAAATTATCTCTGTTTTCTTTGCTCAGGAACTTGAGATATTGAAGACCACCACATAGTAGTGTTTCCAGTAAACAGCAACATCACATAACAACTTGTTTTATAATATTTAGCCAGCATAAGATTTTTCATAAACTAGTTATCAAGATTTAAGGTTTCAAGAAAGTATGTTTACTCACTGGTAAAAACAAAGAAGTCAAATAAAAGAAAGAAAGTTTGCTCACTTGTTTTGCACAGGAAGAAATAGAGAGTGATGTTTTTGAGCCTGTACACTTTTTTTCTTTAAACTTTGATGTTTTGCTTTCCAGACTTCCAGCTTTGAATGCCCCAGACTTTAATCTTTGATCAAGTTAGAGCTTGCTATTGTTTTCAGTTGAATTATTGTTTGAGTTTTAAAGATGGTAAGCTTCAGTTTTCTTTTCTTAGTTTTGATTTCCTGTTTCAGTTATAAACTGAAGCTCTTTTTTTTCTTCTTTTGGCTATTGCTATTTGTTGATCATATAAAAGAAAGTGTACAGGGTAATGATATGGTTTGTACAAAGGCATGGGTGAAGATAACTCAACCCTTTTTCTACTCGGCTGATATCTTTTTCTTTGATATGCTATTGTACTTTATTTGTTTTAGTTATGTTTTGGTTGTACTTATTTATGCATATGTATATTATAATTTGTTTTATGATACAAGATCTCGGCTAGAATGATGTTGTTATGGTGAGCTGCAGCTTTGTACATTGTTTATGTATATTTATACTTTGATTTGTTTATGCTTATATTTGTATTTGTTTGTATTATTTTGTATTGCATACTTTTGTTTATGTAAGGTTGTGATAAATATTGTTTTTGACATATATATTGTTTTCTTGTTTTATAAAAGTTTCATATAAGTTTATATGTATGTCTAGGTCATTTTTTTTATAACCATATGATCTTATTATAACATACATAAGTGAATGTATTTTATTTGTTATCATTTTATACTTTTGTTTCGTTTATTTTGCATATTTATTTTCAACTTTGTTTCATATTTAAATGTCATTTCTTTTCTTTTCTTATGACTTACATATTAATTTTCAACTTAAATATTTATTGTGTTGTATTTTTATTCCTATTTTATTTTAACTTAAATTGTTTATTTTACTTTAATATTTATTGTTTTATATTAAATTTATAAATTCAAATTATTATTAACCATCATTTGTAATACTTATTATTATCAATTATTATTAAACCATTCATTTACAATTCATATCTAATGTATACACATATATATCTCTATATTTATTTTTAAAATCATTTATTTAAAATTTTATTTTAAATCCAATTCAAATATATATTCACATATATACAAATTGTCAAATCCATATGACTATATATATTTTCTAGTCGAATTCGGGGAAACTCGCTTCCATTTAAATCAATTTTACAATTTTAATTCAAAAATTTATTTAAATTATCAATTTAAATTAAATTAAAATTTAGGGTCGTTGCAAGCTTCCCCCCTTAAAAGAATTTCGTCCTCGAAATTCGCAGGCACGAAAACAACACAGAGATAGACTCAATCTCTACAATTTCTCAAATACAAGATATGGATTCCAAATTCAAGTCGGAATATCGCAAAATATATACCAATTTGTCCCTCTTCGGACTTCGACCAACCCAAGAAATTACAAAAGAATTTCAAAATTTGGTTTTAAACAAAATCGTGGTATCGATATGATTCAAATTTATCCTTCATATTCTCTTAATCAATTTAACTCAATTTAAAATTTTCCAATTTATTCAAAATTCCCAATTTCAAATTTCCAATTCATATTCATTAAGGTTTAAATCAAAAACCGATAAGAAACCGATGAAAATACAAAGTAAAGATTTTCTACAACGATTCGTAGGGCATCACCACATCGAAACTTCTTTCTGTAGCTGTCACGAAGAAATCAAAAGAATTTAACGAATCAAAGGAGATAGATATAGAGAGATTGTTTCCACTGTTATTACAGAACATTGACCAATTATAGTCGTATTTCCCTGTCCCCTATCGCGTTCTCTTCTTGCACTCATACTCACTATCAGTGGATAGTAAGAGAATTTACTGAGGCATTCGAACAGATATCTTAGGGATATACTCATTCTAGGATATACTTCATCCCATCTCTAATGAGCTACTTAATGTGTTACACTCCTGAGCTAAAGTTCAACCTTAGCTCTGATACCAATTTGTAACGAAGCGGATTTTGCCCTCTCGAAAATCGACATCCATACTTCAAATCGTATTCGAATGCCATAGGTTCGATCGTTCAAATCTGATTCGCCGGAGCTTATAACAACATTAAGTAAATAACACAGCGGAATAAAAGAATAATACATTGATATACAATACTGATACAACATCTGGTACAACAGAATGGTACAATGAATATCAATATACATCAGAGATATGATACAATAAATAGCAGCGGAAAAGAAAAATAGATAACATCTAGCAGTGGAACAATATAACTCAAAGATAGTCTTCAAGGAAGAACTCCAAAACCGCAACTTCCACCTCCAAGAACTAATCCAGCAATAGCTCGAACTCCCCATAACGATGCACCAAGCTTAGCAAGACTGGTGTGATCCAAGGACTGAACTAACTCCAAATAACCTACTAAATCTGACTATCTGAAAAAACCCAACTCTAGACTGCTCGTGTAGAAAATAATGAGCACCCAGAGTTTAGGAAAGAAACAATAAACTCCGGATCAGTCGTGGGACTGGTGTGAGCAACAAAAACAGTTTATCTTATTAAAACATTCAACAAAAGATTTTCAAAGTCAATTCGCAATGCTTTTTAAAAATGAGACTACCATAAGGCCTCCCGCACACACACACAATGCAAACGCAGAATCGGAGGAGATTTCTCCTTATGATAGTCAAAGATGCTTGATATGCATTAAAAAGAAACATTTGATATTATTACTAGTGCATAGTGTAGAAAAAAATCATTTCGAAAGTAAAGATATAAATCTTAGCCAACGTAGACATTTCGAACTATGCCTACTATAGCTACCATCCAAACAGTGGGGCGCCACCATAAGTGAATGATAGGTTATACAACTAAAACCGTACAAGGTACGTATTTGAAGAATGGATTTCCAACAAATGGTCAGGCCAAGGAACTTCCCATTGCCACATGGAAACGCCTCTGGATGGACGCCCCGAGAACCACCGTTCTCCGCTAAACAAAGCCGGGAATCCCTTTTCCCAAGGAATATTACAAACCCTCAGATATGCCACCCCCGGTCCTTTGGGACCTTTAAACGAGAGCGCTCTCTAACCAACATCACACCATAATAATAAGTGTTTCAACATGAGTAAGTATCTGGGCTCCATACCATGATACTACCCTTTTCCAGAAGGAATGGTCATACCCTAAGGAAGTTATCCCTGAAAACCTTGCCGCACAATTCCTGTTTCGACCATTACCGGTTTGTGAGGCTCGACGAAGTCACGTCCACAAAAACATACTTTATACAAAAGCCATGCTTTGGGTCAACAAATGATCATAGGAATGATCACCAAGATAAACGATCAAACAAATGATCCTATCACAAATGATCAACACAATGATCATTTTACAGCAACACTCAGCATGTCACATTACCAAATTGGGAATATATCGCTTATAACTTCAACTATATAACCTCTGAGCTCGTACGTCTCAGAGAAGGGTGTTAAGCTAAAAGAATAAATTCTCCGCCACCAACAGAAATATATTTGAAAGAAATCGGCTTTATATCTCAATTTGTAATGTCAGACATACAATCCATACAAGTCTGTTCTGGGCTCGAACAGAACCGAAGGCACTTCCAAAGAAGTCCTTGCAATCCGGATATTCACTAATCACGTTCGGACTCCCCATCACATATGGAGTCTCTATACCGGGGACCATTCGATGCAAAGACATTCGACGAGTTGTCCTTACGTTTTCGAAAATATCCGGTCTTCACCACCGGTCTTCAAATGCTATCCATAACGACATATCACATATTCGGAATGGGATATATGACACAAAGGTCCTCTCCAGGCTAAACCGAATAGTGAGCGCAATATTTACAAGAAATATATGGATATTGGGATTTCAATTAAGTCACAACTTAAAACCCAAAACTTTTCTTCAAATGGTTTAAACCAATTACCATTTCAAATCTTTATATTACAAAAAGATTTATTTCACAAAGATCAATTTATAGATTTTGAAACAATTTCCGTTCCAATTGGATTAACTCGTTAAATCTTTAAATCAAAGATTTAACTTATAGCTTTCAAATCGTTTTCATAACTTGGAAATTATCTTCATTGTCAAACTTGAAATCATTTTAACTCAAATTGGAAATTCATTTCTTATGTGAAAGCTTTTATTATTTGAAAACAACAGTTTTCGTCTTAGAAAAATCCAATTATATTTACACGAGTTAAAGCCCTTGAATTAAAATTTAGATTCCCAAATCAATGCATAAAAAATAGTTTAACCCATATATAAGTGGTATAACATCTCTAATCCCTAGTTTCAAATTATAGAATTCAGTTCCACATTTTGAATTTAAATTTAAATCAAATTATTTAAATTTCAAACTTTAATCAAGTTATTCAAAATAAATTTCATCTTTGAAATTCCATTTCAAAAGCTTCTCACTTTAAACCCAATCTTATTTCAAACCATTTGAATTTAAAAATTCAAATTCAAAACAATTTTCAAAATCTGTGACTTAGTCGATTTCCTCGTGAAATCCATATTTGTGTGTGTAAGGTGTGGTCCAGGGTTTAACACAATAGTGCAACATCATTTCAATCATCACAGATTAAAAACACAGAAATATAGTTGATAAGCGATATAAACTATAACGCTCATCGTCCATTCACAGATTCACAGATAATATACAGATGCAATAAATATACACAGTTCAATCTATAGAAAAAAATATCACAAATCAGATAGGATAATCAATTCAAGGCATCTCATACAATACAATCATTCATAAGTAAGGTTAAGCATTCAATTGTCATTTATAAGTAGGATTAATTAAATTGATTAATCCTATTCGATTCAATTTATTTCCAAGTAAAATAAATTTCTTATGAATTTAATTATCTAATCCTGATTTATTAATTACCAATTAAACTTTATCATTAAGTTAATCAAAATATTCAAATTCAATTACAATTGGTAATTTTTCCCTTTATTACTTTCATTAAGTAATTACAATTTATAATTGATTTTCTTATTCAATTAATCTAATTAATTATCAAAATTATTCACACAAATTTAATCACTTAATAATTCCTAGTTAATTATCTTCATTTACTAATAGCATTTCTTTAATTACTTTTAAATTAATCTTTAATTATAAATTAATCTAAATCATTAATTTATAAATTCGATAAACAAATCATTCCTTAATTATCTTAGTAATTGAATCCTTTAATACCTTAATTATCTCCAATATAATTCATTTCTTATTGATGACTTCATTTACATTAGAGTGAAAAACATTTCACTTTTGAATTTAAATTAAATTTACATTTTGAATTTAAAATTCAAAATAATTATTCTTTTAAACATTAATCCAATTTAAAAAAAAAATCAATTTATAATTCTTTAAAATAAATGTAAATAATATTTATTATTTATATAAGAGAAAGCTTTTAAACTAATCTACTTAATTTTTTTTTTATTTAAAAATTAAGCTTTCAAAATACATTAATATTCTTACATGCAAATTCAAGTTAAAATCCAAGTTTCATTTAAATTTGCTTTAAAATGCATATATGCTGACAGGTTTCATAAAACCTGTAACATACAAAATGACCCGAGGTTAACAAACTTGCTTCGAGTCAGACTCCCCATTTCTTCGAGTCGAGTACTCGAATAACTCGAGTCTTCCCCGGGGAAAACAGAACCCACAAAAAAGAAGAAGACAGGTTTCAAAACCTATAGCAATGCAAAAGCAACTCCACTCCACAACTACTTCGGGTTTCCCTCGTCCTTGCTTCGAGCAAATCAACCAAGTCCCCGTGCATGTCTTCGACCCTCCCTCTTCTTCCTCACGGTCTTCAAACCCAGACGTGAATGCACGTATACGTGCACGAGCACTCGCCGGAGCTCCGGCGAACTCCACCAACGCCAACAAGTCACGAATCCACCCTATACTTCAGATCAAGTCACGATTCGACCACATCCACTCTAAATCGAAAATAAATGTTTCGCTCGAAACCTGGAAAACTCGCCACCCCCAACTCCCCAACCTGTCATCACCAATTTCTCGATGCTCCTATCACCTGACGTCACGCGACTCCGGCCACGTGTTCCCTGACCATCCATGCTCCCCTCCCCCAAATCTCGTTGAACTCGATCACACCTACACCGAGAACGAATCGAAATGTGCTACCTCTTCAAAACCATAACTTAAACCCTAAATCAATCCATCCCCAAAATTTCTTGCAATAGATAAATTTTTCAACATTTTTACTGGGTTGATACATCTTAAATCTTGCTTCAAAATGAATTTCAACAGTAAAATTAAATTGAATCTGCAGATATTTACAAAAATGTATCTTTTATTCTTATTCGAATTGCACCCTAAATATAAATCTAAAAATCATCGTTTTTTACTTTAAAAATCCTAACTTGGTGTATTTATTTAAGATATGAATTCGAATTAAATATTTGAAATATTTGAGTTTCACACATATTAATTTCTTCTCTGTAAACTTGAACATACAGTGTTTAAATTTCACCGTCATCCTTCAAGCAACTTTCCAGACCATGATTCAAGTTTATACAAATTTAAATTTAGTTTACATTCCTAAGTTTAAAATATTAATATAAAGAAATATTTAAATTATCTCTGTTTTCTTTGCTCAGGAACTTGAGATATTGAAGACCATCACATAGTAGTGTTTCCAGTAAACAGCAACATCACATAACAACTTGTTTTATAATATTTAGCCAGCATAAGATTTTTCATAAACTAGTTATCAAGATTTAAGATTTCAAGAAAGTATGTTTACTCACAGGTAAAAACAAAGAAGTCAAATAAAAGAAAGAAAGTTTGCTCACTTGTTTTGCACAGGAAGAAATAGAGAGTGATGTTTTTGAGCCTGTACACTTTTTTTCTTTAAACTTTGATGTTTTGCTTTCCAGACTTCCAGCTTTGAATGCTCCAGACTTTAATCTTTGATCAAGTTAGAGCTTGCTATTGTTTTCAGTTGAATTATTGTTTGAGTTTTAAAGATGGTAAGCTTCAGTTTTCTTTTCTTAGTTTTGATTTCCTGTTTCAGTTATAAACTGAAGCTCTCTTTTTTTTTCTTTTGGCTATTGCTATTTGTTGATCATATAAAAGAAAGTGTACAGGGTAATGATATGGTTTGTACAAAGGCATGGGTGAAGATAACTCAACCCTTTTTCTACTCGGCTGATATCTTTTTCTTTGATATGCTATTGTACTTTATTTGTTTTAGTTATGTTTTGGTTGTACTTATTTATGCATATGTATATTATAATTTGTTTTATGAAACAAGATCTTGGCTAGAATGATGTTGTTATGGTGAGCTGCAGCTTTGTACATTGTTTATGTATATTTATATTTTGATTTGTTTATGCTTATATTTGTATTTGTTTGTATTATTTTGTATTGCATACTTTTGTTTATGTAAGGTTGTGATGAATATTGTTTTGGACATATATATTGTTTTCTTGTTTTATAAAAGTTTCATATAAGTTTATATGTATGTCTAGGTCATTTTTTTATAACCATATGATCTTATTATAACATACATAAGTGAATGTATTTTATTTGTTATCATTTTATACTTTTGTTTCGTTTATTTTGCATATTTATTTTCAACTTTGTTTCATATTTAAATGTCATTTCTTTTCTTTACTTATGACTTACATATTAATTTTCAACTTAATTATTTATTGTGTTGTATTTTTATTCCTATTTTATTTTAACTTAAATTGTTTATTTTACTTTAATATTTATTGTTTTATATTAAATTTATAAATTCAAATTATTATTAACCATCAATTGTAATACTTATTATTATCAATTATTATTAAACCATTCATTTACAATTCATATCTAATGTATACACATATATATCTCTATATTTATTTTTAAAATCATTTATTTAAAATTTTATTTTAAATCCAATTTAAATATATATTCACATATATACAAATTGTCAAATCCATATGACTATATATATTTTCTAGTCGAATTCGGGGAAACTCGCTTCCATTTAAATCAATTTTACAATTTTAATTCAAAAATTTATTTAAATTATCAATTTAAATTAAATTAAAATTTAGGGTCGTTACAACTCCGATTCCCTCCGTTGAGACCATGACATCACATTAATTTATGAAACATCGACAATCAAACCTTACTTCATAACCCTAGTTCACCGATTTGCCGCCGTCTCGATTATAGAAAAATGCAGCAACTAATTTTACCGACATCGACTGCCTCTAGGCTAGTTCCAGCAAAAGTCTCGAAAACCCAAACTTTGTCGATCATCGGAGAATGTTCGAAACCCAAATTCCGACCATCATTCAATTCCTTATGATTTACAAGCTTAAAATTTATGATTTTAATTTAAAAATCATTATTTCTGATAACAATCCAGATTGTATACCTGAATCCACAATTAATTTTCATCGAAATTTTGATATGTTCATGCTTTTACTGTAATTCTTGTTTTTATTAAAAGGCTATCTTGAAATCTTGATTGAAAATATTTTTAGATCATATATTTTGTCAATTCAAACTAGTTCCATTTAAATATCAATCTTTAAAAGGAATCGGGCAAGAAGATATGAATTTTTGTTAAAGTTCTAAAATCTGAAGCATTTGAACAGAGCAACAACAAACATGCACCCGAATACTCTTATATATAAATATATATATATATATATATATGATCATATAAACGATCATGCAATCACCAATTTACTTTGAAAATCACTGCATGCAACAAAACTTAATCAGATTAGAGCTGGTTTACTCGCTTATTTTGAAATAGAGAACAGCTGAAAAACTTTTGTCTTTGAACATGAAATTCGAATTGCTCTTGATTCCAATCTGCTTATAGATCAGGATTTTGAAACCAAAGCTTTGGTTTTTGATCTCCTTTCGGATTTGCACTTGAATTTGAACCAGTTTTGAGAAGATCGGATCTTGTTTAAATCTTGAGGTGGTTTTGCTACACGTTTTCAACATTTGAAACAGTTGATTGCTGTTTGAATTTCCTTTTTGATTTAAAACTGTTAACAGGCTTTAAGCTTTTCTTGTTTTGAAAATAAAGAAAAAAATGAGAAGAATAGAGTTAAGATATATTTAGCTTTGATTTATCTTTATCTTTTATAAAAAAAAGTGAAAATAAATTAACCTACATGACACATGTTACTATGCATGCTATCTTAGATACAAATGTTGATTGTGTATATTATAAAACTTGCAAATGTAAATTTCATGTATTATAAGATTTACAAATGTCTTTATAAAATTTTAAAATTATATTATCTATTTACTTTTATACTTATATGTGTTTTTATATTATATTTATATTTATGTTTTTGTGTTTAATACTTATATTAAAGAAAGTATGACCCTTATGTTTATAATATTACACATGTTTTATCTCTAGATTCATAAATGTATATGTATTAAGGCTTATTATTAAATCTTATTTCATATTTATATTTTTAATCTCAAAATAAAATTTCTAAATCATAATATATATACACTTAAAATTTTCAGCAATGCAGAGTTTACATTTATATATTTATAGGATTTGTTAATTCACTGTACAATTTATAAATTTCAGACAATATAATCCAATATTTATTATAGTTCCCAAATCCATTTATTAGCAGAATTTTATTTGTTAACAAATATATCAGTATTCAACAGTTCAAATCTGATAATTACCAATTATCGGATGTCCAAAAATTCGAGTTTTCACATTTCTCCTCCCTTAAAAACTTTTCGTCCTCGAAAAGAAACAAAGTCAGCATTAATTAAAATGATTATTATCAGAAAAATTACTCTTTGATAAATTTTCACTACAACAAAAGAGGCATATTACAACAGTGGAACACAGTTGTAAAATATCTTTTACAACGGTGGAACAACAGTCGTATTTTAAGAAGTTGTAAAAGACTATCAATTTTTTACAACCGTGTTCTTTAGTTGCATATAACCGTTGTGATATTGTATATTACAACTGTTTCTTACCCTTGCAAATAACCATTTTACAACTGTTGGTAACTCTTGTAGATATGTAACATTTCGTGCTATAGCATGTATGACAACTGCTGGATAACTGTTGTAGTTATCTACTACAACTGTTATTCACAGTTGCAATTGCACGCAATTGCAGTTTAGTATGTTCTGCGACCTCCTCCACAGTTGTAATATACTTTAATTACAACCACATCAATTACAATTTAAACCCAAAAATATAATTGCATGCATCATTTAATAAATTACCAAAACTATAAATATACATAACTGAATCAAATTCATTCATAAATATTAATATTTATATAATTCTAACAAAACGTAATACATACCAAATAAAACAATCTAAAGTATTCGTTCACATCACCAACTAAAACAGTACCAAAACAACATTCTCACATAACCATTCCAAAATAGGATACAACACAAAACACATAAGAAAGATAAAGTTTTGTATCGCAAAACACATACCCTAAGGAAATACACTAGTCGAAGGCAATGAAGTCTTTACGCCAAGCCACGGTCGATCCAACTTCTTCTCCAATAGTACACATCTCGGAACTCGGCCTCCACAAGAAAGCTTCCGGATCCACCGCCACAAGTTCAAGCTTCTTTTACAAAGTGATCAACCTGGGGAAAAAATCATAATATATACATGTTATACAATCAAAATTTTCACATCTTAAACCCGCAAACTGAGCAAATATTTCGTACATGTGTACTCTTAACAACATAATACGAAGACACTCTTAACAAAAAGAATACCACATCTGAAAATAAATATGCACGCATGCAGTTGCGGAGGTGTGCATGTATGTTGAAATATTGTTATACAGACCAATATAAAACAAGTATGAATAGCATTCATTATATTTACCTATATTTGATGTAACGACCCGTTAAGTTTGACCATTTAAAATTGTTTGTTTAATAGGATTTTGTAATTTATTTTAGTTGAAAGAATAAAGGTGGTAGATAAGTATTAAAATGAAGGCTAGAATAAATTATATAGAAGTGACTTAGAAACCTATTTAAAGACATTTGAATAAAATTCAAATGAATTAAGTAGAGAAAGAAAGAAAAATTCTTACCTGTACATAAAATTTAATATGGGAATATTAAACCAATTTAATGCAATAAAAGATTGTGAACGATAAATTGAATAGATTAAGAAACCCTGTTATTGCAAGTCAATAAATTTGTAAACCCTAATGAACATCTCAAAATTTATAAATTTATTGAAATTTAAGACATAGCATAAGCGTAGAACTATAGGTATGATGACAAACTTTTATAAATTGTCTAATTAAGGGTCAGCAAATTTATTTGGAAATCAAACTCAATTAAGGGTAAGTAATTATGATGGATTGATGGCATAAACGTTACTAATTTTTATCATAGTAACGGAAGTGCAGATGGAAGGCAACTGTAGAAATTTAAGTACGTATTAACAATTGAAAGGGACTGTCGATTGAGTGGAGTACTTTAGGTTGTCTTACTAAATTTAGAATTTAACATAAGACAAATAGAAATAAATCAATAAACGTATAGATTTTAAGTTTATTATGATGAATTATTTTAGTGATATGACTTAGAATAAATGAAATAATTTGGGTTAATTGGTATTTAATGGAATTAAAGGTTGCAATATTCATAGGTAAGGATTTAGATGAAATAGATTGATGTATGAAAAATTTAATTTGATAAATGGCAATTAATTCCTTTAATTTGTGCAATTAATGTATGTTTAATTGATAACGATAAAAAGTTGATTTTTTTTTCAGTGTAACCAACGTAAAATATTATCATAGCATGATACTTGGTTTGAATAGAAGGATTTGATTTAATGTGAAAATTTTTGTTCTAAGTATTGAATAAAATTGGGAATCAAATTTTTTTTTTATGATAATAACGTTAGTATTGGTTAATAAATAGATTTCAATGCAGTAACCAAATAAATGGAATAAGATGAGTATATATTGCATAGAAATGAAATGATAAATTATTGATGTAATGGAAGATATAACCATGTCAATTATGCATATAAGGTAATAAGGTAATGAAACCGAGGTAAATTAATTAATTGAGACTTTAAGTAAAATTAACGTGTGGAATTGACCAAGGTTCAATAAAATGAGAATTTGATTGGTTATATTTATTGGTTGAGAAATGTAAATGTGTATTTGGGGAATAAATTTAGTCAGACTTAAGTATTGAATTTAATTAATTAATATATATGATAAATGATGATTAAATAAAAACCCAATACTCTATATATATGTATAATATTTGAGTGAAAATAATAATACACTTATAAATGTGGAATTAAGAGTTTACAACAACTATTTTAAGTAAAGAAATTGTTCATTCAAGTAAATTTGAAACATCGCAATAGGTGTAGATTAAGTGTTGCGTTAAATAAATTATAAAGGAATAAATTTATAGAAACGTAGGAACGGAAGAATGAACATTATAGTAACGTAAAACGTATTGTAGGATAATAATTAAGTATAGGCTTGTAAATTAGATGTATGACAATAAATTTTGTACGTAAACCTTTCTATTAGTTGATAAGTCTTATTTTGATCAATTTAAAGGAATACACTAAATTTTGTAGTTAGTACGGAATATTGATGAGTGAATGAATAAGATGAAACAAAGGTGGAATGTATTAGTTGAGGTTTTAAGTTATTTATGTGATAAGTTACCAAAATTACAATTTTATCTAAATACAGTAATTTATGCAAACAAAAGATGAACATTTTGAAATATTACCACAGTGATATATAAAAGAAACGTTAACTATGTAGTTGGAGAATAATTGATATATTTTGAGTTGGATAATAGAAATCAAGTTATTTATATAATTAGATTTAAGATGAGAGTATAAGTATATGATTAAATAATTGGGTTTTGCGAATAAAATTTATAATTCCCAAATAATAAGAAAACGCAGAGGTTAACACTGCGAAATTTATATACTTATAAATTTTAATTCACATCCAAGCTTGCTAAATTATTGGGAATTGATTGGATTATATAAGTAATGAAATTTGGCCAATATTTAAAGTTGAAAGAAGATTTTATGATTTATTTTAATTTATTTAATAAATATTAAAAATAGCCATTTTTGTCACGGACTCGGATTTCGACGAAACTAGTTTCATCGGATCCGTAACGGTGAATTATAATAATGTTTCAAGTTTCGTTGCGATCGGACTTGTCGTTTGATCGTACGGACTCGAAACGCCTTGAAATTTACGCATTTTGAAATCAATTTGAAATTTTTATTTTTTTAGCATAACTTCTTCATACGATCGAATTTGGTCGCGAAACTTTTTCCATCGCGTTCAGAATATTTTGAAACACCTATTTGGATATATAGTTTTAACAAATTCGACTCCGGAGGCAGAACGGGCTTTTTGGGCCAACTATCGTTTAGCACGTTCGTTATCCGTACCCACCTAGCCTTCTTTTATCTGTCTATATATTTGCGATTATAAACCCTAGCCACTCCTTATTTTCATTTTTCTATACGTACATCTCCTTCTCAACTCCTCATTCCAATGGCAGAAAAAAACCTAATTCCCAAATTCCAAAATTTTATTTCAAAAAAAAAAAAAAAAAAAAAAAAAAAATTTTGTGGATCTGCAGCAGCTTCTGGTCGCGCTTCGGGTTTCAGAGGAGAAAACCCTAGAGCAACTTCGGGTCAGGAAGAAAATGACTCGGGTCACTCCGGGTCGTTTTGGCGAAAACTCCAAGCAAGCATCGGGGAAATGAGGCGGCGCCCCGAAGTCGAACCCGAAGTTGACCCAGGACCAGAATTTTTCATTTTTCAAATTTTCATAACTTTTGCATACGAGCTCGGATTCACGCGCGGTTTGTTTTGCTGGGATCGTATCGGAATTTCTGACGTTTTGGCACTGGTTTGGATGAATTTGGAGACTGTCCAATTTTTGGGTTTAAATTGGATTTGAATTCAATTTAAATTCAAAAGGTGAGTGTTTTAACCCACTCACAACTACTAGAAGCTTTTATGTTTGTTAAATAAATTTTAGAAATGAATAGAAATTTATTTATGAGCTTTTGGCATGTTATTTCATTCATATCTGTTGAATTGCATTTTATTGAATGTAACTGTTAATTTAATTGATTTATTGCGTGTTAATTGGCTGTTAGAAATTTTTGGTTGCATATGAACTGCTAGTTAACAGTTATGTCAATTATCACTGAATATAAATTGTTAGATTAATAGTTGAAAAATTTAATTTGAATAAACTGCCAGTTATCACCTGTTATATATGATCATATATATAATTGTTATTGATTGATATTGCTTGATGTTTGTGACTGGATGATGGATGTTTTGTTGAATGGATGTTTTATTTGATATCATTAAACTGCAAGTTAGCATACATTTTACATTTCATTCGGGATTGTGGTTTGAAATGATAAAACCGCAAAGTTTTATTTTTTTAAATTGCGGATTGAAATGATAAATATCCGTATCACTTGACCATAGGATAGAAAATTATATACAGGCACCGCGGTCTATATATAACTATTTTAATGTGATTTCTATGGTTTGGATTGAATACGGTCTATAAATCTTAAATTTATATTGTATAAATATTTTATTTCATATTTATATACCTATGAAGTTGAAATTTTGAAATTAAAAGGAATATAAATTTCTTTATTGAAAATGGAAGAAATTAAGAAAATGGAGTTTGATGATTTATATCCTATGTTTAAATATTAAGTTGGAAATTTTAAAGATATGATATTTATAATTGGATTTTTCCCAAAATATTTTGAAATGAATATTCTAGTAAAAATTGAATTTGGAAATATATATATATATATATTTTACTAGAAATTGAAGTCTTATTAATTATGGATTTTATGTGAATGGTCAAGATTAATTAATAGAATATTGATTTTGAAAGGATAAAAATCCAACTTTAGTTGAAATATTAATGCTCAAAAATGGATATAAATATATATAAAATTGAAATGGTTTTGGGACTTGAAGTAATATTTTGGATTTTGGTTTAACTTTAAAAGAAGAAATATTTGGAAAGCCATGTAATTTATTTCTTTGTAAAGCAACAGTAAAGTTAAACCTTTTTAATTCGCATACCGTTGAATATCCAAACCATTTAGTTTTGAAAATAATGGTTTTAAAATACTATGGATTTTCGAAGAATTATGTTGAAAGTTACAAACAGAATATTGGTTACATGGGATATTAAATAATAAAAAGTGACATAATTTTTTTGGAAAGGAATAATTTTATTTGGGATAAACGATATCATATTGTTTTGGGTTTTAAAAGAAGAAATGATATCGTAATATTACGGTTTGAAATGGATTATATTCTGGTTTTAAAAGTATAAACTATTTTTAAATGACCGCGGTGTTATAATAACGATTGGTTGGCAAAGAGACCGGGATCGGATATGGACATACTCTCTGTCGATACCGAAAACCACTTTGACTAACCGTGTACGCGGTGGAGATTCCAGAATGAAGTAGGTGGTGGCGACGTTTCCTGTAAGGTAAATACGTGGACCCAACTCCCATGAGTTGGCATAAGGTGGCTAAAACAGGAGCGATTCTCAGGCCAATGAGGTCATTCCTCTGATCGGACGCTCCTCTTCGATATTATAATTTGACTTGGATTTGATTCAGTGGCCACTTCTATATTTTGATTTTGGGGAGTTAGTCCGAGGTGGGCGGTAACTGCGGCTACGCGTTTCCACCAGCCTGGATAGCAATTGGTATATCTACCCTGGCATTGCCTAGTTGTGCCGTGTCACCTACCATATCGCGCCTTGTACGAGTTTGGTTTTCTCCCGTAGCCCGTGTGGTATCCTCTAGTGGCTTCCCGATCAGGAGGGGCTATGATATTGGACGGACTACTGGGACTATTACGTGTTAAGGTGGAAAATGTAAAGCCTTAACGCTATTTAAAAGTAAGTTTATTTTATAAATAGACACTATTATAATAGCGCAATATACTACATAGTAAATAGTTTAACGGATCCTTAGGAGATGTAAATCCCGAACATCTCTTGAGTTACTGCACTCATATTTATATTCTGTTTATTTAACTCACATAAGATATTCTAGTCTGACTCGGGTGTTTTTGTCTATTCAAATTCGCTCGGGTCAGTCCGAGCATTTCAGGATAGCAGATTTTAGCTTTGGAGGACGAAGACGAAGAATAAGTATTATGTTATATATAGTATTACACCACACTCTTTCTATTCCGCTGCATTGCTTGTATTGGTATGTGTAACTCTGATATTTATTGTAAAAGAAGGATCAAGCTTTTGTAAACTGTTTATGAACTGTATATTTGTTATTATATTTTATCCTTCCGCTGTGAGATTCTGTTTTTGTTTTTATTTCTTCTCTGTTTTCTTATTTACCCCATAACAATCCGCCCTTGCGTATGCTTTGAATTGGCACGTGTGTCGGTTTAAAGTGTGCAAAAAGGCGGGATGTTACAGTTGGTATCAGAGCTTTGGTTTAGCGATAAACCTTGGCTTTGTGGGGTTTGACTCTTTGTTAATAGGGTAGAAATATCCTATGGGAGTCGCTGAGTGTATATATAAGAGAGAGCGTACTTGTTAGTATTAATAAAAAGATTTTAATATTGTGTTAATCTGTTCCGCTTTGTATTTATAAATTCTGGTTGATGCATGGGACGCTATGTCATCAATAGGGATTTCTAAACACTTAATAGGACAGACCGACATAATATTTGTTTTTAATATAGGTGAATGAAATAATTTTGCCTATTATATTTCTATATATAAAAATAGTTTTATAAAGATATATATATATTTGGTTGCTATAGATTGGATGTTAGGCAATAAAAATATTTATAATAACTGAAGCTAAGTGAAATTATAATAAACCAAATTTGGAGATTTAGAACTTAAGTCCGGGATTTTTGAAAATTTGCTTTCAAAGAATTTGTGAAATTTATTGATTTGGTTTATAAGTATTTTCTTATATAAATATTTCGTATAAATTGGAAGAATTGTTTTAAAGAAGATTTTGGAAAAGAATTAAATTCTGTACTTTCCTCTCTGTCGCTGGAAAATAAATTCGGTGATGACGGCCGCATCATCGACTTTCATTTTCGAGTTTCGAAGGGGAAAGGCCACTGTAGTAAATTCTACTGCAGATTTATTTTTGAAATTTTCTAAAAATTTTCTTTTATTGTTCTAAATATAATTAGAGATATAAAAGTTGTAAGAACTTATTTATCTATTATTTTGAAATAGATTAAAATTTGACCCGGTATTTAATTCTAAATTTTTCCGTTAATTAATTGTTTAAACTTTGTTAGTGAAATATTAAGTAAGAAAGTTAATGCTAGGGATAAGGGAAGTAAAAGTTTTTAACTGATAAATAATGGAAAAGATTTATTGAAGAATGAATGAATTGAAACCTCTAATTGGAATAAGAGAATAACTGCAAAGCTATAAAGAGGAATTTGCATACATATGAGACAAAGGGTAATATGAATAAACATTAAATTTAATTAAAAGAATGGAGATTAAACTTGTATAAGTTCAATTGCAATTTCCTTAACATAAATAACTTACCCAAATATAAAAGTTGAAGTGTTAAATGAGAAACTGGAATTGAATATTTTACAAGTAGGAATTTAGGAAATAATGAAAGAATTTATTGGTATAAACTTAAGTGATAATTGAAATTTTACCCAAATTAAAGGTGAGTATTATTAATAGGTGATTTTAACTTAAGTAAATAAAATGAAATTCTTTAATATTGATGTGTAGGGTTATAAACTTAAGTATGATTTAAAATGCTACTAGTAATATAATAAAAAGTAGGTAATATAAATAAATGTCTGTAAACCCTAGATAATGAATTAATAAAATCCTTTATTTATAAAAATGGAGGTTTTAAGGTTAATAATTTAAGTGTAAGTAGAGGGTTACTGTAATTAAATATAATAAAACATAAACATTAAATAAAGGAATGAAATTAAGGGTAAGTTGAAATTGTAATTTATAAAACGAATATATATTTATTGAACCGTTAATAAATAAAAAGGAATTGAGAAGAAACTTGTAAATTTTCACTTGCATTCTTAAATATACATAACTTACCATATAATAAAAGTTGCAATGTTAGTAAGAAAATGTAAGGGGAAATCTTACAAGTGAAGCTTGAGGTAATTAAGGTATTCAATAAATTTGCTGTTATAAATGAGAATTAACTGTATAAACTTAAGTTAAATTGGAAATTTTACTATATAAGAAAGGGTAAGTAGTATAAATAGATGATATAAACCTTAGTCAATAAATTGGAATACAATATAATGAATTTTGTAACAAATGGAAAATGAAAATTGTAAGAAACAAAGAAATCCCTCCATAAATGAAAGAAAGAAAATCAAACCACCGAAGCATGAAATAAATGTATAATAAGTTAATTTGGCTGTTAGTTTGAATTGTTATTGTTTGATTTATGTTTGTTGGGTAAGGAATTTGAAGTTGTTGGGGAATAAATAATCTATCCTTGTTCCATCTAAGACTGTTGAGTAAAGGATGCACTTGATAGTTAATTTCATTTCATACAAATTTCAAATTTGAACCCAGACAACTAATTGTTTGATGGTTTAAATGGTTGCTTCACTTTGTGTATGTATGTTATTTGTAAGATTGATAATTGTTGTATTGATTGGGTGATTAATGGTTGAAACCACCTAAACATTTCACTTTAATATAAATATTTAACCTTTTAGATTATATAAGTGAATGCAGGTGATGGAAGCAACTGCTTTTGGTTCCATAATAATAAGCGTATTGCCCGACAAATAGGTACGTTTTCGGATTACGTTTAAAGCGCTATTTTATATAGTTGCCCGTGTTGGGATATAATATTTTGATAATATTTGTAATATATTTGTTATATTTTGATATTTTATTTTCTCCCGAGCCTCTCCGTACAAAGGAGACTCTGCCAAAATTTTCCGTAAATTTTGGACTTAGAATTTTGTTGAAAATGTTTTTCCAACTTTAATTATTTAAGTATAAAAGTTTATAATGGCTATAAAACGGGTATATTTCATTAAAGGAAATTAATCCAGTAAATTATTATTTATAAGCTAATATTGAATTGAGATGTACTGTTTTATTCTTCCTTCTCCCTTCTTTTTCCTTTTCGGGGACGAAAAGTTTTGAGTGGGGGAGAGTGTAACGACCCGTTAAGTTCGACCATTTAAAATTGTTTGTTTAATAGGATTTTGTAATTTATTTTAGTTGAAAGAATAAAGGTGGTAGATAAGTATTAAAATGAAGGCTAGAATAAATTATATAGAAGTGACTTAGAAACCTATTTAAAGACATTTGAATAAAATTCAAATGAATTAAGTAGAGAAAGAAAGAAAAATTCTTACCTGTACATAAAATTTAATATGGGAATATTAAACCAATTTAATGCAATAAAAGATTGTGAACGATAAATTGAATAGATTAAGAAACCCTGTTATTGCAAGTCAATAAATTTGTAAACCCTAATGAACATCTCAAAATTTATAAATTTATTGAAATTTAAGACATAGCATAAGCGTAGAACTATAGGTATGATGACAAACTTTTATAAATTGTCTAATTAAGGGTCAGCAAATTTATTTGGAAATCAAACTCAATTAAGGGTAAGTAATTATGATGGATTGATGGCATAAACGTTACTAATTTTTATCATAGTAACGGAAGTGCAGATGGAAGGCAACTGTAGAAATTTAAGTACGTATTAACAATTGAAAGGGACTGTCGATTGAGTGGAGTACTTTAGGTTGTCTTACTAAATTTAGAATTTAACATAAGACAAATAGAAATAAATCAATAAACGTATAGATTTTAAGTTTATTATGATGAATTATTTTAGTGATATGACTTAGAATAAATGAAATAATTTGGGTTAATTGGTATTTAATGGAATTAAAGGTTGCAATATTCATAGGTAAGGATTTAGATGAAATAGATTGATGTATGAAAAATTTAATTTGATAAATGGCAATTAATTCCTTTAATTTGTGCAATTAATGTATGTTTAATTGATAACGATAAAAAGTTGATTTTTTTTTCAGTGTAACCAACGTAAAATATTATCATAGCATGATACTTGGTTTGAATAGAAGGATTTGATTTAATGTGAAAATTTTTGTTCTAAGTATTGAATAAAATTGGGAATCAAATTTTTTTTTTATGATAATAACGTTAGTATTGGTTAATAAATAGATTTCAATGCAGTAACCAAATAAATGGAATAAGATGAGTATATATTGCATAGAAATGAAATGATAAATTATTGATGTAATGGAAGATATAACCATGTCAATTATGCATATAAGGTAATAAGGTAATGAAACCGAGGTAAATTAATTAATTGAGACTTTAAGTAAAATTAACGTGTGGAATTGACCAAGGTTCAATAAAATGAGAATTTGATTGGTTATATTTATTGGTTGAGAAATGTAAATGTGTATTTGGGGAATAAATTTAGTCAGACTTAAGTATTGAATTTAATTAATTAATATATATGATAAATGATGATTAAATAAAAACCCAATACTCTATATATATGTATAATATTTGAGTGAAAATAATAATACACTTATAAATGTGGAATTAAGAGTTTACAACAACTATTTTAAGTAAAGAAATTGTTCATTCAAGTAAATTTGAAACATCGCAATAGGTGTAGATTAAGTGTTGCGTTAAATAAATTATAAAGGAATAAATTTATAGAAACGTAGGAACGGAAGAATGAACATTATAGTAACGTAAAACGTATTGTAGGATAATAATTAAGTATAGGCTTGTAAATTAGATGTATGACAATAAATTTTGTACGTAAACCTTTCTATTAGTTGATAAGTCTTATTTTGATCAATTTAAAGGAATACACTAAATTTTGTAGTTAGTACGGAATATTGATGAGTGAATGAATAAGATGAAACAAAGGTGGAATGTATTAGTTGAGGTTTTAAGTTATTTATGTGATAAGTTACCAAAATTACAATTTTATCTAAATACAGTAATTTATGCAAACAAAAGATGAACATTTTGAAATATTACCACAGTGATATATAAAAGAAACGTTAACTATGTAGTTGGAGAATAATTGATATATTTTGAGTTGGATAATAGAAATCAAGTTATTTATATAATTAGATTTAAGATGAGAGTATAAGTATATGATTAAATAATTGGGTTTTGCGAATAAAATTTATAATTCCCAAATAATAAGAAAACGCAGAGGTTAACACTGCGAAATTTATATACTTATAAATTTTAATTCACATCCAAGCTTGCTAAATTATTGGGAATTGATTGGATTATATAAGTAATGAAATTTGGCCAATATTTAAAGTTGAAAGAAGATTTTATGATTTATTTTAATTTATTTAATAAATATTAAAAATAGCCATTTTTGTCACGGACTCGGATTTCGACGAAACTAGTTTCATCGGATCCGTAACGGTGAATTATAATAATGTTTCAAGTTTCGTTGCGATCGGACTTGTCGTTTGATCGTACGGACTCGAAACGCCTTGAAATTTACGCATTTTGAAATCAATTTGAAATTTTTATTTTTTTAGCATAACTTCTTCATACGATCGAATTTGGTCGCGAAACTTTTTCCATCGCGTTCAGAATATTTTGAAACACCTATTTGGATATATAGTTTTAACAAATTCGACTCCGGAGGCAGAACGGGCTTTTTGGGCCAACTATCGTTTAGCACGTTCGTTATCCGTACCCACCTAGCCTTCTTTTATCTGTCTATATATTTGCGATTATAAACCCTAGCCACTCCTTATTTTCATTTTTCTATACGTACATCTCCTTCTCAACTCCTCATTCCAATGGCAGAAAAAAACCTAATTCCCAAATTCCAAAATTTTATTTCAAAAAAAAAAAAAAAAAAAAAAAAAAAAATTTTGTGGATCTGCAGCAGCTTCTGGTCGCGCTTCGGGTTTCAGAGGAGAAAACCCTAGAGCAACTTCGGGTCAGGAAGAAAATGACTCGGGTCGCTCCGGGTCGTTTTGGCGAAAACTCCAAGCAAGCATCAGGGAAATGAGGCGGCGCCCCGAAGTCGAACCCGAAGTTGACCCAGGACCAGAATTTTTCATTTTTCAAATTTTCATAACTTTTGCATACGAGCTCGGATTCACGCGCGGTTTGTTTTGCTGGGATCGTATCGGAATTTCTGACGTTTTGGCACTGGTTTGGATGAATTTGGAGACTGTCCAATTTTTGGGTTTAAATTGGATTTGAATTCAATTTAAATTCAAAAGGTGAGTGTTTTAACCCACTCACAACTACTAGAAGCTTTTATGTTTGTTAAATAAATTTTAGAAATGAATAGAAATTTATTTATGAGCTTTTGGCATGTTATTTCATTCATATCTGTTGAATTGCATTTTATTGAATGTAACTGTTAATTTAATTGATTTATTGCGTGTTAATTGGCTGTTAGAAATTTTTGGTTGCATATGAACTGCTAGTTAACAGTTATGTCAATTATCACTGAATATAAATTGTTAGATTAATAGTTGAAAAATTTAATTTGAATAAACTGCCAGTTATCACCTGTTATATATGATCATATATATAATTGTTATTGATTGATATTGCTTGATGTTTGTGACTGGATGATGGATGTTTTGTTGAATGGATGTTTTATTTGATATCATTAAACTGCAAGTTAGCATACATTTTACATTTCATTCGGGATTGTGGTTTGAAATGATAAAACCGCAAAGTTTTATTTTTTTAAATTGCGGATTGAAATGATAAATATCCGTATCACTTGACCATAGGATAGAAAATTATATACAGGCACCGCGGTCTATATATAACTATTTTAATGTGATTTCTATGGTTTGGATTGAATACGGTCTATAAATCTTAAATTTATATTGTATAAATATTTTATTTCATATTTATATACCTATGAAGTTGAAATTTTGAAATTAAAAGGAATATAAATTTCTTTATTGAAAATGGAAGAAATTAAGAAAATGGAGTTTGATGATTTATATCCTATGTTTAAATATTAAGTTGGAAATTTTAAAGATATGATATTTATAATTGGATTTTTCCCAAAATATTTTGAAATGAATATTCTAGTAAAAATTGAATTTGGAAATATATATATATATATTTTACTAGAAATTGAAGTCTTATTAATTATGGATTTTATGTGAATGGTCAAGATTAATTAATAGAATATTGATTTTGAAAGGATAAAAATCCAACTTTAGTTGAAATATTAATGCTCAAAAATGGATATAAATATATATAAAATTGAAATGGTTTTGGGACTTGAAGTAATATTTTGGATTTTGGTTTAACTTTAAAAGAAGAAATATTTGGAAAGCCATGTAATTTATTTCTTTGTAAAGCAACAGTAAAGTTAAACCTTTTTAATTCGCATACCGTTGAATATCCAAACCATTTAGTTTTGAAAATAATGGTTTTAAAATACTATGGATTTTCGAAGAATTATGTTGAAAGTTACAAACAGAATATTGGTTACATGGGATATTAAATAATAAAAAGTGACATAATTTTTTTGGAAAGGAATAATTTTATTTGGGATAAACGATATCATATTGTTTTGGGTTTTAAAAGAAGAAATGATATCGTAATATTACGGTTTGAAATGGATTATATTCTGGTTTTAAAAGTATAAACTATTTTTAAATGACCGCGGTGTTATAATAACGATTGGTTGGCAAAGAGACCGGGATCGGATATGGACATACTCTCTGTCGATACCGAAAACCACTTTGACTAACCGTGTACGCGGTGGAGATTCCAGAATGAAGTAGGTGGTGGCGACGTTTCCTGTAAGGTAAATACGTGGACCCAACTCCCATGAGTTGGCATAAGGTGGCTAAAACAGGAGCGATTCTCAGGCCAATGAGGTCATTCCTCTGATCGGACGCTCCTCTTCGATATTATAATTTGACTTGGATTTGATTCAGTGGCCACTTCTATATTTTGATTTTGGGGAGTTAGTCCGAGGTGGGCGGTAACTGCGGCTACGCGTTTCCACCAGCCTGGATAGCAATTGGTATATCTACCCTGGCATTGCCTAGTTGTGCCGTGTCACCTACCATATCGCGCCTTGTACGAGTTTGGTTTTCTCCCGTAGCCCGTGTGGTATCCTCTAGTGGCTTCCCGATCAGGAGGGGCTATGATATTGGACGGACTACTGGGACTATTACGTGTTAAGGTGGAAAATGTAAAGCCTTAACGCTATTTAAAAGTAAGTTTATTTTATAAATAGACACTATTATAATAGCGCAATATACTACATAGTAAATAGTTTAACGGATCCTTAGGAGATGTAAATCCCGAACATCTCTTGAGTTACTGCACTCATATTTATATTCTGTTTATTTAACTCACATAAGATATTCTAGTCTGACTCGGGTGTTTTTGTCTATTCAAATTCGCTCGGGTCAGTCCGAGCATTTCAGGATAGCAGATTTTAGCTTTGGAGGACGAAGACGAAGAATAAGTATTATGTTATATATAGTATTACACCACACTCTTTCTATTCCGCTGCATTGCTTGTATTGGTATGTGTAACTCTGATATTTATTGTAAAAGAAGGATCAAGCTTTTGTAAACTGTTTATGAACTGTATATTTGTTATTATATTTTATCCTTCCGCTGTGAGATTCTGTTTTTGTTTTTATTTCTTCTCTGTTTTCTTATTTACCCCATAACAATCCGCCCTTGCGTATGCTTTGAATTGGCACGTGTGTCGGTTTAAAGTGTGCAAAAAGGCGGGATGTTACATTTGAGATGCTTCCCAAGAACTAATTTGAAAAAAGATGTGGGCATCTCATAATGTTGAGCTTTTGCTTTATCAGTTTCCACAGCTATAGGCATATCTTCAAGAGCTGTAAAGGTTGACATCACTATGCAGTCAATCAAAAGCAGTATTGTATTTTAGCTTTTCACTTTAGTTCACTCTCTCGAATTTAAGCATTCAGTAACAAATCTTAATACTTGATGAAAATGATGTGACTTGATGATTCATAGAGAATGATTACTTGTAAAGGTAATTTAAGCCTTCTAGGCATTCAGCATTCTCGGCACTCAGACACTTGATTTTTGTCTTCTATATTTCGCTGGACCAATATGCCGAATGTGTTTGCCAATAATGTTAAATGTGCTTTAGAATATGTTCATTGTTAATTGTTTTTTGACACGTTATGTAGTGATTAAAGTTATAATTAGCATTGCTTTAATTCGAATGTGCGAGTGACATGATCTAACATAATCTATAATTACTCTAACTGGTTATTTGATGAAAATTTGGTTGACATATATTTTGTAATTTCTATGGGGCTACGCATCTTTGTCACCTAGCTATCCATGGGTCCAAAGGCATTTTGATATACTGATTACAATTCACTACCTAACTCCCCTAAAATAGAATAAGATGAAATAAAAAACTGATGAACAAACAGAGTTTTCAAATTAAACCAAATATATATGAATGATATGAGATATGCAATTGTATAAACCACTAAAGCAACAAATTACATTAAACTCAAAAACAAATAAATCAACTCATCATGCAGAATTCAATCAAAATATCAAAATTGCATTGGTAAGTAAAATTGAACCAAATTAAAATCATCCACAATGCTTGAATTCAACAAGAAAGGAAAGTTGAAATTGAGTATTTGGAATGTAGTCAATTTGTAGACGGATGGAAAGATGGCAAATCAACATCCTAAGACTGAGTTCTTGGACAAGAGTTGCACGAACACAAAAGTTTGAACTCTATAGTTCGTCAAATTGATGTTCTCCGACATAAGTTTAGTTAGAATTTGGGTAGAGTTCTGCTTGGATGTTCGGTTTTGCACATTTTATCGGTTTAACTAGTTATTATTGGTTAAACTATTTAAATAACTGGTAATAAATAGAAATGCTTATAGAAATCACTGGTTGGATGAACTGATCTGAATTCTCCGATCTGAATAAGCTGAAGGATCTACCCATCCATATTCTCAATAATACCAAAAGAAGGGACAAGTGATGTTTTAAGAAATAAAAAATCTACAAAATTCTATGGATTAAGGAAAAAGGTACCAGTTTTTGAGCCATCTAAGAGAGAAAATATTATATGGACAGTGCCTTTTAATTTAAAATAAAGAAATGATACGTAAAACTCCCTGTTATGCAAATGTATTGTTGGATTACCTGAAAATTATATATTCACTCAACTTCACAAAATACATAAGTTTACCCAACTTCACAGACCACCATATTCCTCATTGATTTAACATAGTATACAATAATATATTGAAATCTAAAAAAATGCTGCATAAGGATCTGATTTGATGAAATACTTATGATGAATTATGGAGGGTGAAAATTTTGTTATTGTAAGGGTCTGAAAGAACAGAAACATGTACTGAGGTGATGATGATTTATTAAAATCATTTAGTCATTGTTTTGGCTCAAGTATAATATCTAAAGTTACCTCTAATAAGGAAGCAGTTCCACTATTAGGATCAACTGCTCCGAATGTCCATGCATCACGATGGTACTAATATTCAGCGATTGATTTTGCATACACTGGCGAATGTACTGAAAATTGACTCTTTCAATTTATTGGTCAACTGGCATGTTTGAAATAACAAGTAAATGACTTCAAAATGCTTTAAAAACTTCTCATATATATGTTTCCTTTACCATATTCCTGCTTGTCTACTTCAACCTAACATCCATCTTTTTCAATGTCTACCAATTGACAAATCGAAAGTGTGCACATTTTGTTTTATTATATTCCAAGCTATTTTCTATCTGTATTACTACTTATAAGTATAGGTATAGTAACAGTTTGGTGTTTGTAAAACTGCTAGCTATAAGCCATATCAAATTTAGACACAGACTATCTTCTGATCGAATTTTAGTTTAAAAATGGTGATACATCACTCCCTTGTACATTACAGTAGGTGCTACCTTCCTAGAATAATTGGTGTATGCAAATAACCTTTTTAATGAAGTCCTTTTTTGAGTGCAAGTCTGTTTGTTAAACCATCATATACTGTAGGGAGTTAAAGAAATTTATGCTCAAACTACTTATACCACATATCTGTACTTTGAATTCGAAAGATTCAACATAAAAAGTAAGTAGTACAACAAATAAAAAAACTGATGGTTACCTCAACATCCAGTAGCGTCAACCAGAGAACGAAGAGGCTTCACATCAATCAGGTCCCTCAATCCATCAATCAACAAAGTGATAGTTTAACTGCGCACCCAACCGATCCATCAGTCAGCTGCTTCACCTCACACATCGCGTTCGTTAACACCATCTTGTTTCTAAAATACCCATTTGGGAGCTTCTATTCAAATCTAAAATGGTTATCGACGGCGAATAGGAGCTTTATTTGTTGATTGGACTTCAGATTTAGGGCACGGGTATTGTAATATTATGGTGGAGGAAGTGAGAAAGTGGAAGTAGCGACTTTTGGTAACGGGTAATAAATTTTGGAGCCCATAATATGGCATGTCTCTACAGTTAGATTCTTCTTAGTGGGTTTTTGTTGGCTTTGAGTGCCATGGAAAAAAAATTAGGGATTTGGAAATTAGGTTTCGCAGAAGTAAGTGGGGGAGAAAATGGACGGTTGTAAATTTTTAGCTGGAGCCAAAATTTAAAAACATAGAGCCAAAGTTTAGACAAAATTTTAGAGGGTTGGAGCCCAAAATTTGCAAGGTTGATGTCAAAATTGGTTTAAATATAAGTTGAAGTCTTATAAGTTCTATAGTAGACTATTAACTAAAAATTTTAAGTTAGTACAAATGGTATAATTTGAAGTATTATACAGTTGAACAATTATTATTTTGAAAAATACTATATAAATAGTTACTCAAATTCAAAGAAGTTATACCATTTTTGAACAATTTGAACTTTCTAAATTTTTATTGTATTATCTAAAATTACTTATCACTTCTTAATTATTGATTATTACTTATTATTTCTTAATTACAATTGAACATTAATTATTGAAAGTTAATTGTTATGTATATTACCAATTATTAATTATTAAATATTTAATGGTAGCTATTAATTATTAAAAATTTAATATTAATTATTTAAAACTAATCAATTATTAATTGTTAAGCATTAACTATTATTAGTTAATATTAATTATTAATTGTTGAGTATTAGGTATTAATATTAATTTGTAATTATTTAATAGTAAGTATCTAATGCTGATTATTAAATATTTAATATTAAATACTAATATTAAATATTATTAATTTATAGGGTTATTATCAATTATAAATAGACATCTACTACAACTACTAAATGAAAAAAGTTGTAATAGGCATCTATTACAACTAACATAAAAGAAGAGTTGTTAAAATTAGGAATCCATTACAACTGGTAAGAAAGAAAAGTTGTAATATGAATCTATTACAAATGGAAAAATAAAAGAGTTGTTGAAAATAAGTTTATTACAACTTTCTGAAAAAAAGAGTTGTAAAAAACCTCTATTACAACTGACATTTTGTGACAGTTGTAAAAGTACAGTTGTAATAGGGTCTTTTTGTTGTAGTGTTTACTACAAACTCTTTTTATTAAGAAATTTTAGAACATTTCTTTTCAAACACTTTAAAATCTATATAATATTTTCAAAATAGTTTTATAAAAATATCATTTTATAACTCGATGTTTCATCAGGTTCGTCCTCGTTCTCATAGAAATTCGGTCAAACGTTGATCAGGCGTAGGACTAAAAATCTATAAGTACTTAGCAAACCCATTTCAACACCCAGTGAAAATACTTGAAAAATAATTTTATTGAAAATATAGAAAACATTTTTGAAAATAGAGGAAATATCTTTGGTGAGAATGCTCTGGAAATCATCACCCCCATCTATGGTCGCAGTTACGTCCTGGGTTACATTGCCATCGCAGCAAAATTCCATGTAACTGTAGGCACCCCGCGCCCCTCGATTACGCCATGGAACCAACAAGAGATCGTAGTTACATTCCAGGGTCACGTTGCCATCGCAGCAAAAGTCCATGTAACTGTAGGCATCAGCGCCCTCGATTTTCGCTGTCAAAATGAAACTTCTCCACTCCCACATAGGTCGCAGTCTACCGATGTAAAATCAAAGGTAGACTGTTGGCTCTCAGCAGCACACACGACTTTCGCTATGTTACCATAGGTCGCAGTCTACCGATATAAAATCAAACGTAGACTATTGGTGTGACGACTCGGATTTTGCCCGCTCAAAAATCGACATCCATACTTCAAATCGTATTCGAATGTCATAGATTCAACCGTTCAAATCCGATTCGCCGGAGCTTATAACAATCATTAAGTAAACAACACAGCGGAATAAAAGAATAATACATTGATATACAGCTTTGATAACATATCTGATACAACAGATGATCCAATAGATATCAATATACATCAGAGATATGATACAATAAATAGCAGCGGAAAGAAAATAGATAACATCTAGCATACGGAACAAATAACTCTGAGATAATCTTCAAAAGAGAACTCCGAGAACTACAACTCCATTTCCAAGAATCAATCCAGCAGAAACTCGAACCCCCAATAACATATCGCCCAAAGTTCAGCAAGACTGGTGTGGTCCAAAGACTGAACCAACTCCAGATAATCTACCAATCTGACTATCTGAAAAACCCAACTCTAGACTGCTCGTGTAGAAATATAATGAGCACCCAGAGTTTAGGAAAGAAACAATAAACTCCGGATCAGTCGTGGGACTGGTGTGAGCAACAAAAACAGTTTATCTTTTATTCAAAATCAAAATAGAGGAATATTTTTAAAGTCAATTCGCAATGTTTTTAAAAGATGAGACTACCATAAGACCTCCCGCCACACACACAATGCAAACGCAGACTTGGAGGAGATTTCTTCTTATGTTAGTCAAAGATGCTTGATACGTATTAAAATAAAACATTTGATATTATTACTAGTGCATAGTGTAGAACAAATCATTTCGAAAGTAGAGTATAAATCTTAGCCAGCATAGGTACCATTATATTATGCCTACTATAGCTACCTCCTGAGGAAGCAGGTTCTACAACTAAAACCGTACAAGTCACGTATTGTTTCTTTGGATTTCCAACAAATGGTCAGGCCAAGGAACTTCCCATTGCCACATGAGAATGCCTCTGGAAAGACATCCCCGAGAACCAAACCGGAACTCTGCCAACACAAGGCCGGGTTACCCCTAACTGGGTAACTACTGACACGAGCACGCCATTCCCCGATCGTAAACGACCTTTCTCACGGGATCCCGAAAACCAACAACCACAAAGTAATAAATTCACGGTAACCACGTAGGTTAAATATCTGGGCTCCATACCATGATACCACCTCTATCCAGAAGGAAATGCACATACCCTAAAGGGAGCTACCCCTCATAACCTTGCCGCATCTTTCCTGTTTTGACCATTTCCGGGGTGTGAGGCTCGACGAAGTCACGTCCACAAAAACATACTTTATACAAAAGCCATGCTTTGGGTCAACAAATGATCATAGAAATGATCACCAAGATAGACGATCAAATAAATGATCCTATCACAAATAATCAACACAATGATCATTTCACAGCAACACTCAGCATGTCACATTACCAAATTGGGAATATATCGCTGATAACTTTCAACTATATAACCTCTGAGCTCGTACGTCTCAGAGAAGGGTGTTAAGCTAAAAGAATAAATTCTCCGCCACCAACAGAAATATATTTGAAAGAAATCGGCTTTATATCTCAATTTGTAATGTCAGACATACAATCCATACAAGTCTGTTCCGGGATCGAACAGAACCGAAGGCACTTACAAAGAAGTCCTTGCAACCCGGATATTCACAATCCCGATCGGATTTTCCCATCACTTAGGGAGTTTCTATACCGGCGCGACTCGGTGCAGAAACAATCGATAGGTCATCCTATCGCTTTCACAAATACCCGGTCTTCATCAACGGTCTTCAAATGCTATCCATAACGACGTATCACATATTCGGAATGGGTTATACGACACAAAGGTCCTTTCCCGGCTAAACCCGAATAGTGAGCGAAAATATTTTCAAAACATATGGATATGGGATTTCAATTAAGTCACAACTTATTAATTCAAAACTTTCTTTCAAATGGTTTAACAAATTACCATTCTCAATCTTTAACGGTTTTAAACAATTTTCACATTTTAATCTTTTAAATAAAAGATTCATTCATAGATTTTCCAAATCAATTTTCATTTCAATTTGATTAACTCGTTAAATCTTCAAATCAAAGATTTAACTTATAGCTTTCAAAACAATTTCATTTCGAATGGTTTAAATAAATCATCATTTTAAATCTGTTAAAAATAAACAGATTTAATTCATAGCTTTCAAAAAGAATTCATTCATAACTTAGGAAAATCATTTCTCTATTCAATCTTGAAATTCCCCTAATTAACTGGAATCTCAGTTCTTATCTAAAAGTGTTTATCATTTGAAAACAACAGTTTTCATTTTGGAAATCTGATTCATTTATACGAGTTGAAATCCTTGAGTTAAATTCAAATTCCCAAAAATAATACTTTAAAAATGGTTTAACTCATAATGACTAGTATAATATCATTAATCCCTAATTTCAAATTACGGAATTCAATTTCAAGTATTGAATTTAAATTTAAATCAACTTATTTAAATTCCAAAACTTAATCAAGTAATTTAAAAATAATAAATTCTATTTTGAAATTCCATTCCAAAAGCTTTTCACATTTATTCCGATTCCATTTCCAAAACATTTGAATTTAAAAATTCAAATTTTATAAATCATTTCAAAATCTGTGACTTAATCGATTTTCTCGTGAAATCCATATTTGTGTGTGTATGGTGTGGTCCAGGGGTTTAACACAATAGTGCACAACCATTCAATCATCATAGATCAAATACGGCAATATATTCGATAAGCGATATAAACTATAACACTTATCTTTCATACACAGATTAGCAGATATATATATCACAGATAATAAATTTCATCACAGATCACACACAAATCAGGATAATCATAAGGCATCATATAACAGGGATATCAAACAGTTTAACATCCAATATAATCTAAGCATCCATTGGTAGGATTAATTCAATTATCTGATTAAGTTGATTAGATAAATTTTCGTGAATAAATTTGCTAGTTATGGTAAATTAATAATCAATTAATTTTAAAACATTTAATAAACTATCCTTTAATTAATCATTAATTACTTCTTAATTAATAATTATCCTTGATCACTTTTATTTATTAATTTGCTCTTGATAAATTAATTGTTCTCAAATTAATTACTTAAATTAATTTATCACATTATCCTTAAATCAATTTATTGCTTAATCACTTGATTAAATCAACTTTAATTATTTAATAATATCCAATTAATAATTCTTAATTTACAAATTAATTAACTTAATTAACTATTCTTTAATCATAAATTAATTAACTTATTAATTTTTTTTATTAATTACTGCTTAATTACTTAATTGGTTATTTCTTGATTATAAATTAATAATCTTAATTATTAATTAATGAAACTTAATTACCCATTTCTTTATCACTAATTACTTAACAAATCATTAATTACCAATTAATAAATCATTAATCCTCAATTAATCAATTAATCAACCACTATTAATTTATTTATTAACTTCAAGTAGTTAATTGAAAATTCTTAAGTTCAATTTGGTTAAACACAAAATTGATAATATCTATCTTTAATTTCGAATTCATTTAACCTCAAATACTTAGTTAATTATACTTTTAAATAAATTTACATTCTTAATCATCTTTCAATTTAAATTAATTAATTTGTAAAACCTTTCTTAATAAATTTAAAATCAAATCTTAACTTAAACTAACTAACATTTTTTTTTTCATTGAATGTATGTTAGTTAACGTGTGGTTTAAACTTACCTAATTTATATCTATGTTCTACTTATATTTTATAGCTTATCTTTTATTTATTTATCTCTATTTATTTTTCTATTTCTAGTTTAAATATTTATTGTTATCTTACTTTAATATTTAATTATGAGTTACTCTATATATATATATATATATATATATATATATATATTTTTCTTAATTTATTTTATAACTCAAATATTTATTAAACCATTCATCTAAGATTTAAATTCAAATCAAAATATATATATATACACTCAAGATTTTATAATTTCAAATTGACTCATATATACCCAAATATACATATATATATATATATACATTCACATATATACATATATATATATAATATTTAAAAATTTAAATGATTTATATAGAATATATTTGAACTTGGGGAAACTCGCTTCCATTTATAATCAATTTCCCTTACAATTTTATTCAGAATTTCATTTAATTATCAATTTAAATTAAATTAAAATCTAAGGTCGTTACAGTTGGCTCTCAGCAGCATACACGACTTTCGCTATGGTCTGCAGTAGATCGCAGTGACATCGAGTTACACTATCATCACAGCATAACCCAAATGCCTCTGTAGGCATCAGCGTGCTACACACTACTCAAAACCCTTAGGAACTAGTTTTGCCCGGACTCCTCACAGGATCAACTTTAGAACCTCCCCCTTAGAGGCTCAAGGCAGTACCACACTGTGGCACTCCTGAGAAGTTCATTTGATGGGAGCGCCTTTTTCTCCAGAGCCATTTTCAAAACATTTTATATTATACGCATATAGTATCTTCCAAATGATACACCTAGTATGAATCCCATATAAATATCTTTTCTCGAAATCGATTATCCCAAAATCAATAATTCTCAACTAGGCTTTCCAAATCCAATATTGATTTTACCCAAAAATCAAAAGCCTTTCCAAATCCAAAGGTTTCCAAAACCTTTTTCAAAATTTTTCTCACAAGATCCTTTATATATATAGATATATAACCTTGAAAAATCTTTGGATCATTTCAAACTTGTATAAACCCCTTTTTATACTTCAAATATTTTCAAAAAAAAAAACCTTTAATTCTGGCTAGATTCAACAAGGGGAGATTTATTTTATATAACAAAGATATACAACTTTGTTTATTCCAAATCAAATATTCAAACTCGATTATAAAGTCACTTATCAGTTTACTTACTTATATAAGTAAATTTTTACCATAGAAATATCCAATTTCTATTTTATTTCATCATATATTTCACAAAATATATTTTTCACTTCAAAAACCATTTTACAGTTCTTATCCACAAACTCCCAGTATCAATTTCATTCAAATCCGTACGATGTACACATATCATTCGTACGTTGTACCAATCTGATCGCTCACTCGATCACACAATTTCACTTTCGAACTAGTATCGACCACCCGACTTCCTAGTGCGGACTCAGATCTGGTTTCATGATCAGAAACCGTCATTCTCCTTGCATAGTCATAACTATGATAGAGAATATCCCGAACCAATCAACAATCCATATCCAGGTTCGCCATCTAAATTCGAGTGAAAAATCCCAACTTGGATCGATATAACTATCTCCAAATTCTATACTCGAATCTGGGATCAAATCGATATGCGAATAGAGTAATATACATACATCCTACGCATTTATCTTTATTGATTTATTAATCAAATCAATTCCCTTTCTATTCACATTCACTTCTGATTTCTATTTACTTATTCACATTTGCCTCAATTTCATTTGGATTATCACTTTAATCCTTATCTCAAATGGATATTCAATCACAAACAGTTTGAACTCTATCCAGCTTAAATTTAGAAAATAATTTGAAAGGTTAAAAATAGATAAGTAGTTGAAAATTAATTATTAGTTTGTAAAATAGCTGCAAAATAGTTAGGTAGTTGTAAAATAGTTGGAAAATAGTTAAATAGTTATAGAAATTTTAAATAACTGTAAAATAGCTATAAAATAGTAATTAGTTATAAAGTAGTTGAAAAACAGTAATTAGTTTATAAAATGTTGAAAATTTGTTCCAAAAGTAATTGTAAAACAAGTATAAGATAGTTTTAGTTTTAAAAAGAAAAGTTGTATAGTAAATAGTTGGAAAAATAGATTTATATTAAAAAAAATATTTTGAAAATAGTCCAGAGTCAAAAACTGTTCAATTCCCCATCTCCATTTCTAATTAATTCAATTTAAATTTCCACTTCCATTTAAATTGACTCAATTCCAACTTAAATAACTTCAATTTCCATTGAAATTTATTTAACTCCAATTTATGTTGAATTTATCCTCAATTTATTTCCAAGTTCAAATCAAATTCCATTTGAATTTAAAATTATTCAACTTTAATCACAATTCCAATCAATTCAAATCAAATCCAATTTGAACTAATTCAATTCAAATTTCAAATCTAAACCATCCTGAATTATATAAATTCGAGTTAAATTTTAAATGTTTATTTAATCCTTTAAATCAAATCAACTTATATCTTTAAACCATTTAATTCTGAATCTAAATTCCATTTTTAATTTATTTCAAAGTTCAAATAATGATTCAAATCCCTTTTAAACAACTAAATCTTTGAAATTCAATTTATCATCAAATTTCAATTTCCAGATCTCAAACCCAATTTGAGATCACACAAAATCCCAATTCAAATCAACCATTTAACTTCCCAAGTTAAATCCCAATTTCATCTTGAAATTTCCAAATCAAATTGTTCATTCAAACTTATTTAACTTCCTCCAAGTTAAATTCAATTAATCCCGTTAACCTTACACAATTTGAATTCTCCATTTCAAATCCTAAAATTCTTTCCACTTATAAGTTCGAAAACTTATCACTTTTGGGTATCACCACTCATTCCAAATTTAAAACTCAACATTTTAGAGTTTTATCTCATATCATCTTCAATATTATGTATATCCACATGTATACATATTAATTTCCTTTAACATTTTGAAAACAATTTCAAATGTTTAAATTTAGAATTCAGAACTTCACAATTTGAATCCCACTTTAATTTACATCCTTTCTAATTTACAAGTTCTTCTCATCAAATGGTTAATTCCTTAAAACATTTTATTGTTTATTGAAAAACAATCATCCCATTATTAAACACAATAACCATTCTATTTTCTGGTTTGAAACTAATTCTAATTCATCTTATTTTTAAACTCTTCCTCAATTTCAAGATTTTAATTTCAGTTTGAATCCATTTCAAACTTATCTTTATTCAACTTAAGTTTGGTTGTATTTCAATTTCCACTTAACTTAATTCCAATAATTTAACAACCAATTACTTTAATATTTATTAGAAAGAAATATTGCTTTATATATCAAAATATGTTCTTACATAAAATCATTTAAAATCTTTATATAAAAAATAAAAAGTACGCTCTCGTATATATATATATATATAAACTCAACTAATTCTAGGGTGCCATTGACCCTATCCTTAATGAGTAATCCCACCAGTGCCAACGTTCTTGCTTAGCCTTCAGCTCCGATGCCAAATGTAACGACCCGGAATTTTCGGTCCCGAAAACTCCAGAGAGTTATGAAAAATAAGAAAGAGATAGAAGAAAAAGAAGAAATAAAAACACCAAAACATAGATTCTCACATACGTAGCGGATCAAAATATAATATTAAATAAATAGCAGTTATACAAAGGAAAACTGTACTTGTCAAATTACACTTTAATATATCAGAGTTACAATATTTACACAACACTAGACAGTTTAATTCAACATGCCCTAGATAAGCTACAATAAATCACAGCAGAATACTCCCCATACGTTCCTGCCATCCAACTCGTCTCCTGAGCTCCAGAACGTCCTTACATGAAAATCTGCAATACGCGGTTTGATCCGAGCATTACACAAAGTAACACCCAGGTCAGGCTTGAAACCAGCATGAGTAAACCCATCTTACATGGAATACAAAAGCATACAACTTATATAAACCCAGGGTAACTTGTTTCAATTTACAAATTCACAATTTGTTATAGACATCACTTATTTCACACATCAATTTCTATGTACCAAAACTTAGATTAAATGGTCCAATTCACTTAAATCATTCCATACCAGCCTATTGATTTCATATATCAATCTATGAAGAATCGAAGTGGTTTCAGGTATTAACTAATATCCTACTCCGATCTCTTCAAATTCAATGACATCTTAACGCACACTATTCAAGGGAGTCACAATTCAACCTTTAATCACAAGATATCACTCTTTTACACAACAATTCATCATCGACAAATAACCGCATAATCACTATTCAAGACAAACATATCATGTCTCAAACATTTCATATCAGAAATATCAACCAATCATTTATAAGCAAGATTAATTAGTCACCCATTCCTAATTAAATCAAATCAATTTCTTTAATCGCTTTTAAATCTTTCTTATTTAACAATAATTAATTCAAACCAATTAATTGATCGTCATCTTAATTAATCAACCTAGATTAATTATCCTTTAACTACACTAAGTAATTAACCCTTAATTAATTACACAAATTAATTATTCTTAACCATTCACAAATAATTAAACTTTAATTACCATCATTGATTGATTATTCTTCTAATTACATTCAATAATTAACCTTTAACTTTAATTACATTCATTACTCAACATTGATTTATCACCTTAGTAATTAACTCCTTTTAATTACTTATATTAATTAAATCAACTCCTTAATTAATTTCATTAATTAATCCTTTAATTACACTGAGTAATCACCACTTAATTACTTCCCTCCAGTAATTATCCTTTAATTAATACCCATCAAGTAATTTCCCTTAATTAATTATATCCAGTAATTATTCATTAATTACTTCACTAAGTAATTACACTCCATTAATTGCATTAAATAATTATACTTAATCTCATCATCAAGTAATCCTCTTTAATTAATTAAACTTAATTAATTAATTAAAATTAATCACATTAACTTAATTAACTACACCAAGTAATAATCCCTTAAATTACTTCATTAAGTATTACTCTTAATTCATAAGTGGTTATCTTTAATTAATCACTAATTAATTACTTAGTTAATTATTAACTCATTATTTAAAATCAATTAAATAATTTCTTAATTACTTATACTTAAAAGATTCTTAATTAAGAAAAATTATTTATCTTAAATTAATTAAAATTCTTAATCAGTTAAAGAAAAACTCTTTATTATAATTGATTTACTAAATTCTTATCTTTAAACTTTATTAAAAATAAAATAAAACATTTTAGAAATCAATTATAAATTAAACAATATAAACATCTAATTTAAACCTTTAAAATCTTTGAAACTTCCAAAGTTATTAAATAGATTTTAATATGAAGTCATTTGGAAATCCATTTTCCTATTCTTTAAAAACTTCTTTATTTAAATATTTAAAACTTATTTAAACAATTATTCTTGAAACAATTTAGTTTAGTAGGTAAGAACTTGTTTACTTTTGTCTTGAAACTTAGAAGAATTTCAAAAATCAAATTTCTTTATTCATAAAACCTGTATAATCATAAGCCTGAAACATCTTTAAAACCGCCCTCACCAAAACTCGAGCAAACCCCTAACTTCCCTGATCAAGACATGGGACCACTACACTCTTCCTGCTTCGAGTAAAACTCGAACACCTTAAAAAAACCCGTTACAAATATACTTCCAAATTCAAAGCCTGATGTCCTAATCTAGAATTAACAAATGAACACAAGCTTCACCTGCAAAGAACCCCGACAAAAACTCGAGTCCAACCCTTCTTTCTACTAGCACAAACCCGAGATTCATCATCTCCTCCGATCCATGAAATCAACCAGCAACAACTTTTAACAAACAACCTGTGCACGTGCACATCTGGTCGCAACACCTACGACCATCACTACTACCCCCCACAAGTCGCCATCGACCACCCCTTCCTAGTCGACAACCCAAAAATTCACAACTCGCTTTGAAAACTAAAACGATCATCTCATCACCAACTGAAATGAAGATGGAAACCCAAAACCACCATGCACGACCACAATGGATCACCGGAAGCCTCGCCGCCACACTTGGGGATGCTTTACCCCTCGACGATCAATTTCCCACAACTCTGATTCCCTCCGATGAGACCATGACATCACATTAATTTATGAAATATCGACAACCAAACTTTACTTCATAACCCTAGTTCACCGATTTGCCGCCGCCTCGGTTGTAGAAAAATCCAGCAACTAATTTTACCGACATCGACTGCCTCTAGGCTAGTTCCAGCAAAAATCTCGAAAACCCAAACTTTGTCGATTATCAAAGAATGCTCGAAACCCATATTCCGACCATCATTCAATTCCTTATGATTTACAAGCTTAAAATTTACGATTTTAATTTTAAAAATCATTATTTCCAATAGCAATCCAGATTGTATACCTGAATCCATAATTAATTTTCATCAAAATTTTGATATGTTCATGCTTTTACTGCAATTCTTGTTTTTATTAAAAAGCTATCTTGAAATCTTGCTTGAAAATATTTTTAGATCATATATTTTGTCAATTCAAACAAGTTCCATTTAAATATCAATCTCTAAAAGGAATCAGGCAAGAAGATATGAATTTTTGTTAAAGTTCTAAAATCTGAAGCATATGAACAGAGCAACAACAGACATGCACCCAAATACTCTTATATATATATATATATATATGTGATCATATAAACGATCATGCAATCGCCAATTTACTTTGAAAATCACTGCATGCAACAAAACTTAATCAGATTAGAGCTTGTTTACTCACTTATTTTGAAACAGAGAATAACTAAAAAACTTTTGTCTTTGAACATGAAATTTGAATTGTTCTTGATTCCAATCTTCTTATAGATCTGGATTTTGAAACAAAAGCTTTGGTTTCTGATCTCCTTCCAGATTTGCACTTGAATTTGAACCAGTTTTGAGAAGATCGGATCTTGTTTAAATCTTGAGGTGGTTTTGCTACACGTTTTCAACATTTGAAACAGTTGATTGCTGTTTGAATTTCCTTTTTGATTTAAAACTGTTAACAGGGTTTAAGCTTTTCTTGTTTTGAAAATAAAGAAGAAGAAAAAATGAGAAGAATAGAGTTAAGATATATTTAGCTTTGATTTATCTTTATCTTTTATAAAAAAAAGTGAAAATAAATTAACCTACATGATACTTGTTACTATGCATGCTGTCTTAGATACAATGTTAATTGTATATATTATAAAACTTGCAAATGTAAAGTTCATGTATTATAAGACTTACAAATATCTTTATATTAGCTATTTACTTTTATACTTATATGTGTTTTTATATTATATTTTTATTTTTATTTTTATGTTTAATACTTATATTAAAGAAAGTATGACCCTTATGGTTATAATATTACATATATTTTCTATAGATTCATAAATATGTATGTATTAAGGCTTATTATTAAATCTTGTTTCATATTTATATTTTTAATCTCAAAATAAAATTTATAAATCACAATATATATACACTTAAAATTTTCAGCAGCACAGAGTTTACATTTATATATTTATGGGATTTGTTAATTCACTATACAATTTATAAATTTCAGACAATATAATCCAATATTTATTATAGTTCCCAAATCCATTTATTAGTAGAATTTTATTTGTTAACAAATGTATCAATATTTAACAGTTAAAATCTGATAATTACCAATTATCAGATGCCTAAAAATTCAGGTTGTCACACCGGTCAACACATGACCTCGAAATTCAATGTCGACCCAATCTGTCAGTCGTACCCTAGTTCAACTACATACGGCCACCACGTTCAACTATAAATCCTCCTTCTAATTTTCCAGAGTTCCTCCACCTTCCAGCCTCCTCTAGAAACAAGCTCGATGACCATTCCTCCATCATTCGTTGGAAAATGATGAAAATGCAAAAACTGATCATCTCGGAAATTTTCGACTTATATGAATCTAAAAGTCATTAAATTACTATCTAAATTCATCATTTTCTAACACTAATCTTTCTATAATCAAATTCTGAAATTAAGAGGTTTGATTTTTAAATCATATTTAGACCAACATTGTATTTTTTATTTCTAAAATAGTCACTAAATATAAAATCATGAAACTATTTTTAAAATTAGTATTACACTATTATAATCATTTTTCATTCAAAGATTAAAACTTAAATTTGATTGTTTGAAGAAATACACATTTTCCTATATGAAAAATGAAGCATGTAAATAAGACAGGGAAGTGTATATATACATCTATACAGACATTTCACAGACATACCCTTATATACACATGTATTCTCATCCAATCATTCATGTAATCATTATATACTATATTACTACAACATTTATCACATGTAACAAACATAAAAACATATTTTAAACTGTTTTAGAAAGAGAATTTACTCACCAGAAATTTAAAGAAGCAGAGAACAGGCTCTGTTTTTGTTTTCTGGAACTTTGTTTTTAAATGTGTACTTGATGTTGATTTTGAATGTACTTTGTGTTTGAGTTGAAATCTGAAATTTGAAACTGAAGCTTGAAAAATGATGTCGCAGTTGATTTCTATCTTATGTTGAGTTGAACTTAGTTTGATCTTCTGCCTGATGTTGAACATCTCTTTGATGTTTGATTTCCTTTTGATTTTAGTTTCAGGTTTTGCTTAAACTTTGAAAATTGAAGAGGAAAAGAGTTGAGAAGATTTTGAACTGAAAGAAGTAAACAGGTTGTTTCTCTAAAACATTAGTTATATAATTAAATTTTTTAAAGAAACATAATTGCCATTTGTTCATTTTGCATGTTACTAATGCTTACACGTGTTAATTAATCTTACAAATGTCAAAAGTAAGAATTAACTATTTTACAAATGTTTAAACTCTCTTTATATTTAATTACTTAAGCTTATGTATATTATGTATCTGTTATAGAATAAAGAAAACAGAAGTCATCGGGGAGAGAGAGAGAAAAGATATATTATTCACTTCTAAGAATTCATCTATATTTACATTACATAGCCTCCTTTATATAAAGGCTTCAGAGCAAAGGACTTAACCTTTTCCACGATGTGGGACTAAACAAAACAATGTACAAGCACATTCACTTCATAAAAACATATATTATAACACTCCCCCTTGAATATGCGTCTTCAAAATCTTGAATGCTTGGATAATTTGGAAATTTTCGTTTCGAAACGTGTATGATGATTGCTCCCTCTCATTATTATCTTGCTTGCATTTATCGATTCAGTCGATATAGATATTGTTTGTTGTCTCGTTAAAAAAACCTCTATTAGAAAAACCCAGTGGAAAAAAAGCTAGAACGAGGAAAAGAGTGTAACTTGTAAAATCATAAATATTATACTAAAAATGATATTCCTTATAAGAGTTTGATACTTAGGATTGAAATAATGCCTCATTAAAACCTTACTAAGAAAAACCCAATGGGAAAAATCTTAGTGAAGGAAAAAGAGTACAACGACATATTTTATTTTCTTATTTCTTTAAATAAAGCTTGATACCTTTGGATCAAACTAATGCCTCATTAAAGCCTTACTAAGTAAAACCCTATGGGAAAAATCTTAGTGAAGGAAAAAGAGTACAATATAGTATGTCATATTTTAATAATTTACCGCATCATATAGAGTTTGATACTTCTGGATCAATTTAATACGTTAGTAAAAACCTTACAAAGGAAAACTCGAGGGGAAAAACCTTAGTCAAGGATAAAAATATAATTTAACTTAAATAACATATTTGAGATGTTATTTCTTAAAAAGATGTTTGATTCTTCCAGATCAAGATAATGCCTCATTAAAACCTTAATAAGAAAAACCCAGTGGGAAAAATCTTAAATAAGGAAAAAGAGTACATTATAGCTTATTTCAAATGTTACTAGGGAGTTGATACTTCTGGATCAAGATAATGCCTCATTAAAACCTTACTAATACCCAGTGGGAAAAATCTTAGTTAAGGAAAAAGAGTGCATTATAAAATACTTATGGATGCTCTCCCTATTTAAAGTTTCCTCTGAATTCGTATTCGTCTTTCGATAACTTAAATTGGTTATAGATACTTCTGGATCCATAAATATGTATCTCGTTAATAATACAATTTATTAATAGTTTCCTTTGATACAATCAAATTTTCTAAGATTGTTTCTTCAAATATGGTTTGCATTTTATGCATTTGTATGCTACTTTTATGAAAACACTTCATGTTCTTTCATTTTTGTGCTTCAAATTAGTTTTGCGCATTGCAACTATACATCTTTCATGAATATTAAAAATTTCATTACAACATTACTAGAAAGCAGGAAGTAATCTACTCATCTTGATGTATCAAGATTTTCATTACAACAATACTTAGAAGAAATTTGTAATCTACACTTCATGTCTTTTTCATTCTTTATAACTACAAAAGTTATATATATTCTTCAGAAATTTGTATACTTTAATAAGTATTTGCATATCGCAACCATCACTTCAATGGATATTAAGAGTTTCATTACAACGATACTTAAAAATAGGAAGTAATCTACTCATCATGAATTATATCAAGATTTTCATTACAACAATACTTAAAAGTAAGTTCAAAATTTACTCTCCTTGTTCTTTGCATTCTTTATAACAATGAAAGTTATTTATATTCTTGAGGAATTTGTATAATTTCATTATTTAATATCATTTTAAACCACATTTATACCTTTAGGGTATATTAAGCATTTCAAGTACTTTCGGTACTTTGCGGAACACATGTCCATATTTCTCTACTATTAAAGGATTCATGATGGCCAGTCATGTTTTCCCCTAATTCAAGATTCTTAATCTATTTATAAATATAAGCGCTTTATTATTTGCAAATTTATCATCGATGATTATTTCTTGTTAGTTCTAGACATGATTTATTGAGATCTCTTTAATTATGTTTTAGGTACCTAACCCACTTCTAGGGTTATTTGAGAATCATGTCATGGATCTCTTTCAGAGCATCCTTAAGTGTTTCTTCAAGAACACTCACCTCCTTTATTTGGCATCTTTATTACTTACTCCAAAAAAAATTTGAACTGACTTTTGAACCATATTTCAGATATAGTTTACAAATTTTGATCCTTTAGGGATTCAAATCTATATTGGAGAAAGTCTACTGGGGATAATATTGATAATACTTTGCATCATTGTATATTTTAATAAATGTTTAACACTGATGATCAAAATGAACTTGTATCCCTTTATCCTCCTCCTCAATGTTGACAAACATTGCCACATTAAATAATAATCATCTTTGGACTCTCATTTTGATCCATTATGATATTGCTACTAGCAAATACATCATACATATTAATAATAGGAGGATAATTCTTTTATTAGTTAATAAGATGCATTCAATTGATATTGATTATTAGAGTGTTCTCATTCATTGATCTAAGCAATTGGAGGAATTTACTTATTGTGTAGATCATTTGAATACATACATGACTTCAGGTCATTCAACATTTATGTTGATTTAAATTTAAATCACTAAATAATATATATGCATAATCACTAAATAATAGCTTATAACAAACTTTAGGTTGTTAGCTAAATATTTACATATATGGATGTATACGTGCGTCCACGTATCACATATATATTATAAAATTTTTATATTCTTTCTCATTTGAATTAATGATTTTTAGAACAAGCTATTACAAAGATCCAAACTATTAATTTCTATTTATAAATCAATGTCAATGCAAACCTGTCAAAATCGCATGATAATGTTCAAAACATTTGGTTTGAAACCATATCGAACTTCTGGTTCGAACAAAATATACACAACTTCAAGTTGTTAAGTTTTATTTCTCGATTATATCTCAAATATCAGTTTTGAACACTAATTATGATTACTTATCTAGGAATAATTTTTAATTGCATATAGACATTTCTACACATCTCTATTGAGAGTTCCGTAAAAAAATAGAGCAAAAATAATAATAGTATCTTCTGGATACTTGGAATGTTACAGATACAGATTTCCTCAGGACCGTATGTATAAGTTGCATGAAAATTATGATATGAAATATAGACTATCTCTTCAGGAGAATATTTAAAGATATATCTTCAAGAATTGATTATACGTGTAATATTTCTCACGTTTGATATAATTATAATGAAATATATGATACATGTTGCATAGCTCTCAAACTTTTAGGATCTAATCTAAACTATATGAGGATCATTTATAATCAAATTTCTATGCATTTATTTGGTTTAATAAAATTACCAAACATATAAGCAAATCTCTTCTAGAGATATGTTATCATTTCCTAGTTTGTTAGTCTCTTTTAGGGATATTTTATTATCACTACTTCTGGAGTGAATTTATCGTTTCTAGAGATATATATGTGTACTATTGGAATGTCATATCAATGTACAATATTTCTTTTGTAGAAATTACATATTTACTACCTTTACAATAACATAAAACATCCCTACTGGATTTTTGTTGTTGTTGTAACTATCTTTGAAATGACATATCAGACTTTAAATACAGTAACAAAATTAGATGCACCAAATGAAAGTAAGATGCGAAGGATAAAACCACTACTTCTTGAGTGTAACATCGGTATACAATATCATTTTTTCTCTCGATAAATTATTTTATTACTCAAAAAAAATTATATCATTATTCCTTCGAGGAATATAGTATTTCCTTTTAAGGAATTGCAATGTAACAAAAATAAAATTTCTATAACACCTTTTCTGGGATGTAATATTTTGCAATATAAATATAAATAAATCTCTAAAACATCTTTTCAAGAGATTAATATGCACACATACACATCCAATGATGTTTGAAATATCATATAACATAATATCTTCAGGATATTTGATTAATATAGTGTAAATGTTAAGATATAAGGTAAGGTATAACTCATTTGGAGGTTTTTGTAATCTCTTGAATGCAGCATCATTTTCTCATATGGTTATTTATTAATTTTCTTTAACTTCTTCAGGAAGTACAACCTTATAATTTTACATAATTTCAATAGAGCTTCGGGCTTCTAATTCATGAACTTCAAGTTCATTAATTGGTTATGAACTTCAAGTTCTTAATTTTGTGTAAACTTCTCACCTTTTTTTTGTACCATATTGTTACAAAATAAAAGTCTATTCTTATTTCAAGACTTGTACATTTTGACCAAAAAAATACCGACAAGAATTCGAGCTTGTAAAATTTATTAGAAAATATTTTCATAATTCAAGACTTCAGGTCTTGGACTTTGAGTTATACAACTTCTGGTTCAAAAAAAAATCTTTGCATAACTTCAGGTTGTTGTTCAAACTTATTTCTTTCATTATATCGAACATTGTTTGTCAAAATGAATACACCATATAATAAACCATATGTCTATTCTTATTCCAAACATAAAAATACAACATCATTTAATTTACTGCATCCAGTGCATTTATGATGATATGGTAATTTATTTTATTACCATGACGACAACATTTAATGCATTATGATTAAAGAAAATGAATACAATTTACCATCATTGTGGCATGATTGAGAAAAAAAATGACATGATTGTACCATACAGTAAAATAGAAACCTGATGAAACTTTATTTCTTATGTTGCTTAATTTCATTTATCAAATAGTGGACTAACCATTTTTTTTATATACTTCAATGAATGTCAAGTACCAAATAAAACAAGATGGTATGGTAATTATTGCCATTAGCCGTATAATTCAAATCAAATGCTAAAAATGGAATATAATGTCCATAATATATGCACAGCTTTTATAAAGAATGAAGAATCAATTTAATAGAACTTTGTAAGATGAACATAATGGAATACCTCATCTAAATATGGTTAATTCCTAGACAAAAAAATATAAAATCCTTCATAACAATGAATATCAATTAAAAATAATGAAAGATTAACGAGATCTAAAATCAATCATTATACCATATCAAAGCTGTGGATCGAAAAGAAAAAGCAACAGTATATAAAATATAAAATGTTATAGATCTATAATATTAGATCTATAATAGAATTAGATCAGAAAAATTAGATCATATTGAGATCAACATAATAACATCTACAAATAAAATCAATTTAATAAGTCAATAAATGAGATCTGCTAAATGAAGCCTACAAAGCTAGATCTATACAAATAAATAATATTAGATTCACATAATTAGATCAACATTATAAGATATACAAAATGAGATCCAGGAAAAAGAAATGAGATCAAAACAAATGTTTACAAAAACAAAATTTGATTTACGAAATAAAATTAGATCCCAAGAGAAAAGAGATAGATCTTAAATGCATAAAGAAAATCTTAAAAATAAAACATTTTTATTATATATATTATATATATATATATATATAATAAAATACGAAAAATTAGATCTACAACAAAACGAGATCTAAAATAAATGGACAAAAATAAAATAAAATATGCAAATAGATTCAGATCTGAATAGTTAGATCAATAATAAAATGATATCTAAAAGAAATAAAATTAATAGAACGAGATCAGAAAGATTTGAGTAATCAGATCGGAAATGGCTTACCGCTTTGAAGATTTATAATCAGATCTGAAAATTTTCTTTTGTTTAAAGATCGTGCTGATAATGTGTTATAGAATAAAGAAAATAGAAGTCATCGGGGAGAGAGAGAGAAAAGATATATTATTCACTTCTGAGAATTCATCTATATTTACATTACATAGCCTCCTTTATATAAAGGCTTCAGAGCAAAGGACTTAACCTTTTCCACGATGTGGGACTAAACAAAACAATGTACAAGCATATTCACTTCATAATAAACATATATTATAACAGTATCATGTTTATATGCATACTATGTTTATATTTATATTTTTTAACAAGCTTTTAAATCCCCATATATATAAAAACTTCCTTTATTCAAATAAAATTATAAAAGACGCAAAATAATTTTTTTATTAATTCCTATTTAAGCTACCATATTTTGAAATAAATATTTATCTTATGTATTGAAAATATAGAATTAAATTTTAAATAGCTTTTGAAAGGTATTTTATTAAATTCAAACATAATCTTCCAAATCATAATATACACACACACATACACACACACATATATATATTAATTTTAAAACATATTTTTATTAAATTCAAACCAAAGACTTCCTATTCACAATGTATACACATATATATACATTATAGATATAATACATTTTTTTTAGTTTTTAGATGATAAATTTGTTTTTGAAAATATAAGTTTGCCAATTTTAAAATAATTATAAAAGAAGATAATTAACCCAATATTGCCAATTTAAATTATTATAAATGAAGATTATAATATTGCTATTGCCAAAATTCCGGGTCATCACAACCCTCTCGTCTAAGCCAAGAGGGGGGTTGGTCATCATATAGAATTTCTGAGCAGCGAGGGAAGTCGACCTTATGGATTGGGCGATAGAAGGAGTAGTGCGGGGAACCGATAAATCAACACTCGGAATGTGATCCCCAATAATCCATTCCAACAACTCACACTGAGCTTGGCTGTCATTTAATTATTGCTCCAAATCACCTATTTAATAGAAAAGTTCTAACATCTTGTGGTCGATATCAATTGAAGGATTCGTCTTAACTTGTCGCTTCAGTGCGGAAACCGTTTCATCTTTACTTATGACATTAGCCTCTAAATTGGCAATTTGATCTTTAAGATTACTAGCAATAGTTTTCTTAAGTAAATATCTCTTGTGTCATCTTAAGGCTTCGGCATTACCATGTAAGCGGGCGAGTAAAGTATCTTCGAGTAGTTTACTCCTTTCAAGTTCTATTAGCAGCTTATCTCTAAGATTAGTAAAGCATGATGTTGAATCGAGTGAGAGAGGAGCTGCTTACTTCTATTTAAATAAAAGAAACAAAATGGAGTCAAAAACAGAATGATAAATCTCTTTATTATTATGATAGAAGAGTACAACTCAAATAACAATGAAATTAAAAGATATAATAGACATTGGTTTTCAATCTAAAGATCGAAGACATCGTCTCTAACTTTATTTAATGAATTAGTAGAAAGAATAATTATAGAGTCAAAAGGAGTATTTAGTCCATCTAGAGTGATCACCGAGGGATACTTGCTATAGTCCCACTCCCCAACTGGAGAACTATCACGAACAAAAATTAATTTAGTATGGAATGTCATGATTTCTTGAGTAGCTTCTCTTTTTCATCACTGAGGAAATCAAAGCAGAGTCGAGGATGTTCCATATTGAGTTTTTATAAATCTCTATGAAAAAAGTATCTTGCTAATTTTTAGGATTTTATGATTGATGCATTTTCAAGATAAAATCATCTCAGTTTAACATATTGACTTAAACGGTCTCTAGAAAGAAGATGACCAGAGGAACGGTCACTCTGTGATAACATAATAAAAATGTGGCTAAGAATAAAAAGCAAGACTAAAACAAATATTTATAAATCAATATATTATTACATCTACAACATTCATCTGGTTTATACAAGATTGAATTAATAAATAGTTCAGAGACAAATTTAACCTTATAATACTTAAGTTTTTCAGGAGGTAGATCTTGGGAAATGGATCTGACTCATGATAAATTCCAACAAGCTCCAAGATGTGGGTCAGATCCGAATTCGTCCAAATATCTTTTGTGTAGGCGCCAAATCCGACCCCACTAAATTCATCTAAATATGTAAAGTCAACAATTGGGTGTCTACATGTCCTATGTAAAAAGTTAACTAAAATGTCCCTCTCTTTAATCAACATCAAAAATAAGATAATTAGCTACTGATTCTCCTTTAAGAGAGCGTCATAGCGAAGGCGCGCTCTCCTTAGCCAAGAGGCAGCTTCTTGAGGCTTAAGAGATGCCAACACTATTGCACTTCTATTAAGCCTATGATATTTATCAGATTGTACATTATGCTCCCTCGATTGCTTGTCTAACTCCTTATATAAACTATTTATCTCTGCTTGCTTCCTATCAAATTTGGTTTTATAAGGGTGGACAATATTCTTCCATATTTAAATGGATGATTTATACTATTATTATCTTCGAAGTGAAAGATGTTTAATAGAGAATCCCATACCTGAGATATTAGGACTAATGCTTGATAAGCTGGTTCTTTCACCTTCGGTGATTCAACATCAACAAAAGCAGGATCCTCTTGAGGAACAGAGGAAGCGGCAGATTCAGGCAGGACTGCTTTATAAGGAGATGAATCCTTTTTAGACGCTCTTGTATTATCTTCTCCACCTTTATCAGAAGACTCAGTATGGCCCTCTCTGTCACCACATAAACATAGGCCACCATTGGTGTTATCGTCATTGTCATCCTCACTGTCATCACCATCGCCCTCTTCTTCAATAGCCTCATCCTTGTCACCTTCATCTTCTAATTCAGATTTGACTATAAAGAAGGGACTTCAAAAGAAAGAATCTTCGAGGCGTCGACCTCCCCCTTTTTAGTTGTTTCAACTCCCTACTTTATCTGATTTATCTTCCCATAACTCTATCAACAAGGGAAGAGTCAAGCGAGGGAAAGCTTAGCTCAGCGTATTTGTTGATTTTATCAGCGTAGGCAAGCATCAGAGCTTCTTCAAAGAAGTACATCATTATCTTATCAAGTGTAGTATCGAGAAACTTTGACACTCATGGTTTAGCATCTGAGATGGTATCGACTGCCAGTTTCAACGCCTTGGTTTTCTTCAATTTTTCCGTCAAAGTGGCATGCTTTGCCATCATTTGGGCCTTCTCCTCATCGGATATTTAAGGGTTATTTGCATCGCCAATTTTTTCAACGGCGAGGAGTTGATTGGCTCTCCTTTCCTCTAAGATACTAGAATCTGACTGGGCAAGAGAAGCTCTCTATCACTCTTGTTCAGATGTAGCTTCATATTTTTCCACGGATAAGCAAGAGACTTAATTGTCTAAGGAAGAAATTTTCTCTTGAAACTTGGAGGATTCGACAAGAGATTTAAATTCCTACTCGTGAAAAGTTAAACAACACTTTGAAATCTAAAAAAAGAAATGCAGCACAAGTCAGAAATTTAGAGAAGAATAATAATGATAATGTCGGGTGTAGAGAAACTTACCAAGTATTGTTGTTCTACTAGAGAATGATAGTGACCCTCTAAGTTAGAAATGGAGGAAGGCCAGTGGATGGAGGCAAAGGACGTAGAATTTAAGATAGACTGGGCTATCTCTTCAAAATTAATGAAGGAATAAGGAGATGTTGGCCTCGTAGGAATGTGCTTTTGAGTGGGGGTCATCTCCAAAGCATTTTGCATCTGCTCGAGTGCGCTTGGAGAGTTCGAGATGGTGATGCGAGAGTGAGGATCGATTGCAGTTGGAGCCTTCTTAGATTTATCCTAACGAGCTTCAACAATCGAGCTCTCTAAAGCTTTATCAAGAGATAAAGATTCCTCCTCTTCTGAATCAGAAACATCAACTACTTTAGCTATATTAAAAGGTGGTTCCATCACTGTTGATTGCTTCGACTTTCTCTTTATGGCCATCTTAGTCTTGGCAAGAGATTGAGCAATTGATGGTGCATGAGAAGTCGTAGGGGAGGATCTGTACCACTAGCAGGCTTTTAAAACTGAGGAGCAGTTGTAGTGAATTCAAATAGAATACAAGTCGACAAAATAATTTGAAAAACAACATAGCAATAGATATCAAGAGCAGCTTTTATAGCTTACCGAAGTGGTCTGAGCAAATGAGGGATATATGGAAGAAATATGCAAGATCTCATAGGGAAAGGAAGTGTTTGCTTCGTGATGCGTGTTGGATCAAAGGAGGTTGCCCCAAAATCCTTTGACCAGAGGGGAGGAGGGAATGCTTCTTTAAGTTGGTAGGATTCAACAGCTTCAATCTATTTTTGATCTTACTAGAAGCTATGGCTAGACACTCCAACCGCACTCTTATTGGCTTCATTAAGTTCCTTGGCAGGAGCACTTGACATAAGGCAGATTAGACAAAAAGAAACTGGATTGAAGAAAAATAATTAAACCGAAATTTATGGGGAGTAGATAAAGTCCCGTTGATATTGGTGAAGCATTTGACAAAGAAAAACTGGTTCTCCCAATCTCTAAACTTATTAACCCCTCTAATATCGGCTTCTTCAAAAGGTTTTCCCTGAAGATTTGGTGCTCAAGATTACTGAGCTTGACTAATCGAATGAGGTAGTTTATCACTTCAGCACTCAGAGAAGGGAGGCCAGGCTCTAACGCCATTAACTCCAAAGATAAAAGATAAGTACATACATTCGGAGACAGTTAGATTGGAGTTATTCCGAGATAAGATAGAAACCTAGATAAGAAATTCGAGAATGAAAGAAACCCCACATTCTATATGTGTATTGTGGTGTATGCAAAGAACCCTTTAGAAGGGTTGCTGATGGTGTCAGTTTCTCTTGGTCGAATGGCTTCCACACCGGTGATCCCATAGTCGTTGAGAATGGCGTCCACTTAATATTATCTAGATATCAAAAAATGCTTTGAAGTAGCTTCGACTTTCTTTAGAGAACTCATGGTTCAACCAGGTGAAAAAGTTTTATTTAGAATTTACAGTTTGTTATGAAGTTAACATTCTTTCAAGGATTATTAAAAACCTACTATGTCGACGTAAACATCAAACAAAACATGAAGCTTCATGTCCTTGAAAGAATGTCAAAGTTGAAATGAGATGTGTTGGGTTTTCGAAAGAGTCAAAAGGAAAGAGATAGTTAACACTCGACAAACACTGTAACGACCCGCCCTTCTGACCGCCCCCAGTTGGTAATTAAACCAACTTGAGACGTTCAAAATGACGGATTGTTATTCAGTTTATAGAGTTTAAACAGAATCAGCCACAGAAATACAGAATAATTATATTTCACATAATGAATTTTTGTACATATATCAGAGTTTATACAATGAATTTAAATTTATACAGTGGAATATTTCTTTAAGTACAAAAATAAATCCCTAAAAAACTAAAGCGAAGCGTTATCGCCAACTCTCTCTAACTTCGCTGCCCGAAAATCTTCAAGCTGTAAAATACTGGGTCTGACCCGAGTATTACATTCAAAAGAAAATAATACACAGGTCAGTCTAATTCAAACTCAGTTATTAGTGCATAGAGGCAATAATAATCAAACAATAATTAGACGACAGTCAAATATAAATTCACCTATCCGATCCTTTAACAAGAAATCGGATAACGGTAAATATAACACTTAACAGTGTTAAACAACAAATCAGTAGATTTAGATTATCAATGAAGATAGATGAAGGGATTTTTAATGAAGAAATTTAGAAAACAACAAAATTGCCAAAACGGCAATTAACCACAAAATCATCAAAATGCGATTCAAAATATATTGAATTGGCAACATAAAATAAATTTCCATCAATAGAAAACATCATTTAAAACATCAAGTCTAGTAGGGCTGCAGTACACGCACGCGTGCACTGCCTCGCCACTAGTATAAAATGCAACTCTGTGTGGTTGCAGTTCACGCTTGCGTGCACTGCCTCGCCACAACAACATGTGAAATCATCACAACAGAGAATACTATCAGAAATCAAACTTCAATCAAATGCAAAAGGTCAAGTCAGTGACTCAACGCAGCTACAACACCAAAACCTATGCAACATGGCAAGGTCGAAATGCAACTGTTAGCATATACTCAAGTAAACTCAAGAAACAAGTTTCCAAACAACTCATGGCTGCACACGTCAACAAGTGTGATATTTTATACAAAATGAAACTGCGGCCAATTTGAATCCAGAGCAAACTGCAACAAGAAATGCAGTCACCACAGGTATCCAAGAGCACAGCAAAAATATACAGAAATACCAATAAGACACAAAGGTCAATACATGCACATACATGAACCAGAAAAAGACGGCTCGGCAAGGAAAAAATGCAACAAAAAAATGAAACTGCAGAGGTCAAGTCAGTAATATCATGACTCAACATCAAATGCAATATGAACTAGACAATAAACAAGATCAGAGAAAAATTGAAGCAGCAGGTTCAAAACGAGAAGCATCATCAAGTATGCTCAAGTACAAGTGCAATAGTATAGGAGCAGAGAGAAAACAGTATGATCAGGTTGTATACTAGTTGTAATGTTTAAGTTTTATAAAATTATTAATGCCAGAATCGACAAGATAACCAACTCAAAGCCAAGTGATACCTGACCAAAATTGTGTACAGGTATACAACAGACAAACACATATAGACAGTCTTGATCAAAGAGGAAATTTGCTTTCTCAGAATCATTTTAGAAACGACCGAGAATTCAAACCGACAAATTCAACCCAAAGTCAGTTCGTATCAAAGTTCAAGTTTAAATGAACAAGTCAAACATAAATTTTGGATGCAGTCACGTGTGACAAAAAAATCTGAAGTCACATATGAAAATATGATGTGCCTCAAAGTCCAAAACACAATAACAACAGTGCACTAAGTACAACTACATGAAAATGAAGCAGTAACTTATGTTCAATGAACATGAAGGCAAGGCACAAGTCAGGTAATGGTAAAGTCAAAACATTAAAGTGAGAAATGCAAGCGCAGACAAATGAACACAGTGAACATACATAGGCAGTGCCTATATAGACATGTAATGCAATACATATATACGGCAGTTCGAATAAATAATGCGACTCAAATCAAAGTGTGTACGAGTGGCAACATGTTACAGTAAGGGACAACATGAAATAATGTTTGCATGCCCAAAAGGTCAGAGGCAATATAAATGCAAACTACACATAAATGAAGACCACATGAGCTTAATGCATCCCAAATGCTCAAATATACAACAAGTGTATACATGTACATGAAGACTGCAGACAACATAACATGACCAAGAAATGTATATACAAGGATGAACATACATGCATCATAGGGTTTGGTATAAGAAACTACTCAAGTGCAACTACTCAAGTGCAACCAGATATGTAGACAAGCCACAAATGGACACGACACAGTAAAACGCAGTGGCTAAGTGAAAGTGAGAATACCATGTTTTAACAAAACTGTGAAACATGAAGCAGTTCGATATCACTGCACATAACAGATACAACATGAAGTGTCATCAAGATATTCAAGCTACAGGTCAAAGGCAAGGTCAACTCAAGGCATATGCAACGACTAGCAACAATTCAAAGTAATGCCGAGGCCAACGAGTCAAAACGAGTTCAAAATCATGAAACAACAGTTTCCAATCAAGACAGTACCAAATCCAATTTATTTTCGCAAAATTCAAATTTTCATACCAATTCCAAAAACACTGCAGTTTGAATCGAAGATGTCAAAGTCAAAGGAAATCGGCAACAATAAAAATCAAGTTGAAACCGAGACAACGAAAACACCAATAAGCAGACGAGGACGAACAATTTACAGTCAAATGCAGCCCAGGCCGGAGCCAAAGTCGACATTTTTAAACATTAGAGATTTCAAAACAATCGAGCAGTGGGTTTCAACAAATGGCCGAGACCAAATAAATCAACTCGAAAGCCAGAGAATCCAAACCAATAAGTTCCAACCAAAATCAAAACTCATGGAAATCAAGAATAAAAGATCAACTAACTTTGAATTAGATGTGAGTAGTAAAATTTACTCACCTTGCTTGATGCGGTCGAGAAAATTTGAAGCCGAAGCCCAAATTTGGATCGAAGGACGAAACCCTAGCTTCGGAGAGGAGGAATCGAGCAAGCCCTTATTTTGGAAAGAGGGACGAAAAGGAACGAAGAAGAACTCGTGGCCGCCATTTTCTTTCTTTCGTTTTATTTTATTTTTTTATGAAAAGGAGGGGTTTTGAACGAGTATAAAAGAGAAGGGAAGACGTGTTTTTGTAGAGGAAATCGTGATTTTGGCGTGGGTTACGACATAATTTTAGGCGTGTTTACAGCTGATAAGAGTAAGGCAGTGTACTAATTATGTTTATTTTTATATTTTTTTTTTCATTTTTAATTCAATTTGTTTTGTATAATTATTTTCTTTACTTTGTTTTGTTTAATTTTGTTGTTAAAATTTTAACTAAGTGTATTTATTTATTTTATTTTGTATTGATTAAAAATTTTATTCAACTTTCAATAGATTAAATTCTAAAATTTAATCGCCAATTCATTGTTATATTGGGAATTCAATTTAGATTATCATTCAAATATTTAAAATTAATTAAATATTCTCAATTTAAATTGTTCAAAATTCAGGGTTGTTACAATCTTCCCCACTTAAAAGAATTTCGTCCCGAAATTACAAGTTAGGAAAAAACGATTGTTAAAATCTCACCGATATTCCATTTATCTTATCTCCCTAGCTTTGTTCATTGATTTCTAAAATCAAGACGTAAAAGTCTTTTACCCAAAATTTTCGACTTACAAAAATCAGATTTTTAAATTTGAAATTCTTCATGCCAGAGATTTGCATATTACATCTTTTCCAAAGCTGTAGGCTTTCAAGATATTTTAAAGATCTTCTTCCTTAATTCAATTAGGTTGGAATTATGTAATTCTAATTTCAGACTATTGATTTGCTATCTAAAGTTTTGAAAATACTTTCTAACTCGAAGTTTAACAAGTCCATCGTCGTTCTCACAGACATTAGGCATACGCTGGACAGGCACAGGACTAAAAATCTCCAAGTACTAAATATACTTGCTTCAACTCCCAGTGAAAATACTTTTAAAAATTCTTTTAAAAATGGATATGGAAAGCACGTTCCCCCATGGATCACAGTTTACCCGGCAGTTACGCTACTATCCCAGTAGAATCGCTTGTAACTGTAGATTTCACATCTCTCTTGAATTTCGCCATGGTTGTTGCCATAAATCGCGGTTCACACGGCGGTTTCGCTACTGTCCCAGTAAAAACGCTTGTGACCGTAGGCATCACGCCCCATGAATTTCGCTTTGGCCTCTAGATCGCAGTTTACACGGCGGTTGCGCCACTATCCCAGTGGAATCGCTTCTAACTGTAGGCATCACGCCCCATGAATTACGCCAGCATACATCATCAATTCACATGATCCCAACACGATGATCCATCGTGGGGGATTCCAGCCCCAATGGACATTCCACTAATGGAAATTCTACGTAGCTACGATTTTCAGATGGACACTCACACCGAGTTACAGTCAACTTCACAAATTATAAATGGAAGGTACATTTCCATATCCTCAGTTTAGAAAACATATGTCATATACATATAGTACTTCATTTCACATTTCGTACATATCATACCTATGTAAACTTGCATAGGATTTTCATAATAATGACTTTCCCAACTGATGGTTTTCGAATTATTACATTCACATACATAAATTCTGAAAACCCAATTCACATTCATAAAAAATAGAGGATTCCAAAATTTTCCATCTCGTTTAAAATTTTCATCTAAATCGATTTGAAAATTTTAAGGTTATCTCAAACCCAATTCACATTCATAATCCAATTCATTATCGAGTTCACATTCGATTTGGATTTCACGTTACATCGTCAATTCTCAACACATAATTGATGTCTACCAATATATAACCTCTAAGCTCGTACGTCTCGGAGAAGGGTGTTAAGCTAAAAGAATAAATTCTCCGCCACCACAGATATATATTTAATAGAGATCAATTGCTATGTCATCAATTCACCATGTTAGACATACAATCCAAATCGACTATTCAAAATTCAAAGCTCAACTTATATTGTTTTTGGTGTCGAAGTTAAACTCAATTTAACTCAAGATTCAATCCTTTTTGAAAAAAAATTCAAGTTGAACTAATTGTTCAAATTTCCCAAAAAATATCTTTACAAGATATATATAATTTTCCACACTTAACCATTTGAAACAAATTTCAAATATTCATTTTTTCCAATTTATCTTTAAAAGATAGAATTTCAAACCTTTCATTTCATATTGGAAAACATTTCCATACTTATTAAATTAAATAATAAGTAATTCACAAATCCATTCATTTTCAACACTTGGAAAATATTCAATATACTTAAATCAAAATCAAGTATATATTCCATTCTTTTAAGGAAAGCGTTCTTTTAAACAAATTTATTTGAGTCAAAACTAATGTTACGTAAAACATTGTTACGACAACTCAAAATCACTAGTATAGGAATTCGAATTTAAGATAGATATATAAATCCCAATACTATATAAAACATTTCCTCTCGGAACCATTTACTATAACAATAGTGTTATAGTCCACCATTTTCTTATAATTCTCGAAAACGTCTATTTCAACAATGAATGTTGAAATCTATGTATTCGATACTTAATGCATTTTAAAACATCTTTAAAACCATTAACTTCATTCCATAATATCACTTCCCTAAAACATATCTGTTTTAGTTAATAATATATTCAGTGTCCAAAATCGCGAATATAAATCGTTTATTCAATTCAATGTTTCTACACATTTTATTTAAAAGATTATCCACTGTCCAAAATCATGGATATAATTTCCAACCAAATTCTTGTTACTACAATATTTAACTCAAAGGATAATTCGCTGTCCAAAATCACGAATATATCTCCTTTAATAACTTCTATGTTTCATTTATCAAATTCAGTTGGTTTCGAATTTATAAACAATCTTTACAAATTCCATTTCTATTTATAAACTTTGATTTATAAATCTCCTTTATTAATTCAATTCAATTTATATAACTCAATTATATATCAAAAGTTCATATTATAATTTAAATACTTATAATCGATTTATTTACTAAATCATTCTTCAAAACGTTTGAAATCAATTTTTCAGAAGAATTCAGAATCAAATTTCCAAGTTACAGTTTAATGATCCTCTTGGTTATACTAAATTGACATATCATTTTATCTCCCAATTATTATTTTGGAGATATTCAAAATATTGGATTTAAACCAATTCATTAATTCACTTAACTTACACTTTATTTTATTCACAAATCTCAGCAAATTCGATAATGAGTTTTTCCGAAGAGAAACTATCGCAAACCTAAAATTAGAGAGGGGAATTTCCGAAAAGATTTGAATTTTCAAAATACCTTTTATTTTCAAAGTAAACAATTTCATACTTCTTTAGATTTGAAAAACGTTTTCTTTAAAGTGGTTCTAGTAACTATTCATATTAAACATCATAAACTGAGCTTTGTATAAACCAAAGCTCTGATACCACTTTTTTGTAACGACTCGCCTTCTAACCGCCCCCAGTCGGTAATTAAACCAACTTGAGACGTTCAAAATGACGGATTGTTATTCAGTTTATAGAGTTTAAATAGAATCAGCCACAGAAACACAGAATAATTATATTTCACATAATGAATTTTTGTACATATATCAGAGTTTATACAATGAATTTAAATTTATACAGCGGAATATTTCTTTAAGTACAAAAATAAATCCCTGAAAAGCTAAAGTGAAGCGTTATCCCCAACTCTCTCTAACTTCACTGCCCGAAAATCTTCAAGCTGTAAAATACTGGGTCTGACCCGAGTATTACATTCAAAAGAAAATAATACACGGGTCGGTCTAATTCAAACTCAGTTATTAGTGCATAGAGGCAATAATAATCAGACAACAATTAGACGACAGTCAAATATAAATTCACCTATCCGATCCTTTAACAAGAAATCGGATAACGGTAAATATAACACTTAACAGTGTTAAACAACAAATCAGTAGATTTAGATTATCAATGAAGATAGATGAAGGGATTTTTAATGAAGAAATTTAGAAAACAACAAAATTGTCAAAACGGCAATTAACTACAAAATCATCAAAATGCGATTCAAAATATATTGAATTGGCAACATAACATAAATTTCCATCAATAGAAAACATCATTTAAAACATCAAGTCTAGTAGGGCTGCAGTACACGCACGTGTGCACTGCCTCGCCACCAGTATAAAATGCAACTCTGTGTGGCTGCAGTTCACGCTTGCGTGCATTGCCTCGCCACAACAACATGTGAAATCATCACAACAGAGAATACTATCAGAAATCAAACTTCAATCAAATGCAAAAGGTCAAGTCAGTGACTCAATGCAACTGCAACACCAAAACCTATGCAACATGGCAATGTCGAAATGCAACTGTTTGCATATACTCAAGTAAACTCAAGAAACAAGTTTCCAAACAACTCATGGCTGCACACCTCAACAAGTGTGATATTTTATACAAAATGAAACTGCGGCCACTTTGAATCCAGAGCAAACTGCAACAAGAATGCAGTCACCACAGGTATCCAAGGGCACAACAAAAATATACAGAAATAGCAATAAGACACAAAGGTCAATACATGCACATACATGAACCAGAAAAATACGGCTCAGCATGGCAAAAATGCAACAAAAAAATGAAACTGCAGAGGTTAAGTCAGTAATATCATGACTCAACATCAACTGCAATATGAACTAGACAATAAACAAGATCAGAGAAAAATCGAAGCAGCAGGTTCAAAACGAGAAGCATCATCAAGTATGCTCAAGTACAAGTGCAATAGTATGGGAGCAGAGAGAAAACAGTATGATCAGGTTGTATACTAGTTGTAATGTTTAAGCTTTATAAAATTATTAATGCCAGAATCGACAAGATAACCAACTCAAAGCCAAGTGATACCTAACCAAAATTGTGTACAGGTATACAACAGACAAACACATATAGACAGTCTTGATCAAAGACGAAATTTGCTTTCTCAGAATCATTTTAGAAACGACCGAGAATTCAAACCGACAAATTCAACCCAAAGTCAGTTCGTATCAAAGTTCAAGTTTAAATGAACAAGTCAAACATAAATTTTGGATGCAGTCACGTGTGACAAAAAAATCTGAAGTCACATATGAAAATATGATATGCCTCAAAGTCCAAAACACAATAACAACAGTGCACTAAGTACAACTGCATGAAATGAAGCAGTAACTTATGTTCAATGAACATGAAGGCAAGGCACAAGTCAGGTAATGGTAAAGTCAAAACATCAAAGTGAGAAATGCAAGCGCAGACAAATGAACACAGTGAACATACATAGGCAGTGCCTATATAGACATGTGATGCAATACATATATACGGCAGTTCGAATAAACAATGCGACTCAAATCAAAGTGTGTACGAGTGGCAACATGTTACAGTAAGGGACAACATGAAATAATGTTTGCATGCCCAAAAGGTCAGAGGCAATATAAATGCAAACTGCACATAAATGAAGACCACACGAGCTCAATGCATCCCAAATGCTCAAATATACAACAAGTGTATACATGTACATGAAGACTGCAGACAACATAACATGACCAAGAAATGTATATACAAGGATGAACATACATGCATCATAGGGTTTGGTATAAGAAACTACTCAAGTGCAACTACTCAAGTGCAACCAGATATGTAGACAAGCCACAAATGGACACGGCACAGTAAACGCAGTGGCTAAGTGAAAGTGAGAATACTATGTTTTAACAAAACCGTGAAACATGAAGCAGTTCGATATCACTGCACATAACAGATACAACATGAAGTGTCATGAAGATATTCAAGCTACAGGTCAAAGGCAAGGTCAACTCAAGGTATATGCAACGACTAGCAACAATTCAAAGTAATGCCGAGGCCAACGAGTCAAAACGAGTTCAAAATCATGAAACAACAGTTTCCAGTCAAGACAGTACCAAATCCAATTTATTTTCGCAAAATTCAAATTTTCATACCAATTCCAAAAACACTGCAGTTTGAATCGAAGATGTCAAAGTCAAAGGAAATCAGCAATAATAAAAATCAAGTTGAAACCGAGACAACGAAAACACCAATAAGCAGACGAGGATGAACAATTTACAGTTAAATGCAGCCCAGGCCGGAGCCAAAGTCGACATTTTTAACATTAGAGATTTCAAAATAATCAGCAGTGGGTTTCAAACAAATGGCCGAGACCAAATAAATCAACTCGAAAGCCAGAGAATCCAAAGTAATAAGTTCCAACCAAAATCAAAACTCATGGAAATCAAGAACAAAAGATCAACTAACTTTGAATTAGATGTGAGTAGTAAAATTTACACACCTTGCTTGACGCGGTCGAGAAAATTTAAAGCCGAAGCCCTAATTTGGATTGAATGACAAAACCATAGCTTCGGAGAGGAGGAATCGAGCAAGCCCTTATTTCGGAAAGAGGGACGAAAAGGAATGAAGAAGAACTCATGGCCTCCATTTTCTTTCTTTCGTTTTTTTTTATGAAAAGGAGGGGTTTTGAACGAGTATAAAAGAGAAGGGAAGACGTGTTTTTGCAAAGGAGATCGTGATTTTGGCGTGGGTTACGGCATAATTTTAGGCGTGTTTACAGCTGATAAGAGTAAGGCAGTGTACTAATTATGCTTATTTTTATATATTTTTTTTTCATTTTTAATTCAATTTGTTTTGTATAATTATTTTCTTTACTTTGTTTTGTTTAATTTTGTTGTTAAAATTTTAACTAAGTGTATTTATTTATTTTATTTTGTATTGATTAAATTTTTTATTCAACTTTTAATAGATTAAATTCTAAAATTTAATCGCCAATTCATTGTTATATTGGGAATTCAATTTAGGTTATCATTCAAATATTTAAAATTAATTAAATATTCTCAATTTAAATTGTTCAAAATTCAGGGTTGTTACAAACACCTCTCAACAATGTCTAAAGCTCTAATGCAAATTTCTACCGAGCTTTCGACAAGGGCGAAAGGAAGGTTGAAGTATATGTCCAGTTAGCACTTTTCAACAATACCGAAAGCTCAATAGAAACCATGTTATTATAAAGGAATAATAGAAACAACTTAAAAATTTGAAAAAAATGGATGCTACTAATATTCAATAAACAAAAGACCCTTCGACACAGTCAAAACCTACAATCCTAAGTTGTTACGATGGAATACGAATGTAATTGAAACCTTACATACCTATTGAGTCAAAAGGTTCTAAGTTAAAATTATATTGATAAAAATAAAAGAACTTGGAATGTTTCGACAATATTGAAGAAAGGTGATTATAAAAGGTTTCGACTTATTATTTCCAAAAGGTTTCAACAGGGTCAAAAGGATATTATGGTTTTGAAAGCGGATTAAAACAAAGTTTCAATCAATACTAAAGGTTTCGACTAAGTCGAAACGTTTGGCTTGATTCATGAATTTTATAAAGTGTGCTTTCTTCGCCCCAGTTTATAAAGCACATCTATCTCTAACTTAAATAAATTTAAAAAAAATCTACAAGAATGATTGTGAAACCCATGAGGCAAAATCCATGCTTTCAAAAATGTGGGTTACAATGCATAACCAACATCCTCGAAAGGTGTTAAAGTCGAAAGTACAAAACTGCTTTCGATGAGATCGGTTTCATATGAAGTCGAAAACCTTCCAACAAGGTCAATGGAAATTAGATGCTAGATTACCTTTCGACCTCATCAAATGGGGCTGAAAAGTCAAAACAAAAAATTGCCACCTCAATCCCTTTCGAAGGGGTAAAAGGGTAAGATTCTAACACCAATTTTTAGTTCGTACAACTCAAAACTTCTAGGCAAAGTAAACCAAAGTTTTCTTTCTTCCTCAAACCAACCAGAAACTTGAAATCCCATTAGATAAATGGATTTAAACATGAAATCCCTTAACTATTAAAACTTAGAAATCTTTGAGCTGAAAGATTAGATTTTCTAAAAACTGCCACAACCAAAGAATCTAGGTTCGAGAAAATTTGAAATGAAAATTAACAAAAAGAAATAATTCGAATCAATTATATTTTCAGTAAAGTTAAAATTCGAACAGTTTCCACTAAATTAAAACCAAATCCCAAAACGTCAATTGTGAAATTTAAGAAGTTGAAATCCACAAGAAGATAAAAGAATGGGAAAGAGAAATTCCAAAAGTGAAATAAATTAAACTTACTCAGATATGGACTTTTGATGGAAGAAAATGAAATAAACTAAAAGCTTGAAAATTTTAAAAGATTTTGGTATTTCTCGAAGTAAATCTTGTTTGCAGGTAAGTGAAAGAGAGGAACAAAAATCATATTTTATAACAAAAGTCGGTAAGAGCGGCAAGCCATTCGATCAAATTCAAATAAATGGTCAAGATTTACATGGGAATACCAAAGGCGGGAAGATCTTGGGTTTCGACATGATTGATTTGGAAAGTCAAAAGCATCCTTTCGCGGGGGAGAGGGGTGGGTGGGGGAGTGGTGCGAATGTTACTACTAAAATTCATTTCGAGTTAGCCGAAACCATTTTAAGAAAAAGACAAAGAAGAACAAGAGAAAAATGCTCCGACTAGACCTTTCAAAGAAGTCGAAGGGATGCTACAATCAAGATCCAGAAGATTCTCAAACTTTCAAAGGGGTCGAAAGCATCCTTCGGCCTTCAGTGACCACCTTTCGAAGAAGGTGGTTCCATATGCATGAATACCTTTCAAAGCAACACCTATCGAGGACAATGAAGGACACCTCTTCATATATACGCCAAACCTTTCAAAACCAAACCACTCTAAAGAATGTATTGGTCCGAACAACCCTTTTAAAAGCTAAACCAAGCCTTTAGAATCGGTCGAATCCATTGTTTTTCAAGGCGGTTCTGCATCAAGTCACAGGCAAGACTTCAGAAGAGCAACAAATGGCATCGAAGCCACTGAGTAAGGCTATCGACAGAGTAGAAAGTTCTTGCAAAGCAGCATAGAGAAGAAAAGTACAACCGCTCCTTTCGACAAAAGCGAAAGCATTCTAGAATCAATATGGCAGCCACCTTTTGACTAATCAAAAGCATTGGGGTCGAAAGGTACTGACCCGCATTAAATAAGACCTAAGGGGTCTGGTTTTTGGGATCCAAACACAATCATTCTAAACTTGTATTTTCTTAATTTTAAGAGCTGTAAAACCCTAATTTATAAATTGAATTAGGGAAACTGGATAATAAAGATTTCTTTGCGTTAAGAAAGGGAAGACTTCTGTTTTCTTGATTATTTAATGTGTTTTTCTAGGTGATGACCATGTTGAAAGGTCTTTTTCGAATTGATCGAAACTTGATATATTCAAGTAGCTTTAGTTATATACTCCAAGCTAACATCCTTTTGGCTTCTGCTTCGACAGGGTCGAAACCTAACTCAGTCCACTTAAACCTTAGAAACCCAAATCTCACACAAGGTGCCTAAGGATCTAGATTTTAACAAGGTTGAAACCCTAATCTTGACTAGATTTACCTTAGACCTTTGATCCAGCCTTAACCACTAAACACCTAGGCCATCGATAGGGTCGAAACCCACCAAATCAAAGCCTAAATTCAGATTCCACAAACTATCCATTTGCGTTTTACAACCACTTCGAAAGGAAGGCGTTCGAAGGAATAGCTCGAAAGGCTAATAAATGAAGGAAATTAGTAGTTTCGATTGGATCGAAAGGTTGGACAACAATCCATTTGAGAGGGTGACCATAAAGAGCACACACATTATATTCTCATCAACTTGGTTAATGGAATCCAAAAAGAATAAACCTTCCCCTTTAACTTTACTTTGCGTTATTGACAAGATTTCTTGCTAGTAATATCCTTTGATAATATAACATATTAACCACTAAAGCATATGGTTAACTATACACTTATATCATTTGTGCTCGATCGTTATTTATACATTACTATTGTTGTAATTCCTACACTGTGAATGAGAAAATGTTACAAATCAAGATATAAAATTAAATTAAATTAAGAAAAACACACATTATAACAATATCATAACATATAAACTTATATGTAACATTAAAATTTAGTTAAATTAATATTGAAACCCAAATTCTTTTGTTAATCACTACTAAATATGATTTAGGACAAAGTTATTATTCATGTAAGCACAAAATAAGTTATAATGCATATTAATAAAAGGAAATTCTTTAAAAAATTCTCCTATTTACCTCGCTGCCAATGCACTTGATCCAATAATGGTATTAGAGTCCATATTGTATTTATATGAATAATTAACCCATAGGTAGGGCGGTTACCTGGAAAAACAAATTTGATGGGTGTATATGGAAATGGTTTTCTTTTACTAAAGGATAATATTACTCTAACTGAAGAACATTAGAATGAATGAAAAACCTTTTGATCTTATACCGATCCACCTTCTTCAACCCTTTTATTCAACATCCAAACAGAACTTCAAATCTTGAAGATTGAAAATGACAAGTCGTTATGGTATGACAGTAAGAAAACAAAACAAAATCTGATTATAAACTTTCTAAACTCATAGTGGAAGGAAACAACATATAATGTAATACGTCTTTATATTCAATACAGATCCAAATGCATAGTTAGATCTATACAAAATATTCCAATCCATAACACACATGAATATGTTAGTCATATGTTTATACTTACAATGTTTACAATATGATATCTTCATCACCATGTCCTCCACGTCGTCGGGACCCGTCAACCTACTAGTATAAATAAAAAGGAAAAAGTAATGGGTCAAACATATGTCTGAATGAGTGAAACAAGTTTATCTCATATATACTATAAAAATATTGGTAAAACATCGTTAATGTCTTATAACCCTTATATACCTACCTTAACCTTCCTAATTGCATCTGGGGAGTAATATCAACACTATACCTCGGTTAACTGCTCGATTATAGTCATACCATGCCTCATCACACCCTATATACAAATATATAATAAATTAATAGAGTCTACCAAATTCAAATTACATGGGAACATTAATATTCCAAGAACAACTAATACGCTCTTACCGAGGGAACAACCATTTTCCAAAATAACTATTTCGTGGATCGCTATCACTAATGCTAAGGGAATGACCATTTCCCTAGAACACTATTTCCATTTCAAACACTGAGGTAACAACTCTAACCTTGGGACAACAATTCCCAACACCATACATGCCTCATACATAATCACTTGATAAACCAATAGCACATTAAACGTGCCTAATATCCATTGTTCGGTCATAATAATTCAATATGATATCCAATGCCTAATATCCATTATTCGATCATAATAATTCAATATGATATCCAATCATGAGAATAAACCAAATATCCGTTTTCACACAAATCGAACAAAATTATATTCAACAATGTTTATACGCTTCAACACTTCAATAATGTTCTGCATTTTCTCCTTTGAAACAGCCAAAAGCATCGCAAAAAGTCACAATTCCACAGATGCCTCTAATTGCACTTAATTGCACTTGGTTCGGGTTGCCTGTAGGTTACCCTGGCCCAACCAGCATCCACTTCAAATTTAACTTCATATTTTTTTCTACCATTGTTATCCTTTATAAATGAGCCATCATACCATTATTTCTATATAATGTCACTAGAATTCATATAATTTATACTACTCCATTTACATTATGTCGATACATTATTAACTTCAATCACTAAATTAATCGGTAGATTTGTTCATCAAATTCATAAATTTGTATTTTCTCCTAAGTAGACCCCTACCAATATTCAAACATTCTTATTGCACATGGTCATAGAAAAGATTCACTCACTTAAAAATGTAGGCCAAATCTTGAAATCCTTCATTGTCTTATTCCTTCTGTGCACAAATCATCCATAGTTTTCCTTAATTCTTTCCATTATTATTTATTACTAAAAGTATCAAGGTATTACATTGTCCCCTCTTAAAAAAATTCATTCTTAAAATTCTTTAATGATAAAACATGTAATTTGTAAACTCTTATTTTGTATTGCTTATACATAATCCCTAACTTAATATAATGACTTACTAAACTGTCATCCATCGAAATCAAGCATGCGTTTAAATAAAAAAGAAACCAACCATAGAAAAAAATCCATGCATAGCACATAAATCTGCAATCAATTTTATTGACAAGTGTGTAGCATATTAGAATATCCACAGTAGTGCTTATGTACTTATTGAAATGAAACCAATAACATAGCATCAAAATATGTATGCAAATGGCATATGACATTATATAATGAAAATGTTTATCATTTAGGCCCTCATATATGAATAAGAATATATGACATATAATGCATGTATGCAAGATCCTAGATGAACTTATAAATTCTATATGTATGCAACAATTAATCACTTCAGCATAATGTATAGTGAATTCATACATAAGTAAATCATATGGATCAAAGCATATAAAAAACACTAAGATTTTAACACAAATCCATACCATGAAAAAAAAATTATCCAACCAAACATGGATACGAACTAAACTAATAATCAAGTAAATGAAAAACTTTTTTAAAACTAGTTAGAATGAAAATATCGAATCTACTTCTCAAGTTCTGTTGATCAAATCGTCCTTCTGAATCCAATCTAATAAACTTTACTAATGGAATAAAGTTATCATTAAACATCAATTATATATATATAAATATGCATCTCAACGACTTCTACATTGTGCTACCAACTCAAATAAATGTGCCATAATGCACAATAATTGCCAGCCTTAGCACAAACATGCCCATATTCTAAAATCCAGTCTCTCTTACTACTCCTAAATGCATATATGCAACACTTAAAATCATTATGTGGTACCTACTTTGATTTATCTTTTGGATTTTTAAGGTAAGGAAATCAAAGTGGACAGTGTCTGACCCAAATACACCCAAATAACTTTAATTACTATACAGTTCCTTCTTCTCTCTGTAAACATCAAACTGGTCGATGCCTTAAGCTAGTGAACATAACATATCTTCCAATAGGATTTCCAGTAAAACTTAGGTAGTATCACTACGCCCATGATATCGCTTCTCAAACCTTCCACCAAGTTTGATACTCAAAGTATCACCTCCTCAACTATATAAACATTTCATCCTAAGTTCTACGACGTATGAAAAAGAAAGTACCAGAACATGAGAAATTCTACGCTATTCAACCAATTCAACCATAGGAATCAACGGCTAGGTGGAATTCTATTCTATTAAAAGCACTAACCTAAGGTACTGTAATAGTGAAAAGATCGACTATATAATACGTCATTCACATGCACCTTTTATGTAATGTAAACTATGTACCTTTAAATTGCCATAATGAAAGAGTTTCTTTTAATAAATAACTTTTTCTTGGTAAAAGGGATGATTGAAAAGAATCTATCTACTCATCGTTCAAAGTCATATTCGAACCTCCAAATTACAATTTTCATAAAATTGCCTCTGCATCATTTATATGTGCAAACTACAATATATATTTCCTATAGCTGTAAATAATTTTTCCTCAATTAAAATGAAGCGCTTGAATCCACACCAATCGGTGGTACATTCATATTTTATCTTATTATCAATTCAAACCAAAGCATTCTTTCTTTAATTTCTCAAATTGAGTCAAAACATTGGCACAAAATCCTTTATCTAAATCCTTCATCTACACCTGTCAAGAACATTTCCCATATGATTCTCATCAGCAAACCAATTTGGAATGTACTTTACAAAATGTGGTCATAAATCTTCTCAATTCTTTATTCTCCAAATCATATTTATCTATAAAATTTTGATAACTTCATTCTATAATTGATAATATAAGCTCATCTGATCTTGGTATCCATCTATGCCTGAGCAATTCTACATACTCGTCAAGCACAGTGACACCATACCCAAAACATAACTAATAACAAAGCAAAAATTAAGGATGATGTCCTAGTGTACTGAATATGTTATCAACTCACATCACATCTAATCCAAAACATAAATGCAGTTGTAATTATCACTCAAGTATAATTATCACCCCAAAACATATGCAGTAAGATGGCAGTCCCTTGCTTAGAGAATAATATCCATCCAAGCCATATAACATAAATGGTGTAACGTTACCCAAAACATCACGTCAATGACACCCATCTTCAAACCAATTCAAATCGTTTGATGCATAATATAACATTGCCCGCAACGTCGGATCAGATTAACTAAAATCATCACCTTTATTGTGATATCAAATAACAATAGAATTCTAAATATTATTCGCTTCCATCTCCTATCATTATCACAATAACACATAACCAAAGAATGCAAATATGGATTTTTTTTCAATTTCTAAACTACGGACCAAACATCAAGTCAAATTACATAATAGTATCATTGAGTCTCCAGAATCCTATCAAAAAAAACTCTAGGCCATTCAAATAAAATACATTACTCATATCATAAAATATTTTCAATCGATTATATAAAAGCGTCTGATCAATTAAAATTCTAGTATCACTAGTCTTTCTTTTGCTACTAAATTTTTCGATTCAAACACTAAGTCAAATACGTCTTCAAATCTTTCAATACCAAGAAAAATAACATTTTTACCCAATCTCCTTCATATAGGTCTTAATCTAAACATTCATTATTATGCTAAAATCTCCCCTTTTTGAAATTTTAAGTAAAAAAACTTATGTTTTCTTTATTAAACCAAAATATAACCTCTTTCCCTTGCCAACTTAGAAACCTTCCTCTCAAATTTCCAACCATCATTCTACAATCATATGTTAAAGCATCTTGTCAGTAGGCCTACTAAGTTTAATTTATTTGGGAAGGGAGATCAAACTCTCCAATGAAGGCATATGAGACTACTTCGTCGAAGGTAGATATCAACTCGTCATCATATAGCTAGTAGGTTCATAATGTATGACGAAATCGTGTCTAGCCCTTTACTTCTCATTCAAATCATACCACATTTACCATCTAATATTATCCATGGTAACAAAAAGTAACGCCCGACCCCCATATACATGCCAACAAGAGCAATGCTAAGTAATACTGTTGGAAAGCATAGAGAATGGCACTCCATAGGGCTAAATGTTGTACTCACTTCCTTGAACTAACATTCGCATGAAAATATTTATGAATTTTTAACTTACCATTCCTGCTCAGTCTCGGTTCAAAGCAATGGCATAAGATAAATTTTCTCAGGTTACATAATACATAATATAATAGAACATAAACTCAACACAAAAATAATAGCAGAATACATAATACATATCACAATAGTCATGTCCATAATACATAATCCATACATAGTCCATAATAAATGATACCACTCCCAAAATACATAATAGCATGCATACCATAACAGATTACTAACTACAACTAAGTCCATGGTCCAAAACCACAAAATGTGGAAAAGGATAAGAGTGTTGCTACAGTCCATGCAAACCTAACCTACCAACAAAGATCCTCAAACTAACCCGAGGATTATAAAAACAAATCACGCTAGTGTGAATCATTCAATCTATTCCAAAACTAACCCATAGCCTAAAAAATCTCAATACATATGTGTCATTAAAGAGTTATACACTATATATTTTCTATTTTAAATCATGGCATAACATTACTAAATGACTTATGCATCATATGAGATTTAAAGCATTAACCATCGATAATAACAATTCATAATTCGAAAATAATAATTCACCTCCCGTCGTGTTATGCTTTCCTTTATCCTGATCAGACAGTGTCAAACCGACAATGGGATCGCTTCTAGTGCATAGGCTTTAACTATCCGATTTTCCTTGACAAACTAGCGTATTCTCTTTTGTAATGACCCGTATTTTAAATATCGAAGGATCATAAAATTATTTTTTTATTAGACACATATGCTTGGAGTTTTTATAGGACGATTCAAACCAAAAAATTATTTTAAAGCCTATAACTTTTAATTCGAGTTGAATTAGAGTCTAAAACCACTTTCAATAGATCAGGATAATGGTTTCCCTTTTTGTAAAGTGATTATAATAGAAAAAACAGACTTACCGTTTAGAAGATACAACCAATTTAAGTTTGAACCGCTATAGGCTCGATTAGTGGATAATTAGTTTAGCCCAAACTACATCCCACTATTTCATTTTAGGATTTGTGCCCGATTGGGACTGATGGGACAAATCCATATCATTTTCCATTTTCCCAAAATAGAGCTAAACCAATATTAGTCTGAATCTCATCGAAATGTTTGCCTTTTTCATACTAATCTTAGCTTAAACCATCATTAGAATAGTAATTAGCAAAAGCGATTGACGATCTAAATTAGCAAATGGGATTGAAGATCTATCATTTTTGTTCTTTTAAATTTGATTTCGTGCTGTCTATTTCAGTTTTGGAGATTAGGTTAGTAATCTTGGTACTAAGTGAGTGATTTATAATCTCTCACTATCCTATGGATATCCATGTAGTTAAAAATTATATTTTGATATGATTTCCATGTTAAATGCAAAACTTTAATTAACCTTCATACATATTTTTATGGATGAATTTTAAAAGTTATAAATGGATTTAAAATGATTTTGTAACACTTTATGAATCATATTGTCATCTTTGCAAAAAATTAGATATATACTAAATCTTATATGTTAATCATGTTTAGATGAATTGGTTATGCTAAATGTATGCTTATGAGTGATGGCTGCTATTTTGTTTATTGCTTTGATATGTTTTGTTAGTGTTTCGAGTGTAATTATGATGCAGTTGTCAATTTGGGGAAAATGTAGAAAAAGATACTCAAAATCGAATGCAACTTGAAGGGGAGGTTTTGGAGTAGGGGAGGATCCTATATTTCAAATCGCAGGTTAGTTGGAGTTGGTTTGGATGCCTAACATCAAGTTAATACCGTGCTAAAGATTGGATGTTGGACGTTGCACTTTTGGTCAGTAGAGGAGGTTGCTGTAGGACTTGGGCTATAAACTTTGAGGAATCAGGACAAGGCAACAAAGAAGTCCAAGGACTAACCCAAAGTTTTAATGAAATTTTTCCAGTATGTATCGAGCACTTCTAATCGGTACTGAGATCATTTTGGGCTTTTAGAGTTGACCAACGGAGTTGAGGGGTTGAGAAATGAGTATGGGGAGCTTTAAACAAGCAAAAGGAAGAAAGAGATCACTGTCAAGTACTTAGCCAATGCTTGGCTAAATAATTAATATTGGCTGAAGAAATTCATATCGATATTGACATGAATTGGAGTGGTTGTCTTTGGCCATACTTCTAAAGGATGCTCAAGGTTTCCTGCAGGTCATACTTAATATGTTTGTTCATTCACTTGATGCTAGTTATGATGTGGTAGCACGATGAAGAATGGTGGCTTTGGTACTTCAATGATGGTAACTCAATGTTTATGGACTTAAATTCTGATAATGACGGCTCGATGTGGAATGGAGCCGTGAGAACAGTAATCCATAAGGGTAGGTTCTAGGAAGGGTGGCATGTGGATAAAATGTTGACTAGTTCTATCGTGGAGAGAAAGGAATGTAAAATGGTTCCTTAAGGATGAATGGAAACTAGATAGAGCAAGGAAACGGTTTAGATATGCATGCTAAGGGATCATCGATATTTGGAGTGTTTTCTGATATACTCATAAGCAGGGGTATTACGAGGAGGCCCATTAAGGTGGAATGGATCGGTATACTATAGATTTATGGGCTATTGGAAATATACTAAAAACCAAGATTTTTGTATTAATCCCTGGTATAGAAATGGTCATATGAGTTATCATATATGTAGGGCCCAATGAGTGACCTTGAGGATTGTTTAATGGATGCTATATTTGTTATGGTTGCTTTTCTTGCTGTTTTCCACTCTAGGAATGTCATATGATGTTGGTATGGTGGATGTCGATACTTAGACACCTGAAGCTATGCTTAGGAGGTAGTTTTCCCTTATGATGTTTATGGAGCAGTATATTATCGATATTATATTCTAACTCTTTGGTTGCAAGGATGGGTCAGGTATGGTTCATATACCTTTGTTCCATACTATATTGACTTGTATAGTATTTTAAATTTCTTTTCACTCGCTCCATTCTATTGTCTGGCTCGAGGTTTTATTTATGCATTGCTTCATATTATCTTCGGTACTTTTAAATGAATAAACTAGATAGCAAGTCTAGGTGGTATGCGGTGGCAGTGTAGAGGACGAGAAGGATGAAGTTTTATCGTATTATATATGGACTTACTTATGATTTTCTATTGAGTGATATTCATGGAGCCTAGACAATGTCCATTTATCATATTTAAAGACAGTCTGAGTTTAGTATTAGTTGATAGACTCTATCATTATGTTGTATAACTTTGTAAACCAATGTACTATCATATTATGGCTTATTTAGTTATTACCATCTTGCATATTTTATATAAGTGATGCTATTATTATATTTTGTTCATTGTGCTATTAGATATATAATGAGTTATGTGATTATTTCTCTTTTTTCACCCTTGGCTATTGCCTTACATCGACCAGGCACTGTACCAGCGAGCTCTTTGGGTATATTGGGTGTCGGATGTGTAGGACGGTCATCGCATCTTTTGATGTTGCCTAACTGGTTATAGTAATAACACTTAATCGATGTAAGGTGAACTCTACAATCCTTCACTACTTGATTACTCAATCTCCTTTCTTGCTTCCCATGACTATTCTCACTTTTGTGATCCCCTTGTTATTGGTTTACTTCCTTGTTACTTCTTCGCTATAACCACACTAATCAAATTTGGAAACTCTACCTCTACTAGTCCTTCAAATGTACCTCCAAATGGTCTCTAGTTCAATGCTAACTCCTTAAGTTGGGAGTTTAATTCTTTTGCAAATTTCGTTACCTTTTTGTCTGGGTGTTGACCAATTCGAACCTAAATCTAGCTAACTCGTTAAACTAGCTCACATAATCACCTACAATCATATCACCCTATTTCTGATGAATGAATTTCTCCAATAACAATCCTTTCCACTCTAAGGAAAAACTTTGCTTTGAGCTTTACCTTAAAATTTGCCCTTTCACTTTTAGCAGCAACAACTTCACACCAATTCATTTCTTCTCCGTAGAAGCGCGAGGAAGTTAGTTGTCTTCTCATAACACCACTTTGACTTAAAAGGTTAAATAATTTCTCACTCATGCTTAGCTAAGCTTACGTAGCTTCATAGTGTTCCATTGCAACAAAAGGTCTACCACTTAAAGTAGATAAGTCCCTACACAACTTTGGGAAATGTAGGTTAGGTGGTGTTCGGACCCGAACCACTCTTTGGGTTGTAAGTATAAGTTCTGTTAGGTTTAACATTGGATGGGCTTATCATGCGAAACAAAATAGGAATGTTCATGCCAAGAATATCCATAACATCCGCTCTAGTGCCATTTCTAGTTCTGGTTTCAAACCCACCGGCATTGGTTTCTATTATAGTTTCCACCATTGTACTCATTCTTAGCTATCAGTAAATTGGATTCATTAAAACCTCCTAGCAAATAGTAAACAAGACTAGAAGAATAAACAAGGTGTACACCTATACATGATCCATATATTTTATTATATATATTCACATTAATAAAAATACAAATACGTTATCCCATTACGTCCTAGTCCTTAAATTAAGGAATGTTTTTTGCTTTAACACCAAATGTAACAACCCGCCTTTTTCGTCCCTCGGATTTAATGCTCGAACCACGTTCAAACTCCAAGATTGAAAATGACAGGTTATATGGTGCGATAGCATGAAAACAAAAGGAATCGAACTATAAACTTTCTGACCTCATAGCGAAAGGAAACAGCATATAATATAAAACATCTTCATATTCAACAGCGATCCAAATACTAAGTTAAATCTGTACAACAAATCCTAATCCATAACACACACGAATACACTAAACATAGGATTATATTTGCAATATTTACAATTCAAGATCTTCGTCACCATTTCATCCACGTCACTAGGATCTATCAACCTATTGATATATATTAAAAGGAAAATAAGAGTGAGACAGAATATGTCTAAGAGAGTAAAACAAGTCTATCTCATATATGCTACAAAAATATTGGAGAAACTTCAATAGTGTCTCTTAATCATATGCGCCTACCTTAGCCTACCTTGTTGCACTCGAGAAGTAATACCAACCTTATACATAGGTGGACTACTCAGTTAAAGTTATACTATGCCTCATCACAATCTATACCCAAATATATATATCAATCAATAGAGTCTACCAAATTCACATTACAAGAGAACATCAAACTTCCTGTAACTACTAACATGCAGTTACTGTTGTTTCCTTAGAACAATTATTTCCTTGATTGCTATCGTGGGTTCTGAGTTGACAACTATTTCCATTTCAGATTCTAAGGGAACAACAAGTTCTGTTGGACAACTATTCCTCGCATAATACGTACCTTATACATAATCACTTGAAAAATCAATAGCACCTTAAACGTGCCTAACATCCATTATCTGATCATACAAGGTCAATACGATATCCAATCATCGATTACAAAGCAAATATTCAATTTCACACACATCGAACACATTTATATTTAGTGATATCTACGTTCTTTGGGATAGAGTTAGTGGTATGCCCTAGGGGAAATTATGTAATTTTTTACATATATCTAGCTTGATAACCAATCTACATAATAAAAGGCATTTGATTTTTGTTATATGTTTGACATATCGAGGTATGTAAAATAATTATTTAATTTGAGTATATTAAATAGAAAATCATAAATGTATTTTATGTGATAGTAATTATAATGTGTTGTAATCATGAGAATTTTATCGGATTGAAAATTGACGTATTATTTTAAATATTCTTATTAAGGATGTTTGGGGAAGGGATATCGATTCATCTTTTGGGACTAGAGCATGTAACACTCTCCATATGTCGGGTAGTATATTACTCATAACTGTTGGAGGTACTAAGTTGTTGCATATTAATAATTATTAGACAACAATGGAATGAATCACTTGGGAGTTTTATGTTGGTTAATATAAATAAGGTTAAACAAAGGATCTTGAAGTGATGACATTACATAGTTCTTTTCACTTGTGAATATCATTGAACTTTAATATGGACACTCAGTTTTGATTATACTTAACTCATGACATAGCGTCGGTCAAATGATTATAGTTGGGTTTGAGTCGAAGCATTGGAAATGAAACACTATTCAACGGAGAATTTGTCCCCTCATTTATATGGGGTTAGTTTCATGATAAACTGTAGTCAACTCAAAGTCAAAGTCTCTGGCCAGACGATTAATAATAATTCTTTCTATTGAGCCAAGGACTTTATTAACTAATCAAGTTGAATGTGGATGATGTTGGAATTTTGACCAAAACCAAATTCCTTAAGTTATAATGTGATATTGTACTGATGAAGAGAATTAATACAAATAATCATTAATAATTCGATATCGTTTATAATAGAAATTATATTTTAGAAAAAAGATGTGTAAGTAATAAGTTCAACCAAAATGTCACAATACTATCTAAGATGATGTGTTAATGTTAAAACTCGAATTTTTCAGTACTAATCGTTGGCTAAATTTATACCTTTGAGTCGCACAATAGTAATAATAAATGCTCCGAACAACCACATGATTTAATTAATTTATAATCATTATAAATTAGTTAATATTTATGAAATGTTAATTATTAAATTTATTTAATTTGTTTGACTACCATTAGCAATTAATAAAGTGTGTGTTATATGCACGTATCGATATACGATATCAATAATATATTTAAATTAGATTTAAATGGACTAACTGCTAAGTGGTTCTAGAAAATTTTTAGGTCTACGTTGCCTTTTTAATGATCGACCATTCATGACATGGGTAGGGGAGAGGATTTGATGAGATTTAGTAAGATATATGTAGTGAAGGTTTCAAGAGAGGGAAATGAAAGGTCTTTATGTTCCTTTAAAACTAATTTTCTTTCGCTCATTCATGGATTCTATAGAATTTTTTTTGCTTTCCTCTCTCTAGCTCCTATCTTGGTTGAAAATCGAATTCCAACATACTATGCAATTTTTCTAAAATGCATCAAATCAAATCAAATTAAATAAATACAAAAGTGGTGCTTCATTGTCAATACCATAGGTATTGCTTTTGATGACAACGACCATATAAATATATGTACTGATGTTTTTCCAAGTTGTATAGAATATTTTGCAGGATATTAAAGATGCTTGCACAAGCATTGAACTATGAGTTTGAAAACTGATTAGTATAAAAACTAGAGATCAAGATTCAAAGATGAAGACTCATGAGTTTAGAGGCAAATATTAGAAGAGTTCAAGAATATAAATTATTGTTAACAGACACTAGATTAGTTAGTAAAAGTCCTTGAATAGTAACTTTCTTTGAATACTCTCTTATCAAAATAGTTATTTTATTATCAAAATATTCATTTTTGAAAATAAATTCTACAAATATTTTCTAAAACTATTATATATTAAAGCATTTAAAATCTATGTTTAATTGATTTTATAAGAGTTTAGAATTTTGCAACACATTTGAAAGTACTTTTATTTTCAAAATTGACAAGGTATGTCTATATACCCAACCTGTTTTTGTCGATATATGTACCATTGAAGTGGTGTCTTTTGGATTTTGTTTGGATTTTGAAAGTTGAGATTTTTGGTTACATCTCTTCATGAATAGGTACTTCCCTTCAAACACTATATAATAGGGATTGGAAAACCAATTTTTAAAACTGCTTTCTTTATATTCTTCTTACTCCAAATTCTTATTATATATTTCACAAAATCAACTTTTATACTCTTCCAGTTCATTCAAATTCAATCTCTACTTTACTACATTCATTTTCTATAACCTACTTACTGATTTGAAAGTATTCTTCCATTAATTCAAAGACCAGAGTGCTATGAAAGGGCTAGAGGATATACTGTATTCAAAGTACAATTATTTGTGTTTTAAATCAACAACTCTACTATTATGTATACGGGTGTGCTTTTTTTCCATTCAAATCAAGTGGGTGCGCTTGTTGCCCATTGAAATCAAGTGTGTGTGCTTATTGCCCATTTAAATCAAGCAGGCGATCTTGTTGGCTAATAAAATCAAGGGAATCTACCTAGATTTTGAAAAATCAGGAAGGCGCGTCTTCTGTCCTTGAAATCGAGATTGTATTCTAGTTTTCTTACTACCAATTAAAGTAGTCATTGGAAAGGAAATATGTACATACACCACACATGACTAGACGTAGGATTGGTTAATATGAAATGGTATAAAACTACCAATGTCATCTCTCTTACTTTTACTTTATTTTTACTATATTTACACACACACAGATGTGTGTGTGTGTGCGCGCGTGCGTGTGTGTGTGTGTGACTGCCTGTTAATATATATTTCTGTGTTGATTATCCGTGTTTAAACTTAAATCTTGAAATATTTTATAAAAGTTCCATATAAGCTATAAAATCAATTCACCTCCCTCTAGTGTTATAGTTGCCACAAGATTCATTCATATAATATACTTTACACTACATCATTTCCCACATTTGGTATCAGAGAGTTAGGTTTTCACAAATTTGCTATTTGATATTTGAAAAGTATAAATGGCTAGTAACACTGTTAGTACACCATTTTAGTACTTTTGTAGAAGGACAGTCAAATGCTATATCCCCACTGTTTAATGGTAGCAATTATGCTTACTGGCCTTGTAGGATGACAATTTATTTACGATCCACTGGTTTAGATATTTAAAACATTAAGAAGAGTGAATGTACTAAACCAAAAACTGAATACTCAACATGGACATCGGACTAGTAGACACAAATACTCAATAACTCAAAGGCCATAGATATTTTATTCTGCTCTCTAGATGAGAATGAATTTAATCAAGTTTTTTTTATTTTTAAGACTGCTTATGAAATTTAGAGAACATTGCATGTTACACAAGAGGGTGTTAATAAAGTAAAACAAACTACGATTTCATGCTAAAAAGCTAATTTAAACCTTTTAAAATGAAACAAAGTGAGTCTATTTCTAACATGTATTCTTGATTTTAGGATACAGTTCATTCATTATTATCATTAGGTAAAAATCTCTTAAAATAGGATTAAATTAAATAATCTTTAATTCACTCCTTCTGAATAGGATCAACATACATTAGCAGTAGAGAAATCTAATGATATTGGTTTATTGGAAATTGATGAATCAATTGGTATTCTAACGTCTTATAAAGCACAGTTGCAAAGTAGAAGGGAAACCATGAGAGCTGAAAATAAATCAATTGCATCAGCACAACAACTAGAGATCAATATTCATATGACGATGATAATGATTGGAAGATTGTTCTTATGACCTAAGATTTTAGGAAATTTTTGAAATACAAAAAGATGAAATACTTTCATAAAACTAGGAACAAAAAATCCAGAAATGGTAGTGTTTTCTAGTGCTACGATTGTGGTCTGGACATCTACAAAGAGACTATTTGTAGCGAAAGAAAACAAAGAATCCACAAAATACCGATTCATTCAAAAAGAGAAAATGGCTTCCAATGCAACTTTGGATGATCTGATACCAGTGACAACGAATAAAACGCTAAAATATCAACATGTGCTAAAATATCAACATGCGTTTCGCGGTGGTGGACAATTAATCAAATCAAATAAAGGAACAGCAAATTCTATACTTTTTACATCTCATTTTTTTAATTTTTTAATTTTTTGGAAATTACTTGGTATGGGAATAAATATATAATAATAATAATAAGCATATATGAATACAATAATGTGATAAGAGAGAGAGAGTGTGTGTATGTGTATAATATTTCTTCTAATTTCAAATTTTGAAAACGTTGGCATACTTGTCGAGATACACCACATATATACATGTATATTTCGACATACCTGGTAGAATTTTAAGAATCTATTCAAATTTTAAACTTTTGAAATATCCTCTCTTTTGCATTAATTTAAACTTTTGAATAGACACTTTTTCACCTATCACATGAAAATTTAACTCCTAGTTATTCACTCCTTCTTACCACATCTTGCACACATATTTTATTTCAAAATCAAATATATTCTTCACTCTTTTTTCCTCCAAATCAACCATCTTCATCCAAAGCCATTAGGCTTATTTAAAAAACCAAAAGTTAACTTTTAACGATTAATAGTCTATTGAAATATATGTTGAGTATGCTACTTATGGAAAAAAAATTCGCAGAAGATTTGCAAATTTTAGTGAGTTTAATTCTTATGGATTACAAGATCTCACTTTAAGAAATGTTATTGTTGGTTTAACTGATTTATCTTAAAATGATTTTGATTGTTATCCTAATTTGGTTAAATTGTTTTATGCTAATTTGAACGGAATATTTTATCAAGGAGAAGAAGGTCAAATTTGGAGTTTGTCAAAGATACTACTATTGTTTTAAATTGCGGAATTCTTGGTTGCAAAAAGCTGTGGAAATGAACTCTCCACTTTTTAAATTGATTATGGAAATAGAGAAGTTATGTATAATTTGTTTTCTATTGATGTATAGGTTGGTTTTAAAGGAAAAATCTTTGGTCTAAAGCAAGACCAATAAATCTTATTATACAAAAAAGTATTACATCGAGAACGATGTATTACAACAACCCCACTCAAAAAAATTCAATATTCATTTTTCTGTGTTTGGAGAATATGATGTAAACTGGGTTCAAGTGATTTTAGCTGACGTTATTCAAAAAAAATTCTATAAATAAAAACACATTCTATCATAGTTTGTGCCACACTAGAATTTTCAACTATTTTGGGATTAATTTAAGAGATGAACATTTTTCCTCATAAAATTTTCGACATAACACTCTCTCTTGCAAATACTCTCAAATTTGAATCCTATAATCTATTATAGAAAAGGAATAATGATTAAAAAGAAAAGAAGAACAAGAAATTCTTCAAGAAGAAGAAGAAAGCGAAGAGATGTAAATAGATGAGGATGAAGAATTAGAAGAAGAGGTGGAAATGGATACTATTATGGGCAGTTTCACCCATGGCATAGAGATGTGGAAATAGCTAAGTGGATACAAGAGAAGGGCGGGATGATAAAGCATATGGATGTTGAGAGAAGCAATAAATTGGCAAGAATAAGCCCCCAATGTCTGGCACCCGTGGTACTGAACATAAATTCATGTTCGGCACCCAAAGGTATCGAACAGGAAATCAGGTTAGGTCCTAAGGGTACAAACTGGAAATCCTATGCGATAGGCTAGTTATCGGACATAAGAGGCAAAATATGGGGATATGACCGGAAGAAGTTAAAAGAAGCCAGACAGAGGAGACAGAAGCTAGAACTTCTACAGTAGCACGAAAACGTGCATTTTACCGAACCAATCAGCACCAAACCTAGACTTCCAACTAAACCACATGAGTAATATATGGAATGAAATATGCATATATTTTGGAAATTGGAAATCTTTTCTTTTGTATATGGATATATTCGATTTGGGAAAGCTATGTATAGAAATTTATCGATTTACCATATTAACCACACACCTCTTTACCCCTATAAATATCCAAGTATTTGGCATCCAGAGTGTGACAACTCTATTATTAATTACCTAATTAATTAAGTTTAGTTATGATTAAGTAATTCTATTTTATGATTTTGAAATTTAAGTATGTAATTAAATTTATCTTTTGAATAATTGATTTGATTTAATTAAAAGAAAGGAGTTATCATTTCTTAGTGATAATTTAAATTTAAATTAAGGTTTTGTTGAATCAACTATTAAGCTTTTGACAATGAAATAGATTATTAAGTTGGAAAGTTAAATAGGTTTTTGGTTTAAATTGATTTATTTTCATTATCTAATGAAATGAGATATTATTTCTTTTTAAAATAGATTTTGGTTTAGATAGAGATAATATCGGTAAATTCACTACACCAGAATCCTCATTCCGCAACGGCTTTGAGCCGTTGCGAAATGGGCAGTGGTAAAAATTTCGCAACGGCTCAAATCCATTGCGAAATATATCTTTTTGCAACGGCTAAGGGCCGTTGCAAAATGTAGATGTATAACTGATGTTTTAAATATTAGCAACGACTTTGATCCGTTGCTAATTAATATTTTATTTTAAAAAAAAAATTCGAAATTTTTCTCTACACCAGCGACAGTCATTTCATTATCATAATTAATACAAAAATTTGCAAATTTAACACTATCACAAAAGAAAGATTATTAAACCAAATATTTTTCATAGATTAAACACAAAAACCAAACATAACAAATGTTTGAATTATAATGTTCAACATCAACACATACCACTATATAGTTCAACAAGTATACATAACATACATAGTACAACAACGACATCATTACATAATACTACATGCATAGTACAATACATACGGTACATTACGTCTTCCTCCAATCATCTAATGCCCCGCCAGCGTAACTTTCATGCCTGCACAAAACAAGAAATTGATGTTTGTTTATAAAGAGGTCACTGGTGCATAAGTTTCATGCCAGCATAAGTTTCATGCCAGCATAAGTTGCGGTATAAGACTGATGGAGGTAGAAGCGATGGAAAAACATGTGGGTTGTGGGCTGTAAAATAAGACAGACATCCAGCATCTTGGTTAAGAGCATGGCTGTACAAAATGAGACAGACCTGGTGTATGAAGTGAATTTGCAGTCTGTGATCAAATAATGGTCAGCAATTAGTAATTTACACGTCGTTATAGTAAAGGAAAGTTGAAAATTATAGAAGAAATAGAACCGACCTTCGAACTGAACAATGTATAAACAATTGTCTTAATTTATAAATTCAAGCACGTCTTTGTTTTATGGGAAAAAACTTTACAAAACACAGTAATTTTGCATCTTAATTTTAGTTTATATAGTAGAAGCTACCATGGTAGGTCCATCTGTGCATGGACCTGTTTATTTTTCTACCACTGCAACCATAAAAATAAAAGGACAAAGAAGCTTCAATGTCATCAATTGAATATAAAATAAGGGACTGTTGCGCAAATTCAATACTAATGTCCAGGTAAAGCTCTAATGATTCGATTCCATCCATTGCTAAAACATATATATGTTCTAATAATGTAAGTTGGCCAAATTAATAATAAACATTCGAATAGGAAATCCATCTGATATAGCAGTATAATTAGAATATTGTGTTCAGAAGTTTATGCAACTGGAATATTCTAATAAGTAATTATCCAAACACATATACCAAACTTAAATTTCCGGACGTTATGTAAACAATTACCAACAAAATGTTTTTCATATATTACACTTGCAAGTACATCGTTACCAAATAACTATAAAATAAAAATGTTATCATGGCAGACAACTTTACTCCACGAAATGGTTTTAAAGGCATTGCAAAATATACCTCCGAATTGAAATCATTCAATATTACCTAAATTTGTAATTTCAAACGTTGAGTCAAATATATGATTTAGCTTTTTTCTTCCTCACCACCGATCAAATCTAAAAGTTTATTGTTTATTCAAAGTTATATAACAAAGTTGTTCCAAATAGTGGTTATATTTGTTATATCAAAACTTCGTGGTTTAGACACCAAATAAATTGACATTTCATTTCGTAAGAAGAAAAAAATGTTAGCAAGAAAATAATTTTTGATTTTATTTCATCAAAGAGTAAAAGAAAATCAACCTTAAATAATTAAAAGAACAAATAATTGCTTGGAAGATAGTAATTTTACAGGAAAAGGAGCCATGATTAGATCTTCCAACGTAGATAATGTTAGAGAAGTACGATGACTAAAAGCAGGAAAAGGAGAAATTATCTCATTTAGAAGCTAGTAATGTGAACAAAAAAAATGTTACGTCACGGATCAAGCTTTCTAAATTAGAAAGGTACATAGAGAAAGCATCTTCAACCAGAAACAAATGTTAAAAACCTGAAACAAAGAACAGACTAGAGAATTATCCAATTTGGTAGAATTTTCAGTTTTGTTATTAAGATTGGAGGATTCTGATATTAAGAACAGATCAGAGAACATATATAGATTTCGATTCAGATTGAATTTAGTGGATAATAATAATTTATACATGCTCCTGCGTCTAAAGATATCGAATTGAACTCTTTGGATGACACACATAACCACCGATTCCAAAATCATCAAAGGTCATAGCAAGAGGATGATTTTGCCTAGCTCTCTTCTTTCGCGTGTGTCGGGTTTTGCTTCATTTTTCAAGAATCCGTCCCAATCTTCTGCGCTAACTTTTGGCAGACAGTTTTTCCTTCTAACTTCATCATTATCAATTTGTCGTAGTACCCTGTCCTCAATTCACTTTTGTATCTTCTAAATGGTTAGCATATTTTTTTAAAATACAACTCTTTTGTGTCCGACTCTAGCTCATAAAATGTCTGTATATATTGAAGATAAAAATATGTTAAAAAGAAAATACAAGAAAATACACAGATCATTAGTGCATGTCACTTGTAAGTTATGTAATTTTATTAGACAATACAAGTTTGTAATTCAGCTATAAGAGATAAAACTTCATGGACGTCAAAGCATAACACAACTTGTTGAACAAGTCTATCTAGTGAGAACTTAGTAGACTAATTAGATAAAATTGTCATCAACTGATTGGATTGGATTTTATTATCAACTATAAAATAAACTATAAGTTATGTACTGTTTTTGTTATAACAAATGGTTTCCAAATTTGATAAGGAATGCTGCATTACAAGTAACTTAGGTTTAATCTATGTGAATTCATTTGAATTTGTTCATTACAAGTAACTTAGGTTTAATCTAGTGAATTCGTTTGAATTCGTTTGCATTACAAGTATGGATACTGCAAAGTGACATACGAATGTAACAAAAGTAGGGAATTAAAAATGACAATGATGGTTGAGTGATTAGCGGGTATTTCATGAATTTCAACCAACAATCCATGTTGCATTCTCCTTAAACAATAAATAATGAAAGTGTAAAATAAAAATTAAAAGGTTTGTGCTCTTGTATTCTTTTTTTCATTCTAACAAATGTCAGTAGATTTTTCTGTTAAAAACAAAAACTTAGGCTTTACTGTTCGTAATTTACATTTATAGTATATTATACACACATAGAACAAAATGCATTTGCAATTTTGTAAAAAAAATTGTTCTAGAATGTTAATGGATTAACAATCTATTTATCAACCCTGATCAACATACTTCACCATAGTGCCACTCCCCTATACAAGCTACACTTCCCATTGCCTTAAACCTGCCATCAACCAAACTGTTGCAACATCCTCACAACCACATAACATCACACTATCACCAAAATCACAAACTGTAGACAACATAAGTAATCATATCCAAACCATATCAGAATCAAAACTGTCCATGTATCTCAAAACATCTCGATCCATCCAATTTTAACTGTGTCCATAGCTGCTACATCAATCAATATTCCCACCAGAGTCCTGCACATACCCTCAGAACCACCAAGCACTGTCCACCATCTCCTCACAGACCATCAAATATCAAACATAACAATTTTCCTCAACCCCTTGCATTACTCGCAACAATCACCAACAAACATCCTCCTTCATACAACCTGCCACCATCTCTTCTTTTAACTTGACCGACAAACTCAGGTAATCAATAAATGTACCACAGTTAAGACTTTAGAAAAGAACACAAAGTACACGTATAGATAAGCATATATTACACGTAATAAAACTAAGGAAAAAACAGATTCCTTAATTAAAGATTTGTTCATTTCGGTTTCAGCATTTAGGATAGTCATTTAACATTCAAAAATTGTATTACGGATTGAAAATTTAAAAACTGTTAATCATGCTCAAGTGTTATGTAGCATCTACTAGATTGTTAGCATAAGCATAGCTAGTTTATACGGAAATGAATTTATATGGTATACATTTGTGACATTCATTAAGACTAGTTGATCTAATTCCTATATACATCTAGCTAAAACAGCAGTACAAATTATGCATTTGATCTAAGTAATGTGCATGCTATATCAGTATGCTACAATTAAGAACATAGACGATTAGCATTTCTTTTTAGTTTAGAGCATTGAAACAAATTATCTAATTATCATGAAATTTTAAGTACCACAAAAATAAGTTTTTCACACTCTCTTGTGGATCAAATACGACAAGTGTTGGTAAGTAGAACATAAATTTATTTTAGGAAACTATGCTAGTTACTTTAAAGTGCCATATGTATGTTTTAACTCCAAATTGTCAAATGGTTATATATAGTAATAGAGGAAGCGAAGAAAAGGCTAAACATGAAAATATCAATAAAGAAGAGAATGCATGCCTTGCTGATTAACGTCACCACTGTATGATGTACCCGTTACCCCACTGTTACATCACCTCCACTGTATGATAGAGAAGAGAAGAGAATTCATTGCTACCACAAACTCCACTGTTACATCACCTCCTTACCCTACACTGCCATACTTCATACAAACTAGTTTGCACCCAGCAATATACCATCTCCTCTATCATCAAACCTCCAATATTCACAACAACTTCTAAACCATCCTCTTACCAAACACCATCAACCTGCCTTACTACCAAACAAGCAACTGCTGCTCTCCCTGTCAAACAACAGAACATACCAATCATCAACTTCCAATACCCACCCTTCATCAAACCAACATACAAGTGCAACTCTGCCCACTACAATACATCTCTACAACAACAATAACAAACCTCCTTGCCACTGCCAATCCCCTCCATCCATCACATGACAGCGCTGCAACTTGCCTACTCTGCAACTTCAATTGCACCAGCTTCAACTAGCGTATCTGTATGAGGAAATGATGAACACGAGAACATAATTAAGAAAAAAAATGCATAAAAATATATGGATGCAGTTACTGAAGGAGATACAAGTTTATGATTTTTCCATGTAAAAATTTCAATGAGGTAATGCAAAAATAACATAAAAACATTATGCAATGAGAATGGTGAACTTTTATTTGATGCGCAGCGAATTCAAGCACATGCAATTTAGTTACATACGGACTTATTTAGTGATGATCAACCACAAACCACACAATTAATAAGAGTTGATATTGGTATAGAGATATAATAATATAAAATACGTTGCAGCTTGAAGGCTTAGACAGAAGTAAATCTGATACGAAGGCACAAGGTAATGCAAATCCGGTAACCTTGGCTATAATCATGCACATTGACATCAATGAATGGTTCTATAAATTAGTATGTAAACTAGTTTACACGAGAGTTTAGATCTGACTGTTCAAAATGGTGATATATTGCCTCTGTTGAAGCATTACACTCTGTATCTAAATCTTCCTCCACTGTAACAGATTTAAACGACCTTTTTAACCACTCTTCTCAATCCACTAACCCATCAACTAACTTGTATCATAATAACCCACTAGATAATCTTCGACTTACTCAATTATAACATCCTATCACAATCATAACCCCCTGACATATAACACACTTCCCCATCACCATCCTTCTGTATGAAAAAATATATTATCCAACCATACATCTTCCTTGATTAAATTGCATTCTACTTGCTCTGTGTTCTAAAACTCGATGCTTCAGACAACTCAACACCTATAACCACCTCACAACCCACGCTACCCAAATCACCCACCCTTTGTTCACTAATCATCTTCTAACACACCTACCACCAATCTGAAGTCCCCATCATCCTAGCATAGTTTGCCTTATTTGAATGCCTTATAGTAGAAAAGAGGTGATATCAAATATTTATTGAAACTGTGGATTCACAGGATGATAACTAAATAACTTTGCTTTTATATTTTGAAATGGTATACATAGATTACAAACATTAATAAGCAGTATTGCTTGGAAAATCCTACATTATTCAGATAGCAAAATTTCCAAGAAGTTTTTATTAAGCCGTCACTTTAATGATCTCCCGACTTGGTGAATAGTACAATCAAGCGGGCTTTATAGATATGTGAGTATTCAAAATGATACAAAATATAGACTTTAAAATGCTTCTTTTGTCTATGTTATTTCAATAAGCCAAAGGAAACTCTAGCATGATTGAAATAAAAAAAAACACAAACATAACAAACTAATTCTCTCCTTTTATCATTCTTGGATTATAAGTTGTCAACATAAAAAGGCATGACCAAACTGGCTAGAATAAATATGGTGCTATGACAATCCAGGAAGCATGGGTATTGTGAAATAATTCAATCTGGACTTAACGCGATTACAAGTTAACAAGAAAATTATCACCAAACAAATATCCAACGCAATCACCAATAGCAGATAAATGCAAACAGACAGGAATGAGAGAGACTATGATAAAAACACGGTTCTATCAAAACCAGTCAACAACTTTCACTATTTTTCGCTCACCACTTTTTATCGCTTTACTATTTCTTCAGATCTGCCGAAATCTAGATCTGGAATTATTATCGCTTTTTCCTTTTATTGGATCGATCTATACAATTTTATGTTGAAGCAATCAATCAAGGGGTGGAAACTAATGTCAAAAAAATACAAAAGAAAGTAGTACCCCTGACGTGAGTAAGAACTCGAAGGGGTGGAAACCAGATTAGTGAAGTTCTCCTCTCTAGAGGAGGAGAAAAGGGTTTTCCGTAGGGAAGGCTAGTAACTCGAAAGGGTTTTTCAGAGGAGAAAAGGGTTTTCCGTTTGGTAGCTGTAACAACCCTGTATTTTGTAATTATTTTATTGTATATTTTAATTATTTTTAATGTAAGATTTTGATTTAAAAACTTATTTTACTTATTTGAAATGATTAAATTTATTATTTAAATATAATCTTGATTTTTATATGAGTTATAATTCCAAAATTTTGTAAGTTGAATATTTGCCTGAAATGCTGATTTTGGTCAAAATAGTCAAACTGTGACTTTCAACTTAAAATTTTAAAAGTTTAAAATTTTAAATTTTTTCTTTTATTATGAAAGTACATAAAATTATAAGAACACCACTTTTCGTTTCGTTGAAATTGGATGTAAATTGTGAAAGTTATACCCTTTACAATATTGTGCGTATATCGGGTTATTTAACAATGACTATTTTAACTTGTATAAATTACTTCTTCTTTGTTTTATTTTATTCTGATATGTGATAATATGTTATATAATGTATATTTTGACTTTTAAGTATTTTTTAAATGATAATATAATTTTTCTAAAGTTCATTTGAATTTATTTCTAATTTTAAAAGCCTAGTCTACAATTTTAAGCCATTTTCTTAATTTAATTATATAATTAAAATTTATTTATTTATTTTATGCACTCACTTTTATTTGCTGTTTTTTACTTTATTTTATTCATTTTACATATATTTAAATTAAAATAAAATTTTCCAAAGTGTATTGAAGTTATTTCTAATTCTTAAGTCAAGTTTTCATTTTCTGTGTTATTTTTCTTATTTTAATCATATCTAATTAATATTTAATTATTAATATTTTGTTTATCTGTTATATTTTTGAATTTTAACTGATATTTTAATTATTTTCAGTTATTTATATGTATATGAATATATATATAGGAAGTTTAAAAGGTTTGAAAGCAAAGAAACGTAAAACCGTTTTAACGTTTCTTCTTCCGTTTCTTTTCCAATTAATAGATTTAATTTCCTTTGACCGTTCTTTTCTTTATTGTAGCTGTGGATTTCTTACCTCATTTTCACATGAAAACATTCCTTTCCACTTCATAATAATTTTATAATGAAATGTATAATTTTCCAAGACTAACAGTGATTTATGCACAATTTTAGAACACTGTTTGGTATTTTTAAGGCATTTTCTTCATTATTTTATATTTTTTCAAATTATACTATTTGTTACCTCATATTTTTAATTGATTTCGGTTTGTAAAGTATTTTCTCCTGAAATTTTGTTTATGTAAAGTTTTAAAAGGAAAAGAATATGGAAGATTGTAAATCACTTTGAAACGTAAGCCCTTTTATTTGCCCAAACCCTTCATTTCCTTAAACTCCTCAATTAATTGTCTTAGCCGTGTAAAACCCTAATGTATCCGTCATCTCATTAGGTTTTCACGTGAAAAAAAAAAGATCATTTTCATTTGTTTCTCACAGCTTCAAAGATCTGGTAATGGCTTCCCTTTCTTTTTCTTACTTTTCTACTTGTTTTCCCCAAATTTTAAATTTTTTCATTTATTTAAAGACTTTGACTTTTGTTTTCTTAAAAATCTAATTTTGGAAATTTTCTTGAAATGATTTCTGATCATTTGTCCAAATAAAAATAAACAATGTCTGAAAATTTGATTTGGATAAAAAGTGTAACTTTAATAGAAATTCTAAATTTTATAATTCTAAAGGCAAATTTTTCATCTTGAACTGTATACAATTGTGTAACATTTGTTTCACTTTTGTTTTGGTCAGATTTGTTGTATACTTTAAAAAAAAAGTTAGTAATAATTAGTGTGAAACGGAAATAAACTTTACATTTCTTTTACATATGTTTACATCTGTTTCTTAACTTTATATTTAACAATCAATTGGATGAAGCTAAATCAAATGTTATTAATTATGGTACAATAGCTATTAAATTTTGGTTTAAAGTGATGGTTTATTTTCCTAATAGAAACGTTAGTATTTTAAATTTATTTAATAAGAGAAACAAAATAATTTGTACGTTATTTAATAAGAGAAACAAAATAATTTGTACGTTACTTTGGGCATATATTTAATTGTTGCTCTTGCCTTTTCGTTATCTATTTGATTTTTTTTCTTGCGTTAACAATGCAAAGTTTTCAGCCGTATATTCTCTTTTGAGAATCCAAAATGTTGCTCAAATCTTGCCTTAAATCATTTCCGTGTGTGAATTATTTCTTTCCCTCTTGCCTCCCATACGTTTCCACCTATTGGATAGAATTGAATGCCTTAATTGCCTCTACCGTTTAAGCATTTTTCTCTTGCCTGCCCTCTACATAAATTAGTGAGCAAATGTTAATATATATTTCACGTTCAAAAGTTCCATACCATAAATTATTCATTTTGCTTCCATCAAAATTTGCGTAAGCATCTCCTGAAGGTATGAACCGGCGCATGCTTTTCCTTTCATTTTTTTTCTCTCTCTTTTTTTCTCCTTTCTTTCTTCTTTTCACTCTTGTTTTATTTCATTTGTTCTCCTTTCATTGTTTTGCTTTGGGTTGTTGATACAAAATCATATCTTGGCTATCTTTCAACTCAAATCAAAAGTCGTGAAATTGTGCTTGTCGTGCCTTTGGAGTCGTGCTTGTATGTTGTTTTGGTCTCTAGCTTTGAAAAAAGTGAGTCTTTCTCACTCTGACATATATACTTATGAAAAGTGGATTGATGACAAGTGTTTAGTAATGTAAAATGTTTATGCAAGTTAATGATGATCATATGATATGCTATGCCGTGTTATTACCATGTTATTATCATGTTAAAACTGTTAATTTTCACCTGACATCTGATACATGACTGTATATTGTGATATTGGCGTTGTTTATATTATTTCTGTATATGATCACATTGCAAGTTCCCTGTTAGGATAAAAATCATTATGGGCTGAAATGATAGGCCTGAGTTATTTTATTTATTTATTTAAACTTGGGATTGCGGGTTTGAAATGATAGAACCCGGATTTTTACCTTTTAAACTGCGGATTGAAATGATACATATCCGTATCACTTGACCTAGGTTAGAAAACTATATACAGACCCGTGGTTATTCTATAAAGTGCTTGGAATATTTTAAGTATTTTAAAAATATAAAATTATGAAATTTGATTTAAATAGATTTTGAAAGGTTTTAAAATAAATAAATTATGATTTTTCTATGTGTTAAAATGTAATTTATGAATGGATTAACTGGATTTTTGAAGTATAACTTATGTTTGAAGTTTGGAATTTTGACTAAAAATGATATTTAAGTTACATGAATAAAATGGACTTTAATTTTATTTGGAAATTGGTAAATATGATAAATTGATTTGTATTTGAATTTAAGTGATTTATTAAAGAATTATTGATTTTCTATAAATTTAAGTGGTTGAATAAATGACTGTTGAAAATGGAATTTTAAAATATAACTTGACTTGAAAATGTGAAATTTGAGTTTTAACTAAAGATGTTAAAATTAATTAAATAAACTGGAAGTTTAGTTAAATTTGTGAAATGGTAATATAAATCTGAAATGTTAGGTTTTAATTAATGAAAGAAACGTATAGGTTTTAATTTATGAAAGAAACGTATAGGTTTTAATTTATGAAAGAAACTAATTTATGAAAGAAACGTATAGGCTTTAATTTATGAAAGAAACGTATAGGTTTTAATTTATGAAAGAAACGTATAGGTTTTAATTAATGAAAGAACGTATGGTGTTCTAATTAATGATAGGAACATGTAAATTCCTAATTAATGAAAGAAAGGTATAAGTTTTAATTAATAAAAGAAACGTATAAGTTTTTAATTAATGAAAGAAACGTGTAAAGTCCTAATTAATGAGAGAACATGAAAGTTTTAATTAATGCAAGAACATGTAAAGTTTTAATTAAGAAAGAAACATGTAAAGTTTTAAGTAGTGTGTTATTGATTTAATTAATAAATGTTCATTATTGTAATAGGAATATAAAATTTAAAACGTACATTTGACACGTAGATTTTAATCAATGTAATGGGATATTTTAAATTGATTAAAATGATAAATGTTACTTACTGTAATAATAAAATGTAAGTTGATAACGTACATTTGATAAGCAAGTTTTAATTTATGTGACTGGCATACTTTAAATGATTAAAATAATAAAGTTTCTTTATTGTAATAATAATGTAAGTTAATAAGGTGCTTTTAACTTAACATAAGAATTTCGGTTTAAATTGTATATTACAGTAAGAAAGTTTATTTAACTATAAGGCTATGATAAATTGACATGTTAAAATTTTAAGCTTATCAATACTTTGAATTGTATACAATGTAAAGTGGAAAGTAGTACATTCCAAAAATGCTATGATTCCTTAAGGTAACATTTCCAAAATGCTATGATAATTTAAAGGAATATTTCAAGTTTAATAAATTTAAAGAAATATTCAATGATTTGAAAATTTGGGTTTTATTTGAATGATATAATATTGAATTATTTTTGAAATGGAAATGATACAATTGTGATATTGTTTTGAAATGAGTATGATATTTTGGTCTTGAAAGTATAAATTATTTGAAATAAATATCCATGGGTTATAATAACGATTGGTTGTTAAAGAGACCGGGATCGGATATTGTCTTATAGCCGGACAATACCGAAAACCACTTTAACAACTGTGTACGCGGTGGAGATTCCAGAATGAAGTAGGATGGTGGCGACGTTCTCGAGGTATGTTACATGGACCCAACTCCCGTGAGTTGGCATATATGACTAAAACAGGAGCTATACCGGGCTACACAAAGGGTCGCACCCTTTCATCGAGCATGCTCCTTCGGAAACTATTCTATTACTTTTGTGATTCGATTCAGTGGCGCCACTTTGATTCGGGGGTATTTTTCGAGGTGGGCGGAAGCTGCTTGCTTGTCGTCACCACCGGTCCGGGAGTGCAAACGGTGTATCCACCCTGGCATTGCCTCGCGTGCCGTGTCATATCCTTATATCGAGCCCACTACGATTTTGGTTTTAAAGATCCGACCACGTTAAGGTTCACCATCCCCTTAACGCTATTTTCTATATGATTATACTTTACTGATTAGACACTACCGTATATAGCGTATATTACTATATAGTAAATAGTTTAACGGATCCTTAGAGGATGGGCGGTCCCAAGCATCCTTTAAGTTATTGATGCATTTTGTTACTTTTCACTTGAGTTGATTTACAGTTTATAAGTATTTATGTCCTGACTCGAGGGTTTTGTGTTTTGCTTTACGCTCGAGTCAGATTGATTGAGTTAGCATTCAAGATTCACCTTCGGAGTTGGAGCTTTCCTTGAAGATCCAGCCTTCTATTTTGTTTCAGTATCCAGTGTTTCAGTGATGTATCTTGTTACTCTTCTGTTGTATCTCATTTAACTCTGACGTATCTTATATATTTTTTTAGTAGCTTCATGAACTACTATCTCTTTTACTTCCGCTGCATTATTATATACTCTGTGTCTGTGATCTGTGATTTTATTTACTGTATGTTCTGAGGTTTGCCAAAATTTTATTTACAATGCGGTATTTTGAGCAATTCAATTCCGGCATGAGTGTCTATCTATACACTTACAATGGATGTGAATGGTTGAAAATACCGGGTCGTTACAGTTGGTATCAGAGCTTTGGTAGCTCTAGGCAAAACTCAGCATATAGAGTGAATGTATTTACAGAATCACTTTCATTCGAGTTTGAATCTCTTCCCTTTTGACTCGATTCCTTTGAATTTTGGAACGTTCCCTGCGGTTCCAAAGTCCATTCTTATTCCCCGCTATTCATCTTCATTTGATTCTGGAGTATCCCACAACTCCACTTCGAATGATCTTTATAGTGAATTGGCGGTCCCGCCAATCTCAAAAAAATTTCTTGTAAGAGGGGTGAAACTCCATTACAATAGCATCGATTCACCAAAGATTTTATATCCTCGGTTTAGATGCTAGTATCTCCTATTATCCCAAACTCTAACTCTTGAGATCAAACGTAGATTTACCCTAGAAAATCCACTTCGATCTTATACTTTAAGTCACGGTTGACCCGATTAAGGTTGCCTGTGATTTATTTTAGCTTATCCACCTCCCTACTCTGTATTTAATCATCTTGTCTTTTGTTTCCAACATATTTTCAAACATTTTGAATTGTATATTGTGTTGTTGGAGTTGTTGATGTTGATTTGGGTTTCCGATCGATTCGTCTGATCAACGCTATCGATAGGATTTCTAAAACACTTTGACAGAACAAACTGACACGATATTATTTTAAATTTTGTTTTGGTTAATGAAATAAAATTTTGATATATATATTTATGGAACTTAACAAAATGATTCAAATTGATAATTTGAAATGATAATACTTGATTTATCATTTATTGTTCTATAAATGAATTTATAAATAATTGTTTATAAATTTATATGGGAACTTAAATGAATTTAGAAAAAGAAATTTGAGAATTTAATTTCCGATGGTTCCAAACCTTTTGTTTAAAGTTTAAAGGGATATAATATTTAAAATATTTTCAAATAGAAATTTGTTTCCAAAGAATTTTAAGTTTAAAATTAGTACTCTTCTCTTTGTCGCTGGAAAATAACTTCGGTGATGACTGCAGCATCATCGACGTTCATTTTCGAGTTTCGAAGTGAAGAGACTATTCTGTAGTCTTGCTACAGCTTTGTTTTGGGAAATTAAATTGATTTGAATTTCTAAAATATGACTTAATTTATAATATATATAGATATATGATTGAAATTTGATTTGACATACTATATATATATATTATTACTTATCTCTAAATGGTTTGAAGAAATCGGAAATTTAATTCTTAAATTTTATTTTTAACAATAATTTCAATTATAAAAAGAAAATCAAAAAAAAACAAAAATTGGATAAATCATTAAACTTGAGATAATTGAATTGGAAAGTTGTATTTGTATGACACAATTCCATTCCAATATAACTTACCTTAATTTCAGAAGTTAACAATGTAATTGGGTAATATACAATATAAAAAGCTTTTATAAATAAAATTTTGGTGGTTATAATAAATGTTATACACTTAAATTTTAATTATAAAATGATTAACAGAGATAAATATAATAAAGGGTAATTGAATAACTTACAATAAAATGATGTTAAAAGAACTAAGAATAAAAGAAAGCAGTTATAATAAGTGTAAGTATATTGAACACGAGTGATAAATATATTGAGAGGAATAAATTTAATTTTTATTAGGAATAAAGAATAAAATTTATCAAATACATTGTGAGTGTAATAAATGATTATTTTTCTAACCCATGGTTTTAAAAAAAATTGTTAATTTAAGATGATTGGATAATAAGATAATGAAATTTGAGATAGTTAAGATTTATGTAACTTGTGTAAAAGTTTATTTTCTATTTAAGTTGAAATCTCCATGCTTTCAAATTCATTTTCTTATTTTGTTTTTCAAACTATCTTTTGGTTGTTCTTATCGTCCTCATCTTGCTATAGACTGGTATATGCATCTTTCTATGATCTTTCTGTTTAGAAATCTTTCTATAATCTTTGATAATCTCCACCTTATAAAACTTACCTATAACAACAGTTATCAGGTATTACTTCAATCTTCTTGTCATCTTATCTTAATCCTATTTCACTCTATCTTTTCTGTGCCTTTCCATACCTCATTCCTTTTCGGGGACGAAAAGTTTTGAGTGGGGGAGAGTGTAACAACCCTGTATTTTGTAATTATTTTATTGTATATTTTAATTATTTTTAATGTAAGATTTTGATTTAAAAACTTATTTTACTTATTTGAAATGATTAAATTTATTATTTAAATATAATCTTGATTTTTATATGAGTTATAATTCCAAAATTTTGTAAGTTGAATATTTGCCTGAAATGCTGATTTTGGTCAAAATAGTCAAACTATGACTTTCAACTTAATATTTTAAAAGTTTAAAATTTTAATTTTTTTTCTTTTATTATGAAAGTAAGTAAAATTATAAGAACACCACTTTTCGTTTCGTTGAAATTGGATGTAAATTGTGAAAGTTATACCCTTTACAATATTGTGCGTATATAGGGTTATTTAACAATCACTATTTTAAATTGTATAAATTACTTCTTCTTTATTTTATTTTATTTTAATATGTGATAATATGTTATATAATGTATATTTTGACTTTTAAGTATTTTTTAAATGATAATATAATTTTTCTAAAGTTCATTTGAATTTATTTCTAATTTTAAAAGCCTAGTCTACAATTTTAAGCCATTTTCTTAATTTAATTATATATAATTAAAATTTATTTATTTATTTTATGCACTCACTTTTATTTGCTGTGTTTTACTTTATTTTATTCATTTTACATATATTTAAATTAAAGTAAATTTTTCCAAAGTGTATTGAAGTTATTTCTAATTCTTAAGTCAAGTTTTCATTTTCTGTGCTATTTTTCTTATTTTAATCATATCTAATTAATATTTAATTATTAATATTTTGTTTATCTGTTATATTTTCGAATTTTAACTGAGATTTTAATTATTTTCAGTTATTTAGATGTATATGAATATATATATATATATATATATATATATATATATAGGAAGTTTAAAAGGTTTGAAAGCAAAGAAACGTAAAACCGTTTTAACGTTTCTTCTTCCGTTTCTTTTCCAATTAATAGATTTAATTTCCTTTGACCGTTCTTTTCTTTTTTGTAGCTGTGCATTTCTTACCTCATTTTCACATGAAAACATTCCTTTCCACTTCATAATAGTTTTATAATGAAATGTATAATTTTCCAAGACTAACAGTGATTTATGCACAATTTTAGAACACTGTTCGGTATTTTTAAGGCATTTTCTTCATTATTTTATATTTTTTCAAATTATACTATTTGTTACCTCATATTTCTAATTGATTTCGGTTTGTAAAGTATTTTCTCCTGAAATTTTGTTTATGTAAAGTTTTAAAAGGAAAAGAATATGGAAGATTGTAAATCACTTTGAAACGTAATCCCTTTTATTTGCCCAAACCCTTCATTTCCTTAAACTCCTCAATTAATTGCCTTAGCCGTGTAAAACCCTAATGTAGCGTCGTCTCATTAGGTTTTCACGTGGAAAAAAAAAGATCATTTTCATTTGTTTCTCATGCCTTCAAAGATCTGGTAATGGCTTCCCTTTCTTTTTCTTACTTTTCTACTTGTTTTCCCTAAATTTTAAATTTTTTCATTTATTTAAAGACTTTGGCTTTTGTTTTCTTAAAAATCTAATTTTGGAAATTTTCTTGAAATGATTTCTGATCATTTGTCCAAATAAAAATAAACAATGTCTGAAAATTTGATTTGGATAAAAAGTGTAACTTTAATAGAAATTCTAAATTTTATAATTCTAAAGGCAAATTTTTCATCTTGAACTTTATACAATTGTGTAACATTTATTTCACTTTTGTTTTGGTCAGATTTGTTGTATACTTTTAAAAAAAAAAGTTAGTAATAATTAGTGTGAAACGGGAAATAAACTTTACATTTCTTTTGTAAAGACCCGTAAGTCCGTACTCCTTGAATAGACACTAATCTCCTTTGTTTAATTCAAGATGAACGAAAATACGAACCCTTAGGGGTTTTAAAAAGAAAAGAAAAGAAAGAAGAGAGAAAAAGAAGAAAGAAAAAGAAAAATAGAGAGAAAAGAAAATAGAAAAGAGGACAGAAGAAAATAGGACGGGACAGAAAACAACAGAACAACAACAGAATCTCACAATTCGCAGCGGAACAACATATAATAATAAATGAATAATCTTTAAACAAAGAACTATATCAGTTATTACATTTTATACATTACATTACATCATATCATCAGAGTGTACAACATCATACAACAACAAACAGTGCAGCGGAAAAAGAAATACTATATACTAGTAATACGCCATGCCATCCAGCTTGCCTCCAGCAACTCCAGAATATCCAGAATATCCTGATAAACCTAACTCTTGACTGCCCGTGTGGAAATTGGTGGGCACCCAGAGTTTAGGAAGGAAAACAATAAACTCCAAGTCAGTCATGTGACTGGTGTGAGAACTCAAAACAGTTTATTTATCTTTAAAATCAAAATAGAGGAATATTTTTAATTCAATTCGCAATGCTTTTAAAAATGAGACTACCATAAGGCCTCCCGCACACACACACATGCAAACGCAGAATCGGAGGAGATTTCTCCTTATGATAGTCAAAGATGCTTGATACGCATTTAAAATAACATTTGATATTATTACTAGTGCATAGTGTAATAACAAATCATTTCGAAAGTAGAATATAAATCTTAGCCAACATACGACCATTATCGTATGCCTACTATAGCTACTATCCAAACAGTGGTGACCACCATAAGTGAATAGCAGGTTCTACAACTAATACCGTACAAGTTTCGTATTGGGAATTGGATTTCCAACAAATGATCAGGCCAAGGAACTTCCCATTGCCACTGAGAATGCCTCTGGAAAGACACCCCCGAGAACCAAACCGGAACTCTGCCAACACAAGGCCGGGTTACCCCTTAACTGGGTAACTACTGACACGAGCACGCCATTCCCCGGTCCTTTAGGACCTTTTCAACCGAGCGCTCGATATCCAACATCACACCATAATAAATAGAGTGTTTTCAACATGAGTAAGTATCTGGGCTCCATACCATGATACCACCCCTTTCCAGAAGGAAATGCACATACCCTAAGGGGAGCTACAGCAACCCCTAATAACCTTGCCGCATCTTTCCTGTTTTGACCATTTCCGGGATGTGAGGCTCGACGAAGTCACGTCCACAAAAACATACTTTATACAAAAGCCATGCTTTGGGTCAACAAATGATCAACACAATGATCACTAGGATAGACGATCAAATAAACGATCCTATCACAAATAATCAACACAATGATCATTTCAGCATCACTCAGCATGTCACATTACCAAAATGGGATATATCGCTGATAACTTCAACTATATAACCTTTGAGCTCGTACGTCTCAAAGAAGGGTGTTAAGCAAAGAATAAATTCTCCGCCACCAACAGAAATATATTTGAAAGAAATCGGCTTTATATCTCAACTTGTAATGTCAGGCATACAATCCATACAAGTCTGTTCCGGGTTCGAACAAAACCGAAGGCACTTCTTACGAAGCCCTTGCAATACGGGTATTCACAATCCCGATCGAATTTCCCATCACTTAGGAGATCTCAATACCAGGAGCTACCCAGTGCAGAGACAATCGATAGGTCATCCTATCGCTTTCGCAAATACTCGGTCTTCAACACCGATCTTCAAATGCAATTCATAACGACGTATCACATATTCGGAATGGGTTATACGACCCCATGGTCCTTTCCCGGTTAACCCGAATAGTGAGCGCTTATTCAAAAATAAGTGTGCATTCAAATTCAAACAAATCACATCAATTACCCATTCAAAGGGAAATACTGATAGTCGGCTATTGAACTATCAATGATATGCACACATCACCAGATTCCAAATAATTTTCCAAATTATTTATTTTCCAAAATATCTTTACAAGATATATATTTTCAACACTTCAAAAATAAATCAATATTTATTTTCAAACAATTTTCACTTTCTTTATAAATTCCATAATGAATTTATATTTCAAAATATCCATGTATATGATTTCCATTATTCATGTCAATTTATCTTTAAAAAGATAAATTCTAATTATCCACTTCATATTGGAAAACAATTTCATACTTATTCATTCATAAGTATTTCACAAATCTTTTTATTTTCAACCTTTGAAAATATTCAATATACTTAAATCGAATTAAGTATATAATTCATTCTTTAAGGAAATCATTCACTTAAACATATTTACTTGGGCCAAAACGAATGTTACGTAAAACATCGTTACGACAACCCAAAATCACTAGTATAGGGATTCGAAATTAAATAGATATATAAATCCCAATACTATTCAAAAACATTTCCTTTCGGAAATCATTTACTATAACAACAGTGTTATAGTCTACCATTTCCTTTTATTTCTCGAAAACGTCTATTTCAACAATAAATGTTGAAATCTATGGTTTCGAATCTCAATCCCTTTTAAAACATCGTTAGATCGTTTTAATTCTATTTAAAACATTCACATTCTAAACAATTTCTTTAACGTGTTATTCACTATTCAAAAACGTGAATAAACTCCGTTAACAAACTTCATCTTTTCTATTCATTTTACTCTAAGGATTATTCACTGTCTAAAACGTGAATATAACTCTATTTCTAAGTTATAACAATTAACTTATCAAAATAAGTCGTTTGCGAATTTATAAAACAACGTTTATAAATTCCATTTCTATTTATTTATAAAAACTTCCTTTTTATAAATTTCTTTATTAACCTATCCCAGTTTATAACTCAATTATAAACTAAACGTTCATATTATAAGTTAATTACTTATAAAACGATTATTTTACAAAATCGTTCATTTAACTTCCCAAATTATTAATCTTAACTTATAAGATTGTTTATTTATCCGAAATTCATTCTTTCGATAACTTTATAAATTTTATAAACCTATTGCTTATAAAATTTCATTTATAACTTCACAGTTTATAATTTCATAAATTTCATTCATTTAGGAAATTCATTTTCACTACATTCAAACACTTATAAAAACTCGTTTTATAAGTCAATATTTCAATTTATAAATATCCATTTATAAATCTCTTAATATAAATCAAATTATATTATTCTTTTAAAAACATCTTTAAATTCCTTTATAATTTCATCATTTCGATTTATAAAATAATCAAATCTTATAAATCCTATATTCAAACTTTTATCATATATTCAAAAATCCAATCTAAATTATTTTATAAAAATCATTAGTTCATATTTCTCAAAAATCGACTTTTAATCGTATTTCTAAAAATCAGCTTTTTAACTATATTTCACAAAAACCATAATTTTTATAACTTTAAAAATTATAACGTTTATTTATTTAAAATGGATTAATTCTAAAAATATAATATATTTTCAAAAATCACTTTAAAACCATTTTAAAATCCCAAAATCTGGGTCCGATGATGCTACACATCAAATAGTCAATCACGACTAACAACGATATCATATATCGATATGATAATCAATCAAATATCAAAATATCTGAAATAAAATAAATACTGTTGAGGAATCCAGTTGGATCCCTCCAACCTGTTTTCCTGCATCCAAAAACATTAGCACAATACCAATTTCGCTCCAGTACGAAATTATCGCGGTACATGTTCTTAATAAATATTATCCGCTTAATAACGGCGTAATAGGGTCTCATCCGCTAAACAAAAAATGCGGGAAATCAACAACTGCAATATATACATATGCCAATATATATATATTGATATTATATATAATACCAATTTCACTGTTTATGAAATATTCGCGGTATATGTTTATATTAAATAACATCCGCTTACTAACGGCGCATAATGTCTATTTTAACAATCAATAATTTACAGTCATCATTCAAACATGCATTCAAATATTTTAAATCTAACTATTTAAAATAAAATCGAAATCTATTCGATTGAGTGAGAAGTTCTCACCTTGGTTTTAATTTCCGTTTAAGCTTTTATTTCGAATAAAATTAAACGCGCGTTTAATTTTACCCGAAATTCTCACTAACTCCAAACGACTCCAAACCAACTCCATCGCGTAGTGCTTGTCCATACGATTCCAACGCAACTGAGTTTGCATTTTTTCGACCTCGTATGAAAAAGATATGAATTTTTGAAGTTTGTACACGATTTTTATAAACATATTTCAACATAACTTAATAAATTTTATACCCAAACTCACACCAGCCACAAGATCCAGATCCAACGCACCTACTCCATCTTCTACATCATGCGCATCACCTCCAGGATAAACACGTTGAGGCCGAACCCATTTGTAGAACTAGGGTTGAATTATTCGCCAAAATCACTCGACGATATCCCGATCAGGAACTTGCACTCGACTCGCCATGCTCCCCTCTACCCACGGCCTCAACAAGAGCAAGCTCGGCCCCATGTTTTGCGTGGAAATGCATGCCGACCTGATGGTGAACGGCCCCCCTTAGCTCCCTCTCCGTTGCACCATTTCCGATCATCACCGTATGGAATCGAAGCTCTCGTCGTGCTCTTCGACTTCCGTGTTGAACACTTCGGCTAATTCTTTACGGATTGAGAGAGATTGATGAATGAAAGAGGATGATTTCTGGCCTTAGGTTATATAAGTGGCGGCTGGCATATGTAAATTAGGGTTTTGAATATATTTTTTTTATATTTTAGAGTGAGGTTGTATTTATAGGAAAAGCAAGCGTAAACACTATTCATCCCGGGAATTCCGAACTCCGATTTAGACGCCGTAACCAGCGTACCTAGGGTTTATCCCGCGTTCCGGACACAATGGAACAGGTTTCGGAAGCTAATTCGGAAGTATGTGCGAGTTATGGCTATAAACGTTCAATTTGAATTAAACCGATTTAAGTCGATTTCTAGGCGTTTTAATTTGTACCGGACAAACGGTAAATCCAATTGACTTGAAATTTGAAACCTTACAATAATATCACATTACGGATCCAATGAAACTGGTTTCGTCGAAATCCGAGACTTTTTGAAAAATGGCTATTTTGACTCGCCAAATTGAAATTAAAAATAAATCGATGCGTTTCGAGCTGCCACGATCAAACGATAGCTCCGATTGACACGAAAATTGAAATCCGGTAATAACTAACTATTACGGATCCAATGGAACTGGTTTCGTTCAATTCTGAGACTGTTCAAAAATTGGCTATTTTTAGTCGATAATTAAATATTAAAATATTCAATTTTCACAGATTAACTTTTAATTCGATTTTAAAAGTTCTAAAATATTTCTATAACTCCAGTATGATTAAATAAAATTTTCCAAATTATTTTCAATCATATTTAACTCAATTTTCAATTATTTCCATAATTTCACATATTAAATTATCGATTTAATTATTCAATTAAATCCAATAATTCAAATAAAAATTTATTTGACTCATAAATTCACTTATTAATATTTAAAATTAATTAAATATTCAAATTTTTAATAAATAAAAATTCAGGGTCGTTACAATCTTTCCCCCTTAAAAGAATTTCGTCCTCGAAATTATAAGTAAGAAAAGTTAGAGAATCTATTAATTTTCCAAAATTCATAATTAAACTTCTTATGATAACTTTTACTAAGTTTTCAAATCATACTTAGTTATCATTTCAAAAGCAACTATTATTGTTTAACTTTCAATTCCAAAACAAAGTTAAAGTTTTCAAAAATTTTCCAAATTTTCTCAAATTTTTCTAACGCCTTAAATTTCCGGAAAAATTCGCCATAGTCTCCTTTGTGCGGCTCGATCCGAAAAAAAATGACAGTATATATATCACAAATATACATCTCATCAAGTAATGAGGCATCCCGAAGGGAAAAAAGTGTAAAAGTACGATATTTAATCCGAGATATGTACCTTATATTTTATTAGCGAGCATATACGGCTAATATAGCGCTAAAGCGAAGTCCAAATGCGAAGCAAACGCGATCCGTACCTACTAAACTCAACAAACAACATGAGAATCATGCATATATGAAAATAGTATCGATATACAACATATAGCAACATAATAACTATATAAGTCACATAGCAAATGCAACAATAGCAATATATATTCAACCAATTAACATTCGTAATCAATAAATATTCATTTATATTCTCATTAATATTAATGAATTGGTTTTCAATTTAAATCACATTTGATCTATTAACATTGGATTTTATCAACTTTCATTCTCAATTCAATTAGTTATCATTTACTAATTTAAATCCAATTCACCTTCAATTCTATTCAAATTTATTTACTTCTAATTTGAATTCAATTTCATAGCTTTCAATTTCATTAAATCTTAATGAATTATATACAATCAATCAACAATCATATAACAACCAATGTATATTTATTACAACCAAATTTCCTTTGCTTATATTCATCCAATTTGGTTTAACATTAAATTGATTTCCATTCCAATTTATTCAACTCCCAATAACATTAGATTTTAATGAATTAACACTTATATTCATCTTTTCCATATCAACTTAAATTACATTCAATTGTTTTAACATTCAATCCATTAATTCAATTCAATTACAAAGTTGAATTCTATTTATATAACTCAAGTTCATATTCTTTTTAATCCACTTGATTATCTACTTCGATACCAAAATCAATTCCATTCAACAACACTTAAGTTATATTCCATTTAACTTTAAATTTACCTTTATTTACAACTCATATTTTATATAGTTTCACTTCTTATATATATAAGTTTATTCACAATTGTAAATCACTTTAATTATAATTCTATTCTTATAATTCATTTGCTTATACAATTATCCTTTTATTTAGATTATTCAAACAACCTAACAATCACTTATATACAATTTAATAATTTTGAAAAATTATTCCTTTATATATAAAATATATTAAGGTAAAATTATTTCATTTACCAAATTTTTTTAAAACAATATCGTGTCGAATTGTTCTATTCAAGTGTTTAGAAACCCCTTCGGCTCAGTTTCGAGGCTGTGCTGACGAAAGTTCATATGCCACTCAATAAACCAATCATCACAATATAAAACAATTTTTATATTCACTAACAAATACGCTCTCATATCTATTAATACACCCAAATTCATTCTAGAGTACTGCTGACTCTATCTCTAATGAATTATACCCAACAGAACCATGGTTGTCGCTTAACCATAAGCTCTGATACCAACTGTAAAGACCCGTAAGTCCGTACTCCTTGAATAGACACTAATCTCCTTTGTTTAATTCAAGATGAACGAAAATACGAACCCTTAGGGGTTTTAAAAAGAAAAGAAAAGAAAGAAGAGAGAAAAAGAAGAAAGAAAAAGAAAAATAGAGAGAAAAGAAAATAGAAAAGAGGACAGAAGAAAATAGGACGGGACAGAAAACAACAGAACAACAACAGAATCTCACAATTCGCAGCGGAACAACATATAATAATAAATGAATAATCTTTAAACAAAGAACTATATCAGTTATTACGTTTTATACATTACATTACATCATATCATCAGAGTGTACAACATCATACAACAACAAACAGTGCAGCGGAAAAAGAAATACTATATACTAGTAATACGCCATGCCATCCAGCTTGCCTCCAGCAACTCCAGAATATCCAGAATATCCTGATAAACCTAACTCTTGACTACCCGTGTGGAAATTGGTGGGCACCCAGAGTTTAGGAAGGAAAACAATAAACTCCAAGTCAGTCATGTGACTGGTGTGAGAACTCAAAACAGTTTATTTATCTTTAAAATCAAAATAGAGGAATATTTTTAATTCAATTCGCAATGCTTTTAAAAATGAGACTACCATAAGGCCTCCCGCACACACACACATGCAAACGCAGAATCGGAGGAGATTTCTCCTTATGATAGTCAAAGATGCTTGATACGCATTTAAAATAACATTTGATATTATTACTAGTGCATAGTGTAATAACAAATTCATTTCGAAAGTAGAATATAAATCTTAGCCAACATACGACCATTATCGTATGCCTACTATAGCTACTATCCAAACAGTGGTGACCACCATAAGTGAATAGCAGGTTCTACAACTAATACCGTACAAGTTTCGTATTGGGAATTGGATTTCCAACAAATGATCAGGCCAAGGAACTTCCCATTGCCACTGAGAATGCCTCTGGAAAGACACCCCCGAGAACCAAACCGGAACTCTGCCAACACAAGGCCGGGTTACCCCTTAACTGGGTAACTACTGACACGAGCACGCCATTCCCCGGTCCTTTAGGACCTTTTCAACCGAGCGCTCGATATCCAACATCACACCATAATAAATAGAGTGTTTTCAACATGAGTAAGTATCTGGGCTCCATACCATGATACCACCCCTTTCCAGAAGGAAATGCACATACCCTAAGGGGAGCTACAGCAACCCCTAATAACCTTGCCGCATCTTTCCTGTTTTGACCATTTCCGGGATGTGAGGCTCGACGAAGTCACGTCCACAAAAACATACTTTATACAAAAGCCATGCTTTGGGTCAACAAATGATCAACACAATGATCACTAGGATAGACGATCAAATAAACGATCCTATCACAAATAATCAACACAATGATCATTTCAGCATCACTCAGCATGTCACATTACCAAAATGGGATATATCGCTGATAACTTCAACTATATAACCTTTGAGCTCGTACGTCTCAAAGAAGGGTGTTAAGCAAAGAATAAATTCTCCGCCACCAACAGAAATATATTTGAAAGAAATCGGCTTTATATCTCAACTTGTAATGTCAGGCATACAATCCATACAAGTCTGTTCCGGGTTCGAACAAAACCGAAGGCACTTCTTACGAAGCCCTTGCAATACGGGTATTCACAATCCCGATCGAATTTCCCATCACTTAGGAGATCTCAATACCAGGAGCTACCCAGTGCAGAGACAATCGATAGGTCATCCTATCGCTTTCGCAAATACTCGGTCTTCAACACCGATCTTCAAATGCAATTCATAACGACGTATCACATATTCGGAATGGGTTATACGACCCCATGGTCCTTTCCCGGTTAACCCGAATAGTGAGCGCTTATTCAAAAATAAGTGTGCATTCAAATTCAAACAAATCACATCAATTACCCATTCAAAGGGAAATACTGATAGTCGGCTATTGAACTATCAATGATATGCACACATCACCAGATTCCAAATAATTTTCCAAATTATTTATTTTCCAAAATATCTTTACAAGATATATATTTTCAACACTTCAAAAATAAATCAATATTTATTTTCAAACAATTTTCACTTTCTTTATAAATTCCATAATGAATTTATATTTCAAAATATCCATGTATATGATTTCCATTATTCATGTCAATTTATCTTTAAAAAGATAAATTCTAATTATCCACTTCATATTGGAAAACAATTTCATACTTATTCATTCATAAGTATTTCACAAATCTTTTTATTTTCAACCTTTGAAAATATTCAATATACTTAAATCGAATTAAGTATATAATTCATTCTTTAAGGAAATCATTCACTTAAACATATTTACTTGGGCCAAAACGAATGTTACGTAAAACATCGTTACGACAACCCAAAATCACTAGTATAGGGATTCGAAATTAAATAGATATATAAATCCCAATACTATTCAAAAACATTTCCTTTCGGAAATCATTTACTATAACAACAGTGTTATAGTCTACCATTTCCTTTTATTTCTCGAAAACGTCTATTTCAACAATAAATGTTGAAATCTATGGTTTCGAATCTCAATCCCTTTTAAAACATCGTTAGATCGTTTTAATTCTATTTAAAACATTCACATTCTAAACAATTTCTTTAACGTGTTATTCACTATTCAAAAACGTGAATAAACTCCGTTAACAAACTTCATCTTTTCTATTCATTTTACTCTAAGGATTATTCACTGTCTAAAACGTGAATATAACTCTATTTCTAAGTTATAACAATTAACTTATCAAAATAAGTCGTTTGCGAATTTATAAAACAACGTTTATAAATTCCATTTCTATTTATTTATAAAAACTTCCTTTTTATAAATTTCTTTATTAACCTATCCCAGTTTATAACTCAATTATAAACTAAACGTTCATATTATAAGTTAATTACTTATAAAACGATTATTTTACAAAATCGTTCATTTAACTTCCCAAATTATTAATCTTAACTTATAAGATTGTTTATTTATCCGAAATTCATTCTTTCGATAACTTTATAAATTTTATAAACCTATTGCTTATAAAATTTCATTTATAACTTCATAGTTTATAATTTCATAAATTTCATTCATTTAGGAAATTCATTTTCACTACATTCAAACACTTATAAAAACTCGTTTTATAAGTCAATATTTCAATTTATAAATATCCATTTATAAATCTCTTAATATAAATCAATTTATATTATTCTTTTAAAAACATCTTTAAATTCCTTTATAATTTCATCATTTCGATTTATAAAATAATCAAATCTTATAAATCCTATATTCAAACTTTTATCATATATTCAAAAATCCAATCTAAATTATTTTATAAAAATCATTAGTTCATATTTCTCAAAAATCGACTTTTAATCGTATTTCTAAAAATCAGCTTTTTAACTATATTTCACAAAAACCATAATTTTTATAACTTTAAAAATTATAACGTTTATTTATTTAAAATGGATTAATTCTAAAAATATAATATATTTTCAAAAATCACTTTAAAACCATTTTAAAATCCCAAAATCTGGGTCCGATGATGCTACACATCAAATAGTCAATCACGACTAACAACGATATCATATATCGATATGATAATCAATCAAATATCAAAATATCTGAAATAAAATAAATACTGTTGAGGAATCCAGTTGGATCCCTCCAACCTGTTTTCCTGCATCCAAAAACATTAGCACAATACCAATTTCGCTCCAGTACGAAATTATCGCGGTACATGTTCTTAATAAATATTATCCGCTTAATAACGTCGTAATAGGGTCTCATCCGCTAAACAAAAAATGCGGGAAATCAACAACTGCAATATATACATATGCCAATATATATATATATTTATATTATATATAATACCAATTTCACTGTTTATGAAATATTCGCGGTATATGTTTATATTAAATAACATCCGCTTACTAACGGCGCATAATGTCTATTTTAACAATCAATAATTTACAGTCATCATTCAAACATGCATTCAAATATTTTAAATCTAACTATTTAAAATAAAATCGAAATCTATTCGATTGAGTGAGAAGTTCTCACCTTGGTTTTAATTTCCGTTTAAGCTTTTATTTCGAATAAAATTAAACGCGCGTTTAATTTTACCCGAAATTCTCACTAACTCCAAACGACTCCAAACCAATTCCATCGCGTAGTGCTTGTCCATACGATTCCAACGCAACTGAGTTTGCATTTTTTCGACCTCGTATGAAAAAGATATGAATTTTTGAAGTTTGTACACGATTTTTATAAACATATTTCAACATAACTTAATAAATTTTATACCCAAACTCACACCAGCCACAAGATCCAGATCCAACGCACCTACTCCATCTTCTACATCATGCGCATCACCTCCAGGATAAACACGTTGAGGCCGAACCCATTTGTAGAACTAGGGTTGAATTATTCGCCAAAATCACTCGACGATATCCCGATCAGGAACTTGCACTCGACTCGCCATGCTCCCCTCTACCCACGGCCTCAACAAGAGCAAGCTCGGCCCCATGTTTTGCGTGGAAATGCGTGCCGACCTGATGGTGAACGGCCCCCCTTAGCTCCCTCTCCGTTGCACCATTTCCGATCATCACCGTATGGAATCGAAGCTCTCGTCGTGCTCTTCGACTTCCGTGTTGAACACTTCGGCTAATTCTTTACGGATTGAGAGAGATTGATGAATGAAAGAGGATGATTTCTGGCCTTAGGTTATATAAGTGGCGGCTGACATATGTAAATTAGGGTTTTGAATATTTTTTTTTTTATTTTAGAGTGAGGTTGTATTTATAGGAAAAGCAAGCGTAAACACTATTCATCCCGGGAATTCCGAACTCCGATTTAGACGCCGTAACCAGCGTACCTAGGGTTTATCCCGCGTTCCGGACACAATGGAACAGGTTTCGGAAGCTAATTCGGAAGTATGTGCGAGTTATGGCTATAAACGTTCAATTTGAATTAAACCGATTTAAGTCGATTTCTAGGCGTTTTAATTTGTACCGGACAAACGGTAAATCCAATTGACTTGAAATTTGAAACCTTACAATAATATCACATTACGGATCCAATGAAACTGGTTTCGTCGAAATCCGAGACTTTTTGAAAAATGGCTATTTTGACTCGCCAAATTTAAATTAAAAATAAATCGATGCGTTTCGAGCTGCCACGATCAAACGATAGCTCCGATTGACACGAAAATTGAAATCCGGTAATAACTAACTATTACGGATCCAATGGAACTGGTTTCGTTCAATTCTGAGACTGTTCAAAAATTGGCTATTTTTAGTCGATAATTAAATATTAAAATATTCAATTTTCACAGATTAACTTTTAATTCGATTTTAAAAGTTCTAAAATATTTCTATAACTCCAGTATGATTAAATAAAATTTTCCAAATTATTTTCAATCATATTTAACTCAATTTTCAATTATTTCCATAATTTCACATATTAAATTATCGATTTAATTATTCAATTAAATCCAATAATTCAAATAAAAATTTATTTGACTCATAAATTCACTTATTAATATTTAAAATTAATTAAATATTCAAATTTTTAATAAATAAAAATTCAGGGTCGTTACATCTTTTACATATGTTTACATCTGTTTCTTAACTTTATATTTAACAATCAATTGGATGAAGCTAAATCAAATGTTATTAATTATGGTACAATAGCTATTAAATTTTGGTTTAAAGTGATGGTTTATTTTCCTAATAGAAACGTTAGTATTTTAAATTTATTTAATAAGAGAAACAAAATAATTTGTACGTTATTTAATAAGAGAAACAAAATAATTTGTACGTTACATTGGGCATATATTTAATTGTTGCTCTTGCCTTTTCGTTATCTATTTGATTTTTTTTTTCTTGCGTTAACAATGCAAAGTTTTCAGCCGTATATCCTCTTTTGAGAATCCAAAATCTTGCTCAAATCTTGCCTTAAATCATTTCCGTGTGTGAATTATTTCTTTCCCTCTTGCCTCCCATACGTTTCCACCTATTGGATAGAATTGAATGCCTTAATTGCCTCTACCGTTTAAGCATTTTTCTCTTGCCTGCCCTCTACATAAATTAGTGAGCAAATGTTAATATATATATTTCACGTTCAAAAGTTCCATACCACAAATTATTCATTTTGCTTCCATCAAAATTTGCGTAAGCATCTCCTGAAGGTATGAACCGGCGCATGCTTTTCCTTTCATTTTTTTTCTCTTTTTTTTTCTTTTTTTTTCCTTTCTTCTTTTCACTCTTGTTTTATTTCATTTGTTCTCCTTTCATTGTTTTGCTTTGGGTTGTTGATACAAAATCATATCTTGGCTATCTTTCAACTCAAATCAAAAGTCGTGAAATTGTGCTTGTCGTGTGTAACGACCCAGGATTTTAGTTTATTAAAATTTGAATATTTAATTAATTTTAAATATTAATAAGTGAATTTATAAGTCGAATAAATTTTATTTCGAATAATTGGATTTAATTGAATAATTAAAATCGATAATTTAATATGTTAAATTATGGAAATAATTGAAAATCGAGTTAAATATGATTGAAAATGATTTGTAAAATTTTATTTTATCATGTTGGAGTTAGAACGAAATTTTAGAACTTTTAAAATCGAATTAAAAGTTTATTTGTGAAAATTGAATATTTTAATATTTAATCGACTAGTGAAATTAGTCAATTTTCGAACAGTCTCAGAATTGGACGAAACCAGTTCCATTGGATCCGTAATAGTTAGTTATTACCGGATTTCAATTTTCGTAGCAATCGGAGTTGTCGTTTGATCGTAGCAGCTCGAAACGCATCGAATTATTTTTAATATTAATTTGGCGAGTTAAAATAGCCATTTTTCAAAAAAGTCTCATATTTCGACGAAACCAGTTTCATCGGATCCGTAATGTGATATTATTGTAAGATCTCAAATTTCGTGTCAATTGGATTTACCGTTTGTCCGGTACAAATTAAAACGCCTAGAAAATCGTTTAAATCGGTTTAATTTAAATTGAACGTTTATTGCCATAACTTGCACAGATGTCCGAATTAGCTTTCGAAACCTATTCCATTGTGTCCGGAACGCGGGGTAAACCCTAGAAACGCTGGTTACGGCGCGTAAATCGGAGTCCGGAAATTCCGGAATGAATAGTGTTTTGAATAATTTCCTATAAATAACCCTTAACCCCTCACAAAAAAATATATAACTAAAACCCTAGCCGGCCGCCACCCCTTCAATGGAAGGCCGAAAATTGTTCATCTTCTCCCCTCAATCTCTCTCGATCCATTCACTTTCAAGCCTCGTCTTCAACTAGAGAATTCAAGAGCATATGAAGATCTACAACTTCAACGGTTAAGATCGCGAATGGCGTTATGGATCAACGGATATTTGCGTTCAAAGGCCATAGGGTCGGCCTCGAAATGCATGCACAGATGAAGGCCGAGCTTCATGCTCTTTGGGCCGAGTGTGGCTCTTGCGAAGGCGGTTCGTTTGGCGGTGGTATGATGGGTTTTCGTCGATGCATGGAGGGTACGTTCGAAACCCTAGTTGGGCATGCGTATGGGTTCTTTGGGCGCGTGGTTTAACTGGAGAGGGAAGATGAAGAACGCAAGGGCCTGGATTTGCAAGATGTTGGATCGAACGGCAGATAATAGTTAGGTTATAATTAAAAAAGAAATTGTTGTAAATTTTAATTATAAAATTCGTGTAATCTTTCAAACTGTATAACTTTTTCATACGAGGTCGAAAACGCGCGAAACAGGAAGCGTTGGAATCGTATGGACGAGCACTACGCGATAGAGTTGGATTGGAGTCGTTTGGAGTTAGTGAAAATTTTGGGTAAAATTAAACGTATTCGAAATAAATCGCTAAAACGAAATTGAAATCAAGGTGAGAACTTCTCACTCAATCGAATCAGTTTCGATTTTATTTTAAATAGTTAGATTTAAAATACTTGAATGCATGCTTAAATGATGATTGTTATCTATTGATTGTTAAAATAGACATTATGCGCCGTTAGTAAGCGGATGTTATTTATTAAAAACATATACCGCGAATATTTCATAAACAGTGAAATTGGTATTATATATAATAGCAATATATATATATTGGCATATGTATATATTGCAGTTATTGATTTCCCGCATTGTTTAACGGATGAGACCCTATTGCGCCGTCTATTAAGCGGATAATATTTTAAATCCCATATACCGCGATAATTCCGTACTGGAGCGGAATTGGTATTGTGCTAATGTTTGTGGATGCAGGAAAACAGGTTGGAGGGATCCAACTGGATTCCTCAACAGTTTTTATTTGATTTCAGATATTTTGATATTTGATGGATTATCATATCGATATATGATATCGTTGTAGTCGTGATTGACTATTTGGTATGTAGCATCATTGGACCAAATTTTGGAATTTTAAAATGATTTTTAAAGTGATTTTTGAAAATATACTATATGTTTGGAATTGATCCATTTTAAATAAATAAACGTTATAATTTTAATGTTATAAAAATTATGATTTTTGAGAAATATAGTTAAAAGTTGATTTTTGAAAATATGGGGTTAATGATTTTATAAAATAGTTAAAACGGGATTTCTGAATTTATTATAAAAAGTTTAAAAATAGGATTTATAAAATTTGATTATTTTATAAATCAAAATGGTGAAATTATAAAGGGGATTAAAGACGTTTTAAAAGAATAATAATATAAATTGATTTATATAAAATATTTATAAATTGATATTTATAAATTAAAAATATTTGAGTTATAAAACGAGTTTTTATAAGTGTTAGAATGAATTGTGAATGAAATTCATAAATGAATGAAATTTATAGAATTATAAACGGTGAAGTTATAGATGGAATTTTATAAGCAGTAGGTTTATAAAATTTGTAAAGTTATTAAAGGAATAGATTTGGATAAATAAATGAATCTTATAAGTTATAAGATTTATAATTTGGGAAGTTTAAAAGAACGATTTTGTAAAATAATCGTTTTATAAGCATTTAACTTATAATATGAACCTTTAGTTTATAATTGAGTTATAAATCGAATAGGTTAATAAAGGAGATGTATAAAAAGGAAGTTGTTATGAAATAAATAGAAATGGAATTTATAAACGTTGTTTTATAAATTCGCAAACGACTTATTTTGATAAGTAAAACTGTTGTAACTTATTTATGGAGTTATATTCACGTTTTAGACAGTGAATAATCCTTTAAGTTAAAAAGAATAGAAATGATGAAATTGTTAACGTGGTATATTCACGTTTTTGAATAGTGAATAATATGTTAAAGAAAATCTTTAGGATGTGATGTTTTAAATTGAATTAAAACGATCTAACGATGTTTTAAATGTGTTGAGATTCGAAACCATAGATTTCAGCATTCATTGTTGAAATAGACGTTTTCGAGAAATAAAAGGGAATGGTGGACTATAACACTGTTGTTATAGTAAATGATTTCCGAAAGGAAATGTTTTGTATAGTATTGGGATTTATATATCTATTTTAATTTCGAATCCCTATACTAGTGATTTTGGGTTGTCGTAACGATGTTTTACGCAACATTCGTTTTGGCCCAAATAAATATGTTTAAAAGAATGATTTCCTTAAAGAATGAAATATATACTTAATTTCGATTCAAGTATATTGAATATTTTCCAAGAGTTGAAAATAAATGGACTTGTGAATAACTTAATAAGTATGGAAATGTTTTGCAATATAAAGTGAATATGTTGAGATTTTATCTTTTTAAAGATAAATTGAAATGAATAGTTGAAATCGTGTATGCATGGATATTTTGGAACTTAAATTCACTATGGAATTTATAAAAGAAAGGGGAATTTGTTTAAAAATAAATATTGATTTATTTTTGAAGTATGAAAATTATTTATCTTGTAAAGATATTTTTGGGAAATAAATAATTTGGAAAATTATTTGGAATCTGGTGATGTTGTGCATATCCATTGATAGTTCTATAACCGACTATCAATATTTACCTTTGAAGGGTATTTGTTGTGATTTGTTGAATTTGAATGCTACACTTATTTTTAAATTATTGCGCTCGTTATTCGGATTACCCATTCCGAATAGTGATACGACGTAATGGATAACATTGAAGATCGGTGTTGAAGACCCGATATTTGCGAGAGCGATAGGATGACCTGTCGATTGACTCTGCACCAAGTTGCTCCGGTATTGAGTTCTCCATATGTGATGGGAAATCCGATCACGATTGTGGATATCCGGATTGCAAGGACTTCTTTGTAAGTGCCTTCGGTTCTGTTCGAGCCCGGAACAGACTTGTATGGATTGTATGTCTGACATTACAAATTGAGATATAAAGCCGATTTGTTTCAAATATATTTCTGTTGGTGGCGGAGAATTTATTCTTTTAGCTTAACACCCTTCTCTGAGACGTAGGAGCTCAGAGGTTATGTAGTTGAATGTTATCAGCGATATATTCCCAATTTGGTAATATGACATGCTGAGTGTTGCTATGAAATGATCATTGTGTTGATTATTTGTGATAGGATCATCTATTTGATCGTCTATCCTGGTGATCATTTCTATGATCATTTGTTGACCCAAAGCATGGCTTTTGTATAAAGTATTTTTTTATGGACGTGACTTCGTCGAGCCTCACACCTCGGGAATGGTCAAAACAGGAAAGACGCGGCAAGGTTATAAGGGGTAGCGCCCTTTAGGATATGTGCATTTCCTTCTGGAAAAGGGTGGTATCATGGTATGGAGCCCAGATACTTACTCATGTTGAAAACACTTTATGATTGTGTGAATTGATTGCGAGCGCTCGGTTGAAGGTCCCAAAGGACCGGGGGATGGCATATTCGGTCAGTTGTTACTCAGTTAGGGGTAACCCGGCCTTGTGTTTGCAGAGATCCGGTTTGGTTCTCGGGGATGTCCATCCAGAGGCATTCTCATGTGGCAATGGGAAGTTCCTTGGCCTGATCATTCGTTGGAAATCCAAAGAAACAATACGAGACTTGTACGGTTTTAGTTGTAGAACCTGCCATTTAATATGGTAGCTATAGTAAGCATACTATAATGGTACCTATGCTGGCTAAGATTTATATTCTACTTTCGAAATATTTTCTACACTATGCACTAGTAATAATATCAAAATTGATTTGATTTTAATGCGTATCAAGCATCTTTGACTAACATAAGAAGAAATCTCCTCCAAGTTTGCGTTTGCATTGTGTGTGTGGCGGGAGGTCTTATGGTAGTCTCATTTTTAAAAGCATTGCGAATTGACTTTAAAAATATTCCTCTATTTTTGATTTCAAAGATAAATAAACTGTTTTAGTTCCCACACCAGTCACATGACTGACTCGGAGTTTATTGTTTTCCTTCCTAAACTCTGGATGCCCACCAATTTTCACACGGGCAGTCAAGAGTTAAGGTTTATCAGGATATTCTGGAATTCAGGAATTGTTGGAGGCAAGCTGGATGGCATGGCGTATTACTAATTTATATAGTAGTTCTGTAACGACCCAGAATTTTTGATAATTAAAATTTGAATATTTAATTAATTTTAAATATTAATAAGTGAATTTATAAGTCGAATAAATTTTTATTTTGAATTATTGGATTTAATTGAATAATTAAATCGATAATTTAATACGTTAAATTATGGAAATAATTGAAAATTGAGTTAAATATGATTGAAAATGATTTGTAAAATTTTATTTTATCATATGGGAGTTAGAATGATATTTTAGAACTTTTAAAATCGAATTAAAAGTTTATTTGTGAAAATTGAATATTTTAATATTAAATCGACTAGTGAAAATAGTAAATTTTTGAACAGTCTCAGAATTGAACGAAACCAGTTCCATTGGATCCGTAATAGTTAGTTATTACCGGATTTCAATTTTCGTGTCAATCGGAGCTATCATTTGATCGTGGCAGCTCGAAACGCATCGAATTATTTTTAATTTTAATTTGGCGAGTTAAAATAGCCATTTTTCAAAAAGTCTCGGATTTCGACGAAACCAGTTTCATCGGATCCGTAATGTGATATTATTGTAGGGTTTCAAATTTCAAGTCAATTGGATTTACCGTTTGTCCGGTACAAATTAAAATGACTAGAAAATCGCTTAAATCGGTTTAATTCAAATTGAACGTTTGTTGCCATAACTTGCACAGATATCTGAATTAGCTTTCGAAACCTATTCCATTGTGTCCGAAACGCGGGGTAAACCCTAGGAACGTCAGTTTCGGCGCGTAAATCGGAGTTCGGAATTTCCGGATGAATAGTGTTCGAAAATTCTCTATAAATAGCACCACCCCTTCATAAATTAAAAAAAAATAAAACCTAATATACTAAACCCTAGCCGTCAGTGCCCCATGAACGGCCGAAATTCTCTTAACTTCTTCCCCTTCGATCTCTCAATCCATCAACAATCGTCAGAAACTTTCTAAATGAAAGTTGTAGAGGGCAGTGTAATTGATATATCCAACGGCTATGATCGTGTTTAGAGCTTCGGATTGGTGGCAAATCGAGCTAGAAGCCCTGCAGTTGCGCACGCATTTCGAGGCTGTAGGCATAGCCGAGCTTGGCCGCATCTCAGGCGAAGGTGGAGCAGGTTGAGGGCTTCCAGATGGCACTTCCTGATCGTGTTTTAGTCGAGCGATGGAGTTGCTAAATTTAACCCTAATTGATTGAGTTGGGTTCGGCCTTGTCTGTAGTTTGCGTGAGAGGGAAGGAGAAAAGGAACAGGCGGCCAGGATTCAGGGTGGAGAAATCAACGGCCAGAAATGTTGTTAGTAAAAAAATTATAAATTAAGTTGTAAATTTTTATATAAAAAATCGTGTACAAACTTCAAAAATTCATATCATTTTCATACGAGGTCGAAAATGCGCGAAACCAGTTGCGTTGGAATCGTATGGACAAGCACTACGCGATGAAATTGGATTGGAGTCGTTTGGAGTTAGTGAGAATTTCGGGTAAAATTAAACGTCCGTTTAATTTTATTCGAAATAAATCGCTAAAAAGAAATTGAAATCAAGCTGAGAACTTCTCACTCAATCGAATCAGTTTCGATTTTATTTTAAATAGTTAGATTTAAAATATTTGAATGCATGTTTGAATGATGATTGATATCTATTGATTGTTAAAGTAGACATTATACGCCGTTAGTAAGCGGATGTTATTTATTAAAAACATATACCGCGAATATTTCATAAACAGTGAAATTGGTATTATATATAATAGCAATATATATATATTGTGCATACGTATATATTGGAGTTATTGATTTCCCGCATTTTTTTGTTTAGCGGATGAGACCCTATTGCGCCGTCTATTAAGCGGATAATATTTTAAATCCCATATACCGCGATAATTTCGTACTGGAGCGAAATTGGTATTGTGCTAATGTTTGTGATGCAGGAAACAGGTTGGAGGGATCCAACTGGATTCCTCAACAGTTTTTATTTGATTTCAGATATTTTGATATTTGATGGATTATCATATCGATATATGATATCGTTGTTGTCGTGATTGACTATTTGGTATGTAACATCATTGGACCAAATTTGGAATTTTAAAAATGTTTTTAAAGTGATTTTTGAAAAGTATACGATTATAAAATATTTTGGGAATTTATCCATTTTAAAATAAATAAACGTATAATTTTTAATGTTATAAAAATTTTGATTTTTGAGAAATATAGTAAAAAAACTGATTTTTGAGAATACGATGCTAATGATTTTATAAAATAGTTTAATTTGGGAAATTTGAATTTATTGTGAAAAGTTTAAATATAGGATTTATAAAATTTAATTATTTTATAAATCAAGAGAACGGTGAAATAATAAAGGAGATTAAAGACGTTTTAAAAGAATAATATAAATTGATTTATATTAAGAGATTTATAAATGGATATTTATAAATTGAAATATTGACATTATAAAACGAGTTTTTATAAGTGTTTGAATGAAGTGAAAATGGATTTCAGAAATGAATGAAATTTATAGAATTATAAATGGTGAAGTTATAAATGAGATTTATAAATAGTAAGATTTATAAATTTTGTGAAATTATTAAAGAATATATTTGGATAAATAATTGAATCTTATAAGTTATAAGATTTATAATTATGAAGTTCAAAGGAACGATTTTTGTAAAATAATTGTTTTATAAGCATTTAACTTATAATATGAACCTTTAGTTTATAATTGAGTTATAAATCGAATAGGTTAATAAAGAAAATCTATAAAGAAAGTAGTTATAAAAAAATAGAAATAGAATTTATAAACGTTGTTTTATAAATTCGCAAACGACTTATTTTGGTAAGTAGATTGTTGAAACCTATTAATGGAGTTATATTCACGTTTTGACTGTGAATAATCCTTTGAAATAAAATGTATAGAAATGATGAAATGTGTTAACGTAGTATATTCACGTTTTTGAATAGTGAATAATATGTTAAAGAAATTGTTTTGAATGTGATATTTTAAACAGAATTAAAACGATCTAACGATGTTTTAAATGCATTGAGATTCGAAACCATAGATTTCAACATTTATTGTTGAAATAGACGTTTTCGAGAAATAGAAGGAAATGGTGGACTATAACACTGTTGTTATAGTAAATGATTTCCGAAAGGAAATGTTTTGTATAGTATTGGGAATTATATATCTATTTTAATTTCGAATCCCTATACTAGTGATTTTGGGTTGTTGTAACGATGTTTTACGCAACATTCGTTTTGGCCCAAATAAATATGTTTAAAAGAATGATTTCCTTAAAGAATGAAATATATACTTAATTTTGATTGAAGTATATTGAATATTTTCCAAGTGTTGAAAATAAATAAAATTTGTGAATTACTTATTAAATAAGTATGGAAATGTTTTCCAATATAAAGTGAATACTTTGAGAATTTATCTTTCTGAAGATAAATTGAAATGAATAATTGAAATCGTTTATTCATAAATATTTTGAAATATAAATTCACTATGGAATTTATAAAAGAAAGTGGAATTTGTTAAAAATAAATATTGATTTATTTTTGAGATATTGAATTATATATCTTGTAAAGATATTTTGGAAAATAAATAATTTGGAAAATTATTTGGAAACTGGTGATGTGTGCATATCCATTGATTGTTCAATAACCGACTATCAATATTTCCCTTTGAATGGGTATTTGATGTGATTTGTTTGAATTTGAATGCCACACTTATTTTTGAATAAGCGATCACTATTCGGGTTAACCGGGAAAGGACCATGGGGTCATATAACCCATTCCGAATATGTGATACGTCGTTATGAATCGCATTGAAGATCGGTGTTGAAGACCCGGTATTTGCGAGAGCGATAGGATGACCTATCGATTGTCTCTGCACTAAGTTGCAACGGTATAGAGACTCCCTAAGTGATGGGAAATCCGATCAGGATTGTGAATATCCGGATTTCAAGGACTTCTTTGTAAGTGCCTTCGGTTTTGTTCGAGCCCGGAACAGACTTGTATGGATTGTATGTCTGACATTACAAATTGAGATATAAAGCAGATTTCTTTCAAATATATTTCTATTGGTGGCGGAGAATTTATTCTTTTAGCTTAACACCCTTCTCTGAGACGTACGAGCTCAGAGGTTATGTAGTTGAAGGTTATCAGCGATATATTCCCAATTTGGTAATGTGACATGCTGAGTGTTGCTGTAAATGATCATTGTGTTGATTATTTGTGATAGGATCGTTTATTTGATCGTCTATCTTGGTGATCATTTCTATGATCATTTGTTGACCCAAAGCATGGCTTTTGTATAAAGTATGTTTTTGTGGACGTGACTTCGTCGAGCCTCACACCCCGTGAATGGTCAAAACAGGAAAGAAGTAGCAAGGTTATGAGGGGTAGCACCCTTTAGGATGTGTGCATTTCCTTCTGGAAAAGGGTGGTATCATGGTATGGAGCCCAGATACTTACTCATGTTGAAAACACTTTGTTATGATTGTGTGAATTGATTACGAGCGCTCGATGAAAAGGCCCCAAAGGACCGGGGGATGGCATATTCGGTCAGTTGTTACTCAGTTAGGGGTAACCCAGCCTTGTGTTGGTAGAGATCCGGTTTGGTTCTCGGGGATGTCCATCCAGAGGCATTCTCATGTGGCAATGGGAAGTTCCTTGGCCTGATCATTCGTTGGAAACCCAAAGAAACAATACGTGACTTGTACGGTATTAGTTGTAGAACCTATCATTCGCTTATGGTGGCGCCCCACTGTTTGGATGGTAGCTATAGTAGGCATACGATAATGGTCGTATGTTGGCTAAGATTTATATTCTACTTTCGAAATGAATTTTTCTCTACACTATGCACTAGTAATAATATCAAATGTTCTTTTAAATGCGTATCAAGCATCTTTGACTATCATAAGGAGAAATCTCCTCCGATTCTGCGTTTGCATTGTGTGTGTGTGCGGGAGGCCTTATGGTAGTCTCATTTTTAAAAGCATTGCGAATTAAATTTAAAAATATTCCTCTATTTTTGATTTTAAAGATAAATAAACTGTTTTGAGTTCTCACACCAGTCACATGACTGACTCAGAGTTTATTGTTTTCCTTCCTAAACTCTGGGTGCCCACCAATTTCCACACGGGCAGTCAAGAGTTAAGGTTTATAAGGATATTCTGGATATTCTGGAGTTGCTGGAGGCAAGCTGGATGACATGGCGTATTACTAGTTTATATAGTATTTCTTTTTCCGCTGCATCGTTTGCTGTTGTATGTTGTTGTACACTCTGATGATATGATGTAATGAAATGTAATGTGATGTAATGTAATAACTGATATAGATCTTTGTTTAAAGATTATTCATTTATTATTATATGTTGTTCCGCTGCGAATTGTGAGATTCTGATGTTGTTCTGTTGTTTTTCTATTCCGTTCTATTTTTCTTTCCCCTCCATTTTCTATTTTCTCTAATTTCTCTATCTTTTCTTTCCTCTCTATTTTCTACCTTCTTATCTCTTCTTCTCTCTCTTTTCTTTTCTTAAATTCTTTTTAAAACCCTAACTATTCGGTTTTTCGGCAACGAAAAATCGCGTACGTTACATTTGGTATCAGAGCTTATGGTTAAGCGACAACCATGGTTCTGTTGGGTATTACTCATTAGAGATGGAGTCAGTAGTACTCTAGAATGAGTTGAGTGTAATAATAGATATGAGAGCGTATTTGTTAGTGAATATAAAATTGTTTTATATTGTGATGATTGGTTTATTGAGTGGCATATGAACTTTCGTCAGCGTGGTCCGCAAGACTATGCCGAAGGGGTTTCTAAACACTTGAATAGAACAATTCGACATAATATTGTTTTAAATTGGGTAAATGAAATAATTTTACCTTGATTATATTTTATATATAAAGGAATAATTTTTCAAAATTATTAAAGTGTATGTAAGTTGATTGTTTAGTTGTTTGAATAATCTAAATAAAAGAATAATTGTGTAAGCAAAAGAATGATAAGAATTGAATTATAATTAAAGTGATTTACAATTGTGAAATAAACTTATATATATGAGAAGTGAAACTAATGAATATATATATGAATATAACTTAAGAGATGTTGAATGAAGTTGATATTAGTATCAAAGTAAATTAATAAAGTTAAGTGATAGATTTGAACTTGAGTTATGTAATGAAATTCAACTTTTGTAACTGAACTAAATTAATGGATTGAATGTAAATCAAATGAATGTAAATTAAATTGATATGAAATAATGAGTTCAAGTATTAATTCATTAAAATCTAATGTTATTAGAAGTTGAATAGTTGAAAAAAAATCAATTAATTAAACCAATTGTTAAGCAAAGGAATTTGGTTGTAATTAATAAACATTGGTTGTTATATGATTGTTAGATGATTGTGTATAATTCATTAAGTGTTAATGAAATTGAATTAATGAAATTGAAAGCTAAAGTAATTGAAATCCAATTGGAAGTTAAATGAATCTTAAATAGATTGAATTTGATTTGGAAGTGAACCAACTTGAATATGAATTAGTGAATGCAAACTAATTGAAAATGAATGTTAGTAAGAACATCCACTGTTAATGAATCAAATGTGATTAAATTGAAAATCTATTTCATTGAATATTAATGAGAATATGAATGAATATTTATTGAAGTTATGAATGATAGTTGGTTGATGGTTGAATATATATTGCTATTGAATGCATTTCTATGCTAGCATATATAGTTATTATGTTGCTATATGTTGTGTATTGATACTATTGTCTATATACATGATTCTCATGTTGTTTGTTGAGTGATTAGTAGGTGCGGATTGTGTTTGCTTTGCATTGGGAGCTCGCTTTCGCGCTATATTAGCCGTATATGCTTGCTAATAAAATATAAGGTACATATCTCGGATTACATACCGTACTTTTATACTTTTTCCCTTCGGGATGCTTCATTACTTGATGAGATGTATATTTGTGATATATATACTGTCATTTTTTTTTTCGGATCGAGCCGCGCAAAGGAGACTATGGCGAATTTTTCCGGAAATTTAAGGCGTTAGAAAAATTTGAGAAATTGGAAATTTTTTGAAAACAATAAACTTTGATTTTGGAATTGAAGTCAAACAATAGTAGTTGTTTTTTAAAAGATAACTAAGTATGATTTGAAAACTTAGTAAGTTATTGTAAGAAGTTTAACTATGGATTTGTGGAAAATTAATAGATTCTGTAACTTTTCTTACTTATTAATTTCGAGGACGAAATTCTTTTAAGGGGGGAAGATTGTAACGACCCAGAATTTTTGATAATTAAAATTTGAATATTTAATTAATTTTAAATATTAATAAGTGAATTTATAAGTCGAATAAATTTTTATTTTGAATTATTGGATTTAATTGAATAATTAAATCGATAATTTAATACGTTAAATTATGGAAATAATTGAAAATTGAGTCAAATATGATTGAAAATGATTTGTAAAATTTTATTTTATCATATGGGAGTTAGAATGATATTTTAGAACTTTTAAAATCGAATTAAAAGTTTATTTGTGAAAATTGAATATTTTAATATTAAATCGACTAGTGAAAATAGTAAATTTTTGAACAGTCTTAGAATTGAACGAAACCAGTTCCATTGGATCCGTAATAGTTAGTTATTACCGGATTTCAATTTTCGTGTCAATCGGAGCTATCGTTTGATCGTCGCAGCTCGAAACGCATCGAATTATTTTTAATTTTAATTTGGCGAGTTAAAATAGCCATTTTTAAAAAGTCTCGGATTTCGACGAAACCAGTTTCATCGGATCCGTAATGTGATATTATTGTAAGGTTTCAAATTTCAAGTCAATTGGATTTACCGTTTGTCCGGTACAAATTAAAACGCCTAGAAAATCGCTTAAATCGGTTTAATTCAAATTGAACGTTTGTTGCCATAACTTGCACAGTGTCCGAATTAGCTTTCGAAACCTGTTCCATTGTGTCCGGAACGCAGGGTAAACCCTAGGAACGTCAGTTTCGGCGCGTAAATCGGAGTTCGGAATTTCCGGATGAATAGTGTTCGAAAATTCTCTATAAATAGCACCACCCCTTCATAAATTAAAAAAAAAATAAAACCTAATATACTAAACCCTAGCCGCCAGTGCCCCATGAACGGCCGAAATTCTCTTAACTTCTTCCCCTCCGATCTCTCAATCCATCAACAATCGTCAGAAACTTTCTAAATGAAAGTTGTAGAGGGCAGTGTAATTGATATATCCAACGGCTATGATCGTGTTTAGAGCTTCGGATTGGCGGCAAATCGAGCTAGAAGCCCTGCAGTTGCGCACGCATTTCGAGGCTGTAGGCATAGCTGAGCTTGGCCGCATCTCAGGCGAAGGTGCAGCAGGTTGAGGGCTTCCAGATGGCACTTCCTGATCGTGTTTTAGTCGAGCGATGGAGTTGCTAAATTTAACCCTAATTGATTGAGTTGGGTTCGGCCTTGTCTGTAGTTTGCGTGAGAGGGAAGGAGAAAAGGAACAAGCGGCTAGGATTCGGGGTGGAGAAATCAACGGCCAGAAATGTTGTTAGTAAAAAAATTATAAATTAAGTTGTAAATTTTTATATAAAAAATCGTGTACAAACTTCAAAAATTCATATCTTTTTCATACGAGGTCGAAAACGCGCGAAACCAGTTGCGTTGGAATCGTATGGACGAGCACTACGCGATGAAATTGGATTGGAGTCGTTTGGAGTTAGTGAGAATTTCGGGTAAAATTAAACGTCCGTTTAATTTTATTCGAAATAAATCGCTAAAAAGAAATTGAAATCAAGGTGAGAACTTCTCACTCAATCGAATCAGTTTCGATTTTATTTTAAATAGTTAGATTTAAAATATTTGAATGCATGTTTGAATGATGATTGATATCTATTGATTGTTAAAATAGACATTATACGCCGTTAGTAAGCGGATGTTATTTATTAAAAACATATACCGCGAATATTTCATAAACAGTGAAATTGGTATTATATATAATAGCAATATATATATATATTGGCATATGTATATATTGGAGTTATTGATTTCCCGCATTTTTTTGTTTAGCGGATGAGACCCTATTGCGCCGTCTATTAAGCGGATAATATTTTAAATCTCATATACCGCGATAATTTCGTACTGGAGCGGAATTGGTATTGTGCTAATGTTTGTGATGCAGGAAACAGGTTGGAGGGATCCAACTGGATTCCTCAGCAGTTTTTATTTGATTTCAGATATTTTGATATTTGATGGATTATCTTATCGATATATGATATCGTTGTTGTCGTGATTGACTATTTGGTATGTAACATCATTGGACCAAATTTGGAATTTTAAAAATGTTTTTAAAGTGATTTTTGAAAAGTATACGATTATAAAATATTTTGGGAATTTATCCATTTTAAAATAAATAAACGTATAATTTTTAATGTTATAAAAATTTTGATTTTTGAGAAATATAGTAAAAAAACTGATTTTTGAGAATACGATGCTAATGATTTTATAAAATAGTTTAATTTGGGAAATTTGAATTTATTGTGAAAAGTTTAAATATAGGATTTATAAAATTTAATTATTTTATAAATCAAGAGAACGGTGAAATAATAAAGGAGATTAAAGACGTTTTAAAAGAATAATATAAATTGATTTATATTAAGAGATTTATAAATGGGTATTTATAAATTGAAATATTGACATTATAAAACGAGTTTTTATAAGTGTTTGAATGAAGTGAAAATGGATTTCAGAAATGAATGAAATTTATAGAATTATAAATGGTGAAGTTATAAATGAGATTTATAAATAGTAAGATTTATAAATTTTGTGAAATTATTAAAGAATATATTTGGATAAATAATTGAATCTTATAAGTTATAAGATTTATAATTATGAAGTTCAAAGGAACGATTTTTGTAAAATAATTGTTTTATAAGCATTTAACTTATAATATGAACCTTTAGTTTATAATTGAGTTATAAATCGAATAGGTTAATAAAGAAAATCTATAAAGAAAGTAGTTATAAAACAAATAGAAATAGAATTTATAAACGTTGTTTTATAAATTCGCAAACGACTTATTTTGGTAAGTAGATTGTTGAAACCTATTAATGGAGTTATATTCACGTTTTGACTGTGAATAATCCTTTGAAATAAAATGTATAGAAATGATGAAATGTGTTAACGTAGTATATTCACGTTTTTGAATAGTGAATAATATGTTAAAGAAATTGTTTTGAATGTGATATTTTAAACAGAATTAAAACGATCTAACGATGTTTTAAATGCATTGAGATTCGAAACCATAGATTTCAACATTTATTGTTGAAATAGACGTTTTCGAGAAATAGAAGGAAATGGTGGACTATAACACTGTTGTTATAGTAAATGATTTCCGAAAGGAAATGTTTTGTATAGTATTGGGATTTATATATCTATTTTAATTTCGAATCCCTATACTAGTGATTTTGGGTTGTTGTAACGATGTTTTACGCAACATTCGTTTTGGCCCAAATAAATATGTTTAAAAGAATGATTTCCTTAAAGAATGAAATATATACTTAATTTTGATTGAAGTATATTGAGTATTTTCCAAGTGTTGAAAATAAATAAAATTTGTGAATTACTTATTAAATAAGTATGGAAATGTTTTCCAATATAAAGTGAATACTTTGAGAATTTATCTTTCTGAAGATAAATTGAAATGAATAATTGAAATCGTTTATTCATAAATATTTTGAAATATAAATTCACTATGGAATTTATAAAAGAAAGTGGAATTTGTTAAAAATAAATATTGATTTATTTTTGAGATATTGAATTATATATCTTGTAAAGATATTTTGGAAAATAAATAATTTGGAAAATTATTTGGAAACTGGTGATGTGTGCATATCCATTGATAGTTCAATAACCGACTATCAATATTTCCCTTTGAATGGGTATTTGATGTGATTTGTTTGAATTTGAATGCCACACTTATTTTTGAATAAGCGCTCACTATTCGGGTTAACCGGAAAAGGACCATGGGGTCGTATAACCCATTCCGAATATGTGATACGTCGTTATGAATCGCATTGAAGATCGGTGTTGAAGACCCGGTATTTGCGAGAGCGATAGGATGACCTATCAATTGTCTCTACACTGAGTTGCAACGGTATAGAGACTCCCTAAGTGATGGGAAATCCGATCAGGATTGTGAATATCCGGATTTCAAGGACTTCTTTGTAAGTGCCTTCGGTTTTGTTCGAGCCCGGAACAGACTTGTATGGATTGTATGTCTGACATTACAAATTGAGATATAAAGCAGATTTCTTTCAAATATATTTCTGTTGGTGGCGGTGAATTTATTCTTTTAGCTTAACACCCTTCTCTGAGACGTACGAGCTCAGAGGTTATGTAGTTGAAGGTTATCAGCGATATATTCCCAATTTGGTAATGTGACATGCTGAGTGTTGCTGTAAATGATCATTGTGTTGATTATTTGTGATAGGATCGTTTATTTGATCGTCTATCTTGGTGATCATTTCTATGATCATTTGTTGACCCAAAGCATGGCTTTTGTATAAAGTATGTTTTTGTGGACGTGACTTCGTCGAGCCTCACACCCCGTGAATGGTCAAAACAGGAAAGAAGCAGCAAGGTTATGAGGGGTAGCGCCCTTTAGGATGTGTGCATTTCCTTCTGGAAAAGGGTGGTATCATGGTATGGAACCCAGATACTTACTCATGTTGAAAACACTTTGTTATGATTGTGTGAATTGATTACGAGCGCTCGGTGAAAAGGTCCCAAAGGACCGGGGGATGGCATATTTGGTCAGTTGTTACTCAGTTAGGGGTAACCCGGCCTTGTGTTGGTAGAGATCCGGTTTGGTTCTCGGGGATGTCCATCCAGAGGCATTCTCATGTGGCAATGGGAAGTTCTTTGGCCTGATCATTCGTTGGAAACCCAAAGAAACAATACGTGACTTGTACGGTATTTGTTGTAGAACCTATCATTCACTTATGGTGGCGCCCCACTGTTTGGATGGTAGCTATAGTAGGCATACGATAATGGTCGTATGTTGGCTAAGATTTATATTCTACTTTCGAAATGAATTTTTCTCTACACTATGCACTAGTAATAATATCAAATGTTCTTTTAAATGCGTATCAAGCATCTTTGACTATCATAAGGAGAAATCTCCTCCGATTCTGCGTTTGCATTGTGTGTGTGTGCGGGAGGCCTTATGGTAGTCTCATTTTTAAAAGCATTGCGAATTAAATTTAAAAATATTCCTCTATTTTTGATTTTAAAGATAAATAAACTGTTTTGAGTTCTCACACCAGTCACATGACTGACTCGGAGTTTATTGTTTTCCTTCCTAAACTCTGGGTGCCCACCAATTTCCACACGGGCAGTCAAGAGTTAAGGTTTATCAGGATATTCTGGATATTCTGGAGTTGCTGGAGGCAAGCTGGATGACATGGCGTATTACTAGTTTATATAGTATTTCTTTTTCCGCTGCATCGTTTGCTGTTGTATGTTGTTGTACACTCTGATGATATGATGTAATGAAATGTAATGTGATGTAATGTAATAACTGATATAGATCTTTGTTTAAAGATTATTCATTTATTATTATATGTTGTTCCGCTGCGAATTGTGAGATTCTGATGTTGTTCTGTTGTTTTTCTATTCCGTTCTATTTTTCTTTCCCCTCCATTTTCTATTTTCTCTAATTTCTCTATCTTTTCTTTCCTCTCTATTTTCTACCTTCTTATCTCTTCTTCTCTCTCTTTTCTTTTCTTAAATTCTTTTTAAAACCCTAACTATTCGGTTTTTCGGCAACGAAAAATCGCGTACGTTACAAGTTCTTTTTCCGCTGCATTGTTTGATGTTGTACACTCTGATGATACGATGTAATGAAATGTATAAAATGTAATAACTGATATAGTTCTTTGTTTAAAGATTATTCATTTATTATTATATGTTGTTCCGCTGCGAATTGTGAGATTCTGATGTTGTTCTGTTATTTTCTGTTCCGTTCTATTTTCTTTCCTCCCTATTTTCTATTTTCTTTTCTCTCTCTATCTTTTCTATCTTTTTTTCTCTTCTTCTCCCTTTCTCTTTTTTTTAAACCCTAACTATTCGGTTTTTCGGCAACGAAAAATCGAAAACGTTACATTTGGTATCAGAGCTTATGGTTAAGCGACAACCATGGTTCTGTTGGGTATTACTCATTAGAGATAGAGTCAGTAGTGCTCTAGAATGAGTTTGAGTGTAATAATAGATACGAGTGCGTATTTGTTAGTGAATATAAAATTGTTTTATATTGTGATGATTGGTTTATTGAGTGGCATATGAACCTTCGTCAGCACGGTCTGGACAACTATGCCGAAGGGGTTTCTAAACACTTGAATAGAACAATTCGACATAGTATTGTTTTAAATTGGGTAAATGAAATAATTTTACCTTGAATATATTTTATATATAAAGAAATAATTTTTCAGAATTATTAAAGTATATATAAGTTGATTGTTTAGTTGTTTGAATAATCTAAATAAAAGAATAATTGTATAAGCAAAAGAATTATAAGAATTGAATAATAATTAAAGTGATTTACAATTGTGAAATAAACTTATATATATAAGAAGTGAAACTATATGAATATATTTATGAATATGAGTTGTAAATAAAAATGAATTTAAAGTTAAATGGAGATTTACTTGGAATTTAGAATCTGAATTGATGTATAAGTGGGGATTTAAGTTATGTAAAACCAAGTAATGTTTGTAAAAATGAAATTTAACTTAAGAAATGTTGAATTAAGTTGATTTTGATATCAAAGTAAATTAATGAAGTTAAGTGATAAATATGAACTTGAGTTATATAAATAAAATTCAACTTTAGTAATTGAATTGAATTAATGGATTAAATGTTAATCAATTAAATGTAAATAATTGATATGAAATGATGAATATTAGTGTTAATTCATTAAAATCTAATGTTATTAGAAGTTGAATAATTGAATGAATATAAGAAAAGAAATTTGGTTGTAACTAATATACATTGGTTGATATATGATTGTTAGTTGATTGATTGTATATAATTCATTAAGTGTTAATGAAATTAGAAGCTAAAGTAATTGGAATTCAATTGGAAGTTAAGTAAATCTTAAATAGAATTGAATTTGATTTGGAAGTGAACCAACTTGAATATGAATTAGTGAATATAAACTAATTGAAAATGAATGTTAGTAAGAACATCCACTGTTAATGAATCAATGTGATTTAAATTGAAAACCCATTTCATTAAATATTAATGAGAATATGAATGAATATTTATTGGTTATGAATTTTTGGATGATAGTTGGTTGATGGTTGAATATATTGCTTTTATTGCAATTGCTATGTTGACATATATAGTTATTATGTTGCTATATGTTGTATATCGATACTATTGTCTATATACATGATTCTCATGTTGTTTGTTGAGTGTTTAGTAGGTGCGGATCGCGTTTGCTTCGCATTTGGAGCTCGCTTTCGCGCTATATTAGCCGTATATGCTCGCTAATAAAATATAAGGTACATATCTCGGATTAAATATCGTACTTTTATACTTTTTCCCTTCGGGATGCCTCATTACTCGATGAGATGTATATTTGTGATATATATACTGTCATTTTTTTTTCGGATCGAGCCGCGCAAAGGAGACTATGGCGAATTTTTCCGAAAATTTAAGGCGTTAGAATTTTTTTTTGAGAAAATTGGAAAATTTTGGAAACTATAACTTTGATTTGAAGTTGATAGTTAAACAATAGTAGTTGTTTTTGACAAGATAACTAATTATGATTTGGAAAACTTAGTAAAGATATTGTAAGAAGTTTAACTATGGATTTATGGAAAGTTAATAGGTTCTGTAACTTTTCTTGCTTGAAAATTTCGAGGACGAAATTCTTTTAAGGAGGGAAGATTGTGACGACCCAGGATTTTAATTTATTAAAATTTGAATATTTAATTAATTTTAAATATTAATAAGTGAATTTATAAGTCGAATAAATTTTATTTCGAATAATTGGATTTAATTGAATAATTAAAATCGATAATTTAATATGTTAAATTATGGAAATAATTGAAAATCGAGTTAAATATGATTGAAAATGATTTGTAAAATTTTATTTTATCATGTTGGAGTTAGAACGATATTTTAGAACTTTTAAAATCGAATTAAAAGTTTATTTGTGAAAATTGAATATTTTAATATTTAATCAACTAGTGAAATTAGTCAATTTTCGAACAGTCTCAGAATTGGACGAAACTAGTTCCATTGGATCCGTAATAGTTAGTTATTACCGGATTTAAATTTTCGTAGCAATCGGAATTGTCGTTTGATCGTAGCAGCTCGAAACGCATCAAATTATTTTTAATATTAATTTGGCGAGTTAAAATAGCCATTTTTCAAAAAAATCTCGGATTTCGACGAAACCAGTTTCATCGGATCCGTAATGTGATATTATTGTAAGGTTTCAAATTTCGTGTCAATTGGATTTACCGTTTGTCCGGTACAAATTAAAACGCCTAGAAATTCGTTTAAATCGGTTTAATTTAAATTGAACGTTTATTGCCATAACTTGCACAGATGTCCGAATTAGCTTTCGAAACCTGTTCCATTGTGTCCGGAACGTGGGTAAACCCTAGAAACGCTGGTTACGGCGCGTAAATCGGAGTCCGAAAATTCCGGAATGAATAGTGGTTTGAATAATTTCCTATAAATAACCCTTAACCCCTCACAAAAAAAATATATATATAACTAAAACCCTAGCCGGCCGCCACCCCTTCAATGGAAGGCCGAAAATTGTTCATCTTCTCCCCTCAATCTCTCTCGATCCATTCACTTTCAAGCCTCGTCTTCAACTAGAGAATTCAAGAGCATATGAAGATCTACAACTTCAACGGTTAAGATCGCGAATCGTGTTATGGATCAACGGATATTTGCGTTCAAAGGCCATAGGGTCGGCCTCCAAATGCGTGCACAGATAAAGGCCGAGCTTCATGCTCTTTGGGCCGAGTGTGGCTCTTGCGAAGGCGGTTCGTTTGGCGGTGGTATGATGGGTTTTCGTCGATGCATGGAGGGTACGTTCGAAACCCTAGTTGGGCGTGCGTATGGGTTCTTTGGGCGCGTGGTTTAACTGGAGAGGGAAGATGAAGAACGCAAGGGCCTGGATTTGCAAGATGTTGGATCGAACGGCAGATAATAGTTAGGTTATAATTAAAAAAGAAATTATTGTAAATTTTAATTATAAAATTCGTGTAATCTTTAAAACTGTATAACTTTTTCATACGAGGTCGAAAACGCGCAAAACAGGAAGCGTTGGAATCGTATGGACGAGCACTACGCGATGGAGTTGGATTGGAGTCGTTTGGAGTTAGTGAGAATTTCGGGTAAAATTAAACGTCCGTTTAATTTTATTCGTAATAAATCGCTAAAACGAAATTGAAATCAAGGTGAGAACTTCTCACTCAATCGAATCAGTTTCGATTTTATTTTAAATAGTTAGATTTAAAATACTTGAATGCATGTTTGAATGATGATTGTTATCTATTGATTGTTAAAATAGACATTATGCGCCGTTAGTAAGCGGATGTTATTTATTAAAAACATATACCGCGAATATTTCATAAACAGTGAAATTGGTATTATATATAATAGCAATATATATATATTGGCATATATATATATTGCAGTTATTGATTTCCCGCATTGTTTAGCGGATGAGACCCTATTGCGCCGTCTATTAAGCGGATAATATTTTAAATCCCGTATATCGCGATAATTCCGTACTGGAGCGGAATTGGTATTGTGCTAATGTTTGTGGATGCAGGAAAATAGGTTGGAGGGATCCAACTGGATTCCTCAACAGTTTTTATTTGATTTCAGATATTTTGATATTTGATGGATTATCATATCGATATATGATATCGTTGTAGTCGTGATTGACTATTTGGTATGTAGCATCATTGGACCAAGTTTTGGAATTTTAAAATGATATTTAAAGTGATTTTTGAAAATATACTATATGTTTGGAATTGATCCATTTTAAATAAATAAACGTTATAATTTTAATGTTATAAAAATTATGATTTTTGAGAAATATAGTTAAAAGTTGATTTTTGAAAATATGGGGTTAATGATTTTATAAAATAGTTAAAACGGGATTTCTGAATTTATTATAAAAAGTTTAAAAATAGGATTTATAAAATTTGATTATTTTATAAAACAAAATGGTGAAATTATAAAGGGGATTAAAGATGTTTTAAAAGAATAATAATATAAATTGATTTATATAAAAGATTTATAAATTGATATTTATAAATTAAAAATATTTGAGTTATAAAACGAGTTTTTATAAGTGTTAGAATGAATTGTGAATGAAATTCATAAATGAATAAAATTTATAGAATTATAAACGGTGAAGTTATAAATGGAATTTTATAAGCAGTAGGTTTATAAAATTTGTAAAGTTATTAAAGGAATAGATTTGGATAAATAAATGAATCTTATAAGTTATAAGATTTATAATTTGGGAAGTTTAAAAGAACGATTTTGTAAAATAATCGTTTTATAAGCATCTAACTTATAATATGAACCTTTGGTTTATAATTGAGTTATAAATCGAATAGGTTAATAAAGGAGATGTATAAAAAGGAAGTTGTTATGAAATAAATAGAAATGGAATTTATAAACGTTGTTTTATAAATTCGCAAACGGCTTATTTTGATAAGTAAAACTGTTGTAACTTATTTATGGAGTTATATTCACGTTTTAGACAGTGAATAATCCTTTAAGTTAAAAAGAATAGAAATGATGAAATTGTTAACGTGGTATATTCACGTTTTTGAATAGTGAATAATATGTTAAAGAAAATGTTTAGGATGTGATGTTTTAAATTGAATTAAAACGATCTAACGATGTTTTAAATGTGTTGAGATTCGAAACCATAGATTTCAACATTCATTGTTGAAATAGACGTTTTCGAGAAATAAAAGGAAATGGCGGACTATAACACTGTTGTTATAGTAAATGATTTCCGAAAGGAAATGTTTTGTATAGTATTGGGATTTATATATCTATTTTAATTTCGAATCCCTGTACTAGTGATTTTGGGTTGTTGTAACGATGTTTTACGCAACATTGGTTTTGGCCCAAATAAATATGTTTAAAAGAATGATTTCCTTAAAGAATGAAATATATACTTAATTTCAATTCAAGTATATTGAATATTTTCCAAGAGTTGAAAATAAATGGATTTGTGAATAACTTAATAAGTAAGTATGGAAATGTTTTCCAATATAAAGTGAATATGTTGAGAATTTGTCTTTTTAAAGATAAATTGAAATGAATAATTGAAATCGTATATGCATGGATATTTTGGAATGTAAATTCACTATGGAATTTATAAAAGAAAGGGGAATTTGTTTAAAAATAAATATTGATTTATTTTTGAAGTATGAAAATTATTTATCTTGTAAAGATATTTTTGGGAAATAAATAATTTGGAAAATTAATTGGAATCTGGTGATGTTGTGCATAACCATTGATAGTTCAATAACCGACTATCAATATTTACCTTTGAAGGGTATTTGTTGTGATTTGTTGAATTTGAATGCTACACTTATTTTTAAATTATTGCGCTCGTTATTCGGATTACCCATTCCGAATAGTGATACGACGTAATGGATAACATTGAAGATCGGTGTTGAAGACCCGGTATTTGCGAGAGCGATAGGATGACCTGTCGATTGACTCTGCACCGAGTTGCCCCGGTATTGAGTTCTCCATATGTGATGGGAAACCCGATCAGGATTGTGGATATCCGGATTGCAAGGACTTCTTTGTAAGTGCCTTCGGTTCTGTTCGAGCCCGGAACAGACTTGTATGGATTGTATGTCTGACATTACAAATTGAGATATAAAGCCGATTTCTTTCAAATATATTTCTGTTGGTGCGGAGAATTTATTCTTTTAGCTTAACACCCTTCTCTGAGACGTACGAGCTCAGAGGTTATATAGTTGAATGTTATCAGCGATATATTCCCAATTTGGTAATGTGACATGCTGAGTGTTGCTGTGAAATGATCATTGTGTTGATTATTTGTGATAGGATCATCTATTTGATCGTTTATCCTGGTGATCATTTCTATGATCATTTGTTGACCCAAAGCATGGCTTTTGTATGAAGTATGTTTTTGTGGATGTGACTTCGTCGAGCCTCACACCTCGGGAATGGTCAAAACAGGAAAGACGCGGCAAGGTTATAAGGGGTAGCGCCCTTTAGGATATGTGCATTTCCTTCTGGAAAAGGGTGGTATCATGGTATGGAGCCCAGATACTTACTCATGTTGAAAACACTTTATGATTGTGTGAATTGATTGCGAGCGCTCGGTTAAAGGTCCCAAAGGACCGGGGGATGGCATATTCGGTCAGTTGTTACTCAGTTAGGGGTAACCCGGCCTTGTGTTGGCGGAGATCCGGTTTGGTTCTCGGGGATGTCCATCCAGAGGCATTCTCACGTGGCAATGGGAAGTTCCTTGGCCTGATTATTCGTTGGAAATCCAAAGAAACAATACGAGACTTGTACGGTTTTAGTTGTAGAACCTGCCATTTAATATGGTAGCTATACTAAGCATACTATAATGGTACCTATGCTGGCTAAGATTTATATTCTACTTTCGAAATATTTTCTACACTATGCACTAGTAATAATATCAAAATTGATTTGATTTTAATGCGTATCAAGCATCTTTGACTAACATAAGAAGAAATCTCCTCCAAGTCTACGTTTGCATTGTGTGTGTGGCGGGAGGTCTTATGGTAGTCTCATTTTTAAAAGCATTGCGAATTGACTTTAAAAATATTCCTCTATTTTTTATTTCAAAGATAAATAAACTGTTTTAGTTCCCACACCAGTCACATGACTGACTCGGAGTTTATTATTTTCCTTCCTAAACTCTGGGTGCCCACCAATTTTCACACGGGCAGTCAAGAGTTAAGGTTTATCAGGATATTCTGGAATTCAGGAATTGTTGGAGGCAAGCTGGATGGCATGGCGTATTACTAATTTATATAGTAGTTCTTTTTCCGCTGCATTGTTTGATGTTGTACACTCTGATGATATGATGTAATGAAACGTATAAAATGTAATAACTGATATAGTTCTTTGTTTAAAGATTATTCATTTATTATTATATGTTGTTCCGCTGCGAATTGTGAGATTCTGATGTTGTTCTGTTATTTTCTGTTCCGTTCTATTTTCTTTCCTCCCTATTTTCTATCTTCTTATCTCTCTCCTTCTATCTTTTTCTTTTTCTTTAACATTGATAATTCGTATTTCTGTTCACCTTGAGTTAATCTATGGAGATTAGTGTATATTCAAGGAGTACGGATTTGCGGGTTATCACATCGTGCCTTTGGAGTCGTGCTTGTATGTTATTTTGGTCTCTAGCTTTGAAAAAAGTGAGTTTTTCTCACTCTGACATATATACTTATGAAAAGTGGATTGATGACAAGTGTTTAGTAATGTAAAATGTTTATGCAAGTTAATGATGATCATATGATATGCTATGCCGTGCTATTACCATGTTATTATCATGTTAAAACTGTTACTGTTAATTTTCACCTGACATCTGATATATGACTGTATATTGTGATATTGGCATTGTTTATATTATTTCTGTATATGATCACACTGCAAGTTCCCTGTTAGGATAAAAATCATTATGGGCTGAAATGATAGGCCTGAGTTATTTTATTTATTTATTTAAACTTGGGATTGCGGGTTTGAAATGATAGAACCTGGATTTTTACCTTTTAAACTGCGGATTGAAATGATACATATCCGTATCACTTGACCTAGGTTAGAAAACTATATACAGACCCGTGGTTATTCTATAAAGTGCTTTGAATATTTTAAGTATTTTAAAAATATAAAATTATGAAATTTGATTTAAATAGATTTTGAAAGTTTTAAAATAAATAAATTATGATTTTTCTATGTGTTAAAATGTAATTTATGAATGGATTAACTGGATTTTTGAAATATAACTTATGTTTGAAATTTGGAATTTTGACTAAAAATGATATTTAAGTTACATGAATAAAATGGACTTTAATTTTATTTGGAAAATGGTAAATATGATAAATTGATTTATATTTGAATTTAAGTGATTTATTAAAGAATTATTGATTTTCTATAAATTTAAGTGGTTGAATAAATGACTGTTGAAAATGAAATTTTAAAATATAACCTGACTTGAAAATGTGAAATTGAGTTTTAACTAAAGATGTTAAAATTAATTAAATAAACCGAAAGTTTAGTTAAATTTGTGAAATGGTAATATAAATCTGAAATGTTAGGTTTTAATTAATGAAAGAAACGTATAGGTTTTAATTTATGAAAGAAACGTATAGGTTTTAATTTATGAAAGAAACGTATAGGTTTTAATTTATGAAAGAAACGTATAGGTTGAAACGTATAGGTTTTAATTTATGAAAGAAACGTATAGGTTTTAATTTATGAAAGAAACGTATAGGTTTTAATTAATGAAAGAACGTGTGGTGTTCTAATTAATGATAGGAACATGTAAATTCCTAATGAATGAAAGAAAGGTATAAGTTTTAATTAATAAAAGAAACATATAAGTTTTTAATTAATGAAAGAAACGTGTAAAGTCCTAATTAATGAGAGAACATGAAAGTTTTAATTAATGCAAGAACATGGTAAAGTTTTAATTAAGAAAGAAACATGTAAAGTTTTAAGTAGTGTGGTATTGATTTAATTAATAAATGTTCATTATTGTAATAGGAATATAAAATTTAAAACGTACATTTGACACGTAGATTTTAATCAATGTAATGGTGTATTTTAAATTGATTAAAATGATAAATGTTACTTACTATAATAATAAAATGTAAGTTGATAACGTACATTTGATAAGCAAGTTTTAATTTATGTGAATGGCATACTTTAAATGATTAAAATAATAAAGTTTCTTTATTGTAATAATAATGTAAGTTAATAAGGTGTTTTTAACTTAACATAAGAATTTCGGTTTAAATTGTATATTACAGTAAGAAAGTTTATTTAACTATAAGGCTATGATAAATTGACATGTAAAATTTTAAGCTTATCAATACTTTGAATTATATACAATGTAAAGTGGAAAGTAGTACATTCCAAAAATGATATGATTCCTTAAGGTAACATTTCCAAAATGCAATGATAATTTAAAGGAATATTTCAAGTTTAATAAATTTAAAGAAATATTCAATGATTTGAAAATTTGGGTTTTATTTGAATGATATAATATTAAATTATTTTTGAAATGGAAATGATACAATTGTGATATTGTTTTGAAATGAGTATGATATTTCGGTCTTGAAAGTATAAATTATTTGAAATAAATATCCATGGGTTATAATAACGATTGGTTGTTAAAGAGACCGGGATCGGATATTGTCTTATAGCCGGACAATACCGAAAACCACTTTAACAACTGTGTACGCGGTGGAGATTCCAGAATGAAGTAGGATGGTGGCGACGTTCTCAAGGTATGTTACGTGGACCCAACTCCCGTGAGTTGGCATATATGACTAAAACAGGAGCTATACCGGGCTACACAAAGGGTCGCACCCTTTCATCGAGCATGCTCCATCGGAAACTATTCTATTACTTTTGTGATTCGATTCGGTGGCACCACTTTGATTCGGGGGTATTGTTCGAGGTGGGCGGAAGCTGCTGGCTTGCCGTCACCACCGGTCCGGGAGTGCAAACGGTGTATCCACCCTGGCATTGCCTCGCGTGCCGTGTCATGTCCTTATATCGAGCCCACTACGATTTTGGTTTTAAAAATCTGACCGCGTTAAGGTTCACCATCCCCTTAACGCTATTTTCTATATGATTATACTTTACTGATTAGACACTACCGTATATAGCGTATATTACTATATAGTAAATAGTTTAACGGATCCTTAGAGGATGGGCGGTCCCAAGCATCCTTTAAGTTATTGATGCATTTTGTTACTGTTCACTTGAGTTGATTTACAGTTTATAAGTATTTATGTCCTGACTCGAGGGTTTTGTGTTTTGCTTTACGCTCGAGTCAGATTGATTGAGTTAGCATTCAAGATTCACCTTCGGAGTTGGAGCTTTCCTTGAAGATCCAGCCTTCTATTTTGTTTCAGTATCCAGTGTTTCAGTGATGTATCTTGTTACTCTTCTGTTGTATCTCATTTAACTCTGACGTATCTTATATTTTTTTTAGTAGCTTCATGAACTACTATCTCTTTTACTTCCGCTGCATTATATATACTCTGTGTCTGTGATCTGTGATTTTATTTACTGTATATTCTGAGGTTTGCCAAAATTTTATTTACAACGCGGTATTTTGAGCAATTCAATTCCGGCATGAGTGTCTATCTATATACTTACAATGGATGCGAATGGTTGAAAATACCGGGTCGTTACAGTAGCTAAAAGGAAAAATGAAAACAACGCGAAGTGGAAAATGAAAGTAACATGCGTACGCAGCTAGTTGGGAACGGGTGAAGGCTGTACTACAAATTTATTTCGGGTAAGAGCCGTTCCAAAATTTAGAACGGCTATGAGCCGTATTATAATATTTTGCAACGGACTTTAACCGTTGCTTAATAGCAACGGCTTAGAGCCATTGCAAATTTTCCGCCTTCGGGAGTTGCGAAACTGCTGGTATGGTGTAGTGATTGTGAATTAGAAATATGCAATTTAAATATTAATTTGGTTTAGAATCTAATTTACCAAGTGAATTTAACTAGGTTAATAGGCTTGGTTGGTTAAACTTCTAAATTGAGCCAAGTAAAGAAATTAGTTAATTAATCTTAACATGGGCCTTACTATTTATTTCAGCCAAAGGTCTTAAGGGAGATAAGTTGCGTAAATTCTTTAGTTTGTTTCCCAAACCTCTCATAATCTCAAAAGCAAAAATGTATCAGCATTTAAAATTTGAGAGATCAAGCCATGAGGGAGGACTAATTCAGCTATAGTTTTAATTCAAATAAATCAAGAGAAATTCTAGAATTCATAAGGAGATAAGGTATGAGCTCTCTAGCTTCTTCTCTACCTTTATAGTACCAATTTGAGTTTTAATTCAGTTTTTATTTCTAGATTTTTGAGATTAAGGCTGCGTAATGTTGTTGTTTTGATGAATAAAAAGAAGTAGGAGTTGTGGAAGAAGAAGTGTAGCAATAGTTTTGTTCTAGCCTTACTTATTCCTTTTTTAGAGTTTTAGGTGAGTTTTATACTCACAAAGCTATTTAGGAATTGATTGCTATCTATGAATGGATTGGTTGCTTGAATTTGATTACTGAATAATTTAGACAATAATTGAATTGCATTAGCTAAAAAGTTTCATTTTGAGAAAATTGGATTTTTGGTTGATTTTAGTGCACAAAAACACACCACGTTTGATATAACAAGTACAATAGTATTAGTTTTGATATTAAGACATGATATGTTCCTTAGTACTTCAACAAGTGGATGTAATCGATCATCCACAATCATTGGTCCGAAAGTGGCTTGATTGCCCGGGCAAACTGCTGCCAAGGATATGGGACTAATCGACACATGGTCCACAGTCGACTAGAGTTTTTGAAACCGTGGAATGAGCCAAGTGCTTTTGTGTTTGCTACACTTATTTTTTAGTGGTTTCTATGGTGACTTTTTGATGACAGTTTTGATTTCTTTGATATGCTTTCAACCTGAGATTCTGGAATATTGCTTCAGGTTTAATGTAATTGATTTTTCAAAGAAAAGGAAGTACATTAAAGCAACAATGCGATTAGTTATAACTCTAAAATCTAGATTAAAAATGTATATTTTTGAATGAAGGATTTTATAAAGGAAAATGATAGTCTAAAAGTTTTAAATGAAAATTATTAATACATACATACATACATACATACATACATATCTTTCAAAACTATTATATGATTATCTAAAAATATGATTTCTTATTATTTAATATATCTTATATTTAGTAGTTCAATTTTATTAAGGATTTGGATATGTCTTAAGATAAAATTTTGAGAGCCTTAATTCTATACTTTGAAGAATGCTAATAATTGACTTAGCGTTATTAGTTGGTTTACATGCTCTCAAGTAACATTTCATTGAATATGGTTTAACTCATTGAATAGAATGTTTGAGTGGAATTTACTAACCCATTAGAGTATAAACTTTAATTTCACGGGTGGTATGGGATTCTTTGGTTAAATTCTTGTGATTACCTTAGGGAAAGTATTTAAAGCTTTAGGGTTGTATTCTCTTTTTATGTTTGTCATTTGTAAGGGCTGGCAGATCCTTAAGAGATATATAGTTTAGGTTCTCCAGTTATATCCCTAAGAATTGTGACTTACTATCTATTAGTAAATACTTGAATTTAATCCGCTACGGGACATTTTGGTTAAGCTCTTGTGATTACTAAAGTCATAACATTTAGCATTTTAGAGATTACTCTCTTTTGGTGTTCGGATTTCATGCCAATAGATCCTTAAGAGGTATACTCATGGATTTCTTTACAATCCTTGTGATTGGTATGAGTCATGTCTTCTAAAATCATTTACTTATGTTTTTATATTCATCTTGATTGGTATGTACGATCATTGGGATCGACTGGGATTTTGTTTTCAACGGTATGGACGATCCTTAGTATTAAATCTGTAAGGATTAGGATTTTGTTTTCGACAGTATTGATAGTCATTGTTATTGGTATGGATGATCATTGTAACCGGTATGGTTTAAGTTTTGTTGGATTTTGAAATATTAGTCTTTATTCTAGATTTTGAGGCTTTGTGATTATTCTATTTTTCATGGTTTAAATATTTCTATATCTTGAGATTGATTCTATGTTAAATTATTCTAGTAACTTATGTACCTATATATGACCTCTATATTTATTATAATGTCATATTCCCTTTTGTTATATCTTGTTCTCAACCTTTCTGATATTTAGAGATAGCTTGACCCGTTTATTATTTTATATAATACTCGGGTCATGCCGTACAAGACATGCTAGCTTTTACGTGGGTGTGTTAGTATAAGGATAGACTATTTGGACTTTTTAGTTTATCTTCTGTAAAATATATATATATATATATATATATATATATATATATATATATGTATGTATGTATGTATGTATGTATGTATGTATATGTATGTATGTATGTATATGTATGTATGTATATGGTGGGATGTATATTTTGAGATTGTGACTTGTTTTGGATGTATATTATGTGGGCATAGTATTATATTTTGTTGACTCATAGTATGCAGTAGTATATGCTGTATATTATTCCACTATGATATTGACTATTGTTTTATATAATATACTATTATGATTTAAAGAAACCAGCATATTTATTACTTTAGGCTGAGGTTGTACATATCAGATTTTATTCCAAACATTCAGCAAAATAGTAAGTATGATGTGTCGGTATTTTAAAATATATTCACATTTGGTCGCCCTTAACAAGTCGATTCTCCGTGTTATTAGATGACATTATTTATAATGTTCTTTATAATATGGGAGTAGCTGTGGGGTCATTGCAGCTTGATACCAGAGCCTAGTCAGAACATTATAGAGTTTAATATCATTGATTATGGCCTAGATGACTTAGTGTCATGTTCGCTAAGGTGTGTGGTAGATAGTTTTATTAATTATTTTTTTAGGAATTGGAATATAAAATGATTATAGGGACAATCATTTTGGATGTATTTTGATTTTAGTTGGTTATATTAAAAATAATATGGGAGTTGGGTTTTAGTCTATAGTTGGACTATGAAGAATAAATAATGATTGGAAGCAGATCTAGAGCTACATAAGGGTCGACCGGTAATCCTAGTGTAGGAGGGATGTTTTTGACTCTCAAGCAAATTGCAGAGATTGTCTGTGCTGCCCATACTTGCCCTGATTGTTACCACCGATGCTCATTTGGCTCATTTTTATTTTTTTTACTTATGCAAAGACGTCGGCACTTAGGAGGTAAACCATTTAAGGGAACGGAGAAGCTACTATAGGAATGGTAATGACGTGCGAGAGGATTCTTTATGTGCATGAATCTTACAGGTGCCCAAAGCATTCAAGTGGCATCTAGTCAATTGTAAGAAAGGAGAATTGACCAGTATGATCTTTTAGTGGTAAAGGTTGAGGAGGCTCAGCTAATCTTGGCACAGTTTAGGCAGAGGTTGGAGGATAAGTTTTTGCTGGAGGTAGAAAAGGAAACGATGATCAGAAACTTTATTAATCTTAGGCAGAATCAGACTACAACTATGGAGTATGGTGTAGAATTTGAGGCACTATCCAATTATAGGTTGAATTTCATCAACACCCTAAGGAAGAAAAATCAAAATATTATTCATGGATTATGCACGTTTAATAAGGTTGAGTTACTTTAGTTAGATGTATCCTTCGAGATTTTAGTTAATTCAGCACTTCAACTCAAGAAGGTGTAGAAGGATTATGAGGAGGAAACTTCTAAGAACCAGAAACAAGAGTTAAATTGGAAAAGGAAGCAACTAATTGAGCATGGAAAATATAAAGGGAAGAAGAGAAAGCAGGATAAGTCCAGTTCTTTATCCCTACCTAAGATTCTGGTAGCATGTTTCAACTGTGGAAGCAAAGGTCACTATTCCAATGAATGCAGTAAGCCTCTAGTTTCATCTCCAGCAGGTGTTTGTTTTTATTATAAGAAGGAGGGGCGCTTGGTATCAACTTGCCTATTCAAGAAAGGAAGTAAGAAAAGGTAAAAGGTTACTAGGACTTCTGGTAGATTGATTTAGTAAGGTATAGTCTTTTTATTTTGGAAACCGTTCTTTCTTTTTCTAAGTTGCATTGAAATTTGTTTGGGAATAAGTTAAATACCTTATCCGAGCATTGTATTTTATGATTAGGATTAATTAGAAAATTTTACCTATCAGCCGGACTTAGGCAAGAAGAGTAGAATTAAGTTTCTACATGATTTAGGATAAAGAGTTATTTGGTTTTGGTTGGCTAAATGTTAGGAAATTATTGCTTGGTTACATTTATTTATATTGGATTCGCGGATGCTGTTAATGATAAAATAAATATAACTAAGGAAAAATTGTGGTTATTTATTGTGTTGACTTGTAAGAAAAATGTTTAAGTATTCTGATTAATATATAAGACACCATGTTATCGATAAGAGTTTCTAAACATTCAGCGAGGCATTTTGACATAAAAAGAATAATGATTTAAATTAATATTTTCACCATAAAAATTATGTGGGGCGGAAGTACTTGGTAAGGTACTTCTGATAGCATATGCGATCAAATTTGTAAGTAACAAAGTGAATCACAATAATTAGTGGCTTAATATTATTTATATAATGAGAATATTTTAATTCATAATTTAATGAATTGGCTGAAAAAATTTAAGTGTCCCTTAAAAATTTAAAGGATGGAGCATTTTATTTATCCTTTGAGTGTTTGATAAATAAAAGGTAAAAAAAAATTAGTTCTTTTTGTGAACAATAAGAAATTAATGGAATAACTAATTATGAAGGAATTAGATTTCGAGTAATTTCTTTAGTTACTAAAATTTTAAATTAAATAGACTTGAGTTAAATATTACAATCTTGTTTAGTGGAAGTTTTAAGATTGTGAAAGATCATCTTTTTTATTTTGGAAATTATGGTATTTAGTTGATAATTTTAAAATTTGTCAAATGATAAACATTAGAAATTTTATATTTTATGTAACAACGTGGAATTTTACCGTTTTGATTTGGGAATATTTAACTAATTTTAAATATTCAAATAATAAATCTTATAATTAAAATAAAATCACATTTAAATAATAAATAATGATTTGAAATAGTTTTCAAAATTTCTTACAAGAATATGTAGTACAACGAAAAATAGAAAATGTGACCGGAAATCGTTTTTCAAATTTTCGACATTTTATTATATAAAAGTTATTTAAAATGTTGTGGCCCTAGTTCATATTTGGAAACAATATATAAATATTTATAAACATTCATACTTAAGATAAAATAAGGTTTAGGATATTATATATGTAAATATACAATTAATTAAGTTTAGAAAATAAATATAAAGTGTCATATTAAGGAGACAGATGTCACATATTGGCAATTCAAAGGGGAACATGAGTATATTGGCCATCTTTTCATGTCTCTGCATGAAATTTTTGAAATTTGGGAGGGGAAACAAGGATAAGATGTTAAGGTGAGGTGGCGAGCAAAGATAGGAGGGCAAAGTACACAGGTATTTATAGGATTCATGTTATATAAAAAATAAATTCCTTACCATCCCTTCACTTTTTCAATGCATTCCTTCTTGTAAAAAAAACTTTCTCCAAGATTTAGTGTGAAATATTTAATGGCTTCCATGAGTTTAAAAAGTTTAAAAATCTTATTTCTATTCACCTTAAATTACTAAAACTGTGTTTAAGCACCTTCCATACCTCCTCCTTCCATGCTCAAGCCTCTACCTCCCTATAATCTTCATGGCTGGACCTAAATGTTTTAGGGCAGAACCCTCTTGCCATTTAAAGCCTACCATAAAATCCTTCTTTCCAAGGTAAAAAGCAAGCTTTAGGGTAGTTTCAAGTTCTAGTGGAAGTTTGGAGTGTATTAGATAGCTTTAGGTGAGAAAAAGCTCACGTTTTCCTTAAAAGTTTTGAACTTTAAATATGATGCTTACTTTGATAGTAAATATTGTTATTTGGCTGTTATGTATGCTGGATGTTTGTTTTAGACAATGCTGTAGTGATTTTTCTTATGTATGCATATGGATGTGCTTGGATGTGTAGTAAAATTGAAAGAGAAAGTTAATCAATTGATAACAAGTTAATGCATTTGCTTGTGTACGTTGATTATGCCATGGATATATGTTGGTACACTTTCTTATGATGTTGTATATTAAGAAAAGTTAATACTTTAATTTTTAAGGTAGCAATATGGAAATCCTTTGTTTTGAAAACTAGTTTTACTTAAGAATTGTTTTTGAAAAGTTACCAGTTTTAAAACTTGGATTTAGTTTCCAAAACCTTACTTTTGTTTTCAAAATATTATATTAAGTTATAAAAGTGTTTAGTGTGTGAAAGCTAAGAAGTTTAAAGTAAAATTTTGTATTAAACAAGTTTAGGGAATTTTAGGTCGTATAGCGATAGTCGCTATAAACACAGTTCGTGAAAATGAACTCTTTTTGAAATTTATAACTTGTTTCATCTTAAGTATATTTTGAAAAAGCATTTTCAAACATATTTTTAATAATTTTAAATAATAATAGTAATAATAATTTAATTATTTATTTATTTATTTTTTCGATGGTTATCTGATTAATAAATTTAGTAAGTTAATTAGTACTTAACCATTAGTTAATAGGGTAATTAGTACTTAAGTATTAATCAAGTAAGTTAATTATAATTAGTTAATTAATAAAGGGTCAGTTATTAAGTAATGAATTATTTAATAATTATTAATTAATTAATATTTACTTATTTATTTGTAAAAGGTTTAATTATTAATTAATTACTAAATAACTTAATTTTTAATTAAGATTTAATTATTTTTACATAAAAGTTTTAATTTATCATTTAAGTTTTAATTAAGAATTAATTAATTAATTGAGATTAGATAATGTGTAATTATGAATTAAAAATTATTATTTAACGATTAATCAAAGACTAATTAGGGTTTAATTATTTATTTAATAGTTAATCATTAATTAAAGGTTAAATTATTATTAAATAAAAAATTTATATGTTATTTAATTTTTAAATAAAACCTTTAAACCACTTTAATTTTGAAGATCGATTTTGTTTTAAAGTAATTTTCTTGTAAAAATATATTTTAAATCTAAGGGATTTCTTTATCGATAACCCTTAAGTAACCCAATTGAATATGAAACCCAATGACATCTGTTTAGAAGAATAAAACATTGTTCTACAAATTAGGTTATACTGGACATTTTTTGGTAGAATAAATCATAGTTATGCCATAAGTTCCCAAGTAGATTATGATGACATCTATTTGAGCAGAATAAAAACCCATTTTGCTATTATAATAACTTGGACACGTGTCTAGCAGAACAAATCCCCATATGCTATTATAGCAACTTGGAAATCTTACATATATGTTGATTTGTTGTTGTTGGCTGATTCACTTATATATATTGCTTGTTATGTAAATACCCTTGTTATAACACGAGAAGTAAACTTAATTAAAAGAGAACCATTGCAGTCACTAATTAAGCTTCTTTTAATTTATAAGGTCGATTATACTTTTGATAATGGTTTCAAGTTAAGTAAGGATTTTAGTAAAGATGTTTCAAATAATCATTTTGTTTATATAAAGGACTTTATTAAATGATTTTATTAAAGGAGTTTTTTTTTAAATAAGGAATATATATAAGAAAGTTTTATATATGATTTTAGATATTTATAAAGGAAGTTTTATAAATAATTTTGGAGATTTATAAAGAGATATATAAATGGTTTTGATATTTATAAAAGTGTTTTGTAAAATTTAACTTGGTGATTTATGAAGATTTTTGAAATCGGTTAGGAATATAAGTAAAGAAATTTCATAAATAAAAGAGATTTATTAAGTGGATTTATAAAGGAAATTTATAAACAGATTTGAGATTGGAATTCCTTTAATTAACCTTCTTAATTCTGGTGGTATTAACATTCATTCCACATTTAACACCGAAGGAATATTGTTTGAGGTTATCTTTATCTCTAATTTTGATAACATTTTGTTTTGATCCTTTGATATGATTTGAAAATGAGAAATCTTTCACAAATGTTTTGTGAATATACTTATGTCAAATGAGATAAGAATATGAATGTTTTAATAAACACTTTTTAAAAGATTTTTAATAAAACAACTAATTAAATGTTGGAATTAATTTAATATTTGAATCTTGATTTAACATGGAAAAATTAATTTTAAAATACTATTAATTTCTGTCAATCAATAATGATGATAAGAAACTTTTAATTTATAATTTAAAAGTGATTAAGTCAGTTTATTGATAATTCATTTTAATTAACTTGTAAAAATAAATATATTTTGATTTTACATATAATAGAATTAGGATTCAAAATTAGTTTTACCGAGTTTAAAAATATTGAAAACCTATATTTCGATATATTGGATGGCCTACTTTCATTTTGGGAACAAAACAGGTTCTCCGGGCCTTTGTTATCGCTTGGGCCTAATCGATCTGTTCCATTCATTCCTGTTTCATCTTTGTCTATGTATATGCTGTTATGAAACCCAAGCAGCCTTCTGTTTTATTTTCTGTACGTACATTTCAGATCTAATCAGCTCCTTCTCAATGGTCCTTATCCTAAAATCCTAATTACTTATTTCAAATCAAATCCAAAATTCAAACTGTTCCAACCCTAGCAAACTGTATATCACCATGAAGCTCTTGACGAATGGAGTCAGCATATGGAATTTGTTTTTTAATCGAAGTTCTTTTTTGATCAGAAATTAGTGAGTCGCTCTCGACCGACCATTTTAGGGCTTCGATTTAATAGTGGATTTGTGATCAATTGACGATCGGAAGTTGCTGTAGCGTAGAGGATGACAAGAGGAGTCAATCCAAGATGGCCAATCATCTTGGATCGTCACAAATTCACCAGAAATTGTGTATAAAGGCGTCAGCAGTGGACAGGCTTTGGCATTGCCTTAGGGTGGTCCTCTTAAGGGAGGAGGTTAGCTCGGTCAGGGCTTCACGTTGGCGAGGTTTGATCTTGGTGGTGGTGCATCTAGGCAGCGGTGGCAGCAAATGATGAATAACGGTAATTGGTTTTGGTCAAGCAAGCATGCTAAAGCACTAGGGTTAGGAAGGTGATGTTTTTTACTTATTTTCCCTTGTTTATTTTATTTAATTTTAAAATTTCAAACTTCTAACATGAATAACTTTTATATACGAACTCGGATTTTCATGCAGTTTCCTCAGTTGGACTCTTATTAAAATTTCGGACAATATAAAACTAGTTTGGTTGAATCTGGAGACCGTTGAGATTTTGGGCTTTTATTGGATTTTTAATAGGCTTTAAATCAAAGGTGAGTAATTAAACCCACTAATGGAATACGAAATTTTCTTAAGTTAGTTCAATTAAAATTATGAAGTGATAATATTTTATTGGTTGTTGTTTGATAATTTAAATTGAATATGATATGTAATTTAATTGACACTTAAATTAATATTAAAATATAATTGATAGTTAAACACCAACAATTAATGACTAGTAACTGTGGTGACATATTAGTTGATTTGAATGTTGATTGCAGAATTGGATGCCTATTGATTGATATGTTGGATGTATGGTTGTTTGTTTATTTTGGATATATCCCTGTCATTATCCTATTTATTATTGACATTATATAAATTGTCATTTGTAATATTTGAATTGAACTAAGAAATGGGTTGAACTGATATATACCTATGCATTTAATTATGGGTTGAAATGATATATATATATATATATATATATATATATCCATTCATGCAATTAACATTGAAATAACTGATCACTTGACCATAGGGTAGAAAATTATATATGAACACCAGATTTGGTTAGATTAAATGGTTTTAAAATCTATAATCAATATTTGTTTAAATGACATTGTTTTAAAGAAAATAAAATTTTGATTTATATGAATTGAATTATTTTCTAAATTGAGTTTTGAAATGTTGGAATTGTAACTGTTTAAATGAATTTGTTTAAGGCTTTAAATTGAAATCTTAAAGTGGGAATTAAGATATGATTTGAATTTATTAGAAGTATAATATATAGGTTTAAACTTTAAATTTATTTTAATTAAAATGGTTTAAATTGGTATTTCCAATTTTGGACGTGAAATGATTTAAACTTAATTATTTAAATAAGAAATTGAATTAAAATTTTCAGCCATTTGAATATAACTGATTAAATTGAATTTGAAATAAAGTTTGAAATCGTTTGAATTGAGGCTGATTTTGTAATGACCCGTAAATTTCGACAATTAAATTTGTTAGTTAAGTAAGATTTTGTAAGTAAATTTAGTAGAAATATAGAGGTGATAAATTTATTTTGCAATGAACGCTAAATTAAAATTGAGAAATGGTAATTAAATCCTATTTACTATAATTTGAATAAATTCAAATGAATTAAGAAGTAAAAAGATTTTACCTGGTTATAAATTGAATATGAGAAATTTAAGGAAAGTATTAAATAGATTGAATGTAATAAAAAATTGTTGACAGAAATTGGAACAAATTAGGGAATTAGGTTAATGCAAGTTGATAATTTATAAACTTGAATGAACATTTCAATTTAATAAATTTATTCAAATGTAGGACTTAGTTATAAGTGTAGATTTATGGATATGACAACAAATCCGTATAAATTGCCTAATTAAGTGGTCAATAAATTTATTTGAAAATCAAACTCATTTAAATGGTAAGAAATTATAATGTGTTATTGATATAAACGGAACTTTAATGATTATTAATATAGTAACGGAAGTGGAAATGGAAATTAATAGGAACGTATTTTAAGGTAGTAATTGCGTGTAGATTTATGAAATGGAGTTAATGCAAATAAGTAGAATTGAATTTTACGTTACTATGAATTTAAAGGAATATGTGGTAAGTGGATAGAATCAATATAAGACAATAAATGCAATGATTGTGAGTTAATAATAAAGTGTGAATAGGGAAATGATTGTTATAGTAATTGAGTGGAATTCCAATTTGTTGGAGTAGAGTAAATGTATACTTGGTAATAAATTTATTATCGGAAAACGAAATTGAAATATTGAACTTATCAATGTATATATATAAAATAAATGGTGATTATTGAATTGGAAACCATTGCAATAAATCTAAAGGAAATGTCACATTAATATAAATTTGGGAAACATTAAGGGTAATGGTTATGGACCAAATATAATTATGCCATAGGAAGAAATTTATTGAATAATAATTGGTCAGATAAAAAGGATTTAAGTAAATCAAGCTAATTTATTTGAATAAATTTTATTTATTGAGTTTATTGTGAATGTAATTAATTTCTACGCTATTTCGAATTGAGATGGGAATTGGTTTAAAGAATTATAAATTAATAAGTAATACAAGATGATAAAATTTATGAATTATAGAATTTGAATTTTAAATAGCGAGTTAATTTATAATAATTGGATTTATTGCAAATGAATGAAATCAAATATTTAACTATTACGTTAGTTTAAAAAAAATTAAGTGAAATTTGGAAATATTTATGTAATAATTTTAAATCCAATAGTAAACCCTTCTATTTGAAATTATGAATGGAAGAATTATGGGTTAATTCAATTTAATGGAAATTTTGGAAATTTATCTATAATTTTGAATTTTATGAAATTGAAGATTTATATTTAATAAATTGACATTTAAAAATTGTTAAATCGTTGTAATTGTTTAAGAATAATAAAGTGATAAAGATTGCAAATTTCAAAATTTAAATTTGGAAATTTGATTTAATTAATTTATTTTAAATTTATTTAATTAATAGAAAATAGCCATTTTGACCACTGGCTCGGATTTCGACAAAACTAGTTACATCGGATCCGTATCGGTAAATTATTGCAGGGTTTCAAGTTTCGTAGCGATCGGACTTGTCGTTTGATCGTACGGACTCGAAATGCCTTGAAATTTATAAAATTGAAATCAATTTGAAAAATATTGATTTCAGCATAACTTCTTCATACGATGAAATTTGGAAGTGAAACTTTTCCATCGCGTTTAAAAGATTTTAAAACACCTATTTTGATATACGGGTTTATCCAATTTCGTTCCAGGGTCAGAACGTGCTTTTTGGGCCACGTTACCGTTAGCACTTACATCTATCAACCTGATCCATATATTTATTTCATTTTGCCTATAAATACCATGCAAAATCCTAGCCTCCGCCTATTATCATTTTTATCTATGCGTAGAGATTTCATCAACTCTTCCTCTTCCTCAATGGATGCAAACCCTATATCCAAACACAATTGCAAATCAAATCAAAAGCTAAAATTTCATAGTCCTCAGAAAAATCTAAAAAAATATATATTGAAGCTCTCAATGAACGTGATCAGTTGGTGGAATTCGTTTTTCAATCTGATTTATCGGTTGCCAGAAATCATGATTTAATTCTTGGTCGTTCGTAGTGCCACGATCAACTTCATCAGATCGTCAAATCGACTTAGGGGTTGTGTGGAGATCGCTGAGGGAAGCGCATTGGTAGTGTTTGTTTGGAGAATCGACGGTTGGATCGCCGTATAAAATTACATTAGGGTTCAAAAAACATGGCCGCGGCTGGCTGTGTTCAGCGTTTCTGGTGACGTTGGTGGTACCGTTGGGTGCGCCTAGGCTAAGCGAGGAGTACGGTGGTGGTCGGCTTGAAGGGGGCGGCCGTAGTGGGCGGAATCGTTGGTCAAAGCTCGGTCAAAAACGTGGGTTTGGATTCTTTTTTTCTTCACTGGGCACGGCTTGGAGAAGACGCGTGCGTGTTGACTTAGTGACGTGGCAAGGATTGAGGAAGGTTTTATTTTTAAATTTAATTTCGTTTCAAATCGATTTAACATGTGTAAATTTCTCATACGAACTTCGTTCCATACGCGATTTTTTTTGTTAGGATCGTAATAAAATTCCGGACTTGATGACGGTGGTTTGGAGGAATTCTGAGATGGTCAAATTTTTGGGTTTAAATTGAGTTTAATTTCAAAAGGTGAGTGTTTTAACCCACTCACAACTTCTAAAATTTCTTATGTTTGTTAAATTAATATATGATGTGATTCCAAATTTATTTATGTTTGTTTGGCATATTTTTATCATCATCTCAGTTAATTGCATTTATTTAAATTAAACTGTTATTTATTTATTTATTGCATATTAACTGTCAGTTAAATTTATATTTATTTATTGCATATAAACTGCCAGTCAAACAGTTATAATTTATTTTAAATATAAACTGATAGTTGGTACCAGTTATTTATCACCTGTTATATAAGGATGTATTGTTTGAATTTGGATGATGATGTGATAAATGAATGTATGATTTCAATGGATGAATGGATGTTTACTTATATTAACTGCAAGCTGTTATGCATTTCATTTCATTCGGGATTGCGGTCTGAAATGATATATAACCGTAATTTTTATTTTAAATTACGGATTGAAATGATAAATAACGTATCACTTGACCATAGGATAGAAATTTTATACAGACACCGTCGGTCTATATATATATAAATATTTCGAAAATGATTTCTATGGTTTGGATAGGATACGGTTTAATAAATATTTATTTTTGATATTATATGAATATTATTTTATATATACCTATATGGCTAAATTATTGAATTTATGTTATGTATAAGTTTGTTAAGTAAAATCAAATAAGTTAAATAATAAAGTTTGATTATTTATATTATATGGTTAAATACGTGTTTAAGATATTGTATATATATAGTTAAATGGTTCAAATCAATTAAGATTTGAAGGTAAATTAGAAATTTAATTGGAATTGAGCGTATTTAAGAATTTAACTCCATAAGTTGATGTAGAAATTATAGCTTGAAATTTTAAAAGTGTGATATTTATAACTGAAATTTTATTCAAGATGAATTAAATGAATATTTCTATTGTAAATGAATTATAGGAAATATTTAGTTATAAGTAATTTGGGTTTTATTTAAATGATTATGGATTTAGTATGCGATATTTCAAAACTAAATAATAGGACATTTAATTGTTGAATAATAATTTCCAATCTTAATTTTTGGAAGTGTTTAATACTTAAAGTTTGAAATATATTAAAATTGAAGTGGTTTTGGAAACTGAAGTGAATTTAAAATGTATGGATTTAGACTTAATTTAAAATGAATAAATTTGTAAAGCCGTGGAAATTATTTACTTTATAAAGTAATATAAAATCAACTATTTTACATACTGTTGAATATCCAAACCATTTAAGTTTTGGAAGTTATGGTTTCAAAGCTATGAATTTTGAAGTTTTATGTTTTGAAAGTTATAATTCAAATGTTTGGTTTCCAGATATTGTAAATCTTAAAGAAGTATGATTTTGGAAAAGAAATATATTTGAAACAAAATGATATTATATTAATTTGGGTTTTCATAAAAATAATATCAAATGAGTTTGTTTTGAAATGGAAAGGATATCGTATTTATATGATTTTGAAATAGATATTATATTCTGGTTTTGAAAGTATAATTATTTTGAAATGACCGCGGTGTTATAATAACGATTAGTTGTTGAAGAGACCAGGATCGGAAGTTGTCATACTCTCTGCCAACTCCGAAAACCACTTAAACAACCGTGTATGCGGTGGAGATTCCAGAATGAAGTAGGTTGGAGGCAGCGTTTCCTCTGAGGTAAATACGTGGACCCAACTCCCGTGAGTTGGCATAAGGTGGCTAAAACAAGAGCGATCGACGGCTTAATAAGGTATCACCTTTGATCGGACACTTCCCTTCGATATTATACTCTGACTTTGGATTGTTTCGGTGGCCACCTTCACTTTTGATTTCTTTGATTTAGGGGAGTTTGTCCGAGGTGGGCGGTAGCTGCGGCTACGGGTTACCACCGACCCAGAAGCGTAATTGGTATATCTACCTTGGCATTGCCTAGTTGTGCCGTGTCACCTACCCTATCGCGCCTTGTACAAGTTTCTATTTGTGTCGTACCTATAGAGTATCCTCTGGTAGCCTCCCGATCAGGAGGTATTACGGTACTGTATAGACTATTGGCATTATTTGTGTTAAGGGCTATATGGGTAACCCCTTAACACTATTAAAAAGTAAGTTTATTTTACAATTAGACACTATTATAATAGAGAAATATACTACATAGTAAGTAGTTTAACGGATCCTTAGGAGATGTGAATCCTGAGCATCTCTTGAGTTACTGCACTCATATTTATTCCTGTTGATTTAACTCACATAAGATCTTTTAGTTCTGACTCGAGTGTTTTGTCTTTTCAATTCGCACGGGTTAGTCCGACCGTTTCAGGATCGAAGACTTTAGCTCTGGAGGACGAAGACGGAGATTTCTATTATTATTATTTATTATATTCCACTACACTCATATTGTTCCGCTGCATTGTTATATGGTATGTGTAACTTTGATGTATGTTGTATAAGTATAATCGAATATTTTAAACAGCTTTATAAACTGTATATTTGATTATTATATTTTAACCTTCCGCTGTGAGATTCTGTTTTGTTTTATTTCTTTCTCATTTTCTTATTTACCCATAACAATCTGCCCTTTTGTATGTTTTAAGTCTGACGTGTTTGGTTTATCGTCGATTTAAAGCGTGCGAAAAAGCGAGATGTTGCAGATTTAAATTGAAATTTGAATATGAAATTGACTTGAAATTGGAAGTTGAAAAATTGAATTTGTTGTGGTTTGAAATTGGAACATGATTTCAAGTTGTTTTGAAAAGAAAAAATAGTTTTAATATAGACTATTTTAATATATAAATTATTTAATAATTAAATTATTTTAATATATAAGCTATTTAATTATCTAAAATATTTTCAATATTAAACTATTTTATATTCAAAACATTTTCCAATCTTTAAACTATTTTATCTATTCCAAACTATTTTTCAATATTAAAACTATTTTAATTATCCAAACTATTTTCAATATTCAAACTATTTTAAATTATTCAAAACCATTTTCAATATTCAAATAGATTTAAAAAGGAGAATTACTTAGATTTAAATCATTGATTTAAATATGAAACCTATTTTGAATTAGAAAGGATTTTGAAGCAAATCTGATATTTGGATATGAAATGTGACTTGTTCTTGAAATTTAAAAGAACCAACCATTGTGAAAAATGACACTTGGTTGTTAAAGAGATCAAGGCTGAATATTGGCATACTCTATGTCAATTCTGGAACCAGTTTAACAACCGTGTATGCAGTGTATGTTATCTAGAATGTAGAAGTTGAATTGGTGGCGGTTGCTGGATTGAAGAAAGAGAACAATGATAGATAAACCTTGACTCTCATGTCAATATGAAATGACTAAAACAGGAGCCATACCTTACCACTGAGGCTAGCTAACTCTAACAATATCTGTTCTTCGTATTACCATATTGATTTTGACTCAATTTGTGCACCTTAGTTTGATTATGAAATGGATGTTCGCAGTGGGCTGTTAGCGGTAACCACCAGTCAGGAAACGCGAAATGGTAGTATCAAACCTGGGACATCGCCCCACAAGACTTGTCATATTCTTTATCCTTATTCGCGACCACTACGATTTTGGTTTAGTGTTGTCCTATCATAGCGCCTCCTTGGCTACCGACGTTATTGGTTGTGTTACTAAGGCAAACTATAAGGCAATACTTAAAAATGTGTTAAGGGGGATCAATGTAAAGTCTCAATGCTAAGAAAAATATTTAATTTATTAATAGACAATTCATATAGAGCGTATCATACTACATATAGATAGTTTGATGGATCCTTAGAAGATGGAAAATCCTGTAACATCTCTTAAGTTATTACACTCACGTTGTACACTTGATAAGAGATGGAAAATCTCGTAACATCTCTAAAGCTATTACATCATATTAAGTTGTTATTGATTTAACTTACATAAGAACTTTTAGTTCTGACTCGAGTGTTTTGTCTTTTCATTACACTCGGGTCAACCTGAGTATTTCAATGTTTAAAGACGTTATTTCTTAGAGATGAAGATAGAATTTGCTAGACTGTATTTACTATTATTGTTCTATTGCATTATTTTGGTGTGTTTGTTGATTGTAGTCTGATTATGTTGTAAAAATTGTGTAATCAAACGTATATTGTAAAAATAACTTTATGAACTGTTTATTTGATTGTTATATTTTATCATTCCACTGCGAGATTCAATGTATTGCTTTCCTTCTTTTTTTCTTATGTTCTTTTTAAACCCCATTGATAATCTATCCATTTGAATGGTTTGAGTTAGACGTGTGTGCTTTATTATCGATTTAAACAGTCCAAGAAGGTGGGTCGTCTCAGGTCTCAAGCTCCAAAAATAGAAATATGCTTTAATTCAATTAGCGAGTCTTATTGATGAACCTATGTGCAAAACTGAGGTCGAAAATTTAGTTAAGTATGGGTTTGATAACTTTGACTTTTTGCTTGGTATGGTTGTATGGTACACTTTATTGAATAATGTTGATAGAGTATGCAAAGAGCTACAAGTAGAAGATATGCATATTGATGTTGCTATGGATCATCTAGAGGGTCTGATTTGTTTTTTCCAAACTTTTTCGAGAAAATGGGTTTGAATCCTTAATGGTTGAAGTTGAAAAAATTGCAAGTAATGTGGGAATTGAACTTTATTTTTTGAAAGGTGTATAATTCGTATAAAGAGACAATTTGATGAAAGTAGCAGCAAAGATATTATGCAATCACCAAATGAATCTTTTAGAGTCCTTTATTTCTTATATATTTTGGAACAAGGTTTGTAATCACCTGAGTGTAGATTTGAACAATTTAAAACATATGGTGAGATATTTAAATTTTTGTATGATCTAGAGAGATTGAAGCATTCTTCAATGATAGCTTCAAGTCTTCATGTAATAATCTTGAGATTCATTTGAAACATTAGATGGTTTCCAATATTGATGAAGCAGAGTTATTTGTGGAGTTGCAAATCATTAGAGAGGTTTTACCAACAAAAGCAAAAGGAGCTATTGGCATATTAAATTATATCAGGAGAATGGGCTGTCTTTATGTTAGTGTGTGACGCCCCACCTCTAAGCCCACGCTAGCCAAGAACACTACGATGTAGTGCTGTCAACTAGCACGGAGAATAAGGCTGTTGAGGAGCGACCATCCGTGTAATTGCCTTGTGCGAGCACTGATATGTCAGATAGTGAAACATGGATTTTATTTCAGGAGGAAATCCGACATACCCATGCAAACTCAAAGCTACTACACAGTGGCTGTAGTAGTTTAGAACAAAATATAAACTAATTACACAGATAATATAAATGCGGAACACAGATGAAACAGAAAGTCTCATATATATATATATATATATATATATATATATAATAACTGATGTCAGTTACAATACATTTACATGTGATACAACAACAACATTCGACTCAGGAAGTTACATATACAAGTACATTAACGTATATAATATACATGAATACATATCTTCCAATACAATTACATTGACTACTATAAATGACGACGGCTACTCCAAAAATCAAAAAGGACTTCATAGCTCTAGCAGCATCCCAAAGCAGAATATCTACAACCTGAAATAACTCGGGTCTGACCCGAGTATTACATTCAAAAGAAAATAATACCCGGGTCAGTCTAATTCAAACTCAGTTATTAATGCACAGAAGTAATAATAATCAAATAACGAATAGATGACAATCACAATAAATCTCGTCTATCCAATCACTAATAAGGATGAATTGGACAAAGGAAACAATCTAGTAATTGGAAACATCAATTAAAACGTCAACTCGAGTAGGGCTGCAGTATACGCAAGCGTGTACTGCCTCGCCACTACAACATGCATTACACAAAAGATCAACGCATCAAAAGCAAAAGAAATACCAATAGAATCGATACTGTGTGGCTGCAGTTCACGCTTGTGTGTGCACTGCCTTGCCACTACAGTGATGATGTACACAAAATATTAACGAACCAAAATCAATGAAGGTTCGAATATCAATTCAAAATGTCGAATACTGTGTGGCTGCAGTGCACGCACGCGTACACTGCCTCGCCACAACAGCATAAACAGAAATAGCAACTAGGCACAAATGCCAATACACAAGAATTCATAGTGTAAACTAATACACTAAGCAAGTGGTAGCAGTGGGAAGCTTCAACAACCAAACAGGTTCGAACAAGACAGAGAAATGAATAAGGCAAGCCAACATTAGTGACACAGCCTCAACAAAGAAATTCAATAGCCTATGTACCGCAAGGACATGACAAGTACACAAGGCATGGCACACAAGAATAAGTATTGCAACAAAGTGGACATGCAACTGATTTTATGTGACTGACAACAAGTATATGAAATATACTTGTAAAAATACTGGACATAGCACTTATGATAAGGCAACACAATGCAAACTGAGTTGCACACCAAATCACAGACGAGCCTGAGGCTATAACTCAAAGCAGTCAAACCAAATCAAACTGTATATAAACAGTTCAACATGACTCAAAGTGACAGTGGTGAACCAAATAAAAAAAATGCAACAGCCTAAACAACGAAAAGGCCATAGAACGGCAAGATAATCGAACAAGTGGACAATGTTAACAAGACCACATACAAGCACAACACTACATTGTGCACAGTATAAAGCTCAAAGTGAACAGACTCTAAGCAACTGACGTCAACACAAAGACCACAAAGTCAAATTTACATGTAAACAACACTAAAGGCAACATGACCAAAAGATCAGGGACAAGCTAATATATCAATGTCCACGAGTATAGCCTTGAACCAGAATACCAAAATACAGGTCTCTATATCAAAGAAACGACTCCAGACTTTAAATGGAAACCCAACTGAGTAGACTTGAACCAAATAAACAAATGAATCAGATGAACACATATATGGTTTGAAACTTGATGTGCACGTAAATGTGCATATTTTTACCACCATATTTTTCTGTTTGAATTAAATAAATGATCATATTGGGTATTTTAACTTGTTTTAACCAAAATTCATATTAATTCCAAATTATCACATATTCATCTTCATATAGGGGCAAAAAGGTCATTTGTGTGCATATATTTCTTTGAGAAAAAATTAATTGAATTATATATATATATTTTTGTAGGAATTTGGTCCCAAATAGGAGTGGTTTCATGAAGAAATATGCATGCACAAAGAATATAAAGGAATGAAGATGGAAATAATTCAAAGTGAAGATCATGTAGGACCCCACCTACCCACCTACCTTAATGTACAAATTAAAGGCTAATGCACATGCTTTTGGACTTAATGGCTTCATGTACACTTAATGGGGGATTAAGACATGTTAATGATTACTTGGCCTCCACACTTCCTAAGGGGCATTTTGGCCATTCCCCAAAAATATGAATTAGGGTTTCATACATGTATAAATACCCATATGTTCATGTAATCATCTCTTCTCTTAGTCTCTCTTAGGCCTCCTTCTCTTTAGTTTAGATCAAAAATAAAATGAAAGCTCCTCTTTCTCTTTTCATGGCTACTTAGCCATTTTTATTTTATGTAATCTTTTTTTTATGTTATTAATACATGCTCTTTCCTTTTACATGCCTCTTTTTTATATTGTAGTGTAGATCTCTTTTCTTTTGTGCAAGTTAAGTAGCTTATCTTTTCATTTTGCTCTCTTTTTCCTCTTCATTTTGCTTTCATGCTGTTAGCTACATTTGTTAATAAAAATGATAAATATGAGAAGCTAAACTCCTTCAATTTAGGGGTAATGAAGCTCTCTAATTAATGTAGTTTCAACATTTTGTTAATTCATGCTCTCTTTTTGTGCTTAATGATGATGATAGAAGTGGTTTTATTTGTTGTTTTTGCTTTGAATTTGATAGTCTATATTGTTGACACCAAATAGGCTATGCTTAAACAATCACTAACACAAATGCCTCTTCATCAATATATGATTATGGCATAAGAAAGTGATTTGAAATTAAAATTTGATGGTCTATGTTTCTAATCAATAGTTAATAGGCCATACTTAAAATAGATTTCATTCTCATTTTCTTTGTCAAGTTTCATGAAAGTTAGCAAGTGTTTTAAGGGGTGTGTTATAGTTTGATGGCTTATGTTGGCTAATCAATAGCTCAAATATGCCATACTTATAATAAACACATCAATTAAAACACTAATGACCATAAAAGAGAGATCATGATTTCATGTGTTGAACTACATGATCTAGAGAGTGGATTTATTCTCTAAATTGTCATTTAACTCTCATATTTGTATTTCTTTTCTTTTTGTTAGTTAGTTCATATTCTCATTTTCTAGCTTAAAAACACTCTCGACTTTGGTATAATTTGATTGAGTAGGAAATTTAAATCAACAATTCCCTGTGGATTGACCCGTATTCGCCGCGTGCTATATTCGTACACCGTGCGCTTGCGGTTATTTTTATTTCAAAATTCGTTCGACGGTTTTCTAAACCGATAGAATTTCCGTCGACGAACAAGTTTTTGGCGCCGTTGCCGGGGAGTTGTCTTGATTTTATTTTTCTATTCTTCGAATTATTTTGTTTGATTTTGTGTGTTTGTTTGTGATTTTTGTGACATTTGTTTTGTGTGCATGTTGTTCTAGTTTTCCATTTGCATTTGCATTTGCATTTGCATTTCTATTTTTTTTAAAACAAAAAAACAAAAAGAATTCACAATTTCAAAACAAAAACAAAAAATATTTTATTGCATCGACATTTTCGTTTACAAGTACATTCATTTTAATTTTATTTCTACAAAACCATCACTTTACATTTTTCAGTTCACTTCTTTGGTTCACTATTACTGTTGCATTGCCCATAGTCATACTGTTTTAGCAACTGACTTCTGTTTCTTCTATTCTCTCTGGTTTCTATTGCATTTTCTGCCCACCCTTCATACCCTCCACTACCAGACATCTTCAAACTGCCTGTACATCTCACAACTTCAACTTGCCTTACCACTTCTTCAAACTGCCATAAACATTTCAACCAACTTCCTTCTCAAACCCGAGTTAACACACCCCTTCCAAACTGTCTACAACATCAGCTGCTCCTCTGTACATACCAAACTGTGCACATCATCCCCTACATTCACACACAAATACAATCTCCCTTCCAAACACTGCTGTCCACCCTCCTCATCAACCACAGCAATACAAAACTTCCTATACAATTCGCTGCTCCTCACCATTCCACTTGTTTCAACTACAGTTCAATCACACAACACCTTCCTACCTTCATTTCACTGCTACATCCACCATTCTACAGTCAGAAACCTCTGTAATCACCACTTCACTGTTACATCCCATCTACCACTGCCCATTACATCCAGCCACTATTTCAACTAACCACCACCACTACTGCTTCACTCAACAACCACCATACTTCCATCACTGCTGCAGACCATCACCAGAACATATACGGCTTCACCACACAACCCATTCACTTCCACAAACAAACTTCAAGTTGCCAAACAAACCAAAACCACCCACACTTCCTCCACCAGTTCAACAACATCCCATTCTCCATCTGCACAGATAACAATTGCAAGCTGCCTTCATTATAACTTCTTCCACCACCCACCTCTGAGTCATACCCTCTGTCACTAACTGTCAAAATCTTCTGACCATACATTGCAACTGTCTCTACCATCTACACCCCTTCAAACGACCTCGACTTCACCATCTTCTTCAAACATTCCCATTCTCTACTGCAGCACCACAACATCTGCCATAACTATTGCACCTCTGCACAGCCACTTCAACCACTTCACATATCAACCACCATAACAAAATCCCACATTTCCACTGTCTGTCTCTACCTTCCACCAAAACTATACTTGCTGCCTTCACCTATTCCCTCCAGTGATCATCCAAACTCCTCTACGCTCACATAACCACCAACTTCTCGCCTGAAATCGCCTCCCCTAAACTAAAAAACGAACCACTTCCTCTGTCAAATCGAACAGCCAACAAACTCGAACTCTAAGAAACCCTAATTCGTTATCACTCATTCACGACCACTAAAGTTAGAATTTTTTCGAAATTTTTGATATGGGAAACAAAGTTTTCAAATTGAGGGGATAAAGTCTAAGTATTCGCGTTTTGTCATTGAGGAATTAGTGTTTGAGCATTGTTTTGAGTGAACTGTTGAGCATTGCCGAGGAATCTGCGTGTTTTAAGAGTGGCCGCGTGTAATTGGGCCGGGTTTGAAATTCCTTTGGGTGTGTGTTTGAGTAAATAATTTTTTTTATTTCTTTTGTTTGTTTTTTTAAAAATAATTTTGTTGAGTTTCCTTTTAGTGTCATCCTTGTAAAAAAAAAAATTGTTCATTTTTTTTAAGTAAAACCCTACTTTTAAGTTTCCTTTAAAAAAAAAATTATTGTATATATATCTTAGTTTTTAATTTTCAGGTTGCCAAAGCAGGAAATAAAGGAAGAATAGCTTGCTGAAAATTGCTTCCTTAGCTAGCCAAAATAAATTGCTCTGCTTGCTAAAAAATTCTGCTTTCGTTTCTTTTGAATTGAATTGTTGGTTGCTTGCATTTGCATTTTAAAAAATAAAAAAATTCATTCGTAGTTGCATTGTTAATACACGTTTAGTTTCTACTTTGCATTTCATCTTAGATTTTGATTAATAATAACGGTTAGAAATCAATAACACTAAATTGTATATTGACAATTTGTCCTTTTTCGACAATTTAATTTCTCGGTGTCTAGGCTACGGCAGAGCAATAATCAGTTATAAATATTACGGTGATTCGTAAATATTATACAGAATTATTTCTCTGAAGGTACTTAAACCTTCGGCTACATTGCTACGGTGATTCGTGGTGCACCGATAAATCATGTCCGTTACCTGGCTGAGAACTATCTTGTTGATTTAAGACAATTTGTAATTATACAATTTTGGGTTAACTTAGGATAAATCATTTGTAATTAACCCCTGCATTCATATAGTTGCATTAGTTCATGCATATATAAAAAAAAACAAAAAAAATTCAAAATCCAAAACTAAAAAAATTGTAAATATTACTTTTCCTTTGAAATTTTCAAATCCTTTTTCTTTGAAATTTCAAAAATCCAAAAAAATTTAGAAAAACCAAAATCCAAAAAATATATATATAAAACCTTTTCAAAAAAAAAAGAAAAAAAATTGAAAAAAAAAACAAAAATCAATTTTCCATTTTGAAAAATAAATTCTATTTGTAAATATTTTTCCTTTATAAAAAAAAACCAAAAACATTCTTGAAAATGTCCGAATTTTCATATTCACTTGAATTTTATAATAGTTGTGAAAATCAATATAATCCATATGATTTCACTCCGAATTCGTATGGATATTTTAACGACAACTATTCTTTAAACAATTCGAATTTTGAACAACAAAGTTTTCAAAATGATGACCAACCCTCGAATTGGAAAATAGCATTTCATCTCTACTTGAAATCTCTATACAACAAAATAAAATGATAAATGAGTTGTGTAATTCATATTCGTGCGATAACTCGAATCAAAGTTTTCAAAATAATAAAATTTTGAATTCACTTCAAAATTCAAACGATTTCGAGTATAACCCATGCCAATTCAATTTTGAACTCCAAAATGAATTTCAAAATCAAAACGAAAATGTGGTCCACTTTTCAAATAATTTTGGCAATGGGAATAATCTCGATAACAATACGAATGAAAAAATTGGTTATCAACAAATTCAAAATGAAAGTTTTCAAATTAATAATCATGAATTTGATTTTGTTGAACAAATGGAAAAAGATAACGGGGATTTATTACTTGAAAAATACAAAACTTTTTGTGAAAGTCATAATCAAATCTCAACTTGTGAAGAATAAAATAATAATCTACCGTTTGTCGAAATTGATAATTCTTGTTCTCAACAAGTCCAAATCGAAAATTTTCAAGTTAATAATTGCAAATTTGACTTTGTTGAGCAAATGAATGAAATTTACGATGATCACACGGATTCGTTGTTTGAAACTTATATGAGACAACGTGAACAACAAAATCAAATTCCAACGTGTGACGAGTCAAACGATAATCCATCTTTTACCACAATCGACGATTTTCAAACAACAACTTTTGAAACTGAAAATGATGATCTTAATGAAGTTGTTGAAACCACGGTAATTGACTTGGATTTCCATTCTTTTGAGGGTGTGGAACTAAATTTAAAATTCGATCTTCCTTTTCTCGATTTCAAAAATTTAAATACAACAACTTTGGATTTTGAACTTGACACATGTAATAAAGTTGTTGATAATTCAATAAAGGAAGACGAATTCAATAAACACGATTTCTTTGGACTTTTTGAAAACGAGTTGTTGAATTTTGAAGGGGGAAATTTCGATCACCATTTTGGTTTTGAAATCGATACTTTGAAAGAAATTGAACTTCAACCAATTTTTCTATCTACCCCAAAAATCATCGAAAATAAAACAACTCGTATGATTTTCAATAAAATGACTTTCGTTTTTCCAAATCCACATTCAACTGCGAAATCTTTTACTATTTGGTTTTTCGAGCCTAAGCTTTGTCTCGTATACTTGACGAGACAAATGAATCGGTCTTTGGAAGACCGTTTCATTTACTTTTTGGCAATATACTTTCTGATGTCGTGTAAATACATTTCATTTTCATGTAAATAATAATAAACGTTCCTTTTGACTTGGGTTGACTGTGGGGACACAGTCAAAATCAAGTGTGGGGGAGATTCATCTTCTTCTTGATTTTTCAGGATTAATTTTTCAGTTTTCTTCCAAAAACTCAAAAAAAAATTGCAAAAACAAAAGAAGAATTTTTTTTAAGCGTTTTTGATTTATTTTTAAAGAAACACCATAGGATAAATATATGGTTTTGGTTTATTAAATTGAAATTATTGAAAATTTATTTGTCTTAACAAAACTAAAAATGAAGTTTGATTATAAATAACAATGGTTTAACTAGTATATAGGAAGATTCATACGTGTTAATTATGAAATACATCCTAATCGAAAATCTTTGTTTTAAAAGTGGTGAATTTAAAAGCGAGAACGGGAGCATGAAAACTCACCTACACACGAGCATGAAAACTCATCAACAAGTGTAATGTAAAGCGAGAACGGGAGCATGAAAACTCACCTACACGCGAGCATGAAAACTCATCAACACGTGTAACGCAAAGCGAGAACGGGAGCATGAAAACTCACCTACACGCGAGCATGAGAACTCATCAACACGTGTAACGCAAAGCGAGAACGGGAGCATGAAAACTCACCTACACGCGAGCATGAAAACTCATCAGCACGTGTAACGCAAAGCGAGAACGGGAGCACGAAAACTCACCTACACGCGAGCATGAAAACTCATTAACACGTGTAACGCAAAGCGAGAACGGGAGCATGAAAACTCACCTACACGCGAGCATGTATACTCATCAACACGTGTAACGCAAAGCGAGACGCTATCTCATGGTTGCAAGCCATTAATTTTGACACACGAATGGCCCGAAGACCGTGGGCCGCTACCCCATATGTGTGAGTCGGAATCACACAGATTGAGGTCTAGACTAACCTAGCAAACAAAAAGGTATGTGTGAGTGGAATCACACAAGTGGTGTCTAGTCTAACCTCGCAAACAAAAAGAAAGTATGTGTGAGTGGAATCACACAAGTGATGTCTAGGCTAACCAAAAAGCAAAGAGGTATGTGTGAATGGAATCACACAAGTGGTGTCTAGCCTAACCAACAGGAGACATCGCACAATTGCTAGTCTAAATCATAAGAATGATCGTCATGATCAACGAGAAGTGTCAATTACACTAAGTTAGTGAATATAAAAGTTTAGCTTCATGTCGCATAACCACTAGCTTAACTTAAATATTTACGAACAAATTGTAGATCTTCACTAGAAAAATGTCACAAGTGGTTCAATCGAACAAGTCCAAGAATTAACCGACGAAGCAAACGCAAGCGTTTCATACCACTTGTTTTACTAAGCCGTTTAATTAGATTTCTCATCCGAGTGAGATAAAGATTTGTATGTACTAGTAGATTGGGAAACGGTTTAAGAAAAGAGCTTTGGTATTGATAATAGAGTTAAATTTGTTTTGATGAAAGAGTTTTGATATTTATTACTAGTATTGAAACCTTTATATTTTTAAAGTGACAAATCACAAAAATGATTGTAGAAACAATCAATCACAAGAATTCACAAACGAAGACGTGAATAGAATCCAAAGAAATCGATACCGAATTCATCAAAAGGTATGTTCACAAAAATCCCGAAGAAAAGGTCATCAAAGTTGCTAATAAATGATAGCAACAAATCGGAAAATAATCAAGAATCGATTAAATTTGGAAACCACATCAATTCACAAAAATTCACATTCGAAGACGTGAATAAAATCCAAAGAATTCGATTCCAAATCCATCAAAGTAGGAATACCCAAAAATTCCTGAAATAGAAGTTATCAAAGTCGACAAAGGTGATAACAACTAATCGGAATAGAAAAATCGATCAACAATTGGAAAAACAAAGCAAAACGAGCATAAATGCATGAATGACTTTAACAGAAGTAAAAGTCAAGTCAATGTCGATATCGACAAGGCAAAGTTCAAGTCAATTTCTTTTATACCAAAGAAATTTTAAAACTATCAGAGAGAGGCACATGAAAACCAACGAACCATGGATAAACAGACAGAGTCGACAATTGAAATGCAATTTGTCTCAAAGATTGATACCCAAAACCCAATTGTATGGAGACTCCATCAAGTACACGAATCAGAGATAAGAATGCATATATACAACAGTTCGAATAAACAATGCGAGCTCAAATCGAAGTGGGTACGAGTTGCAGCAATATGCAACTTGGTATAGCATATACACAATGATACTTAGCAGTGCAAACTCAAATGAGCAAGTACGACAGAGAATAGCAGCAATGCTCATGAATAAGCATTAGGAATTCATACCTAACAATCAAAGATGATCTTAGATAAAGATGTGAGATAAACATCGACAAATAGTTGTAACACAAGTTCCATCTAAGTTATGTTTTATGTTCGTCCTAAACCCCAAACTCTGATACCAAGCTGTGACGCCCCACCTCTAAGCCCACGCTAGCCAAGAACACTACGATGTAGTGCTGTCGATTAGCACGGAGAATAAGGCTGTTGAGGAGCGACCATCCGTGTAATTGCCTTGTGCGAGCACTGATATGTCAGATAGTGAAACATGGATTTTATTTCAGGAGGAAATCCGACATACTGATGCAAACTCAAAGCTACTACACAGTGGCTATAATAGTTTAGGACAAAATATAAACTAATAACACAGATAATATAAATGCGGAACATAGATGAAACAGAAAGTCTCATATATATATATATAATAACTGATGTCAGTTACAATACATTTGACACGGTACATGTGATACAACTACAACAGTCGACTCAGGAAGTTACATATACAAGTACATTAACGTATATAATATACATGAATACATATCATCCAATACAATTACACTGACTACTATAAATGACGACAACTACTCCAAAAATCAAAAAGGACTTCATAGCTCTAGCAGCATCCCAAAGCAGAATATCTACAACCTGAAATAACTCGGGCCTGACCCGAGTATTACATTCAAAAGAAAATAATACCCGGGTCAGTCTAATTCAAACTCAGTTATTAATGCAGAGAAGCAATAATAATCAAATAACGAATAGATGACAGTCACAATAAATCTCGTCTATCCAATCACCAATAAGGATGAATTGGACAAAGGAAACAATCTAGTAATTGGAAACATCAATTAAAACGTCAACTCGAGTAGGGCTGCAGTATACGCAAGCGTGTACTGGCTCGCCACTACAACATGCATTACACAAAAGATCAACGCATCAAAAGCAAAAGAAATACCAATACAATCGATACCGTGTGGCTGCAGTTCACGCTTGCGTGCACTGCCTTGCCACTACAGTGATGATGTACACAAAATATTAACGAACCAAAATCAATGAAGGTTCGAATATCAATTCAAAATGTTGATACTGTGTGGCTGCAGTGCATGCACGCGTACACTGCCTCGCCACAACAGCATAAACAGAAATAGCAACTAGGCACAAAGGCCAATACACAAGAATTCATAGTGCAAACTAATACACTAAGCAAGTGGTAGCAGTGGGAAGCTTCAACCCAGTGAGTTGAAGTGGTTGACTATCTCAAGCAACAACAACCAAACAGGTTTGAACAAGACAGAGAAATGAATAAGGCAAGCCAACATCAGTGACACAGCCTCAACAAAGAAATTCAATAGCCTATGTACTGCAAGGACATGACAAGTACACAAGGCATGGCACACAAGAATAAGTATTGCAACAAAGTGGACATGCAACTGATTTTAAGTGACTAACAACAAGTATATGAAATATACTTGTAAAAATACTGGATAGAGCACTTATGATAAGGCAACACAATGCAAACTGAGTTGCACACCAAATCACAGACGAGCCTGAGGCTATAACTCAAAGTAGTCAAACCAAATCAAACTGTATATAAACAGTTCAACATGACTCAAAGTGACAGTGGTGAACCAAATAAAAAAATGCAACAGCCTAAACAACAAAAAGGCCATAGAACAGCAGGATGATCGAACAAGTGGACAATGTTAACAAGACCACATACAAGCACAACACTACATTGTGCACAGTATAAAGCTCAAAGTGAACAGAGTCTAAGAAACTGACATCAATACAAAGACCACAAAGTCAAATGCACATGTAAACAACACTAAAGGCAACATGACCAAAAGATCAGGGACAAGCTAATATATCAATGTCCACGAATGTAGCCTCGAACCAGAATACCAAAATACAGGTCTCCATATCAAAGAAACGACTCCAGACTTTAAATGGAAGCCCAACTGAGTAGACTTGAACCAAATAAACAAATGAATCAGATGAACACATATATGGTTTGAAACTCAAGTGACTCAGCAATCAAGATAGTGAATTGAAGGCAATGCAACAGTAAAAAGAAACAACATCAGTGGCTTAAACAAGACACAGTGCAAATTTACTCAATGATACAACATGGTAAGACAAACGCATCAATAACACTAACAATAATCGAGCATCAACATGTACAGGTTAGAAGGCAGAACAGGGTTCGACAACGTCGACCAAGTCAAAGCCAGAAGATCGAACAAGTCCAGGACAATTAAAAATCAAATTATCTTAGCCGAGAAAATCATCACAACGACCAAGTCGAAATCAACCAGAGGCAAGAAGACAAGTTCGTAGTCAAAGCAGAAGTAAACAAGAAATCGAACCAAATCGAAAACAAGTCAGAAATTATCAAAATCGATAAAATCAAGTCGAAGACAAAGACCACGAAAATAGAATTAAGCAAACGAATTCAACCAACTCGAATTAGATGTGAGTAAGTATAAATTACTCACCTTTGTTCGAAGCGGCCGAGACCCTAGCAAGGAGACGAAGTCGACTAACGGGGAAGCCACGACCGATCCAAGCTACTCGCGAGTATCCACGCGAATCGATCAACGGAGGCTCTTCACAAAACCCTAATTTGAATCGAAGGACGAAAGCTCTAATTTTTTTAAAGGGGGGACGAACGAGAATCGAGCAGCCATTATTCTCTTTTGATGGTTTTAGGTTTTGAACGAAAAAAATAAATAAAGAAAAGGGGGGTCGGTTATTTTGCTTTGTTACCCATCACGGCAACAAAAGAAATGGGCCAAAACAATTTTTAAAGCCCAATAAAATTCTTAAAAAAATTTATGAAAAGAATTTTAATTCAAATTTAAAAACTTCAATTGGTAATTAGCGAAAATATTAATCGTTTAAATGTCGATTATAAACAGACGCGAAATACCGAGTTGTTACATAGTGCATGGGATGGTTATAGGATATTATTGACTATTCTCATAATGTTGCCTTAGCAAAAAGAAGCTTTTCAAAATTAAAACTTATTAAATATTTTCTTTGAACGACTATGTCGTAAGAAAGATTGAATGGATTGGCGACAATATCTATTAAGAATTTTTTTAGAATCAATTGATTTAAGTGTTTTGCTTAGTAATTTTACTACTCAAAATGCATGAAAAATGAGTATAATGTGAAAGTCTTTTGTTCCATCTCTATGTAATTATAACTATGAACTATCATTTTGTATTAATGAAATATTCTTGCTTTCTCATTTTTTTCATTCACCGTTATTTTTTAATATTTTTATATGCGTGGGCCTTGAAATCTTTTTTGCATATGGCCTCTCATACATCATGACCAGCCCTGGTTGAGGAGCATGCTTTTGGAATTAGGTTTTAAATGACGGGGTCTACCTATTTTCCACTGGAAAGTAATAAGTGGCTTAGGTACAATCTCTTACATTGCTAAAGATGAAATAATAATAGTACCATTTAGGAGCACGCCTCGGAGATAATTCTTAAATGATAGGGTCTATGTTAGTTAAGGTCTTAAATGACCAGAGTCTACCTATTTTCTAATGAAAGGTATTAAATAGCTTAGGTATTGTTTATTACATGACTGTGATTTTATTGGTGATAAATGCGGTAATAGTTGGATATTAAATATCAAAAGCTTTAAATGTGGTTAGAGGTCCCGTGGCTAGGACCCATGGACCATTGTAAACATTGTTAGGAAACCACCTTGGGATTAGGTCTTAAATGATGGGGTCTACCTCAATTAAGGTTGTAAATGATAGAGTCTGCCTATTTCTCTTTTAAAATTATTATAGAATCCCGCTTCATATTTAGAAGCATTAAGTGGTTAATGGATTTGGAATCATTGGTTGGTTAATATGGCTTCATAAATATTTGGTAGTATGTAATCATGTATGCAATGCAAGGTTAAATTAGAATTGCTAACCTTAGTGGATACAGCAATTATATAGAAATCTATCGATATAAGTTTGTACTATGAATATGTTATATTTTCCAGTCATCAGAAAGTTGATCTGACCCCCTCCTCCATGGAATAGATTTAGAGGAGCAGGTTACTGAAGTTGGATATGTTTTATTATTTGAGAGTCTTCTTTCTCTTATGCTCGATGCAGATGTGATAATTTGCTATCCAAGGAATACCCTTAGTTCCACAGTAGTAGCCGTAGTCATTATTCTTATCCTAATATTATTTCTGCTGTGAGTTTATATTTCTAACAATCTTTGATATGCTCATGCTTATTTACGGGTACCAACTCCAACATTTGTGCTTTGATGGACTTGGGTTTCGATTTTTGTCAAAATTTAGGCCCATTTAGCTGCGGGTTGTTACAGATATGAACAAACCGAAGGCACTCCTTCCACTACATCAATTTTGAAATCACCTTCAATAGCCCTTGCACTTCAAAGAGCTCCATCTTTGAGTCTATCATCTTCAAGATGTCTTCAATACGATACTTGAGTCGGATGGAAGTGGATTTTAGATAATTTATACTTATCGGATTCCGGTTTCTTCGAACCAACATTCGTTAGTTTTCGGTAAACTTAACCCTGGTACTTTTGGAATTATATACAAAATAGGAACAGAAAGCACCCCCCGAACGTTTAGTGGATCTCCCTAACATTTGTCCTAGGAGAACAAAAAGACAGTTAATGCACACTTCAGCATCAACAATATTGACCGTGCCATATAACTCACGTGTTTCTTCTAGATATTTCCAGAGTTACATTTGGTCTAGATTTTTAATAATCAGTTATTTAACTATCAAATAACACATGATCAATCATAGATTTGATTTCCCATAGAAACCACATAGCCACATTTAGTTAATCATTCATCAATTAAATCTCTTACATTGTTTACAAAAATGTTCATATATTTATCTTACCGTATAAGTATATTCATAAACCAGTTAAGAAAGATTTCATATTTTAAAATTATATTAAATGACAAAAAGATAAATGCCATTTAAAATATTACTTATTACAATCCCAAAACATTTATCCTTCTGCTTAAGAATTAAATGAATATTTCCATACCACTATAATTAAGAAGGATTATATATTAAAATCAAATCTTGTTCCCTTTTATAAAATTCCTTATTTATAAATTCACTCAATATTTATAAGTCTTTTCTATAAATCATTTTTATAAATTCCTATATAAAATCCTTTAAATAAACCCTTTAAATAAAACCCTTTATAATACTCCTTTTTGCAAATCACTTAATTAAATATCATTTGTAAATCTCCTTTACAAAATATTACCTAGACAGTAAAATCCTTTTTATAAACAATTTATTACTTATAATAACTTTTATTAAATTGATTATTTACCTTTAAACATCATAAATAAATGATTAACTAATTAACCTCAAAATTACTTCTAACAAAACAATAAATTATGTTTTAAAAAAATTACTAATAAAATAATTAATTATCTTTAAATACTTTACATAAAATAACCAGTAAACTTTAAGCATTATTCAGATTGATGATTAGCATCCAATATGGTACTAGACAAGCTACCGTATAATTCAATTTAACTTTTCAAGTCATGCTACTAGTATTTACATAAGCATGCATATATGGAAATAGAGTCAACAATTAACCATCACTAGTTAATACAATACTCATCCAATATTAATTAACAACTTAAAAGTTAGATGTTCAAATATATATAATAGCAAAACGGGGATTATTTCTGCTAAACAGATGTTAGTAATACCTATTTAATTTAATTATATTAGAACAAGGTATTCTGATAAATAGATGTTGATAATAAAATATATTTACCAAAGGCCGTAATTTTCCATAATCAATATGATTTTATCATTAATTTGCAATACAACGTCAGGCCCTAGGATTTTATAGGTATGCTCAAGTAATATGAACCTAAACGTGAAGTCCGTGCTTAAATCGGAATCCAAATGAGTATATTATGAATTTTTAAAGAACTTAGACTTTGGTTAACCAAACACCATAATTACACTCCCTTGGCCAATGCCGGCCCATTACCTTAAGCCTATACCCAAGCTTCTCTCCAAAAAAATACCCAAATAAAAAGCCCCAAATTTAACTACAGCCTAAATATTGACAATGCACAACCATGCACTTGTCAAGGTACACATACCACTAATCTTCGATCATCACTCCGACCATCCTCGCAAATGCCACGTGGCTAGCTCAACCAGTCCTACCCATCGCCATCACCGTTTGTCCCTTAAGTCAAAGTATGACCCATCTATTTAAATAAAATCGTATACAAGCCCTTATCGGTTCCCTTCTAACATTGCCACAATCATCTCCAACCCAAGCGCCTACGTCATCATGACCGATATCTATTCCAGAACCACCGATCTCCTCCTTAACCAACTCGCAGCACCCCATCACCTGCCGCAACCCCAAAATCTGAACTTAAAACCCACACTGACAGTTGAAAATTGATTTGCAGAATAATTTCTAAAATGTAAAAATTTGATCGCTAGAAAAACAGTGATGCTTGTAATTTTCATGAATCTTTCATACAAATGAATGTTACATTGTTATGCTTATATATAGAATTACAGAGACAATGGGCTAAGGGAGATAAATAATAATGCACGACCCATATGATAAAGCACTGCACAAATGAATATGGTGCGAGTTGATTGCAATGTGATCACTACTGTATATCTTAAGATAAGATGAGAAGGGAAAGTAGTCGCATTCATTTTTATTCCCCCTCCTCAAACCAGAATTAGGGTTGGTTAAAAAAACCGAGGGAAACGATCGATTCTTCTCAAAATAAAGTCTTTGCTTCACAATATCAAGTAGAAATAACAACATGCTTGTGTTTGAGACTTAATCGAGTGCTGAAGATTTGATCTTTAACTCTTGTTCATGTTTCATGTTCTCTCGTTTTCTCTTAGTTGGCTTCAATTTGAGATTTTGGCTTTCAAGGCAGTTGATTCGACTACAAACAGGAGAATTGACTTTCGATGGCTGCTTGGGTTCCAAGTTCTCTCCTTGTTCCCGATGGCTTTGATTTGAGGCTCTGGTCTTCGAGGCTGTCTCAAGAGTAACCCGATCTTGTTTTTTGACGTAATTGGAGGTGTTCTTAACCTTGAGATCATCTCTGAACCTTATGAAGTTTCTGGCCGACGGAGCCTTGGTAAGAATATCCGCCCTCTTGTAAGTTTCGGATATGTGATTGACATGTAACTGACCTTTAAGAATTTGTTCTCAAACAATATATATGTTGATTTCAATGAGCTTTGTCCCTGAGTGTAGAACTAGGTTGGCAGACATGTATATTGTACTTTTTTTGTCATGCCACAATACTGGCTTGAGATCATTTTTGACTTTTAATTCACTAAGTAAGGATTGTATCCACATTATTTCAGTAACTGCATGACATACTCCTATATTTGGCTTCAGTACTAGATCTAGATATAGTTGATTGCTTTTTCGAACACCACGAAATATAATTATCCCCATTATAGATGCAGTATCTAGAAACCGATTTCCTACCATCATGATCTGTTTGCCTAATCAGCATTAGAAAATCCTATCACATTAAGGTATTTGCATGACTTTAGAGATAAGCCATAAGTAGCAGTTCCTCTTAAACATCTTAATGTCCTCTTTACATCTTTCCAGTGCTCACTAAGTGGTTCCTGCATAAATTAAGACACTTTATTAACATTGAATGAAATGTCAGGTCTAGTTATGGTAGTATATTGTAATGCTTCCACAACACTTATATATTGTTTGACATTAAATATTGGTTCTTCCCAGTGTTAGGAAAGTTGTTGATTGCATATCATAGGTGTTAGTTGAGGATTAGCTTCATCCATCTTTGACTTGTGTAATATTTCATTGATGTACTGTCTAGCTTAGTATTATTTCTAAACTTGATTTTCTGATAACTTCCACGCCTAGAAAATAATTTAGATTTCCAAGGTCTTTGATAGAAAACTGCTTGTCTAGATACTGGATAAGATCGTTCATTGCTGCTTCATCATTGCCTATAATAAGTAAGTCATCAACATATATAAGAATATATATAATACATTCTTGATTAATTCTAGTAAATAAAGAGTTGTTTGATTTGGTGGACTTATAACCCAATCTAGTCAATGTGGTTTTCAGACTCTTAAACCAAACACTTGGTGCTTTTTTGAGGCCATATAATACATTGATTAACTTGCACTCATTATTCAAATTTTGGTTGTATCCCCGTGGATGTTCCATGTAGATTTCTTCTTGAAATACTCTATTAAGAAATGCATTATTGACATCAAGCTATATGATATTCCACTATTTATATAGTGCAATAGTAAAAATTACTCTGACGGTTGTTGGCTTGACCACAGAAGAGAATGTTTCATTGAAATAAAACCCATATTGTTGTGTATACACTTTGGCTACAGGTCAAGCTTTATATCCATTAGCAGTTCCATCTGGGTTTTTCTTTAGCTTGTTAGTCCACCTTCAGCCAACTATGTTTTTGTTATTTAGAGGACTGACTAATTCCAAAGTTTTACATTTAATGAGAGCATTGTACTCTTCATCCATTGCTACCTTCCAATTATTGTCCCCTATAGCTCGTTCAAAAGTTTCTTATTCTATTGTTATTCTGACTGCAGTGTAGAGTTTTGGTTTGAATATACCACTCTTTGATCTTAAGATCATTGGGTGACCTGATCTCATTTGAGAAGCCTCTGTGTTTGTTACATTGGCATTGTTTCTGTATTGATTTTGTTGAATATCTATAGACTCATTACTGGTTTGTTGACTTTGATCATTTGTGCAGGTAGGAGATTGATTGAGATAGCTGGGTTCATTTGCTATTTCGTAGCTTAAATGATCTAGCATAGCAAGTTGTGAATCACTAGCTCCTACAGTCCTCTCAGTCTTCTTCTATTGCCAAGTTTTGGAGTATACAGGTGAATCAGGTATAAGACATCCTTGGCTTATGTAACTTTTTGGTTGACTTCATGTCTAAGCTGCTAATGTGAAATACATATTCATTAAATACTACATGTCTGCCAATAAAAATTTCCCATTTTTATCCAGACATTTGTACCCTTTCTGATTGGTGGAATTGCCCAAGAATGTACACTGTTTAGATCTAAAATCTAATTTATTGGTGTTGTACTGTCTTAATTGGGAAAAACATAGACATCCAAAAGGTTTTAAAGCATGATAGTCAGGTTTAACTTCAAATAACTTTTCATAGGACTTACACCTTTTAGCACTCTTGTTCGTAATCTATTAATTAGATACACAACTGTATTGAAAGAATTAGGCCAAAATTTTAGTGGTAAAGATGCCCGAGCTAAATGTGTAAGTCCTGACTCCACAATATGTTAATGTTTTCTCTGGATCAGACCATTTCGATCAGATATGTAGGAACATGCAGTTCTATAAACTATTCCCTTCTTGTTAAATAAATTAGTAAGAGGCTTGTATTTAGTACCCCCATCAGTTTGCATAACTTTGACTTGAAACCAGCTTTCTTTTCAGCTAATGTTATGAAATGCAGTACTGTATTATATGTTTCGGATTTAGTTTTCAAGAAATAAATCCAAGTATGTCTAGAATAAACATCAATAAAGGATATGTAAAACCATAATCAGAACACATTGAGGCTTGGCCCCAAATATCTACAGTAACTAATTCTAGAAGATTTAAGTACACGGTAATAGAGTCATTAAGGCTGATTTGTGACTTTTACCCATCTGGCAATAAGTACAAACATATTGTAAGGACCCGGAATATTGGGTCGCTAAATTTGAACATTTAATTCATTTTAAATGTTGAATATGGATTATAATTTGAATTTTGAAATAAAAGACTTTGGTTAAGTTAATAAAATAAGTTAAATTTCAAATAGGGGAATTTAATTGAAATTTGAATAATAGTAATTTAATATTAGAATTGGGATAATTGGTAATTATGAGTGTAAATAGAGATAAAATTAGATTCTGAGATTTATTTTAAGTCTATTTGGGTTTGAATTTTAATACTGGATTATGGGATGGAATAAATAGTCGATAGATTAAATTTGAAATTTTATATTAATTTAATAATAGAATTTAATAATGTAATATTGCAAATAATCAGATTTTGGTTCCGGAGTGAGCCAGAATGATTTTTAATGTGATTATAAATTTTATATGATTTATTATTAAGTTAGTAAAATTTTAAAAGTGAAATTTTAAGCGTTTTCGACAATTTTGAAAATCGCTCGATTTAATAGGCGAGATAAAATAGCCTTCCGAGGCACAGTCTCGGAATTCGACGAAACAAGTTCCATTGGATCCGTAATATTTAGTTATTGTCGGATTTCAATTTTCGTAGCAATCGGAGTTGTCGTTTAACCGTGGAAGCACTTAACGCATCGAAATCGTTTTAATCGGTTTAATTTAAATTGATCGTTTAATTCCGTAACTCGCACATATGACCAAATTAGCTTCGAAACATGTTCCATTGTGTCCGGAACACTGAAAAACCCTAGAAACGCCTATTGGTATGTGAGAATTGGAGTTCGTTTGCAATAAGATGTTACATTGAGAATAATATTAATAAAATAATATTAAGCAATATTTATATATCCATCTTTTACTAAACCCTAGAAAAAAACAAGCCGTCGTTCCATTCCTTTTCATTGGCCGAAGTTGCTCGGCGTTAATCCCTCAAACTCTCTTCATCCAAGCTTTAATTTGCAAAACTCTCAACTGGAAAATCGGAGAGTAGCTCGAGCTTTATGAAGTGGACGGTGGTGATGGGTTTTGGCGAAGCGCAGAGGGGATACAGGGGCCGCGTTCGTGGATGTTGCTGGCCCAGTTTTCGTGACCATGGCTCAGCCGAGCTCGTGCATGCTTAGGGTGTAGGTAGAGGCCGAGTCGAGCTTCGTAGTGGTGGTTTTGGATCAACCTATCGGCAAGCGTGGAGGAGGCGATTTCGAACCCTAGTTCGTCATTATGGGTTCGGCTTTAACCTATAGTTGCGCGTTTTGGTTGCATGAGGAAGAAAGCTAGCGGGTCTAGTATCCATTTTGCACGGCTGTGATTGGTTTTGGGGTAATATAAATTAAATAGAAGGAAATTGTTTTAAATTTGGTATTCAAACTTTAAAAATTCATATCTATTTCATACGTAATCAGAATTTGACGAAATTTGCAGCGCCGGGATCGCAGTGACGCGTACTACGAAATGGTACAGTTCGGGAATCATTCCGGGCAAGTAGAAATTTGAGTTAAATCGAAGTTGTTCGGTTTAATTTAAATTTCGAACGCTCGCTGGAAACTCAAGGTGAGTTATTCTCACTCACATCTGGATGCTAGCTAATTTAAATAGTTAATATTTAAATATCTGTGTGATTGGTTGAATATAATTGTTGCTATCAGTCTGGATTGATATTTATATATGAGATGTGCTAATATTTGTCGATGTAGGGAAAACAGGTTGGAGGGATCCAACTGGATTCCTCACGATGCAGTAATTAATTTTTATAATTGATGGTGCAATCTGTTTATATGTTGTGATTGATAAATCTGAAAATTAGATGTACAGTGATATTGTTGGGTAAATTATAAATCTAGAACTGAATTACAAATGGATTAAATTGGGTTTTTACGAAATAAAATGAATTGTTAAATAAAGATTTTTAAAGGAATAAAATTTGAAATCTGGTTTGGATGAAGAATGAAAATTGGTAAATTTAAAATTTAAATGAAATGGGAAAATTTATCAATCTATAAGTGTGGAAATAAGGTTTTCTAGTGAGGAATTTATAAGAAGTATAGATTGTTAAAATAACGATGAGTTATTGTTGATAATGAATGGTGGTTTTCCGGGAAATTAAAATATGTTGCAACGAAGTTTGCAAATATCAAATTTACAGTTTTAAATGTAAATAAAATATTTTGAAATGCAATTTTCTCCGTTGAGATTTTGTTTAAGTAATTCATAAGTATTATTTTCCTTTAATAAATTCTCAAAAGTTTATTTAAATGTTTTAAACCTATACTTTGAAATGAATTTCCAGAAATGGGAAAAAGTGTTTAAACTTCAAAGGGAGTTTATTTTTTAAGCTTGGAAATAAATTTACGATAACTAACGTAAATTTGAGTTGGAATAGATCGGGCGGAATCCATATGAAAGATTCTTTGGTTGTTTCAATGGAAATGTTTCCCTTGGAAAAAACGGGTTCGTGAATAAAATCAGGTTTTAAAGGTTAAGTAAAATTTATTGCACGGTAGTATTTTAAGAAATTCTCCTTTAAAAATAAGAAATAAACGTAGCTATAGTATAATTATTTAAGAGGTTTATTAGTAATTTTTTTAAATAGATTTATTTAAAGAATGGATGATTTAAGCTATTTGAAAACTAGTATTTATTCTTTAAAACCACTACCTCTAAGTTTAGTTAACAAAACTCTTATTTAATAAATAGTTTTATTTTACATATTTGAAATTATATTTTTGAGTAATAACTAGAAGTAAATTTACATATTTTAAAGTATATTGTAGAATAAAGTGTTTTTAAATTTGTTTTAAATCTAAATGTTTTTGAACTTGGTTATTTCCAATGGGAATAAATGGTAAAGGATTTACCTTATAAAGGAAGGACTTTAGGAAATTGTTTTCGAATGAGTTTTGAAAATTTGGAAATATATCTTGAAAGGTATTTGAGGCAAATAAATAATATGGAAAATTATTTATTTTGTGATGGATGTTTGTTGTAACAACCTGCATATTTATCGATTTTTATATTTGAATATTTTATTTAAATATTTTGTCGATACTCGGAATTTAGTCCGAATAGCTACTTTTTGCATACGGTCGAATTAAGACTCGGGACCACTCCCATTGAGTTTAAAATGCCGTTTGCGACCGTTTTGAGTATAAGCTTCGATATGTTTGGAGAAAGTTGATTTTTGCTACTTTTTCACTTTGGGTTTGGGTTCAGCCCTATGTTCAACTTATACTCAAATCTGAGCCACTCATCCCCATTCACCCTCACTTTCTCCTCTTTTCAGTTCTAAAGCATCAATGGTGGGAGAGATGGGAAATTAAAACTCCAAAACCCTAGTTTTCTTTTGCAAATCAAACTCTAGCTCCAAACTAATAGAAGAACCCATTGGTAAGCATCTCTTCTTCTTCTCCAACTCTTTCTCTCTTTGATTTCAGAAAATTCCTAAACCTAATTTGGGAAATGTTTCTCTTTTTAGCTTAGAATCAAGCTTCTTGAGTTGGATTTGAAGAGTGGTTGATTCCCCTTTTGCTTTCAAGCTTCTGCTTCAATTGCTTGGGTTCAAGGGTGAGATTTTTATCTCACATCTATGCTTATATTTATCTTCGATTGTTAGATATTAATTCCTAACACTTATTCTTGTGCAATTGCTTTTGGTTTGGATTTAATTGGTGAATATTCCAATTTTTAGTGTTTTGGGTTCAAATCTTTAAAAATCCTAACTTTGATGTTTGAATGTGTTTTGGTTATGCATCGAAGAGCTTATAGGGCCGGGTAGTCGATTGACATAAACCCTTAGCGCCATTGCTCGAGCGAATGCAATTTGGTCGAGGTTGGACCTCATTTGGATGGGCTGGGAAGAGACTGGCAACAGGTCCGGCCGACCGAGCCCTGCTGTCGGTCGACCGACCTGCTTCCAAGTGCATAAGCACTTCTCTGTTTATGGTCTGGTCGACCGACTACAGGGTTCGGCCGACCGACCTGCTACCCCGAACATTTATGTTCTTCTGGTCCGGTCGACCGAGCTCTGTAGCCAGCCAACCGACCTGTTGGAATTTTTGCCTACTTCGCCTAATGGTTTGAATTTCCAACTTTAATCGATTCGTGTTGTTTCCTATTTGTTGTTATCGGTTATTATGACTTTGATGACTCCTTTTTAGGGATTTTTGAATATCCATTTCGATGGATTCTTTATCGGTTTCGTTGGATTTTCATTCACATCTTCGTATGTGAATTTTAGTGATTGTTTGTTCCTATAATCTTCTTTGTGATTTGTCACTTTAAAAATATAAAGGTTTTGAATACTAGTAGTAAATATCAAAACTCTTTCTTCAAATGATTTCAACACTATTTTATTACAAAGCTCGTTTCTTAAACCGTTTTCCAATCTATTAGTATATACAAACTTTTACCTCACTCGTATGAGAAATCTAATTAAACGACTTAGTAAAACGAGTGGTATGAAACGCTTGCGTTTACTTCGTCGGTTAGCTCTTGGACTTGTTCGATTGAATCTCTTGTGACAATTTTATAGTGGAGATCTACAGTTTGTTCGTAAATATTTAAGATAAGCAAGGGTTATGGGACATGAAGCTAAACTCATATATTTACTAGCTTAGTGTAATTGACACTTCTCGTTGATCATGGCGATCATCTTTGTGGTTTAGACTAGCAATGTGCGATGTCTCTTTGTTTGCGAGGGAGACTAAACCCCGTTTTGTGGAGTTTTGACTCAAATTGGTGGGGTAGCTCCCCATGGCCTTCGGGCCGTTCGTGTGTCAAAAATTAATGGCTAGCTACCATGAGATAGCTTCTCGTTCGTGTGATACATATGTTGGTGAGCTTTAATGCTCCCGTTCGTGTGATAGGCCTCCCCCCCTTTTCTTGTGATTTCTGGATTTCGTGTGTCGAATTCTGGAATTTCTTCTTCACCTATTTTTGTGATTTCTATTGACATGATTTATCAATTTTTGTGCATAGGTGAATTCGTGTGTCATTGAATGGATTTCTTGAGATGATTTCTAGAATTTGTGTTTCACCAATTTTCGTGATTTCCATTGATAAGTTTTATCAATATTTGTGCATTGGTGAATTTGTGTGTCATGGACTTTTGTGATTGACATTGATATAATGGTCAATATTTATGGTTTGGTGAACGAAATAAGGAGTATGACATTTCTTTGATTCTTGTGTAGATTTGGTGATATTGGTTAATCTCTTGTTGATTTTCAATTACTTATATATGTCACAGCTTGGCATGGTGATTATTATGTGTTTAGTCATATCTCTTATTCTATATCGTTTCATCTGATATTTATAGTTAGACTGATCCGTTTATTATTTTCTTATTAAATAATACTCGGGTCAGACCGAGATGTTGCAGGTGCTTCTGCTTGACTTTACATCCGGGATTATCTCCTTGACTTTTGGTTAACTACTTAGATTAGTAGTTTTTGTTGTGTACATTAGAGATGTAGACTCCATAATGTATACTTATTCTTTTGTGTAGTTCGTGTAACTATTCTTTTGTGATATTGTGGATCTTTTTAGACCACTACTCTGATGTACACTTCCTAGTGTAATATTCATATCTGTTTCCGCCTTTGTGATATGAATTGTCTGTGACTGATTTATGTTATGTTTATTTCTATATTTGTTTCTGAAGATATTATAGCCACTGTGTAGTAGCGTTGAGTTTTTGTCGGTATGTCGGATTTCCCTCTTGATAAAGAAATGCATGTTATACTATCTGACATATCGGTGCTCGCGCAAAGCAATTACACGGATGGTCGCTCCTCAACAGCCTTATTCTCCATGCTAGTTAACAACATTCACCGTAATGTTCTTGGCTAGCGTGGTTATAGAGGTGGGGCGTCACAGCTTGGTATCAGAGCCAAACTTCGGAACAATATGGAATATTATAACAAGGATCATCGTCCTAAGTCTTTCTTAGGAGTCGTGCTTTAGGATTTAATTCGAGTGTTCGTACCGATTCATCCTATTTTCTTTATGATTCCTTGTTTATCTATAAAGATTGATTGATATTCATTTTGCGAATAACCTTTTTCTTCTTCTTTATTTCTTTCTAAGGGAAGAGAAATGGTTAGACCTGGCCGTCCCAGCGCCGGTCAATCTAGTGCTACTCCCCAAGATGGAGTTTTTATGACTACCCAACAACTTCTTGACCTTGTTACGAATGCTCAAGCAGCTGGTTCTAATCCGGAACCTACTCACCCAAAGTCGGGATTTGCACGCTTGTGTAGCGATTACACTAATTTGGGTGGGAAGCCATTCAAAGGTTCCGAAACTATTATCGAAGTCCAGGCTTGGTTAAGGACATGCGATCGAATCTTTTCTCGCATGAACCTCATTGATCTTTACCGAGTTCAGGTGGCTTCTAGTATGCTCCAAGAAAGAGCATTGGACTGGTACGAACTTCTTATTTCTGAGATTAATGAAGCGGATCTCACCTGGAAGAAATTCCGAGAGCGCTTCGAGTTAAAATTCGTACCAGAAGCTGAGAAAGTGACATTGGCTCGATGATTTATAGACCTTGTTCAAGATGAGTCCTCCATGACTGATTATGTCACCTCCTTCGAGTCACTTTCCAAATATGGGGTTTAATACATCAACACCCCTTTAAAGAAGAACCAGAGGTTCGTCTATGGCTTAAACAAAAATCTCAAGAAGTCATTACTTCTAAAATTAGAAGTTTCTTTCGACCAACTCATTGATATCGCTCTTCGTCTTGAGGAGGCGGATAGGGAGAATGATGTTGAAGTGGTGGGTTCCAAACCAAACTTCAACAAGAAGAAGAGGCCAAACAAATTCAAAGGCCCTTATCCCAATAAGAAAGGGAGGCAAGCAACTCCTGCTGTAAAGACCTTTTCCTCTACTGAAGGGAAATGCTTTAACTGTGGTTCCAGAGACCATTTTGCGAACAAGTGTTCAAAGCCTCGTACTTGTCGCTATTGTAAAAGCCCGGACCATTTTATGCATGTATGTCCCAAACTTCAAAATAGGAAGGAGGGAAAGCTTAATGCTGCTCAAGCCCCTGGCAACACATCTCGTGGTCAAGGTATCTCTCATTCCATTCTTGATGGTATTATTTTATTTCATGATCTACCTATTCGAGTTCTTTTTGATACGGGTGCGTCCCATTCTTTTATATCAAAAGAACTTGTTGATACTTTTTCTTTGGATGTTTTGTGTTTAATAACTTCTTTAAGAATTGCGAATCCGGTTGGTGGATCCGCAACAATCAGTTTATTGTGTAAAGATGTCGAGATTATTTTGTGTGATTTTCCTTTCCTGGCCGATTTGCATGTCGTGCGTTATTTAGGCTTTGGGATGATTTTGGGAATGGATTGGATTAACCGTTATGCAGCTCATATCCTATGTCCTGAGCGGACTATTCATCTTCGCCATCCTCAATCTGTTAATCAGGTTTCTGTTATTCTTAAAGATTCGAATTCTGCTTTGGTTGCATCTTTATTTTCTTTAAACCCTCGTGATGACGATGATGATGATGAGGGTGATATTATTTCTCTTATTCACGTCGTTCGTGAATTTTCCGACATATTCGAGCCTGTTTTAGGATTACCACCTAAGCGAGCAATTGAGTTCAGAATTAATCTTATCCCTGGAGCTCATCCTATCACCCGTCCTCCTTATCGTATGTCCAATAAAGAAAACGAGGAGATGCATAAACAATTATCCGAATTGGAGACGAAGCAATTTATTCGCTCTAGTTCCTCGCCCTAGGGAGCTTCAGCTATTTTCGTGAAGAAATCCGATGGTACACTTAGGCTTTGCGTTGACTACCGCAAGCTTAATGATCTTACTATCAAGAATAAATACCCTTTACCTCGGATTGATGATCTATTCGATCAACTTAGTGGTGCTATAGTCTTTTCGCAATTGGACTTGGCTACCGGTTTTCACCAGCTTCGTATCGCAGAGGATAGCATTCCTTTGACATCGTTCTGTACGCGTTATGGATCTTATGAATGGCTTGTTATGCCATTTGGTTTAACGAATGCTCCAGCTTATTTTGTTGACCTTATGAATCGAGTTTTCAAAGATTTTCTCAATCGATTTGTTCTCATCTTTATTGATGATATTCTCGTGTATTCAAAAACTGAGGAGGAGCATGAAAAGCATCTTCGGATTGTGTTGGAAACTCTTAGGAGTAATCAATTAAAGGCAAAGTTTTCTAAATGCCACTTTTGGCAATCTCGTGTGAAGTTTCTCGGTCATATTATTTCCGAATCCGGAATTTCCGTGGATCCTTCAAAGATTGAAGCGATTCAAGATTGGAAGAGACCGGAGAGTGTGACGGAGATTCGTAGTTTTCTTGGATTGGCAGGTTATTACCGCCGTTTTATCAAAGACTTTTCTAAGATTGTCGTGCCTCTCACTAGCTTAACTAAGAAAGGTGTTAAATACATTTGGTCGGACAAATGTGAAACTTCTTTTCAGAAATTGAAGGAACTTCTTTCTGATGCTCCTATTCTTGTTATTCCCAGGGGAAATCAAGATTTCGTTGTTTATACCGATGCTAGTCGTGTTGGTTTAGGTGCCGTTCTTATGCAAAAAGAACGTGTTATTGCTTATGCTTCTAGGCAATTAATGCCTGCTGAGACTAGATATGCCACTCATGATTTAGAGCTCGCGGCTATTGTTTTTGCTGTTCGGATTTGGCGTCATTATCTTTTAGGAGAGAAATTTGTTCTTTATACCGATCATAAATCCTTGAAGTATTTATTCTCTCAAAAGGAACTTAATTTGCATCAACAGCGTTGGCTCGAATTTCTTGCACCATATGATCTTGATATTCTTTATACCCCCGGTAAGGGTAATCGTGTCGCCGATGCTCTTAGCCGTAAACAACAAGCTGTTATTTCTATGATGATATCCGAATGGAACGATCTTGAAATTTTATCCACTTGCGAAATTCGAGACCGTGTTTCCGATTTATGCTCATCTCTTGTTTTATGTAGCCTTGAGGCTCATCCTTCTCTTTTGGACCGCATTCTTGAAGCTCAAGGGCTAGATCCTGAATTGGCTCTTCTTGGCCAAAATATTAAGGATAAAATTGATATTGAAGGTTTAAAAGACTTTGATATCGATTCTTGTGGCGGCATTCGAAAATTTGGTAGACTTATCGTGCCAAATATTACTGATCTTCGTAAAGATATTTTAGAAGATTCCCATCGTTCTAAATTTACCATTCATCCCGGTAGTAGTAAAATGTACGCGGATATGAAGCGACTTTATTATTGGGAGGGAATGAAACTTGACATCGCTAACTTTGTTAAGCGTTGCATGACTTGCCAATTCATTAAGGCCGAGCATCAAAGGCCCGGTGGATTATTGCAACCTTTAGAGATTCCAATTTGGAAGTGGGACTAAATTTCCAAGGATTTTATAGATGGCCTTCCCCGTTCTCGTTCGGGTCATGATAGCTTATGGGTGATTGTTGATAGACTTACTAAATCCGCCCATTTTATTCCCGTTCGGTCTAATCGAACCGTTCCTCTTTTGGCCAAACTCTTTATCAAAGAGATTGTTAAATTACATGGAGTTCCTACTTCTATTGTTAGTGATCGTGATCCATTGTTTACTAGTGGATTTTGGAAGAGTCTTCAAAAAGCTTTAGGAACGAAGCTTAATTTTAGCACCGCTTATCATCCCAGTCCGATGGACAAACCGAGTGTGTGAATCAAACTCTTGAAGATCTTCTTCGTGCATGTGTGCTTGATTTTGGTGGAAGTTGGGAAGATCATATTTCACTTGTTGAATTTTCCTATAATAATATCGTCCAATCTAGTATTGGTATGGCACCTTTCGAGGCACTCTATGGAAGGCCATGCCGATCTCCTTCTTGTTGGCTTGAGGCCGGTGAGAAGCTGGTTTTAGGTCCAGATTTTATTCGGGATTCCATAGAGAAAATTGACTTTATTCGACATAGGATGAAAGAAGCCCAGAGTAGACAAAAATCCTATGCCGATAACCGGAGAAGGAAGTTAGAGTTTTCTGTGGGAGATCTTGTGTTCATTCGTGTGTCACCTATGAAAGGTGTTGTACGTTTCAGTCGATCGGGAAAGTTAGCGCCTCGATATGTTGGGCCATTTCCTATCACTGAACGTATTGGTTCCATGGCTTATCGCCTATCATTACCGGCTCAGTTTTCTGCCATGCATGACGTGTTTCACGTTTCTTAATTACAGAAGTGCCTTCGAGATTCCGACTCTATTCTTGAGCCCGGTATTGTGGAAGAGATTGAAGTTTCGCCTAATTTAAATTAAGAGCAACATCGTATTCGTATCATTGCTTCGGAAGTCAAACGACTTTGTAATAAAGATATTCCGCTTGTTAAAGTTCAATGGTCTTCAAATCCTAAGGATTGTTCTTGGGAATCTAGAGAGTTCATCGAGCGAACACATCCGGACTTACTTTCTCATGCTCTTTAAGGTGAATCTTTTATTTCAAATTTCTTTTGTGTTGAATATGCTTTTATGGTTGTTACTTTATATTCTCTTCTTAAATATTGCGAGGACGCAATTTCTTTAAGGAGGGGAGTCTGCAACAACCTCCATATTTATCGATTTTTATATTTAAATATTTTATTTAAATATTTTGTCGATACTCGGAATTTAGTCCGAAAAGCTACTTTTTGCATACGGTCGAATTAGGACTCGGGACCACTCCCATTGAGTTTAAAATGCCGTTTGCGACCTTTTTGAGTATAAGCTTCGATATGTTTGGAGAAAGTTGATTTTTGCTACTTTTTCACTTTGGGTTTAGGTTCAGCCCTATGTTTAACTTATACTCAAATCTGAGCCACTCATCCCCATTCACCCTCACTTTCTCCTCTTTTCAGTTCTAAAGCATCAATGGTGGGAGAGAAGGAAAATTAAAACTCCAAAACCCTAGTTTTCTTTTGCAAATCAAACTCTAGCTCCAAACTAATAGAAGAACCCATTAGTAAGCTTCTCTTCTTCTTCTCCAACTCTTTCTCTCTTTGATTTCAGAAAATTCCTAAACCTAATTTGGGAAATGTTTCTCTTTTTAGCTTAGAATCAAGCTTCTTGAGTTGGATTTGAAGAGTGGTCGATTTCCCTTTTGCTTTCAAGCTTCTTCTTCAATTGCTTGGGTTCAAGGGTGAGATTTTTATCTCACATCTATGCTTATATTTATCTTCGATTGTTAGGTATGAATTCCTAACACTTATTCTTGTGCAATTGCTTTTGGTTTGGATTGAATTGGTGAATATTCTAATTTTTAGTGTTTTGGGTTCAAATCTATAAAAATCCTAACTTTGATGTTTGAATGTGTTTTGGTTATGCATCAAAGAGCTTATAGGGCCGGGTAGTCGATTGACATAAACCCTTAGCGCCGTTGCTCGAGCGAATGCAAATTGGTCGAGGGTGGACCTCATTTGGATGGGCTGGGAAGAGACTGGCAACAGGTCCGGTCGACCGAGCCCTGCTGCCGGCCGACCGACCTGCTTCCAAGTGCATAAGCACTTCTCTGTTTATGGTCCGGTCGACCGACTACAGGGTTCGGCCAACCGACCTGCTACCCCGAACATTTCTGTTCTTCTGGTTCAGTCGACCGAGCTCTGTAGCCGGCCGACCGACCTGTTGCAATTTTTGCCCACTTCGCCTAATGGTTTGAATTTCCAATTTTAATCGATTCGTGTTGTTTCCTATTTGTTGTTATCATTTATTATGACTTTGATGACTCCTTTTTAGGGATTTTTGAATATCCATTTCGATGGATTCTTTATCGGTTTGGTTGGATTTTCATTCACATCTTTGTATGTGAATTTTAGTGATTGATTGTTCCTACAATCTTCTTTGTGATTTGTCACTTTAAAAATATAAAGGTTTTGAATACTAATAGTAAATATCAAAACTCTTTCTTCCAATGATTTCAACACTATTTTATTACAAAGCTCGTTTCTTAAACCGTTTTCCAATCTATTAGTATATACAAACCTTTACCTCACTCGTATGAGAAATCTAATTAAACGACTTAGTAAAACGAGTGGTATGAAACGCTTGCGTTTACTTCGTCGGTTAACTCTTGGACTTGTTCGATTGAATCTCTTGTGACAATTTTATAGTGGAGATATACAGTTTGTTCGTAAATATTTAAGTTAAGCAAGTGGTTATGGGACATGAAGCTAAACTCATATATTTACTAGCTTATTGTAATTGACACTTCTCGTTGATCATGACGATCATCTTTGTGGTTTAGACTAGCAATGTGCGATGTCTCTTTGTCTGCGAGGGAGACTAAACCCCGTTTTGTGGAGTTTCGACTCAAATTGGTGGGGTAGCTCCCCATGGCCTTCGGGCCGTTCGTGTGTCAAAAATTAATGGCTAGCTACCATGAGATAGCTTCTCGTTCATGTGATACATATGTTGGTGAGCTTTAATGCTCCCGTTCGTGTGATAGGCCTCCCCCCCTTTTCTTGTGATTTCTGGATTTCGTGTGTCGAATTCTGGAATTTCTTCTTCACCTATTTTTGTGATTTCTATTGACATGATTTATCAATTTTTGTGCATAGGTGAATTCGTGTGTCATTGAATGGATTTCTTGAGATGATTTCTAGAATTTGTGTTTCACCAATTTTCGTGATTTCCATTGATAAGTTTTATCAATATTTGTGCATTGGTGAATTTGTGTGTCATGGACTTTTGTGATTGACATTGATATAATGGTCAATATTTATGGTTTGGTGAACGAAATAAGGAGTATGACATTTCTTTGATTCTTGTGTAGATTTGGTGATATTGGTTAATCTCTTGTTGATTTTCAATTACTTATATATGTCACAGCTTGGCATGGTGATTATTATGTGTTTAGTCATATCTCTTATTCTATATCGTTTCATCTGATATTTATAGTTAGACTGATCCGTTTATTATTTTCTTATTAAATAATACTCGGGTCAGACCGAGATGTTGCAGGTGCTTCTACTTGACTTTACATCCGGGATTATCTCCTTGACTTTTGGTTAACTACTTAGATTAGTAGTTTTTGTTGTATACATTTGAGATGTGGACTCCATAATGTATACTTATTCTTTTGTGTAGTTCGTGTAACTATTCTTTTGTGATATTGTGGATCTTTTTAGACCACTACTCTGATGTACACTTCCTAGTGTAATATTCATATTTGTTTCCGCGTTTGTGATATGAATTGTCTGTGACTGATTTATGTTATGTTTATTTCTATATTTGTTTCTGAAGATATTATAGCCATTGTGTAGTAGCGTTGAGTTTGTGTCGGTATGTCGGATTTCCCTCTTGATAAAGAAATGCATGTTATACTATCTGACATATCGATGCTCGCGCAAAGCAATTACACGGATGGTCGCTCCTCAATAGCCTTATTCTCCGTGCTAGTTGACAGCATTCACCGTAATGTTCTTGGCTAGCGTGGGTATAGAGGTGGGGCGTCACATTTGTGAATACAAATTGATAGTTAAATCACCGACTATCAATATTGGACAAATGCGTTGATCGTTTCGAAGAGACCGGGATCGAGATTTATTTCTCGAAAACCACTTCGATCCGGTTTGTACGTTTCGTGAAACGTGTTCGGAGTCGAAGATGGAGCAATGAAGTGCAAGGGCTAGTCGCTACTAATCCTGATGATATTTCCAAAATGGATGTAGTAGGAATAGTGCTTTCGGTTCCGTTCGAACCCGGGACTGACATGTATGGATGAATGCTTGCGAAACATCGTCAGGTGGTGTAACGACCCGGAATTTCCAAACCTGAAAAATTCCAGATTGTTAGAAAGAAGAAGAAAGAGAAAGAAGAAGGAACAAGAACAAGACATAGAAACCTCACATTCGCAGCGGATCAAAATATAATATCACATAATAATAACAGTTATACAAAGTGAAACTGTATCTATCAATTCATCGATATATCAGAGTTACAACAATTTACACAATATTGAATAGATACAATTTAACATGTCTCAGATATATATATATATATATATATATATATATATATATAATATCATAGTGGAAACTCTCCATACGTCCCTGCCATCCAGCTCGCCTCCTGAGCTCTAAAACGTCCTTACCTGAAAATCTGTAATACTCGGTCTGACCCGAGAATTACATCAAAGTAACACCCAGGTCAGGCTGGAAACCAGCGTGAGTAAACTCATGTAACTTGGAATACAAAAGCATACAATTTAAATAAACCCGGGGTAACATATATCAATTTACACTTCACAAGTTGTTATAGTCATCAACCATTTCACACATCAATTTCTAAGTGTCAAAACTTAGATTAAATGATCCAATTTACTTAAGTCATTCTTCAGCCTATTAGTTTTCACATATCAAATTATAAGAATCGAAGTGGTTTCGAGTATTTACTAATCGACTCCGGTCTCTTCGAAACCATTGTCAACTTTACTTAAATTATTCAAGTGAAATACAATTCTACTTTTAATACAGGATGTCACAGTAATTCATCATCAATAGATAACCACATCTTCACAGTTAAAATCAAACATATCATATCACATAGCATCACAAACCACATATTAGGAATAACAATTAATCAAAGGCTTTCAATATCATTCTATTTATTCTTTAATTACATTTGAGTAATTAATCCTTAATTTAATTTCACAAATTAATTATTCTTAACCCAATACGTGAATTAACCTGTAATTACTTTATTAATTAATTACTAACCATAATTATGAATCATCCTTGATAAATAACAACAGTAATTAACTACCCTTAATTACTTCTTCAAATAAATTTATTACTCCCTAATTAATTATCTCTATTTAATCCCCTTGATTAATTAACCTTTCAATTATTTCCCTTAAGTAATTTCCTTTATTAATTTCACAAAGAAATTTAATCCAAATTACTTCCACTTTATACATCATCCCTTTATTAATTACATCCCGTAGTTAATTATTAATTACCTTACAAAAGTAATTACACTTTTATAAATTACATTCCCTAGGTAATTACTCTTCATTAAATTACATTAAGTAATTATACTCCACAAATCATCAAATGATTATTTTAAACTAATTAAACTGAATTAATTAATTTAATCTAATCAAATCAAACTCAATTAATTATAATGAGTAATTAATTCCTTAATTACTTCCATAAGTAATTATACTTAACAATTTACACAAATGATTATCTTTAAATTGATTAATCTAATTAATTATTAAAAATTAATCACATTAACTAATTAATTAAATAATCCTTAGTTAATGACCTTCATTAACTATTAACAATTCATTAATTATTTATCTAAAATAATTAACTAATTTCAATCATTACTAATTACAACTTAATTAACCATTAATAACTCATTAATTAACCCCTAATTAATTAAATAATTAAGTGTTAACAATAACTTAATTAATCGTTTATTACTTGATTAATTAATTATTAATCATTAATTAAAATCAAATCTTATTTAATTAAATATTCTTAAATTACAAGTTAATTATTCTTAAGAATAATTAATCTTAAACCTTTAAGATTAATCCCTTAATTATTTTAAGTAATTATTCATTTTATTAATTTCTTAACTAAATTAATTATTCATTTAATTATCTTAATAATTAAATGAATACAAATCATTAAATTAAAATTTAACTTTAACAAGTTTTAAATTAAACAAATTCCCTTTTAAATTTGAAACATTTAAATGTTTCTTTATCATTCAAATTTGTTCAAATACTTAAATTTATAAAGCTTAAATCTATTTTGAAAACAAAGATTCAAATCCCGGTTTGAATTAAATTTAAATTTTGTTTAAACATTCTTTTACATTTAAATTTCCAATTTAAATTCAGATTTCTTTAAAAACATTTTTAAACAATAAACCTCTTTTTAAGTTATTTAAATACTTAATTATTTACAGCTACGATTCAAAATGAAATTTGAATTCATAACTTATTCTTAGATTTAAAACTCATTTTAAATCTTTGCTTACACTTTTAAAATTCAATTTAAATTTTGAAAACAAGACAAGTTCAAACTTGAACCCAAGCTATACATACATCACTCAAGTAAAACTCTAAATAAACTCCAGAAACTCTTACATCTTGAATTCATTCAATTCAACTAAAATCAGGTTTTTTTTTTTACAAACCTGCAACAACAATCTCACCCGAGCCCACAGCGCAATACCTTCGAGTCCAATACCCCTCAGCTTCGAGTAAAAACACATTTTTACCCGATACAACACAGTAATAATCCATTGAAAATTATTCAAACTAAAATGACAGGTTTAATACATAAACCTGTATCATCCATTCTCCCCTGAACCTTATAACAACTGCTCCGAGTTTAATACACCCTGACTTCGAGCCAACCATGAATTTACCCGATACAAAACACAGCAACCCATCTTCCCCAAACAGCCGATACAACTTGATCACCGTGCACTTGCACCGCCGCTGCCGTCAACATCAACCACTCGCGACCACACGCTCAAGTCGGTGACCATTCCCCAACTCGATTCCGACCCTCAAACCGATTACAAACCCCAATTTCAAAAACAAGCTTTCAAGCTCAAAATAAGAATAATGTCGAAACCGGAAATTGCCTCAACCACCGTACTCCGACCACCAGAGAAACTCCACCTCCGGCCTCTATTTCTCCCACACTCCATCAATCATCCCCCCAAAACTGAGAAGGCTCGGTCACTTCTAGAGTTAACGTCGACCAAATTTTCAAATGAACAGTAAACTAGGGCTTATATCTTTGGTTCAAAATCCCCATCACCTCACTGCTTTAATCCATTAACTTCCATTTTTCCATACAACTTCGAACAACACTCAATCATCAGAGAAAGCCCTGGCCACCCTAACTTCCTAGATCGACATTTCAAACCTGAAATAGGATTTCTGATTAAACTAGAAATACTAAATCTATTTCAAACTAAAAACTCAAATTTTTGTTTTAAAATTCATGTCTTTGATCATGTAACATGTCTATATTCTTAAATTAAAGAATCCAGATGATTTAATTCTACTTATATAATAATTTGTTCTTTTGTACTTTACATTTTCCAGAGACATTATAGGTTTTCTCTTAATATTTAAAAAAAAAAGAAATTAAACTTAATTTACATTACTCAACCAAATTTGTTTTGAACCTTAAAACTTAATGCATATTTAATCACCTGAAATGGAAATTTAAGTAAATTCTATAACCTGACACTTAAGATCAGGAAACAATTTACACTGCAGCATGCAGTACACATACATTCATCTATATACTAGTATAAGCTTGAAAAACAAAGAAAACATACAAACATTCCATTTCTAAAGTAAAACATCCACTAAATATTTAAGTTTATAAAATGTTACTCACAGTCATATTAAATATAGACAGAGGAACTCAGTTTGAATACTCACCTGTTAAATATAGCCTGTTGAATCCCCTTCTTTTAATTTTGAAATGCTTCTGTTTTGATCTTATTTTGAACTGCAGTTGCATACTAATGAGACTTGCATGTTGGCTTAGTTTGAAACCCAGGTTGAAGACATGCATGCTTTGCTTTCAGATTACAAAGAAAGTGCTTCAAACAACTGATCTGATGATGACAGGATTTTTGGGTTTGAGCTTTCTTTGAAAATAGAGTTGAGTTGCTGAAGCATGTTACTTGAAAACAGAGATGAAAATGTTTTACATGCTTCAGGCTTTTAAGAAATGCGGGCTTCTTTTTTTTTAAATTTATTTAGATTTGTAAAAGCTTTTCCTCAGATTTTTTTTCTCCTAATGCATGATATCCCCATTCTTCTTTGCATTAAAAGAAAATGCCACTTGTTGAGTTTGCATGCTACACAAATTACAAATGTCTAAAACATATTTTTACTATTTAACAAATGTCTTAATTATGAATTTTATGTTTAAGTCCTTCCTAATTTTATTTATTTATTTATATAGATTACTTACTATGTGTTATCTTTATGTAAGTGCATTATGTTTACATATGTTTTATGTTTATATAAATTATGTAATTTAGAAAGAAAGAATATTAATTTTATTTTATTTTATTAATTTTATTTAAATTTTATACTTAAGCTGTTATTATACTTAAATTGATAACAATACATAATTACAAGTGTTAAAGATGCCTAATTTAATTCAAATCAATGCTTCCAAATTATTTTACATATATGTATATATATTCTCACCTATATAATTGTATGTGTATATTAAAACATTTCAATATTATAAAGTTTTTATACACATCTATTAACATATTCTAATCTACCATCAGATTTATTATTTCTGAATAATTATTTATTAAAATTCATACATATATATCCAGATATCTCTAATTATCAGAATTTCATTTATTTATTCCCAATAAAAATCAGTATTTCTATAATTAACCCAGTTAATTATCAATTAACGTATGTTTAAAAATTCGGTTTATCATAGGTGGACGGTGGGAATTCTAAGGGATATGTTCTAAAAGGTAATAGCCTCAAGCCTCATCAACCGGGAATGACTGAAAATCAGGGGTTATGCAGCAAGGCTTCGTGGGTAGCCCCCACTTGAGAGTAAGGCCATCCCTGTCTAGATGACCCTTTTTATTCGGCTTAGTGGTGCGGTTGTTGATCCCAACCGTGGGGTGATCTTATTCGGAACTGTCCAATAAGGGATGGGTCCGGCCTTGTGTTGCAGGGGATCGGGAGTGGTCCTCGGTACGGTGATCTAGGCCCCGTACTGTGACAGGTGGTACCCCAGTGCCTAGTCATTGTTGAAAATCCATTCTCCCTACGAGCCTTGTACGAGTTTTGTTTGTATTACCCACTTTTGTGGCTAGTAGTTGGAATTTAATAGATGTAACAATTTCGTCTATTTTATAAGTATTTGTATATAGACCCTATTATAATATCAAAGGATTTCTATAAAGTGTTTTAGCTATCGTAAGGTAAAAACCCGACATGTTTATTTGTGGCGTGGTCTTACGAGATGCTTTTGTTTCCAAAGGATTTTTGAAACTTTAATAATCAATTTGGGTGCATAAATATCAGCTGGTATTCCAGACTGACTCGGGTGTTATTTCATTATAATGCTCGGGTCAGACCGAGTATTATTTGTTAAGGACAGGATGCTTGGAGCAGAAGAGGAGCTGGAGTCCGAGACGTATTATATGTACCTATATATATTCCGCTGCTATGATTGTATGGATTTGTCTGATTGGTAATTTGATGTATGAGATACTCTGATGATGTGATGTATAAAACTGGTATAGTTTTCATTTTGTGTAAAGATCTATATTTATTATTATATTTTATTCCGCTGCGACTGTGAGATTCTGATATTGTTTAGCTTCTTCTTCTTCTATCTCTTCTTCTTAAACCTAAATGGTTCGTATTTCTGTGCCACTTGAGTTAACAGAGATAGAATAGTGTTGATTCAAGGGGTACGGGTTTATGGGCTGTTACACATATGGTGCAGAAATATTCTCAAAAGTAATCTTATTTTCACTAAGTACTTGTTTAACAGCATTTGCATTTGAGTGCCCTAGTTTATGATTCCACAGATCAAACGTACTTTTTATTCTTTTCTGTTTGGGTAACCTCAGACAGATTATAACAATTCTGCTCTTTTACAATACTGATGGAGTTAACTAGATTGAATATGTAAAGTCCTTTGTTTGCATCACCCTGCAAAAGATTTTCATTAGTTAGTATGTCTTTTACTAAACAGTACTTAGGAAAAAATTCATGATAAACATTGTTGTCTTTAGCAAATTGAGAGACACTAATGAGATTTTTTTATTTTGGGTACTCTTAACAAATTATTTAAGAATAAATGTCTGGCACCTTTGATATAAGCTTTACTAGCATGAAAATTCCTAATAGACTCACTATTGCCGATGCAAATTGACTGTTTACCTTTGTACTCATTATTTTCAAGATTAAGATTTTCAAGATTGCATGTTAAATGATTAGTTGCTCTAGAATCAGGATACCATGCTTCATCTTGAATGTGTTCTGGTTTTGTGATCTGATTTCTACAATTCTCTGACTGGCCATTTGAGTCTTGTTGAACTTGTGCTATGTTTTCACTCAGATTGACATTTCTCTTATTATTAGTATTTGGTCTAGGCGCATAGTTTAAGTTTAATCCGATGTAACATTTTGGAGCCATGTGACCAAATTTTTCATAGGTTTGACATCTTGGTTTGTTGTTGTTATTCCATCTTACGCTGCCTCTTCCTCTTGCTGACAGATTATTTCTTTGCTGATGTTGATCTGGTTTGTTGTTGTATTGGCTTTTACCCTTGTAACTAGAAACATAATTAATTGAAAAATTAGATTCACTAGGCTTCTTGTATTCAATTCTTCCTTCAAGAGCAAGAAGAATTGAGTGCACATCTTCAGTTGAGGGTGTGATCCTTTGAGATGCTATATTAGCCATATAGCCTCATACTCTTCACCTAGAGCATCTAAAACGATTAACACTTGTTCGGTGTTTGGAATCTTGTGTCCTGCTACCTCAAGAAGATCACATATTGTTTTAATCTTTGTTAGATACTCTCCCATGGTTATATTATCTTTTCTAATACTATGCAATTGTCTTTTATGATGCATGACTTTGGCAGCAGATTGAGAACTAAAGGTTCTCTCTGCCTTGGACTAGATTCTATTGGCTGTTTTGCTTCCAATAACTTGAGGTGATAGCTTGACACTTATAGAGGATAACTACCATGAGCAAATTAATCTATCTTGTCTTTGATGTCTTATGAATTCTTTATTACTGTCATTTTTATTTTCTTGGTCAGTTATGAACATGGGTGGTATTGAAATGGTGCCAAGGATTAATCCTCCGTGTCCATAGCCTATGACAGCAGTCTCCGCTTGAACTTTCCATAGAAGATAGTTATCTTCTTTGAGATTGCAGTAATTAATTGACTCTGTAGGCTTATCATGGTTCTTATGATATTTTCCATGGTAGTTTGATGTGGGTTGGATGATGTACTTGAGGTGGCAGAGCTATCATTATCTTTTGCCATGATGACTTGAGAGAAAAATGATCAAGAATTAAACAGAGGGAGTTACAGTGTCAAGAAAATTTTAGACGAGAGAAGAACAGGTTAGCTACAGCCAGAATTTATTTGATGAAACTTAGCTGATGAGTTCTTGGCGAGGTAATTACTTTCTTTACTCTTTCTTGATGATTTTCTTGACTCTGATGTTGAACTTTGCCTTAATTTGCTTGAAACTTTATGTCCAGTTGCAACGAAGATCTCTAATCCTTTGGTATGGCACTGACTTTCAATAGCAAATTATGAATAAACACAGATGATGAGAATTCTTTGATGAGTAATCTAGTTATCAGATGATGAAATTGAATCGGATGATAACTCAGATACAAGAAGCCAGTTGAAGTCCTCTCAAACTGAGATGGCTCTAATACCAAGTTGAAAATTGATTTGCAGAATAATTTCTAAAATGTTAAAATTTGATTGCCGGAAAAACAATGATGATTGTAATTTTCAGGAATCTCTCATACAAACGTATGTTACATAGTTCTGTTTATATATAAGAATTACAGAGGTAATGGGCTAAGAGAGATAAACAATAATACATGACCTATATGATAAAGCACAACACAAATGAATACGGTGCGGGTTGATTGCAATGTGACATCAACTGTATATCTTAAGATAAGATGAGAAGGGTAAGCAGCCGCAACTTATTTTTACTATAAACCAGACCTTATTTTGAGCTTTCCACGACACCACCAACCATCGAAGGTACTAAACCGACACCAATGTCTCCGCTATCCCCCAGGCTTCCTCCAAACACCACCATTCCTCTCATTATCCACTACGATGTGGGAATTTGCCAAATGATTGAAATTTGGTCATCTAACTCCCCCTAATGATCCCCTTCATTAAAAATCAACAAATCACCTCTAAAAACCCATATTTTATCACAATCGTATTCTCTAATCTCCATTTCCTGATTGAGAAAAATGACCATTTTCACGACGCCTGCTGTGTTTGACGAATAACTAACACCACACTCAACGAATCCATAAGTTATCATTTAAAAGAAAAATAAGCGAGGTAAATGAATAGCTTTCATGTTGGCCTTTTAGATTAATTTGGGTCAAATGAGGAGATACAAATTTCTGAAGATAGAAAGAGGCATAATTTCTTTTCATTTTGCAAAGAACATGAGTATTTGATGTTTACAGTAATCTTACAATAAGCTAAAATCCTCTTTCCAAAACAATTTTTGATTTTTAAATTATTATTTTAACATAAAAAGGATTTTTAAACTGTCCAAACATGCTAGATATATTTCTTACATCATGCAACCATACAAAGTAAAACAAGTAAATTGAAAATAAAGATTCTTACAGTCATTCATTTATTTTCTAAAAAATAATATAAATAAGAGTATAGTGTTCCTCACTAAAAAGCAAGATATAAGCTTTCATTTTAGCAACCATTCCCTCAGCTACAACTATATACTTGAATTTCAAATTAGCTTTAAAAGAGGTGATTTTTCAAACTTTAAATAAAATAAAAAGGAAGAGATAAGAATGGAGTTAGGAAAATAAGTCAAAGACGTAAACAAATGAAAATGAACAAGACTCTCTTTTATTAATGCAAGAAAAATTATGGACCAAAATGCCCTTAACCATTTATTCAACTATGCCATCATTTCCTAAACCATAAAAAGTACCAAGCATTTGTAAACGTGGAGGTTAATAAGGTGTTACGTGTCCTCTTTTTTATAATATGGAGGGTACTAGGGAGGGTTTATGTACCTTTTGATAACTTTGCACTTAAGCTTCATTTCACGTCATATCCTTCGTATATTTGAATTTTAAATCCAATTTATCATTAATAATTATTATTGTTATTGTTATTTCATTTTAAACTAAATGTGTTCAATGCATATAAGTGTTGTTTTAAAGTTTATGCAAAGGTATTACAACTTCTAATAACTTGTAGTTCAATTAAAACCTCAAAATCGAAAAAAAGTGTTTCGATTACCTTTTCAGTTTTCTATCGAACTATCTATTTATACAAACAAAATCTAAAAATGAATTTTCCAATATTGGTAATAATTTAAAAGAGGGTTATTACATTCTTCCTATAACGACCCATAAATTTTAATGATTTTCATAACGTAATTAACTAAATAATTTATCATGCCGGTTCCGTTCTTGAGACTATTTGGTTTCCTTAGTCTTTTAGTTACCCATGTGCTGACATGAATAGCCATCAGCTTTTGTTATTTTCCAGAAATTTGTGCCTGGCCTTTCGTATTCTCTGGTTTGATTTATATATTGGTTCATTTTATTTCCTCATGTTTCATTCGTTCTACTAATTTATAAATAATATATATATATGTATAATAAAATAAAATAATCTATGTTTACATTATTTGTTTGGTTCTGTTCAATTCCACATGTTCATCTACTTTGGCTCGTCTATTATCTCAGCCTCTTCTTTTCTCTATTGTCTGTTCATTCTGAGAAAATATAATAATAAAATATTAGTGTTGTGATTATTATAAGCAGGGGAAGTAACCAGGGAGGAAGAATAGAGAAGTTTGAGGAAGATAAGAGTAATTAGAGGAGGAAGAAAGAGAGAAGTAGAGAGATTTTAAGCAAACATTTTCCGCATTCCTTTTCTTCATTCATGTACATATATAGCATTCTTTGTAACAACTTTTCTAGGTGGCCAATTAAGGACCACTATGCTGTAACAATATTAGCAGACAATAAGGGAAATAAAAAGAAAAATACACGGTAGCCTATTTTGTCCTTTAGCATAACTAATTTACAGTGCGTAACCAACTTGCATTCCATCCTACGCATATCACTAGTCCCAGAACCTTCTAGGCCTGTGTATCACTCTTCTAGGTCGTGCGTTGTTGTTAGTGCTGTCTTCAGGTGTTGCCTGGATAGTATGTGTATCAATGCCCACCTCATCAAGATCAACCATGTCCTCAAGGTTGTGGCTAGTAGAAATCTGTGGTAGCGGTTGTGGTGTGGTAGTGGACGGGTTTGGGCATGATTTGAGGAGTGAAATATGGAAAACCAGATGGATGCGGGAGTCTTGGGGAAGGAGGAGTTTATAAGCTACCGGTCTGATATGCTCAATAATTTGAAAGGGGCAGAAATACTTTTTGGAGAGTTTGTGATAGTTGTTGCGTATAGTAATTTTATGGTATGGTTGGAGTTTGACAAAAACCCACGAGCCCACGGTGAATTCTTTGTCACTACGATGTTGATTGGCATGATTTGTCATATGGGTTTGGGCTTTTTGTAGGTTGGCTTTAATAAGTTGAAGGAGTTGATCTAAGGAATTGACCCATTCGTCTAGCTCCGGAATACTAGTATTGTGTAGAATGTAATTGGAGAGTATCGGTGGTGGGCGTCCGTAAACCACTTGAAAGGGGGACAAGCCGATGGAGGTGTGCTTGGAGGTGTTATACCACCATTCCGCCCAAGGAAGGCATTTAGCCCATTTTGTGGGAACATCACCTACTATTGCACGTAAATACGTTTCAAGGCAACGGTTGATCACTTCTGATTTTCCGTCCATTTGTGGGTGGTATGCGCTACTCATTCGAAGCTTTGTTCCATGAAGACGAAACAGCTCCTTCCAAAACTAAATAGTAAAGAGGCGGTCTCGGTCAGAAATAATGGAGCGAGGAAATCCATGTAAGAGCTAGTTGAGTGGCTGAAATTGATGTTGGTATGGCGCAGAAATGGGCGTACTTCGAGAATCTATCAACAATTACCCAAATTGTCGTTTTTCCAGCTGATGGTGGTAGATGTGTGATGAAGTTCATAGCTATATCCTCTTAAATTTGACCGGGAATTGAGAGTGGCTGTAATAATCCTTTGTATGGTGTGTTATCGGGTTTAGTTTGTAGACAAGTGGAATTGTTTGACGAATGACTGAACTGTTGCAGCAAGCCTGGGCCAATAAAAATTACTGGCAACTCTGACTATGGTACTCTTAATTCCCGAGTGACCACCGGTTTTGGAATCATGGAGCTCAGTGATCAATTTGTTTTGTAACTCGATGTCATGAGGAATATAAAAATGATCATCCCAAAATAAAAGATCATTACGCCACTGAATTTAGGATTAGGGTTTGTACCTGAACGGATCTGATCAATTAGTGCTTGCATTTTCGGGTCATTGAGCAGGGTGTTTCGGATGTCCTCTATAAGAGGAAATGTGGGACCGGAGATGGCATTCATGGAAGCTTCTTTGGTGAACCGCGACAAGCCGTCAGCAACCATGTTTTCTTTGCCTGGCGGTAGTGGATTATGAAGTCGAACCCAAGTAATTTAGTCAACCATTTTTGTTGCTCCGGCATTTGTATCGATTGGGAGACTAATTCGCGGAGGCTCTGATGATTAGTATGGATCCGGAATGGTTGGCCAAGAAGGTAATGGCGCCATTTCTTTATGGAGGAGGTGATGGCGAACATTTCTCTGGAGTAGGTCGAAGCCTTTTACAGGTGGCGCGGGAGCTTGAGGTTAAAATAGGCGATTGGGTGATTGGTTTGGGACAATACTGCTCCAATGGCCATGGAGGAGGTGTCTGTTGTAATGGTGAAGGGTTTTGAAAAATCTAGAAGAGATAATATCGGTGTATGGGTGACGGCCCATTTGAGATGCTCAAAAGCTTCGTGGGCCTGTTGTGTCCAAATGAAATTGTTGAGTTTAAGCAAATCCGTTAGTGGGCTAGCAATTAAGGCATACAGTTGTATGAAGCGCCTGTAATATCCCGTTAAGCCCAGAAATCCACGGACGTCGGTCACTGATTTAGGTGTTGGCCATTGAAGTATAGCATCGATTTTTGAGGGGTCTACTTGTACGCCTTTACCGGAAATTATATGACCTAAAAGAATAAGTTCCGTTAGTCCAAAATGACATTTGGCTAGATTAGCAAAAAAATTATGCTTGTCAAGAATAGACAAAGTAGTTCAGAGGTGGTCTAGGTGTGAAGCCCATGATGTGCTATAAATGATAATATCGTCGAAGAATACAAGCACAAATTTCCTTAAATGCAGGCAGAATATATTATTCATTGTAGCTTGGAAGGTGGATGGCCATTTGTTAGTCCAAATGGCATGACCAAGATTGGCACAATTCGGCCTCTTCTCCACCAAGATTGGCCACGATTATGAGTCAATTTGCTTTAAATCTCAATTCTTGTCATTTTAAAAATGAGGTTGTTGATTAATTACCTAATTTAGGCAGTTAATTTTAAGAATTAAGGAACTAACTAATTTGGGAATGAAGACAATTTCTTTTTCTTCGCTTTGCAATCTATACGAAAAGCTGGAAGTAAAATGGAAACAAGTGAAAAAATTCTAAGTAAAAAAGCATTTATATGGATGGAAAACTAGGCATATGTCGATTCATCCCCTATTGCAAAATGACCGGGTGAAGCGGTCTACAACATCACCGGTACAAGAACCCACTTCGTATCCTTCTACCCAACCGATACGAAATGACATATTTGTATCCATTGGCCACCGATCCAGAAAACGACCGTTCGTACCCATCAGAGATCCATCGATACAAAATGGCAACTTCGTATCCATTACATTGAAGCCCATAGGAATTCGTACCCATCGATACAAAATGTTTTAAAAAGCCAATTAATTCGTATCGATCACCATCTATACGAAGATAGTTTTCTACTTCCAAAATCGATCTAGGAGAGGATCGATACGAAGGGATACTTTAAAACGACCATCAAGTATTGTTACAACTCGAATTTCACATCGACCCAGGAGAGGATCGATACGAAACTTGATAAAAAAACTTTATAACGACTCGTAAACGTGCAAATGTTAACGGGAGTCAAGTCAACATAAGTTCATACATGACGGACTAAAATTCAGTTTTCAAAATTCACAGGAATTGAATGCTCATTTGGTGACAATTACAATAGTGAACAACAAATTGCTAACGTTCGACACTCAATTACAACAATACACTACATAAACATTGGCGGTCAAGAATTCAGCATTTTTATTCTGGAATCAATCAAAGGTTACATCTTTTGACGAAGATACAACGACTGTTCAATGAATTAGATAGAACTTTTCAAACTGAAGATTGCAGTTTTCTAAAAGCACGTCATGTACATACAAGACGTACTTTGGGGGGAAAATGTTATCCCACCTTTTGGCAAGACCGTGACACCAAGGACTTGACAAGAAACCAAGGACTGTCCGTCCCGAAGGTTGGTTATACACAGGTCTACTATGGATACTGGCAAATTTGGTCCAACTCCGGATCGAGCAACAATTGACAAGACACGACAAACAAAGCTATGAGAGCCAACTTTCCAAATTTCAAGTCAATCAGAATTCGTATGCTCAAGATATTGATAAATCAAGGTCAAAGAAATCAACTCTATTTGTATCCATAGAAATTTGTATCCATCCCTTTAGAAAGCTTTATTTCGTATCCGTTAATCATAGACTTTCTTCTTATCCATCAAAGCCAGACTACTTTATATCCATGGAGAGTTGCCATTTCGTATCGATCATGTTTGCTCCACCCCATATCCATCAACAAATAACACTTCGTATCAATCTCGTTTATACATGCTTCGTATTGTTCTCTCCATCAACTTAGTTCGTATCGATCGGTCATTGATCGATATGAAACACACCACTCAAACGGCTGATACGAAGCAGCACTTAAAATGGTCGATACGAAGTCGGAGTCTTCAATTAATACGAAGAGCCTAAATTCATATCGATACGAACTGAAGTGGAAATTATCGATATGAAGTAGCCTCAGACATCAATACGAAATAAAGTCGAAGTCATCGATATGAAAGGAATACACTAGGTCGATATGAACGAAGCATGTAAGAGTAGAAGACTCGATCACTCGGCATGAAAAGCGGATCAATCCTAGAATATAGCACCACGTCACTCCAATCGATAAGCAAGTGATGGATACGAACAAATCGATATAAAATTGATCGATACGAAGGAGACAGCCTGTGGAAATGTAAAACTTGGATCGATCATAAGCCAAAATCTATAAGTCCAAATGCTACCAAATTTTCATAGGAGCTTGCGTAACACCTCTACTTTGTCTCTGATCGATCTCAGCTCAAATGGAGATGTTTTTTTATCGATATGAACGGTACACATATCGATCATGGATCGATTCCAAAACATCCCAGTCGATCATGTGGGTCCACCCATGTGTGAGAAGGAGTATTCCGAGATCCATGTTAGTTTTTTCTAGCCTATGCCTATAAATAGCAGTCCTAAGCCTTCTGAAAATGGACTTTTGACTCTTCTACGCCGAGACTCTACTAAAAACTCCATTGTAACTTGAGTGCTTGAGTTGTAATCGTTGTAACCAATTAGCAAAGTCAATAAAACAACAAACTTTCCATAGTGGACATAGGCTACAATGTCGAACCACTCTAAATTCTTGCGTTATTACATTTCTGTTTGTCTGTTTTGGCGTTTTTGTTAGATTAACCTCCTTTGTCATTTATATTCTTCATTTTAATCTCTTCAAATACGTCCGAGGAGTGTTGTGCCAAATTTGGGCACAAACAACGGGGTCTACCTCAATTAAGGTCGTATGTGATAGAGTCTGCATATTTCTCTTTTAAAAGTATTATAGAAGCCCACTTCATATTTTGAAGTATTAAGTGGCTAATGGATTTTGAAGTATTGGTTGGTTGATATGGCTTCATTAATATTTTACAGTATGTGATCATATGTGTAATGCGAAGTTAGATTAGAATTGCTAAACTTAGTGGACACAATAATTAAATGGAAACTTATCGGTAGAAGTTTGTATTATGAATAGTTTATATTTTTCCAGTCACTAGAAAGTTGTTCTGACGCCCCTCCTCATTATATCCCATGGAATAGATTTAGAGGATTGAGTCATTAGAGCCGGATGTGTTTTATTGTTTGAAAGTCTTCTTTCTCTTATGCTCGATGCGGATGTGATAATTTTCTATCCAAGGAATACCCTTAGTGTCAAGGTAGCAGTCATAGTTATTATCCTTATCCTAATATTATTTCTGCCGTGAGTTTATATTTTTATCAATCTCTGATATGCTCATGCTTATTTACAGGTGCCAAATCCAACATATGTGCTTCGATGGATTTGGGTTTTGATTTTTGTCGAAATTTAGGCCCATTAAGCTGTAGGTTGTTATAGATATGAAGAAATTGAAGGCACTCCTTCCACTACATCGATTTTGGAATCACCTTCAATAGCCCTTGCATTTCAAAGAGCTCCGTCTTCGAGTCTATCATCTTCAAGATGTCTTCAATACAACGTTTGAGTCCGATGGAAGTGGATTTCAGAAAGTAAATCTCCTTTACAAAATACTATTTAGAAAGTAAAATCCTTTTTATAAATAATTTATTACTTATAACCAATTTTATTAAATTGATTAATTACCTTTAAACATCACAAATAAATGATTAATTAATTAACTTCAAACTTACTGCCAATAAAATAATTAATTATCTTTTTAAAAACATTATTAATAAAATAATTAATTATCTTTAAAACAACTTTATAAAATAATTAATTATCTTTAAATACCATGCATAAAATAACCAATAAACTTTAAACATTATTCAGCCTGAGGCTAAGCATCCACTATGGTATTAGACAAGCAACAATTTAATTCAATTTAACTTCTCAAGTTATGTTACTGGTGTTTAATAAGCATGCATATATGGAAACAGATTCAACAATTAACCATTACTAGTTAACACATCACTTATCCAATATTAATTAACAACATAAAAGTTAGATGTTCAAATATATATAATAGCAGAACGGGGATTATTTCTGCTAAATAGATATTAGTAATATCTAATTAACTTAGTTAAAGTAGAGCAAGGTTTTATTCTGCTAAATAGACGTAGATAATAAAATATAATTACCAAACACCATAATTTTCCATAATCAATATGATTTTATAATTAATTTTCACTACAACATTGGGTCCTGGGATTTTATAAGTATGCTCAACTAATATGAACCTAATAGTGAAATCTATGCTTAAATCGAAATCCAAATGAGTATATTAATAAACTTAGACTTTGGTTAACCAAACACCATAATCACACTCCTCAAGCCCAATACCGGCCCACTACCCCAAGCCTACGCACAAGCTTCTTCTCCAAACAAAGTACCCAAATAAAAAGCCTAAAATTCAAGTGGAGCCTGAATACTGACAGTGCACAACCGCGCACTTGTGCACAAGTACACCTACAACCAATCTTCGATCATCACTCCGCCCATCCCCGCAAAGGCCATGTGCCTAGCTCGATCAGTCCTATCCATCCCCATCGCCATCTGTCCCATAAGTCAAAATCCGACCTATCTATCCAAACAAAATCGCGTACAAGCCCGCATCCCCTCCCTTCTAACATTGCCTCGACCATCTCTAGCCTAAGCCGCCGACGTCAACGTGACCGACATCAATTCCAGCATCTCCGAGCTCCTCCTTAGCCAACTGACAGCACCCCATCACCTGCCGAAACCCCAAAATCTGAACTTGAAACCCACACTGACCCAAACCCTACTTTGAACTTGCCATGACACCACCAACCGCCGAAGGTCCTAAACCCAACACCATTGTCTCCGCTATCCCACAGGCATCCTCCAAACACCACCATTCCTCTCATTATCCACTACGATGCGGGAATTTGCAAATGATTGAAATCCCATCATCTAACTCCCTCTAAGAATCCCCTTCACTAAAATCAACAAATTAGCTCTAAAAATCCTCATTCTCCATTACAAACACAATCGTATTCTCTAATCTCCATTTCTCGATTGAGAAAAACGATCGTTTTCACGACCCTTACTGTCTTCGACAGATAACTAACACCACACTCAACGAATCCATAAGCTATCATTTAAAAAAAAAGAACTAGAAAGCTAAATGAATAGCTTTCATGTTGGTGTTCTAGACTAATTTGGCTCAAATAAGGAGATATAAATTTTTGAAGATAAAAATAGGCGTGGTTTCTTTTCATTTTGCAAAGTACATGATTATTTGATGTCTATCTTACAATAAGCTAAAACCTCTTTCCAAAACAATTTTTGATTTTTAAATTATTATTTTAACATAAAAAAGGATTTTTAAACAATCCAAGCAAGCTAGATATAATTTCTTACATCATGTAACCATACAATGTAAAACAAGTAAACAGAAAATAAAGATTCTCACAGCCATTCTTTTATTTCCTAAAAAATAATATAAATAAGAATATAGTGTTCCTCACCAAAAAGCAAGATTCAAGCTTTCTTTTTAGTAACCATTCCCTTAGCTACAACTATATACTTGAATTTCAAAATTAGCTTTAAGAGAGGTGATTTTTCAAACTTTAAAAAAAAGAAAAAAGAAAAGACAAGAATGGAGTTAAGAAAATAAGATGAAGATGTAAACAAATGAAAATGAACAAGACATTCTTTTATTAATGCAAGAAACACTATAGATTAAAATACCCTTAACCATTTATTCAATTATGCCATCATTTCCTAAACCATAAAAAGTACTAAGCATTTGAAAACATGAAAGTTAATAAGGTGTTACATGTCCTCTTTTTATAATATGGAGGGTATTAAGGAGGGTTTATGTACCTTCAGCTAACTTTGCACTTAAGCTTCATTTCATATCATATTATTTGAATTTTAAATTTAAATCTAATTTATCCTTTTTAGTTATTATTATTCTTGTTATTTCATTTTAAACTAAATGTATTCAATGCATATAAGTGTTGTTTTAAATTTTATACAAGGGTATTACAACTTCTAATAACTTGTAGTTCGATTAAAAGCTGAAAATCCAAAAAAATGTTTCGATTGCATTTCCAGTTTTCTATCGAACTATCTATTTATGCAAATAGAATTTAAAAATGAATTTTACAATATTGGTTATAAATTAAAAAAGGGTTATTGAATAAATCAAAACCAATAATCGAATATTTGAAATACAAATTCTGGGTTATTACATTTTTCCCACCTTAAAAAAATTTCGACCCCATATTTCATCTCAGACAACAAAGAAGGAAACCAGTTAGCACAAAAACATAACATGTTTACTTCAAATTATTTTTGGAAACATTTGCAATAATCTCCACTTAAGTTTAAGCCTTGTATAATGTCCTACTATATCCTAAGGGTGTATACCACTATCAGATTCAATCTTTTTTATTTTTCAATTTTACTTGAGAATCCAAATACCTGGTTTTATTTCAAAAATCTTTTTGAAGTACCAAATGATACTAAGGAATTGGGTACTACAAAATAGTATCATACATTCTCTTTTTTAAACAATAATGTATATATTTTCAAACAAATAGTTTTGTACAAAATATCTATCATCCACTTGCTTTGGGTTCATTTAGATTTGAACTTTTTTGGATCATAGTGTTAAAAAGAATAATTTATAAATACACTACCACATTCACCTAGGCAAACATCTGATCATCATTTAGAAGATTATTCCGATCATCAAAAAATGAATCGAGATTTTTTCCTAAACCAATATAAAGAAAATATACCTTACTTCCAAAACTTCCTTCCCAACATATTAACACTTGTAGCAACATTCTCACACAAATTATTACATGTTTTGGTTTAATCAAAATCTGCTTTGTCAAAGAAGTTCTATAGCAAATTGCTATGGTATCATTTTCTCTCTTAGAAACTCGAAAATAAACACCGATGATACTGCAATCATCGGTGGAATTATTTTTCTACGTTAGAAGCGAGTTTAATACTTTAAAATTTCATAGAAAAACTTCTATTCATAGATACTTTCAAATAATACTATTATTATTTTCAAAATATTGAACCATTTCAAATCATAGGATTTAAAACCTCAAATTATCTACTTAAATCCCTTTTAATTTATAACCCATATTTAAGTTAATTTTATAAAATCATCTTCTTTTATAAGTTCATTTCTCAAATATTTATTTTAAAATATTTTATCTTTAATAAACATCATTGTTAAAATTAAAATTTTAATTCAACATTAGTATTGAACTCCTTATAGTCAAATTGTTAAACTTAATTCTCAAGGTGTTCATTTCAATCTTTCCACAATTCTACCTACTTAACCCATTCTTTTATTAAAAAGTAAATTCTACAAAAAAACAAAAGTTGATGCCCAAAATTAGACGAGCATAACTCTTCAATAAAAAATGATAATAATTGAATATTATCATTTCCTAACAACCAAAAACACCGAAAATAACTATATAAATCTTCTAATTTTATTCCTTTATATATAAAATGTTATCCTTGGTGAAATTATTTCATTTATCCAATTTGAAGCAATATTGTGTTGGTTGGCCTAGTTCAAATGTTTAAAGACCCTTATCAATCCGTTAGCAACTCGTATTAACCCAAGTCCTTAAGCCACTCAATAGGTTAATCAATACAATAAAAAAATTATGATATTAACAAATACATGCTCTATATATAATACACTAAAACTCATTCTAGGGTCTCGCTTACCCTATCTCTAATTATATACCCCACTAAAACCGAGCTTCTCACTTAACCTTTAGCACTAATACCAAATGTTACATTCCATCATTTCGATCCTTAGAAGTCTATACTAATACATCCATGCCAAAAATCTAAGTGTCAAAAAGATAGATCATTGGGGTGAAAGAAAGAAAAGGCAAAACAGAATCTCACAAATATGATAATTAACATGTAATATACAAATGGTCTTTACAAAAAGAAAACTGAAAACTTTAATATACATACATCAATCGAAGTACAATTATTCTATCATCAGCCCTGGAAAATTATAACAATCTATCCTTGCAGTTGCTGATAACTACAACAAGAACAAACAGTATAAGATAAAAGAAAATGCGGAAGTATGTCTCGGAGGCATCCAATTCGTCTTTAGAAAGCTCCAAAATGTCTAGCTAAATCTAAAAAATATGCTCCGGCTGGTCCAAGCATTATAAAAAAAACGTCAGGGTCCGTCTAGTAAAACCAGCTTGAAAAACAAAATCAAATGGATTACTAAATCTTTTGAAAACCTTTCATATAAAGGTATCTTATAAGACCATGCTGCACATAAACACGGACGTGTTTTAACATTACCATAACCAGAACATTTTTATTATAAAATCAAGTGATATTATATTAATTCCTAAGTAAATTAATACTAATCATTGCCGAAATTGTTACATTAATTAAATTCCAACATAATAGATATACAAATAAATCCATATGGAATGTATTGGAGATTCGATTTCCATCAATGACTTGGCTACGGGGGTATCGGTCATCACAATACATCTCTAGATAAAATGTACCGAGGTCAACAAGAACTCTTGCACCTCTGCTACACAGAACCGGCTGCCCCTTTAAAATGGCAAGCCGGATTACATTATCTTTCGAACCACAGGCTCCAAAACAATATGCACCAGCCATGGCCTCACTCTTGCATGCATATCAAAAACTGTAAGTACCAACTCTAGATCGAGGAATGATGCTCCTAATTGTAGCAAACCACATAGCTCTACTGCATATTCCATGTTTTATTCATTACTGGGTTATGAGGCTTTTGAGGTCATGACTACCTTTTCCCTCTCTTAGCAATTTACACTTGGTATGCTAACACTGCCTTCCATGCACCAATGTAATGCGGGCATTCGTTCAAACAAGTTGCTTAAGATATGAACAAACTGAAGGCACTACTTCCACTACATCCATTTTGGAATCATCCTTAGGATTAGTAGCAAGCATCCCTTGCACTTTAAAGACCTCCATCTTCAACTCTATCATCTTCAAGCTATCTTTAATACGATGCTTGAGTTAGATTGAAGTGGTTTTGGATAATTTATACTTAACCGGTCCTACTTTCTTCGAACCAACATTTGATAGTTTTCGGTAAACTCAACCCCCGTTCTTTCGAAAATATACAAACATATATATAGGAACGAGGATCAACCCCTAACCGTTTAGTAGATGGATCTCCCTATCATTTATCTTAGGAGAATAGAACGAGATTTATACGTATATTTCAACATCATCGAAGATGACCATGCCACATAACTTATGTGCTTCTCCTAGATATTTTAGAGTTATATTTGGTTAAAAATTATGACAGTCGGTTATTTAACTATCAAATAACACACTATCAGTCACAAATTTAATTTTCTACGGAAATCACTAAGCCTCATTTAATTATTCATTCACTGATTTAATCTCCATTACTATTTACCAAAACAATAATACACTCATTTCATTGGTATAAGTATATTCATAAACCACTTAAGAAAGTTTTTCTATTTCAAAATCATATTAAATTGGAAACAAAAACAAATGCCATTTAAAACATTGCTTGCTATAAACCCAAATCCTTTATCCTTCATATTTTAATATAGAAAGAACATTTCCACGCCACCATAAAAAAGGATTATGTATCAAAGTCAAATCTTATTCCCTTTTATAAAATTCCCTTCTTATAAATTCACTCAATATCTACAAGATTTTCCATAAATAATTTTATAAAAGTCCTTTATAAAATCCTTTAAATATATCCATTAGATAAAATCCTTTATAAAAATCCTTTCTACAATCACTTAATTTAAGTATCATTAATAAATCTCCTTTAAAAGAATATTACTTATAAGGTAAAATCTTTTTCATAAACAATTTACTATTTATAATCACTTTTATTAAATTAATTAATTACATATAAACATCATAATTGATTGATTAAAATTATTATTAATAAAACAATTAATTATCTCTTCAAAAAATTATTAATAAAATAAGTATTAACTTTAAAACATTTTTAATAAGATAATTAATTAAATTTTAAAATATTATTAATAAAATAGATTAATACCTTTAAAAACATTGTTAGTAAAATAATTAGTTTTTAAAATAACTTAATAAAATGATTAATTATCTTTAAATACCTTGCGTAAAATAACTAGTAAACTTTAAACATTATATAGACCGAGGCTTAACATCTGCTATGGTACTATAAAAGCTACCATTTAATTCTGTTTAACTTTCCAATTTATATTACTGGTATGTACATATGCATGCATATTTGCAAACAGAATCAATAATTAATCATCACTTGTTAATGCATCACTTATCTAATATTAATTAACAACATAAAAATTAGATGTTAAATTTATATAATAGCAAAATGGGGATTATTTCTACTAAATAGATGTCAGTAATACCTATTTAATTTAGTTATATCAAAACTAGGTTTTATTCTTTTATATAGATGTCGGTAATAAAATATAATTACCAAACGCCGTAATTTTACATATCAGTATGATTTTATCATTAATTTGCATTAAAGCATATAGGTCATGGGATTTCGCAAATGTGCTCGACTAGACAATACGAACCTAAGTTGAAATTTGTGCATAAGTCAAAATCCGAATGAGTGTGTTACCACTTTTCAATGTTTAACTTAATTAAATTAGACTTTAGTTAACCAAACCCCACAATCACACTTCCCAGGCCCAATATTGGCACATTACCTCAAACTTACACACCACTTCTCCACAAAAAATAATACTCAAATCACGACCTCCGAATTCAACTGGAGCTAAATACTAACAGTGCACAATCGTGAACTTAAACATGCCTATACCTACCACCAATCTCTGATCAATGCTCCGATCATCTTCGCAAATTCCACATGCCTAGCTTGACTAGTCTAACGCATCGCCATCACCTCCTATCCCTTTAGTCAAAATCTGACCCATCTATTTAAAAAAAATCACGTATCGGCCATGTCCCTTCCCTCCTAATACTACCTCGATCATCTTTAGACCAAGCAGCCTACGACATTGTGATTGGCATCCTTCCAGCACCTTCAAGCTCCTCCTTGACAAACTCATAGCACACCATCACAAGCCATAACCCGAAATCCGAATGTAAAACCCACAGTGACCAAAATCATACTTTGAGCTTGCTACGACACCACCAACCATCGAAGATCCCAAACCCGACACCAATGACTCCGCTATCCCCCAGGCTTCCTACAAACAAAACCATTCCTGCCATCATCCACCATGACAACAGAATTTTCCAAATGATTGAAATTCAATCATCTAATCCCAACCTCATCCTTTGGTGATCCCTTTAACGATCCGAAATTTCACTACTTTAATTTGTGAATATTTGATTAATTTTAAATACTTAAATAATAGGTTTTATAATTAAATGAAACTCTTTTAAATAATAAATAATGATGGTGAAATAGTTTTCAATTTTTTTTTACAAAAACATTAGCTTAAAGAAAATATCGAAAATGTGATCGGAATTCATTTTCTTAATCTGTAACTTTTCGTCGGTTAAAAATTATCGAACACATTGTGAACTTTATAGTATAAGTATACACATATATTTACAAATGTATAGGATGTGTTAGTCTATATATACATAGTTAAGTGATACAAAAAGTGCATGTGACATTATATGAAAAACAAAATATAATTGAAAAAGTGTAAGCATGACATATTGGCAACTTAAGTATAAAAAATGTTTAAACAAGTTGGATCATGGGATTTATGGAGGGACAAGCTTGTGGGATGAGCTACATGAAGGTGAGGTGGCATGGTGATATGGAAAGAGAAGGTAGAGGGTAAAGGACAAGGGGCATCAAGGTAATTCACTTTGTTTCCTGCTTATAAATTTCCATTTCGTTTCTTCAATTTTTCCTTCTCTTCCTTCTACCATATCTTTCTCATATCTCATCCAAATAGAGATTTTAATTTTTTAAACCATATAAAATTCTAGTAGATACAACTTTTATATGCCATTTCTTTAAATTTTAAGCTTAGCTATGTCAAAGTGCCATGTCTTTCAAACTCATTTTCCGATCAAGATTCTCAAGTCCAAAGATACCTCTTCTTCTTTTGACCATATCTTCCTATAAACTGATCCAAACGAAATGATTCTTTTCTGGAAATTGTAGAAAAAAATAATTTCCAAGAAATTTCCCATTGACAACTTTCCCAAATTCCATGAGTAACTTATCCAAATATCAGTTGGAAGATGGACCATTTATGAGTTTGATTTTTGTGGATTCGATGATAATCCGAACCCCCTTTACCTTCTATGGCCGAGCTAAACACATCATGGACGAGCTAACCACGTCATCTTAGCTGAATCCATTTTTCCCTCCAAGCCTACAAAAGCTCATTTATTCCAAATTAAAACATGGAACTAGGTTTGGTTCAAAAGCTTAATGGAAGTTCGGGTTATTATGGTAGCTTTAAAAGTAAGTATTCTTTTGTTTTAAATCAAAAGTTTTTAACTTCATAAGTTATGCTAAACTTAGTATAAATTTGTTGGATGTTTGGTTGAGAAATGATGTTGATATCATATGTTTGCATATGTAGCATGTGTATTTTTTCTATGAATGTGATTATATGGTTGTATGCTATAAAAAGTTAGCACTTTTAAATGGTGATGGCAATTTAAAATCCTTGTGAAACCATGGTTCTAGTTTTAAAAATCAAATTCATATTCAAAGTTCAAACTTTGTTTTAGTTTTCAAAACACTCACTTGAGTTTCATAAAGTTAATAAGCTTACATAAGTTAAGCTTTCAAAAGAAAGAGCCAAAAGGTTTCGAAGTTACTATTAATAGCGATAGTCGCTACGGGTGCAGTTTTGCTAAAAAGGCCGATTTTTGAAAAATTTATTTTTTATACCTAAAAGGGTTTATAAATGTTTTATAAACTTAAAAATGATGTTTAATAAATTTGTTTAATAATTAAATAATTTATTATTAATTAATTAAGTTTGGTAACTAATAAATAATTAAGTAATAAATAGGGTTTTTAATAATAATTAAGTCAAGATTTGTACTACTTTATTATCTTTTAAAGTAATTTTAATTTTAAATAACTATCGATTAAGTAAGATTATTTTTTAATTAATTATGAAGTAAGTATGTATTTTTTTTGATCAAGTGTTAATTAAGTATAGGGTTAGCAATTACTTAATTTTTAAGCAAGTGTTTAATTGTTTTTAGTTATAAATTAATTAAGGGATTAATTTATAAATAGTTATTTATTGAAGGTTTTAATTTATTTTTTATTTTTAATTAAGGATATTTAATTAATGAATTGAGATTAATTAATAATTAATTAGCAATTAGTTTAAATTGTCATTTAATAATTTATCAATGGTTAATTAGGGCTTAATTTTTGATTTAAAAGTTAATTTTTGTTTATTTATTAATTAATGGTTTAAATATTTTTAAATACTAAGTTCAAATGTTAATTAATTATTAAATGAAGTTTTAGAAATTAGACCACTTTACTTTTTTTAAAGATCAGTTTTGTCTTCAAGAAACAACTTTATTTTAAAGGTAAATTTTAAATCCAAGTGATTTCTTTGTTTTCTATCCTTAAGTAAACCCAATTGAATATAAAACTAAATAACATCTAGTCACTAGAATAAACCATCCTTCTTCTAATTCACTTGTATTTGACATTGATTTGGTAGAATGAATCACCGCTCTAACAGAGTTCACCAAGTAGATTATGTTGACTTCAATTAGGCAAAACAAAAAAACATTTTGTTATTATATTAACTTGGCATGTGTTTAGCGGGACAAATCCCCATCTATTATTATAATAACTTGGACATTTACCTATATGTTGATTAATTATTGGTTATTGATCCCTTTTACATATCTTCTTTTTATGTAAATAGCTATGTCATAACTTGAAAAGTAAACTCAGTTAATGAGGACCATTATGGTCACTAAGTCTCACGTCCCGAAATTCAGCGTTCAAAAATCGACATCAAATTCCTTATTTATATTCGACTGTCGGAGATTCGAATGTCGAATTCCAGTTCGGATGGAGATTATAACAACATTAGATGAATAACAACGGAAACAAAATAAATTACCATACATCAATATCCCAGATACAACATCATCACAATATTCATTACAACAACACCACCAACATCAGAGTATTTTTATACATATACGACACTACTTTAAAATAGACCATCACGATAGAAGAACAAGTGATTGCATTCTAAGAAAGTCTTCAAAGAAATGAAATGACAGCGAACATCCAACTAAGAACCTTGAGATCCAAAAGTTTTCAAAATATCTCCAAGTTAAAAGCCTTCAAAAACCAGTAGCCATCGAACCAAAAGACTTCAAAATCCAGCTAGCACCAAAACGTGGAAGACCTGCTACTAGGCTGCCTGTGTGGAAATTATGGGCACCCAGAGTTTAGAAAGAAAACAATAAACTCTGGGTCAGTCATGAGACTGGTATGAGTAAACAAAAAAAACATTTTTTATCTTTTAAGAAACAACAAAAGAATTTAAACTGAAATCCGCAATGCTTTTTGGAAAATGAAACTACCATAAGATCTCCCACCACACACACAATGCAATCGCAGAATTGAAGGAGATTTCTTCTTATGATAGTCAAATATGCTTGATACGGGAAAAATTCTTTGATATTATTACTAGCGCATAGTGTAGTAAACGTTTCAAAAATATAATATTAATCTTAGCTGGCATAGACATTTTGAACTATGCCTACTATAGCTACCATGGTTTGTGGCAGGTTACCGCCACGCTGCATGGCAGGTTATACAACTAAAACCGTAAAGGGTTCGTATTATTTCTTTGGATTTCCAACAAATGGTCAGGCTAAGGAACTTCCTGGACCAAATGGGTACGCCTCTGGAGGGACGTCCCGAGAACCTAACTGGATCTCTGCCAGCACAAGGCCGGGTTGCCTCTATAACTAGGTAACTACTACACGAGCATGTCATCCCCCGGTTGTAACCAACCTTTATCTAGGGCCCCAACAACAATGATCACAGAGTAATATATATATTTGCGATATACACATAAGTTAAGCATCTGGGCTCCATACCATGATACCACTTCTATCCAGAAGGAAATGCACATACCCTAAGGGGCGCTACCCCCCAATAACCTTGCCACATCTTTCCTATTTCGACCATTACCGGGTTGTGAGGTTCGACGAAGTCTCGTCCACAAAGCTACGCCTTGCACAAAAGCCTTACTTTGATCAACAAATGATCAACAGCACTCAGCATGCCACATTACCAAGTTGGGAATATATTACTGATAACCTTCAACTACATAACCTGTGAGCTCATACGTCTCAGAGAAGGGTGTTAAGCTAAGAGAATAGATTCTCCGCCACCAACAGAAATGTATTTGAAAGATATATGTTTTATATCTCAAAATGTAATGTCATACATACAATCCATACAAGTTTGTTCCGAGTTCGAACAGAACCGAAGGCACTTCCGAAGAAGTCCTTGCGATCCGGGCATCCACGATGCCGATCGGACTCCCCATCACATATGGAGAACTCTATACGGGAGCAACTCAGTGCAGACTCATTCGACAGGTTATCCTATCGTTCTTGAAGACGTCCGGTCTTCACCACCGTCTTCAATTGCTATCCATTTCATCGTATCACATATTCGGAATGGGTTATATGACACAAAGGTCCTCTTCCGGCTAAACCGAATAGTGAGCGTAAATTTAAAAAACATGTGGATATGTCATTTGCAAAGATTCACAGGTTCGATGTGGGTTTCGGATAACCAACTGGAATCCGACTCCCTGTCGCATCGAAATTCAAGTGCCGTTTTACGGCCCAAAGGGTTTTCATATTCACATAGAAAATATAGAATCACAGCTCAGCACAAAGCAATTCATATCACATAGCATCACAATTACAATCAAAGATATTAATCAATACCCATCATACAATAGTTATCAATCATATACAACTACGATGGGTCAATCGTGTGAATTAACTAATTAATCACAAAATTAATTTCATTAATAATCTTTAATCAATGATTAGTTATCCTTAATTAAAATTAATTAAATCTTTAATCATCTTCATAATTTATCATTCCTTTAATTTCCCTAATTAATTTATCCTTAATTGTTCATTAATTAAATCTTAATTACTCTTATTAATTAATTATTTACTTAATTAATTATCTTAATAAATTAATCCTTAATCAATTATTAAATATTAAGTAATTAATTTAAATAGTTAATTTAATTAAATCATTTATTACGTAAGTAAATCATAAATTACCAATTAAATTCAAAAGATAACCTTCTTATCTTTGTTAACCATTTTGATTTTCCTTGTAAATCAAATTTAAATTCATCATGTGAATTGTCGTGAGAGATCAAAGTTATTTTGTAAAACATTTCATCTTGACCTCATTTTTAATTATATTTTATAACTGATTTTTTTTTATATGTCATGTGACAAAAATTAAATTAAATTACTTACTTAAAAAAAATCTTACTTAACTTTAATTTGTTTAAAATCCAAATTAAAATTTCCTTTATAACATGAGTTTAAAAATTGTTTTAAAAGTTTTGGAATTTATTGTTTTTATTTAAGCAAACCACCCTGTATGTAGACTTCCCTCGAATCCCCTTCGAGTTTTCCCGGAGGTTTCCTCCCGCTTGCTTCGAGATTTTCAAAATTCGACCCGAGTGCTGTTAGCTTTTTTTTCCAATTTTTTTTCTAAGTACAAACTCGAACAACCCCTAAACCACTTCGAGTCCATACTCGTGTTCAAACCCATCTCACCCGTTAGCTGCTTCGAGTTTTTCCCTTATCCTTCCCAAGTTTCACAACTGACACACAACCAAGCACGTACACGTGCACGACCACCTTCACCATTGCTGGTCGGTGCTGCGGCCACCAACGAGTCACCGTCCATCCCCAAAACATCACCAGTAACCAGAATTTGAAGAAAATTCAAAAACGAGAAATTGAGGCCCTTCGTCGCCAAACCCATCAGAACGTCATCGGGAAATTCGCCTCGCGCCGCCTTCCCAGGCCATTATCGGCCACCAACTTTGGACCCTATCTTCGTACACGTGCGACGCATCAATTCACCCCACTGTCGTGAAGTCCGATCACGTGTAGAAGGTGCAGCAACGTCGACTCCAACATGAACAAAAATGGGTTCTTAATCCCTATTTCATCAAACCCAAACTTATTCGATCATCTAAAAAATTTCGTACTATTTTTCTAACAATCTACGATCCATCACCCTTCTTTGACGATAAACCCGAGGCTTGATTATTCTTTGATCATCAGCAAGTGGCAGTTTTATCGATCCTGTTCAAATCTAAACAACTCAATAAATACAACACTAAAAATTTAGATTCTTTTTCTAAAGTTCATAGTTTATGCACATGAACAAGTTGATGTAGGTGAATCGACAAAATACGACACTTGAATTTTTAACATGCTTAAGTTTTTACTGTGATTTCTTGTTCCAGGCTCTAAATCCTAAGTATTAGCCTTTTAAATGTTTTAACTTTCAATCATAAATGAATTTAAACATTTTTTGTTCTAATACTTAAATCTAACAAAACTGGAATCAAGGAACTTAGGGTTTTTGACAGGTTTTCAAAAAAAAGAAACCTGTAGCTAGAACAGGATTATCAACATGCAAAGGCAAATGCATAACTCATTCACAGATTTTGTTGCATGCAAACCATATTCAATTGCATACATCATGTATTCAATCAATCAGATAAAAATCAAGTTTCTTGAAAGATTTATTCACTTGTAAATTTTAACAGAGATGGTTCCTATTTAAAATTAAAACCTGGAACTCCCTTTTTTCCCTCTTCTTAGCTTGATTTGAATTTGATAGCTGCAACAAATTTTTGTATGAACTTGTTTAAATCTTTGATGTAATTTACTTACTTAATTTTTTTAACAACAAATTAAAAAATGAAATCACTTGCAGTTAATTTTTTTAGTTTGAACAAAGGAAAGAACTCTCTGGCCTGCACCTTTAAATTTTGTGTTTGCTAGTTTTTTTTTTCTTTTTGAGTTGAGTCCTGAATCTCCCCCCAATCTCTGAAGTTTTCCTGCTTGATTATGTAGTGTATGTCTAAGATTTGATTTTATCTTTGAATTCTTCTTTTGGCTTAAGATATTAAGAGGAAAGTTGCTGCAGATTTTGTTTTTTTGGAAATTTGTTTTTTCTTGTTTTCAAAGTTGAGGCAAATGGGCTTGTTCTTGATGATTTTTTTTTCTTTTCTGATGTTAATATTACACAGATTTTTTTCTTTGAAATGAATAAAAAGAGTAAGAAGAGAAGATGAGTTACCTATATAATTTTTATTTTCTATTTTATAAATTTCTAAGGAAAATAGAAATGGTAACATGACACTTGTTTTAATTTTTCCCTCATGATTTACACTTGTCTCCATAGTCATTGTTAGCTTAACATTTGTAATAATTTACTTTCTTTATTAACATAATAATTTACATTATATAAATTGTATTTAAACTTATATTTCCCATTAACAAATATTAGCCTTATATTAATGCATATTATTAAAAAGAGAATGTTTTTGAAATTATATACATATTAAATAAATTACATAGATATACATTTATAAATCCAAATTATTTTACTAAAACATTTAGTTTAAAATTTAAATTCAAATTTACCCACATATGCACACAATCATATATATTCACATATATGCATAAAATTTAAATTCAAATGCTTTTACAAACTTTTAGTATTTCCAAATTTTAAACTCAAAAGAAATCTAAAATTTAAATTGTCTCTTATTATTTATTAATTTTGTAACTTTTCAAATTACACTATAAAAGTTCAACAATTACCAAATTTTAAATTGATAAATTTTGGTATGTTACAGATTTCCCCCTTAAGAAAATTTCGTCCTCGAAATTTGAAAGAGAGAGAAAAGCAAACAAAGAATATACGAATTCAGAAAAGGATAGAGAAATGGCTTACCTGTTTAAGCCAAGATATCCACCCTGCAATTGGGATAAAACTTTTGCATACTTTCTTCTGTCTCTCAATACAGTCCTTTGGATCACTGCTCCACTGCACTTTAACCAGTTTTACAATTTTGTTCCTTAATTTCTTTTCGCCACGATCCACAATCTTAATTGGTTCTCTTTTAACTGTTAAATTTGGTGTGATCTCTAGATTCCGCTGAGCTGCTTCTTCAATAATACTGTCTGGATCGTGCACGTACTTTCGAAGATGTGAAATGTGGAATACATCGTGTATGCATGATAACCAATTAGGTAGTTGCACTCGATATGCTAGAGGACCAATCCTTTCCAAGATAGGAAAAGGACCAATGTATCGCGGTGCCAACTTACCAGTTTTCCCAAATCTTAACACACCCCGCATTGGAGATACTTTCAAGAAAATGGAATCTCCAACTTGAAATTCCAAAGCTCTTTTTCTACGGTCGTAACAACTCTTCTGGAGAATTTGAGCAGTTATTAACTTCTTTCGGATAAAATCAACCTTTTCAGTGGCTTCCTTAATCATATCTGGTCCAAGAACGAGTCTATCACCGGATTCATTCCAGCATGCCGGTGATCGACACGGTCGACCATATAAAGCCTCAAAAGGAGCCATTTTGATACTGGCTTGATAGCAATTATTATATGAAAATTCGACCAAATGTAAATAGTCCTCCCAAGAACAACCAAAGTCAAGAATACAAGCTCGCAAAAGATCCCCTAATATTTGATTTATCCTTTCAGTCTGCCCATCAGACCGTGGGTGATAAGCAGTGCTGAAATTTAGCTTTGTTCCCAACGTGGCCTGAAACGCCTCCCAAATCTACTATTGAAGATCGGGTCACGATCACTCACTATATTGCTCGATATACCGTAGAGACGGACAATCTCTTTGATATATAACTCAGCTACACTTGCTGCTGCTCGGGTGGATTTCACTGGGATGAAATGGGCTGCTTTAGTCAAGCGGTCCATAATAACCCAGATTGCTTCATTTCCTTTTCGAGTGCAGGGAAACACATCGCTGAAATCCAACGATGCCTGATCCCATTTCCATTTTGGTACCTCCAAAGGCTGGAGTAAACCCTCCATCTTCTTCTGGTTGCTTTTAATTTGTTGACAAGTAGCAAAGCGACTCACATATGTAGATATATCTCTTTTCATTATCTTCCACCAGAAGGTTCTTTTAATATCTCTATACATCTTATTAACTCCTGGATGAATACTGAGTTTTGACTTATGACATTCATCTAAAACTTCACGCTTCAAATCAGGGAAGTCTGGAACACATATTCTGCCTTTCAACCTTATTACTCCCCTACTATCCATCTCAAAACTAGTGTGTTCTCCTTGTCATATTCTTTCATAAATTCCTCGAAGAAACTCATCTTTATATTGCTTTGTAGCAATCTTTTCAAGGAGAGTAGGAGTAACTACAAGATATGCAAGAACAGCATGCCTCCTACTTAAAGCGTCGGCAACTGCATTGGCCTTTTCGGGCGTATATTGAATATCTAGGTCATGTGACGCTAGAAATTCTAACAATCGTTGTTGCCGGAGATTTAAATCTTTTTGGGTGAAGAGATATTTCAAAGATTTGTGATCGGTGAATAATTCAAAATTTTCACCTAAAACAGAGAGAGTTCATTAAGTATATTTATTTAGTTAAGTTAAATTTCTTATATCGTTAAGAAAGATAAAAAAGGTTCTTACCCAGAAGATAGTGTCGCCAGATTTTTCAAAGCGAAACAGCTAAAAGCTCCAAATCGTGTGTTGGGTAATTTCTCTCATGCGGGCGTAATTGTCTACTCGCGTAGACAATTACTTTCCCACTTTACATTAGTACTGCACCCAAACCGTCTCCACCAGCATCAGTATAGACAGATAACCCTTGGTTTCCGTTAATGATAGCGAGAACAGGAGCGGTAGTTAATCTCCTTTTCAATTCTTGGAAAGCTTCATCACACTTTGGAGTCCAATCGAATTTAGCATTCTTCATTGTTAGCTTAGTCAGTGGACTGGCCAACTTAGAAAAATCCTGGACAAACTTTCTATAATATCCCGCTAAACCCAGAAAACTTCGAACTTCTCTAGGAGTAGTGGGTCGCTTCCAATCCATAATTGCAGAATCTTGCTTGGATCAACAGAAATCCCTTCTTGATTAACAATATGACCGACAAACCTGACTTCTTTGACCCAAAAGTGGCATTTAGAAAATTTCACGAATATGATATTCCTCCTCAATATTTCCTAAACAATTCTGAGATGTTCAGCATGCTCCTCTTCAGTTTTGGAGTAAATCAAGATATCATCAATAAATATAAGGACAAATTTGTTCAATACTTCTCGAAACACTTGGGTTATTAAATCTACGAAGTACGTGGGAGAGTTGGTTAGTCCGAAGGGCATGACTAACCATTTGTAGAACATGTTAGGACCCATGAAGGCAGTCAAATGAACACAGTCCTCTATTCGCAGTTGATGGAATCCCTGAGCTAAATCCATTTTAGAAAAGAATCGAGCACCATGAAGTTGATCGAATAGATCGTCGATTCTAGGTAAAGGGAATTTGTTCTTGAGAGTTTGTTTATTGAGATCGCGGTAATCTACACACAATCTCAAAGGTCCGTCTGATTTAGCCACAAACACGAAGGCTGAACCCTATCCGGAACACTATGGCGAATCAATCCTTTTTCTAGCGAATCTCGAGTTTGATTAACTAATTCAATTCTTTCCCTAGGTGCCATCCTGCGACTTGCGTGGGCGACAGGACGGGCATTGGGTACTAAGTCAATTCGAAATTCTATTTCTCTATGTGGAGGTAAGGATTTCACTTCTTCAAATACGTCGGACAATTCCCGAATAACAGGTATAGACTCCAGACTGGGTTCAGGATATCCCAAAGTATACATCAATTTATCTCTCTTGGGACTCGGATCCTCACAAGAGATTTCAATAAAATTTCCAAAGTTTGTTTTGATCGAGATCGTTCGATTATTACAGTCTAATATGGCTTCGTATTTTGTTAGCCAATCAATTCCGAGTAAAATTTTGAATTCATTAAAATCAAGAACAAAGAGACTAATAGGGAATCGGTAGCAAGAATACGAGATAGGAATGTCTCTACATCGTAGACAAAGGTTTGCAGGACCACCAACAGGTTTTTTCACACAAATGGGCTCGTCGACAAAATTAGGTTTAAGTTTTAATTCATTTACGGTTTGTTCAGAGATAAAGCTATGTGTAGCACCCGTGTCAAACAAAACTCTAACAACTTTATCATAAATAGTAAGGTTACCTTCCAGAACATGTTCTCCTTTATCTTCTTTCGAAGTTGAAGGATCTTCCTTTATCGCATAAACATTTGCCACCTTTGCTTGTTTCATCACCGGGCAATTCTTAACATCATGTCTAGGCTTGTGACAATTATAGCATTCTCTAACTCCTTGAACATTCTTCGCAGGTTGTTCCTTCTTAACTTGCTTCTTCAGATTTTTGTGGTTGTCTGAATAATGGCCCTTTTCTTGGCAATTGTAACAAGTTACATTTCTAGTCGAATTTCCTTGACTGCTCCTCTTATCTTGCCTTGATGTGGCTTCTTACCTCCAAACTTCCTTTTTTCCTATTCTGATTACTTGAATTTTCTCTTGGAATCTCCTGCATATTCAGGGTGGCATATCTATATCCCATATCAATAAGATCAGAAAAAGATTCTTTGACATGTGCTGTCATCCTTTCGTGATACTTCTTGTACATCCCATGAATGAACCTTTCGTTTTTCTTTAGAGGCGTGTTCACCAACTCCAGACCGAAACGGGATAATTCGTTGAACTTGTTTAAGTACTCCTCAAATGACAAGCTTCCTTATTTTAAGTCCATAAATTCTTGATACATTCGTGAAATTCCTGCCGACGGCAAATAGCGCTTTTCAAACACCTCCTTAAATCGACTCCAAGTAAATTCTTCTTTTGGTTCATCTACAGTGACTGTTTCCCACCAGGCTAAGGCTTTATCTTGAATTTGCCAAGAAGCAATGAGACGCATCTAATCATCTTGCATCTTAAGCCCTTTAAAGATCTTTTCACGTGATCTGATCCAAGCCTGGGCCTTAATAATTGACTCTTTGCTGGTGAACGGCCTACCACCAAGCCTTGAGAAACTCTTATACAAATCAGCCAGATTCGGCTGATACTGAGTAGGCAAAGTTGCTTCTGTTGTAGGGGAAACTTGACTAGCTATTGTAGCAATCCCTTGACCCCTAGCTCTACCTCTTCGTCCGCTCATTCTTACTATCTGTAATTAGTAAGAAACTTGATTTGGATATTCAGATGATTGTTGGGTGTGTTTCGACCGGCTCCTTCCCTACCACCGAATCAACATCTCACCGGACCGGCTCCATCCCTACCACTGAATCAACATCTCACCGGACCGGCTCCATCCCTACCACTGAATCAACATCTCACCGGACCGGCTCCATCCCATGCCCACCGAACCCACTCACCCCCAAGCCACCACCGGTCCAATTCCCCTCACTACCGAACCACCTACTACCGAACCAACCCACACTCCACCCATTGCCGAACCAAGTTCACCGGGCCAAAGCATACCGGACCAACACTTCCAGGCCAGATTGCATCAGCCTAGGCCCACCAGCAGCTATATACATCCAAGACCCCTGCCCCCAACCCGACTCTATAAATAGAGGGGCAGGAGTACAACAATGGCAGACAAGTTTGAGAGCTCAAGCACGGATAGAACTTTCAAACAACTTTCAGATACTTGTAATAAAAGCTTTGTACTTGTAACCTGAAAAGTAAAGGAGAATAACATATAAAGTGGACGTAGGCACATTCTGGCCGAACCACTATAAATCTGTGTGTCTTTTACAGTTTAGTCCATCTATTTTATATATTTGCATAAATCACCCAAATCCTTAAGAACAACATATAATCAACAAAATCATATGACTTGGAGGTGTTTGCCCATTTTTTGTGCAAACATTTTTGGTGCTTTCACTGAGAACTCGAGCTAGAAGCTTCAGCTTCTCCCCCTCATCCTTCTTCCTAACAGCTTCGCTCATTGCTTGGAAAACATGCCTCCCAGGCAGAAGAAAGATGTTAACAAAGGAAAAAACATCGCGACCGGATCCAGTAATCACAGACCAAGGGAATCGTTCCGTTCCAACAACAAATGGAAATCAGGCAAATCCGACAGCCCCTACCACGGAGCAACCAATTACTAGGGAAGATCTGGACAGGGTCGTGGCTGATGTAACTAACCGCTTCACATCTCAACAAGAAGCCTTGGTGGACCAACTCATGTCATGTTTAAGGGATGCGAAGATGCCCCTCGGGAAACTGGACCTCTTTGTCGAAATAGGAAGTCATCCCCGCTCCGTTGTGCGGAAACAAACATTTATGCTGATAGAAAACCACTCGGCCTACAACGCCTTTTTAGGAAGACCAGCCTTGTCTGACTTCCAAATTGTCTTGGCCCCATGGTGCCTGAAGATGAAATTTCCAACAGACAATGGAATAGGGGAGGTACAGGGAGATCAAGACGCTGCTCGAGACTGCTATGTAACTGAGCTTCGCAATAACCGCAGAAAGGCTAGAGGGAAGAATGCAGAGACTACTCTCTGCACAAAAAACCTGGAAGCATAGCAACTAAAGAAAGCCCCTCCTCTTTGGTATACCAGTGATCCTTTCAACGAATTAGACCCTAGGAACGGGGAGGAGGAGGCTATTACCGAGCCTGCAGAGGGTATGGAGTTTGTATCTGTAGACAAACACGATTCGAGTAGACTATTGAAAATCGGATCTCAGCTAAAGGCAGAATTGAAGAATCAACTCATTGATTTTCTCTGCCACAACTTGGATGTATTTGCATGGACGCACGCTGACATGACTGGAATCTCCCCAGATGTGGCATGCCACATACTGAACATCGATCCCACCAAGGTGCCAGTAAAGCAGAAAAAGAGAAGCATGGGGGCAGAACGATCAGCAGCCCTCGAGGAAAAAGTAAAGAACCTACTTGCCAATAACTTCATACGAGAAGCCATCTACCCAGAATGGAACGCCAACCTGGTACTGGTAAAGAAGACTAATGGGAAGTGGTGAACATGCATCGACTTCTCCAACTTAAATGACGCTTTCCCGAAGGATTGCTTCCCACTCCCCCGAATCGATCAATTCGTGGACAGCACAGCCGGGCACGAACTCTTATCTTTTATGGACGCATACTCAGGATATAACCAAATTCCTATGCACGCCCTCGATCAAGACCACACTAGTTTCATCACTGACCGGGGATTGTACTACTACAGAGTAATGCCTTTTGGACTTAAAAACGCCGGAGCTACTTATCAGCGCCTCGTCAACAAGATGTTTGCGGAACTAATAGGACGAACTATGGAAATTTATGTAGATGACATGCTGGTAAAGTCGAGGAAAGCGAATGATCATGTAAGCCACCTGGACGAGATGTTTCAAGTACTTCGCCGATATGGAATGAAGCTGAATCCTCTAAAGTGCTCATTCAGAGTGTCATCGGGAAAGTTCTTGGGATTCATCGTCCATGCCAGGGGGATTGAAGCAAGCCCCGAACAAGTCCGAGCCCTCAAGGATATCAGGATACCTTCCACTCTAAAAGAAATGCAAAGCCTGAATGGGAAGGTGGCCGCCCCAAGCAGATTCATCTCTAAAGCAACCGACAAATGCATCCCTTTCTTCGAAGCTATAAAGAAAGACAAGGGAAAGTTCGAATGGACTGACGAATGCGTAACAGCCTTCCACAACCTAATCGAACACCTCCAGAGACCACCAGTACTCTCAAATCCAAATGAAGGCGAAGAGCTATACTTATACCTTGCTGTGTCATCTCATGCTCTAAGCGCCGCTTTGGTAAGAGAAGACAACCACGTGCAGCGGCCAGTGTACTTTGTAAGCAAGAGGTTCGCGGGGGCAGAAGCCAGATATCCTAAACTTGAGAAGTTAGCATATTGTTTACTGATCACATCACGGAAATTGCGACACTATTTCCAATCCCATTCCATCGGAGTTCTAACCGATCAACCACTAAGGCAGGTACTCCATCGTCCCGACACCTCCAGGCGACTGCTTAAATGGTGCATTGAGCTAAGTCAATATAATATCACCTACCATCCTCGCACCTCCATCAAGGGACAAGCCATGGCCGACTTCATTGCCGAATTCACTACCAACAAAGGTAAGGAGCCATCTGAAATAGCAGAAGCTATCAAGTGGAATCTCTTTGTAGATGGAGCATCAAACGAACAAGGCTTGGGGGCAGGTGTTGTGATAATCACCCCCAGGGGAAGGAAGTTGCACTATGCCCTAAGGTTGGAATTCGCTGCCACCAACAAAGATGCTGAATATGAAGCAGTAATAGCAGGATTAGAACTTGCCTTAGAAATTGGAGTCAGTTCTTTATGCCTTCATAGTGATTCTCAACTTATCGTAAACCAAGTACTAGGAGAATTTCATACTCGAGGAGAACGACTCACAGTATATATAAAGAAGGCCAAGCTGCTTCTCGATCAATTGGATCACTATTTAATCAAACACATTCCTCGAGAAGAGAATCAAGAGGCCGACGAACTGGCAAAGCAAGCTAGCATGAAGAACAACACCATTTCCGGAACAGTAACCATCTCGAAACAACTAGCCCCAAGTTTCAAGCAAGAAGATCTGATAGCTGCAATCGAAGAAGAAACTTGGATGACTCCTATCCGGAAATACTTACAAAATGGCACACTGCCCCACTGGCGTAACGAAGTTAAGAAAATCTTGAGGAAAGCTTCCTGCTACACAATACAAGAAGGCATTCTCTATTGGCGCGGCTTCTCTAACCCCTTATTGAGGTGTGTCACGGGAAGGGAAGCTAAGAAAATCTTATCCAACATCCATCAAGTGAGCTACGGAGATCACACTGGTGAGCAAACTCTGGCAAAGAAGACGCTCCGATATGGATACTACTGGCCCACTTTAAACAAAGACGCCTTAGACTTCGTCAAAAGATGTGACAGATGTCATAAATTTGCTAAGATTCCTCGACTACCCACAAATGATATTACTCAAATGACCATCCCTTGGCCCTTTGCAATATGGGGAATCGACTTGATTGGCGAACTGCCGATGGGCCGAGGTGAAGCCAAATATGCTATAGTGGCAGTCGACTATTTCACCAAATGGGTGGAAGCGGAACCTCTAAATAAAATATCTTCGGCAAAAGTTATTAACTTCTTGATCAAAAATGTTCTATGCAGGTACGGGGTTCCACTCAAAATCATATCGGACAATGGACTTCAGTTTGACAGCGAGGAGCTCGCCGATTGGTGCCAAGAGCACGGAATTCACAAAAGCTTCTCATCTGTGGCTTATCCCCAGTCAAATGGACAAGTCAAAGCTGTCAACAAAATTCTTAAAACTCTAATCAAGAAGAAGCTTGAAAAGTCAAAAGGCGCTTGCGTGGATGTATTTCCTACGGCACTTTGGGCCTATCGCACGTCTTTCAGAACATCAACAGGGCATACTCCTTTCTCTTTGGCATATGGATCGGAGGCCATGCTCCCAATTGAGACTATAGTGTCATCCCACCGTAGGTCCACTACAACCCAGAAGAGAACGAAGAACTGCTCCACATGTCTTTGGATCTAATCGAAGAAAGAAGAAATGATGCAACACTCAAAGCAGCAGCTCACAAGCAAAAAGTGGCAGCACAATACAACTCCAAAGTCAAACATCGCAGCTTACAAGAAGGAGATCTTGTCCTCAAGCGAATCTTCTCGCGCCCCGGAGCGCTAGATCCTATCTGGGACGGACCATATGTAATTCATAAAGATCTCCACAACGGAGCTTATATTTTGTCAACAGTGGACGAAGAGGTGTTCCAGAGGGCATGGAACATCCAACACCTACGTCGATACTTTTCTTAACTTGTACTGCCCATATGAAGTGAATTAACAAAGAGAGTCATTGGACGTAGGCATTTTCGTGCCGAACCACTTTAAAAATCTTGCCTCTTTTTAACTTGTTCCTTTATATCTTGGCTGCGTGTTAAGCTTTATCCTTTTATGTTTAACAAATTCTGTATAACGGCATTTCCATTCTGGACACTTCACGGCACAACCTCACCTGGACAAGACCTAACAGGTACTATACGAATCTATGCCCTCGCCAATGAGACACTTTTGCTCCAGCATCCCTCTGCTGCGGATTAACTCATTGCTCGCAGCGGCCCTCAAAGCCAACTGTAATGAGCCGATTATAAGCCACCGAGAAGGCCGACTATAGCCGAGGCAGCTCATTATGGCGTTCGGCTCGCCGGCAACCGTGAACCGATTATAATCTCCAACATAAGGTGTGGCCAGCCAGGGGCAGTTCATAGTTGACGATCGGCACCCGCGCCAACTGGCCACGGTAAATCGAATAATATCCATGATTAGGGCTATAATGATCCGGGTAGTTACTGTGCGCGATCTCGGCTCCGATGTGTCTTAAGTACGGCTGTGGTAAAAAAGAAAACTCCCCGCGGAGGCGTAAGATGGGTGACAAATGTCTTCAAGACCCACAGCTAGGGAAAGTGACTACAAAACCCATTTGCCACGAACTTAAGCACGTCGAAGACCTTTCGTGATTGGAAGTTTTACTATTTCTTATATTTCCATTTTATTTATAAAAACTCTCCTCCTACCCTCTATAACGATCACTAAAGTACAGGACATAAAATAGGAGACACTCGCTAATGGGAATAAGAACTCACAGCTGGATGACAGGTCATTCAGCTGCATTCCATATTCGATTACACAAGGCATTCAAAGCTACCGTCTACAGCAAAAACTTAAAGGGCGGTACTTTCTTCTCTTATACATAAATATGTAACTATAATTTCTACGCACATCACACTAACATTGCAAGACATGAAATTATATTTTAAGCAAAAACTTAGCGTCAAACACAATTGGATCGCTAACACATGCGCAGCTATATTTTATGCAACACATCAAAATAACAACAGCATTCAAACATGACAAAATCAGCTTATGTTATAAGGTTACATGCCAAAAATCAAGTTGTTCGTTACATAATTATAACCTGAAAAATACATTAATGTTTTAAGACTAACATAGACAGCAACGTCAAATAAGCTAAAAAATGTCCAGATCGAGCCAAGGAGCCGACTGCATCGGGGCCTCACTTCTATCCTACCGTCCCTCCAAGGTCTACTTAACCGCCGGATCAGAGCTTCCAGCATGCTGACCAGAGGTAGTTGGCACTTCAGATGTCCCGCCTGTCCAATTCAGGAGAAGAATTCGTTGAATAAACAATAAGCAACCAAGCTATGTAAAGGCTAAAAGGGAAGACTTACCAACATCCGTTCCTTGATCATCATCTCCCAACCGCACACCTACCTCCTCGGCAGCAAGCAGCCTCATGCCCTCCTTCACCGCCACTTTCTCCTCCTTAGTGAACTGGGCCGTAACCACATCCATCCTGAAGGCCATACCAACCTCCTTATCCGCATCAGCCTTGGCCTCCTCCAGAGCCCGGAGATAAATCCTGGCTATGATCCGGGAATAATCATCCATACAGGATAAGTTGCCCTGCTTCCAAGTACGGAAATACATATCCTGGAGCATCTCATCCATCATCCCCTCGTTTTCTTTAAACTCCCTCATTCGGACCTCAGAAGCCAACAGCTTTGCAATAGCAGCATCCCTCTCCGATCGGTATCGTGAGCGGTCAGCCTGAAGGGATTTCCTCACCGCCTCCATCTCCTCCTTCAGCTTGGCTTGAGCAAGCTCCACGGCTTCAAGCTTCCGTAGCTCGGCTCTGCTAGCCTCTTCCATGGTTTTCTTTAGCCGTCTGAGGCAGCCTCGTGCTGAGAGATCTGGATGGCCTGATCGGCGAGTTGCTTGGCCTGGTCGGCAACCACTAGCCGCAATCTGATGTTGGCACTCCCGATTTCCTCCCCGGCCTTGACCAGTCGGGCGTGATGCCCCATCAACTTCCTAGTCTCCTCAGCAACCCGGACGATATTTTCCTAGGCTTCATCCCCCATAGTTACAATCCGAGTAGTAAGCAAATCAAGGTCCAGGGACTTGGCCTCATCAAGCACCCTTACCATAGGATTGCGAGGGAGAAGGTTCTCACCAGTAACCTTGTCAAAGGAAATATCATGAGAACCCGGGTCAAGATCCGGATGACCCGCAAATGGATTACGAGCCAAGTTGGGACGATCAATATGAGTAACGGTAGGATTCTCTGATGGATGCGGAGAGGGTATGAACTCAGTATCCTCCCTCGTGATATCATGAATAGGCAGGGTTGGGGGCTGAGGTCCAAGTGATGGTTCGAATAAGGAGCGCCTCCCCCTTTTCTTTTGAATATCCTCTTCAATAACTCCGAGAAGAGGACAGCAGCCGACTACGTCCCCGAAACGATTGGCCGAAGGCTTTGGTTTAGCGGAAGCTTTAAGGAGTTTGAATTGTTCAAGGCGGTGCCGAATGTCTGATGTCTTGGCCGCCTTGCCCGTTCCTGGAATAAAAACCAAGTGTTACAAGCATGCATGGGACTATAATCCAAGAAACATGTGAAGTTAAAAGAGGAGTCAAAAATTCACCTTGAACCTCCGGAGTTTCCCTAGCTGAAATGCTTTCAGAAGATGGATCGGCACCAGTCCCGGCCTTATCAGTTTTTTTTTGGCTTCTCCACCAAGGCCGATCCTTCCTCCAACCCCTCAAAAGCCTGGTTGAAAGCATCATCTGTCCACTCTTGGATCTCCCCCGCTTGCACAGAAGACAAAGCCCCGATGCCATCACCGCTCTGTCCTTCGCCACCATCACCACCATCACCTTCTCCATCACCTCTGCTCTCCTCCTCGCCTCTTTCCTCCTCTACATTTTCCTCCTCCGGGACATCTGGACATGTGCTAGGGGAGGGTCCATCAGATTTCTTGAGCTTCTTCCCCCCGACGACTGGAGGTATCGAGAAGGGTTTCCTCTTACTGCTCATTGTCGTGGCCCCCCCTTTGGATTTGGCAGCCCTTTCCTCGGTTGTGTCTCTCTGCTTGACCACAGACTGACGTGGTAGAATCAAATTGTGCTGCAGAAGAGTAGCATTCCTGATAAGGTAAGAAGCTGACCTCTCCTTTCCCGAAATGGCTTCTATCTCCCCAGTCATCTGAACCAGGCGATCGTTCTCCACGACCGCAAAGCCACCTGTCGCTAGCAAGAAATAAAAACACATAAGGAGAAGCATTGCAGCCAGAATGGAAATTATAAATAAGCTTCAACTTACAGCTGGAGGTGAAGCGACGGATAGAAACAGAGTCATCCTTGACGAAAAACCATTCTTTCTTGAACATGCTGAACTTCAAATATAAGTCCAGGACCGGCTTGAAGGACACGACCGATTCCAAGCTAATGTATGGAGACCCCTTCTTGTAGCCTCTCAAGTTGTACAAATATTGGATCTCTCGATTGGAAGGGGGACGCCCGTATTTTCTTTGGAAAATGTTGAATAGGCTCATCACGATAGCGTAAGAATTGGGCTGAAGCTGGAAAGGGGCCACCTTTAGGTAGGTGATGAAGCTGACTATCCAAGCATTGATCGGGGGAATGGCCCCACACATGCAATGGTACCTACTATAGGCGAAATATCCTTCAGGGGGGTTGTACGACATCACTCCTTCCCCCGGCAATAGCATACACGCTCTATCAATCCCAAAGGAGCGAGAGATAACATCAAGCTGCTCCTCTTTGAGGGAGCTAGGAAAGTAGTCAGGAGGAGAGTTCAAGAGCTCCCGAGGGCCATATCCATCCACTAGTGATCTCGGGGTGGGTCCCTGTCGTCCCGGTCCTAGCTGGGCTGGGGGCACAACGGGGGACTCTCTTCTGTCCATAGATTTCCTCTTATCTGATCGAGTTTTCACATTATGAGACATTTATCTGCAACACAAGAACGTATATCGTTAAAACATATAAACTATGTAGTCTGAAATTTCACTCGTAATTCGAAACATAAAAAATTCAAGGTTTGAGTTCATTCGATACTTAAGGTCCCCGAGTATCATTCGGTAACCCAAGATTTGAGTTCATTTGGTAATTCAAGATTTGAGTTTATCCGGTAATCCAAGTATATAAGTTCATTCGGCACTTATACTCCACGAAGTTCATTCGGTGAGTCGAGTCCCCGAAACCATTCTGTAGTCCAGAGCAAAAACACTTCGGCAGAAAAGGATCTCACCCGGTTCGGCAAAAATAAGATTCTGGTTCGGCTAACACGTTTGATTCGGCAGAGATGAGAGTTTGATTCGGCAAAGACAGGGGTTTGGTTCGGCTGATAAGGAAAAACGAAAGCGTTAGGCCCCTACTTATAAGCAAATATCAATGACCGGACCAGTTGGTTCGGCATTAGAGACCGGATGATAGCGTCCAAGATGAATGACTTAAAACAAAGCACGCCATATACAGGCATATGCCCTACTTTGGGGGGCAAATGTTGGGTGTGTTTCGACCGGCTCCTTCCCTACCACCGAATCAACATCTCACCGGACCGGCTCCATGCCCACCGAACCAACTCACTCCCAAGCCACCACCGATCCAATTCCCCTCACTACCGGACCACCTACTACCGAACCAACCCACACTCCACCCATTGCTGAACCAAGTTCCACCGGGCCAAGGCACACCGGACCAACACTTCTAGGCTAGATTACAACAGCCCAGGTACACCAGCAGCTATATACATCCAAGACCCCGGCCCCCAACCTGACTCTATAAATAGAGGGGCAGGGGTACAATAATATCAGACAAGTTGAGAGCTCAAGCACGGATAGAACTTTCAAACAACTTTCAGATACTTGTAATAAAAGCTTTGTACTTGTAACCTGAAAAGTAAAGGAGAATAACATATAAAGTGGACGTACGCACATTCTAGCCGAACCACTATAAATCTCTGTGTCTTTTACAGTTTAGTCCATCTATTTTATATATTTTCATAAATCACCCAAATCCTTAAGAACAACATATAATCAACAAAATCATACGACTAGGAGGTGTTTGCCCATTTTTTTGCAAACAATGAGATATCTTAAGGAATATCAGTAGTTAAAGAAAATGGACTAAGAAAATTTGAGGTTTCAGTCTCAGTTTATACTCATTCTAGGGTACACTTCAACCTATCTCTAATGAGCCATCTAATGTGTTATACTCTGTAGCTAAAGTTCTTACTCAACCTTTAGCTCTGATACCACTTCTCACGCCCCAAAATGCAGCGTTCAAAAATCGACATCAAATACCTCACTTGTATTCGACTGCCGGAGATTCAAACGTCGAATTCCAGTTCGGATGGAGCTTATAACAACATTAGATGAATATAAACAGTGGAAACAAAATAAACTACCATACATCAATATCCCAGATACAACATCATCACAATATTCATTCACAATATTCATTACAACAACATCACCAACATCAGAGTATTTTTATACATATACAACACTACTTCAAAATAGACCATCACGCCAGAACAACAAGTGATTGCATTCCAAGAAAGTCTTCAAAGAAATGAAATGATAGCAAACATCTAACTAAGAACCTTGAGATCCAAAAGTTTTCAAAATATCTCCAAATTAAAAACCTTCAAAAACCAGTAGCCTCCGAACCAAACGACTTCAAAATCCAGCTAGCACCAAAACACGAAAGACCTGCTACTAGGCTGCCCGTGTGGAAATTATAGGCACCTAGAGTTTAGAAAGGAAACAATAAACTCCGGTTCAGTCATGGGATGGTATGAGTAAACAAATTTTTTTTTTTATCTTTTAAGAAACAACAAAAGAATTTAAACTAAAATTCGTAATGCTTTTTGGAAAATGAAACTACCATAAGATCTCCAGCCACACACACAATGCAATCGCAAAATTGGAGGAGATTTCTTCTTATGATAGTCAAATATGCTTGATACGGGAAAAATTCTTTGATACTATTACTAGTGCATAGTGTAGCAAACATTTCAAAAATATAATATTAATCTTAGCCAGCATAGACATTTCGAACTATGCCTACTATAACTACCATGGTTTGTGGCAGGTTACCGCAACGCTGTGTGGCAGGTTATACAACTAAAACTGTACAGGGTTTGTATTATTTCTTTGGATTTCCAACAAATGGTCAGGCTAAGGAACTCTCTGGGCCACATAGGTACGCCTCTGGAGGGACATCCCGAGAACCTAACCGGATCTCCGCCAACACAAGGCCGGGTTACCTCTATAACTAGGTAACTACTACATGAGTATGACATTCCCTGGTTGTAACCAACCTTTATCCGTAGCCCCAACAACAATAATCACAAAGTAATATATATATATATATATATATATATATTTGCGATATGCACATAAGTTAAGTATCTGGGCTCCATACCATGATACCACTTCTATCCAGAAGGAAATACACATACGCTAAGGGGCGCTACCCCCAATAACCTTGCCGCATCTTTCCTGTTTCGACCATTACTGGGTTGTGAGGTTCGATGAAGTCTCATCCACAAAGCTACGCCTTTCACAAAAGCTATTCTTTGATCAACAAATTATCAGCAGCACTCAGCATGCCACATTACCAAGTTGGGAATATATTACTGATAACCTTCAACTACATAACCTCTGAGCTCGTACATCTCAGAGAAGGGTGTTAAGCTAAGAGAATAAATTCTCCGCCACCAACAGAAATGTATTTGAAAGAAATCTGTTTTATATCTCAAAATGTAATGTCAGAATACAATCCATACAAGTTTGTTCCAGGTTCGAACAGAACCGAAGCACTTTCGAAGAAGTCCTTGCGATTCGGGTATCCACAATACCGATCGGACTCCCCATCACATATAGAGAACTCTATACCGGAGCAACTCAGTGCAGAGTCATTCGATAGGTTATCCTATCGTTCTTGAAGACGACCGGTCTTCACCACCGTCTTCAATTGCTATCCATTTCGTCGTATCACATATTCGAAATGGGTTATATGACACAAAGGTCCTCTCCCGGCTAAACCGAATAGTGAGCGTAAATTTTAAAAACACGTGGATATGTCATTTACAAAGATTCATAGGTTCGATGTGGGTTTCGGATAACCAACTGGATCCGACTTCCTGTCGCATCGAAATTCAAGTGCCGTTTTAGGGCCCAAAGTGTTTTCATATTCACATAGAAAATACAGAATCACTGCTCGGCACAAAGCACTTCATATCACATAGCATCACAATTACAATCAAAGATATCAATCAATACCAATCATACAATAATTATCAATCATATACAACTACGATGGATCAATCGTGTGAATTAAACTGATTAATCACAAAATTAATTTCATTAATCATATTTAATCAATGATTAGTTATCCTTAATTAAAATTAATTAAATCTTTAATCATCTTCATAATTTAATCATTCCTTAATTAATTTCCCTAATAAATTTATCCTTAATTGTTTATTAATTAAATCTTAATTACTCTTATTAATTAATTATTTCCTTAATTAATTATCTTAAAAAATTAATCATTAAATATTAATTAATTTAAATAGTTATTTTAATTAAATCATTTATTACATAAGTAAATCATAAATTACCTACTAAATTCAAAAGATAACCTTCTTATCTTTGTTAACCATTTTGATTTTCCTTGTAAATCAAATTTAAATTCATCATGTGAATTGTCTTGAGAGATCAAAATTATTTTGTAAAATATTTCATCTTAACATCATTTTTAATTATATTTTATAATTGATTTTTTTATAAGTAATGTGACTAAAATTAAATTAAATTACTTACTTAAAAAAAACCTTACTTAACTTTAATTTGTTTAAAATCCAAATCAAAATTTCCTTTATAACATGAGTTTAAAAATTGTTTTAAAAGTTTTGGAATTTATTATTTTTATTTGAGAAAACCACCCTGTATGCTGACTTCCCCCGAAGCCCCTTCGAGTTTTCCCCTAGGTTTCCTCCCGCTTGCTTCAAGATTTTCAAAATTCGACCCGAGTGCTGTTACCTTTTTTTTCAATTTTTTTTCTAAGTACAAAATCGAACAACCCTTAAACCACTTCGAGTCCATACTCGAATTCAAACCCATCTCACCCGTTAGCTGCTTTGTGTTTTTCCCTTATCCTTCCCAAGTTTCACAACTGGCATACAACCAAGCACGTACACGTGCACGACCACCTTCGCCGTTGCTGGTCGGTGCTGCGGCCACCAACAAGTCGCCGTCCATCCCCAAAACATCACCAGTAACCAGAATTTGAATAAAATTCGAAAACGAGAAATTGAGGCCCTTCGTCCCCAAACCCATCAGAACGTCATCAGGAAATTCGCCTCGCGCCGCCTCCCCAGGCCATTATCGGCCACTAACTTTGAACCCTATCTTTGTACATGTGCGACACATCAATTCACCCCACTGGCGTGAAGTCCGATCACGTGTAGAAGGTGCAGCAACGTCGACTCCGAAATGAAAAAAAATGGGTTATTAAACCCTATTTCATCAAACCCAAACTTATTCGATCATCTAAAAAATTTCTTACTATTTTTCTAACAATCTACGACCCATCACCCTTCTCTTACGACAAACCCGAGGCTTGATTATTCTTTGATCATCAGCAAATGACAGTTTTATCGATCATGTTCAACTCTGAACAACTTAATAAATACAACACTAAAGATCTAGATTCTTTTTTAAAATTCATAGTTTATGAACACGAACAAGTTGATGTAGGTGAATCGACAAAACATGACACTTGAATTTTTAACATGTTTAAGTTTTTACTGTGTTTTCTTGTTCCAGGCTCTAAATCCTGAGTATTAGCCTTTTAAATGTTTTAACTTTCAATTTTAAATGAATTTAAACATTTTTTGTTCTGATACTTGAGTCTAACAAAACTGGAATCAAGGAACTTGGGGTTTTGACAGGTTTTCAAAAAAAAAGAAACCTATAGCTAGAACAGGATTATCAACATGCACAGACAAATGCATAACTCATTCACAGATTTTATTGCACGTAAACCATATTCAACTTGCATACATCATGCATTCAATCAATCAAATAAAAATCAAGTTTCTTATAAGATTTACTCACTTGTAAATTTTAGCAGAGACAGTTCTTATTTAAAATTAAAACCTGGAACTGCCTTTTTTCCTTCTTCTTAGCTTGATTTGAATTTGATAGCTGTAACAAATTTTTGTATGAACTTGTTTAAATCTTTGATGTAATTTACTTACTTAATTTTTTAACAACAAATTAAAAAATGAAATCACTTACAGTTAATTTTTTTAGTTTGAACAGAGGAAAGAACTCTCTGGCCTGCACCTTTAAATTTTGTGTTTGCTGGTTTTTTTTTCTTTTTGAGTTGAGTCCTGAATCTCCCCCCAATCTCTGAAGTTTTCCTGCTTGATTATGTAGTGTATGTCGAAGATTTGATTTTATCTTTGAATTCTAAATTTGGCTTAAGATATTAAGAGGAAAGTTGCTGCAGATTTTGTTTTTTTGGAAATTCGTTTTTTCTTGTTTTCAAAGTTGAGGCAAATAGGCTTGTTCTTGATGTTTTTTTTTTCTTTTATGATGTTAAGATTTCACAGATATTTTTCTTTGAAACGAATAAAAAGAGTAAGAAGAGAAGATGAATTACCTATATAATTTTTATTTTCTATTTTATAAATTTCCAAGGAAAATAGAAATGGTAACATGACACTTGTTTTAATTTTTTCCTCATGATTTACACTTGTCACCATAGTCATTGTTAGATTAACACTTGTAATAATTTTTTTTCTTTATTAACATAATAATTTACATTATATAAATTGTATTTAAACTTATATTTACCATTAACAAATATTAGCCTTATATTAATGCATATTATTAAAAAGAGAATGTTTTTGAAATTATATACATATTAAATAAATTACATAGATATACATTTATAAATCCAAATTATTTTACTAAAACGTTTAGTTTAAAATTTAAATTCAAATTTACCCACATAGGCACACAATCATATATATTCACATATATGCATAAAATTTAAATTCAAATGATTTTAAAAACTTTTAGTATTTCCAAATTTTAAACTCAAAAGAAATTTGAAATTTAAATTATCACTTATTATTTATTAATTTTGTAACTTTTCAAATTACACTATAAAAGTTCAACAATTACCAAATTTTAAATTGATAAATTTTGGTATGTTACACTAAGCTTCTTTCTAATTTTAAGCTCACTCATACTTTAAAAATGGTTTCAAGTTAAGTAATGATTTTAGTAAAGATGTTTTAAATAATTGTTTTGTTTATCAAAATGACTTTATTAAATTGGTTTATTAAAGGAATTTTGTTTTAAATAAGGAATATTTATAAGAAAGTTTTATAAATTATTTTGGATATTTATAAAGGATGTTTTATAAATAATTTTATAGATTTATATATATAAGTGGTTTAGATTTTTATAAAAGAGTGTGGTAAATTTAACCTGGAGTTTTATAAAGAGTTTTGAAAATGGGTTTGGAATTCAAGTAAAGAAGATTCATAAATAAAGGAGATTTATGAAGATGATTATAGAAATAAATTTATAAAGGGATTTTGGGATTGTATTTCCTTTAACTGGCCTTCTTAAATATGGTGGTATAGACATTCGTTGTGTGATGACCTTCCTTTTTGACCCTTGAAGATTGGCATTAGTACATCCTCGGTATTCACATGCCGCAAATTGAAATGTCTACGAGGCAGATAATCAAGGGTTATAAAAGAAATAAAGATAAAAGATTGAATAACAATAGAATCTCACATTTACATTAGTTATACCTATGGAAAGTACATACAATCACTCTATGTGATTCATCAGATTTACGATAAGTAATAACCCAGCAAGGGATGGTTATAACTACCTAGCCTTATAAAGGCTGGTAGGTACTAAATACATACTACATGATATAGTGGAAAATTTCTAATAGATCGCTATTGACAAAAAGATCTTCTTGTCTTCATACCCCATGCTCCTTCCAAAAAGCTCCAAGCTACCTGACTACTTGGCTACCTAAGAAGATATGGAACCTAAAGTTCAAGGGAAAAGTAAAATAAACTTCGGGTCAATCATGAGACTAGTGTGAGAAACTCAAAATAAAAGTATTTGGAAAACAAAATGGGTATTTCATACAACCACGGTGCATATAAACACAGAACAGGGTTTTACTTTATGATAACCAAATCATTTCTATATAAAATCTAGTGATATTATTTTTAATTGCATTCTTTGAAAACTTTTCAAAATAAACATATTCAAATAGCTAAAATAATTAAATCGGTTAAATTTAACGACGTAATAAGTTTACAGCTAAAACGAAGGCACTTATTGTAGATTTGGATTTCCAATGAATAGCGAGGTAAGGGACTACTTCACGTACAGTACATTTCTAGAGGAATGTATCGAGGATCAACACCTTCGAAACCACTACGAATTAAGACCAGTGTACAAAAAACCAACATATGGTATGAATAATGCCGAATGTGATATCACTCTGGCCGTTACCTTCCTATTTGGGATCCCATAGCATACACCATATAATTTAAACCCGACGTCATAGCGGGTAGAAATAAGTAAATATGGAAAGATAATATCATATCCTGATGGTTGCAATCCACTTAGCCTTAAAGTAAACCTTGTTTCACAATTCCCCGGATGTAACGCTTGAGGCAACATTTACCTTCCTTAGAAACTTTTCACTTAAAATGCTACATTGCCATTTCAAACAACACATTACTAATTTCGACAAAAGTACAACCTCTGATCTTGTACATATTAGAGAAGAGTGCTAAGCATAAGAGAGTTACTTCGTACAGCACCAAACAGATGCACATTTATAGAGATCAATGCATCATGATCTTAGAAATGCAATGTCAGACATCTATCTATACAAGCTGTCCATAAAAAGGACAAATCGAAGGTACTCTCCTACCCATCCTGTCGGGCACAATCCCTAGGATTAGCAGTGAGCAGTCCTTGCATACAAAGATCCCAGAACGAAGGGACCACTGCTATTTATTTATCTCAGGAGCTACTATGAAATTATCAACAAGCAGTCTTCAGTTATGAAGATCCCCGCCTTCAACTTTATTGCCTTTTAAATATCCACACTTTCAAACTCGTAAATTGGTTCGAATTGTTTTTTGGATAAGAATTACCCAAATCCAACCTTGTTCCTTTGAGCCAATCATCGATAAAAAATGTTAAGGTTTAAGGGTTATTATCAACTCATTCGTTAATATCCTTTATCAAATAAATTATCTCTTTTAGAGATATAACTCTTTTGAATCGTATTCTTTTCTAGTATATACGGGATCAATAAACCTCTTTTCAACTAAACCAAATCATTTCTCATAAATCTACTGCAAAACCTTTTTGAGTAAATAAGGTTGATAGAAATTATTCTAATTCCACGTAACATCAATTTCTGTATTCAAACTTTACCATTCGTCGAATAGCGATGAAATCACCTTTTAATTTTCACACAAATAGTATGGGTACCCTCCATGGAATTTGATACCATGTATAAGAAGATTATTTTTATACAATCTATGTTGTATTAAATTTGGAAAACTTGAATCTTTTATACTTGTCAAATTTCCAACATTTCGACCTTATCTATTCCTTGCCCAACAAAGAGCCCAGTTGAGCCATGGTGGTGGTTTCCCCTGAACATCTCCTTAATTTAAGCACCTTCCATCCAGGTCTCATGAATAGAAAAATCCACTCTACTCATCGGCTTTTATAGCCAAGATTAAATCACTTAACTATAACTGCTTTCTTTAAATCATTTATTTAAACTCTTTTAAGATAAATTATAAAATGTTCAAATCATTTTTAGAATACTTAATTATTTATTTGAAAACATTTATAAAAGATTTTTGGAAACAATACTTAAATTTAAAGCCATATTTCAAAGTTATTAAAAGTGCTGGGATAGTTCTTCTAAGCTTGTTTGATCAAAACAGCTTCTCTATCATTTAAATTTTTTTATAACTCAATTTCTTTTTAAAACCAAAGATTTATAGAATTAATCCCATATGTTTGAAGAATTAAAAATATCATTTATAAAGAATTTGTCACTTTGGCTTCCGAACTGCCAAAGCGCGACTATTTTGAAAACTAAATCTGCTCATATTTCAAATTACTAAATAAAATCTCAATCCTTTTCTTTTGTTTGAAAATTCTGATTATAAGAGGTTGAAAAATTCTTGTTTCGAAGAATTCCAACTTCGAATCCATCGTTTAAATGGGTTTAACTTTCTACGACATGAAGTCGCGAACTACCATTACACGATACGCCTATTTTTGACTCAACTTTCATAATTTGTCCTAACTTCACCGAATAAGGTTTTATGTTTATAAAACATTTAGAAACCATTTTAAAGGGATTTATTAATACTGTGTCACTATGATAACTTGATTAGGAAAGTGATTTCCTTGTGTACTATTGACGTGTATTCTAAGTGAATTATTTACATTATACAACTATATTAAAACAACTAAAATTGATGATCAAAGCATATTAAACATCCGTAGCATTCATATCACATCATTTATGTGTGTGTGTACAGTTTCTCACTTGATTTTCAATCGGGATAACTTTAAAATGGCTATAGCTCCACTATCTCGAAATAGGAGATCACAACTACAAGCCAAGTGCCCTTAGGGTGTTCACCTTGGTCTTGGAGGCTAGGAAGGCTTGGCCTTGCTTGGAAAATGGTGGTGGAGTGCTTGGTTGCACATGGACGTGGTAAAGGAAGAGACTACTGGCTTGAACTTTTTTTTGAAGTGGTACGATTGATTTTGGCATAACATTGTTTTAATTTTTTTGTATTTTATTTATTAGGCTATGGAAGCCATTAATGTAGAGAAAAGAAGATGAAATAACTAAGGAATTTTATAAAGAAAAAGTGTGAATGAAATGAAGAGAGGTGGGTCCTTTTTGTAGGAAAAAATGAGAATAAAAATATTATGATATTTACTCACAAATGCATCACCATTTCATCACCACCCCACTCTCATCTTACCTCATCTATTTTGGCCACGTACTCCCCCCTCCCCCATGTGTGTGTACCTCTATGCTTGTACTTAGTGTGTAAGAGTTTGACTTTGGATTTACTTACAGGTTAAGTTTTTGGAAAACATCTTAGATATTTTCTAATATATATGTGTGTATGTGTAAATGCATAAAAGTATTTGTACGTATATACATGTTTATCTGTTCATGTATGTACATATATGCGTGCACATGTATTCAAATGATTAACAACGTTGCATAACTTTTCTATGTTGAATCTTTCGATTTCGATTTTTGGTCATATTTTCACTTCTAATTTAATAAATATATATATATATATAGACAAAATTTGATGATAATATTTATATCATTATATAATAATTAACAAGGCTTGTTTAGTAATTAAAATAATTATTATTCATTTAAATATCATTATATAACAATTAACAAGGCTTGTTTAGTAATTAAAATAATTATTATTCATTTAAACTCAACTTAAATTCAAAAATCATTTATTCCAAAATAGTGATATCATTGATGATGTCATAAAGAGATTTTATTTTCAGAGATAAAATAAATAATTTTATTACATATTGTCACTCATATATGTAAATTAATATATGTATCTAGCTTCATGCATGATGACGGATGGTCTAGGAGCTATTTATTGATAAAACGGTTTAAAGACATTTTATCGATATATCATTCAAAGTATACAATTTTCTAAACATTCCAAAATAAGATTTGCAATAATATTTATTATTCAAAACACTGTCATTAGTGTTAAAAAATATATCATATTTTGAATAATTAAAAAAAATCTTAATTGATGAATTTGCTAGTCGTTACAGGTTCCACACTTAACACCGAAGGAATATAGTTAGAGATTATCTTTATCTCTAATTTAAATAATTTTTTTGATCCTTTGGTATGATATGGAAATGATAAATCTTTCATAATAGTTTTGTGAGTATACTTATGTTTGTGAGAAAAGTATATTAATGTTTTTGATAAACACTTTCGAAAAAGAGTTTAAATAAATGAAAGAATAGTTTTGAGGCTTAGTGGTTGCTATGGGTAATTAAATTTCTAGATTTGTTGTTATTTATTTATTTTATAGTTAAATAACTGACTATCAAATCTGAACCAAAATATAACTCTAGAAATATCTAAAAGAAACACTTGAGTCACATGGCACAGTCATCTTCGATGATGTTGTACTATGCGTATAAATCTCATTTTGTTCTCCTATAACAAATGATAGGGACATCCATCCAATTAAACGGTAAGGGGTGATCCCTGATCCTATGTATTGTTTGATTATTTTCACAAGAACCCAGGGTTGAGTTTACCAGAACTATTGAATATTATTTCGAAGAGATCGAGGAAGTATAAATTATCCGAAAACCATGTCGATCCAACTCAAGCGTTTTGAACCGAAGATATCATAAAGTTGATTGAAGATGGAGCATTTAAAGTGCAATGGTTACTTGCAGCTAATCCCGAGAGTGACTCCAATATGGACCTAGTAAAGGTAGTTCCTTCAGTTTCATTCAGACCCAGAACGAACTTTTATAGATGAATGTTAGCACGACATTAGTGCCTGGAGGGCAGTGTTAGCATTCCGAGATGGTTATTATATAAAGATAATCGTTGCCTCAAGCCCCATCAATTAGGAAAATGGCTAAAGCAAGGACATGTAGCAAGGCAATGTGGGTCGCTCCTATTAGAGTATGATCATCCAAAGAACTAGTGTCGATATCTCTATGTATGCTTTGGGGTCCATTATGGTTATTTGATCGTAACCAAGGGCTGATCATATTCAATGCTATCTAGTAAAGGGTAGGTCCGGTCCTTGTGATTTGAGTTTCTCATGCTGGTTTTTTACTGCAATGATCCAAGCGTTATTTTCTTAAAATGCTTAGGTTAGCCCAAGTATGTTTTCCATATTTAGTGGATGCTTTCAAACTTTCAGAAGACAAGCTGGATTTTCCAAAACGTATTCATGTATTTTTTTAACATCCGCTGTGTTTTTTGTTTTTTTATCTACCTGTATATCAGCAATTTTAAGAACAGTTTATTATAAATATTCTGGCTGATATAATATGTTAAGTGCTAAGATGTTCTATGTATATTAAAGTTCTTTCTTTTTGTAAAGACTTGGTTTCTATATTATATGTTACTCATCACGTTTTTTGTGAGATTCTATTCTGACTTCTTTTCTCTTCACCCCCAAATGACCTATCTTTTATACACTTAAATGAAAGGTACACGAATAGCGTGGATGTATTAAGTATCATCTTTATGTTTAAGAAAGATAGACCGTGACAACTCTCCACTAGAAATCATCAAATCACCTTTAAAAATCCCCATTCTTCGCTACAAACAAAATCGTATTCTCTAATCTCCATTTCATGATTGAGCAAAATGATCGTTTTCATGCCCCTACTATCTTCTAAGAATAACTAACACCATATCTGACGAATCCGTGAGCTATCATTTAAAAAATAACTAGAGAGGTAAATGAACATTTTTCAAGTTATGTCCTAGATTAATTTTTATCGAATAAGGAGGTATAGATTTTTGAAGATAGAAAGAGAAGTGGTTTTCTTTTTACAAAGAATAGAAGTATTTGATGTTTAGAGTGACCTTATAGCAAGCTAATCTCCTCTTTCCCAAACAATTTTTGATTTTAAAATTATTATTTTGACAAAAAAAAAAAGATTTTTAAACAGTCCAAACTAGCTAGATATAATTTCTTATACCATGTAAAATAAGTGATTAGAAAATAAAGATTCTCAAAATCATTGGTTTATTTTCTAAAATAAATATAAATGATAGTTTAGCGTTCCACACCAAAAAGCAAGATTCAGGCTTACTTTTTAGTAAAAATTCCCTTAACTACAACTATATACTTGAATTTAAAACCTAGCTTTAAAAGAGGTGATTTTTCAAACTTTAAAAAAATGAGAAAGGAGGAGGTAAGAATTGAGTTAGGAAAATAAGATCAAGATGTAAACAAATGAAAATGAACAAGACTCTCTCTTATAAATGCTAGAAAAACTAAGGATCGAAATACCCTTAACTATTTATTCAACTATGCTATCATTTCCAAAATCATCAAAGGTACTAAGCATTTGAAAACATAGAGGTTAATAAGGTATTGCATGTCTTTTTATAGATAACATGGAGGGTATTAGGGAGGGTCTATGTACCTTCAGCTAACTTTGCACTTAAGCTTCATTTCATGTCACAGCCATATTTTATTTGAATTTAATTTTAAATATAATTTATCCTAGTTCATTTCAAACTAAGTTTTTTAATCACATAAGTGTTGCTTTAAAGTTTATACAATAGTATTACAACTTCAAATAACTTGTATTTCGATTACAAGCCGAAAATCCAATAAATGCATTTCTGCCATATTTCCATTTTTCTATCGAACAATCTATTTACATAAAAAAATTCAAAAGTAAATTTTACAATACTAGTTATGAATTAAAAGAGGGTTATTAAATAAATCAAAACCATTAATAGAATATTTAAAATAAATTAAATATTTATAAAAGCGATAAAATTCTAGGTCGTTACACGTCCTCACATTCATTCACTCAGTGTTTCGGATATATGATATTCGAATGACCCCATTGCAATAGTCAAGGACTACTCAACATCCAGGTTTATCAGTACTCGAAACCATGCTATTCAGATGGCCAGGAACTAGACTATCATCCATCACTCCAAAGTTCAAAACATCGAGCAGTCTAGGGCATCATCGCAAGTCCCAAGTGGGCATCCTCACATACCCTACTTTTGAGTACACATTGAAACCTATGAATATCGACGATCCCTTTGCATATGTTATCTATATCAAAGCACATCCTAAACTACATATATGACTCTCGTCTGAATTCATCATGGTCAAGAACTATTCCATACAGCCATCGTTAGTCGTAGAATATCATCATTTGTCCCTTAACCTTCCTCCAATAGTTCCTTCAATCCGGCTGCTCTGCATCCAAAATATAGCTATCTATTTTCGAAGCCAACTTCTCATCACAGAATATACTGTTGGATCATAAGTGGTTGTCGTCAAAAATTATCGAAATTTATCATAAATCGCCAAACCGGTTGTCAAAAAAAACCACTTCAGGGTTGGCCCGACGTCAAGCCTAAGTTTTTTCTCGTTTAGCTTGATATTATATTGAACCTTTGGCCTGAAGTCAAGCCGGGTAAATTCAGAAAATACCACAAGCACATTTAGGGATCAGTATCGATCTTGAACTTAGCTTTTTTTATTTTCCTTTTGAAAATGCCCCAATCAAGCCTGGGTTTTTGCCCTTCCGGCCTGAAGCATCACCCAAAGCTATCCAACATCGATCCATACTCTCAAAGTCATCGTCGATCCATAATATCTTGAGCATATGGACTCCAAAAGGCTTGAAATTTGAAATGCAATCTTATGGAGCCTTCCATATCACCCCATATCTATCTCATCAAGTTGGAGAAAAAACACATGGATCATCACCGATCCATTCACCACTGATCCATCACCACCGATAGTACACTTCATCTACAAGCTCTAGCACACTTCTTCATGCTCCAAACTGATTTGCAAGTCAAGTGGGTAACCCTAATGGATCAGTATCAATCCATGAGTATGATCCCACACTTAGCCAAAATCATGTGATTATGGCTCCAATTCCTTTCTTCTACGTTCCCATGCCCCAACCCATAACTTACATCTTGATTCCATATTCCAAGCTACTCAATCGGTCCATTCTTTGATTCCCCACCGATCCATGCTATGATCCCCATCGATCCTTACTTTAAGCATCCACAAATCGAGCTTATAAACTCCAAACGACCTGATACTTAGCAGGCAATTCCTAGAGACTATCCTTGTCACATCCTATTGATCGCACCCAATCTAAGCAATTTGATTTTATGGATCATTACTAATCCACGACTATGGATCATCACCGTTCCATACTTTTAATGTCTGTATCTTGGTCATGCTAACTCCAGTTGACCTGAAATTTGATGTGCAACGTTAGGAGGCCTTCTTCGCTACCTCATATCGAGCACATGTTGTTTTGATTAATTTGAATTTCTAGGTCATCGACAATCCAAGAACCGATCCTAATTCTAAATGGCCATTCGATCAGCATTTTCAACCATTCAAACATCTAACAATCATACACACATCATATACAAGTAATAACAACAGCCAAACATTTAAACATATCCATTTTAAAGAAATATATATATATATCTAAGGTTAAGAATCCATAAGAACCTACGGATCCACAATAACACTTTTAGATCACTTCATAGCCCATAGTTCACATATATAACTATTTGTGTGTGTGTGTTTGTATTGGATTTCATTTATGGATCCACATTTCTATATCTAAAAGTGAAGTGAGGGCTGTTACATAAATGAAGTCCAAAATGTCTAAATTTCACATATATGATTAATTATGGTCCGAAACATTTTTAGAGATTTTTATATAGTTTGTAAAATATCTTTTAGGGTGTATAATGACTTAATTAGCAAGTAAGAGATCTAATCACTCATCTTAATCCAAAGAAAGATCCAAATCCCCAATGAGTAGCAGAAGGCATGGAATCCAAGGCTCCTTCAACAACAAATCTCTAATCCGAAATACTAATCATGCTAATCTCCTCCTAAGAATGTAATTTGGCTAATTAAAGTAGGTTTAAGGGTTTCTTTTTGGTCAATTGAGGGTCCTAACTATTTTTAGGAATACTGAAATAATGGGATGAGGTCCCATTAGCCTCCACTTGCTCCAAACCCAAAATAAATCATGGGACTTGACACTAGTGACCATAGTTACCCACTTATGATGTCCAAAATAATGATTTAACTTCAAAAAGCCATAACTCTCAAATTCTTTGTCAGTTTTCATAATATGTCCACTCTACAGAAAGAGAAACTGTAATCCTAATCTAACGGAAGTAGTTTCAGACCCTAACTTCACTTTTATCAAAAGCTATAGTTCATGGATTTACAGGGCAAAGTGGTCTTACAGAAATTTAGCAAAAGTTATAGATATGGAAAATATCTCTAAGGGACATTTTCCAAAATTATAGAATCATACAACCTTATGTAAAATAATATAAATATCCTACGATCCTCCGATATGTAGAATACGGGTCGTTATGTATTTGGTTTGAAAGAAACCAATGAATGTTTAATAATATTAGTAATTGTTTGGAAAATATGGTATATATAATTTTTCTACTTAGTTTCAGTTGGACTTCAGATCCTAGCAATGAATTAAATAAATATTTGGGTTTTAAAAAGTTTCTTATAAAATTTAATCTAGCATTGACTTTTGAAAGAAAAAATCATTCTTAATAATAAAAAATATCAATGAACCAAAATTTAGCTTCCTTGGACATCTTTACTAGTGACACATTTGATACTTCACTAGTATTAGGACATTAGCCTTGAATTAGATTTCTAGTTAATTTGTTTGTTTTAATGTAATTGGATTTTGTTATCCCATTTTTGTTCTTACTCAATTTAATCATAGTATTTCTTGTTTTAGATTTATTAGATTAGTATATTTTTATTCCGTATATGTATGTGTGTGTGTGTGTGTAAACATGCACACACACCCGCACACACACATATACATATACATAGACACACACACACATACATATATACATAAATACATATACATATACATATATATCTATGTATGTATATATTACTCTTTGTGTGTGTGTTTGTATTGGCCTTACACTTTTGGTATAGTCTTTTTTGAAGCTTCAGATATACTCATTGGATTGATGGATTCACCAGATTTTGAGAATAGAATCACTCATTCTAGTCAATGGATTATAGGGTTGTATTATTTTAATATGGACCTTAGCTCTCTAGGATTTGGGTTTCTTTATATCTTTATTTCATATTGTATGGAGAAGGTTTCACTACCGGTGAGGCATGTTGACAGTTTCATTTTCTAGTGTAGAATAAAATACACGAGTGTTCTCCTCTTCTAATAGAGGATCACTCATTTTTCTTTAAAAAAATATTCGTCATGTGAATACATTTTGGAACTTTCTCATGCTTTATCTCATTTAATTATTTGTTCATATTGTTTATATAGTTTTGATCTAAATCTTTTTATAATGAATTTATATGTTCCTAAGTCGTCATGTCTATTTATTATTATTTTAGAAATTATTATATAACAAAAAACACAATTTTCGATTGAAAATTATTATCTAATTAACAAATATAATTTTATTACTAGTTATATATACAAACATGAACAAAGTACATACATTGTTTATTTTAAATCTCTTTGGAAATTGAATACATGTTTTTCGCTCTGAATTTAATTCATTTGGTAATTATTTACTTTTTTTAAAAGTTATATTAATTGAAAAACGTAGGTGAACTTTATGAAAAATATCATAAACTTGTTGAATCCTTCTTAAATTAAAGTTTATCTTTAATTGTTACATTAATCTCAAAACATATGTTTGATTACAAACTTTACACACACACACATATATTTTTAAATTTAAAAAACAGTTTGAAATTATTTATATACATATATATATATATATATATGCATATATGTTTACATATGTATGTATGCATTTCTGTTTAGTTTTAACTCAAAGTCCATGGAAAGTTATGTAATGCTACAAATTTTTTTAAAACCCTTACTTAATTGAAACTAGATTTGTAATTGTCAATATGCATGTGTGTGTGTGTGTCTCTCTCTCTCTCTGTGTGTGTGTGTATGTGTGTGTTATTTTAATTCAAAGTTTTCGTGCACATTTACGTAATACTATAAACCTGATTTAAAACCCTTCCTTAATTGAAACTAGATTTATAATTGTTAATTTTAGATTTATACTTGTTAATTGAAACTGGACTTATAATTGTTTAAATCAAAGCTTTGGACAATAGAAGTATGTGTATAAAAGGACAAATGGGTCCATCGTAGTGTGGTCCATCGTAGTGTAAATCCTATGCCAACATATGGTCACATATGCCATGCGCACTTCATATTTCTAATACTTATACTATATACATATAAGTGTATTCGATGCATTTATAAACCAAACAAATGTTTTATTTTAAGTAATTTAAATAAGATTGTATTTAAAACAAATATTCAATTGGATCTAATAAACCTTTAGGCTTTATAGGCCTTATAGATTCAAAATAGGACTCTTTTGAAATCTCCCTATTTCACCTGTTTTGACTTTTTTCCATGTCAATATCATACCACGTTTCCTTCTTCTAAATAGCTTAAAGCACCGAACGAAGTCATGATTTTGCAAATGCCTCGAAGTTCTCTCGGTCTGGATTAGGTCTAGGTTCAACCTAGATCAACAAGACTTCTTTTTGACTTTAGCTTCATATGTTTTGTTTATACCATCATTATCTTTGATTCATTATAACATTATTTCTGTATATATATGTATTTCCTTAGAATTCATCTAGTTCTATACAATCACATTTATTTTAAGTTGGTCTATTGTTAACTTCGATAACTCCATTAATCACCAAATTCGTTCATTATATTCATTATAAATTGACAATTATCTACTAGCAGACTCCTAACAATATAAAAACATATAAATCATTATATAATCGTAGAGAAGGTTCACTCACTCAAAAATGAAGGTTGAATCCTAAATTCCTTCCCTATTCCTTCAGTGCATAGATACCTCCATAATTTGTCTCAATTCTTTCAATAAATCATAATATTCATCTCCATGATAGTTGTGATGGGTATATTGTCAAAGTCCATTGAAAATTGAGAGAGTTATGCCACTTTAAACTTATGAAATGAAAGAGGAGAAATGGGAATGAAAGGAGAGAAGATAAGCTAATCATTTTGGTTCAAAAATAGTGTTTTATAGTGTTAATTTCGACTAAAAAACTATTCCCACCAATTTAAATAACCAACCTTAATTTGAATTAAAATATCTGAACTGACCATTATATATCGAAAAATCCTAAGATGTATGTCAGTATATGTGTAATGATTGAATATATACTGACAGATCATTTTATTTATGTTGACATACATGCAAGATTTCTAACTCCATTATTACTTTGTCTGCATCCCTTTCATATAACCTCCAAATCAAACAAACTTATGTGCCATTTGATCATTGAAACGAAACATCCATAATTGTTTAAGTCCCATTGTCAAATTCAAATGTTAGAAAAAAGACTATTTTGCCCCCTTTTACTTTGAATTGATTAATTAGTCAGGTAAAAATACATTTTTATTTATTATTAAAATACTGAGATTTTATGGATCTCTTGGCCCTTACCTTGCTCGTTGAAGTTCTATGTGCGTTTGGGTACTCCCTTGTGGAAGGCATAAAAGTATTTTGTCTCTTAGGTCAATTCGAATAAGCCTACATAAATATTGTAAAATAAATCGAAAATTGTTTTAAATTTAGAAATATTACAATTTTTTTATAATTATACAAAATGCAAATTTAAAATTATTTTAAATTCATATGTGTATAAATTATTATTAATTAAATTATTTAATTAATGAAAGGTTACATATGAATATATATATATATATATAACTTAATGAATCATAAATTTTATAACACATTATATGTATGTTCATGAAGAAAATTGGATTTTAAATGAATTAAAACCTAGACTTAAGAGGTTAAACATTAGATGTAGAGACCTATATTTTCATGAGTAGATACTCATCTTCCCTATAATGTCAATAATACTTAGTTAATATTAGTTTAAATTTTGAATTTAAATGCATCGCTTTCCATCATTTATAATATAAATAGAGTATTATACATACCTTTGGTTGTTGAGCACCCTAAAGCCATGAAATATTTGAAGTGATGTTTGTGCCCCTGGATAGGTAAGAATATTATGTACCTTTTTTAGCACGATCAGGTTACATAATTTCCTTTAGGCTATTGCAAAATGAACACTTTAGAATATCTAATTCACTTTGTGACTTATTGACAAACCTGAAGGTCAAAAAGATTATTAATAGAGATAGAAGTATAGATAGGAATCATTTACGAGATATATTTAGTAAAGAACTGTTTATGGGGAATACATTTTGTGGAAAGCCTGTATGGCCGTAGTAACATGATAAATGGATCCTAACACCCACCAAATGAATTTATGAAATTGTCATATTTCTTTTAGTGTTTGTAATAGATATAGAATTCATTAGGAGGCTTATTAGATAATTATAACAACCAATCAATATAAGATCAAATGTGATATTATAATAATCTTTTAAATAAATTTGAGAAAATAATATATGAGTAAAAAATTTATTCATTAAAATATAGTAAATGAACTAAATTATAGCTGAAAAATAAATATAAGAATTTTCTTACCAATAATTCTTTTATCATATTGCCACTTCAAACCCATGCAATAACAAGATTGTACAACCATTAAAACATTCGTGTCTTCGACACCCAAGTACGAATTTGTTCAATACTATGTATTTCCTTTTATGAATTTTGAACTCTAAAGCAATAAAAGAGTACGGAAATCCAACACGTGTTCGATCACATAAAAATGTTGTATGGTGAATAGTTATGTTTTTAATATATGAAATATCAATGAAACTTTTTCGTTTGGAATGAGCAAGTAAACCATAGTGCGAGATCATATGTTCACAACAATTGACTATGAATCATATTGTGTTAGAATCCACACTAGACCAACATTACAGGTCGCTTGGCAATTTGATTGCTAAAATGTCAATCTTGATCTGTTTACTTAAGTATAATTTTGTAACATTTCGTATTTTATGTATCGGAGGATCATAAAATAATATTTTAAATTTCATTTTGGATCATATGACGTTATAACTTTGGGTAATATTAAGTACTGACATTTTTTTCCCTTAGTAATTTTACAGGATGGTTTTGACCTTAGATTTAGTTTTTAGGATTTTCAATAGTTACACATATTGCCTCGATATAGGTGCACTAGTGCACTGGAGAATTTGGATGAACAGAAAACATCTTTGGGTCAGGATAAGTATAAGCCTCGTAGTCAAAGAATTTTCAAGATCAAATGTATCGGCAGCCTATACGACTCCAAAGCATCCAAATGCAGTGTCCTAGGGCAGGCTTGGATTTTGATGAAACTTATACTGTTAAAACAGAAGAAATAAGATGAATCAAGCCATCAAAGAATTGTTGCAATTTGACATCCCTAGATGTCATATGATCACAAAATATGTTTTGGATTTCAAAATAAGAGAAAAAGGGTGTGACGCCCACCCGGAGACCTACATTAACATAGAGCATTACGGAGAAATACTGTGTGTTAATGTGGAGAATAGGGCTAGTTAGGAGCAACTGTTTATAAGATTTGTCATAAACAAGTATTGAATACATCGATTGGTGCTCTAATTTTTTCTTTTCCCTTCCTTAAGTGGATCAACATACTCAATAAATGTTTAATCCGAAACTACGGTGGCTAACGAATCCATCAAAACAAAATATAACAACAAATACAACAGATCATAGAATAGCAGTCACATATATATGTACATATATACAAATACATCATAGTACACTACATAGTGATACACCAGTGGTGATACATAGACCACAATAAATACTTCAAGTCAAAAAGAAAATATACATATCAAAGTACACAAATAACTACAAGGCTACACAAAAGATGACTAGCATCCATAAGAAAGTAAGAAAATCCATAGCAGAAGCAGCATAGTGGTAATCTACAGTAGGTGACTAACCTAAAATAAATCGGTCTGACTTGAGTATATAAAACACACGGGTCATTCTAGCTTAAATAAAATGATTAGCACAACATAGATGAAGTATAAGGATAAAAGATAATATTTCTACTCGAAGAGAAGAAGCAACACAATGGTGTATATATCAACTACCAAAATTTCATATAAGGGTTTCTCTAAAGAAGAAAGATCAACTACAACATCAATTAGCCATAAATAATCGCCTCATATCATCGGCATCAACAAGGGCCAATATATTGGCTTCTATTAACACCATACTTCCTAAATAAGAAATCAAAAATCTTAAGAAAGCCAAAGGATGGTAACCACAACAAATAATATGTAGAACTCAGTTAAGAGTTCAAATTCAAAAATGTAATCACCATATAATAAATCCTCAAACGGCTCAAAGGCCCAATAATCACAAAATGGCAAAAATATTTGGAAATCACAATTAATCAAGAAATATCATAAAAGATGGATCCATATCATAAATGGGGATTCTAAGTATGCCTGCACATGCTCAACAAAAATGGCTGAAGCCCACCAAGTACTATATCATAAATACGGTGCCTAAAACAAACATCCCGAAGGCTAAACGACCCGAAGGTCCAACGGCTAGAAATTCCAAATGACCTGAAGGTCCAGTACTGGTAAACGACCCGAAGGTCCATGAAATGTGTTAGCTTTAATAGAACAAATCCAGAATTAACTAATATAGCAAACCTGCATGTCCCATACCATATGGTTTGTCATATCGTTTAAATCACTTCCTCATTCTCTCAAAGAGTGCAAAAAAATGTGTGTTTTATATAGAAAATACTTTGCTTCGAGAAAACTAGTTGTGAAAATAATTTATGAAATCGTTTGGAAATTATGTCCTTGAAATTTTCTTTATTATAGAGAATATATATTTTAAATAACTTCAAAAATAATTACAAATGTTGTAAAATATTTATTTCAAAAGCGATTTTATTATAAAAATCATTCCAAAATCGGTTTAGAAAACACGTGCTTGAAAACTACAAAAATCACCGAAAAATCCATAAAATCGGCATATAAAAACTATTCTGAAAAAACGTCAATTCGGAGTATGGATTAACAATAATCTTGGCTTACCTATTGATAGGTTTATGCCCTTCAAAACACTCTAAATTGTTACAGGAATTGGTCACAAAAAATCACTAGAATAAGCAGAATAACCAAAACAATGCATAGTAACACACAAAAAATGACCTGGACTAATTTAAAAAGCAATGGTCGACCGTTACATGGCTCAGGTCAACCCTAGGGTCGACCCCCGGAGTGCCTGGGTTGATCTAACATCCCGGCGTTTTGGAGAGTTTAAATCGACGATAAACAACATACGTCATGTGAGAAATGCGGATTACAGATCTTAAGGCTAGGATTAACACTAGAGGGGGGGGGGGGGGTTGAATAGTGTTTATGAAGAATTAACAAATCTTTTGAGTTTATGTTAATTTAAACATAGATGTGTGCAATATACAGATATAGATATGATCGTAGAAACAAACACAGATGCAGAAATAAAATAAAAAGCAGTAAAGGAAAGAACATATCGGATTTTATACTGGTTCGGAGTTACCCTACATCCAGTCCCGCAACACAAGTATGGATTTCCTTTCAAAAGCATTCTTTACAATTAAACCCTCGATTTCAAGGCTACGAGGTACACCCTCCAGAATCACAATCCTCTGGGTAGAGATACTTGATTTTTCGGGCAACAAGTTGACTCACTTGATTTTACGGGCAACAAGTTCATCCAATTGATTTCCCAAGGCTACAATCACACCTTGTCACGCTTGATTGATTTTCAAGGCTACAATTACACCTTTTCTCACTAAGTTGATTACAAAAATGCCGATAACTCTGAATAACACTACGGATCTTGTTGAGATAGTGATAGAGAATCAAACTACGAATAATCGAGTTCGATTCAATGTTGATTTCGGTAGAGTAATGGTAAGAGTATGTATTAAGAAAAGTGAAAGAAGAAGAGGAGTGAAAAACCAGAAAATTTGATATCAAATTCGTTGAAACTAACCCCTATTTATAGAAGAACGATAGCCATGTCCATTCATGAATAGTTATGACGAATAGACAATTCTTTTGGAATTTAAATTTTGAACTTAACTGACACTATGTCGACATGGTCACTATGAGTATGTCGACATCCCAAGGCAATTTTTGATGATTTGATTTTCTTTGAAAATAACCTTTATCTTATATTAAAACTACTTAAAACTTTATAAATATACTTGACTATAGTTAAAATTCATTAGTAAATATAAAGAATAATATATATAGAATTTAACTATAATTTTATATTTAAATCTAAGTATAAATATTTAAAAGTTAAATATATTATATTAAAAGATAGTTTAAAATCATGAGTAATTTGACTTTGAAATTAAAAAAGATGATTTTGAGGATGATTTTGAGGCTAAAATTATTTAAAATCAGGATAGAGGTTTTTAATTCTTTTAAAAGGAAAATTATGAAATCATTTTGAAAACAAGATTATTTTTGTAAAATCATTTGAATAAAAATTAGCGGATACAAAACAATGTTCCACTATATTTTTCGTAGGTTCCATCCTACTTAGGGTTCCATCCCTTTAACAGGTTCGAAGTGGATTACATTCTACGAATAAATTGGATTTTAAGATGCTAGGGCTTTTCTAGAAGTTTTAACAAAATTCCTAAAAACTTATTCTTGAAGTCTTGAACTCTTGATAATCTTGATACTCATGAGTCTTCAATCTTGATATCTTGAATCTCTATACTGTACAGTCTTCATTCTTGGTACCTGCATGGTTAAATCCTGCATATACATATATATCTACACTTATAATGTTAGTATTTATATTTTCTAATCTATTCTAAGGTTGTTATCATCAAAACCATTATCTCACGGACTAATAATCTTCCCCTTTTTGATGATGACAACCTTTGTTTATAAAATATTACTTCTATCCTAATAACTCCCCCTAAAACTAATAACTCCCCCTTAATCTATGCCCTAATCACCCTATTTTATACTTCTTCCCCTTTGTCATCAACAAAAACAAACTCTAAACTTTATAACTCCAAACTATATAACTCCCCCTAAATCTAATACCTTATGATATGTGATTATAATGATAGTGTTATCATAAGTAATCAACACTTAGATCTAAAACTAAAACTTACTACTAACTATTCTAACTAAAATCAATGATAATACTTATAATCAAAACATATAAGAACACACATTACGTATAAAGTTATATTTACATGAGCATTTAGAGAACATAAAGAAACACAAACAACAATGGAGAAGAAAGAAAAGAAACTAAATAGGAGATCTATGAATCGAACAATGTAGATAGTGGAAACGGAAATTTCCACGTTGTTCAACAAGATTCCCATCTTTATCAAAGCACACTTCTCCAACGCAAATGACTTTATCGTCATCTTCCGCTTGCGCTTCTTCCATGGGTTCTTCTTCTTCTTCGCTGGCCTCTTGTTCTTGATTGTGTGAAGAATCTTCATCAATCATGATAGGGTTGGCTTGATTATCCATTAGAAATTTTTGCAAATTCTTAAGAATCCTGCCTTGCCTCTCTTGTTCCTTTGCCATACGGAGTTGAATCACCTAAATTTCAGTCATCATCTGAAGTGCATCCATCAGAGACTCCTCCTATTTTGTTACACGAGCGAGAGTAGTGTTTGCGCGAAAATTGGTCACAAACACCCGGTATGGTTGAAAGCACCCGTTTATGAACACAAATCAGCAACAATCAATATAAAACTCAGCAATTCACAAATAACAATCAGAAACACATGATTTATAGTGGTTCGACGATCTTGCCTACGTCCACTCTGAAGCTTATGATTTTATTGATTCACTTGATGATTTTAGTCAATTACAGCGGATTACAACAAGTTATAGCTCTGATACTTGATTACAACAGCGGTATTGAAGAGTAGAATTGAATACGGCAGAGTCTGGATGTTGAATGGCCAAAAGATCCCCTTTCTGTAGCCTTCAGGGGGCTATTAATAGGCGTAGGAAGCTGAGATCGTGCTGAAACTTAGGGTGACTTCTTCTGGCATGTGAGTGGGCCAACGCGACCGACCCACCAAGTTTCGACTTGATCTGTGAGTGATACGAAGCGATTTCGTATCCATCAGAAAATGATCCAATCGAGCTGAAACTTGGCAGGATTGTTCTTTATCATGTATGGAAGCTGCTATGAAAATTTCATCCCATTTGGATCTGTAATTAAGGAGATATGATCGATGCAAGATTGCATTTTCGTGTACACTGTTTCGTTCGAATCCTTGTTTCGTATCCATGCCTTTCGAATCGATCCGGAGCACGTGTGCGCAGTGACGTGGCGCGAGCTTCCTGGATCGCTCCACCTTTTGTGCCATGTTGACCGCTTCATTTTCGTAGATTTAGCCTCGTTTGCCTTGGTGACCGTTGCATACAGATGCCTTAATTCATATCGATGGAGGTAGGCTCGTTTGCATGCATCGATCCAATCCTTGTTCGTATCGACCAGTGTAGATGGATACGAACGAGCGGTACTAGCCCTAGCTCGATGGATGCGAACAATCATTCAAGTATGGCCGCCTAATAGATACGAACCAGAGTCAACTGGCCCTACAACCGATGGATACGAAATGGGTGGTAGATGATCGAGATGAAATGAGGTAGCTTGATGGTTATGAGGCGGATCGATGCGAGGTTGATGGATACGAACCCAATGGACTCGAACTATACAAGACCCGATGGATTCGAATATAGCAAGGCGAAGTCAAGCCGATGGATTCGAATCTAATCGATTCGACCTGGTCGGTTCGAACCTGATCGATTCGAAGCTGCTCGTTCTTGATGGATTCGAACAAACCAATATGATGGTTCTCTGATGGATGCGAACAACGCATCTCCTCTAACTTTTATCGATCATATCTCATTCACATGAACTCCGATTAACCTGAAATTTGAAACGCTCGTTCCCACGAATTTGCTTGCCGTGTTCTATCAATTGTAGCCTGATCTGGGCTTGGAATAAATTCGTCGATATCCATGGTGAAGCAAAGTACAACTAATCTTTGAGATGAACCGTCTTTGGTTTTCGATCAATCTTTTGGTATCACGGCTTTGCCAAAAAGCGGGATAACATTTCCCCCCTAGAACATGCCTTGCGGTAGGAAGGTATGTTTTGTAATGCCTTGAGTTGGATGCTCATATCTTGTCAACAACCTGTAAAGAACTTGATAATTTCATATGACCTCGAATGACGATCGTTCGGGATCGCATGCCATTCGAGGTAAAACGGGACCAATCGCGGTCGATGCCGCTCGCGGTGAATGATGGAACGGGACCGTTCGCGGTCGTATGCCATTCGTGGCGAATATCGATAGTTCGCGATCGAGTGCCGTTCAAGGCTGATTGTGACCGTTCGCGGTCGTGTGCCGTTCGAGGCGAATTGTGATCGTTCGCGATCGAGTGCCGTTCAAGGCTGATTGTGACCGTTCGCGGTCGTGTGTCGTTCGAGGCGAATTGTGATCGTTCGCGATCGTGTGCCGTTCGAGGCAAGTTGTGATCGTTCGCGATCGTGTGCAGTTCGAGGAAAATTACGTGTGCCCGGGGGGGCTTAGTATTACCAGTGCTGGAGTTCATGTTCGGGGGAGTTTCCGAATTAAAGATTTTGGCGGTTCATCGCCATGCAAGAGGTTCTCGCGGACCGTTCGCAATCCAACGGCTATACAAGTAAAACTTTTTTCATAGAGTTGCAAATATTAAAGCAATAATCATACGAACCCCACAATAGAAATGTTCAAACGAGCGGAGTCTAAATGTCCAAATCAACATGAAACAAAAGCAAAGTAAGGATGTCAAAATGCAAACTCTCACTATGGTGTGGTCGGTAGTCATTCAGAGCACGCCTATGGATCGTGCGCGATCGCTCACATGTGTAAATGATTTTAACCGTGTCAGTGAGAGGTTTACAACTTGTTCATCATTATTTCATTCAATCAATCAATTGATAATCAAACGGTGCCCCGAGCCAGGGTCGCCTCTAGCTAATGTAGACGATGGTCATTCTGGTTCCACTGTTGGAGTTCGCCTCCTCACATGCTGAAGGAGCTTACCGTTCCTGCTATGCCCTTCCACCTCGTCCTTCAGATGCCTACAATCATTAGTGTTATGACCGTTCAATTCATGAAATACACAAAACTTATCTGATTTTCTTTCGTCAGAAGTTGGATCTCTTCGCATCGGTCTACGATACGGAACCTGCTCTTTGGTATCCTGATAGATTCGCTCCAAACTCTCATTTAGCTCAGAATAAGTGGTGAACCTTGGTTCCTTTCGTGGTCGCATTGGTCTGTTATGGCTACTCTCAGCCTTTCGTTTCCCCTTGCTAGTTTCTGTACCTTTCTCGAGGGGATCTCCACCTTTGACTGTGTAAACATTAAGTTCATCTCCTTCTTCTCTTTCTGTAGTTGCATCTTCCAATCGTAGGAACTTTTTTGCCTCATGATAGAATTCTCCTAGATCCAAAGGTGGATCTTTAGTTAACGAATTTTTGAACTCTGCTCCGTCAGCTATTCCGGACACAGTTGCCATCATAACCATAGATGGATCTGGTCGATCCATCGAAGCTGCTGCCGCATTGAATCGCGTCAGAAAACTCCTCAAAGTCTCTCATGCCTTCTGTTTTAGAATTGCCAAAGTCATCACATTCTTGGGTCTCGCAATGTGAACCCTATGGAGCCGCTCTCCAGCTGTCTAAACCATAACGCCGCAATATCTACCAAATACAATGGAAAGCGCTGGGCCATAACTTCCTCTGATGCCCCCAGCACCTCCATATGCCTCATATATTTTGTCAGATGAACTGTAGGGTCTGTCCTTCCATCATACATATCTAACGATGGTAGCTTAAAATCTGGTGGGTTCCTTGCTCGTCTGATTGCCTTGGTAAAAGGGCTTCTATTAACATCCTCTAAATCCTTGTTCACTAATCCGCCTCTCATGGCTCGCCTGACTATCTCCTCCAACCTGTCAATGTCTCCGAGATGCAATCTTCGTTCATCATTTTCAACGTGCCCCCCGAGTTCACGAGGGAATTCTGGGATCTGCCCCCTTGACTAAGCGTTCACTTCTCTGCTACTCCCAGGTTGCGCAGATGCTCCTCTATCTCTCTCCGAGATTGGTTCAACATTCTCCATGTGCGTGCCTCCTAATCCAGGTGCTACGCCGGATGGTCCTGCTCCGTTCTGAACTCCATCAGTTTCTCTATTCTGTGCTCCAAGTTGCCCTATCTGTTGAAATAAGCTCTGAATCAACTCCTCCTGTTTCTTCATCATTGTCTCCATCTCGTCCCTAGTGATGAAGACTGAAGCTTGGTTTGCTCCTAAAGAGGCCTCTTGACTTCCTTGATGTTCACTTCTCTCTGGCCTTTGTCTCTTACTTGTTTGTCTTGTCATAGCTTTTAGATCTGAATTCTTAAGTCTTCAAATTCAACTTCTCCTGAATCAACTTTTCTCAGTGAAAGCACCAAAATATTTGCGCCAAAATTGGTCACAAACACCCGGTATCGTTGAAAGCACCCGTTTATGGACACAAATCAGCAACAATCAATATAAAACTCAGCAATTCACAAATAACAATCAGAAACACATGATTTATAGTGGTTCGACAATCTTGCCTACGTCCACTATGAAGCTTATGATTTTATTGATTCACTTGATGATTTTAGTCAATTACAGCGGATTACAGCAAGTTATAGCTCTGATACTCTATTACAATAGCGGTATTGAAGAGTAGAATTGAATCCGGCAGAGTCTGAACGTTGAATGGCCAAAAGATCCCCTTTCTGTAGCCTTCAGGGGGCTATTTATAGGCGTAGGAAGCTGAGATCACGCTAAAACTTAGGGAGACTTCTTCTGGAACGTGAGTGGGCCCACGCGACCGACACCACCAAGTTTTGACTCGATCTATGATCGATACGAAGTGATTTCGTATCCATCAGAAAATGATCCAATCGAGCTGAAACTTGGCAGGACTGTTCTTCATCATGTATGGAAGCTGCCGTGAAAATTTCATCCCATTTGGATCTGTAATTAAGGAGATATGATCGATGCAAGATTTCATTTTCGTGTACATTGTTTCGTTCGAACCCTTGTTTCGTATCCATGCCTTCTGAATCGATCCGGAGCACGTGTGCGCTGTGACGTGGCGCGAGCTTCCTGGATTGCTCCACCTTTTGTGCCATGTTGACCGATTCGTTTCGATAGATTTAGCCTCGTTTGCCTCGGTGACCGTTGCATACAGATGCCTTAATTCATATCGATAGAGGTAGTCTCGTTCGCATCCATCGATCCAATCCTTGTTCATATCGACCAGTGTAGATGGATACGAACGAGCAGTAGTAGTCCTAGCTCGATGGATGCGAACAATCATTCAAGTATGGTCGCCTAATGGATACGAACCAGAGTCAACTGGCCCTACAACCGATGGATACGAAATGGGTGGTAGGTAATCGACATGAAATGAGGTAGCTTGATGGGTATGAGGCGGATCGATGCGAGGTTGATGGATACGAACCCAATGGACTCGAACTATACAAGACCCGATGGATTCGAATAGAGCAAGGCGAAGTCAAGCCGATTGATTCGAATCTGATCGATTCGAACCTTGTCTCGACCCTGATTGATTCGAAGCTGCTCGTTCTTGATGGATTCAAACAAACCAATATGACGGTTCTCTGATGGATGCGAACAACGCATCTCCTCTAACTTGTATCATCATATCTCATTCACATGAACTCCGATTAACCTGAAATTTGAAACGCTGGTTCCCACGACTTTGCTTGCCGTGTTCTATGAATTGTAGCCTGATCCAGGCTTGGAAAAAATTCATCGATATCCATGGTGAAGCAAAGTACAACCATTCTTTGAGATGAACTGTCTTTGGTTTTCGATCGATCTTTTGGTATCACGGCTTTGCCAAAAAGCGGGATAACAAGTAGTACGTTGAAATGGACCAGAAGTAGGACAGGGAAACGAAAATGTTGATTTTATGTTTGATTTGGAAGATGATGCCATGATTTTATTTATTTTAGAAGATAGAATAGAAAGAGAATAGAGAGAATGATCAAAAATTCGAAAATAAGAAGAATATATAACCAATTTTTTGAATTTTGGTGGGAAATTTTTTTTAAAAATAAAAAACGTTATTTGTCGACATGGGTATATGGGAGATGTCGACATGCTCCTTTATATTTTTACTATTTGATTTATTTTAGTATTAATTATTTATTATAATGGATATTTATAATTTATATTTCAGTTATTAAACAAATACCTAATTCTCTTCTTAATTTAGTAAATACTGATTCATTTAAGGGTTTTGTTAAAATATCAGCAATTTAATTCTCAGAATTGATATAATCGAGAGTAACTACTTTCTTACTTATATTATCTCTAAGAAAATGATGTCTGATATCAATATGTTTAGTTCAAGCATGTTGAGTAGTATTTTTGGATAAATTTATTGCACTTGTATTATCACAATAATTTGGTGATTTCGAGATATTTAACCATAATCTTTTAGAGTTTGTTGCATATATATTACTTGATAACAAGCCAAAGCAGCAGAAATATACTCTACTTCATTTGTTGATAAAGAAACTGTGTTTTGCTTTTTACTAAACCAGGAAACCAGAGAATGCCCCAAAAAGTGACCAGTCCCACTTGTACTTTTTCGGTCTGATTTACAACCAGCATAATCAGCATCACAGTAAGATATTAAGTCAAAAGAATGATTTTTAGCGTAAAATAAACCATAATCAGATGTGTGTTTAACATATCTTATGATATGTTTTACGGCTTTTAAGTGGGTCTCTTTAGGTTGGGATTGATATCTGGCATAGGACAAACACTATGCATGATATCAGGTCTACTAGCAGTAATATAGAGTAGTGATCCAATCATTCCCCTATATAATTTTTGATCTACATCTTTCGAGAGATCTTCTTTACAAAGGTACTCATTGGTTGCCATGGGAGTGAGTTTTCCACTTGCAGTAGTCAAACCAAATTTACTAATTAGGTCTTTTGCGTATTTTTCTTGACTAATAAAGACACCATTATCTAATTGTTTTTATTTGTAATCCTAAAAATAAATTTAACTCACCCATATGACTCATCTCAAACTCTTTTTTCATTATTTCAGAAAATTCTTTATTCATGTCAAAATTAGTTGATCCAAAAATGATATCATCTACGTAAACTTGTATCAGTTGAATATCACTTTTATTTCTTTTAATAAAAAGAGTATTATCTACTTTACCAATTTCAAAATTTGATTGTAATAAATAAGATCTTAGTCTATCATACCAGGCTCTTGGAGCTTATTTTAGACCATATAAAGCTTTCTTAAGTTTGTAAACATGATTTTGTAAATTATCATTTTCAAAAAGTGGTGATTGTTCAACATATACTTCTTTTACAAATCCATTTAAAAAGGCAATTTTAACATCCATTTGAAATAATTTGAAATTATTATGATCTGCGAAAGCAAGTAGAATCCTAATGGCTTCTAATCTTGCTATGAGAGCAAAGGTTTCATCAAAAGCTATTCCTTCTTCTTGACAATAACCTTGAGCAACTAATCGAGCTTTATTTCTAACTACCTCTCCTTGTTCATTCATTTTATTTTTACAAACCCACTTAGTTCCAATTATAGTTTTATTTTCAGGTCTAGGAACAAGTTCCCAAACATCATTTCTAGTAAATTGATTTAATTCTTCTTGCATAGCCAAAATCCATGAATCATCAGCTGATGCTTCTTTTGGATTATTAGGTTCAATAGTTGATATAAAAGCTACGTTACTCATTTGACTTAGTTGATTTCTAGTTTTAACAACAGATTGCATATCTCCTAGTATATTTTTTGTAGGATGATCTTTTAAAAGTTTAGTCCTTTTATTAGGATGATTAATTTGATTATTGGTTTCAATTGATTCTTGATTTTGAGTGATTAAATCCTCTTCATCGTTTGTATCTTCAAATTTTTTGAAATTTTCATCAAATGAAACATGTATTGTTTCTTTGATTGTGTCAGTTTTTAAATTAAACACTCTGAATGCTTTACTTCTATTAGAATATCCGATATAGATTTCTTTGTCGGATTTAGGATCAAATTTATCTAAATTATCGTTTGTATTCAAAATAAAGCATTTACTTCCAAAAATTCTGAAATAAGATACCTTAGATTTCTTTGAATAAAGAAGTTTATAAGATGTTTTATCAGTTAAAGGTCGAATTAAAATTCTATTTAAAATATAACAGACGGTATCAACTGCTTCTACCTAAAAATTCTTTGGTAAATTATTATCTGAAAGCATAGTTCTCGCACACTCTTGAATCGTCCTATTTTTACGTTCTACTACCCCGTTTTGTTGTGGAGTTCTAGGAAATGAAAAATTGTGAGTTATTCCTTTTTTATTGCAAAATTCCTCAAACTTTTCATTTTCAAATTCACCACCGTGATCACTACGAATAGTTATAATTTTTAAAGAAAATCGGTTTTGAATTCTTTTTGAAAAGTTATTAAAACATTAAAAAGTATCACTTTTATGTTTCAAAAATATTATCCACGTAAATCTAGAATAATCATCTACATTTACAAAAACATATTTACTATGATTTATTTACAAAATTTGAGATGGACCAAATAAATCAAGATGAAGTAATTCAAGAGGTTTTGAAGTTGAAATCATATCTTATAATTTAAAAGAACTTTTTCTAAGTTTTCCTAATTGACAAGCATCACATATACTATCTACTTTAAAATTTATTTTTGGAAGACCTCTTACTAGACCATGTTTTAACAGTCTAGATAAGATTTTGAAATTCAAATGCCCAAATCTCTTATGCCAAATCCAAGGGTCACTTGTATTTGCCAGCAGACACAGGTTATCATTTGAAACTTTCATACTAAGAATATAAATATTCTTTTTCCTGACTCCCTCAAATATAATAGTTGAATTATTATCTTTAATGTGACATTTATCTTTTTCAAATTTAATTTTATATCGTTTATCGCATAGTTGACTTATACTTAGCAGATTATGTTTCAAATTCTTAACTAGCAAAACATTAGTAATCGTAGGAGTTTAAGAATTACCGACTTTGTCGATGCCAATCACATATCCTTTTGAATTGTCTCCAAAATTAACCAGTCCTTCATCTTTGTATATAATATCATTCAGTATATATGGATTGCCAGTCATGTGTCTAGAACATCCACTATCAAGTATCCATTTGTTCTTTCTGATCGACACAATTTGTCCGATGTGGATTGATTCCTCAACAACCATAAAGCATGATTCCCGCCCATCAAACAATTTTGGTAGATAACTTGAATTTGAATATTGATTATATGCAGACTCATGAAACAATGATGATTTGAATATTTCTAAACTAGTATTAACAAATATAGCCATTTTAAAAGCTTTTCAAAAAATCAGATTATGAAACTTTGAAAGCCTTGCTCTGATACCAATTGTGAGAAATGCGGATTACGGATCTTAAGGCTAGGGTTAGAATAGTGTTTATAAAAAATTACTAAATCTTTTGAGTTTATGTTAATTTAAACACAGATGTGTGCAATATACAGACATAGATATGATCACAGAAACAAACACAGATGGAGAAATAAAATAAAACGTAGTAAAGGAAAGAATACACCGAATTTTATACTGGTTCGGAGTTACCCTACATCCCGTCCCGCAACACAAGTACGGATTTCCTTTCAAAAGCAATCTTTACAACTACACCCTCGATTTCAAGGCTACGAGGTACACCCTCCAGAATCACAATCCTCTAGGTAGAGATACTTGACTTTCCGGGCAACAAGTTCACCCACTTGATTTTACGGGCAACAAGTTCACCCAATTGATTTCCCAAGGCTACGACCACACCTTATCACGCTTGATTGATTTTCAAGGCTGCAATTACAACTTTTCTCGCTAAGTTGATTACAAAAAGCCTATAACTCTGAATAGCACTGAGGATCTTATTGAGATAGTGGTAGAGAATCAAACTACGAATAATCGATTCGATTCAATGTTGATTTCAGTAGAGTAATGGTAAGAGTATGTATTAAGAAAAGTGGAAGAAGAAGAGGAGTGAAAAACCAAAAAAATCTGATATCAAATTCTTTGAAACTAACCCCTATTTATAGAAGAACAACAACCATGTCCATTCATGAAGAGTTATGGAAAATAGCACTTCTTTTGAAATTTAAATTTTGAACTTAACCGACACTATGTCGACATGGTCACCTTGAGTATGTCGACATCCCAAGGCAATTTTTGATGATTTGATTTTCTTTGAAAATAACCTTTATCTTATATTAAAACTATTTTAAATTTTATAAATTGTAACAACCCGGAATTTTGAACGTTAGATTTTGAACGTTTAATTCATTTTAAATGTTAAATGTGGATTTTGAATTTAAGTAAGAAGATTTTGGTTTAATCAATATAATTAGTTAAAATATCAAATATGGCTATTTTACTAGATTTGAATAATAAAAATTTAATATTTGAAAATTGAAATAATTTGTGAATCTGGAGGCAAATGGAGTGGAAATGGTTTTTAAAATTCATTTTAAGTCTATTTGGATTTGAATTATAATATTGAACTGTTGGATGGAATTAAAAGTCGATAGGTTAAATTTGGAATTTTATATTAATTTAATAATGGAATTTAATAATATAATAATGCAAATAATCAGGTTTTGGTTCGAAATGAATCAGAATGATTTCTGATGTGAATATAAATTCTGTATGATTTATAATAAAGTTAGTAGAGTTTTAAAAGTGAAATTTTAGATTATTTCGACGATTTTGAAAATCGCTCGAATTAATCGACGAGTTTAAATGGCCTTCTAGGGTATAGTTACGGAATTCGAAGAAACCAGTTCCATTAGATCCGTAATAGTTAGTTATTATCGGATTTCAATTTTCGTAGCAATCGGAGTTGTCGTTTGACCCTGGCAACTCAAAACGCATAGAAACTATTTTATTCGATTTAATTTAAAATTGATCGTTTATTTTCGTCACTCACACATGTGATCGAATTAGCCTCTGAAACACATTCCATGGTGTTTGGAATGAGGGTAAAATATTATAATCGTCTGCGGCACCCGTGGTTTGGAGATCGTGTGGAAAAGTTGCTGTAAAATTTATTTAATATCAAAATAATATTTATCAACGTTTATATATACACGTTTGTAGAGAAACCCTACCCCTTTCTTTCGGCCTCCTCCTTTCCTCATTTCAATGGCCGATAATCACCTTCGTTCCTCCCTCTTTTTCTCTCAATCAAATAACTTCCACCAGAAATCTCCAACTAGTAAATCATAGGGCTTTGCGAGCTCTATCGATCTATATGGCTGAGACACTATTTCATCGACTAGAGGGAGATGTTAAAGGCCGCGTTCGTGAGGGTTTCGTGCATGATTTCCGGTGCATGAGTGAGGCTGAGTTTCGCCGTATTTAGGCCGAGAGTGGAGGGCGTAGTGGGCTAAGACATGGTGGCCTTTGATCGATTTATCGACGAGCGTTGTGGCCGCGACTTTTGGTTAAAATATGGTGATTTGGGTTCGATTTTTGCATGTAGACGAATGCGTAAGGGAAGAAGGGTTAGACGGCTTCGATCTGGTTCAAATATTTACGGCCACGAGTTTGGGATAATATTAAAAAGAAGAGAAATTTTGTTTTAAAATTTTATTCAAACTTCATAATCCCATAACTTTTGCATACATTATCAGAATTCGACGAAATTGGCGACGTCGGAATCGCAGCGACGAGTACTACGTAGTGGAACAGTTCTGAGATCATTCTGAGCAATTAAAAATTTAGGTTAAATCGAACATCGTTTGATTTAATTTAAAATTTGAATGCTCATTGAAAATTCAAGGTGAGTTTATCTCACTCACATCTGGAATGCTAGTTAGTTTAAATAGTTAATATTTAAATGATTGGTTGATTGGTTGAATGTGATAATAATTATTAGACTGTATTGATATTTATTTGTTGTGCTAATATCTATGGATGCAGGAAAACAGGTTGGAGGGATCCAACTGGATTTCCTCACAATATAGAAATTTTATTCGTAATCCGTGATATATTTCATTTATATCCTATGATAGAATGATTTGGAATTTTGTTATGCTATGTATGGTTGGATAAATATAAATCTGGTATTTTTAAAAGATAAATAAAATAAATTGGGATTAAAAGGAAATTGAAAGTAATTTTGAGAAACGAGTTTAAGGAAATTAAATTCAAGATATTGGTTTAGAATTTGAAGTGTTTTGAAATTGTGATTTAAAAGGAAATGAGGAATGAAAATTTATAAACTGGGTTTATAAGTGAAATAGGATATTTATCGTGGGATAAATTTGAAAGTATAGATTTCCGGTGGGAATCTCTATAAAAAGGAGCAAATTGTTTTAAAAATAATAATGGGATTATTTTTTAAAAAAGATGGAAAGTGTATTTTTCCTGAGAAATGAAATATATTTCAAAAGAGAAGCTTTAAAAGTATAAACTAGAAAGTTTAAAAATGTGTTTCTAGAATATTTTAGAAAAATTACGATCTTAATTACTTTTAAGTGAAAAGTAAATATTATTAAAGTAATTATGGTATTTAATTATTTTAAAGATAAATTAGTATTATGATTTCTAAAGGAAATTTTATTATAAGTACTTGAAGTAATAACTTTATACAAAAACGAAATGATGGTATAAATATTGGATTAATAACTTTAATTTTCAAGATAATTTTGTTTTAAATTACTTAGAAACTTCTCTATATTTCCTTAAATATTTTCCATTAAGAAATTTCTAGTAGCCTTATTTTAAATATTTTAAGCACATATTTTGAAAGTGATTTTCCAAGAAATAGAAAGGTGCTTAAAAATAAAAGGAGTTTATTTTTAAAGTGTTGGAAGAAAATTTACGGGATTTAAACGTAAATTTGAATTGAGGTAAATCATGTGGGATTTATAAAAAGGTTCTTTGGCTTATTCTGAAAATGGGAGTGTAGTTCCCTGAAAAGCCAATTATGTTTTAAAGCAGATTTCTAAGTAAAAGTTAAAAGTTTTAAATTTGATTTTAAAGGAATTTTTTAAGAAAATTCTTATTTAAGCTGTAAAGGTTTCAGAAGTAAATATTTACTAAATTAGTCATAGTAGTAATTATTTTTAAATGGGTTAATCGGTATATGCTTTAAAAGAAGGTCGTTAAGATTTATATTTTACAAATTAGTTTTATTGTAAAGATAGTTTGGTTAAAGTTTTATTTGAAAACTTTTATAGGATTTCATAAATTTATTTTAAAGTTTATCATGACTTAACTTTATTTTGAAGAAAAATAGTTTATATTTATAAAGCAATCTTATTTGAAACTTTTAAAAAGTATGTATATGTTTCAAATAAAGTATGTAAATAGATTTAATTTAAATTATTACAAATCTAAAGTGTTTGGCTTGGATGTTTTCAGTGGAAAATCAATATTTGGGATTTTATTCCATAAGGAGTGTGTGGTTTAAAACTGTTTTCAAGAGATTGAAAATGGAAATATATCTTGCAAGGGTATTTTAACGATAATAAATAATTTGGGCAATTATTTATTTTTGATGGATGTTTATGAACGTTAATTGATAGTTAAATCACTGACTATCAATATTGGCCAATGCGTTGATCGTTTCGAAGAGACGGGGATCGGGATTAATTTCTCGAAAACCACTTCGATCCGGTTTGTACGTTTTTGTGAGGAAGGCGAGTTTAGAGTCGAAGATGGAGCAGAGAAGTGCAAGGGATAGTCGCTACTAATCCTGAGGATATTTCAAAATGGATGTAGTAGGAGTAGTGCCTTCGGTTTCGTTCGAACCCTGGACGGACTTGTATGGATGAATGCTTTCGGAACATCGTCAGGTGGACGATGGGAATTCTAAGTGAATCGTCCTAAAAAGATAACGCTTAGCCTCAAGCCTCATCAATCGAGAATGACTGAAAATTAGGGGTTACAGCAAGGCTATGTGGGTAGCACCTATTAGGGTAAGGTTATCCCTGTCTAGATGTCCCTTTTTATTCGGCTTAGTGGTGCGGTTGCTGATCCTAACCGTGGGGTGATCTTACTCAGGATTATCCAGTAAGGGGTAGCCCCGATCTTGTGTCGTAGTGGTTCGGGAGTGGTCCACGATACGGTGATCTAGGCCACGAACTGTGACAGGTGTTACCCTAGTGCCTAGTCATTAGTTAGAAATCCATTCTCCCTACGCGCCTTTTACGAGTTTTGTTTGTATTACCCACTTTGTGGCTAGTAGCTGGAATTTAATCATGTAACAATTTCGACTATTTTAATAAGTATTTGTATATAGAACCTATTATAATATCAGAGGATTTTTATAAAATGTGTTTTAGCTATCGTAAGGTAAAAACCCGACATGTTTATTTGTGGCGTGGTCTTACGAGATGATTTTGTTTTCAAAAAGATTTTTGAAACTTTAATAATCAATTTCTGTGTATTTTTACCAGAGATTCATGACTGACTCGGGTGTTATTTAATTACAATGCTCGGGTCAGACCGAGTATTATATGTTCAGGATAGGATGCTATGGAGCTCAGGAGAGGAGCTGGAGTCCAAGACGTATTATCCGTACTTGTTTATATCCACTGCTGTGATTGTTTGGAATTGTCAGACCAGTAAATGTTGTTTGTTTGTGATACTCTGGTGACATAATATATAAAATAGATATAGTTTTTATTTTGTGTAAAGATCTGTTATTGACTATTATATTTTGTTCCGATGCGATTGTTAGATTCTGTAATTGTTTAGTTCCTTCTTTCTTCCATCTTTATCTTCTTTCTTTCCTTCAACTATCTGTCTTTTTCGGCATTCAACCGTCGGCATATTATACTGTGGCGTATTTTGTGTCGATTTTCTAAGGTCGAGAAGGGTGGGTCGTCACATGTGGTATCAGAGCTTAGGTTGGCGATAACCTTGGCTCTGGAGGGGAAATTACTCATTAAATAGAGTCAATAGTACCCTATAATGAGTTGAGTGTAATAATAGCTATGAGAGCGTACTTGTTAGTGAATATAAAAAAAATTATTTTTATACTGTGTTGACTTATCGGTTGATGTTTATGAATTCTGGTCGGTACCGGAAGTACAATCGTATAAATAGGGGTTTCTAAACTCTTAAACAAGATAAACCGACATAGTATTATTTTTGAAGTGGGTAAATGAAATAATTTTACCCAAAATTATATTTTGATATAAAAGGAATAATTTTTCTGGAATTATTATATATTTTGATGTTTAGTTGTTAATATTACAATCAAATAAAAGAGTCTAAAATCTGAAATGGTTTATAACCAAATAGAATTATCTAAATATGGTTTAAATAAAAATAAGTATAACCTAAATTTGAATTAAAACCCGAATCTAAATCTCGGAAATTTTGAAAAGTGTTTAAAATGAGCTTAAAAAAGAGTTTGGGAATTTAAAAATCTTGGGAATATTTGAAATGTTTTCCAAAGTGTTTGAAGGAGATAATGGAGTATTATTTTAGGAAATATTTTTGAATGGAAGTTGTTTGAAAGGAATTTGTGGAGGTAGGGAAGCACTGAACTCACTTTAGTCGTTGGAAAATAATCCTGATGATGATGGCCACATTATCAGAATTTATTTTCGAGTTTCTAAAGTGATGGATTGCTACCGTGGAGATCGGTTATGATATTTGTTTGAACTTGTTGGGTATACAAGTTGTTTTAGAAATTTCAAAAGGGAAATTTGTTTGGTAAAAACAAGTTGTTTTGGAATCCAAAAGTTTGATGTGATATTCCAAGTGGGGATTTGTTGTTTAAGATTTCAAAATGGTTTTGAAATAAAATTGAGCAATTGAATTCTGGGAAATTCTATTTAGAAATGTGAAAGTTAAAATGCATCAACTATTGAACCTATTAAGAGAAGTTGATTTAAATCAGAAGGGAAATGAAATTTTAATCCTGAAATTAAAAATTAACTTGAGTAAATGAAAGTGAGTAAAATATATTTGAATTTAACTTGAGATAAGTAAAATAAAATTGAATTTGAGATCAAATTAAAGTGGATAAATTTGAAATGTAAAATGACTTTGTAATTGTGAGTTAAAATTGCGTAATGAATTTGTACCCATAAGCTATTAAGTGTTATACATATAATCTGAAACAGTGGATTATAAATGTGTAATGAAAATTTATATTCTTAAGCTATTAAATGTTATATATAAAGTCTAGAATTGTGATTATAAGATGGAAATGACTAAAATGAGCAATATGAGCTTTCAAATAAATAAGTTGGTAAACTTATGAATAGGAGATGAATTGTAAAACCTAAATAGAAATGGTTGAATGTTATGATAAAAAGAATGAAAAGTTTAAGAATTGAATTCTAAATGAAATGTAAATTGAGATAAGGCAAGTGAAATATAAAAGGTGATTGGACTTAAATTAGTAAATAAGTCTTGAACTTGTAATGGAGAAATAAAATTGGATCGAATTGGATTTAACTTTGATTAAATGGAATTGAGATGAATTTGGATTTAATTAAAATCAAAATTCAGTTGTGTTATAAATGATATTGAATGAAATACAATTCTTATTTAAGTAGTAAAGGAAGTGGAATGAATTTAATTTAGCTAAATAAAATTTAGTTAAACATGAACTAAATATGGAAAAGAATCGAATTGAAAGAAAGTTTAATTTAGTTGAAATGATATTGAATGAAGTAAATGCTCACTCAACTAAATTCAAAAAGAGTTGTTTGGAAATGAATTTAGCATAACCTAAATTAAATAAAAGGGTAATGGAACGAATAAAATTTTGGTAGCTTGTTGAAATTTTTTGAAATGCAAAATAAAACCCAGTTCTGGTTTAGAATAACTGGAATGATTATGTTATTAATAAATTCAAAAATGAATTAAGAAGTTGAACTAAAATTAAAATGGATCGAGTAAGTAAACAGATTGAATTAAAATTTGTAATATGATTGGGATTTGATTTAATGAGAATCAAATTAAAATGAAAATAAAATTGATGCAAGAAAAAATTGAATGGAATTGAAATAACTTGAGAAATCGTGTAAGGATTGTTGTCGAGGTTAAGAAATGGTCTTAAATGAAATCGTATGGATAATGAAATTGACATATAACAATAGGAATTTAATTCAATAATTTTGATGAAGCAAGAATGCTTGAGTTGTGAATAATTCCGAATGGTGTAAAAATTAATATGGTTTGAGCAAGAATTAATTTAAGATTGTTATAAAGTTAAATAATTGTTATTTACTTGAATAACATTAAATTTGCATAGAAATGGGTCATTTTGTTGTAAATGGAATTGAATTGGTTTAAAGAAGCAAATGAAATTAGTTTTTAAATCAATTGGATTAAGTGAAATTTAATTAAGTGGTTTTGTATATAAATGCAAGAGAATCATAAAAGAAATACTAGTGTCTCAAATTGAAAATAAAATTTGATTGTGAATTAATTTGAAATTGAATTGAAGTAAAGTGATGTAAGCAAAGCATATGTAACCATATTGAAGTGAAAATAAATTGGTTATGGTGAATATAAATTGAGTATAGCAAACTTGGGTGTAAATTCTTTTGATTTGAGTAAATGAAATAAGGATTTGCAAAGAAGATTAGAATATTATTAAAACGTGTGGGTTACTTATATAGATGGATAACTTGCAGAATTTCGAAAATTTGATGTGTGGGCTTTGAAATTGACATGTTTGGTTTAGATTAATAAATGGAATGTTGTTGAAAATCTCATATTATTGAAAACTGATGTGTTTGTTTAAGTAAATACAGGTACGGGAGGCAATTGATTGAGTTGGAGCGCGTAAATGCATAAAATATTAGCCTCTTGCTTTTAAAATGCTAATCGAAAGGTGCGCCTACGCAATAAAATTGGGAAAATGATTTATATATTGTGGAATATTTTGTTTTCCCATCGTGTGGGTCGATGTATATATATTTATATCTATTGTGATATTGTGAAACACTCTCCATACAAAGGAGACGCTGTCAAAAAAATTTCCAACATTTTGGGAGTTAGAAAATTTTTGAAAATTTTAGGTTAATTAGAAAGTTGCGTTTTGAAATGATATTGAAACAAAAGCTTTTGAGTTAGAATATATAAGCAAATGGTTTTGGAATTGGGCTAAAAGGTTTGAGAAGTGCATGTAATTTTTTAATGAAATGAATTTTGGGTAAGTAAATGAGTTTAGTAGCATTTTTCATACCTTAGCAAATTTCGGGGACGAAATTTTTATAAGGGGGGAGGAATGTAACGACCCGGAATTTTGAACATTAGATTTTGAACGTTTAATTGATTTCAAATGTTAAATGTGGATTTTGATTTGATTTTTAAGTAAGAAGATTTTGGTTTAATCAATATAATTAGTTAAAATATCAAATATGGCTATTTAATTGGATTTGAATAATAAAAGTTTAATATTTAGAAATTGAAATAATTTGTTAATCTGGAGGCAAATGGAATGGAAATGGTTTTTAAAATTTATTTTAAGTCTATTTGGATTTGAATAATAATATTGGACTGTTGGATGGAATTAAAATTCGATAGGTTAAATTTGGAATTTTATATTAATTTAATAATGGAATTTAATATTATAATAATGTAAATAATCAGATTTTGGTTCGAAATGAATCCGAATGATTTCTGATGTGAATATAAATTCTGTATGATTTATAATAAAGTCAGTAGAGTTTTAAAAGTGAAATTTTAGATTATTTCGACGATTTTGAAAATCGCTCGAATTAATCGACGAGTTAGAATAGCCTTCTGGGGCACAGTCTCAAAATTCAATGAAACCAGTTCCATTGGATCCGTAATAGTAAGTTATTATTGGATTTCAATTTTTGTAGCAATCGGAGTTGTCGTTTGACCCTGGCAGATCAAAACGCATAGAAACTATTTTAATCGATTTAATTTAAAATTGATCGTTTATTTTCGTAACTCGCGCATATGATCGAATTAGCCTTCAAAACACATTTCATGGTGTTCGGAATGCGGGTAAAACATTATAATCGCCTGCCGGCACGCGTGGTTTGGAGATCGTGTGGAAAAGTTGCTTTAAAATGGATTTAATATTAAAATAATATTTATCAACATTTATATATACACGTTTTTAGAGAATCCCTACCTCTTTCTTTCGGTCGCCGTCTTCCCTTATTTTAATGGCCGATAATCACCTTCGCTCCTCCCTCTGTTTCTCTCAATCCAATAACTTCCACCAGAAATCTCCAACTAGGAAATTATATAGCTTTGCGAGCTCTATCGATCTATACGGCTGAGACTTCGTTTCGTCGACTAGAGGGAGATGTTGAAGGATGCGTTCATGAGGGTTTCATGCACGATTTCCGGTGCATGAGTGAGGCCGAGTTTCGCCGTATTTGGGTCGAGAGTGGAAGGCGTAGTGGGCTACGGCATGGTGGCCTCTGATCGATTTATCGGCGAGCGTTTTGGCCGCGACTTTTGGTCAAAGTATGGTGATTTGGGTTCGATTTTTGCCTGTAGACGAACGCGTGAAGGGAGAAGGGTTGGACGGCTTCGATCTGGTTCAAATATTTATGGCCACGCTTTTGGTATAATATTAAAAAAAAGAGAAATTTTTTTTAAAAAAATTTGTTCAAACTTCATAATCCCATAACTTTTGCATACATTATCAGAATTCAAGGTTAAATTGAACGTCATTCGATTTAATTTAAAATTTGAACGCTCATTGACAATTCAAGGTGAGTTTATCTCATTCACATCTGGAATGCTAGTTAGTTTAAATAGTTAATATTTAAATGATTGGTTGATTGGTTGAATGTGATAATTATTATCAGATTGGATTGATATTTATTTGTTGTGCTAATATCTGTGGATGCAGGAAAACAGGTTGGAGGGATCCAACTGGATTCCTCACAATGTAGAAATTTTATTTGTAATACGTGATATATTTCATTTATATCATATGATAGAAAGATTTGGATTTTTGTTATGTTGTATATGGTTGGATAAATATAAATCTAGTATTTTTAAAATATAAATAAAATAAATTGGGATTAAAAGGGAATTGAAAGTAATTTTGAGAAATGAGTTTAAGGAAATTAAATTCAAGATATTGGTTTAGAATTTGAAGTGTTTTGAAATTGTGATTTAAAAGGAAATGAGGAATGAAAATTTATAAACTGGTTTTATAATTGAAATGGTATATTTATCGGGGGATAAATTTGAAAGTATAGATTTCCGGTGGGAACCTCTATAAAAAGGAGCAGATTGTTTTAAAAATAATAATGGGATTATTTTTTAAAAAAAGATGGAAAGTGTATTTTTCCTGGTAAATGAAGTATATTTCAAAAGAGAAGCTTTCAAAGTATAAACTAGAAAGTTTAAAAATGTGTTTCTAGAATATTTTAGAAAAATTACGATCTTTAATTACTTTTAAGTGAAAAGTAAATATTATTAAAGTAATTATGGTATTTAATTATTTTAAAGATAAATTAGTATTATGATTTCTAAAGGAAATTTTATTTTAAGTACTTGATCTAGTAACTTAATATAAAAAGGAAATGATAGTTAAAATATTGGATTAATAACTTTATTTTACAGGGTGATTTTGTTTTAAATTACTTAGAAACTTCTCTATATTTCCTTAAATATTTTCCATTAAGAAATTTCTAGTAGCCTTATTTTAAATATTTTAAGCATATATTTTGAAAGTGATTTTCCAGGAAATAGAAAGGTGCTTAAAAATAAAAGGAGTTTATTTTTAAAGTGTTGGAAGAAAATTTACGGGATTTAAACGTAAATTTGAATTGAGGTAAATCGTGTGCGATTTATAAAAAGGTTCTTTGGTTTATTCTGAAAATGGGAGTGTAGTTCCCTAAAAAGCCAAGTACGATTTAAAGCAGATTTCTAAGTAAAAGTTAAAAGTTTTAAATTTGATTTTAAAGGAATGTATTTAAGAAAATTCTTGTTTAAGTTATAAAGATTTCATAAGTAAATATTTACTAAATTAGTCATAGTAGTAATTATTTTTAAAAGGGTTAATTGGTATATGCTGTAAAAGAAGGTCATTAATATTTATATTTTATAAATTAGTTTTATTGTAAAGATAGTTTGGTTAAAGTTTTATTTGAATACTTGTATAGGATTTCATAACTTTGTTTTAAAGTTTAGCATGACTTCACTTTATTTTGAAGAAAAATAGTTTATATTTATAAAGCAGTTTTGTTTGAAACATTCAAAAAGTATGTACATATTTCAAATAAAGTATGTAAATAGCTTTAATTTAAATTATTATAAATCTAAAGTATTTGGCTTGGATGTTTCCAGTGGAAAATCAATATTTGGAATTTTATTCCATAAGGAGTGTGTGGTTTGAAACCGTTTTCAAGAGATTGAAAATGGAAATATATTTTGCAAGGGTATTTTAAGAATAATAAATAATTTGGGAAATTATTTATTGTTGATGGATGTTTATGAATGTTAATTGATAGTTAAATCACTGACTATCAATATTGGCCAATGTGTTGATCGTTTCGAAGAGACCGAGATCGGGATTAATTTCTCGAAAACCACTTCGATCCGGTTTGTACGTTTTTGTGAGGAAGACGAGTTTAGAGTCGAAGGTGGAGCAGTGAAGTGCAAGGGCTAGTCGCTACTAATCCTGAGGATATTTTCAAAACGGATGTAGTAGGAGTAGTGCCTTCGGTTCCGTTCGAACCCGGGACGGACTTGTATGGATGAATGCTTTCGGAACATCGCCAGGTGGACAATGGGCATTCTAAACGAATCGTTCTAAAAAGGTAACGCTTAGCCTTAAGCCTCATCAACCGGGAATGTCTGAAAATCTGGGGTTATGCAACATGGCTATGTGGGTAGCACCCATTAGGTTAAGTCATCCCCGTCTAGATGTCCCTTTTTATTCGGCTTAGTGGTTCGGTTGCTAATCCCAACCATGGAGTGATCTTACTCGGGATTATCCAGTAAGGGGAAGTCCTGGTCTTGTGTTGCAGGGGATCGGGAGTGGTCCTCGGTACGGTGATCTAGGCCACGTACTGTGACAGGTGGTACCCCAGTGCTAGTCATTAGTTGGAAATCCATTCTCCCTACGCACCTTTTACAAGTTTTGTTTGTATTACCCACTTTGTGGCTAGTAGCTGGAATTTAATCATGTAACAATTTCGGCTATTTTAATAAGTATTTGTATATAGACCCTATATAATATCAGAGGATTTTTATAAAAAGTGTTTTAGCTATCGTAAGGTAAAAACCCGACATGTTTATTTGTGGCGTGGTCTTACGAGATGCTTTTGTTTTCAAAAGGATTTTTGAAACTTTAATAATCAATTTCGGTGTATTTTTATCAAAGATTCCAGACTGACTCGAGTGTTATTTCATTATAATTCTTGGGTGAGTATTATGTGTTCAGGATAGGATGCTATGGAGCTCAGGAGAGGAGCTCAAGTCCGAGACGTATTATCCGTGCTTGTTTATATCCGCTGCTGTGATTGTTTGGAATTGTCAGACTGGTAAATGTTGTTTGTTTATGGTACTCTGATGATGTAATATATAAAACAGATATAGTTTTTATTTTGTGTAAAGATCTGTTACTGACTATTATATTTTGTTCCGCTGCAATTGTGAGATTCTGTTATTGTTCTGTTCCTTCTTTCTTCTTTCTTTATCTTCTTTCTTTCCCTTAACTATCTGTCTTTTTCGGCGCTCGATCGTCGGTATATTATACTATGGCATATTTTGTGTCGATTTTGGAGGGTCGAGAAGGGCGGATCGTCACATGAATATACTCGATTATAGTTAAAATTCATAAGTGAATATAGAGAATAATATATATAGAATTTAACTATAATTTTATATTTAAATCTAAGTATAAATTTTTAAAAGTTAAATATATTATATTAAAAGAGAGTTTAAAATCAGGAGTAATTTGACTTTGAAATTAAAGATGATTTTGAGAATGATTTTGAGGCTAAAATTATTTAAAATCAGGATAGAGGTTTTTGATTCTTTTAAAAGGAAAGTTTTGAAAACAAGATAATTTTTTTGAAATCATTTGAATAAAAATTAGCGGATACAAAAAAAATGTTCCACTAGATTTTTCGTTGGTTCCATCCTACTTAGGGTTTCATCCCTTTAACAGGCTCGAAGTGGTTTCCATTCAACGGATAAATTGAATTTTAATATGTCGGTGCTTTTCTTGGAGTTTTAACAAAATTCCTAATTAAAATACTTGTTCTTGAAGTCTTGAACTCTTGATAATATTGATACTCATGAGTCTTCAATCTTGATATCTTGAATCTCCATGCTGTACAGTCTTCATTCTTGGTACCTATGGTTAAATCCTACGTATACATATATATATATCTAAACTTATAATGTTAGTATTTATATTTTATAATCTATTCTAAGGTTTTTGTCATCAAAACCATTATCACACGGACTAACACGTCAGACTCCAACCATACAAAAGAGCAGATTGTCATTGGGGTGAATAAGAAAAGTAGAGAAAGAAAAAAACAAAACAGAATCTCACAGCGGAATGACAAAATATAATAATCAAATAACAGTTCATGTAGCTGTTTACAAAACATTTGATTGTACTAATACAATGCAGAATCAGAGTTACACATACCAGGGAATAATAAATAATAATGCAGCAGAACAATGTGATGCAGTGGAACAATATAGTAAATAATAATAATAATCTCTTCAAATTTGTACTTCAGAAAGGAGGGCTTCAAATCTGAAATGCTCAGGCTGACCCAAGCGAATTGAAAAGACGAAACACTCGAGTCACACTAAAAGATCTTATGTAAGTTAAATCAACAGTAAATATGCGTGTGACAGCTTCATAGATGTTTACGGGATTTAACATCTCTTATCCAGTGTCTAACGTGAGTGTAGTAACTTAAGAGATGTTTGGGGTTCGCATCTCCAAAAGATCCGTTAAACTATTTACTATGTAGTACAATACGCTATAATAATAGCGTCTACAGTAAAGTAAAGTACTAAAATAGCGTTAAGGTGTTACCCATATCTCCCTTAGCACATTTTATAGTGCTAATAATCTATACAGTACTATAACTCTATGTAAACTGGAGCCGCCAGAGGATACCCCATAGGTACGACATGAAACAAACTCGTAGAAGGCGCTCTAGGGTAGGTGACACGGCACAACTAGGCAATGCCAGTGTAGATACACCAATTACACTTCTGGACTGTTGGTAACACATAGCCGCAACTACCGCTCAACTTGAAACACACTCCGGAGATAAATCGAGGGTGGCCACCAAATAAATCAAAAGTCAGAATATGGTATCGATGGAGTGTGCCCGATCGAAGGAATGACCTCACTTGGCCCATCGATTGCTCCTGTTTTAGCCATCTTAAGCCAACTCATGGGAGTCAGGTCCATATATATACCTCATATAGGATCATCGTCAATCATCCTACTTCATTCTGGAATCTCCATCGCGTACACAGTTGTCAAAGTGGTTTTCGGTATTGGTAGAGAGTATGACAACTGATGTGCATGTAAATGTGCATATTTTTACCACCATATTTATTCTTTTTAAATTAAATAAATGATCATATTGGGTATTTTAACTTGTTTTAACCAAAATCCATACTAATTCCAAATTGTCATATATCCATCTTCATATAGGGGCAAAAAGGTCATTTGTGTGCATATATTTCTTTGAGAAATTAATTGGAAATTTATATATATTTGTGTAGGAATTTGATGTCAAATAGGAGTGGTTTTATGAAGACACATGCATGCAAAATAAATACAAAGGAATGAAGATGGAAATAATTCAAAGTGAAGAACATGGAGGACCCCACCTACCCACCTACCTTAATGTACAAATTAAAGGCTAATGCACATGCTTATGGAGTAATGGTTTCATGTACGCTTAATGGGGGATTAAGACATGTTAATGATTACTTGGCCTCCACACTTCCTAAGGGGCATTTTAGGCATTCCCCAAAAAGTGAATTAGGGTTTTAAAACTTGTATATATACCCCTTATGTTTCATGTAATCTCCTCCTCTTAGCTTAGTCTCTCTTAGTTTTAGTTTATGCTCAAAATAAAAAGCTCTTCTCTTCTCTTTTTCCATGGCTACTTAGCCATTTTATTTCATGTAATTTTCTTTTCTTTTATGCAATATTAATTCTCTTTTATTCACATGCTTCTTCTCTTCTTATGTAATAGTGTAGATTTACCTTTATGCAATTAGATTAGTTGTCTTTTCCATTAGCTTTCATTTTCCCTTTTTTTTTGCTTTCGTGTTGCTTTCTACATTTATTGATTTGATAACAAATATGAGAGCTTAATCCCCATAATTTAGGGGTAATGAAGCTCTCTAGTATGTAGATGCAACATTTTGATGTTTATACTCTTTTTTTTGCTTTAATGGAAACACTTGAAGTGGTTTAATGATGTTGTTTAGCTTTGAATTTGATAGTCTATGTTGTTCATAACAAATAGGCTATGCTTAAACAAACATAACACAAATTGCCTCTTTATCTAAATATGATTATGGTAAAGAAGTGAATGTTGAAATTGAAATTTGATAGCCTATATTTCTAAACAATATTTAATAGGCTATGCTTAAAATAGATTTTTATTTCAACTTTGTTGTCATATTTCATGAGAGTTAAATGTGTATTAGTGGTTGTGTTATAGTTTGATGGTTTATATCGAGCTAATTAATAGCACAAATATACCATACTTATGATAAACACATCAACTAATTCACTAATGACAAGAAAAGAGAGATCATAACTTTATTTTGTTGATTTATGTGATCTAGAGAGTGGAAATTCCCTCTAAATTGTCTTAACACTCATATTTTTATCAATTTCTTCTGCTTGTTTTTCTTCTTTTCTAGTTTAACATTCTCTTCAACCTTAGTTTAATTCGATTGAACAGAATTTTAAAATCATCAGTTCCCTGCGGATCGACCCGTGTTCGCCACGTCCTACATTCATACACCGTGCGCTTGCGGTTATTTTTAATTTAAATTCGTCCGACGGTTTTCGAAACCGATTGAATTTCCGTCGACAAACAACAACATTCGATCCCTGTCTCTTTGACAACCAATCGCTTATTACACACCGCATGGTTTTTACATTTCCAAAATTATTTCATAATTGATATCAAAATATCATATTCAATTCAAACCATATCACTTTCGAAATCATTACTTACTTTGAAATCATATTCGCTTTCAAATCATATTTCTTTTCTAAAATCATAATTTCTTCCAAAAAACATATTTCCAAAATAGGTTAAATCCTTACTTAAAAATCATCATTCAATTCATTATACATTTAAATTCCAACTTAGATTATAACATCATTTAACCTTTTTTTCTTTTCAAAACAATGAATTGAATTTAAACACTTTCACTTTACTTGGCTTGAAAATTTAGAGATAGTTTATATAGTTATAAATAGTTAAATAGTTAAAAATACTCCAAAATAGTTGAATTCTAGGTAAAGTACTTTTAAAATGATTCAAGATAGTTAAATAGATTTAATCTAGATTAAATATAATTAAAATAGATTAAATAGCTTAAAATAGATTAATTTGATTTAAAATAAATTAAAATGGTTTAATTAGTCTAAAATAAGTTAAATTGGTTTAAAATAGATAAAAATGATTTATATAGTTAATATTAGTTAAATAGTTTAATAAATTTGGAAATATTAATAATTTGAAATTTTAAAATAATATATTTTTAGAGCAGTTTATATTAAAATATGAATTTGGAATTTCCTTTTTTATCAAATTAAATTATTCCTTTCATTTCAACATATTTGGACCGTTTTAAATTTCCAAATCGACAAACCAAATTTTAATAAACTATTGAATTTCATATCGTTATATCCATGTTCAAAATATTAATACGGATTACTCCGATCTCAAAATATTTCAAAATTATTTTCAAACAAATTTAATAACTCAATTTCGATAGAATTTCATTTATACATAAAAGTTTAACTTTAAACTTCCGATTTAATTCTTAAAGAAATTCCTTTTTAAATAATTCGCATTTCAACACAAAACTAGATTTTCCAATAATACTTCAATTTAGATAAATAAAATTTTATTTCAAAACATCAATTGATTAAATTCAAAATTTTAAAGATTTTAAAATCATTTAATTTAACCAATTCGGTGTCCGCATATAATTTTCTACCCAAGGGTCAAGTGATACAGTTATTTATCATTTCAATCCGCAATTTAAAATTTTATGGTTATATATCATTTCGAACCTCAGTGTCGAATTAACAATAAAAATCCATAACGAACTTGTAGTTTATAATGATATAAAATCAAACATCCATTTAACCAATATCAACAATCCACATCCATCACAATCGTCAGCCAAAACAATCAATAAATATCAATATAGAACTGATAATCGATAACAGGCATTTACTGGCAGTTTATATTCAATAATAAATTAAATAACATTTTAATTCAAATAATTTCAAATTAAAATAGGTGATGATAAAATATACCAAATAGCCATAAATAAATTTCCAATCACATCATAAATTTAATTTAACAAACATAAGAAATTTTAGAAGTTGTAAACGGGTTAAAACACTCACCTTTGAATTTAAATTGAATTTAAATCTAATTTAAACCCAAAATTTGAAAGTCGTCGAATTCATCCAAACCAGCATCAAAATGTCTGGCATTTCGATACGATCCTAGTAGAACAAACCGCGCATGATTTGGACCTCGTATGCAAAAGTCATATGGATTAGAATGTTTGAAATTCAATTCAAATTAAAACAAAAGAAACAAAATACCTCCCACAATCACTTGCCATGCCACCCAGGCACCCACATAATCAAGCGGAGAATAGAAACCCTCATGACCTCGTTCATGCGCAGATCGCCACAGCCACTACCAACGCTGACAAAACTACGCCGCTTTACCTCGATCTGACCTCCTCACCGTGTCCCCGTCCACGACTGACCTCACAGCGAGCTCATGGCTGTACCCCGAGCCTCCAGGCCCCGTGCTCCACCCCGATGGGTGAAACATGAATTGCCTCTTCGCCGTCGATTCGACTTCCTTCGAGGTGAACCAAGGCCACCGATCAAAACTGCTTGACCTTCTCTTCGTACTCATGTCATACGATCGTCCCTTGATGCAAATCCACCGTTGTATTAAGATGGTGGCCTATGAACGGCCAAGGTTCATGTTGAATTTCTGGATAAACTATGCGTCGAACTGAAAAAAAATTGTTGTAGAAGATTATGCTCGTCGAGAGCTTCGAAATGATATATAATTTGATATGGTTTGAGGAGTTTGAATTTTTTATTTGGTTTTGAAATTGAATTTGAGGTTTGGGAATTAGGTTTTGTCTGCCATTGGAATGAGGAGTTAAGTGGGAGATGTATGTACAGACAATAGAAATAAGAAATGACCTAGGATTTGTAACGAGGTATTTATCGACAAGTTTGGAAACAGAAAGAATCGACTAGATTGATTGAACGATACACTCCCCAAAAAGCCCGTTTTGACTCTGAAACGAAAATGGGTTAACCAATATATCAAAATAGATGTTTTTGATAATTTTAAAATCAATGAAATAGATTTCAAGTCCTATTTCCAACGTATGAAGAAGTTGTGTTAAAATCAGATTATTTCAAACTGATTTCAGTTGAATTTAATTTAGTTGATTTCTAGGCGTTTCGAGTCCGTACGATCAAACGACAAATCCCATCGTTACAAAACTTGAAATCCTACAATAATTCACCGTTACGGATCCGATGAAACTGGTTTCGTTAAAAATTGAGTCAGTGGCCAAAATGGCTATTTTCACGTTACTTAAATAAATTAATATCCAATCAATTAATCACTTTTCGATTTAATATTTAAAAGTTTACAATTTTTATCGCTCCGTATTACTTAGTGATTTATAGTCCTTTAAACAAATTCCTATATCAATTTACTGTGGAATATTTCACAATTATAAAGTTTTAAATTTCAATTTCAATATATCCAAAGATTATAATTTAATTTTCAATATTTCCATTTAATTGAACTTTCATCCTATTATTCAATCCATTATTATCAAATGGATGAAATTAACATTGGTTCATGATCTATTTCACTTAAGTTTATTTTCCAACCAATTATTATAATTTCTTAAATAATATTGAATTCATTCAATTACCATTAACTATCTATTTTATAGAATAATTAAGTATTTACATTTGTTTCTTATATTCAATTTTATAACCAAATATAACCTTTAATTTATTTTAGTTGATTGGAATTTCGTTCAAGTTGTTAATTGTTAACTTTAATTATCATTGTTACCATTCATCTTAGTTATTACTTCATTATTAAATTACAAATTTTTATTTCTTCCAGTTATTCAATCATAGAATCTTATTAAATTTACAAATTTAATTATCGAAAATTTACGGGTCGTTACAATTGACCTGGAAGTCGTGAATGCTATAGGCATTTTTTCCTGTTCCGTTTCCTACTTCGAGCACTGATTTTGGAAACTTCCAATTTGAATCAAGCTATGAAATTTGACATGCAACTGCTACTCAACATGATCTATGCTTCGGAAAAAGTTTCACTCAATTCCGGTATGAAACCAAAGGGATATTGGGTCACAAAGTTGAACCCAGACAAAAATTTTACTGTAATATGAAAATTTCAATTTACAGTTTACATTATACCTAAAACAACGAAACCGAAACAAATTTTCATAGGCAGATTGGTTTGGTTAGAAGACTGAGTTACTACTCACTTTGTTAATATTTATAGCGATTTGAATTGCAAACAATGGTCTTTTGGCCTTGGAAAAACTTCAAACACCTGTCGAAGATGGAAAAGGGACATGCAAGCGTAAAACAAAAGCTACAGTATATTGCTAATCTCAAAATGGAGATTTCATAAAACAGATTATGGTTGAAAGTGATTGCCTACTAATAATCTTTGTTTGCCCTTTTATTTCTTTAGTTCTTACTTATTTTTGGTTTAATTTTGTGGAGGAATAGAATTTACAAAGGAAGCCATATTTTGATTTTTTTGATCTCTTTTAGGTAGGAGATGGAAGTGAGGAAAGTACGTATAGATGCACTTCCTCCGTCTAGATTATTCTAGAAATGGGTTTTGGGCTTAACCTACTAATCTAAAAGCCCAAATGTTAGTACATAGTTAAATTTTAACTAAGTTAATTTATGTTAACACATTATTTTCACTATTTTCACTTTAACTCACGAATTAAATTTGTACAACCATATTTCTACGTTTACAAAAATGTTTTCCAACATAAAAAAAATTAGTTTTGTCGTTAAGAACTATTTTCCATCAATAAATTCTTATTTTTATTTAAATATTTCAATTTACACCATTATTTACATAAAACAATATTTTTAACATCAAAATTTCCACAAAAATCATTTTCTTATCTTATCAAACATAGCAAACCATATTAACAATCTTTTTACATCCAAATATTTTTTTTGAACAAAACTCTACCTTTTTATTTACAATATTTACCAAATTAAATTCTAATACTACAATAAAATTAACAAAAATCAACATTTTATCACCATTTCCACAATTATTATATTTTATCAAAATAAAATCATCCAATGCTTATATTTATCACAAATTCTCGTAACAAAGTTTTTAAAACTTTATTTCCAACATTATTTATTTATTTTCAACAAATGATATTGAATTGAATTATTTTACTTCACTTGTTTAGTTAATTTACCATCAAAACATCATATTTCCATTAATCTCAATTTATTACCAGCCAAACCAACCCAATACCATTTTATTTTACCAAAATCCATTGTTTATTTAAAATAAACAATTTTAACAAATTTTACATCTCCATTTTATTTCATTCCTCCATTATTAAGTTATAACCACTATTATAATTTAATTTCATAGGTAATCACAAAACCAGGGTTGTTATAGACTCTCTCCCTTATAAAAATTGCATCCTCGCAATTTCTTAGAGAACAGTTGCAAACAACACAATTTATTTCATCTTGCAAAGGGAAATAGATAAGCTTGAGTTTAAACATAAATTCTCCCCCCCAAAAAGAGAAGACAGAAAACCAGGATAAGATTGCTTGATAAATTCTCTGGTTTCCCGTGCACAGTCATTGGGATTAGCGTACCATTAAATCTTTACAAGCGATACATCCTTATTTCGAAGGCGTTTCACCTCCGAAGCAAGAACATGGACAGGATGTTGCACAATAGATAAATCTGGTGAGATCTCTAGCTCTTGCAAAAAAGGAGGATTAATTATAGAATCTGAATCGTGAAGCCACTTTTGAAGCTGAGAGACATGAAGCATGCCATGAATACCAAAAAACTAGGCTGGAAGTGATGCTCTATAAGCAACTGGGCCAATACGCTCAGTAATAGGAAACAGTCCAATTTCTCGATCCTACTCAAAAGCATTACCCCCTTCAAGGGAGATACACGAATATAAACAAGATCACCAATGAAGAACTCAAGAGGTTTCCTACGGTTGTCCGCATAGGATTCTGATGACTCTGTTCCTCTTTCATTCTCTAACGAATAAGATCAATCTTCTTTGAAGCTTCATGAATGGAATTGCGGACTAATATCAACTTCTCCCCGGATTCCAACCAATAAAAAGGTGATCGACATGGCCTTTCGTATAGGGTTTCGAAAGGAGCCATACTGATACCTAAAAACTGTTATTATAAGAGAACTCAACAAGCGATGGATAGTCTTCCCAACTACCAACAAAATCAAGAATACATGCACTAAGTAGATCCTTAAGAATACAATTCACCCTTTTAGTCTGCCCATCAAACTGTGGATGATAAGTTGTGCTGAAGTTAAGCTTCGTACCCAAATCTTTTTGAAGACTCTGCCATAAATTATTGGTGAAAATGGATCTCTATCACAAACAGTCGATCTAGAAACACCGTGAAGTCTCGCGACCTCCTTAATATATAGCTTGAATAGATGAGAAGCTGTCCTATTATATTTAGTAGGAATGAAATGAGTAAATTCAGTCAAGTGATCTACGATAACCCAAAAACTGTTATGGCCCGATCTCAAATGAGGTAGGCCATCAACAGTGTCCAAAGCGATTTATCCCATTTCCATAACGGGAACCCAAGAGGCCGAAGAAGGCCGTCGGGACGCTGATGTTTGGCTTTATGAGTTGACAAGTCATGCACCTACTTACATAACTTGCAATATCACGCTTCATGCCTTCCCATTAATACAAGCATCTCATATCGGCATACATCTTGCTACTGTCGGGATGAATAGTAGACTTAGAATGGTGACAATCATCAAGAATGTCCTGCCTAAGATCAAAAACACAAGGCACGATCGATCGACTCTTCTTACGAAGGCAACCATGAATATCAATGTTGAAATCCCTTAACTCATCATTACAGGATTCCATCTTACATAGCTGAATAAGACGCACATGATCTGGATCTTACAGCTGAGCATCGACAATACAATAAGTTAGGATGAGTTTCCAAACTAAATAACAAGAGAGGAGAATCTAAAGCTGGAGCACAATAATGAATATCACAAAGAGGTAAGGTCTCCAACACATCCTACTTTGCTAACATCATAGAAACAACGGCTGAGTGCTTGCGACTTCGCGCATCTGCAACTCGGTTCCCCTTTCCAAGAGTGTACTAGATATCAAAATCACAAGAGGCCGGAAACTCGAGCCAATGTTGTTGCTGCATATTAAGCTCTTTCTAGGTGAATAGATATTTTCAACGATTTATGATCGGTATAAAGAATGAAGCGCTCCCTAATAAATAATGGCGCTAAATCTTTAAGGAAAAGACTATGGTACATAACTCTAAGTCGTGGGTGACATAGCGAACCTTATTCGAACGCAATTGCCTAGAAGCATTAGCAACTACCCGATCTTTATGCATAAGCATGGCACTAAGACCACATTAACTAGCATTGGTGTAGACAACATGATCTTGATTCCCTTCGAGAACCACAAGGATAGGAGAATTAGTGAGAAGTTCTTCCAATTTTTGAAAAGAAGCTTCACACCTGCCAAACCAAACAAATCAAACCCTATTCTAGTACGGCTAGTGAGAGGAAGAACAATTTGGGAAAAATACTTGATGAACCGATGGTAATAACCTGCCAATCCAAGGAAACTGCGAATCTTAGAAACGTTCTCTAGCCTTTTTCAATTTTGAATGGCTTCTATCTTCGATGGATCAATAGAAATACCATCAGAAGATATAACATGGCCAAGGAACTTCACATTATTCTCCAAAAAGTGGCAATTGGAGAATTTGGATTTAACTTGATGTTGACAAAAAGTATTTAAAACAATCCTCAAAGGATGAACTTAGCGAGATATTCCCAGAATACTCGATTCATAAGATCAAAGAAATAAGCAGAGGCATTCGTTAAACCGAATGGCATATGAGCTACTCATAAGAACCATAATGAGTGCGGAATGCGGAAAGAGGAATGTTATCCTCCACAACTCATAGCTGGTGAAAACCGGTGGCAAGATCGAGCGGAGAAAGGACCTTAGCACCATTCAACTGATCAAACATGTCATCGATCCTAGGCAATGGGTACTTGTTCTTAATGGTTAACTCGTTAAGCTTGCGGTAATCGATGCAAAGCCTAAGAATACCATCAGATTTCTTAACAAAGACTGCTGCGGCACCCTACGGTGAAGAACTGGACTGAATGAATTGCTTGGCTTCTAACTCCAACAATTGCTTTTTGATTTCCTTATTTTCCTTAGTGGACATCCTCGTGGGAGGATGACTAACAGGTTGAGCACTAGGAATGAGGTCAATACATAACTCAATTGCCCACATAGGTGGAAAACCCAAAACCGGCTCAAATACATCAGCAAAACCATAAACGACCGGTATTCGAGATATATCATCACCACCTCGAGACTCAAAAGCAAATAAAGATGCTTCGGAATCACCATCAACATTCCAAAGTACAAGAGTTACCTAATCAACCGAATTAGGATGCCTAAGATATAGGATCTTTCATAACATAGGATTCAGGCTTGATAATAAGCTAGCCAATCCATCTCCAAAACCATAACAAATCTAAGATAGTGAATAAAGTGCAGGTTTCCATGGAAAGAAAAACCAAAAAAATAATCTAAACATCACTACAAAGCATGCTAAGTGTTGCGTATCCCCAGTAGGATTCGCAATCCTCAAAGAAGTAACAAGGCAAGAAACATCAAATGGTATAACATCAACAAGTTCCTTTAATACGATGAGTGTGAAGCACCCATATCAAAGAGAACTCGAACAGAACGATCACGAAATAATATAAAACTTTTGAGAATAGAAGGAGAAGTATCTCTAGGCTGAGAAGAACCACCAGAAGCATCCAACACATTAAGCTTTCCCGACTTGACATTGCTAGGAGCAATGGGACAAGATGAAACTCATTGTCCCCCTTCTTGCAATAACAACACACATGAGGCTTGGGACAATCTCGAATCAAATGATCAGAGGAGGCACAATTTAAACACCCCTTCTGACTAGGAAGTGCTCCATTGAGCTAAGAGCTAGAACCAACAGACTTCTTCTTCTCGCTATGAGGAAAAAACTTGGACTTCTGAAAAGGAAACTTCTTCTTGTTGAGGATCTTACGAATCTTAGTCTCATCACTACTATCTCTCTCCTTTTCGACTGCTTCAAGGTGAAGCGCTGTAACGACTCGGAATTTTCGACCTTGAAAATTCGACATTAATATATTGACTATAGAAATGTCGAGCAATTGAACGATGAAAATCCCAGATTATTAAGGTTAAGAAGAAAAGTGGTAGAAGAAGAAATAGAAAACAAAACACAGAATCTCACATTTGCAGCGGATCAAAATATAATATCAAACAATAGCATTTACATAAAGAAAAGCTGTATTGTCAATTTATATATAACACATCAGAGTACAATCAACCACCATTAATCTGGACAGTTGTAACAACTTGTCTCTGGATACAAACAGAACAAAATTTAATACACAGCGGGATATATTCCATACGTTCCTGCCTTCTAGCTCACCTCCTGAGCTCCAGAACATTCTAACCTGAAAATCTATAATACTCGGTCTGACCCGAGCGTTACAATAAAGTAACACCCAGGTCAAGCTAGAAACGAGCGTGAGCCAACCCATATAAATTGAAATACTAAGCTATAAAACATAGTTGTAGACCAAGGTAACTCATACCTCTCTACGAGTTCTTAACTTGTTATAGTCAATCACTTTTCACAAAACAATATTATATACTGTTACTTAGTTTAAATGGTCACGATACTTAAATTATTCCATTCCATCCTATTCGGTTCTAGTCTCAAATCGAAAAAGAATTATAGTAGATTTCAAACTAAAGTGGTTTCGGATATTTGTTGATACCCGACCCCGGTCTCTTCGAATCCAATGTCATCTCTAATCTAAGTTGTTTTAAGTGAATACAATTCAATTTCAAATACAGGATGTCACATTTACACCGCAATTTATTATCAATAGATAACCCACATTATCATAGTTCAATCCAACTTATCATACCTCAGAAACATCAAAATTTATTAGATTAGAGATATTAATCCAAACATTCAACATGATTTATTCATCCATAAGCAAGATTAATTTGTCACCCAATCTAATTAATTGAATTAACACAAAATAAATTAATTACCTTTGAATCTACTTAATTAACATTAGTTAAACCATTTAATTAATTACTAAAATTAATTAATTATTCTTTAATCATTTAATCATTCACATAATTAACTAACCTTTAATTACTTACATAAATTAATTATTTTTAGTTAATTTCATTAAGAAATTATCCTTTAATTACATTAGTTAATTTGTCCTATAATTACTTAAGTTAATTAATCAACCCTTAATTACTTAAGTTCTAAATTAATCTAAGATAAATCATTATCTTAATTAATTACCTAATCAAATCGTTATTAAATTTCATTGAAATCATATAGAAATATAATTAAATAATTAACTTATTATATAATTAAATTAAACCAAACAATATAAATTCAAAAACGTTTGATTTAATTTTATACTTGAACTTGTTTAACATTTAACTTTGATATCTAGCTAACATTTTCTTTACTTTGAAAACCTTTCATTTCTTTGCTTTTGAATTAGCTAACAATTTTACCTTGCTTTAACCCCTAGTTAAAACATCCTATCGAAAATACCTAGGCCCCATGCTAAAAATTCCCGAGTCTACCCCGAGCTAAACCTCTCACCTACTTCCCTTGATACAACTCACATGCGACTTCAGGCAAAACTCCATCTTCCCCGATGCATTCGACTTACTTCTTTCTACAGCAACTCTCAAACCCAAACACATGAACCTGTGTGCACCATGCACATGCACCGCCGATTTGATCCTCTCCAGCCATCGTCGCTGCTGTTCCCCGATCATCGACGACCTCGCTGACGTTCTTGACCACTCAGATCATTGATTGACTCAGCCAAATGAAAACGAGCTAGACGAACACAGCTAGACCACAAACCGGATCATCTATTCCTCCTCACGCCGCCACTTCTGTCCACAGGAGCCCTCACCCTTGCGCCTGGAGCCTCGCCTCACTTCCATCTTTCTTTTCCCCCCACTTCGAGTTAATCCGATGTCACTGTGTCGCCTCCATCCATCGACAAAACACGTCAACCAACCACTCCACGCCAATCGTCGGAATTCGACGAATACCCCAAACTCGTTTAACTCTGAAATTTTCAACATATACAAACTAAAAAATTATAAAACTATTATTAAAATTCATTATTTTCTAATACAAATCTGTTACTATGATCAAAACATGAAATCGAGATCATTGGTATTACTGCTTTGAAAAGATTTAACTGTAATTCTTTGTTTTGAAATAAATACTAAATATATTTTTTTTGAAATTATTTTTAAAATTAATGTTACATTCATATACACATTTTATCTTTAGAGATCTTAGCATAACATTGAATCTATGAAGGGAAATTGAATTTATTTGTGTTGGTTTGGACCTATAATGTAACAGAGGTATATATTTATACATATACAGACATGCACAGATTTTAATCACCTTTTCATACATACAACATATAAATTCATACTTGCAAACATTTCACAGTATTACTTCAAATGCATCAAGATATAACATAGGTTAAAACTGTTTTTAAAAGAAAAAAAATTTACTCACCGGTTTGAAGAAAATAGAGAACAATACTATATCTTTTAATGTAGAACCTGATGCTTGATTTTGAATCTGATCTGATAGTTGAATTTTGTATTTTAATATAGTTTGATCAGGTTGAATATTGAAATAGGCTTTGATTTTTCTTTTATTTTGGTTTTCAGTTGAAAGATGCAAGAAGAGTTTAGAAAAGAGAAATGGAAAATACTTTGAACAAAACCAGCCCCTTTTTTTATTTAAACATTTATTTATGTTTCAATCAAAAAGAAAACTAAGCCACTTGTTATTATGCATTTCACCCTTAGCTTACAAGTGTTTTATACATGCATTCTATGTTTATTTATGTTTTTAGATTATATTTTATATTTTTATTAATACATTCCCTTTTTATTTATCCTTATTTTAATTTTAAACTAATATTACAAACATTTCAAATCAATATCTAAATATATACTAGTATTTAAAAATGTAGAGTTTCAAATCTAATTTATATATTTAAATTAATAAATACTATCTTTAGTGTTTTAAAAATATGAAATTTAACTTTAACTAGCTTTTGGAAAATTATTACATTGAATTCAAATCCATGCTTTATATTCACAATACATACATACATACATACATACATACATATATATATATAAACACTTATATACTTGTATAAGAACACTTTTAAATTTTTTAACATTTTAAAGCATGCATATATATATATATATATATATAAATGTTAATTTCCGATAAGATTTATCATTTTCCAAAAGTTTATAATTCAACATCTATTATAGATTTAAATTCATTTGTATACATATCAAGATATTCTTTAAATTATCAGAATTCTATTTGTTTAACCAAATAAAACTAGTATCTCAATAGTTACAATCAGTTAATTACCAATTAACAGATGTCCAAAAATCCCCATTATCACATTCCTTCCCCCTTGGATCTTTTCATCCTCGAAAAGGAACGAAGCCAGAATTTTATTAAAACGGTTATTATCAGTTAAATTACCCTTTGATAATTTTTAACTATAACCCTTTCTATTCAAAAATTTTAAAACAATTTAAAATCAACATAATATTATCAAAATAGTTCTTATAAAAATACTTTTATAACTCGATGCCTCAACGAGTCCATCCTCATTCTCACAGAAATTAGGTCATACGTTGATCAGGCATATGACTGAAAATCTATAAGTACTTGGTAAGCCCGTTTTCAACACCCAGTGAAAATACTTTGAAAATGTTTTAGTGAAAATATAGGAAACATTTTTTTAAATATAGAAATCATTTTTGGTGAGAATGCTCTGGAAGTCATCACCCCTCCATGGTCGCAGTTAACCCGATGGTTACATTGCCATCCCGACAAAATCCAAAGAAAACTGTAGGCCTCCGTGCCCCTCGATTGCACCATGGAACCAGCCACAGATCACAGCTACACCCAGGTTTTACATCGCCATCATGGCAAAAACCCATGTAACTGTAGGCATCAGCGCCCTCGAATTTCGTTGCCAAATTATACTTCTCCACTCCTACATAAATCGCAGACTACATTAGTCAAGTTCCAATGTAGCCTGTAGGCAGTCACTGCCACATGACTATCGCTATGTCTTCATAGATCTCAGTCTACCGATGTTACGTCGCCCTCCCGGTGAAATTAAACGTATACCATTGGCGCTCACTGCCACACGACTTCTGCTATGGTCCGCAGTAGATCGCAGTGACATCGAGTTACACTATCGTCATAACATAACCTAAATGTCTCTGTAGGCATTAGCGCCCTCGACTTTCGCCGCCCACACACAATCCTTAGGAACTTCAGTTTGTCCGCACTTCCTCCCAGGATCAGATTTAGAAACCTCTTAGGGCTCAAGGCAAAACCACCCCGTGGATCTCCTAAGAAGTTCATTTCATGGGACCTCCTTTTTCCCTAGACCCAATCTGAAAACATTTTATACTATACACTGATAGTAATTTTCAAATCATACTCTTTATGATTCGCATAAATCTCCTTTACACAAAATCGGTATCTCAAATCGATAGTTTCAAATTTGGCTTTGCAAATTCCCAAAATTGATTTTTTTTCCAGAAAAATCAAAAACCTTTCAATAGCCATAGGTTCCAAAACCCCTTTTCCCAAAATCATTCTCATAAAATCCTTTATATATATATAGATATACAAAATCTTCAAAAATCTTTGGATCACTTCATACTTATATAAATTCCCTTTTATACTTCAAATATTCTTCAAAAATCTTTTCTTCTGGTTTTAGATTCCACAAGGGGAAGTTTATGATAAATAACAAATATATATAACTTTTTTTATAGAAAATCAAATCAAATATTTACCATATTACTTCTTTTCAAAAATCATTTTTCATTTCTTTCAAAATTTCAATATTTTAACAATTTGAGTTGTTATTAGGAATATGACAGAATGAAAGACCAATTACATTCAAGCATGTACGACGCACATATATCATCCATATGCAACATCAAATCTGATCGCTCACTCGATCAAACAATTTGACTTCCAAACTAGTATCGTCCAACCGATTTAAATTTTCGTACTTAATTTAAATTCCATTTATCACAAAATTAAAATTTCCAAAAAAAACATACATTTCAGATTTTCTAACTTTACCATTAATTTATTTCACTTATAAATTTTCAGAGAGTCAATAATGCTTTACAAAAATCATCTTTAATCAAATTTAAATCAAAATATTATAATATTTACATTTTAAAATATTTTAAAATTTTAAGAAAAACATATTTTAACAACGGGTCTGTATTTCATTTTCTAGCCTAGGTAAAGTGATACGGGTAATATATCATTTCAACCCGTAATTTACAAAGAAAACCCGAGTTTGATCATTTCAAACCCGCAATCCCAAGTAAACGAAAATAATTGAAAATCATTCAGGCCTATCATTTCAGCGCATAACGATTTACTCCTATTCTAAAGTCCGTTCGGGTATGTATCATTTCAACCCATGGTGATTCTAATCTAAAGGGAACTTGCAGTGTGATTAACTGATAAAATAACAAAACAGCAATAATATAATAGTAACATATGATATAACTGATGTTTAATCATGTGTTAACATCATATGATAGTGACATAGCAAATAAAATATGGTGATGTAGTTTACATATTCACAAGCGATCGATTTACTATTCATATAAGTATAAAACTGTCTGGTGAGAATAACTCACTGGTTTGAGCTGATGACCCAACGAAAAATTTCAGAAATGGAATCTACACAAGCACAAAAGCACGACACAGATTCGAATGGAGGAGCCAAATGTCAAATTCCTTGGATACGCATCAAACAAAACAATATTACAACGATGAGTTTCAAATCAACTACGATCAAAACTACACTAGAATAGACTGCACAAAATCAAATAGAAATGCTTGCACTTGCTTTTAACCTTTACTAGGCTCAGCCATAAGGGGAAATACAAAATAATGGAAAGTTTTTGGGTCAGGTTATGGTGGGTATGGGTCGGCCTAGATGTCATTTGTGATGGTGCCAAAGTGGGTGAAGGGAATAATACACATAAGCATGAATAAATGCATTTGGTCACGGATTTGGGCTCGGCCAAGGCTTCAAGTGTCACGGCCAGAGGTGTGGGGTCCACTATGGTGGTGTGGTCGAGGGTGATGGAGGTGGTGGAGGCATGGTAGGTGGCGGCTAGAGAGGTGGTGAGGTGATGGAAGTGATGTTGTGCTCGGCTAGGCTAGGAATTCGGGTTGTTTTGAAAAGTTTGTGGATGGGCATCACCATGGGGGGTCACGGCATGGTTGGTTGGTGAGGAGGAGGTGTTGGCGGTGCGCCATCAGGTGCTGGAGGCGGGTAGGAAGAAACGGAGGCATGGCCGATCCTAATAGATGTGAAAGCATGTGCAAAAAATCAAACTAGAATAAACAATATAAGTAGAAAAAGAGATAAAAAAATAATTTTTTTACCAGCTTCCCAAGCATGTGATAGCCGAAATTTTTTTCTCAGGAAGGAGGAAAGGAAGATACGTGAAATGAAAATGAATTAGTCAGCTGAAATATGCGGAGTTATGCCAAAAGAAATGAAGAGTTGTGAGGAAAATGAAGAGGTGGAATTCAGAAAGGCAAAAGGCAATTCAAAAGTCAAAAACTCTTCATATATCCTTATTTAATTTATATAACTTTATATTTCTGGAAATAATAATAATCCCAGATAAATTTCTAAAATTTATCAAAATATAAATTTTTTTATAATATTTATTAATTATATAAAGTTAAATTAAGAAAAATAGCTAAAAATAGTGAACTATACTAGAAAATTTGAAATTAAATAGAATAATTTTTAGAAAATTCATATGAGCTTGTAAAATATTTTTAAACATAAATAATAACATAAAATAAAAATACATTCACAAAATAAATATTTAAATTTTAATTAAATATAATTTAAATGAAGAAAATAGCAGAAAATAGAAAACAGCCTTTAAAAATAAAAAATAAATACAGTAAATTTTGGAAAATTTTTATTATCACTTTAAAAATATTAGAAGACAAAATATACATAAAATAACATATTAACACATATTAAAATAAAATATAACATATAAAATATGAATTATATAATTTAAAATAGACAAAATTTCAAAATAAAACAAATTATACTAAAAATTGAAATGTACATAACTTTCAGAAATGAAGTCAGTTTTCAATGAAAAGAAAAGCAATGTTCAAGTTATTAAATATATTTTCATAATATAAGATAAAATTTAAGAATTTAAATATTTAAATTTGAAATTTAAAAGTCAAGGTTTGACCTGTTTGAACAGAAATTCATCTTTCAGTAAAATATCCAATTTATACCGGTTTGAAATTATAATTCACATAATAATCAACACCTACGTTTAAAAATGAAATGTTTGAAATAAAATAAGTTTAAAATAATTTCAAAATAAAAAAAGTCAGACATTAAAATATATGAAAAATCTAGGGTTGTTACATCTTGTTTTAAGATAAGATTCTTATGTTTAAAAATATTTTTTATTATATCTATTAACACTTTAAAACAATTTAAATTTTCTGGGTTTTTGTTTTAAAGCTTCACAATTTAGATCTCTTCCCGTTTACAAGTCATGCTTATCTAAATTAAAATATCCCATTTTGCTTTATCATTAATTATTATTAGAAAACAAACATCCCATTATTAGATACCATAACCATTTCATGATAATAACCAAGATTATCATACCTGGAAGCCAATTCACTATATATTATCTCTTAATTTGTTGGAAAAAAAATTAAAATCAGGTAACTTAATTCAGCATTCTGAAAATACTTCTACAATTTTAGGATTTTATTCTCTAGTTTGAATCCATTTCAAACTTACCTTCTTCGTTTTGTTCATATTATCTAATTCAATTTCAACAACTAACAACCAATTTCCTTAATGTATATAATAATTAGAAAAATTATTGCTTTATATATCAAAATATAAACTTATATAAAAAATCATTCATTTTTAAAACCATTTTAAAATCTTTATATAAGAAGATAACAAAAATGCACTCATATATATATTACACTCAACTCATTCTAGGGTACTACTGACCTTATCCTAATGAGTTACGCACCAGAGCCAAGGTTCTCGCTTAACCTGCCGCTAGATACCAAATGTAACGACCCGGAATTTTCAACCTCGAAAATTCAACATTAATACGTTCACTTTAGAAATGCCAAGCAATTGAACATCGGAATTTCCCAGATTGTTAGGGTTAAGACGAAAAGAGATAGAAGAAGAAATAGAAAACAAAAAACAGAATCTCACATTCGCAGCGGATCAAAATATAATATCAAATAATAGCATTTACACAAAGAAAAATTGTATCTATCAATTTATATATAATACATCAGAGTACAATCAATCACAATTAAACTGGACAGTTGTAACAACTTGTCCCTTGATACAAGCAGAACAAAATCTAATACACAACGGAATATACTCCATACGTTCCAGCCTTCTAGCTCGCCTCCTGAGCTCTAGAATATTCTAACTTGAAAATCTGTAATACTCCGTCTGACCTGAGATTACAATAAAGTAGCACCCGGGTCAGGCTGGAAACTAGCGTGAGTAAACCTATATAAATTGAAATACTATGTTATAAAACATAGTTGTGGACCCGGGTAACTCGTACATCTCTACGAGTTCTTAACTTGTTATAGTCGATTACTTTTCACAAAAAAATATTTAAAAACTATTACTTAGTTTAAATGGTCACATTACTTAAATTATTCCATTCCAACCTATTTGGTTCTAGACTCAAATCGAAAAAGAATTATAGTAGATTTCAAATCGAAGTGGTTTCGGGTATTTGCTGATACCTGACCCGAGTCTCTTTGAATACAATGTCATCTCTAATCTAAGTTGTTTTAAGTGAATACAATTCAATTTTAAATACAGGATGTCACATTTATACCACAATTTATTATCAATAGCTAACCTACATTATCACAGTTCAATCCAACATATCATTACCTTAGAAACATCATTAATCCAAACATTCAACACAATTTATTCATCCATAAGCAAGATTAACTTGTCACCCATTCTAATTAATTAAATTAACACAAAATAAATTAATTACCCTTGCATCCTGCATAATTAACATTAATTAAACCATTTAATTAATTATTAAAATTAATTTATTCTTTAATCATTTAATCATTCACATAATTAATTAACCTTTAATTACATACATAAATTAATTATTTTTAGTTAATTTCATTAAGTAATTATCCTTTAATTACATTACTTAATTTATCCAGTGATTACTTAAGTCAATTAATCAACCCTTAATTACTTAAGTTCTTAATTAATCTAAGATAAAACATTATCGTAATTAATTACTTAATCAAATCATTATTAAATTTCATTAAAATCACATAGAAATATAATTAAATGATTAACTTATTATGTATTATATTAAACCAAACAATTTAAATTCAAAAACATTTGATTTAATTTTATACTTGAGCTTGTTTAATATTTAACTTCAAAACCTTGCTAACATTTTCTTTACTTTGAAAACCTCATTTCTTTGCTTTTGAAATGGTTAACAATTTTATCTTGCTTTAACCCCTGGTTAAAACATCCTATCGAAAATACTTGAGACCCATGCTAAAAATTACCGAGTCAACCCCAAGCTAAACCTCTCACCTACTTCCTTTAATACAACTCGCGTGCGACTTCGGGCAAAACTCCATCTTCCCCGATGCATTCAACTTACTTCTATCTACATCAACTCTCAAACCCAAATGCATGAACCAACGTGCAACGCGCACATGCACCGCCGATCTGATCCTTTCCGACCATCGCCGCTGCCATTCCCCGATCATCGACGACCTCGCCGACACTCCTGACCACTTAGATCATTGATCGACTCAGCTTAACAAAAACGAGCTAGAAGAACACAACTGGACCCCATACCTGATCGTCAATTCATCCTCGCGCTGCCACTTCTCTCCACCGGAGCCCTCACCTTTGCGCCTGGAGCCTCGCCTCACTTCCATCTTTCTTTTTCCCCACATCTGAGTCAATCCGATGTCACCGTGTCGCCGCCATCCTTCGACAAAACACCTCGACCAAAACATAAGCCGAAACCCTGAATGCAACGACCCGTAAAATTTAATTGGTTTTATGTAACGACCCACTATTTTGTACCATTCAAATTCGACGATAAATTTAAAACTTTTCAAACTTGAACCATTCAAAACAATAGATTGTAAATAATTTTGGAGCAATGAAATCAAATCACATAATCACAGACACAGAAGTAAGAATACTCGCAGCGGAATTCAAAAATAACTTAGTGGTTCATGAAGCCACTATTAATAATCTCAAAACAGATAAAATTTTACATGGTCTTTAAACCCAAATATAGTTGCATCAAAAATAAAAAGTCTCAATATCCAATGGTCATGATTACATAAATTAAGATAAGGAACTGAAAGGAAAATTTGCCAGCAGCTTGAAAAGTGATCTACAGAAGTCCTAGCTCCGAAATGAAGACTGAACTGCAACTCAGGTTGACCCGAGCGTAAAATAAACATAAACACTTGAGTCAGGACATATATACTTATACAGTGTAAGCTAATTCAAGTGAACTGTAATATAGAGCAAGTAACTTAAAGGATGCTTGGGACCGTCCATCCTCTAAGGATCCGTTAAACTATTTACTATGTAGTAATATTTCTCCATTATAATAGTGTCTACTAGTAAAATAAACTTACTTTAAAATAGCGTTAAGGAGTGACCCAATATTCCCCTTGACACATAAATAGTGCCAGTAGTCTATACAGTACCTGCATATCTCCTGAACGGGGGACTACGAGAAGATACTCTATATGTACGGCACAAATCAAACTTGTACAGGGCTCGCTACGGTAGGTGACACGGCACAATTAGGCAATGCCATAGTAGATATACCAATTACGCTTCCGGACCGGTGGAAATGCGTAGCTGCTACTACCGCCCACCTCGGACAACACTCCAAATCAAAGGTGCGCACCAAACAATCACAAAAGTAATAGAATAGCATACGAAGAAGTGCGTCCGATCATAAGTGCTACCTCATTAATCCGTCGATCGCTCCTGTTTTAGCCACCTTATGCCAACTCATGGGAGTCGGGTCCACGTATTTACCTCAAGGAAACGTCACCACCATCCTACTTCATTCTGGAACCTCCACCGCGTATACAGTTGTGACGCCCCACCTCTATACCCACGCTAGCCAAGAACACTACGGTGTAGTGCTGTCAACTAGCACGGAGAATAAGGCTGTTGAGGAGCGGCCATCAATAGTTGGCCTTACACTAGTATTGGTTATCTCGATGGGAGTGATATAAATATATATATTCTTTCATTTTTCATCTCTGATTTATTTTCTCCCATCGACATACCCCAATTCCAGTATAAAACGAACTACGATGGTTCGTAATAGTTTAGAACAGTAAATATAAAATAACAACACAGATAATATAAATGCGGAACACAGATGAAACAGAAAGTCTCATATATATATAATAACTGATGTCAGTTACAATACATATGACACGGTACATATGATACGACTACAACAGTCGACTAAGGAAGTTACATATACAAGTACATTAACGTATATAATATACATGAATACATATCTTCCTATACAATTTTACAGACTACTACAAATGACGACGACTACTCCAAAAGATATGAAAGAACTTCATAGCTCTAGCAGCAACCCAAAGCAGAATATCTACAACCTGAAATACTCGGTCTGACCCGAGTATTAAATTCAAAAGAAAATAATACTCGGGTCAGTCTAATTCAAACTCAGTTATTAGTGCACAGAAGCAATAATAATCAAATAATGAATAGACGACAGTAACTAAACCAAATCAGAATGCAATTCAGAATATTGAATTGAAATAAACAGAACAGTTCGAACCATTGAAATATCAATTAAAATATTAAGATGAGTAGGGCTGCAGTACACGCACGCGTGCACTGCCTCGCCACTACAGAATATGGAATACTCAAAAGATCAATAAATCAAAGCAAAATAGAATATCTCAAAACCATACCGTGTGGCTGCAGTTCACGCTTGCGTGCACTGCCTTGCCACTATAGTGATAATGTACCCAAAAAAAAGAATCAATGTCGTGTGGCTGCAGTTCACGCTTGCGTGTACTGCCTTGCCACTACAGTGATGATGTACTAAAAAGATCAATGAAAATTCAAATATCAATTTAAAATGTCGATACTGAGTGGCTGTAGTGCACGCACGCGTACACTGCCTCGCCACAACAGCATATACAGAAATAGCAATGAGGCACAAAGGCCAATGATCGAGAATTCACAGTGCCAACAAATGCAATTAAACAAGTGACAGTAGAGAAAAGTTTCAACCAAGTGAATTGAATTGGTTGACTGTCTCAAGCAATGGGAACCAAACAAATTCGAACAAGGTAGAGAAATGCCCAAGTGGACACGAAAAGATGACCACAAACTGCAGCCGAAAACCCAAATACAACAATCAAACGAAAGCAGCAGGGGGGGTAAGGCTGCACAGTTAGAAAGGCCAGGCAACACAATGCAAACGAATTCGACAAAGTATTACACAAGCCCAAGACAACACAATCAAAAATGCAACTGCAAAGACCAAAATGCTACTGCACCAGATAGGTTAGCGAGGTGCAGGCTCGAGCATGATCAATACAGATGAACGCAGTCAAACATTCATAGGCAGTGCCCATATAATAAAAGTCACCAAGCCACAACTACAATTGCACAATAAAAATAACTCAAACTTGGTACAATTCCATCAATATATGTACACACATACCTATGTATGCATGTACATATATACAGACTTTGAATAACAGGTCACCCAGCAAGGCCAAAATTAATCAACAACCGAAACAAGCAACTAAGAGAACCAGATTCGATTCAGTTTTCAATGCCACTGCCTTAATAGTTATAGTTTAATAGGTCAAGGCAGCAACTATGAAATGAAGATAACAAAATATATGCAACTGCACCAAGGAATGGCACATGTGTGCTACAGGTTTGAACCCGCAAGTGCAGTGACAAAAAGGACCAAATTGAAACAGCAATTTGAAAAATGCAACAAGAAACTCAAGCGTTCAATAACACAACTCGAAATCAATTTCATTTAAATAGAAAATGCACATGAATGTTATGGCAACAGTTCAAGGCAACAGTAACAACTAATATGCAAACTATGTCATATATGAAACAGTGGCAAATTGCACGGTCAAGTTCAAGTGTGCTACAGAGGGGGTAATGCAACCACAACAGACTCAAGAGGAACGAAACTGAGTTAAGCAACTGCGACATCAACAAGTATGACATGAAGAAGAGCAACAGAGGCCACCAAGTTCAATGTAATAAATGGTCAAAGTCGAGCACATGAATGAAACAAGTGATTATGCACCACTGACCATGAATGCAGTAGGAGTCAATTTAAATGCAAGTATTTCAAGAATGTACAAATGGTCAGTCTAGTTCTAAACATGCATCAAAAGTGGCTTTAAAAATGAAGACTGCAATTATCAAAAGTGAAGAATGGATGCAACAATACCCAAGACAAATGCACCAGAGAATCATATGTGCAGCAGTGACTATCGACTTAATGCAAAGTCGTGAAGTGGATATGATTCATGAAATCAACACAGTATAAAATACAAGTCAAACCGAAATCGAACATAATGGCCACTATAAATCATCAACAACAGCATGTACTCGAATGGCCGAGACGTAGTCAAGAAACCCTCGGTCGAACAAATTTGAAAATCAAACTAAGATAAAATCAAGTTTAATAAATCAGGATGATACATGAATTGAAACACACACAAAAATATAATTCACGTTACTGCCGAAGACAACAAGAAATCCGGCCAATCAAATAAACTTTAGCAACATTGAATAAAATCAAATCAAGTCATAAAAGTCAACAATCACCACAACATAATCGAATTGCCATAACATAGAACCAAGTTCAAATAGATGTGAGTGGAGGACCACTCACCTTGTCGACGAATTGAAGCAGAAATGGTTATGAATCTAGTGGCCGCGAGCACCACGAGAGACGAGCAACCATCGGAATCGAAACCCCCAAATTGGAGCAAAGAAACGAAGCCCAAATCCTCGATCGAAGAAGAACGAAAACGAGCAGCCACCATTTTTTTTTCCTTTTCGATTTTTGGTTTAGGGTTCGATTGAATGAAAAATAAAAAGGGGGGAAAACGGGTTATTTGCCTTAGTTAAGTTTTTCACGGCCACGATAAAAACATGGGCCACAAATTTTAATTTTTAAAGCCCATGTTTCTTGCTAAAAATTTGTAAAAGAATTTTAATTCAAATTTAAAAACTTCAAATGGCAATTAGCGAAAATATTAATCGTTTAATGTCGACTATAAATTGATGTAAATATCGGGTTGTTACAGACTCCCCTCCTTAAAGAAATTGCGTCCTCGCAATCATAAGGAATAAATGGACAAAAGGTAACAACCATAAAAGCATATTATCACAAAATGACGAAATTTGAAAATAGGAGGTTCGCCACATAGAGCATGAAAGAGAAAGCCTAAGCGTGTTTGCTCGATGAATTTTTCTGGATTCCTAAGTGCAATCCTTAGGATTTGAGAACCATAGAACTTCTGCAAGAAAAACATCTTTATTTCGAAGGTGCTACACCCCCGAAGCAATGATGTGAATATAAGGTTGCTCAAGAATAGAAATCGGAAATCCCTAAGGCATTTCCGTAATTGGAAGACGTGGAAAACATCATGAGTAGCAGAAAAATTGAGTCGGTACACCGGCGTAGTACAATATTAACGCCAAAGAAATCTTTTAATTTCATAAAAGAAATTCACAATTTATCAACAAAATCTAATTATCAATAGATAATTCAGAAATCTCAAATCACAAATATTCGATTATCAAAAACGATAATCAAATCAACAAGTATTCGATTATCAAAAATCGAAAATCAATCTTAAATCACAAATATTTAATTATCACAATTGATAATCAAATCTCAAATCGCAAATGTTTAATTATCACAAACGATAATCAAACCACAAATATCTAATTATCACAAACGATAATTAGAAACAATAAATATCTGATTATCAAAAACGATAAATCAGAAATCATAAACATCCAATTATCAAAACGATAATCAGAAATTTAATTGGTTTTATGTACCGCCATCCTTCGACAAAACACCTCGACCAAAACATAAGCCGAAACCCTGAATGCAACGACCCGTAAAATTTAATTGGTTTTATGTAACGACCCACTATTTTGTACCATTCAAATTCGACGATAAATTTAAAACTTTTCAAACTTGAACCATTCAAAACAATAGATTGTAAATAATTTTGGAGCAATGAAATCAAATCACAGAATCACAGACACAGAAGTAAGAATACTCGCAGCGGAATTCAAAAATAACTTAGTGGTTCATGAAGCCACTATTAATAATCTCAAAACAGATAAAATTTTACATGGTTTTTAAACCCAAATATAGTTGCATCAAAAATAAAAAGTCTCAATATCCAATGGTCATGATTACATAAATTAAGATAAGGAACTGAAAGGAAAATTTGCCAGCAGCTTGAAAAGTGATCTACAGAAGTCCTAGCTCCGGAATGAAGACTGAACTGCAACTCAGGTTGACCCGAGCGTAAAATAAACATAAACACTTGAGTTAGGACATATATACTTATACAGTGTAAGCTAATTCAAGTGAACTGTAATATAGAGCAAGTAACTTAAAGGATGCTTGGGACCGTCCATCCTCTACGGATCCGTTAAACTATTTACTATGTAGTAATATTTCTCCATTATAATAGTGTCTACTAGTAAAATAAACTTACTTTAAAATAGCGTTAAGGAGTGACCCAATATTCCCCTTGACACATAAATAGTGCCAGTAGTCTATACAGTACCTGCATATCTCCTGAACGGGGGACTACGAGAAGATACTGTATATGTACGGCACAAATCAAACTTGTACAGGGCTCGCTACGGTAGGTGACACGGCACAATTAGGCAATGCCATGGTAGATATACCAATTACGCTTCCGGACCGGTGGAAATGCGTAGCTGCTACTACCGCCCACCTCGGACAACACTCCAAATCAAAGGTGCGCACCAAACAATCACAAAAGTAATAGAATAGCATACGAAGAAGTGCGTCCGATCATAAGTGCTACCTCATTAATCCGTCGATCGCTCCTGTTTTAGCCACCTTATGCCAACTCATGGGAGTCGGGTCCACGTATTTACCTCAAGGAAACGTCACCACCATCCTACTTCATTCTGGAACCTCCACCGCGTATACAGTTGTGACGCCCCACCTCTATACCCACGCTAGCCAAGAACACTACGGTGTAGTGCTGTCAACTAGCACGGAGAATAAGGCTGTTGAGGAGCGGCCATCAATAGTTGGCCTTACACTAGTATTGGTTATCTCGATGGGAGTGATATAAATATATATATTCTTTCATTTTTCATCTCTGATTTATTTTCTCCCATCGACATACCCCAATTCCAGTATAAAACGAACTACGATGGTTCGTAATAGTTTAGAACAGTAAATATAAAATAACAACACAGATAATATAAATGCGGAACACAGATGAAACAGAAAGTCTCATATATATATAATAACTGATGTCAGTTACAATACATTCACACGGTACATATGATACAACTACAACAGTCGACTAAGGAAGTTACATATACAAGTACATTAACGTATATAATATACATGAATACATATCTTCCTATACAATTTTACATACTACTACAAATGACGACGACTACTCCAAAAGATATGAAAGAACTTCATAGCTCTAGCAGCAACCCAAAGCAGAATATCTACAACCTGAAATACTCGGTCTGACCCGAGTATTAAATTCAAAAGAAAATAATACTCGGGTCAGTCTAATTCAAACTCAGTTATTAGTGCACAGAAGCAATAATAATCAAATAATGAATAGATGACAGTAACTAAACCAAATCAGAATGCAATTCAGAATATTGAATTGAAATAAACAGAACAGTTCGAACCATTGAAATATCAATTAAAATATTAAGATGAGTAGGGCTACAGTACACGCACGCGTGTACTGCCTCGCCACTACAGCACATGAACTACGCAAAAGATTAATAAATCAAAACAAAATAGAATATCACAAAACCATACCGTGTGGCTGCAGTTCACGCTTGCGTGCACTGCCTTGCCACTATCGTGATGATGTACACGAAAGCTCAATGGAAATTTCACAAACGAGCACAAGGTCAAACCCGAGCGACAGACTGGATTCAACACAAGTGATTTGAAAAAAAAAACATAATGCAAAGGTCAAGTCACTGCTGTCCTGACTCAACTCAATGCAACAGTATAAAGAAATACACTCGGCGAAGCTCAAAGACCAATGCACAAAAATTCACAGTGCACTAATGCACTAAGCAAGTGACATCAGTATAAAGCATCAACCAAATGAATATGCAATATGTACCAAGGGAAAGATATGAAAAGTGCATAGCAAGTATGCAGCTGCCAAGCTGGGTCAAGCAAGTGCAACACAGTGACAAGCTACCCAGATGTACTCATGTACAACACGACTGCGAAATCAAGAAGGCGCCAAACCATAATCAAAATGCAAACGTCAAGTCATTGACTCAACAAATGCATATATATGACAATGTGCACATATGTACACACTGCTACAACAAAATGAACAACAGCTTCAGACCAAAGTATATATGTACATGAACAATGCACAGCAGGTATGAACTGTGAAATTCAATGCCTAAGAACAAAACATAATGAGCAGAGGTTGCTACAGAGATGAACAAGAGTGAACCAAAGTAACTGCAGTAACTCAAAGCAGTAATTAATAAGCAAACAACTACAGTTCGATGCCAACCCCAAAGGTGATGACCAAAATGGCATGTCAGGGTATAACATACACAAATACAAGAATGCATGTATGCATATATCTGAATACACATACATATCTATCTAATTGAAACAGCACTAGCATAAGCAAGTGACAAAGGTAGTTCGAACTAAGTCATCAAGAAAGTGTCAAATCCCAATTTATTTTCACAAAATCACTTTTATCAAGTCCCAATCCAAAATATCAGATGAATACGAGCATCAAGTAGCGTTTCCAAACTGATGATATACAACAAGTAGTACAAGTCAAAGACTACAGTACAACGGCTGGAACAAAATACACTGACAAATTCCAACAAATCGTGGATCAACAATTTCACAACCAAGATGAAGACCGAAGTCAACACTGGAAGCAATACAAAGAAATCATCAAAGATCAGGGCATAACCGAGATGAACAATCATGGTGTAAATTCATGTTCAGGGCATAATGCATATCAACCCGGAGTCATGCTCAAAGAAAAATCCAACCCAAGTTCAAGTTATACGAATAAAACTCAAACCGGAGGCAATACTTTAAATGAAAAGGGACAGCAAGTTCCATATGGGTATTGCGAGTACAGACTCGAGTGAATCGAAGTAAACAAATTTAACAAGTACTCAAATCAGTAAAAGTGAAAAGCAACAATCTCAGTGAAGCTCAGAGCCACATGACAATGCAGACTCAACGAAGTATGGTAGAAACTAAAACTGTGTTATTCAAGTAAATTGAAAAGTCAAAAATCAATCTCCAGCAAAAATCAATTCGAGACCGTGGTGACTAAGTACAATAACCAAGTCGCGAATCAACACCAAGGGTATCAGGTGTCATTTTATACAAATTGAAACTAGTCATTGAAATCATCAATACCCAAACGAAATTGAACGACCGAGCAGATTAATTAACATATTCAAACAAATATACCCGAGCGCAAATAAAGGAGGTCGAACATAACCAAAAATCATCAAGCCATGGTTAAACAGAAATCGAGCCATGCCAGAAAACATCAACTCAAAACCAAATCAAACCGCCAAACATTATACTAAGCACGAATTAGATGTGAGTAGGGATTACTCACCTTGTCAACGAATTGAAGCATCACAGAGACGAGCAAAGCCAAGAACCACCGAGGGAAGACGAACGAAGATCGAACCCTAATTTGGATCGAAAGAAAGCAACGGCCGCCATATTCGATCGTCTTCGTTTGCTTTTGGTTTAGGTTTGCAAACGAACAAAAATAAAAATAAAAGGGAATGGGTTTAAGTCGAAGGGAAAAAAAAAGAAAGGGTATTGGGTTTTTAAAATTCTCACGGCCCAAAAACAAGTGAACCATTATTTAAAAATTAAAGCCCCTCAACTTTATAACCATTTGTAATTTTAAATTTTAATTTAAATTTTAAAAACTTCAAAATGGCAATTGACGAAAATATAAATCGTTTTAACGTCGATTATGAATTGACGCGAATATCGGGTTGTTACAGACTCCCCCCGTTAAAGAAATTGCGTCCTCGCAATCATAAGGAATAAATGGACAAATGGTAACAACCATAAAGAACATCATCACAAGATGAAGAAGTTAGAAATAGAAAGTTCACCATATAGAGCATGAAAGAGAAAGCCTGAACATGTTTGCTCGATGAATTCTTTGGATTCCTAAGAGAAATCCATAGAATTTGAGAACCATTGAGAATCTCAACAAGAGAAACATCTATATTTCGAAGGTGCTACACCCCCGAAGCAATGATGTGAATATAAGATTGCTCAAGAATAGAAATTGGAAATCCCTAAGGCATTTCCGTAATTGGAAGACGTGGAAAACATCATGAATAGCAGAAAATTGAGTCGGTACACCGACGTAGTACAATATAAACGCCAAAGAAATCTTTTGATTTCATAAAAGAAATTCACAAATTATCAACAAAATCTAATTATCAATAGATAATTCAGAAATCTCTAATCACAAATATTCGATTATCAAAAACGATAATCAAATCAACAAGTATTCGATTATCAAAATCGAAAATGAATCTTAAATCACAAATATTTAATTATCACAATTGATAATCAAATCTCAAATCGCAAATGTTTAATTATCACAAACGATAATTAAATCTCAAATATCTAATTATCACAAACGATAATTAGAAACAATAAATATCTGATTATCAAAAACGATAAATCAGAAATCATAAATATTCAATTATCAAAACGATAATTAAATCTCAATTATCTGATTATCACAAGCGATAATCAGAAATCACAAATTTTCAATTAACGAGTCCGAAATTAACCGAAATAGCAAACGCACATGACCCATAACCACGAGTTTTACTAAATCGTTTAATTCACTTCATCGTTTCCTTGAAAGTGCAAAATTGTGTATTTTAAATAAATAACATTTTACGTTCTCAAACGGACAAGTCCGGAATTAAGCGAATCAGTAAAAGAAAGGGGTCATAGTCCTCGATTTTTCTGAAACGTTTAATTCGCTTCCTCATTCTTTTGAAAGCGCAAATCGTAAAAATTTTGAAAACAATTTTGATTTATATTTTGAAATATTTTGAAGAATAACATATTTTTTAAAACACGTGATTAAAATAGCAATGTCAGTAGCAACTTCGACATACGTCAAAATTTCATCGAAATAATTGGCATCAAAATATAATACCAATGAATTTTCGTTCATCGAAAGTGTCACAAGAATCTTCTCAAAGATAGAAAGGGATATCATACCCTAAACTTGTATTCATAACAAGTCAATAACACACGAATTCACCAATGCACAAGAATTGATAAAACTTATCAATAGAAATCACGAAAATTGGTGAAGCACAAATTCTAGAAATCCTCACAAGAAATCCAGAAAACACAAGCTAAGAGTATGAGAACTCGAACGCGAGTATGAAAACTCGAACCGGAGTATGAAAACTCGAACGCGAGTATGAAAACTCGAACCGGAGTATGAAAACTCGAACGCGAGTATGAAAACTCGAACGGAGTATGAAAACTCGAAGGAGAGTATGGAAACTCAAACGGAGTATGAAAACTCAAACGGAGTATGAAAACTCGAACAGAGTATGAAAACTCAAACGGAGTATGAAAACTCAAATGGAGTATGAAAACTCGAACAGAGTATGAAAACTCAAACGGAGTATGAAAACTCGAACGGAGTATGAAAACTCGAACAGAGTATGAAAACTCAAAGGAGAGTATGGAAACTCACCAACACGCGAGCATGAAAATTCATCAACACATGTAACGCATAACGAGAACGGGAGCACGAAAACTCACCTACATGCGAGCATGAAAACTCACCAACACGTGTAATGCAAAGCGAGAACGGGAGCACAGAATCTCACCTACACGTGAGCATGAAAATCACCAACACGGGCAACGCAAAGCGAGAACGGGAGCACGGAATCTCACCTACACGCGAGCATGAAAAATCATCAACACGTGCAACGCAAAGCGAGAACGGGAGCACGGAATCTCACCTACCCGCGAGCATGAAAAATCATCAACACGTGCAACGCAAAGCGAGAACGGGAGCACGGAATCTCACCTACACGTGAGCATGAAAATCACCAACACGGGCAACGCAAAGCGAGAACGGGAGCACGGAATCTCACCTACACGCGAGCATGAAAAATCATCAACACGTGCAACGCAAAGCGAGAACGGGAGCACGGAATCTCACCTACCCGCGAGCATGAAAAATCATCAACACGTGCAACGCATAACGAGACGCTATCTCATGGTTGCAAGCCATTAATTTTGACACACGAATGGCCCGAAGACCGTGGGGCGCTACCCCACATGTGTGAGTCGAAATCACACAGATTGAGGTCCAGACTAACCAAAAAAATCAAAAGAGGTATGTGTGAGTGGAATCACACAAGTGGTGTCTAGTCTAACCTCACAATCAAAAGAAAAGTATGTGTGAATGAAATCACACAAGTGGTGTCTAGACAATCCTCAAAGCCCAAGAGATATGTGTGAGACGAAATCACACCGCTGAGGCCTAGTCTAACCGTAAAAATGATCGTCATGATCAACGAGAAGTGTCAATTACACTAAGTCAGTAAATGTAAAAGTTTAGCATCATGTCCCATAACCACTTACTTAACTTAAATATTTACGAACAAACTGTAAATCTTCACTAATAAAATTTGTCACTAGAGGTTCAATCGAACAAGTCCAACAATTAACCGACGAAGTAAACGCAAGCGTTTCATACCACTTGTTTTACTAAGCCGTTTAATTAGATTTCTCATACGAGTGAAATAAAGATTTGTATATACTAATAGATTGAAAAACAGTTTCAAAAACGAGTTTGGTATTGAAAATAGAGTTGAAAACATTTTGATAAAAGAGTTTTTGATATTTACTACTAGTATTGAAACCTTTATATTTTTAAAGTGACAAATCACAAAAATGATTGTAGGAACAATCAATCACAAGAATTCACATGTAAATATGTGAATAGAATCCAAAGAAATCGATACTGTATCCATCAAAAGGAATGTTCACAAAAGTTCCCGAAGAAATGGTCATCAAAGTTGCTAATAAATGATAGCAACAAATCGGGAAACAATCAAAAATCGATTAAATTTGGAAACCAAATTAATTCACTAAAATTCACATTCGAAGACGTGAATAAAATCCAAAGAATTCGATTCTAAATCCATCAAAGTAGGAATATCCAAAAATTCCAGAAATAGAAGTTTTCAAAGTCGACAAAGATGACAACAACTAATCGGAAAAGAAGAATCGATTGACAAATGGAATAATGAAACCAAACGAGCATAAATGCATAAATGACTTCAACAAAATAAAAATCAAGTCAATGCCGAAGTCAACAATTAATGGCCATAATAGAGTACAAAACGATTCATCATCATCAACAAAGAATTCAACGGCAAACAATGTCAGAGTCTTGGAAATCAATCAGAGGAAAACATAAAATATCAAGTTCGGAATCGCTGAGATTCGAACAAAAATCAATCATCGGCTAAATCAAATCAAAGCCGAAATCACAAGAATCAAAATCAAATGCATATGAATAAGCGTTAGGAATTCATACCTAACAATCAAAGACAATCATATGCAAATACAAGAGATTAAACGTCGACAAATAGTTGTAACACATGTACTATCTAAGTTACATTTTATATTTGTTCTAAACCCCAGGCTCTGATACCAAGCTGTGACGCCCCACCTCTATACCCACGCTAGCCAAGAACACTACGGTGTAGTGCTGTCAACTAGCACGGAGAATAAGGCTGTTGAGGAGCGGCCATCAATAGTTGGCCTTACACTAGTATTGGTTATCTCGATGGGAGTGATAGAAATATATATATTCTTTCATTTTTCATCTCTGATTTATTTTCTCCCATCGACATACCCCAATTCCAGTATAAAACGAACTACGATGGTTCGTAATAGTTTAGAACAGTAAATATAAAATAACAACACAGATAATATAAATGCGGAACACAGATGAAACATAAAGTCTCATATATATATAATAACTGATGTCAGTTACAATACATTCACACGGTACATATGATACAACTACAACAGTCGACTAAGGAAGTTACATATACAAGTACATTAACGTATATAATATACATGAATACATATCTTCCTATACAATTTTACATACTACTACAAATGACGACGACTACTCCAAAAGATATGAAAGAACTTCATAGCTCTAGCAGCAACCCAAAGCAGAATATCTACAACCTGAAATACTCGGTCTGACCCGAGTATTAAATTCAAAAGAAAATAATACTCGGGTCAGTCTAATTCAAACTCAGTTATTAGTGCACAGAAGCAATAATAATCAAATAATGAATAGACGACAGTAACTAAACCAAATCAGAATGCAATTCAGAATATTGAATTGAAATAAACAGAACAGTTCGAACCATTGAAATATCAATTAAAATATTAAGATGAGTAGGGCTGCAGTACACGCACGCGTGTACTGCCTCGCCACTACAGCACATGAACTACGTAAAAGATTAATAAATCAAAACAAAATAGAATATCACAAAACCATACCGTGTGGCTGCAGTTCACGCTTGCGTGCACTGCCTTGCCACTATCGTGATGATGTACACGAAAGCTCAATGGAAATTTCACAAACGAGCACAAGGTCAAACCCGAGCGACAGACTGGATTCAACACAAGTGATTTGAAAAAAAAAACATAATGCAAAGGTCAAGTCACTGCTGTCCTGACTCAACTCAGTGCAACAGTATAAAGAAATACACTCGGCGAAGCTCAAAGACCAATGCACAAAAATTCACAGTGCACTAATGCACTAAGCAAGTGACATCAGTATAAAGCATCAACCAAATGAATATGCAATATGTACCAAGGGAAAGATATGAAAAGTGCACAGCAAGTATGCAGCTGCCAAACTGGGTCAAGCAAGTGCAACACAGTGACAAGCTACCCAGATGTACTCATGTACAACACGACTGCGAAATCAAGAAGGCGCCAAACCATAATCAAAATGCAAACGTCAAGTCATTGACTCAACAAATGCATATATATGACAATGTGCACATATGTACACACTGCTATAACAAAATGAACAACAGCTTCAGACCAAAGTATATATGTACATGAACAATGCACAGCAGGTATGAACTGTGAAATTCAATGCCTAAGAACAAAACATAATGAGCAGAGGTTGCTACAGAGATGAACAAGAGTGAACCAAAGTAACTGCAGTAACTCAAAGCAGTAATTAATAAGCAAACAACTACAGTTCGATGCCAACCCCAAAGGTGATGACCAAAATGGCATGTCAGGGTATAACATACACAAATACAAGAATGCATGTATGCATATATCTGAATACACATACATATCTATACTAATTGAAACAGCACTAGCATAAGCAAGTGACAAAGGTAGTTCGAACTAAGTCATCAAGAAAGTGTCGAATCCCAATTTATTTTCACAAAATCACTTTTATCAAGTCCCAATCCAAAATATCAGATGAATACCAGCATCAAGTAGCGTTTCCAAACTGATGATATACAACAAGTAGTACAAGTCAAAGACTACAGTACAACGGCTGGAACAAAATACACTGACAAATTCCAACAAATCGTGGATCAACAATTTCACAACCAAGATGAAGACCGAAGTCAACACTGGAAGCAATACAAAGAAATCATCAAAGATCAGGGCATAACCGAGATGAACAATCATGGTGTAAATTCATGTTCAGGGCATAATGCATATCAACCCGGAGTCATGCTCAAAGAAAAATCCAACCCAAGTTCAAGTTATACGAATAAAACTCAAACCGGAGGCAATAATTTAAATGAAAAGGGACAGCAAGTTCCATATGGGTATTGCGAGTACAGACTCGAGTGAATCGAAGTAAACAAATTTAACAAGTACTCAAATCAGTAAAAGTGAAAAGCAACAATCTCAGTGAAGCTCAGAGCCACATGACAATGCAGACTCAACGAAGTATGGTAGAAACTAAAACTGTGTTATTCAAGTAAATTGAAAAGTCAAAAATCAATCTCCAGCAAAAATCAATTCGAGACCGTGGTGACTAAGTACAATAACCAAGTCGCGAATCAACACCAAGGGTATCAGGTGTCATTTTATACAAATTGAAACTAGTCATTGAAATCATCAATACCCAAACGAAATTGAACGACCGAGCAGATTAATTAACATATTCAAACAAATATACCCGAGCGCAAATAAAGGAGGTCGAACATAACCAAAAATCATCAAGCCATGGTTAAACAGAAATCGAGCCATGCCAGAAAACATCAACTCAAAACCAAATCAAACCGCCAAACATTATACTAAGCACGAATTAGATGTGAGTAGGGATTACTCACCTTGTCAACGAATTGAAGCATCACAGAGACGAGCAAAGCCAAGAACCACCGAGGGAAGACGAACGAAGATCGAACCCTAATTTGGATCGAAAGAAAGCAACGGCCGCCATATTCGATCGTCTTCGTTTGCTTTTGTTTTAGGTTTGCAAACGAACAAAAATAAAAATAAAAGGGAATGGGTTTAAGTCGAAGGGAAAAAAAAAAGAAAGGGTATTGGGTTTTTAAAATTCTCACGGCCCAAAAACAAGTGAACCATTATTTAAAAATTAAAGCCCCTCAACTTTATAACCATTTGTAATTTTAAATTTAAATTTAAATTTTAAAAACTTCAAAATGGCAATTGACGAAAATATAAATCGTTTTAACGTCGATTATGAATTGATCGTTCTTTTGATCGTTCTTTTGTGCATTTTTCTTGAGTTCTATGTTCACAAAGCACCAGGTCCAGGCTAAGGTGGTGAAGAGGGGTAGGGTGCAAGCCGAGAGGAATAAAAAAAAATGAAACCAAAGCAAGGAAAAAAAGTAAATAAAAAATACAAGAAGAGACCATACCTGAAAAACATGCGCAAGAAGGAGGAGGATTGAGATGTAAAAGAAGGCTATTTCGAGGCTTATATATAGTCAGAGTGGTGCGTGTTAATTAAGGAAGAGATGCATGGGTTCTCTATTTAACAGAGGAGGATTTGTGATGTGAGTTGCCCACTAATATAAGGGAGGGTTTGCGTGATTATAGGGCAAAGAACAGTAAGCAAATATATTTTGCTTTGTGCCATGCATTATTTCTTAAAGGAGTTTCCAAATTGGAGGAAGAACGTGGCAAAGTTTGCTTGGAATAATAGATTTCTTTCCACTTGATTGCGTGATTTAAGGTAAATGAATTTAGGAAGGAAATAAAATTTGAATTGATTTGGGTGGAGATGGCATGTAGTAATTTGTACGCGATTTGGTTTCATAAATACAAGTGGTAAATGCGAATGGGAATATGGCAAGAAGAATCTGATTTGCATTGATTGATTAAAGAAACGGCAAGAATTATAAATTTGAACGTGTTTTACTTATGCAAAGAATTTTGGAAAATCAACTCATTGCATAAATGACCGCAAACATCATGTTCCCATACCCTCTCCTACGTATGTATTAATGATATTCAGTTTTAAAATTTTAATTATATAGTGAAACTGTTACACGGCTTATGCATTTGATACAGATTATGGTTTTTAAAATAGTAGCTCCATAATGAGTTCAAAGTTGTACCATGCAAATAAAATTTGCGTGCGTTGATAGTGCCTTGATTGTGAGGGAGACCGGTCAAGAAATAAAAGAAGATTTTGGACGTTATTTTATTCAAAGTTTTATACCAAATTAAAACAAATGAATGTTATGGAAAGTGTAACACTTAGCTATAGTAAATTTTTAACTGACTTATTTATTCATATATATTTGCGGTATGAATTTTTTTTTAAATGCGCAGAACCGACGCAAAATATACACAAAAAGTTATACAAAGGTAATGCTTTTTAAAACTTATATGTTTCCTATTTACACGTTATCTATTCCATTAATTATCGTACCTTTTTAAACACGAAATTTAACAGTTTATTAACACGCCATGAAAGTTTAACATTTATTACTCATATAAAAGGTATAATTTTGGTTACATTCTTCTCTGATTCCTATTACCATTTACAAAGCGATTTGTTATTCAAATGGACAAAATATTACAAATTTTTAAAAGGCATCGAATCCAATTTATAAAAAAAACAAAAGTGAAATGAAACGTTGTCATGGATATTTTCAATTAAATTAAAAAGGTTTGAAAATTAGAAATTTAAAGATTCACAACTTCAATAAATGTTAAATTCTAACCAGAATAAGATTTTTAGAATTTACTTACCTTAATAAAATCTTAGGTGATTACTTATAATTAATTTAGAATTTCATCTTTCGAAAAAAAAAATCCCCCAGGGTTATAAAGAAGAATAAAATATTGCTAAAAGTTTGGGCTGTTACACTCTCCCTCACTCAGAACTTTTCGTCCTCGAAAAGTAACGTAGTAAGGAAACAACGGAAGATATGATAAAAGAGCAAAGTACCTTAAACAAATAACTCCGGATTTGAAGCACGAATGCTCTCCTCCGTTTCCCATGTGCAATCCCTTTCATCAGTGCTCCATTGCACTTTGACCAGGCGGACAGATTTTCTTCTTAGCTGTTTCGTACCTCGATCGACGATACGAAGCGGCTTCCTTTCAATAGTTAGGTTAGGCTCGATGTCCAAACTATCGAGAGAAGTAGGCTGGATAATAAGAGATGGATTGTGAAGACATCGACGAAGGTGGGATACATGGAACACATTGTGTATTCCAGCAAATTTCTTGGGCAAATCCAGTCGATAAGCAAGAGATCCAATCCTTTCCAAGATACGGAATGGACCGATGTACCTGGAAGCAAGCTTTCCTCTACGCCCAAACCGAACCACATTTCTTAAAGGGGAAACCTTAAGAAAAACTAGATCACCAACAGCGAATTCCAAGCTTCTTCTACGACGATCCGCATACTTCTTCTGTCTATCCTGAGCATTCTTTAACCTTTTCTTAATCTCCTCAACCTTCTCCGAAGCTTCCAAAATTATTTCGGGACCAAGAACTAAGCGATTACCGGATTCAATCCAGCAAGAAGGAGATCTACAAGGGCGTCCGTACAGAGCAGCAAACAGGGACATCTTAAGACTAGCCCGAAAAAGATAGAATGAGACAGATAGAGGATAAGATAAGAACAGAGGATAGGAATTTATACCTGATAACTATTGTTATAGGTGAATTCCACAAGATGGATATGATCTTCCCAAGATCCTCCATAATCCAGAATGCAAGCACGAAGAAGATCCTCAAGAATCTGATTCACCCTTTCTGTTTGATGGTCGGTCTGTGGGTGGTAAGCAGTGCTCAGATTCAGACGAGTACCCAAGGATTCTTGGAAAGCTTACCAAAATTGACTAGTGAAGATAGGGTCTCGATCGCAAACTATGCTTAGGGGAACACCATGGAGGTGAACAATCTCCCTCATATAGATCTCAGATAAGCTCGAAGCCTTACGAGTAGCCTTGACTGGAATAAAATGAGCGGACTTGGTCAGTCTATCCACGATAGCCCATATGCTCTCATTTCCCCTCCTAGATCTCGGTAAACCATCGATGAAATCCATAGAAACTTGCTCCCACTTCCAATTAGGAATCTCCAAAGGCTGCAACAAACCCGGTGTCTTTAGATGATCTGCCTTGACTTGCTGACAAGTCGCACACCTACTCACAAAGATAAAGACATCACGCTTCATACCTCTCCACCAATAGAATTTCTTCAAATCCTGATATATCTTTGCTACAGCAGGATGAATGGAAAGTCGGGATTGATGATGTTCCCGGAGTAACTCCTGCCTCAGACCATCAACGTTCGGGACACAAATCCTTTTATTAATTCTCAAAATCCCTTCATTATCAATCTGAGCTCCACTCCCATCGGAATTTCTACCTTCTCTGCTATGAAAATTCTCCTTCATACTTCTAAGCCTCACATCCTTGTCCTTCCTAGCCTTGATACGGACCAATAGAGGAGAAGAAATAATAAGCTGGCACAATAAAGATTTCTTCCTACTCAACGCATCTTCCACAACATTTGCTTTCCCTGGAGTATAGTTGATGTCCAGATCGTAAGAAGCAAGAAACTCGAGCCACCGAACTTGTCTCTGATTTAAATCCTTCTGGGTGAAGATATATTTCAAAGACTGATGATCAGTGAAAAGGTCAAACTTAGCACCCAAGAGATGATGTCTCCAAAGCTCAAGGCAAAGACAACAGCCAGCAATTCTAAATCATGGGCAGCATAATTAGCCTCATGGGTTTTCAACTGACGACTAGCATATGCAATTACCTTTCCAACTTGCATTAAAACTGCACCCAAACCCTCTCGACAAGCATCAGTAAATACCGTTAATCCCTCACTTCCATTCGGTACAGTAAGCACTGATGTAGAGGTGATTAATTCTTGGAATCCAGCTTTACACTTATTGCTCCATATAAATTTAGCATTCTTTCGAGTCAGAGCAGTCAGAGGTGCAGAAATCCGAGCGAAGTTCTCAATGAACCTCCGATAGTAGCCGGCAAGGCCTTGAAAACTACGAATATCGGTTGGAGTCTTAGGTTCTTCCCAATCTTTGATCGCAACGATCTTGACTGGATGAACAGAAACTCCTTCACTAGAGACAATATGTCCGAGGAATCAGACTTCCTTTCCCAGAAATGGCATTTTGAGAATTTAGCCTTTAATTGGTGATTTCGGAGAGTCTCTAAAACATATTTCAAATGTGACTCATGCTCTTTCTTCGTCTTGGAGAAAACAAGGATATCATCAATAAAGACAAGAACAAATTTATTTAGCACGTCATGAAAGACCCGATTCATCAAGTCGACAAAGAAGGCGGGAGCGTTAGTCAAACCAAAAGGCATAACTAGCCATTCAAAGAAGCCATTCTCAGTACGGAAAGCCGTTTTAGGAATGCTCTCCTCAGCAACTCTGAATTGGTGGAAACCCGTGGCTAGATCAAGCTAGGAGAAAACAGTCGCTCCATAGAGTTGATCGAACATATCATTGATGCGGGGCATAGGATATATGTTTTTCATAGTGAGCTTGTTCAGCTCCCTATAATCAACACACATCCGGAGAGAACCATCTGATTTTGTGACAAAAACCACGGCTGCTCCCCATTCTGAAAAGCTAGGTCCAATCAGACCTTTAGAGGACAAATCCTGAATCTTCTTCCTTAATTCTATCTTCTCTCGTGGTGTCATTCTTTTGGGTGGAAGAACTACAGGTCGTGCTCTAGGAATGAGATCGATATGGAAATCAATTTCCCGCTTCAGAGGTAGAGAGATGACTTAACCAAATACGTCGGGAAATAGTTTGACTACTCGAGTCGAATGGATATCATTAAGGAAAGTATAGAGAGAATAGATGAAGCTACCAGCAAATTCCTGAGGCAAGGTACATTGAATCACTAAAGAATCACCCTTACCACTTACAAGTGAGATTGTCTTGGAACTACAAGAAACATGGGCATCATTCTTATCCAACCAGTCACCTCCAAGCAGTAGATCGAAAGCATCAAAACCCAGAACATAAAAGTCACCAGTGAATCGATAATTACCGAGGAAGAGTTTCACATCCCTACAAACCTTTCTAAGGTTCGCAGGGCCACCGATGGGATTTGAAACACATAAAGGTACAGAAGAAAACTCGGGAGAAAGAAAACTCTCAAATTTATTACCCAAGTCAACTAAGATAAAGCTATGGGGCGCCCCAGTATCGAATAAAACACGAACAGGAGATTCAAACAAAGTAAAAGAACCTTGTAGTGTACCTTGGGAGTCGCTAGGAGCTGGAACAGGTGCAGATGCAGGTGTAGGCTGTGGGGCTGGGGAGGATGCAGAAGTAACAGTGAAAACTCCTAATGTCGTACCCTTCTTCTGGGTAGGGCAGTCTCTCTTGAGGTGTCCCGGCTGAAGGCAGATGTAACAACCCAAAATTTCGAACTCGAAAATTCCAGATAGTTATGAAAAATAAGAAAGAGATAGAAGAAGAAGAAGAAGAAGAAGAACAGAAACATCTAGAACTCACATTCGCAGCGGATAAAATATAATAATAAATAATAACAGTTTACAAAAGAATACTATATCTGTCAATTACATTTAATATACATCAGAGTTTCTCATATACACAGTCACTGAATATACACTATTATCATGTCTCAGATACACAATAATATACTACAGTGGAAATACTCTATACGTTCTCGCCATCCAGCTCGCCTCCTGAGCTCCAGAGCGTACCTACCTAAAAATCTGTAATACTCGGTCTGACCCGAGCATTACACCAAAGTAACACCTGGGTCAGGCTGGAAACCAGCGTGAGTAAATCCAACTAACAAGGAATACGAGCATACAACTTATATAAACCCGGGTAACATATATCATTTTATCCAATTCACAATTTACCATAGACAATGCTTATTCCATAAATTTCTAAGTACCAAGCTTAAATAAAAATAATCCAATTCCCTTAAATCATTCAATCCTGCCTATTGATTTCACAAATCAACTTATAAAAATTCGAAGAGGTTTTCGGGTATTTTCCAATACCCGACCTCGATCTCTTTAAATTTTATGTCCTCCTAACCCAAGTTATTCAAAAGGAATACACAACATTTCATATCATAGATATCAACTCATTCAAAGTATTCAATACCATTCAATCACCCATGCACAAAGCTTAATCGCTTACAAATTTAAATTAATTAATCCTGATTGAATTACTAACCTCAGTCACTTTAGTTTCTTCATTTAACATAACTTAGTTCCAAATCAATTATTTAACCATTCCTTCATTATTCAGCTTAATTAATTACCCTGGATTAACTATCCTTCAATTACAATAAGACTTAATTCTTAAATAATTACACAAATTAATTAAGCTTTACCCCACCATATTACTTACATTGATCCTCAATTGATCACTCAAATTATCTATCTTATAATCACTATTGATCAATTATTCTTTAATTAATCATGCTCCTTAGTTAATTTCTTTAATTTAACCAATCCTGAATTAATTACACGAAGTAGATAACCCTTTAATTTGTTTTTATCAAGTGATTATCCATTGGTTAATTATCCTTACTTAACTATAATCATTACAACCCAGTTAACGATCCATCTTAATTAATCCTCCTCGATTTATTATCTTATAATTATATTTAGCAAAATTTCTTTTAATTAATCACTTAGATTAAATAGCCTTAACCATTCACATTAATAAATCTTAACTTAATTGATGACATTCATTGCTTCCAGTATCTAATTCCTTAATAACATTTATAGATCTCTTAAATTAACTTCATTGTGTGATTATTCTTTGATTCTTTGCTTAATGCAATTTTTTTCCATAATTGCTTAAGTTAATTAATTAACCCTTAAATCAATCATATTGATTAATCATCCATTAATCAATAAAGACCTTAATTAATTTAAAATAAGTCATTATCTTAATTACTTACTTGATTATCATTGTTAAATTCCGTTTGATCCACTTAAGAAGTAAATGATTATCCTATTATATGATTATATTAAATCAAACAATTTAAAACACAGGACCTATATTTTACATTTTAAGACCCATTTTAGTAAAAATAAAACTTCCATTCTGTGTTTTTAAACCCCTTTTATTTTTAAACTTTTTGATGTAGTAAGGGTCAATAATCTATTTCTAAAATAAGCTGTCTATAAGAACCCGACTCAGGAAGATAATGAGAGAACCTACATATCAGATTCTTATGCATAAAAGGATTAATGTATATCAACAAGTAAGCAGGGCATGCAATCTGAAGTACTTGGAAATGAAATGAAACATATAGTTGTATATAGAGATAAGAACTATGAGAGTATACTCACGACAATTTTGAAACCACCTAAACCCCCGATTACCACGATGAGTATTGCCATACCCTTCACCTCGACCTCCTCTTGCCTCTGCTAAATACAACGGCCACCATCATCTCGCGCCTCCAAGACGCGTTCCTCTTCCATGAAACGGCCTGGCCTTGCAAGCTCGAGAACATCACGTCGCCTTACGTACTTCCAACAACCAAGATCGAACCTTGTCACATCGCGATCCACCCAAAATCCCCTACTCGCTTCCCCTACCCAGCTCTGTAGCCACGCGACCCTCAACGCCGCTTCTTCCCCAAAACTTGAGCTCGAGCCTGACATGCAAGCTTCCACTCCTACGATTGCCGAACAAACGCTACCCTAGATCCGCCCAATTGAATGCGGCAGTGTTCGCCACGATTTCGTTGCCTCAGCCGTTAATTTTTTTTTTCTTTTCAGTTCTATTGATTATAAGAATGGAGACTTCGGCCATGACTTCATTACTAATTTTAATTTTTTTTTCTTCATGTGTTCGATTCTGTTGAAAGTTAGAGGGGAACGAGTGATAGATATTGATTTGTGTAGCAACCTACATACGCTTATTTACCAAAAATATCTCTGACATGTTGATTAAATTTTATTTATATATATATATATATATATATATATATTATTTACAAAACTTCCAAAACGCCTCATTAATTTTCATTTAAAATTTTGAACTCCTCTTAAGAAATGTCGTGAGGCAATTATAAAGCCTTACCCGTGTTCCGAACGCGATGGAATGTGTTTCGGAGGCTAATTTGATCGTATGCGCGAGTTACGGAAGCAAACGATGAATTTTAAATTAAATCGATTAAAATAGTATTATGCGTTTCCAGCTGCCAGAGTCAAATGACAACTCCGATGGCTACGAAAATTGAAATCCGATAATAACTAACTATTACGGATCCAATGGAACTGGTTTCGTCAACTTCCGAGACTGTACATCGAAAGGCTATTTTTAAATTCAATTTAAACGATATATATTATTAAAATTGAACAGATCACCTTTAATTTAAATTTCAACAATTTTATTATCTTCAGTATTATCATTATAAATTTTATACGCCTTCAAATTATTTTAAACAGGCTTAGAATCTCAGATTCAACAATTTACCCAATTTCAATTATTAAATTCAATATTTAAACTATACAATTCAATGATTTAATTATCAAGTAAATATTGATATCCTAAAATTCAAGTTAAAATTAACTTTTAAATATTTTAAAATCAATTAATTATTCATATTAAATTTGTTAGAAATTCCGGGTCATCACATTCCTCCCCCCTTAAAAGAATTTCGTCCCCGAAATTACTAATCAAGAAGAATGGCCCATACCTGTCTACTTTTTCCCAAACCAAACAGTTCTACAACTTACCAATTATCTTTCATAAAACCCCCCTTATTATTCTTACTAACCTCCCAAACTCTTCCACAGTATCAAACGATACCCCTTTTTCTCAATAATTTAAATGTCAATTTAAAACCTAATTTTTGAACTATCAAAATTATCTCAAATTTTTTCTAACTCCCTAAATTCTAAAAAAATTTTGCCAGCGTCTCCTTTGCGCGGCTAGCTCGGTACCACTACAAAAGGCCTCTACGGGCTCCCAAATTCCAAAAAGAAAACAAAAGCCAAGTGGCTACATCAAAAACCCAATCCAATTTCATACAGAAATTTAAATACATACCTTTTTGTTGGGCAATTCAAATTTATCTTTTGGAACCAAATCCAATTTCTTTTCTCTTTAATACCTACATATCTCACTTAGCAACAATATCCAATCGCAACCTTACAAATCATTTTATACATTCTCATATATAGGTTTTCACATATACTTCTATTCAAGTTTGTTGTTTCCGTTTTCATATGAATTAAATTTTATTTCGATTGCTAATATTGAATTTTATCTTTCATTAAAACTGATTCATGTTAGTTTCATTTACTAGTTTACTTTAATTTCCAATTTGAAATTGTTTTGTCGTTAACCAATTTTCCAAAATATTTCTAACTCCCAAAATTTTCAGAAAATTTTGACAGAGTCTCCTTTGTACGGAGGAGCTTTTGCAATTTGACAAAAGATATAAATATGTATACATCGTCCCACCCGGTCGGAAAAAACAAAAACAGTTCATATTTCCTATTTTAATTGCGTAGGCGTACCTTTATTTAGCTTTTAAGCAAGCAGCTTATTTATTTTAGCAATTAGCATACCCCAAATCTAGCCAAACGGCTTCCCTGTACCTGTACTTACTCAGTTTAAATATGTAAGTGCCATATATATAGAAATTCTATTAGCATTTCACTTACTTTCAATGGCTAAACACAAGCATTTCAAAAACAACAAACACCAAACGCTTACCATAAGCGATTTATATCATTTAAAGCTAATCCAATTGCTTTCAACCAAATTTATATGCCTTTACATTCAATTCTAATGGTTTACAAAGCAATTGTTCACATTCAATTCATTTTTAAGCAAAACAAACTCATATTCACTTCAATTAACTCAAAAGTCAATTATTTTTGCTTCCACTAATCCATAAAATTTAATTAAATCCAGTTTACGTTAAACAACAATTATTTCTACGCAATTTGATAACATCCATGTGAATAAATAATTACTTACGTTTTATAACTTATTAAAATTGAGTCCAACTCAATTTTATTTACTTCAATTCCATTTTAATTTATTCACAATCATTTTATTTAGCTCGACACATTCCATTCTTGTATACTACTAGCCATTCCCAAATTAATTCAATCCAAGCTTTATTTAATGGGCTTTCACTCTTATTCGAAGCCAAATTTCCATAACTTTTAAACTTAAGTGAATTTACTTTAGTTTATTCCAATATTAAACTTAAGTTTGCTTCTATTTGATTCTCATTTAAGCAACTTCCATTAAATTTAGTTAACTTATCCATTTTAAATTTTGATTTTAAATTCACCTTCACAATTTCCAAAATAACGTCCAACCACATACTTATCTCATTTATACTTTAAATTAATATACCACCAAATTTAAGTTCGGTCTGATAATCTTATTCCAATCACAATTTTGATTTAGTTTTTTATTCTATCAGACTTCATCCATTTATTATTTACCTCAATAAACCCATTTAAAATTTTTAATTGCTTACTTAATTCGTTATCGAATTTATTTTATTAATACAAGGCCACTCTCAATTTAATTCTATTCACTTGGATTTTGCTTTGCAACTCAAACTATTTCTATTATAATCACTTCTCTTATATTCAATCTACTTGCAAATCTCATTAAATATTATTCAAATCACCCTTGGATTTTATTTTTAATTCAAACCATCACATTTTCCAATCCAATTTTATTTTACTTTACAACATCACCTCTTATTTAATTCATTACCAAATCCAAGTCGAATTCTATCCACCACTTGAATTCATTCCAAGCTCCATTATTAATTTACGATCCATTAATTTACCCAAGTTAAATTTTATTAATATACTCAATCAACCAATTATTTAGCCAATTAGCTTACTTCCAATTTTTTTTCTTTCCATATTTGATTTTATTACAAAAATCACTTCATTAAATTTTCCTGAGTTCAATTTAATTTTATAATTCCAGTTTGGATCTCCCCTGATTTTTTTTTTCCAAAATTCTAACACTTTTATTTTAAAAATTTAGAAATGCTTTTAAATCCACATAATATTATTAAAATAGCTTTTTATAAAAAATATATCTTATAACTCAATGTCTCAACCAGTCGATCCTTGTTCTCACAGAAATTCAGTCATACGTTGATTAGGCGTTGGACTAAAAATCTATAAGTACTTGGTAAACCCGTTTTCAACACCCAGTAAAACATTTGAAAACTAATTTTATTGAAAATACAGGAATCGGGTTTTCGAAAATAGAGGAAATATCTTTGGTGAGAATTCTCTGGAAATCATCACCCCCATCCATGGTCGTTGTTAACCCGATGATTAGATTGCCGTCCCGACAAAATGCACAGATAAATGTAGGCCTCCGCGCCCCACGATTACACCATGGAACCCACGACAGATCGCAGCTACAACTGGGGTTACTAGCTATCACAGCAAAAACCCATATAACTGGAGGCATCAGCGCCATCGAATTTCGCTGCCAAAAATGAAACTTCTCCACTCCACTTGACCATAGATCGCAGTCTACCAATGTTGCGTTGCCTTCCCGGCAAAATCAAGTGTAGACCGTTGACACTCATCCTCCACACGATTTCGCTATGGTCCCCACAGTAGAACGCAGCGACATCGAGTTACACTGTCGTCACAGTATAACCCAAATGCCTCTGTAGGCATCAACGCCATCGACTTACGCTACCCAATAATCCTCAGGAACTAGTTTTGCCCGGACTCCTCACAGGATCAACTTTAGAATCCCCCTTTGGGGCTCAAGGCAGCACCACCCGGTGGCACTCCTGAGAAGTTCATTTCAAGGGAGCGCCTTTTTCCCGAGAGCAATCATCAAAACACTTTATACTATATATATAGTATCTTCAAATCATACACCTAGTATGATATCATACAAAGCTCCTTTACACAAAATCGATTATCCCAAAATCGGTAATTCTCAAACTAGGCTTTCCAAATTCAATATTGATTTTACCCAAAAATCAAAAGCCTTATTAAATCCAAAGGTTCTCAAAACCCTTTTTCCAAAATCCTCATAAGATCCTTTATATATATACAGATATATATTATTTTTATAAAACTTTGGATCACTTTAAACTCGTATAAAACCCTTTTTATACTTCAAACACTTCCAAAATCCTTTTTCTTTCAACAACAGATTTAACAAGGGAAGAATATATATACAAAGATATAATTTTGTTTACCCAAAATCAAATATTCAAATTTGATTACTCTTTCCAATATCAATTTCCTTTCTATTCACATTCACATTTGCCTGTATCCCCATTTGGATTATTACCTCAATTCTTATCCCAGTTGGGTATTTAATCAATAACAATTTGAACTCCGACCAGTATATTTTTAGAAAATAGCTTGAAAATTCTAAAAATAAATAAGTAGTGGAAAATTAATTATTAGTTTGCAAAATAGCTATAAAATAGGTAACTAACTGTAAAATAGTTAAGAAATAGTTGAATAGTTTCAAAATTTGTAGATAATTGCAATAAAGTTGTAAAATAGAAATTAGTTTGTGAAATAGTTGAAAAATAGTAATTAGTTTAGTTAACTGTTTAAAAATGATTAAATAGCCCAAAAATAATCGTAAACATGTATATAAAATAATTTGGCTTTAAGAAAGAGTGGTTGTATATATTTAATAGCTTAGAAAAAATAAGTTTATATCAAAACAATTTATATTGAAAATAGTCAAGAGCTAACTGTTCACCTTCCCAATAATTCAATTTAAATCGTTATTTAAATTGACCCAATTCCAATTCAAATAACTCCAAATTCCATTGGACTTGATTAATTCCCAATTCAAGTTGAATCAATCTTGATTCCTACCCAAATTTAAATCAAATTCTAGATGATTTTAAATCCTGTTCAATTTTAATTATAATTTCATATTATTCCAATCAATTTGAATTATTATCAATTTAATTTCAGAATCCAAGTCACTTCAATTTAATCCAAATTTTCCATTTAAAATTTTTAAACTTATACATCTTCAATCACCAATCCAAATACTTCAGACAAAATTAATTTTTTTTTGAACTAATTCAATTTTAAATCTTGAATTTAAACTATCTTGAATTATAGAAATTCGAGTTAAATTCTCAAAGGTTGGTTTAACTCTTTAAACCCAATTAACCTTTAAATCAAAGTGTTTAATCATTTTAATTTCTGAGCCCAATTTCTCAAAATTCTCATTTTAAATTATTTTTACTTATGTATTTCAAGATTCAATACAATTTTATTTTAAAATTTTAATTTATTATTCAATCTAATTTTCCAGTTTGAAGCCAGTTCTTAACAAGTTTATTTACAATTCAATTATTCAAATTTATTTTAATTATACAGTACCATTCCCAATTTAAAGATTTTTATTAACAATAGGATGGTATTATCCAATTTATTTTAAACATCTATCCATGCTCAATTTTTAAATCTCAAACCCGTTTTGAGATCACTCAAATTCCCAATTCAAATCAACCATTTAACTTCCCAAGTGAAATTCCAATTTCATCATGAAATTTCCAATTCTGTTTGCTTTTTCTACACTTATTTAACTTTCCAAAGTTAAATTTCAATTTACTGAATCCAGTCAATCTTACTCAAATTGAATTCCCGCTTCAAACTTCAAAATTCTAATTCAAGACTTCAATTTGGTTGTATTATATTACTTCTAAATTTTAATTCAAATAATTTAACAACCAATCGCCTTAATATTTATTAGAATGAAATATTCCTTTATATATCAAAATATATTTTTATATAAAATCATTAAAAACCTTTATATAAGAAAATAACAAGTACGCGCTCATATATATATATACTCAACTCATTCTAGAGTACTTTGGACTCTATTTAATGAGTAATCCCTACCAGAGTCAAGGTTCTCGCTTAACCTGGCTCTGATACCAAATGTAACAACCCGAAATTTCGAACTTGAAAATTCCAGATAGTTATGCAAAAGAAGAAAGAGATAGAAGAAGAAGAAGAACAGAAACATCTACAACTCACATTCGCAGCGGATAAAATATAATAATAAATAATAACAGTTTACAAAAGAATACTATATCTGTCAATTACATTTAATATACATCAGAGTTTCTCATATACACAGTCACTGAATATACACTATTATCATGTCTCAGATACACAATAATATACTACAGCGGAAATACTCTATACGTTCTCGCCATCCAACTCGTCTCTTGAGCTCCAGAGCGTACCTACCTAAAAATCAGTAATACTCGGTCTGACCTGAGCATTACACCAAAGTAACACCCGGGTCAGGCTGGAAACCAGTGTGAGTAAATCCAACTAACAAGGAATACGAGCATACAACTTATATATACCCGGGTAACATATATCATTTTATCCAATTCACAATTTACCATAGACAATGCTTATTCCATAAATTTCTAAGTACCAAGCTTAAATAAAAATAATCCAATTCCCTTAAATCATTCAATCCAGCCTATTGTTTTCACAAATCAACTTATAAAAATTCAAAGAGGTTTTCGGGTATTTTCCAATACCCGACCTCGATCTCTTTAAATTTCATGTCTTCCTGACCCAAGTTATTCAAAAGGAATACACAACATTTCATATCATAGATATCAACTCATTTAAAGTATTCAATACCATTCAATCACCCATGCACAAAGCTTAATCGCTTACAAATTTAAATTAATTAATCCTGATTGAATTACTAACCTCAGTCACTTTAGTTTCTTCATTTAACATAACTTAGTTCCAAATCAATTATTTAACCATTCCTTCATTATTCAGCTTAATTAATTACCCTGGATTAACTATCCTTCAATTACAATAAGTACTTAATTCTTAAATAATTACACAAATTAATTAAGCTTTACCCCACCATATTACTTACATTGATCCTCAATTTATCACTCAAATTGTCTATCTTATAATCACTATTGATCAATTATTCTTTAATTAATCATGCTCCTTAGTTAATTTCTTTAATTTAACCAATCCTGAATTAATTACACGAAGTAGATAACCCTTTAATTTGTTTTTATCAAGTGATTATCCATTGGTTAATTATCCTTACTTAACATATAATCATTACAACCCAGTTAACGATCCATCTTAATTAATCCTCCTCGATTTATTATCTTATAATTATATTTAGCAAAATTTCTTTTAATTAATCACTTAGATTAAATAGCCTTAACCATTCACATTAATAAATCTTAAATTAATTGATGACATTCATTGCTTCCAGTATCCAATTCCTTAATAACTTTTATAAATCTCTTAAATTAACTTCATTATGTGATTATTCTTTGATTCTTTGCTTAATGCAAATTTTTTTTCTTCCATAATTGCTTAAGTTAATTAATTAACCCTTAAATCAATCAAATTTATTAATCATCCATTAATCAATCAAGACCTTAATTAATTTAAAATAAGTCATTATCTTAATTACTTACTTGATTATCATTATTAAATTCCGTTTGATCCACTTAAGAAGTAAATGATTATCCTATTATATGATTATATTAAATCAAACAATTTAAAACACAGGACCTATATTTTACATTTTAAGACCCATTTTAATAAAAATAAAACTTCCATTCTGTGCTTTTAAACCCCTTTTATTTTTAAACTTTTTGATGTAGTAAGGGTCAATTATCTATTTCTAAAATAAGCTGTCTATAAGAACCCAAATCAGGAAGATAATGAGCGAACCTACATATCATATTCTTATGCATAAAAGGATTAATGTATATCAACAAGTAAGCAGGGCATGCAATCTGAAGTAATTGGAAATGAAATGAAACATATAGTTGTATATAGAGATAAGAACTATGAGAGTATACTCACGACAATTTCAAAACCACCTAAACCCCCGATTACCACGACGAGTATTGCCATACCCTTCACCTCGACCTCCTCTTGCCTTTGCTAAATACAACGGCCACCATCATCTCGCGCCTCCAAGACGCGTTCCCCTTCCATGAATCGGCCTTGCAAGCTCGAGAACATCACGTCGCCTCACGTACTTCCAACAACCAAGATCGAACCTTGTCACATCGCGATCCACCCAAAATCCCCTACTCGCTTCCCTTACCCAGATCTGCAGCCACTCGACCCTCAACGCCGCTTCTTCCCCAAAACTTGAGCTCGAGCCTGACACGCAAGCTTCCACTCCTACGATTGCCAAACAAACGCAACCCTAGATCCGCCCAATTGAATGCGGCAGTGTTCGCCACGATTTCGTTGCCTCTGCCGTTAATTTAATTTTTTTTTTCTTTTCGGTTCTATTGATTATAAGAATGGAGACTTCGGCCATGACTTCATTACTAATTTAAAAATAAAAAATTCATGTGTTCGATTCTGTTGAAAGTTAGAGGGGAACGAGTGATAGATGTTGATTTGTGTAACTTCCTGCATAAGCTTATTTACCAAAAAAATCTCTGACATGTTGATTAAATTTTATATATATATATATATATATATATATTATTTTTTTATTTACAAAACTTCCAAAATGCCTCGTTAATTTCCATTTAAAATTTTGAACTCCTCTTAAGAAATGTCGTGAGGCAATTATAAAGCCTTACCCGTGTTCCGAACGCAATGGAATGTGTTTCGGAGGCTAATTTGATCGTATGCGCGAGTTACGGAAGCAAACGATCAATTTTAAATTAAATCGATTAAAATAGTTTTATGCGTTTACAACTGCCAAGGTCAAATGACAACTCCGATGGCTACGAAAATTGAAATCCGATAATAACTAACTATTATGGATCCAATGGAACGGGTTTCGTCAACTTCCGAGACTATGCCTCGGAAGGCTATTTTTAAATTCAATTTAAACGATATATATTATTAAAATTGAACATATCACCTTTAATTTAAATTTCAACAATTTTATTATCTTCAGTATTATCATTATAAATTTTATACGCCTTCAAATTATTATAAACAGGCTTAGAATCTCAGATTCAACAATTTACCCAATTTCAATTATTAAATTCAATATTTAAACTATACAATTCAATGATTTAATTATCAAGTAAATATTGATATCCTAAAATTCAACTTAAAATTAACTTTTAAATATTTTAAAATCAATTAACTATTTAAATTAAATTTGTTAGAAATTCCGGGTCATCACAGCAGATGTGCCAGAGGTCTCGTCTAACCAACTGAGAAGGAGGTGGAATCGCAGCACCCAAGGTAGGGCAGCTATTCGCGTAGTGTCCCTTTTTGTCGCATCGGTAGCAAGTAATGGTAGATAGATCCACAGGCTGCCTCTGGGATGACGAAGACGATGATCCAAGCCCTGGAGTCCTATTCCTCTTATGACGGTAGAAGTTGGACTTCCTTTTCTTAGAATTTCCAGAAGACTGAGACGGTGCAGACTGGGTAGCCAGAGTGGCCCTAGAGGTAGGGTTCTCATACCGGAGAGCCATGTCCATCAAAGCGGTGAACGTCCCATGCACATGGGTAATAAGTCGATCGTAGAACTCGGGGCGAGCACCAGCGATAATTTTTCGTTCTTTTTAAGCGGGGTGTCTATCAAGTTCAGGCCATACTGCGAGAGCTCATTAAATTTTCTCTCGTATTCCATGAAGGACATATCGCCCTGCTTTAGATCCATAAAGTCTCGATATAGCTGAGACTTACCCGCTTCGGGCATCCATTTGACCAGAAAGGCCTCCCTAAAGCACGATAAGAGGAATAAGACAAATTTCAAATAAAGGAGGAATTTAACATAAATTTGATTAACCGAGGAAGATACCTAAATTTCTCCCAGGTGATGTCAGCCTCATTGGTGTGAGCAGTAACTGTCAGCCACCAATTCAAAGCAGCTCCTTTCATCTGCTAGGCCGCCAAATGCCTTTGTTAGGCATTTGTGATTTCGAGACAGGAGAAGATTCTTTCCAAGTCTCTCAACCACTGTTGAGCTTCTACTATGGTTTCAGAACCCGTGAACTTGGTGCCACCAAGCTCAGTATAATCTTTGCATAGCTTAGTAAACTAATAGAGGCTGCGGGTGGAGGAGCTGGGGCATCAACTCGTCCGCTACCTCTAATATTTCCTCGATTCATCCTGAGATGTCAAGAATGAATTTAAGGACAGAGGAAAAATATTGATGTCAAGATGTTCTAGATAAGATAATGTGTAACTTGAACAAGCATTTAACAAAGCTCTGATTATATAATATGGAAAAAGGAAAGAAGTAGTTGGAAAGTTTTATTTTAAAACAGGAAAGTTTTATATCAAAATACTTCTTTGGAAAAACCTTTTTGAAATCATTCTATACTTTAAAATACGTTCTCTCACAAGGGTAGGATTCTAAAATTTGACTTCACTCATTCTAGGGTATTTCTAGCCTATCTCTGATGAGTTTTTGCTCCTCAGGCTATGGTTAAACCAAAGCTCTGGTACCAACTGTAACGACCCTGTAACGCCCCACCTCTATACCCACGCTAGCCAAGAACACTACGGTGTAGTGCTGTCAACTAGCACGGAGAATAAGGCTGTTGAGGAGCGACCATCAATAGTTAGGCCTTATACTAGTATTGGTTATCTCAATGGGAGTGGTATATAAATATATTTTCTTTCATTTTTCATCTCTGATTTATTTTCTCCCATCGACATACCCCAATTCCAGTATAAAACGAACTACGATGGTTCGTAATAGTTTAGAACAGTAAATATAAAATATCACACAGATAATATAATGCGGAACACAAATCGAACAGAAAGTCTCATATATACAACAACTGATGTCAGTTACAATACATTTGATACAATACATATGACACGGTACATATGATACGACTACAACAGTCGACTAAGGAAGTTACATATACAAGTACATTAACGTATATAATATACATGAATACATATCTTCCTATACAATTTTACAGACTACTACAAATGACGACGACTACTCCAAAAGATATGAAAGAACTTCATAGCTCTAGCAGCAACCCAAAGCAGAATATCTACAACCTGAAATACTCGGTCTGACCCGAGTATTAAATTCAAAAGAAAATAATACTCAGGTCAGTCTAATTCAAACTCAGTTATTAGTGCACAGAAGAAATAATAATTAAAAAATGAATAGACGATAGTAATTAAACCAAATCAGAATGCAATTCAGAATATTGAATTGAAATAAACAAAACAGTTCAAAACCATTGAAATATCAATTAAAATATTAATTCAAGTAGAGCTGCAGTACACGCACGCGTGCACTGCCTCGCCACTACAGAATATGGAATACTCAAAAGATCAATAAATCAAAGCAAAATAGAATATCTCAAAACCATACCGTGTGGCTGCAGTTCACGCTTGCGTGCACTGCCTTGCCACTATAGTGATAATGTACCCAAAAAAAAGAATCAATGCCGTGTGGCTGCAGTTCACGCTTGCGTGTACTGCCTTGCCACTACAGTGATGATGTACTAAAAAGATCAATGAAAATTCAAATATCAATTTAAAATGTCGATACTGAGTGGCTGCAGTGCACGCACGCGTACACAGCCTCGCCACAACAGCATATACAGAAATAGCAATGAGGCACAAAGGCCAATGATCGAGAATTCACAGTGCCAACAAATGCAATTAAACAAGTGACAGTAGAGAAAAGTTTCAACCAAGTGAATTGAATTGGTTGACTGTCTCAAGCAACGGGAACCAAACAAATTCGAACAAGGCAGCGAAATGCCCAAGTGGACACGAAAAGATGACCACAAACTGCAGCCGAAAACCCAAATACAACAATCAAACGAAAGCAGCAGGGGGGGGGGGGTAAGGCTGCACAGTTAGAAAGGCCAGGCAACACAATGCAAACGAATTCGACAAAGTATTACACAAGCCCAAGACAACACAATCAAAAATGCAACTGCAAAGACCAAAATGCTACTGCACCAGATAGGTTAGCGAGGTGCAGGCTCGAGCATGATCAATACAGATGAACGCAGTCAAACATTCATAGGCAGTGCCCATATAATAAAAGTCACCAAGCCACAACTACAATTGCACAGTAAAAATAACTCAAACTTGGTACAATTCCATCAATATATGTACACACATACCTATGTATGCATGTACATATATACAGACTTTGAATAACAGGTCACCCAGCAAGGCCAAAATTAATCAACAACCGAAACAAGCAACTAAGAGAACCAGATTCGATTCAGTTTTCAATGCCACTGCCTTAATAGTTATAGTTTAATAGGTCAAGGCAGCAACTATGAAATGAAGATAACAAAATATACGCAACTGCACCAAGGAATGGCACATGTGTGCTACAGGTTTGAACCCGCAAGTGCAGTGACAAAAAGGACCAAATTGAAACAGCAATTTGAAAAATGCAACAAGAAACTCAAGCGTTCAATAACACAACTCGAAATCAATTTCATTTAAATAGAAAATGCACATGAATGTTATGGCAACAGTTCAAGGCAACAGTAACAACTAATATGCAAACTATGTCATATATGAAACAGTGGCAAATTGCACGGTCAAGTTCAAGTGTGCTACAGAGGGGGTAATGCAACCACAACAGACTCAAGAGGAACGAAACTGAGTTAAACAACTGCGACATCAACAAGTATGACATGAAGAAGAGCAACAGAGGCCACCAAGTTCAATGTAATAAATGGTCAAAGTCGAGCACATGAATGAAACAAGTGATTATGCACCACTGACCATGAATGCAGTAGGAGTCAATTTAAATGCAAGTATTTCAAGAATGTACAAATGGTCAGTCCAGTTCTAAACATGCATCAAAAGTGGCTTTAAAAATGAAGACTGCAATTATCAAAAGTGAAGAATGGATGCAACAATACCCAAGACAAATGCACCAGAGAATCATATGTGCAGCAGTGACTATCGACTTAATGCAAAGTCGTGAAGTGGATATGATTCATGAAATCAACACAGTATAAAATACAAGTCAAACCGAAATCGAACATAATGGCCACTATAAATCATCAACAACAGCATGTACTCGAATGGCCGAGACGTAGTCAAGAAACCCTCGGTCGAACAAATTTGAAAATCAAACTAAGATAAAATCAAGTTTAATAAATCAGGATGATACATGAATTGAAACACACACAAAAATATAATTCACGTTACTGCCGAAGACAACAAGAAATCCGGCCAATCAAATAAACTTTAGCAACATTGAATAAAATCAAATCAAGTCATAAAAGTCAACAATCACCACAACATAATCGAATTGCCATAACATAGAACCAAGTTCAAATAGATGTGAGTGGAGGACCACTCACCTTGTCGACGAATTGAAGCAGAAATGGTTATGAATCTAGTGGCCGCGAGCACCACGAGAGACGAGCAACCATCGGAATCGAAACCCCCAAATTGGAGCAAAGAAACGAAGCCCAAATCCTCGATCGAAGAAGAACGAAAACGAGCAGCCACCATTTTTTTTTCCTTTTCGATTTTTGGTTTAGGGTTCGATTGAATGAAAAATAAAAAGGGGGGAAAACGGGTTATTTGCCTTAGTTAAGTTTTTCACGGCCACGATAAAAACATGGGCCACAAATTTTAATTTTTAAAGCCCATGTTTCTTGCTAAAAATTTGTACAAGAATTTTAATTCAAATTTAAAAACTTCAAATGGCAATTAGCGAAAATATTAATCGTTTAATGTCGACTATAAATTGATGTAAATATCGGGTTGTTACAGACTCCCCTCCTTAAAGAAATTGCGTCCTCGCAATCATAAGGAATAAATGGACAAAAGGTAACAACCATAAAAGCATATCATCACAAAATGACGAAATTTGAAAATAGGAGGTTCGCCACATAGAGCATGAAAGAGAAAGCCTAAACGTGTTTGCTCGATGAATTTTTCTGGATTCCTAAGTGCAATCCTTAGGATTTGAGAACCATAGAACTTCTGCAAGAAAAACATCTTTATTTCGAAGGTGCTACACCCCCGAAGCAATGATGTGAATATAAGGTTGCTCAAGAATAGAAATCGGAAATCCCTAAGGCATTTCCGTAATTAGAAGACGTGGAAAACATCATGAGTAGCAGAAAAATTGAGTCGGTACACCGGCGTAGTACAATATTAACGCCAAAGAAATCTTTTAATTTCATAAAAGAAATTCACAATTTATCAACAAAATCTAACTATCAATAGATAATTCAGAAATCTCAAATCACAAATATTCGATTATCAAAAACGATAATCAAATCAACAAGTATTCGATTATCAAAAATCGAAAATCAATCTTAAATCACAAATATTTAATTATCACAATTGATAATCAAATCTCAAATCGCAAATGTTTAATTATCACAAACGATAATCAAACCACAAATATCTAATTATCACAAACGATAATTAGAAACAATAAATATCTGATTATCAAAAACGATAAATCAGAAATCATAAACATCCAATTATCAAAACGATAATCATAAATTACCACAACGGAAATCAAATTTCAAATCACAAATATTTAATTATCACAATTGATAATCAAATCTCAAATCGCAAATGTTTAATTATCCCAAACGATAATCAAACCACAAATATCTAATTATCACAAACGATAATTAGAAACAATAAATATCTGATTATCAAAAACGATAAATCAGAAATCATAAACATCCAATTATCAAAACGATAATCAGAAATTACCACAACGGTAATCAAATTTCAAATCACAAATATTTAATTATCACAATTGATAATCAAATCTCAAATCGCAAATGTTTAATTATCACAAATGATAATCAAACCACAAATATCTAATTATCACAAACGATAATTAGAAACAATAAATATCTGATTATCAAAAATGATAAATCAGAAATCATAAACATCCAATTATCAAAACGATAATCAGAAATTACCATAACGGTAATCAAATTTCAAATCACAAATATTTAATTATCACAATTGATAATCAAATCTCAAATCGCAAATGTTTAATTATCACAAACGATAATCAAACCACAAATATCTAATTATCACAAACGATAATTAAATCTCAAATATCTGATTATCACAAGCGATAATCAGGAACAGCAAATATCTGATTATCACAAACGATAATCAGAAATCACAAATTTTCAATTAACGAGTCCGAAATTAACCGAAATAGCAAACGCACATGACCCATAACCACGAGTTTTACTAAATCGTTTAATTCACTTCATCGTTTCCTTGAAAGTGCAAAATGGTGTATTTTAAATAAATAACATTTTACGTTCTCAAACGGACAAGTCCGGAATTAAGCGAATCAGTAAAAGAAAGGGGTCATAGTCCTCGATTTTTCTGAAACGTTTAATTCGCTTCCTCATTCTTTTGAAAGCGCAAATCGTAAAAATTTTGAAAACAATTTTGATTTATATTTTGAAACATTTTTTTAAAACACGTGATTAAAACAGCGACATCAGTAGCAACTTCGATAAGTGGATTTTCATTCATCAAAAGTGTCACAAGAATCTTCTCAAAGATAGAAAGGGATATCATACCCTAAACTTGTATTCATAACAAGTCAATAACACACGAATTCACCAATGCACAAGAATTGATAAAACTTATCAATAGAAATCACGAAAATTGGTGAAGCACAAATTCTAGAAATCTACACAAGAAATCCAGAAATCACAAGATAAGAGTATAAGAACTCGAATGGGAGTATGAAAACTCGAACGGAGTATGAAAACTCGAACAGAGTATGAAAACTCAAACAGAGTATGAAAACTCGAATGGGAATATGACATAGAATAAAAGATATGGCATAACATAAAATATCCATAATGACATACTACTATAAGTATGTAAATAATGATCAACAGGAGATCAACCGATAAGAGGTATGGCATAAATATGAAATACCCATACTGACATACAACTATAAGTATGCAAATAATGATCAACAGGAGATCAACCGATAAGAGATAATCAATATCACAAGAATCTTCTCAAAGATCCAAAGAGGTATCATACCCCAAATTTGTACTCATGACAAATCAATAACATATGAATTCACCAATGCACAAAAATAGGTGAAGCATAAAATTTCCAGAAATCAACATAAGGAATCTAGAAATCACAGAAAAAGGGAAAGAGGCCTATCACATGACGGTCCGAAGACCAAGGGGAGCTACCCCACATGTGTGAATGGAATCACACAGATTGAGGTCAAGACTAACCAAAAAGCAGAAAGGTATGTGTGAATGGAATCACACAAGTGGTGTCTAGTCTGACCATCAGAATGATCATCATGATCAACGAGGAGTGTCAATTACACTAAGCATGTGTGAATGGAATCACACAGATTGAGGTCAAGACTAACCAAAAAGCAAAAAGGTATGCGTGAGTGGAATCACACAAGTGGTGTCTAGTCTAACCTTGCAATGAAAGAGACATCGCGCAATTGCTAGTCTAATTCATAAAGCGATCATCAAGATCAACGAGAAGTGTCAATTACACTAAGCTAGTGAATATAAAAGTTTAGCTTCATGTCCCATAACCACTAGCTTAACTTAAATATTTACGAACAAATTGTAGATCTTCACTAGAAAAATATCACAAGTGGTTCAATCGAACAAGTCCAAAAATTAACCGACGAAGTAAACGCAAGCGTTTCATACCACCTGTTTTGCTAAGCCGTTTAATTAGATTTCTCATACGAGTGAAATAAAGGTTAGTATATACTAATAGATTGGAAAACGGTTTAGGAAAAGAGTTTTGTAGTAAAATAGTTTTGAAATCGTTTGGAGAAAAGGGTTTTGATATTTAATACTAGTATAGAAACATTTATATTTTTAAAGTGACAAATCACAAAAATGATTGTAGAAACAATCAATCACAAGAATTCACATACGAAGACGTGAATAGAATCCAAAGAAATCGATACCGAATTCATCGAAGGGTATGTTCACAAAAATCTCGAAGAAATGGTCATCAAAGTTGCTAATAAATGATAGCAACAAATCGGGAAATAATCAAAAATCGATTAAATTTGGAAACCAAATCAATTCACTAAAATTCACATTCGAAGATGTGAATAAAATCCAAAGAATTCGATTCTAAATCCATCAAAGTAGGAATATCCAAAAATTCCAAAAATAGAAGTTTTCAAAGTCGACAAAGATGACAACAACTAATCGGAAAAGAAGAATCGATTAACAATTGGAAAAACAAAGCGGAACGAGCATAAATGCATAAATGACTTCAACAAAAATGAAAATCAAGTCAATGCCGAAGTCAACAAGTAATGGCCAAGTTCAAACAAAATCAACGTCGGCTAAATCAATTCAAAGCCGAAAACACAAGAACAAAATCCTCATCATCAAAGAATTCAACTTAAGTTCGCAAAGCAAACGGAGGCCGAAGCCAAAATACTTTCACGAAATCAAAAACAAAGCACATGAATAAGCGTTAGGAGTTCATACCTAACAATCAAAGATAATCATATGCAAAGATGAGAGATAAAATATCGACAAATAGTAGTAACACATGTACTATCTAAGTTATGTTTTATATTTGTTCTAAACCCCAGGCTCTGATACCAAGCTGTAACGCCCCACCTCTATACCCACGCTAGCCAAGAACACTACGGTGTAGTGCTGTCAACTAGCACGGAGAATAAGGCTGTTGAGGAGCGACCATCAATAGTTAGGCCTTATACTAGTATTGGTTATCTCAATGGGAGTGGTATATAAATATATTTTCTTTCATTTTTCATCTCTGATTTATTTTCTCCCATCGACATACCCCAATTCCAGTATAAAACGAACTACGATGGTTCGTAATAGTTTAGAACAGTAAATATAAAATATCACACAGATAATATAATGCGGAACACAAATCGAACAGAAAGTCTCATATATACAACAACTGATGTCAGTTACAATACATTTGACACAATACATATGACACGGTACATATGATACGACTACAACAGTTGACTAAGGAAGTTACATATACAAGTACATTAACGTATATAATATACATGAATACATATCTTCCTATACAATTTTACAGACTAATACAAATGACGACGACTACTCCAAAAGATATGAAAGAACTTCATAGCTCTAGCAGCAACCCAAAGCAGAATATCTACAACCTGAAATACTCGGTCTGACCCGAGTATTAAATTCAAAAGAAAATAATACTCGGGTCAGTCTAATTCAAACTTAGTTATTAGTGCACAGAAGAAATAATAATTAAAAAATGAATAGACGATAGTAATTAAACCAAATCAGAATGCAATTCAGAATATTGAATTGAAATAAACAAAACAGTTCAAAACCATTGAAATATCAATTAAAATATTAATTCAAGTAGGGCTGCAGTACACGCACGCGTGCACTGCCTCGCCACTACAGAATATGGAATACTCAAAAGATCAATAAATCAAAGCAAAATAGAATATCTCAAAACCATACCGTGTGGCTGCAGTTCACGCTTGCGTGCACTGCCTTGCCACTATAGTGATAATGTACCCAAAAAAAAGAATCAATGCCGTGTGGCTGCAGTTCACGCTTGCGTGCACTGCCTTGCCACTACAGTGATGATGTGCTAAAAAGATCAATGAAAATTCAAATATCAATTTAAAATGTCGATACTGAGTGGCTGCAGTGCACGCACGCGTACACTGCCTCGCCACAACAGCATATACAGAAATAGCAGTGAGGCACAAAGGCCAATGCTCAAGAATTCACAGTGCCAACAAATGCAATTAAACAAGTGACAGTAGAGAAAAGTTTCAACCAAGTGAATTGAATTGGTTGACTGTCTCAAGCAACGGGAACCAAACAAATTCGAACAAGGCAGAGAAATGCCCAAGTGGACACGAAAAGATGACCACAAACTACAGCCGAAAACCCAAATACAACAATCAAACGAATGTAGCAGGGGGGGTAAGGCTGCACAGTTAGAAAGGCCAGGCAACACAATGCAAACGAATTCGACAAAGTATTACACAAGCCCAGGACAACACAATCAAAAATGCAACTGCAAAGACCAAAATGCTACTGCACCAGATAGGTTAGCGAGGTGCAGGCTCGAGCATGATCAATACAGATGAACGCAGTCAAACATTCATAGGCAGTGCCCATATAATAAAAGTCACCAAGCCACAACTACAATTGCACAGTAAAAATAACTCAAACTTGGTACAATTCCATCAATATATGTACACACATACCTATGTATGCATGTACATATATACAGACTTTGAATAACAGGTCACCCAGCAAGGCCAAAATTAATCAACAACCGAAACAAGCAACTAAGAGAACCAGATTCGATTCAGTTTTCAATGCCACTGCCTTAATAGTTATAGTTTAACAGGTCAAGGCAGCAACTATGAAATGAAGATAACAAAATATACGCAACTGCACCAAGGAATGGCACATGTGTGCTACAGGTTTGAACCCGCAAGTGCAGTGACAAAAAGGACCAAATTGAAACAGCAATTTGAAAAATGCAACAAGAAACTCAAGCGTTCAATAACACAACTCGAAATCAATTTCATTTAAATAGAAAATGCACATGAATGTTATGGCAACAGTTCAAGGCAACAGTAACAACTAATATGCAAACCATGTCATATATGAAACAGTGGCAAATTGCACGGTCAAGTTCAAGTGTGCTACAGAGGGGGTAATGCAACCACAACAGACTCAAGAGGAATGAAACTGAGTCAAGCAACTGCGACATCAACAAGTATGACATGAAGAAGAGCAACAGAGGCCACCAAGTTCAATGTAATAAATGGTCAAAGTCGAGCACATGAATGAAACAAGTGATTATGCACCACTGACCATGAATGCAGTAGGAGTCAATTTAAATGCAAGTATTTCAAGAATGTACAAATGGTCAGTCCAGTTCTAAACATGCATCAAAAGTGGCTTTAAAAATGAAGACTGCAATTATCAAAAGTGAAGAATGGATGCAACAATACCCAAGACAAATGCACCAGAGAATCATATGTGCAGCAGTGACTATCGACTTAATGCAAAGTCGTGAAGTGGATATGATTCATGAAATTAACACAGTATAAAATACAAGTCAAACCGAAATCGAACATAATGGCCACTATAAATCATCAACAACAGCATGTACTCGAATGGCCGAGACGTAGTCAAGAAACCCTCGGTCGAACAAATTTTGAAAATCAAACTAAGATAAAATCAAGTTTAATAAATCAGGATGATACATGAATTGAAACACACACAAAAATATAATTCACGTTACTGCCGAAGACAACAAGAAATCCGTCCAATCAAATAAACTTTAGCAACATCGAATAAAATCAAATTAAGTCATAAAAGTCAACAATCACCACAACATAATCGAATTGCCATAACATAGAACCAAGTTCAAATAGATGTGAGTGGAGGACCACTCACCTTGTCGACGAATTGAAGCAGAAATGGTTATGAATCTAGCGGCCACGAGCGCCACGAGAGACGAGCAACCATCGGAATCGAAACCCCCAAATTGGAGCGAAGAAACGAAGCCCAAATCCTCGATCGAAGAAGAACGAAAACGAGCAGCCACCATTTTTTTTATTTTCCTTTTCGATTTTTGGTTTAGGGTTCGATTGAATGAAAAATAAAAAGGGGGGAAAACGGGTTATTTGCCTTAGTTAAGTTTTTCACGGCCACGATAAAAACATGGGCCACAAATTTTAATTTTTAAAGCCCATGTTTCTTGCTAAAAATTTGTAAAAGAATTTTAATTCAAATTTAAAAACTTCAAATGGCAATTAGCGAAAATATTAATCGTTTAATGTCGACTATAAATTGATGTAAATATCGGATTGTTACAGACCCACTATTTTGTACCATTCAAATTCGACGATAAATTTAAAACTTTTCAAACTTGAACCGTTTAAAGCAATAGATTGTAAATAATTTTGGAGCAATGAAATCAAATCACAGAATCACAGACACAGAAATCAAAATACTCGCAGCGGAATTTAAAAATAACTTAGTGGTTCATGAAACCACTATTAATAATCTCAAAACAGATAAAATTTTACATGGTCTTTAAACCCAAATATAGTTGCATCAAAAATAAAAAGTCTCAATATCCAATGGCCTTGATTACATAAATGAAGATAAGGAACTGAAAGGAAAATTTGCCGGCAGCTTGAAAGGTGATCTATAGAAGTCCTAGCTCCGGAATAAAGACTGAACTGCAACTCAGGCTGACCCGAGCATAAAATAAACATAAACACTCGAGTCAGGACATACATACTTATACAGTGTAAGCTAATTCAAGTGAACTATAATATAGAGCAAGTAACTTAAAGGATGCTTGGGACCGTCCATCCTCTAAGGATCCGTTAAACTATTTACTATGTAGTAATATTTCGCTATTATAATAGTGTCTATTAGTAAAATAAACTTACTTTAAAATAGCATTAAGGAGTGACCCAATATTCCCCTTAACACATAAATAGTGCCAGTAGTCTATATAGTACCTGCATATCTCATGATCGGGAGACTACGAGAAAATACTCTATAGATACGACACAAATCGAACTCGTATAGGGCTCGCTAGGGTAGGTGACACGGCACAACTAGGCAATGCCAGGGTAGATATACCAATTACGCTTCCGGACCGGTGGAAACGCGTAGCTGCTACTACCGCCCACCTCGGACAACACTCCCAAATCAAAGGTGCGCACCAAAAAATCACAAAAGTAATAGAATGGCATACGAGCAAGTGCGTCCGATCAGAGGTGCTACCTCATTAATTTGTCGATCGCTCCTGTTTTAGCCACTTTATGCCAACTCACGGGAGTCGGGTCCACGTATTTACCTCAAGGAAACGTCACCACCATCCTACTTCATTCTGGAACCTCCACCGTGTATACGGTTGTCAAAGTGGTTTTCGGCATCGACAGAGAGTATGCCCATATCTGATCCCGGTCTCTTTGACAACCCACATTATTATAACCCATGGTTATAAATTCCAAAATAGTTATATTAAATCAAATGCTATATTGAAAACTGAAGTTATAATAAAACCAAATATACATCCCAAGGTTATACCTTAGTTCATTTAAAATTTCAACCTAAATATGGTTTCAACAAAAATTTAAACCAATTTTAATTTATAATCATATTTCCACCTTTTAAATATTCATTTAAATTACTTGATAAATTATGATTTTTATAAAGTATATTTATAAATAAATATCTAACTTCTCTGGTACTATACTAAAAAAAATCAAGTGCAGAAGTTTCTATAAATTTTACTTATACTTTAGTTAGATTCCCATATCCCAAAATAAACAAATTTCCAATTAAATTTTACCTTACCTTTGTTTCAAAAACAACCTTCCATTTCTAAATCAAGATAAATTTCAATTTCCCTATTTTACAAATCTATTATTTAATTTATAGAAAACTAAACTTAAATTCCACTTGTTTTACAAATCCAAATTTCCAAGCTAAGCCCATACTTTAATTTCTAATATTATTTACATATTTGACCAGTGTAATATTATACATATAGAGATCATTTAAATCCAATTTTAAACAGAGAATTATTTAAACGTTTAATATTTCCAAAAATACATACATACATACATACATACATATATATAACCACGGGTCTGTATAATATTTTCTAACCTAGGTTAAGTGATATGGATACTATATCATTTCAATCCGTAAATAATAAAGAAAAACCGGGTTCTATCATTTCAAACCCGCAATCCCAAGTTAAAATGACTAAATAAATAAATGAATATAAATGTTGTTTAGGCCTATCATTTCAGCCTATAATGATCTCTAGTTTTTTTACAGGGAACTTGCAGTGTGATTAAACAGTAAATAATAATAAATAGTATAACTGCAAAATATAATAATAGAAAATATAACTGATGATGTGTCAATTAAATAATGGGGTTTAACATCATAAGTTTATGTCACAGGCAGATAAAATTAAATAAAATAAATTTATAATTACACTTGTTATTAATTCACCAATATACAAGTACGTTTGTCTGGTGAGAAATACTCACCTTATTGTCGTCAAAGATTTGATTCAAGAATGATGGTAACACTTGAAAAAAGAAAAATGCACAGAAGAACGATCAAATTGTTGCGGAGTCGATGCCCGAATTTAATTTTTTGAAAAAGGAAAAAGAAACAATTATAAATCAATCTAAGAAGAATTTTTAACAAGAATTTTCGAAACAACATGAACGAATGGAATCAACTCGACTCAACCACTCCACCACCCGGCTCTAACACCTTACCCATGCTCGGCCCAAATTTCCTATTTGTATACCCATGAAAAAAATACAGGGGAATATTTAGGCAAAAGTTGAAAAGAAAAAGGGTAGGCAACCATACATACTTTAAACAAATAGGTGGCGTACATTTTTTTTTAAAACTGAAAGTAGTGAAACTTGTTTCCAATGTTTTAAACAACTCACCCCTCAGCACCCCTCAGCTGCATGGTCACGTGTATTCTACTTTTAAAAAAAAATCTTTTATCGAATATTCTTCTCTTTTTTTTTTCTTATACAAAAGAATCCGTGCTCCTCTTCTTCTTTTTTCCAGCTACTAATGTCACGGCCAAAACTAGCTTATCCACAAGTCCATACGGCTATAGTTCCATATGGCACGGTCAATAACGAATGCAAAAGAAGGCTATTTCGAGGCTTATATATAGTCAGAGGGGTGCGTGTTAATTAAGGAAGAGATGCATGGGTTCTATATTTAATAGAGGAGGATTTGTGATGTGAGTTGCCACTAATATAAGGGAGGGTTTGCGTGATTATAGGGCAAAGAACATTAAGCAAATATATTTTGCTTTGTGCCGTGCGTTATTTCTTAAAGGAGTTTCCAAATTGAAGGAAGAACGTGGCAAAGTTTGCTTGGAACAGTAGATTTCTTTCCACTTGATTGCGTGACTTAAGGTAAATGAATTTAGGAAGGAAATAAAATTTGAATTTATTTGGGTGGAGATGGCATGTAATAATTTGTACGTGATTTGGTTTCATAAATACAAGTGGTAAATGTGAATGGGAATATGGCAAGAAGAATCTGATTTGCATTGATTGATTAAAGAAACAGAAAGAATTATAAATTTGAACGTGTTTTACTTATGCAAAGAATTTTGGAAAATCAACTCATTACATAAATGACCGCAAACATCATGTTCCCATACCCTCTCCTACGTATGTATTAATGATATTCAGTTTTAAAATTTTAATTATATAGTGAAACTGTTGCACGGCTTATGCATTTGATTATAGATTATGGTTTTTAAAATAGTAGCTCTACAGGGTTCAAAGTTGTACCGTGCAAATAAAATTTGCGTGCGTTGATAGTGCCTTGATTGTGAGGGAGACCGGTCAAGAAATAAATGAAGATTTTGGACGTCATTTTATTCAAAGTTTTAAACTAATTAAAACAAATGAATGTTATGGAAAGTGTAACACTTGGCTATAGTAAATTTTTAACTGACTTATTGTAACGACCCGGAATTTTGGGCAATATCGATTTATTAATCTGTAATAATAATTAAATTGGTTTGATAAATTTTCTTTATAATTTTAATTTAAAATTGGTGAAATTAATCTTATTAAGGATAATAAATATTTAATTTGGTAAGTGTGATCAATATCTTCTAACAATTTAAAAATTGGTTAGAATTGTTTTTCAAAAGCTAATAAAATCTTATTCTGTTTATAATCTATATAAATGATATATATTGTGAATAGAAATATCTTTTGTTTTAAATTTAGTTAAAATTTTAAAATTGTAATATATATGTATGTATATGTTATAATTTGGAATTGTTTGTAATTTAACCTTAATCTATTAATAAATTAAATATTAATGAATATTTAAAATTGAAGCTTTGTTTTAAAACATAATGTTTTTCAAAGAAAATTTAGTTTAGTTCAATTGTTTTCAAAATATAAGATTGTGTTTATTTTCAATATGATAGTTAAAAAGGGTTTTAATAAAGTTTTCTTTTTGTTTTTCTTTAATGTGTTTAATTTTAAATGGTTATAAATGTATAAGTTTTAGATTTTTTTAATACATGTATAAGATTATATTTATCTTATAATTAGTTTAGGATATTTTCTTTTAAAAGTAAAACTTATTTATATACAAGTAAGTATTTATCAATTAAGTAAGTAAATATGTAAATTTATATTTACATTTAAAATTAAATAAAAATTTATTTAAATACTTTAAGACATGTGTTAACATGCAAACTTCTTTAATAAACAAATGTAAGAACATTAAATACTTATGTGACACGTGTCTTTATATATTTTTTATAAACATAACTTTCTTTCATTTTTTTCCCTTTGTTTATTTTCTTTCAAATGTTTATGGCAAAACAATAAACCACTTCCTCAAATCTGAAATCAAAACTAAAAGTAAAGATGAAATCTTCTTTTCAATGTGATGGTTCAAATGCAAATTAAAAATCTACAACATAAAATCAACCTGCATTTCTAATAAGGAGCAACAGCACTTCAACCTGTAATTCTTAAAGGAGTTCAACTGCAACTTCAACCTATTATGCATGGATTCAATTTCAACAGCAAAGCACTTTTACAGATCAAAATTTTAAAGCCTGGAAAAAAAAGAAAACCTTCTCTGTTCTCTGCCTTCTTAAAAATCATGAGTAAATTATTTTAAAAACAGATTGATTTGGATTTTAACTAACATGCATGCGATGCTTTGTGATTTGAGTTGATGATTTCATGAAAACTTTTTCAGAATTTATATTATTGAATTGATAGGATAATGTAACAGGTCTGGTTGTATATGAAACTTTGTTTTCTGTTTCTTTTAAGAACAGATTTTATTTCAAAAGTCAAAATCTCCCACTAACATAAATACTTGACCTTGATGATTGAAGAGAAATTGTTTGTTGTTGTTTGATGTTAACTGTAAAATAGTTTCATAATTTGGAATGCAACAAATAATTATAAAAGAAGTATTTACTGTAAAACTTGAATATTTGTTAAAAATTGATTATCTTTAATTCAAAATTTGATTACATGCATGAAATCGTGATAGTAAATCACGAATTTAGATATATAAATTGTAAATTTTAATTGGGTATTTATCGTGAATTTTGGGTTTGAAGGTTTTGGGAACTTTGAAGAATTGCCGTTGATTCGATTTTTGTTTTGAATCAAATTTGTGGGTGAAGCAAGCTTTTGAGTTAGGGATCAAAGAAAAAATACAAGTAAATTTTTCTAATGAGTGAATCAAGGGAATTTGGAGGAATTAGGGTTTCAGAGCTGTTTGGTTTCGGTCGAACTGTAGAAGCTGTTGCGACTTGAGATGTGGATCAGAGGTGTTCGCGTTTTGGGGAAATGAGGCTCATAGTCGTGGTGTGTGATGGTGAGGTCGGTGAGTTCAACGGTGTCGTCTTAGACGTTGGTGATGGGAGTTTGGCGGTTGAGTTTTTCAGTAGTTTCGAGCAAGAGGTCAAAAATTTGATTCGAGAATTTTTATTCGATCTGGGTTTTGTTACTTGCTCGAGTGTGATAGACAGATCGACGACGTTGGTCGTGTCAACCTACGGCGGCCGGAGATGCTGTGCAAGGTGCACGCGTGCACGATTTGAGGTACTGGGTATTCGAAGCTTTGGGGAAGATTATGGAAACTCGAAGTAGCTCTCGCATCTTCCCGTGCTTGACTCGAAGTGGGTGGTATCTGGGGTATGCTTCGAGACGTGCTCGGGGTTTGTTGGGTTTCTACTCGGGTTTTACCCGAGACTTTCTCATGTGCTAGAAATATGCAAGTTTTATAAAAGATAAGTTTTTATAAAAGAAAAGAAGTTTACAATTTAAAGACTTGTTCTTGGAAAATTAAGTTAATCAAACTTTTTAAAATGTTATTTGAATTTATATTTTAAAATTTAAATGGTTTTAAGATGATTTCTTTTGTAAATAATCATCTTAATTAAATTTTGAATTTTAATTCAAAGAATGTTTTGAATTTAATTATTTAATCAAAGTTTTAAAGTAATGTTTTAATAACAAAGGTTTCAAATTATTTTGAATAAATAAGTTTAAATTAGATGTTAAAGTGTTTTAAATTTCGTAATGGATTACTAAATTCCTTATTTCCAAATAAGGTTATTGTTATAATTTTGAAATCAAAATAGAATAATTTATTTTTAAGTTGTTAAAATTTGATTAAACTCAAATAATTTATTTATGGAAATAAATAGGGTTAAATTATTTGGATATAAATTTAAGAATACTTAATTAACTATGATTTATTAATAAGTAAAGATTGATTAAGATAAATGTTTAATTAAGGATTTTGAAATATAAGAAATTAATAAATTGTTTAATTAATTTTAAATAATTAGCTGATTTTTTATTTAATTAATTATGGATTAATTAAAGGTGATTACTTAATAAAGGAATCAATGGTTAATTTTTGAATGTAATTAGAATGGTAATTACTTAGAGAAGTAATTAGAGAAGTTACTCATGGGAGTAATTAATGGAAGTGATTAATGGAATGACTTAATGTTATCAATTAAGGTATTGATTAACTTAATTGTTTTGAAAATAATTAATTATGGAGTAATTAATTAGTTAATGAATTAAGATTTATTTAATGATGAAATTAATTATTGTTAAGAGAGTAATTAAGATTATTAATGAAAGTAATTAGAAGATAATTAATTATGTAGGTAATTAAGAGTTAATTACTTAATTTATTTTAGTTAGTTAATTAATATGATTAATTAATTAATAAATGGGATTAATTCAAGATTAATTACTAAGTGTAATTAATTAAAAATGTAATTAATTAATAAAGTAATTAATTGAGGATCAATTGTTAATTTAAATTGATTAATAATTACTTAATGGAGTAATTAAAGATTAATTAATTTGATTTGTTAATCAAGGATTAACATAATTAATTTGGAAATAATTAATTTATAAGTTAATTAATTAAGATAAGTAATTACAAATTGTTAATTATTGTTTATGATTAATGAAATGATTAATTACAAGTTAATTGTTTAATTAATTAAAGGATTATTAATTAATGAAGATCAGTAATTAATATAATTAATGAAGTAATTAATTTAAATAGGATTAATTAATTGTAATTAATTAATGATTAATGTAATTAATTATAGTTAATTAATTAATGAAGGATCATTAAGTATTGTAATTAATGATAGTAATTAAAGGTTAATTACTGAATATGGTTAAGGATAATTACTCGAAGGTAATTAAGGATAATTAATCGAGGAAGATTAATTAGAAAGGTCATTTGATGGTGATTAATGAATTGGATTTGTAATCAATCACTGAATCAGGAGTTAGGATAATCCTAATGACTTAAGGATAGGAATTAATTTAATTAGAGGTTAATTAAATTTATAAAGAGTTAATCAATTCTGCTATGGATGATTGATTAATATTGAATGGTTGATATTGAGTGATTGATATTGGATGATTGATATTGGGTGTTGGTTGATACTGGTTGATTTGGATGTCTATGATATTTGTGATATGCTGCTTTGTAAGATGAATGGTTTATATGAATTATCTATTGTGATAATGTTATTCATCTATCTGTTTATATCATCCTGAATATAAGTTTAATTGTTTAAATCCCCTAAGTACAACTTGGACAATAAAATGGCGTTTGGTTTCGGTGAGACCGGGATCGGGTTTCCATATTTGGAATCCGAAAACCACATCGATTCCAATTAAACGTTAGGTCGTTAATCCAAGTGGAGCAAGTGAAGACTCGAGGTGTAAGGGCTATACGTCGGTATAACTCTGTGGGTGATTCCGTAATGAGTTTGACGGAATAGTACTTATAGATTCGAGATGGAGATTTAGAGTGCAAGGGCTATAGTCGTTGACTCTGAGGGTGATTCCAAAATGAGTGCAACGAGATAGTGCCTTCGGTTTCGTTCGAACCCGGAACGAACTTGTATGGATTGAATGCTTTCAGCACATCGTCAGGCGGACGATGAGCATTCTAAGATAGATGTGTCCTATAAAGGTAATCGCAGCCTCAAGCCTCATCAACCGGGAATGGCTAAAACAGGGGAGGTGCAGCAAGGCTTCGTGGGTCGCTCCCACTGGAGAGCAAGATTTACCCCTGTCTAGAAGTCCCTTTTATTCGGCTGTGTGGGGTGGTTGATCCGGACAACGGCCGGGGTTGTCTTGTTCGGGACTGTTCAGTAAGGAATGGTCCCGGCCTTGTGTTGCGGGGGAGTGGGAGTACTCCTCGGTACGGTGATCTAGGCCACGTACTGTGACGGGCGGTACCCCAGTAGCCCTGCCATTGATGGAAATCCATTCTTCCTACGAAACCTTACGGTTTTGTTTGTATTACCCACTTTTGTGGCTAGTAGCTGGAATTTAATGAATGTAACAATTTCGGCTATTTCATATTTACTTGAAAACCCTAGACACTATTATAATATCACTGGAATTCCTATCAAATGTTTTGGTTAGCGTAAGGTAAAAACTTTTCCTTGTTTATGTGTGGGAAGTCTTACGTGATACCTTTTCTTTTCAAAGGTTTTCTAAAGTTAAGCAATTTTAAACCGTTTACTCACACCAGACCCCTGTCTGACCCGAGTGTTTATTTTCTGTTTTATTAAACTCTTGGGTACTCATATTATGTATGGGTAGTCAAGTGATTCAGGTTTGCTTGACGAATTTTGGAGGAGATATGGAGCAGGAGGCTTCGACGTGTAGATATATATTGATTCCGCTGTGTGTTTAGTATCTGTTTCTTCTGTTGTACTTGAGTTGTATGAATTAGACAGATGTTTATAACTGTCTAATGTGTGTTGTAAGATGTGTACTCTCATGTATTATGATACTATGTATTAATTTATTTGATATATTATATTTTATTCGTTCCGCTGTGAGTTCTCTGATGTTGTTGTCTTTCTTCTTTCTCTTTCTTTTCTTCTTCTATCCCTTTCTTTCTTCACTAGTGATGCGATTTCATGGAGATAGGAAGTCGGGTCGCTACAGTTGGTATCAGGGCATTAGGCTGAGTGAATACCTAAGCTCTGAAGTGTGTCTTTCGTTAGGGAGCATTAGGTTGAGTGAATACCTAGGCTCTGTAGTGGTGTCTTTCTTGAGAGAGCGTACTTGTAGTTTTTATATATAACTATATACATTTATATCTACCTGATCTGTTGGGTTATCTGTTCGGATTTTCCAACAAGTTATAGAGGTAGATGGAGTAGTGGTTTATGTGTGTAACACGATTACCACTAATGGATGAGGTCCATATGTTTGAGGTAGGAAGTATATGTCGAGACTATAGACCTAATACCATCTCGAGTGAGTTTTGTTGTTTGGAGTAAGAATTTCTCTTATATCCGAAGGAAATCTTTTTTAAAAGATTCGGAGTTTATCTTTGAAGAATAAGTTTGGATTTCGCTCGAGTAAGCGAATTATTCTTGAGTTTGGATTTGATGGAAGTGCATAAGTAAGTGATGATATCTTGGTAATTGCGTGATGAGATGCAGTATCCTTGGATATTTTCTGGAGAAGTTTTCTCTTGAAGCAGTTTTAGAGGTGGTTCGGGAGCAGTCTTTACCTGATCAGGGAAGATTCGTTTGTGTAGAAGTTATCTGGATCTTCAGTATGGAAGTTGGCTGTTCTGGAATATGAGACTAAGGTCTATTAGTTACTTTGTTTCGGCATGGTCTCATTTGTCATTCCTTTAAGGAGAGTGAGATGTTGATGATTGGTTTGGAGCCCGAGTTTCTTTTGGGTTGTCTGCCATCTCGGAGGACTTTTGTGTGATTTGTAGATGGTTTTGGTTTTTGAGAAGCATTTGGATTAGAAGTCAGTGGATAGCTGTGGTAGCAGTTTCAGCTCGAAGAGTTCGGGGTGCTGACAAGAAGGTCTTTTGCCTTTGCAGTATCATCGAGGGAGAGTTGGAAGCAGCAATGTTGGTTGTTTCTCGGATGATTCAGGAATCTTTGTGGTTCTTCTATTAGCAGTCCGAGCAGTTGGTGGAAGTTATCTTGAAGAGTTAACCTTGTTTGGAAAAGTTTAAAGCTGTTCTAATTGGTAAAGAGAGGACATTTTCTTTGGAATTCGAACTAGGTTGGATCGCAAAGGTGACTTGCGATTGGTTTGGAATTTTATGGAGCATTCCTTTGTTTGAGACTGAGGATTCTCATGAGGAAGTAGGAGTTGCTGATGTAATCAGAAGGATTGCCTGCATCTGGAATTGAGTTCCATATTGTTTTGGTAGTTAGCCTAGTAGTAGATGGTTCTTGAGAAGTAGAGATTGGTGTAGCAGCTGAAGAAATTATTTTTGGAATTTGGATTTGGTTAGATCTTGTTTTTGAGTTGGATTCTTTAGTAAAGTTGTGTGACCAAGTCGGATGTGTCACTAAGATTATATGGATTGGATGAACAAGGTTTCTCATATATTGGATAAGTTTGTACTTGTGTTCATCAACAGTATTCTCCTCTATTTCAGAATCAGAGTTGTGCAGCGGAAGCGAGGTAGCAGCTGTGCAAGGAAGGAAGCAAGTTATTTTGCTATTGCTTGAGTAGTAGTGTTTGTGTTCTAGATTTCGACGGATTTTAGAAGACTTTTCTATTGAATAAGATCCTGAAGCTAGTTTGCTTTGGTATAGTTGTTCTAGAAGTATCAGCATAGGTTGAGCTAATCAGGAAGAGATTGGCAGCCCTGGATTGTCTGTCGAGTTATACAGATATGAGATAATGAGTTTTGGAATTCGAAGTTGGAAACTTCGTTGCTGTTAAATTTTCTCTGGTTAGGAGAGAGCAGAAATTGAGTAAGTTTGGTTGGTTAGTACTTTGGCATTTGAGATTTCTTATCTGTGTTCTGATAAGATAAGATTTGTTGTCTATGAGATTGAATTGCCAGTTTGGATAGCTGGAGTTCATTTTATTTCACGTATCCCTGAGGGAGTACGTGTACGATTCATTTTTGGTTATGGAATCTATAGTTTAGTTGGAGTTGGATGTTGAGCTGGGTTTGAGAGTAATCTGATATTCTGTTCATACTGATGGATCTAGAGAAGGGTGGAGCTCTGGATTTTGATAGTGGAGTTAGTTTGTTATCTTCTGTAGAGCGAGTCTCCCGGTTATTTTTACTTGGGGAACTCGAGATAGTATTAGAGTTTTATTTTGACGTATGTCAGGATAATTAGTTAAGTTTGTTTGCGTGATTGATTGCTTTGGTTGTTAGTAACTGATTGTTAGGAATGCTTTGCTAATTGAATTAAAATCTTTGCTGGGTTATTAAATTACCTTTGCTTTTGAATTTCGGGGACGAAATTCTTTTAAGGGGGGAGGATTGTAACGACCCGGAATTTTGGGCAATATCGATTTAATAATCTGTAATAATAATTAAATTGGTTTGATAAATTTTCTTTATAATTTTAATTTAAAATTGGTGAAATTAATCTTATTAAGGATAATAAATATTTAATTTGGTAAGTGTGATCAATATCTTTTAACAATTTAAAAATTGGTTAGAATTGTTTTTCAAAAGCTCATAAAATCTTATTCTATTTATAATCTATATAATTGATATATATTGTGAATAGAAATATCTTTTGTTTTAAATTTAGTTAAAATTTTAAAATTGTAATATATATGTATGTATATGTTATAATTTGGAATTGTTTGTAATTTAACCTTAATCTATTAATAAATTATATATTAATGAATATTTAAAATTGAAGCTTTGTTTTAAAACGTAATGTTTTTCAAAGAAAATTTAGTTTAGTTCAATTGTTTTCAAAATATAAGATTGTGTTTATTTTCAATATGATAGTTAAAAAGGGTTTTAATAAAGTTTTCCTTTTGTTTTTCTTTAAGGTTTTTAATTTTAAATGGTTATAAATGTATAAGTTTTAGATTTTTTTAATACATGTATAAGATTATATTTATATTATAATTAGTTTAGGATATTTTCATTTAAAAGTAAAACTTATTTATATACATGTAAGTATTTATCAATTAAGTAAGTAAATATGTAAATTTATATTTACATTTAAAATTAAATAAAAATTTATTTAAATACTTTAAGACATGTGTTAACATGCAAACTTCTTTAATAAACAAATGTAAGAACGTTAAATACTTATGTGACAAGTGTCTTTATATTTTTTTTATAAACATAACTTTCTTTCATTTTTTTCCCTTTGTTTATTTTCTTTCAAATGTTTATGGCAAAACAATAAACCACTTCCTCAAATCTGAAATCAAAACTAAAAGTAAAGATAAAATCTGCTTTTCAATGTGATGATTCAACTGCAAATTAAAAACCTACAACATAAAATCAACCTGCATTTCTAATAAGGAGCAACAGCACTTCAACCTGCAATTCTTAAAGGAGTTCAACTGCAATTCAACCTGTTATGCATGGATTCAATTTCAACAGCAAAGCACTTTTACAGATCAAAATTTTAAAGCCTGGAAAAAAAAGAAAACCTGCTCTGTTCTCTGCCTTCTTAAAAATGGTGAGTAAATTATTTTAAAAATAGATTGATTTGGATTTTAACTAACATGCATGCGATGCTTTGTGATTTGAGTTGATGATTTCATGAACACTTTTTCAGAATTTATATTATTGAATTGATAGGATAATGTAATAGGTCTGGTTGTATATGAAACTTTGTTTTCTGTTTCTTTTAAGAATAGATTTTATTTCAAAAATCAAAATCTCCTACTAACATAAATATTTGACCTTGATGATTGAAGAGAAATTGTTTGTTGTTGTTTGATGTTAACTGTAAAATAGTTTCATAATTTGGAATGCAACAAATAATTATAAAAGAAGGATTTACTGTAAAACTTGAATATTTGTTAAAAACTAATTATCTTTAATTCAAAATTTGATTACATGCATGAAATCGTGATAGTAAATCACGAATTTAGATATATAAACTGAAAATTTTAATTGGGTATTTATCGTGAATTTTGGGTTTGAAGGTTTTGGGAACTTTGAAGAATTGTCGTTGATTCGATTTTTGTTTTGAATCAAATTTGTGGGTGAAGAAAGCTTTTGAGTTAGGGATCAAAGAAAAAATACAAGTAAATTTTTCTAAAGAGTGAATCAAGGGAATTTGGAGGAATTAGGGTTTTAGAGTTGTTTGGTATCGGCCGAACTGTAGAAGCTGTTGCGACTTGAGATGTGGATCCGAGTTGTTCGCGTTTTGGGGAAATGAGGCTCATAGTCGTGGTGTGTGATGGTGAGGTCGGTGAGTTCAACGGTGTCGTGTTGGACGTTGGCGATTGGAGTTTTGCGGTTGAGTTTTTCAGTAGTTTCGAGCAAGAGGTCAAAAATTTGATTCGAGAATTTTTATTCGATCTGGGTTTAGTTACTCGCTCGAGTGCGATAGAGAGATCGACGACGTTGGTCGTGTCAACCTACGGCAGCCGGAGATGCTGTGCAAGGTGCATGCGTGCACGATTTGAGGTACTGGGTATTCAAAGCTTTGGGGAAGATTATGGAAACTCGAAGTAGCTCTCGCGTCTTCCCGTGCTTGACTCGAAGTGGGTGGTATCTGGGGTATGCTTCGAGACGTGCTCGGGGTTTGTTGGGTTTCTACTCGGGTTTTACTCGAGGCTTTCTCATGTGCTAGAAATATGCAAGTTTTATAAAAGATAAGTTTTTATAAAAGAAAAGAAGTTTACAATTTAAAGACTTGTTCTTGGAAAATTAAGTTAATCAAACTTTTTAAAATGTTATTTGAATTTATATTTTAAAATTTAAATGGTTTTAAGATGATTTCTTTTGTGTATAATCATCTTAATTAAATTTTGAATTTTAATTCAAAGAATGTTTTGAATTTAATTATTTAATCAAAGTTTTAAAGTAATGTTTTAATAACAAAGGTTTCAAATTATTTTGAATAAATAAGTTTAAATTAGATGTTAAAGTGTTTTAAATTTCGTAATTGATTACTAAATTCCTTATTTCCAAATAAGGTTATTGTTATAATTTTGAAATCAAAATAGAATAATTTATTTTTAAGTTGTTAAAATTTGATTAAACTCAAATAATTTATTTATGGAAATAAATAGGGTTAAGTTATTTGGATATAAATTTAAGAATACTTAATTAACTATGATTTATTAATAAGTAAAGATTGATTAAGATAAATGTTTAATTAAGGATTTTGAAATATAAGAAATAAATTAATTAATTGTTTAATTAATTTTAAATAATTAGTTGATTGTTTATTTAATTAATTATGGATTAATTACGGGTGATTACTTAATAAAGGAATCAATGGTTAATTTTTGAATGTAATTAGAATGGTAATTACTTAGAGAAGTAATTAGAGAAGTTACTCATGGGAGTAATTAATGGAAGTGATTAATGGAATCACTTAATGTTATCAATTAAGGTATTGATTAACTTAATTGTTTTGAAAATAATTAATTATGGAGTAATTAATTAGTTAATGAATTAAGATTTATTTAATGATGAAATTAATTTTTGTTAAGAGAGTAATTAAGATTATTAATGAAAGTAATTAGAAGATAATTAATTATGTAAGTAATTAAGAGTTAATTACTTAATTTATTTTAGTTAGTTAATTAATGCGATTAATTAATAAATAAATGGGATTAATTCAAGATTAATTACTAAGTGTAATTAATTAAAAATGTAAATAATTAATAAAGTAATTAATTAAGAATCAATTGTTAATTTAAATTGATTAATAATTACTTAATGAAGTAATTAAAGATTAGTTAATTTGATTTGTTAATCAAGGATTAACATAATTAATTTGGAAATAATTAATTGAGAAGTTAATTAATTTAGATAAGTAATTACAAATTGTTAATTATTGTTTATGATTAATGAGATGATTAATTACAAGTTAATTGTTTAATTAATTAAAGAATTATCAATTAATGAAGATCATTAATTTATATAATTAATGAAGTAATTAATTTAAATAGGATTAATTAATTGTAATTAATTAAGGATTAATGTAATTAATTATAGTTAATTAATTAATGAAGGATCATTAAGTATTGTAATTAATGATAGTAATTAAAGGTTAATTACTGAATATGGTTCAGGATAATTACTCGAAGGTAATTAAGGATAATTAATCGAGGAAGATTAATTAGAAAGATCATTTGATGATGATTAATGAATTGGATTTGTAATCAATCAATGAAGCAGGAGTTAGGATAATCCTAATGACTTAAGGATAGTAATTAATTTAATTAGAGGTTAATTAAATTTATAAAGAGTTAATCAATTCTGCTATGGATGATTGATTAATATTGAATGGTTGATATTGAGTGATTGATATTGGATGATTGATATTGGATGTTGGTTGATACTGGTTGATTTGGATGTCTATGATATTTGTGATATGCTGCTTTGTAAGTTGAATGGTTTATACGAATTATCTATTGTGATAATGTTATTCATCTATCTGTTTATATCATCCTGAATATAAGTTTAATTGTTTAAATCCCCTAAGTACAACATGGACATTAAAATGGCGTTTGGTTTTGGTGAGACCGGGATCGGGTTTCCATATTTGGAATCCGAAAACCACATCGATTCCAATTAAACGTTAGGTCGTTAATCCAAGTGGAGCAAGTGAAGACTCGAGGTGTAAGGGCTATACGTCGGTATAACTCTGTGGCTGATTCCGTAATGAGTTTGACGGAATAGTACTTATAGATTCGAGATGGAGATTTAGAGTGCAAGGGCTATGGTCGTTGACTCTGAGGGTGATTCCAAAATGAGTGCAACGAGATAGTGCCTTCGGTTTCGTTCGAACCCGGAACGAACTTGTATGGATTGAATGCTTTCAGCGCATCTTCAGGCAGACGATGAGCATTCTAAGATAGATATGTCCTATAAAGGTAATCACAGCCTCAAGCCTCATCAACCGGGAATGGCTAAAACAGGGGAGGTGCAGCAAGGCTTCGTGGGTCGCTCCCACTGGAGAGCAAGATTTACCCCTGTCTAGAAGTCCCTTTTATTCGGCTGTGTGGGGCGGTTGATCCGGACAACTGCCGTGGTTGTCTTGTTCGGGACTGTTCAGTAAGGAATGGTCCCGGCCTTGTGTTGCAGGGGAGTGGGAGTACTTCCCGGTACGGTGATCTAGGCCACGTACTGTGACGGGCGGTACCCCAGTAGCCCTGCCATTGATGGAAATCCATTCTTCCTACGAAACCCTACGGTTTTGTTTGTATTACCCACTTTTGTGGCTAGTAGCTGGAATTTAATGAATGTAACAATTTCGGCTATTTCATATTTACTTGAAAACCCTAGACACTATTATAATATCACTGGAATTCCTATCAAATGTTTTGGTTAGCGTAAGGTAAATTTTTTTCCATGTTTATGTGTGGGAAGTCTTACGTGATACCTTTTCTTTTCAAAGGTTTTCTAAAGTTAAGCAATTTTAAACCGTTTACTCACACCAGACCCTTGTCTGACCCGAGTGTTTATTTTCTGTTTTATTAAACTCTTGGGTACTCATATTATGTATGGGTAGTCAAGTGATTTAGGTTTGCTTGATGAATTTTGGAGGAGATATGGAGCAGGAGGCTTCGACGTGTAGATATATATTGATTCTGCTGTGTGTTTGGTATCTGTTTCTTCTGTTGTACTTGATTTGTATGAATTAGACAGATGTTTATAACTGTCTAATGTGTGTTGTAAGATGTGTACTCTCATATATTATGATACTATGTATTAATTTATTTGATATATTATATTTTATTCGTTCCGCTTTGAGTTCTCTGATGTTGTTGTCTTTCTTCTTTCTCTTTCTTTTCTTCTTATATCCCTTTCTTTCTTCACTAGTGATGCGACTTCCTGGAGATTGGAAGTCGGGTCGCTACACTTATTTATTCATGTATATTTGCGGTATGATTTTTTTTAAATGCGCAGAACCGACGCAAAATATACACCCAAAGTTATACAAAGGTAACGCTTTTTAAAACTTATACGTTTCTTATTTACACGTTATCTATTCCATTAATTATCGTACCTTTTTAAACGCGAAATTTAACAGTTTATTAATACGCTATAAAAATTTAACATTTATTACTCATATAAAAAGGTAAAATTTTGGTTACATTCTTCTCTGATTCCTATTACCATTTACAAAGCGATTTATTATTCAAATGGACAAAATATTACAAATATTTAAAAGGCATCAAATCCAATTTATATAAAAAAAAAAGTGAAATGAAACGTTGTTATGGATATTTTCAATTAAATTAAAAAGATTTGAAAATTGAAATTTAAAGTTCATAACTTCAATAAATGTTAAATTTTAACCAGAATAAGATTTTTAGAATTTACTTACCTTAATAAAATCTTAGGCGATTACTTATAATTAATTTAGAATTTCAACATTCGAAAAAAAAAATCCCCCAGGGTTATAAAGAAGAATAAAATATCGCTAAAAGTTTGGGCTGTTACACTTTAATAACGTTATTAATTGAAATTTTGTGAAGATTTAAACGATAAAATTTTGGAATAAAAATTTAATATTTGGAATGCATCTAGTTATACATAGCAACTGGTAAACCTTCGTCCGAAAATATTAAAGTTTATTTCGTGCGCAAAATTTATTTCAATTTAATAGGTTAGAAATCGATGAAAATAAAATGTTTTTGGAACCTAAATATTTTTGCATAAAAAAATTCTAAACCATCTTCTAAGCAAATGTCATTTTTCATTTTTTCAAATTCGGACATCTTTAGCTCCGACGATCTTATTTTTCTGTGCTTTTCATGCATTTTCCGCTAGTAGAAAATTCAAATTTTTATAATTCGATCGTACCACTGATATCTGTATACCGTTTTGATCGTATCGTCGCACTGATCTCTACGGTATATTTATTTTCGTATTTTGAGGTCTGGTTCGCGACGAAAGCAATAAAATTTTACGTCGTACCGGTCCATAAATTTCGACTTTCCCTTTACTTACGTTTTCAAATTGTAACGTACTGCACACAATAAATTACCTTAATTATTTTCTGCTGAATATAAGGGAAACGTTGCCATTTATTATTCACTGTTCCTTTCCTATTCGCTGCATTTTTTGAACGTTTTGGCTTCTTTCGTTTTCTGTTGCATAATAAATATAACTGTTGCTTTTCTTTGGTGGTTTCGGTATTGTTTTTCTCGAAGCACCACACTATTCAACTTTGCATATATTTTTATTTTTACTTCTCTTTCTCCTCTTTTTCTTCACCTTCCTACTTACAGATCTCATTCTTTTTTTTTTGCTCTGAAGAACATTTGCTATAACTTCTTCTTGCTCCTCTCTCTCTATCTCGTTCTAATTCACCTAATAAAAATAATAATATAATCAAGGTTGTATTCATATTTTTATAACAGCCTACTCTATCTTTTTCTACTTTAGATCCAACTGAGCCTGCCAGTTTTTCTCCTAACCAAACATCCCATAACCTACGCGACAACGTCAGCCACTTATCCCCTGCTTTTCCCCATGTTAAACCCAACCCTCCTTCGCGCTTTCCCATAACTCGCAACAGCCCGAGCCACGCCCACCACTCACCATAGCATTCTCCTTCACAGCCCGCTCCGACATACTCCGACTGTAACGACCCAACTTCCACACTCCAGGAAGTCCATCGCTAAGAAGAAAGAAAGGGATAGAAAAGAGAAAAGAAAGGAAAGAAAGAATAGATAATATCAGAATCTCACAGCGGAATCGAATAAATTATAATATATCACATAAAACTTTACATAGTATCATATACACCAGAGTAATACAGCTAATACAACACAAACTAGACAGTTATAAACTTCTGTCTAGCAATTACAATTCAAGTAAATCAGAGAAAACAGATAACTCAACACAGCGGAATCACTACATATATCTATACGCTGAAGCCTCCTGCTCCATTATCTCCTCCAGAACTCGTCAAAGAAATCCTGAAACACTTGACTAATATGAGTACCCAAGAGTTTAATAAAACAGAAAATAAGCACTCAGGTCACACAGAGGTCTGGTGTGAGTAATCGGGGTTAAAAGTTGCTTAACTTTAGAAAAATCCTTTGAAAACAAAAGGTATCACGTAAGACTTCCCACACATAAACATGGAAAAGTTTTTACCTTACGCTAACCAAAACATTTGATAGGAAATCCAGTGCTATTATAATAGTGTCTAAGGTTTTCAAGTAAATAAGAAATAACCGAAATTGTTACATTCATTAAATTCCAGCTACTAGCCACAAAAGTGGGTAATACAAACAAAACCGTAGGGTCTCGTAGGGAAAATGGGTTTCCATCAATGGCAGGGCTACTGGGGTACCGCCCGTCACAGTACGTGGCCTAGATCACCGTATCGAGGATTACTCCCTTCATCCCCTGCAACACAAAGTCGGACCCGTTCCTTACTGAACAGTTCCGAACAAGACTACCCCGCAGATTGGTCGTCACCAACTGCCACACAGCCGAAATATAAAGGGACCTCTAGACAGGGATAAATCTTTCTCTCAAGTGGGGGCTACCCACGAAGCTTTGCTGCACCTCCCCTGTTTTAGCCATTCCCGGTTGATGAGGCTTGAGGTTACGATTACCTTTATAGGACACATAAATCTTAGAATGCTCATCGTCCACCTGACGATGTTCTGAAAGCATTCAATCCATACAAGTTCGTTCCGGGTTCGAACGAAACCGAAGGCATTATCTCGTTACACTCGTATTGGAATCACCCTCAAAGTTAACGACAATAACCCTTGCACTCTAAGTCTCCATCTCGAATCTATAAGCACTATTCCGTCAACTCATTACGGAATCACCCACAGAGTTATACTGACGTATAGCCCTTACACCTCGAGTCTTCACTTGCTCCACTTGGATTAACGACCTAACGTTTAATTGGAATCGATGTGGGTTTCGGATATCCAAATATGGAAACCTGATCCCGGTCTCACCGAAACCAAACGCCATTTTAATGTCCAAGTTGTACTTAAGGGTTTTAAACAATTAACTTATTCATTGTTATCTATTTTACAGAGATAGATAAACTACATATCACAATAGATAATCACATCCATATCATAACAAATAATCTGTATCATCCATAAACAGATAATCATTCAACCAAATAATCCATCACAAACTATCATACTTAAACCAATCATCTATATCATACAGATACAACTAATCTCATTACTGAGATCACAACCATTCAATCAATAGCATCCATAAGCAAAGATTCATTAACCAATAATTATAATTAATTTAAAACGAATTAAATTAATTACAACCATCTCTAATTAATTTAAATTAAATTAAATTAATTAACACATTTAAATCTTACTTAACATCCATTAATTAATTAACCCAGTTAATTAATTCACTTCCTAAGTATTCAACTTGATTAAACATCTTTGATTTATCATTCACTAATTACAATAAGTAATTAGTCCTTAATAAATTTTGTAAATTAATTAACCTTATTCATAAGTAATTAACATTTAATTACTTATATTATAAATTAATTAATTATATTTTTCCTTAATTAATTACAATTAATTAATCTCTTAATTAATTATAACTTAATCAAACAATCCTTAATTACATCATTAATTATAATAATTAATGATCTCTAATATTACTTACTTAAAATTAATTACATTTAGTAATTAATCTAATTATTAATCACCTTGATAATAGCCAATTAAGTAATTAACTATCTTTAATTACTTATTAACAAATTAATTATCCAATAATTAATCATTAATCAATTCCTTAATTAATTACAAAAGTAATTATCCAAATTACTAATTACATTCCAGTAATTATCATTATTACTTCTTTAAGTAATCCTGCTCCACTAATTACATTAAGTAATTTACACTTAAAATAATCTAATGATTTATTAAAATTAATTAAACTGAATTAATTAACTTAACAAATCACAATCCAAATTAATAAGTAATAAATTCCTTAATTACTTAACAAATTACAATTAATTAGATTCAGTTAATCAATCTAATTAATTATCCAAAATTAATTTCCTTAATTAATTACTAAATTATCCTTAGATAATTATCATCACTTATTAATTAACATATTTCATTAATTATATACTTAAGAAAATTTAAATTAGATTAATTATCAAAATTAATCTAAACCATTATTCAAAATCAAATAATTAAGTAAACCCTTAATCATCTTAAAGATTTTCAAAATAATCAAATTACTATCAAATGACTCATTTAAATTCAAAATGTATTAAACAATACATTTCTAAAAATTCAATTCAAATTCAAATTTTATTTAAAGATTCAAATGTTTAATTATTTAAAAATTGATCCAAATTAAATAATTATAAAACATTACAATATAATGGATGTTAAGAACATTCATTACCTGACTATAAAGAAAGATTTAAAATTAATTACTTGATTAAAATAGATTAAGCCCTTGAAAATAAATTGATTTGTTTAAATTCAAATCAACATTAAACACTTCACATTTATTCAAGTATTAAAGAATAAATTCTTTAAATTTTAAAACTTACTTGAAATCAAATTTTATTTCCAAATCTATTTTTAAACATTTGAACATGTTCATTATTATTTTTTATTTTTTTACAAACTGGTTTTGAAATCAAAACTGTTCCAAAGAAATTTGAAACTGTTTTTAAATCAAAATCAGGATAAAAAAATAACCTGAAACTATTTTAAATCTTGATTAAACCCAGATTAAATTTTGTTTAAATTTAAGATTCTCAAACCTGAAACTGTTTTGTTTTAATACTTGATTTAAAATAGAATTTAAACTTGTTTAAATTTAAAAGTTTCATTTTAGAAAACTTTCAATTTCAAACCTCATTTGAAATTAGATTTAACTTCCACTTAAATCAGATTCTAACTAAAAATAATATGAATTTACTTAACTAAAAACTGCAAAATTTACTCTCAGGCTTCAAACCTGCAAACTGTTTTAACTCCTGGTTTAAAAAAAAAATTTAAATCTTGTTTAAATTTAAGATTCTTATCTTTAAAACTTTGAATTCAAAACTACATTTGAATTCAGTTTCTACTCATACTTGAGTCAAATTGTAAAATTGAAATATGAATTTTATTTAAACAACAAACTACAAAATTACATGTTCTAAGACCTGCACTGTTTTTAATATAGATTTAAAATCTAATTTAAAACTTGTTTAAAATTTAAAATATTTCATCTTTAAAAACTTTGAATTTCAAACTTAATTTGAATTCAGATCTAACTTGTACTTAAATCAAGTTGCAACTTAAAAATGTGAATTTCATTCAAAAATCTAAAATTGCAAACTCACTCTGGATTTGAACCTGCAAACTGTTTTAAACTCTTGATTTAAAACAAATTTTAAATCTTGTTTAAAATTTAAGATTTTAAAAACTTTGAATTCAAAGCTACATTTGAATTCAGTTTAAATCTTACACTTGATTCAATTTACAATCTTTAAAATAGAAGCTTCATTCAAAATTCTTAAAAACTGTAAAACAACTTCCAGGTTTAAAACCTGAAACAGTTTTAATTTTTGATTTAAACCCAACTTTAAACTTGTCTAAGACATTTCATTTTCTAAAAGCTTTGAATCCAAACTCTATTTGAATTCAGTTACAACTTATGCTAGAATCAAAATCCATCCTTAAAAAGATGAATTCATTCAAAGTTGAGAAACTGCCAATTCTCAGGTTTAAACCCTGAAATCAACTAACCCGAGCAACCCCCTAATCTACTTCGAGTTCTCATCTCACTTACTTCGAGTTAGAAGCACAACTACTCGAGGATTTCCCGAGTCACAACAAAGCCTGCACATCTGAGTTCAACTCTGCAACCAAATGAAAACCTGGAACTAATTCACCTGCCTCACTCTCTCTGATCATCAAATACCAAATTTACCCCATTCTTACATCCATACTTCACTAACATGAAGCATCATAACACCCTAAATCCACTAGCCTTTCAAATGCTTCTAAAATTCCTTTTTCTGTTTCAAACAGAATGTTAATCCCACAGCTATTTAAAGAGGTGGAGTTTTGGTTTTAAAATTTCTGATTCACATCCTACACTCATGTTAAAATCTTGTTGAAATAATTAAAGATGTTGATATATTTTTTTTTCATTGCAAAATTGTTTATTGTATAGTTATTTCCAGTAAGTAACAGGCCTCAAATCTTAACCTATTTTAGCCAAATCATAATCTTATAACCTGCATTAGTACTAAACAACATGCTCTGTCTATCATAATATTTTCTAACAAAATTATTCAAGTGAACAAAATTTCCTATTAATACTTATTATAAAACAAAAAAACTGTAGATTAGGGATTTCTGTAATTCCATACATATATATGTCTATATATATTTTCACACATCATATTGATCCCAAATAAACTCATACAAGCATACACAATTTTACGTGTTCACATGCATTAGCCAGGTTCAAACTTTGCATTGAGGTTCTCACAAAAATAAATAACAGAGCAGTTTTTGGTTTAAAACGGTTTGGAAAAAAACATAAGCTCTGTAGTTATGTTGATTTTGATTTTTAAAGGAAACGGTTTTTAAAAGAAGAAGTTTACTCACTAAAATTAGAAGATGCAGAAACAGCAGATTGCAAGTTGAATCTGGTTTGCTTCCATTAAATTACTCTTGAAGTTGATTCTCTTGTTGGTGTATGCATGCAAACCCATTTCTAAAAGCTCAGATCTGCAGTTGATACTCTGAAGAAAATGATTGCAGATCTGATTTGTAGAAATGATTTGTATCTTGATTGCAGAAATTGAGATTTTGATGAGGAAGATTGCAGGTTTGAAGATGAATGCAGATTTTAATTTGCATTTTGAAGAAATTTGTTTGCAGGTTTTAAAGTTTGTAATTTGATTCTTAAACATGAGTTAGAAATGGGGTTTTAGATTTACTGAAATTTTGATTTCAGGTTTCAAATGAGAAAAAGTGTTTTTATGAAATGTATTTGTTATGTTTATTGTTAATAAAAATTAAATTTCAAAAAACAAAACAACATGCCATTTGTTATGTTACTTTGTTATGTGATTACAAGTGTCCATGCATTAGTTAAATGATTAACACATATGCATGTTAATATTTAAAAGCCATTTCTAAATTTATAAATGTATTTAAATTATCTTAAACTATTTCTAATTTGTTTTAGCAAGTTACAAATGATTTATTAACATTAGTCTTTAATTAAATACATATAAACTTATTTATAAAACTATGCACTTATATTTTAATGCTTGTTTAATTATTTTTAAAATAACATTCTTTATAAACCAAATTTCAAAAGAGAAGAATGAATTAAATCTATTTCAAAGAAAAGCAATTTTAAAATAAAACAAATAAAACTTTTATTATAAAACAAAATTAAACTATATTTATTTTATAAACAAAAATAAATGCTCACTTATATTTCTGTAAAAATATAAGAAAGATTTTTAAAACAAACTATTGAAAAGTTTACAATACTAATTAACTTAAATCCATTTACAATTTATTCATTTATATATAAATTAGAAAATATCTTTTGTTAAATAATAAATTAAAATTAAAAACCAAATCTTCTATTTACAATGTATAAACATTTATACATCATAAATAAATATTTTTAAATCAGCAAAGAAAGATAAATTTATTATTTAAATATTTTTAACATTTGAAAACAATATCATTAAACAAACCAAATAATTACTAATTTTCAAAAGAGAATTCCATTTTGAATTAATTATTAATTCAATATTTCACATTTTAAAATAATTACCAATGAAATTATTAAATAATTATTGCCTAAATTTCCGGGACATCACATTCCTCCCCCCTTAAAAGAATTTCGTCCCCGAAATTTAAAAGCAAAGGTAACTTAATAATCCCATACAGATTTTAAATTTTAGAAGAGCAAACATATACTATCAACAAAATACTAGCAACCATAGCAACCAATCCAAACAAACAATTCAAATTATCCGGATAAAATTCTGGATAAAATTCCTTAGAGTTTCCCAAATATAAATACCGGGATACTCGCCCTACAGAATCTAAACTAGCTACACCACTCAGATCTAGAGCTCATATATATCTAGATCTACAAATCCAACAGAATACAGGACTACAGACAAGTCCTGATCAATTCCAAATCTCTCAGAACTACAGAGTCCAAAACCAAAGATAAACCATACACGTACTCCCTCAGAGATACGTGAAACAAAGCAAAATTCCAGCCATCCGAACTGGGAATTCAATTCTGTAGAACAACACTCCATTCTCAAGAGAAACAGAAAGATCCAATAGTCATATCCACAAATCTCTCCTGATGATCCTGGGCTGCCTTCAACTCTAGATCAATCAAATCTACCACACAGGTCTTCTCCACAAATATCAGAAAACTACAAACATACTATTCTATTTTGAAACAGAACAGGTGCACAAACATCCAAACTTCCAGATCCAAAATAAATTTCCTTTAGAAATCCTTTGATCCAAAACAAAACTCAAATTCCCAAAGAATCGGGTGCTGCTTCAATTCAGGAATAGCTGCCACCATGCTTCCACTGCGCAACTTTGATTCAAGAATGTTGTTGATGAACACAAGTATAAACTTGATCAACTTATCCCGGAATATTGTTCATCAAATTCCATAAAATCTCAGTGACCTATCCGATTCAGTCATAACCCCACAACAAAATTACACAGAGAACCTCCGAACCATTGTTCTCACTTCAGCAATCAGAACAGCTAAAGCCTTTAAAAGAAGAAACTAGTGGTCCACCTCTTAACCACTAACATCACACCCAGCTGAGCTTCCATAAGAAATGGATAAGCTCTCCATCTGCCCGAACTACTGTCAAAAGAATCACAGAGTCTTCTGAACCATCGAAGAATAGGCCCCTCACTGCTGCTATTGCTGCCAAAACTTCCTTATCCAAAAGCATATCGAACCTCAAAGCTACACCAGCCACTTCACAATAGAGCCTTCCAGATAGACAGATATCTCTCAGGAAATTCGCTCCCAAACCAAGCTCAAAACACTGCCCTAGCGGATCACTTCCAATCTTAAACACTCGAACTCCAACCATTGGTAGTTGTGTTACACACACCACTACCCTATCTACCTTTATTACTTATATTGGAAACCCGAACAAGTAACCCAATCCAATAGGTAGAAATATATATATATATATATATATATATATATATATATATATATATATTCAAAATTGCAAATACGCTCTCTCAAGAAGGACACCGCTACAGAGCCTAGGTATTCACTCAACCTAATGCCCTGATACCACGTTGTAACGACCCAACTTCCACACTCCAGGAAGTCGCATCGCTAAGAAGAAAGAAAGGGATAGAAAAGAGAAAAGAAAGGAAAGAAAGAACAGATAACATCAGAATCTCACAGCGGAATCGAATAAATTATAATATATCACATAAAACTTTACATAGTATCATATACATCAGAGTAATACAGCTAATACAACACAAACTAGACAGTTATAAACTTCTGTCTAGCAATTACAATTCAAGTAAATCAGAGAAAACAGATAACTCAACAAAGCGGAATCACTACATATATCTACACGCTGAAGCCTCCTGCTCCATTATCTCCTCCAGAACTCGTCAAAGAAATCCTGAAACACTTGACTAATATGAGTACCCAAGAGTTTAATAAAACAGAAAATAAACACTCAGGTCAGACAGGGGTCTGGTGTGAGTAAACGGGGTTAAAAGTTGCTTAACTTTAGAAAAATCCTTTGAAAACAAAAGGTATCATGTAAGACTTCCCACACATAAACATGGAAAAGTTTTTACCTTACGCTAACCAAAACATTTGATAGGAAATCCAGTGATATTATAATAGTTTCTAGGGTTTTCTAGTAAATAAGAAATAGCCGAAATTGTTACATTCATTAAATTCCAGCTACTAGCCACAAAAGTGGGTAATACAAACAAAACCGTAGGGTCTCGTAGGGAAAATGGGTTTCCATCAATGGCAGGGCTACTGGGGTACCGCCCGTCATAGTACGTGGCCTAGATCACCGTACCGAGGATTACTCCCTTCATCCCCTGCAACACAAAGCCGGACCCGTTCCTTACTGAACAGTTCCGAACAAGACTACCCCGCAGATTGGTCGTCACCAACTTCCACACAGCCGAAATATAAAGGGACCTCTAGACAGGGATAAATCTTGCTCTCAAGTAAGGGCTACCCACGAAGCTTTGCTGCACCTCCCCTGTTTTAGCCATTCCCGGTTGATGAGGCTTGAGGTTACGATTACCTTTATAGGACACATAAATCTTAGAATGCTCATCGTCCACCTGACAATGTGCTGAAAGCATTCAATCCATACAAGTTCGTTCCGGGTTCGAACGAAACCGAAGGCATTATCTCGTTACACTCGTATTGGAATCACCCTCAGAGTTAACGACAATAACCCTTGCACTCTAAGTCTCTATCTCGAATCTATAAGCACTATTCCGTCAACTCATTACGGAATCACCCATAGAGTTATACTGACGTATAGCCCTTACACCTCGAGTCTTCACTTGCTCCACTTGGATTAACGACCTAACGTTTAATTGTAATCGATGTGGGTTTTGGATATCCAAATATGGAAACCCGATCCCGGTCTCACTGAAACCAAACGCCATTTTAATGTCCAAGTTGTACTTAAGGGTTTTAAACAATTAACTTATTCATTGTTATCTATTTTACAGAGACTGATAAACTACATATCATAATAGATAATCACATCCATATCATAACAAATAATCTGTATCATCCATAAACAGATAATCATTCAACCAAATAATCCATCACAAACTATCATACTTAAACCAATCATCCATATCATACAGATACAACTAATTTCATTACTGAGATCACAACCATTCAATCAATAGCATCCATAAGCAAAGATTCATTAACCAATAATTATAATTAATTTAAAATGAATTAAATTAATTACAACCATCTCTAATTAATTTAAATTAAATTAAATTAATTAACACATTTAAATCTTGCTTAACATCCATTAATTAATTAACCCAGTTAATTAATTCACTTCCTAAGTATTCAACTTGATTAAACATCTTTGATTTATCATTCACTAATTACAATAAGTAATTAGTCCTTAATAAATTTTATAAATTAATTAACCTTAATCATAAGTAATTAACATTTAATTACTCATATTATTAATTAATTAATTATATTTTTCCTTAATTAATTACAATTAATTAATCTCTTAATTAATTATAACTTAATCAAACAATCCTTAATTACATCATTAATTATAATAATTAATGATCTCTAATATTACTTACTTAAAATTAATTACATTTAGTAATTAATCTAATTATTAATCACCTTGATTAATATCCAATTAAGTAATTAACTATCTTTAATTACTTATTAACAAATTAATTATCCAATAATTAATTATTAATTAATTCCTTAATTAATTACAAAAGTAATTATCCAAATTACTAATTACATTCTAGTAATTATCATTATTACTTCTCTAAGTAATCCTGCTCCACTAATTACATTAAGTAATTTACACTTAAAATCATCAAATGATTTATTAAAATTAATTAAACTGAATTAATTAACTTAACAAATCACAATCCAAATTAATAAATAATTTATTCCTTAATTACTTAACAAATTACAATTAATTAGATTCAATTAATCAATCTAATTAATTATCCAAAATTAATTTCCTGAATTAATTACTAAATTATCCTTAGATAATTATCATCACTTATTAATTAACATATTTCATTAATTATATACTTAAGAAAATTTAAATTAGATTAATTATCAAAATTAATCTAAACCATTATTCAAAATCAAATAATTAAGTAAACCCTTAATCATCTTAAAGATTTTCAAAATAATCAAATTACTATCAAATGACTCATTTAAATTCAAAATGTATTAAACAATACATTTCTAAAAATTTAATTCAATTCAAATTTTATTTAAAGATTCAAATGTTTAATTATTTAAACATTGATCCAAATTAAATAATTATAAAACCTTACAATATAATGGATGTTAAGAACATTCATTACCTAACTATAAAGAAAGATTTAAAATTAATTACCTGATTAAAATAGATTAAGCCCTTGAAAATAAATTGATTTGTTTAACTTCAAATCAACATTAAACACTTCACATTTATTCAAGTATTAAAGAATAAATTCTTCAAATTTTAAAACTTACTTGAAATCAAATTTTATTTCCAAATCTATTTTTAAACATTTAAACATGTTCATTATTTTTTTTTTTTTTTTTTTACAAACTGGTTTTGAAATCAAAACTGTTCCAAAGAAATTTGAAACTGTTTTTAAATCAAATTCAGGATAAAAAAATAACCTGAAACTATTTTAAATCTTGACTTAAACCCAGATTAAATTTTGTTTAAATTTAAGATTCTCAAACCTGAAACTGTTTTGTTTTAAAACTTGATTTAAAATAGAATTTAAACTTGTTTAAATTTAAAAGTTTCATTTTAAAAACTTTCAATTTCAAACCTCATTTGAAATTAGATTTAACTTCCACTTAAATCAGATTCTAACTAAAAATAATATGAATTTACTTAACTAAAAACTGCAAAATTTACTCTCAGGCTTCAAACCTGCAAACTGTAACAAACGGAGATTTTCGACTTCCGAAAATTCAACATCGATACTCACTTTATCGACTGCCGAGAAATCGAAGGCCGAAAAACCGAAATGTTATGGGTTTAAGAAAAAGAAAAGAAGAAGAAAGAAGAAGAGAGAAAATAGATAATAGAGGGAAGAGAAAACATAAGATAGAAAATTTTAAAATAGAAGAAAAAGAGAATAGAGAACATAGAACGGAACAGAAAACAACAGAACACATCAGAATCTCACAATTCGCAGCGGAACAACATATAATAATAAATGAATAATCTTTAAACAAAGAACTATATCAGTTATTACATTACATCACATTTCATTACATCATATCATCAGAGTATACAACAACAACAACAAACAGTGCAGCGGAAAAAGAAATACTATATAAACTAGTAATACGCCATGCCGTCCAGCTTGCCTCCAGCAACTCCAGAATATCCAGAATATCCTGATAAACCTTAACTCTTGACTGCCCGTGTGGAAATTGGTGGGAACCCAAAGTTTAGGAAGGAAAACAATAAACTCCAAGTCAGTCATGTGACTGGTGTGAGAACTCAAAACAGTTTATTTATCTTTAAAATCAAAATAGAGGAATATTTTTAAATTCAATTCGCAATGCTTTTCAAAATGAGACTACCATAAGGCCTCCCGCACACACACACAATGCAAACACAGAATCGGAGGAGATTTCTCCTTATGATAGTCAAAGATGCTTGATACGCATTTAAAATAACATTTGATATTATTACTAGTGCATAGTGTAGGAAAAATTCATTTCGAAAGTAGAATATAAATCTTAGCCAACATAGACATTTCGAACTATGCCTACTATAGCTACCATCCAAACAGTGTTGCGACACCATAAGTGAATGATAGGTTCTACAACTAATACCGTACAAGATCGTATTGTTTCTTTGGATTTCCAACAAATGGTCAGGCCAAGGAACTTCCCATTGCCACATGAGAATGCCTCTGGAAAGACATCCCCGAGAACCAAACCGGAACTCTGCCAACACAAGGCCGGGTTACCCCTAACTGGGTAACTACTGACACGAGCACGCCATTCCCCGATCGTAAACGACCTTTCTCACGGGATCCCGATAACCAACAACCACAAAGTAATAAATTCGCGGTAACCACATAGGTTAAATATCTGGGCTCCATACCATGATACCACCTCTATCTAGAAGGAAATGTACATACCCTAAAGGGAGCTACCCCTCATAACCTTGCCGCATCTTTCCTGTTTTGACCATTTCCGGGGTGTGAGGCTCGACGAAGTCACGTCCACAAAAACATACTTTATACAAAAGTCATGCTTTGGGTCAACAAATGATCAACACAATGATCACTAAGATAGACGATCAAATAAATGATCATATCACAATAATCAACACAATGATCATTTACAGCAACACTCAATGTCACATTACCAAATTGGGAATATATCGCTGATAACTTTAACTATATAACCTCTGAGCTCGTACGTCTCAGAGAAGGGTGTTAAGCTAAAAGAATAAATTCTTCGCCACCAACAGAAATATATTTGAATGAAATCGGCTTTATATCTCAACTTGTAATGTCAGACATACAATCCATACAAGTCTGTTCCGGGCTCGAACAAAACCGAAGGCACTTACAAAGAAGTCCTTGCAATCCGGATATTCACAATCCTGATCGGATTCACCATCACATATGGAGAACTCCATACCGTAGCTACTCGGTGCAGAGTAAATCGACAGGTCATCCTATCGCTCTCGCAAATACCGGGTCTTCAACACCGATCTTCAATGCAATTATAACGACGTATCACATATTCGGAATGGGTTATACGACCCCATGGTCCTTTCCCGGTTAACCCGAATAGTGAGCGCTTATTCAAAAATAAGTGTAGCATTCACATTCAAACAAATCATATCAATTACCCATTCAAAAGGAAATATTGATAGTCGGTTATTGAACTATCACTTGATATGCACACATCACCAGTTTCCAAATAATTTTCCAAATTATTTATTTTCCAAAATATCTTTACTAGATATAAAATTTCACACTTCAAAAATAAATCAATATTTATTCTTAAACAAATTCCACTTTCTTTTATAAATTCAATAGTGAATTTACATTCCAAAATATTCATGCATATATGTTTCAATTATCCATTTCAATTTATCTTCAAAAAGATAAATTCTCAAAATATTCACCTTATATTGGAAAACATTTCCGTACTTATTTATTCATAAGTAATTCACAAATTTTATTTATTTTCAACACTTAGAAAATATTCAATATACTTCAATCGAGATTAAGTATATATTTCATTCTATAAGGAAATCATTCTCATAAACATATTTATTTGGGCCAAAACGAATGTTGCGTAAAACATCGTTACGACAACCCAAAATCACTAGTATAGGGATTCGAAATTAAAATAGATATATAAATCCCAATACTATGCAAAACATTTCCTTTCGGAAATCATTTACTATAACAACAGTGTTATAGTCCACTATTTCCTTCTATTTCTCGAAAACGTCTATTTCAACAATAAATGTTGAAATCTATGGTTTCGAATCTCAACACATTTTAAAACATTGTTCGATCGTTTTAATTCTATTTAAAACATCCAAATCCAAAACAATTTCTTTAACGTGTTATTCACTATTTAAAAACGTGAATATACTTCATTAACAATTTCATCCTTTTATTCATTTTAATTCAAAGGATTATTCACTATTCAAAAACGTGAATATAACTCCACTTATAGGTTTCAACAAATTTTCTTGTCAAAATAAGTCATTTGCGAATTTATAAAACAACGTTTATAAATTCCATTTCTATTTATTTATAAAAACTTCCTTTTTATAAATTCTTTTATTAACCTATTCCAGTTTATAACTCAATTATAAACTAAAAGTTCATATTATAAGTTAAATACTTATAAAACGATTATTTTACAAAATCGTTCTTTTTAACTTCCCAAATTATAAATCTTATAACTTATAAGATTCATTCATTTATCCAAAATCATTATTTTAATAACTTAATAAATTTTATAAACCTACTGCTTATAAAATTCCATTTATAACTTCACCGTATAAAATTCTATAAATTCCATTCAATTATGAAATTCATTTTCACTTCATTCAAACACTTATAAAAACTCGTTTTATAATGTCCATATTTCAATTTATAAATATCCATTTATAAATCTCTTAATATAAATCAATTTATATTATTCTTTAAAACGACTTTAATCTCCTTTGTTATTTCACCATTTTGATTCATAAAATAATTAAATTTTATAAATCCTATATTTAAACTTTTCACAATAAATTCTAAAATATCTCGATTAAACTATTTTATAAACTCAATAGCATCATATTCTCAAAAATCAGTTTTTAACTATTTTTTTCTCAAAAATCATAATTTTTATAACTTTAAAAATTATGACGTTTATTTATTTATAATGGCTCAATTCCAAAATATAGTATATTCTCAAAAATCACTTTAAAAATCATTTTAAAATCCCAAAATTTGGTTCAATGATGCTACACACCAAATAGTCAATCACGACAACAACGATATCATATATCGATATGAAAATCCATCAAATATCAAAATATCTGAAATCAAATAAAAACTGTTGAGGAATCCAGTTGGATCCCTCCAACCTGTTTTCCTGCATCCACAAACATTAGCACAATACCAATTTCGCTCCAGTACGAAATTATCGCGGTATATGTTCTTATTAAATATTATCCGCTTAATAACGGCGTAATAGGGTCTCATCCGCTAAACAAATAAATGCGGGAAATCAATAACTCCAATATATACATATGCCAATATATATATATATTGCTATTATATATATATAATACCAATTTCACTGTTTATGAAATATTCGCGGTATATGTTTTTAATAAATAACATTCGCTTACTAACGGCGTATAATGTTTATTTTAACAATCAATATATATCAATCAACATTCAAACATGCATTCAAATATTTTAAATCTAACTATTTAAAATAAAATCGAAACTGATTCGATTGAGTGAGAAATTCTCACCTTGGTTTTAAATTCCGTTTTAGCGATTTATTTCGAATAAAATTAAACGGACGTTTAATTTTACCCAAAATTCTCACTAACTCCAAACGACTCCAATCCAATTTCATCGCGTAGTGCTCATCCATACGATTCCAACGCAACTGGTTTCGCGCGTTTTCGACCTCGTATGAAAAAGATATCAATTTTTGAAGTTTACACGAATTTATACTTAATATTTACAACATTAATTATAAAATTTATAACCTAACAATTATAGGCCGTTAGATCCAAGCTCCATCCAATCTCAGCCGTGCGCGTCTTCTTCTCCAATTCATGTTTCCAGGCCGCACACTCAACCCATCATCATAGATTAGGGTTTCAATTTACTCCATCAATACTCGATAAAACTCGATCAAACCACTTGCAATAGGAAGCTCTTCGCGATAGCTACCTCCACCATCCACCACCTGAAGCTCGGCCCCCCAGGTTGCCTCGAATTTCGTGCGCAACATGTCACGAACGGCCCCATTTATCTCCCTCTTTGGTCGACCTCACACCATCATCACCGTATGGATTTCAAGATCACGTCGCCCTTTACAACTTTCGTGTTGAAAGTTTCTTCTAATTGTTTGTAGGTTGAAAGAGATTGAGGGATGAAGTGGATTATTTTCTGGCCATCCATATGAAACTGGCGGCTAGGGTTAGATTAGGTTTTTATTTTTTTTCTCTAAATTATGAAGAGGGTGGGTGTATTTATAGGAAAAAATCGAACACTATTCATCCGGAAATTCCGAACTCCGATTTACGCGCCGTAACCAGCGTTTCTAGGGTTTACCCCGCGTTCCGGACACAATGGAACAGGTTTCAAAAGCTAATTCGGACATCTGTGCGAGTTATGGCTAAAAACGCTCAATTTAAATTAAACCGATTTAAACGATTTTCTAGGCGTTTTAATTTGTACAGGACAAACGGTAAATCCAATTGACTTGAAATTTGAAACCTTACAATAATATCACATTACGGATCCGATGAAACTGGTTTCGTCGAAATCCAAGACTTTTTGAAAAATGGCTATTTTAACTCGCCAAATTAAAATTAAAAATAAATCGATGCGTTTCGAGCTGCCACGCTCAAACGATAGCTCCGATTGACACAAAAATTGAAATCCGATAATAACTAACTATTACGGATCCAATGGAACTGGTTTCGTTCAATTCTGATACTGTTCAAAAATTGACTATTTTCACTAGTCGATTAAATATTAAAATATTCAATTTTCACAAATTAACTTTTAATTCGATTTTAAAAGTTCTAAAATATCATTCTAACTCCCATATGATAAAATAAAATTTTACAAATCATTTTCAATCATATTTAACTCAATTTTCAATTATTTCCATAATTTAACGTATTAAATCATCGATTTAATTATTCAATTAAATCCAAAAATTCAAATAAAAATTTATTTGACTTATAAATTCACTTATTAATATTTAAAATTAATTAAATATTCAAATTTTAATTATTAAAAATCCTGGGTCGTTACACAAACTGTTTTAACTCCTGGTTTAAAACAAAATTTTAAATCTTGTTTAAATTTAAGATTCTTATCTTTAAAACTTTGAATTCAAAACTACATTTGAATTCAGTTTCTACTCATACTTGAATCAAATTGTAAAATTGAAATATGAATTTTATTTAAACAACAAACTACAAAATTACATGTTCTAAGACCTGCACTGTTTTTAATATAGATTTAAAATATAATTTAAAACTTGTTTAAAATTTAAAATATTTCATCTTTAAAAACTTTGAATTTCAAACTTAATTTGAATTCAGATCTAACTTGTACTTAAATCAAGTTGCAACTTAAAAATGTGAATTTCATTCAAAAATCTAAAATTGCAAACTCACTCTGGATTTGAACCTGCAAACTGTTTTAAACTCTTGATTTAAAACAAATTTTAAATATTGTTTAAATTTAAGATTTTAAAAACTTTGAATTCAAAGCTACATTTGAATTCAGTTTAAATCTTACACTTGATTCAATTTACAATCTTTAAAATAGAAGCTTCATTCAAAATTCTTAAAAACTGTAAAACAACTTCCAGGTTTAAAACCTGAAAAAGTTTTAATTTTTGATTTAAACCCAACTTTAAACTTGTCTAAGACATTTCATTTTCTAAAAGCTTTGAATCCAAACTCTATTTGAATTCAGTTACAACTTATGCTAGAATCAAAATCCACCCTTAAAAAGATGAATTCATTCAAAGTTGAGAAACTGCCAATTCTCAAGTTTAAACCCTGAAATCTACTAACCCGAGCAACCCCCTAATCTACTTCGAGTTCTCATCTCACTTACTTTGAGTTAGAAGCACAACTAACCGAGGATTTCCCGAGTCACAACAAACCCTGCACATCTGAGTTCAACTCTGCAACCAAATGAAAACCTGGAACTAATTCACCTGCCTCACTCTCTCTGATCATCAAATACCAAATTTACCCCATTCTTACATCCATACTGCACTAACATGAAGCATCATAACAACCCAAATCCACTAGCCTTTCAAATGCTTCTAAAATTCCTTTTTCTGTTTCAAACAGAATGTTTATCCCACAGCTATTTAAAGAGGTGGAGTTTTGGTTTTAAAATTTCTGATTCATATCCTACACTCATGTTAAAATCTTGTTGAAATAATTAAAGATGTTGATATTTTTTTTTTCATTACAAAATTGTTTATTGTATAGTTATTTCCAGTAAGTAACAGGCCTCAAATCTTAACCTATTTTAGCCAAATCATAATCTTATAACCTGCATTAGTACTAAACAACATGCTCTGTCTATCATAATATTTTCTAACAAAATTATTCAACTGAATAAAATTTCCTATTAATAATTATTAAAAAACAGAAAAACTATAAATTAGGGATTTCTGTAATTCCATACATATATATATATATATATATGTCTATATATATTTGCACACATCATATTGATCCCAAATAAACTCATACAAGCATACACAATTTTACATGTTCACGTGCGTTAGCCAGGTTCAAACTTTGCATTGAGGTTCTCACAAAAATAAATAACAGAGCAGTTTTTGGTTTAAAACGGTTTGGAAAAAAACATAAGCTCTGTAGTTATGTTGATTTTGATTTTTAAAGGAAACTGTTTTTAAAAGAAGAAGTTTACTCACTAAAATTAGAAGATGCGGAAACAGCAGATTGCAAGTTGAATCTGATTTGCTTCCATTAAATTACTCTTGAAGTTGATTCTCTAGTTGGTGTATGCATGCAGACCCATTTCTAAAAGCTCAGATCTGCAGTTGATACTCTGAAGAAAATGATTGCAGATCTGATTTGTAGAAATGATTTGTATCTTGATTGCAGAAATTGAGATTTTGATGAGGAAGATTGCAGGTTTGAAGATGAATGCAGATTTTAATTTGCATTTTGAAGAAATTTGTTTGCAGGTTTTAAAGTTTGTAATTTGATTCTTAAACATGAGTTAGAAATGGGGTTTTAGATTTACTGAAATTTTGATTTCAGGTTTCAAATGAGAAAAAGTGTTTTTATCAAATGTATTTGTTATGTTTATTGTTAATAAAAATTAAATTTCAAAAAACAAAACAACATGCCATTTGTTATGTTACTTTGTTATGTGATTACAAGTGTCCATGCATTACTTAAATGATTAACACATATGCATGTTAATATTTAAAAGCCATTTCTAAATTTATATATGTATTTAAATTATCTTAAACTATTTCTAATTTGTTTTAGCAAGTTACAAATGATTTAGTAACATTAGTCTTTAATTAAATACATATAAACTTATTTATAAAACTATGCACTTATATTTTAATGCTTGTTTAATTATTTTTAAAATAACATTCTTTATAAACCAAATTTTAAAAGAGAAGAATGAATTAAATCTATTTCAAAGAAAATAAATTTTAAAATAAAACAAATTAAACTTTTATTATAAAACAAAATTAAACTATATTTATTTTATAAACAAAAATAAATGCTCACTTATATTTCTGTAAAAATATAAGAAAGATTTTTAAAACAAACTATTGAAAAGTTTACAATACTAATTAACTTAAATCCATTTACAATTTATTCATTTATATATAAATTAGAAAATATCTTTTGTTAAATAATAAATTAAAATTAAAAACCAAATCTTCTATTTACAATGTATAAACATTTATACATCATAAATAAATATTTTTAAATCAGCAAAGAAAGATAAATTTATTATTTAAATATTTTTAACATTTGAAAACAATATCACTAAACAAACCAAATAATTACTAATTTTCAAAAGAGAATTCCAGTTTGAATTAATTATTAAATCAATATTTCACATTTTAAAATAATTACCAATGAAATTATTAAATAATTATTGCCTAAATTTCCGGGACATCACACCGACCAACCGCCCACCCTTCTACCGAAGTTTGCTACACCGAGGCCATCACCACCACCCACGTCTACTACTTATTCCCTCAGCCCACAACTCACGAACCTAGCAGCACCCTCTAAGTCAGCCCTCCTCTACAACAATGCGTCTCATCCCCTAACCCAACGGCAACAGTCGAACCCACCACCGGATCCGCGTCCTCCCCCTTCACCCTCGCTTCGGCCGAGCCCATATATTAAACCACCCAACAGCCTGCCGAGCCTCTCCGCCTCCATGCAAGCCGCACCGAACCTACTCGCCTCTGACCTTATGGTTGTCTGCTACCTCCTTGAACCCGAGCACGCAGATCTACCTTCCCTTGCCGAACACGTACTACCCACGTTACCAAATACGTATGGCCGAGCCTACTCGCAAGCTTCTCTGCTGGGTATTTCACCTGCCACTTTTCCTTCTTTTAAATAACTTTGTATATCTCTATTATGTTAAATAATGCAAACCCATGACTTATCTAAAAATGTTAGTTCGCATTTTATGGGTGATATATATATATTCGAGTTATGAGTGATGGTGTTAATTTTTGTACCGTGTATTATATAGTTTATATAAGTATTGATAATATAAAGTAATTAAATATGTTGTGTTTATAGTTTGTAATATTCAAAAGCTTAGTTTGTTATAAAAAAATTTTGGTTATATAATCTGTTCATATAGCATGATCATTTCGCATATATTGTCTGTATTATATAAAATAAATATATATAGTGCATCACTCCTCTGCGTGAACATACATTTAGTGTAAAGTTCAAGGATATATATAATTTACATAGCAGTTCGTGTATATCCTGTATATTTGTATTTACTTTAACAAAAAATATATAGAGAGATTTAAATATAAATAGTTATAAGATATACCATACGAAAGTTATATAGTTGTATTATTTTAGTCTATTTATATACATAGAAAAATAGATGTTTTACTGTTGCACGCATACTAGAGTTTTCGACCTGCTCATTTTGTCGTTTTATTTTTTTAGTTTACGGTTATAAAGTTATAAAAGTAAGAATATTTATTAAAGTGAAATCTGTACTACTTGCACTCGGGGTTTGAATAGCAATTTATAATAATAAGTGATGGTTTACCTTGCTGTGGGTATACTGAAATATTGTATGGATCTATTTATATATATAAATTTCCCTATACAACCTATACATATGTTTTATTAGTTACTGATAAAGTTATATTTTACTTATGATGGGTTAAGTTTGTAAGTATGTTTTGTCTGAACATATATTTTATATTGTACAAGCCACTGTTATATTTTGAAACATTTAAGTTGCTGGTATATGTATTGATTCCTTAAACAATATATTTTGTTGTAAACATATATTTTGTAATATGCCTACATAAAACGTATACAACATATTTTAGTTATAGATGATAGTATATATTTTGATTCTTAGTCAAATGAAATGCGTAGATATAGGTTGTAATATATATATATATATATCAGTGTTTAAGGTAGATATGTTTGTTCTATTATATGTAACTTATTTAAACAATGTTTTTAATATACTTTAATATAAAATATGTTTAAATATAATTTGTAATATATATATATTCAATATAAATGTGTTTGGATTTAAATTATGATATTATATATAATTATATAAAAGTTCGCTTATATCCTTATCGTCGTTGATCCAGTTCTGATTTGATTTCATCAATTCTGATTTATCAGCTTCGCTCGTCAATTCGTGCCAATCTAGCTTGTTTTGAAGTCGTGCTGCTATTCTGTCTATCCTCTCTAGCCTCGAAAGTTGAGCAATCACTCACGATTAATGTTCTTTTATTTATTAAATTTGATTTCAATTGAAACGACAACTGAAATATGTTGCTATTAGTTAATTACACTGTTATATATGCTATTACCTGTATCAGTTCACTTGTGACGTCTGACACCATTATCTTTTACTTATGCGATGATTATACAAGTTTGGTTGATAAATGATTGTTGTATAATGTTGAAATTGGACGTTGATTGTAAATGTTAAAGTGATAAATAGAATGCAATTGAATTTGGTATAAGATAGTTAACAATTTAAAATGGTTTTATATGTTGAATTTGATTAGTTAAATATGACCCCTTTTAAATGTTAAATTAATTAACATGTAGAAATTTGGTGAAATACACCTTGAACCATTTAAATGTTTGTTGTTTAAATTGATGTTGTATGCAATTGAATAATAGATATCCTGTGAAGAACCGTATTAATATTAGTGTAATAATCTTTAGTCTACATGAAATGATAGTGTAGATTTTAGAAATAATTATATTAATTTGCACAAACAACAATGTGAACTAAAGCGATTATTTCGGGATTATTTGAATTAATTATTGGATTGTTATTAATGATTATTATTGCTTGTTTATTTACTTTGACACCATCCTAGTAATCACACTGCAAGTTCCCTTTGCTATGTTTTGATTTGTGAATTGAAATGGAATCGGGTTGAAATGATAAATACCCAAAATGAACTTGACTTAGGATAGAGAATTAAATTAAACCCGATTAGTCAATAATTTGATTTAAATAAATAAAGATTTTATTTGAATAATAATAAGGTTTTGAAATAAAATTGGAATTTAAAATTTTAATGGAAAGAAATATGAATATTTGAAATTTGAAACAAAATATTAACGTAGTAATTGATGAAAGAACGTGTTTAAAAAATTTATTATTTAATAATTAAATTTGGAACTATTAATAATTAAGTTTGAAATTATTTACTAATTAAGTTGGAAATTACTTAATAATTTAGTTTGAAATTATTCAGTTTTGAAATTATTTAGTAATTAAGTTTTGAAATTATTTAATAATTGAATAAGATTGAATTAATTGATAATTAAATAAATATTTGAACTTCGTTAATAAATAAAATTGGATTTCTTTATTTATTAAGTTTTGGAAAATTATTTAAGTAAGTTAATAAGTAAAAATTGAACTTCTTGAATATGTGAAGTTTAGTTTCTTTATTAATCGTGTTTCAAAATTTGTAATTAAGTATATAAATAAGTGAAATTGAATTTCTTTAACAAGAAATAAAAATGTGATTTTTTGAAAATTAATGTAAGTCTTGTAATTTAAAGAATTGATTTGACGAATCTAATTTAATTAAAATTGAAGTTTTGATATAATGGAGCTGAACTTAAGTGTTGATTTAATGAATTGGAAATCTAATAGAAATCGATTTGAATAATAATTTCACTTAACGAATATCAAATGAAATCGATAAAGAATTTTAAATTGATTTGAATGTTAAATTGAATTTATTTAAATGAATACGGGATGAAACGTATATGCGAACTTTAATCATATTTGAATTGTTTAATAAAAACTGAATTGAATTATAAGATTTTGAAATGGTAATTTGGAAGTCGAAACGTAAATTATGGAAATTGATATAGAAAGACAAACGAAATGTTGATGTTAACCCCGTTCCAGCATACGAGCTAAAAGGCCTACGAGTTAGAGGCGTCAACGGGTTAAGACTTGAAACGACCTACGACTTAAGGTGCCTAACGACTTAGGAGACCTCACAACTTAAGGAAAGGACCGACTCAAAGAATCCCCGACTCAACTATTATGCGACTCATGGGAGTTTCTAAACTCAGCGACTCACGACTTAAGGAGCCTAATAAGTTAAAGCATTAGCGACTCATCGAAAGGACGACTTAGGGAAAGTACCGACTCATTTGACCTGGCTCCGACTCATCAAAGACCGACTCATCTGATCATGACTCATCCACTTAAGGTCTTACCGACTCATTGGAGCTACGACTCAGGAAAAGTCCACGACTCAACAGGCTAACGACTCAAGAAACCTACTACCTAAGGAACCTGGCGAGTTAAGGAGATTCTATGAGTTAAGGATGGCACGACTCAGGGAGGTTTACGACTCAAAAGATAAGTCGACGCACGACACAAGACTCAGAGGCAAGTTCAGAGTCATGCTGCAAAGGGGTGACTCGTAGATGACTCACGACTCATCATGAGTCGGTCACGACTCATCATGAGTCGGTCACGACTCATGACTTGACAGTTTCAGCCTAACATTTTGCCTATAAATACATGGCCATATTCAACATTTGGGGGACTTTTGGGGGAATGACTTCCTAGGCGCCATTACTCTGCTGTTATCTCGACTTCAAGCAACACTCAAACAACACTTCTATCACTCCAATCACCAAAGACATTTCGACAAATCTCAAGAAGAAAAATAACTCATTCATCATGCATTCGAAGGATTCTTCTACATCGGGGTTTGAGATATTTGTCTAAGTGTGTTGTAATCAGAGTTGATTGTAAAGAATTGTAACTAAATCAGCAATAAAGAGCTTTAAAGTGGACGTAGGCTTGATCCTAAGCCGAACCACTATAAATACTGTGTCTTTTATAGCTTTCCTGTGATTTCTTTGCATATATTTTGTTCCCGTACCAACGGGTGGTGCTTTCACAATTTCCATCTATACACCGGGGTGTTAGCGTTTATTTTCTAGCGTTAACATTTTTGGTGCTTTCACTGAGAATTGAACTCAGGACAGCTGTCATCATTGCTTCGCAGAGATTAGAAGAAAGAATTTCTTTAAAAACCAGAAGTATATCTGAGATTATGGCTCCTGGAAGGAAGAGTAGATCTATCAGATCTGGGAATATTCAAGAGGGAACCTCCGCTTCCCCTGTGCCTAATCTACCCACTCCGTCTGTTGGAGTTACAAAAGCGGAATTGGATGCTGTGATTCTAGGGCTAAACCAGCAGATCAACGCCCAAAATGCACAACTAGAGGCTCAAAGTGCCCAGAATGCTCTGATTCTAAATAAATTGAACGACTTACTTGGGGCAAACAATCAACCGGCTGGTAATGAAGGGAACTATGCCGGCAACATTCATGATGTTAATGAAAGGAATGCTCATGAAAGGCCTACTAGTCCCTTTGAGCAGGCAGTACCTGACGCCGGTGGATCTAGAACTCGGCATGATGAGGAATATCTTTCTGGAATGGTCCGGCAGATCATGAAAGAAAGTATGCAAAGGGTTGAAGATGAGAAGGAATGGGGTTTCGCTCCAAGTAAAACTCCGTTTACTGAAAAAATCTTGAAGGCGGAATTTCCAAGGAAGTTTGTCCCTCCAACTATTCCAGCTTACAAAGGGACAAGTGATCCGAATGAGTTCTTGTATAAATATGATTGGCACATGACAGGTGCCAGGGCCTCCGACGAAATAAAGTGCCGATATTTCCCCGTATACCTGGAAGGCGTGGCTTTGCTGTGGTTCACCAAGTTGCCAGTTCGATCTATCGATCAGTTTTCAGACTTGACCAGAAAATTTAAGGAGCAGTTTAGGCTATATGCTTCGAAGGCCAAGGATATCATGTCATTGTCCAGTTTAGAGCAGAATCCTGGTGAGTCTATCAGATCTTTCTTGAACCGTTTCAATATAGCATTGGCTGAAGTGGACAATGCTGAACCACGAATGATATTGACTTATCTGATGAGGGCTATTGATAAGTCAAGCGAATTTGGGAAATGGTTAAATATGAAGGAGCCAACCTCTCTCGAGAAGTTCTACAAAAAAGCAGACGAATTCATTCGCTTGGAAAGTCGTCCTTTGCCAGTAAAGGCAGTGTTGGAAAAAGCTGAAGACAATACTGTCGCTCCACGCAAGAATGAGTCGGTGGGGCAGAAAAGGGAGAATAATAATGGAAAGAAACAGGGTAATCTGAAAAAGCCCCGGTCCTTCAAGCCATCAGAATATACTCCATTATCACATACGCCGGAGCACATCTACCTTGCCACCAAAGATTCCGTCGATTTCCCTAAACCTATCCCTTTGAGAACTGGGAGAAAAGCCATACAAAGTGGGAAATTTTGCCGCTTCCACAATCAACCAGGTCATGAAACTGATGAATGCCGCCAGCTGAAGAATCTGATTGAAGAGTTGCTAAGAGAAAACAAGTTGCAGCAATTTGTGAAAAAGAATAGCAACAATCCTGCATCATCGAGTCAGGGGCAGCGGGCTCCTGTTCATCAGCCTGGGGCAGGTGAGAAAGCTACGGGGCATGAATCTGGAAGGCCCGTTATCAATGTCATTTCCGGAGGACCTCACCCAGCTGGCAAGAGTTGGGGTGAGATGGAGAGATATTCCAGGGCTTTGAAATATGCTCCAGCCGAAGAAAACGTCTTTGTTCTAGAAGACACTACACCCCTTAAACAACAAAAAACTTTCAGTGATGATATTATTTTCAGAGCCAGAGATTCTACAGGTATTGAAGCTCCTACTTTAGATCCCTTGGTCATCTCGGCTGGTATTGGACCAGCCATTGTCAGAAGAGTCCTCATTGACTGCGGAGCATCATGTAATATCCTCTTCAAAAAGACATTTGACCAGATGAAAATCCCTATGATCGATGTGCAAGCCTCATCACAGAAAATCGTGGGCTTCACAGGGGAGCCAAAGCAACCAGTAGGAACCATCGATTTGTTTGTAGAACTTGGGGAAGGAGAAAGGAAAGTGGTCCGAAAGCAAACATTTGTGATTGTCGATGAGTTTTCTGCCTATAATGCTTTTCTTGGCCGCCCAACACTCGCAGCATTCAAAGCTATCCTGGCCCCATGGTGCCTCACTATTAAATTCCCTACTGACAATGGAGTAGGAGTTATAAAAGGGGATCAGAATGCTGCGCGAGAGTGCTATTTGACAGAGCTGCGAGAGTCAAGAAAAAGAGAAATGGGAAAGGGTGTGGCAACCCCAGTCCGCATCAAGGAGCCAGCCTTGTAGCAATTACAGAGCGGACCCTGCACTGGCGAACACAGCGGGGCACGGAAAGAAATGGATCCCAGAAAAGCCAGTACAGGGGAGAATAGAGTAGTACCGGTGGAAACGACAGTTCCGGTACCTGTTGACCCAAAAGATCCAAATAAGGTGTTGAATGTGGGTTCACAGCTTAATATGTCAATTCAGAACATCTTGATATCTTTCCTGAAGGCAAATCTGGATGTCTTTGCTTGGACTCATGCCGATATGTGTGGGATATCTCCAGAAGTTGCAGTACACGCTCTGAATATTGATCCAAAATTTACGCCAGTTAAACAGAAAAGGAGAACCCAAGGTCCAGAAAGGTCAGCGGCATTAAAAGAAGAAGTTGATCGACTCATGGAAAATAACTTCATCAGAGAATCTACATATCCGAATTGGGTTTCGAATCCTGTGTTGGTCAAGAAAGCTAATGGAAAATGGAGAGTGTGCATCGATTTTTCTGATCTAAACAAGGCTTGCCCCAAAGATTGCTTCCCATTACCCAGGATCGATCAACTGGTAGACGGAACTGCGGGACATGAATTGTTATCCTTCATGGATGCCTACTCCGGTTATAACCAAATCATGATGCATGAGCCAGACCAGGAGGATACAAGCTTTATCACGGGTGTTGGACTTTATTGCTACAGAGTTATGCCCTTCGGATTGAAAAACGCAGGGGCAACCTACCAAAGACTTGTTAATGCTATGTTCAAACCGCAATTGGGAAAAACTATGGAAGTCTACGTCGACGACATGTTAGTGAAGTCCAGGAAAGCAGTGGATCACATTGAACACTTAGCAGAAATGTTCGCAGTCCTCCGGAAATACAGAATGAAACTTAACCCTCTGAAATGTACGTTTGGGGTCGAATCCGGAAAGTTCTTAGGTTTTATCGTCAGTGCTAGGGGCATTGAGGCCAGTCCAGCTCAAATTACCGCCTTAAAAGAAGTTAAAGCTCCTAGAACGAAGAAGGAATTGCAAAGTCTCAACGGAAAGGTCGCCGCTTTGAGTCGGTTCATTTCCAAAGCTACTGATAAATGCATCCCATTCTTCGATGCCCTGAAAAAAGGAAAGAAGAACTTTGAATGGACTCCCGAATGCCAAGAAGCCTTTGAAGAGTTGATCCGTCATATGGAAACGCCTCCGATACTTTCTAGGCCAGGCAATGGTGAGGATCTTCTTATATACTTGGCAGTATCATCTCATGCTCTAAGTGCAGCGCTGATACGGGAAGACAAAAGGATTCAACATCCAGTTTACTATATCAGCAAAAGACTCACTGGGGCAGAGCTGAATTACTCCAAGTTGGAAAAACTCGCCTATTGCCTACTAGTTGCATCGAGGAAACTGAGGCAATATTTCCAAGCTCATCCTATCAAAGTACTCACTGATCAGCCTCTAAAGCAAGTCCTGTTTCGCCCTGAAACTTCGGGTCGTCTTCTAAAATGGAACATTGAACTTAGTCAATATGACATTACCTATCACCCCCGAAAAGCAATCAACGGACAAGCTTTAGCTGATTTCATTGCAGAATTCACAGAGAAAGATAATGGTAAGGAAAAAGCGATCAATGATTCTCCAATCCAGTGGAAGATGTATGTTGATGGCGCAAGAAATGACTACTGTTCTGGAGCCGGAGTGGTACTTGAAACTCCTGAAGGTCGATCATTATGTTATGCACTAAGACTGGAATTTCCTTCAACAAACAATGAAGCGGAATATGAAGCTCTTATTGCAGGTCTGAAAATCGCTAAAGAGCTAAACATTCGAGCATTACAAATTTTCAGTGATTCTCAGCTTATCGTATGTCAAGTCAAGAAGGAATTTCAAGCAAAAGGTGGAAATCTGCCTTCCTATTTGTTAAAGGCTTGGGAACTCCTATATGAACTCGATCACTATTCAATAAGCCACATTCCTCGTGAAGAGAATATGAAGGCGGATTCCCTCGCAAAGTATTCAAGTTCTGGTGAAGCTCAACTATTGGGATTGGTCCCTGTAGAAGTCCTTTCAGCGCCAAGTATAGACGAGATGGATATAGACTGGATTATGAATGTATCTCAAGAACAAGAGTCATGGATGACTCCAATACTGGATTACCTACTCAGGGGTTCTCTGCCAGAAAACTCGATAGAAAGACGAAAGCTTCTAAGGAAGGCCTCTCGCTATGTAATTCAGGATGGCCGATTGTACAGACGGGGATTCTCAATGCCATTGCTTCGATGTGTATCCCGGGAAGAGTCCAAAACAATCCTAGCTGAAGTGCATGGAGGAGAATGCGGTGATCATTCAGGTGGTCAAACACTAGCAAAGAAAATTCTCCGATACGGATATTTTTGGCCAGAAATTAATCGGGATGCCGCAGATTACTCCCGAAAATGTGACAAGTGCCAAAGATATGCCAAAATTCCTAGAGCACCTTCTACCGAACTCACACAGATGGTCAGTCCATGGCCATTTGCAATTTGGGGAATGGATCTCATTGGGCCGCTACCAACTGCTAAATCAGGGATTAAATATGCTATTGTTGCAGTTGATTATTTTACTAAGTGGGCTGAAGCTGAACCATTGGCTACTATCACTTCTAAGAAAATGATAAGCTTTGTGACCAAGAATATCATTTGCAGATACGGTGTGCCTCAGAAAATAATCACAGACAATGGTACTTAGTTTGAAAGTGAGGAATTCCAGGATTTTTGCAAACGATTCAAAATCCAGAAAAGCTTTTCGGCAGTAGCTCATCCGCAGGCAAACGGGCAAGTGGAAGCAGTGAACAAGATCATCAAATCAACCATCAAAAAGCAACTCGAAAGAGCAAAAGGTGGTTGGGTCGATAAACTACCACTCGCACTATGGGCATACAGAACTACTCACAAAACTGCAACTGGGCATACTCCTTTTTCGTTAGCATACGGATCGGAAGCAATGATCCCGGTTGAAACAGAGGTCCCTTCACACAGAAGAATCCATTTCAATCAAGCAGAAAATGAAAAGCTGCAACTTGAAGCGCTGGATCTCCTTGATGAAAAAAGAGATGAAGCTAACCTCAGAGTTGCAGCTCATCAGCAAAGGATAGCCAGACATTTCAATTCCAAAGTTCGTCAACGCAGCTTTGAAATTGGAGATCTAGTCCTGAAAAGAATTATGACCGCGACAGGTGTGTTTGGGCCAAATTGGGAAGGACCATATGTAGTAGGTCAGAAGCTTCTTGACGGCACATTCAAGCTCACCACTGTTGATGGAGAGCAAATTCCAAGAGCATGGAACAGCAACCACTTGCGTCCATACTTTACTTGAAAATTTTGTTGAAAAATTGTAAAAAGAATTATGGATGTATGATTCTTGTAATTGAAAGCAATTGTGAAACTGATGCAAGTAAATAATAAAAAAATATAAAGTGGATGTAGGCTCAATTTCATGGCCGAACCACTATAAATCTTGTGTTCCTTATTATCATTATATGCTTGCTTTGTTTTCGATATAAAAATACATAAGATGTATTGCTAAAATGTCAATTTAAATTTTTGCAGACCATGGAAATAAAACTTGCGCATAATGAGACTGAGCGATTCTCACCATCATTCAACAAACAAATTTCAAGTCACAAAGACCCCGAATTCAAATCCTAGATAGGAAATACTTCAATTGAACGGCTAATGATTTCGATAGAAACGAGCCCTTGCTGATAAATTGAAATCGTTTGAACAAACAAACATCCAATTAGGAAGCTAGTGCCCGTTCTCACGAACTTGCCTGGCAATGAAGTACACTTCCTTGGATTAAACAAGCCACTTGTGAGAGAAAGGGGGATGAAAACTTGAAAAGAAAAAAAAAAAAAAAAGAGGATCGCTGAAAAGGCATAAGCAAGTGAACAGAGGAACAACCAAAGCTACCATCAGCGGCACAAGTCCTCTTCGGAGGCGCAACTCTTCGGAGGATAAAAGACCTCTAATGGGTCATACGCCACAAAAAAGAAAGTTCTCTACTCAACAAAAAAGATTGGAGGAGTCATGACCCTCCAACCATGAGAGAGTAACTTCCAGGCGATGAAAACCCTCTCTGAGGCACATTTCACCAGGAGTTGAAGTGTTATAACCGCTCTTCGGGATTTCACTTCACCAGAGTTGAAATGTAAACAAAATAAAAGCCCTCTTCGGAGGCCCATTTCACCAGGAGTTGAAGTGTTATAACCGCTCTTCGGGATTTCACTTCACCAGAGTTGAAATGTAAACAAAATAAAAGCCCTCTTCGGAGGCCCATTTCACCAGGAGTTGAAGTGTTATAACCGCTCTTCGGGATTTCACTTCACCAGAGTTGAAATGTAAACAAAATAAAAGCCCTCTTCGGAGGCACATTTCGCCAGGAGTTGAAGTGTAGCAACCGCTCTTCGGAATTTCACTTCACCAAAGTTGAAATGCAAAAACAAAGACCTTCCTGAAAGCACACGTTTCACCGAGATTGAAATAAAACTTCCAAGTGTTGAAACGTAAAAAGGCTTTCTTCAAAGGCACAACTCTTTGGGGGTACACGTTTCACCAAGATTGAAATAAAACTTCCAAGTGTTGGAACGTGAGAAATCCCTCCTCAGAGGTACAACCCCCTCCCGGGGACACAATTAAGAAGAAAGACCTCTTCAGAAACCCACGTTTCACCGAGATTGAAATAAAACTTCCAAGGGTTGAAACGTGAAAAGGATTTCTAAGGCATAACTCTTTGGAGGTACACGTTTCACCGAGATTGAAATAAAACTTCCAAGTGTTGAAACGTGAAAAAATCCCTCCTTAGAGGTACAACTTTCTATATATAAAAAAAAAAAATCCTCATCAAAAGCGTACTTTAACTTTCAAAGGAAAAGTAATTTGCCTACTATGGGAAATGATCGTAAAAAGAAAAGAAGTTAAAGTACCCTTCAGAGGTCCGCTTTACCACATAGAGGAATTCACTTGGTGAAATATGCACGTAAGCAAAAGAAAAAAGTGATTTCTTCGGACGACAAAGCGTAAAAACTTATACGAAGGGATTTGTACTCTATAAAAATTTTTCTTTAAAGAATAAAATAATTATTCTTTAGCAAATAAGAGTGCAAGTCCCCTCGAAGTGTAAAATATTGCAGCAAGCTTAAGGTATGGGGGCAACATGGTATAGTAGTATAGATGCATCAGTAGAGTAATACTCAAGCAACATACCATAAGCCCGTTGCAACACTATATAAACAAACTTGTGCAAAAATAAATAGTAAATGCATTCTCAAATTCAAACAGAAGTTTGTACAAACGAAGAATCATTTTATTCAACTATAATGCAGATACAGGTTTTCAAAATAAAAGCGGGCGCCGGTACCCGCACAACTCTCGGCCAGTTCATACAAAAGGAAAAAAACTAAAATCTTCACTTTTTCTTCCCTCCTTTGGACCCTTTGCTCGGTCGAATAACCAGCTTTTCAGGTCGGCCAGTGGGTATAAGGGAAGTAGGAGAGGCAGGTGTAACCGGTTCAACTTCCGGCTCCTCTTCAGTGGCGGTGATTTTCTTCCCCCTCCTTTTCGATGTCCCACGCTTCTCTCTCCTTTGTGAGGAAGACTCACTCCCCGGAGTGACAAGTTTTGATAGAACAATGTCGTCAGAAGGAGTCCGTTCCGGGGAAATGTCACCTCCCTCAGGTCTCTCATCTTTCTGCTCTTGCGAAGTGATGGGATCATCCAAGCCGTGAAGAGCCTCTATTTGTTCCTCCTGTGATCCAGGTTGCGAGGCAGAAGGAGGCACCGCCTGAAGAGATGAAGGAAGGATGACCGGAGGAGTAGAAGTTTGAGCAGTGCTTGGTACTTTCTCTACAGAAGAAAAAAGGTTGAAGTCAGTAAAGAGAGGAGATGAAGGCTCGTCAAGGTTGAGAAAATAGCCAAGGAGCTCGTGAAACTCATGAGAAATAAACGAGTAACCAGCTTGAGCAGAATTGACAGTAGCAAGATTAACAGTGAAATTACCTGGAGAAGCTGGTTTCCTGATATCGACTTCATAAGCTTGCGCATCAGCGCTCTCTTCACCCTCGTCTCCACCTTGTGTGCTTGTAATATCAGCGGTAACTTTGGTGGGAGATGCGAGATGGGAACTGGAACCAATAATGTCGACTTCAGACGAAGAAGGTGGCTGGACTAGAGTAGTTGAAGTGGTTTTCCCCAGCTGGTCCCCTTCCGTGACTTCGGTTCTTAGTTTGGCAAGTTGTTCCTTTCCCCTGGCGAGAGCAGCGCGAGCGTCTTCATCAAAATAATACCTTTCCAGGGCTGGCTCGTCATAACCAGCACCTTCAGCACCAAGCATATCAAGGGCGGCCTCCCACACTTCAGCTAAAGTGATCTCATACTTGGGACCAAGAAAGGCGAGGCTTCCACGCCCCAAGACGCTATGCAAGTAGAAGTCGAATAATGTTGAGCCAAAGCTGTTTTTGGTCGCCTCATGAGACTCTTCGGCTGCGATTTTGCCGGCGACAGCCTCATCGCGCTCCCTTTCAGTTCTGGCAAGCTGAAGCTTAAGCATTTGTATCTCCGCCTCCTGGGAGTTGTTTTTCTTTCGAAGCTCAGCAATATCAGAGACATAGCCGTCACTGATTCTTTTTTGTGCTTCAAGCCTGTCCTCAGCGTCTCTCTGACTGGCATGAGCATCTCTAACTTGTCTGAGAAGCACTTCTTCTTTTTGAGAGTATGAAGTAGAGGAAGCAGCAAGCTCATCTTTCAACTTCTCAACCTTTGCTTCGAGCTCCTCGTTGTAGGAAGTAATACTTCTCATCTCAGTATCATGCTGCTCAAGGACCTTTTGCCACTCAGCCTTATCGTTTTCCATGGTGAGCATAGCCTCCAAGTTGGCACGGTTAACTCGTTGAAGCTCATCAACAAGCTTCTGCCAGTTTGACATCCTCTCGATATCAAGTTTAACGGCGTCAAGATTTCGTAGCATAGCAGGCTTGTCAATAGGGACTAGGTCGAGATCGAACCTCACACCCTTTAAACACCACTGCGGAAAACGACTTTGTAAAGTGGCTGGGCCCGGTCCCACTTGAAATTTAGGCCTACTTATTATTGTCTGGATGTCCTCCTTCCCAAGAGCAGGAGAGTCAGAAGTAATGTCAAGAGGGGCAGGGGCAGTAGGCTTTTCGGGAATAGTGGAAGTATGTCTCTCACCATGTCGGGCTCGTTTGCCTGAATCTTCAGTTACATGACCTTTTCCCCGGTCGTCGTAAGATTTCCTTTTGTGAGAGTCGTCACTCCTTTGCAGAGAATCATGGTAATCATCCCTATCCCTTCTGTCGTGACGCTCTTCTGCATCCCTCCTTTCACGAGCCTTTCGAGCAGCCCTCTCTTCGTCAGACTCTCTATAAGAGGGAAAGTAACGCCGATAATCATATTGACCACGCCCCCCGTAGCATTGGAAATCCTGATAATACGATCCGCCGCGTGTCATTGAAGAATCTGAAATAAGAAAAGATAAGCTTTAGAAATCTCTAAAGTATAAGAAGATAAGTGCATAAATGTGCTGGAAAATCCTTAGTTGTGTGTGAAGTGCAAGCTACTCGCGTTGGACTAACGAACCACTCTTCTGTTGGGGGAAAGTGATAGATTTCACTGTTGATGACAATTCTTGAGATGAAGGAGTAAGAGTCTGTTGGAGGGCAGATGTTGCTTCAATCGTCGGAGGTATAGCTTTACCATGAGCAGGGTCTTCTTTAAAGAGCTCCTGGGAAGTAATAATTATGTCGCTTAAATCCCCAAAGACGTCATCACCGGCATGCCCAACCTGATTCCTTCCATCATCTCCTTTGTCAGCACTCTCCCTGGTTTGGGAAAGGGGCTCCTCTTCTTCTTCAATAATGGGAGCAAGTGCGGGCTTTTCGGAGGGTCCCGTATCGTCTCTGGGAGTAGAACACTTTACTAATAAGGTTTCTGCAGAAATTTCTCCTCGTATGTGCTCTTTAGTGGAGATCGGAAGATCAGGAGTTTTCACCGGAGAGTCAGGAACCTCCGTTGGAGCTTCACGAGGCCGAGTAAAGCGAGAGAGATGGAGGAGTCCGTATTGATGTAAAAGTTCATCGTTTAGCAGAAACTTTATGCTCCTCTCTTCTACCGGCACGGCACTTAATCTTTCAAAAATTTGCTTGAGACTTGGGTCCCTAGCAGGGGGTGGTAGTGCTAAAAACAGAGAAAGAATGAAATTAGCAGCTGAGAGTTCAGATCTCGAGAAAGTTTCAAAACGGAAAAAGTAGAGACAGGAAATCTTACTTCCCACTCTCCAGATGGCATAAAACCCTGGGGGGCAGCGAACGAAGAAAAACTGATTCAAAAATCCGTGAGCGCTTTCGGAGAGATCAGTAATAAGTTTGCGATTTCGAGCGCTTCTTACAACCACAATGGAGGGATGGTCTTTAGTTTTCGTGAATGAGCAAAAATAGCAGATCTCCTTGAAGCTTGGTAACCGATCCAAAACTCTCCTGAATAGAACACATAACCCCATCAAAATGGCATAGCCATTGGGGTGTAATTGGAATGGAGAGATAGACAACCGAAGCAGAAGCTGTTGGAGAAAGCCGTTAAAAGGAGGAATCGCCCCACTTAAGCACATTTGGCGATTGACTGCAACAAAGCCGTAGGGAGGATTGTCAGCAGTGTCATTTGGCCTCGGAAATAAGGTGTCAGCATCATCAATGCCAAACTGAATGCGCAGTTGGTTAAACACCCGCTGATTCAAAGTTGTGGGTGTTCTCTCCGGAGGGTTGTCTATAGGGATGGCTACTGGAAAGACATCTTCGGCCTGACCCATCGGCTCTTCTTGATGAGAGGTCATTCTACACAAGCAACTGGATGTTCAAATGCGAAGGTGCACGTTTCCTAAAAAGTGTGAAGTGTCGTGCAAAGCTAATAAAATAATAATAATAACAAGTAAAGATAACTGGAATTAAACTGGTTGACGATTGATTGACTATGATAATTTCGGAACTTGTTATTTAAAGCTCAAGCACAATATTAATGCGGGCTGGTCAGTTTCAATTGACTAATCCAGTGCTGCTTTAATATTCCACTTGAAATTGGTAGCACTTCATTCACACGATTTATTTAAGTTAATTATATATCATTAACTAATCTGTCGTTCGATGTGGACAATCAATGACAGTATATTCGTCCCAGTTTTCTGTGAATGTTGTATTAACAGATTATTAGCTTACAAGTTGAAGTAATCAGTAAAAGAATGCAGCAGTATGGCAGTTCAGAGTCCATGCAATAATTCGGAGTTCAAACAAAATTTACAAGTACTAAGTCGAAAACGACTCAAGGATTCTTTGTACGGGTTAAGCTAAGTCGTTGGCTATTTAGGTGGCTCGACTACGACCTAAGGAAAGTAAGGCGAGTTAAGTTAGGTTACTCCAACTCTAAACCGCTGATGTTATAAGTCGGCAGCACTATGAGTCGTAAGTCAAAGAACAGGAGGAAGGCTCCAGATCAAAGCAATAAGAAACCTTCTAAGTCCTAACCCGGTCACGACTCATGGATTTTGTCGTAAAATTTGCTAAGTCGGATTAAAGTCGATAGTAAAGGCTACTGGGTCGCATGGAAGCCACTGAGTCGTACACGGCTTATAGTTTAAGTCGTGCACGGTTTAAGGGATGAGTCACGGGAAAGTAGCAAGTACTGAGTCGTGCACGGCTTATGGCTTAAGTCGTTCACGACTTATAGCTTGAGTCGTTTGTGGTTTATGGCTAAAAGCATTAAGTCGTGTACGGTTGTGATTGCAAGGTATTTCAGAATCAGTGGCCGAAAAGCAAAACCAACTAAGTCGTGAGATCCTAAGTCGTTTCCTCAACCAATCAACCCCTTTCTAACCCGTTAACCCGTTAAGAACCTCCTCATCTCCTCCGAACCCACGGGCCAGTCAAATCAAGACATTGTAATTCATCATCTTCTCCTCACACCATCAGAAAGCACCCAAAAAACCAATTCGAATCGCTTCAAGTGTACGGCGAATCAAACGCGATGCTATAATCTAGAGGATCACAACAACAACGTAGCCAACAATGATCAGAATCGTTCACAACTCAAATCAAAGCCCAAGTGAGACATGCGGCGGTGATTTGGGAACAGGAAGCGAAAATTTGTGCCCTAGCAATGGACGTTGTTGGATTGAAGTTCGAAATCACTTACGCAATGTAGTGGAAAGGATGGATTGATGATCAATTAACTTGGATTCGCCTTCGAAAGGTTGAAAGGTCTCTAATGGCAGATGCGGCTCTGGGATAAGTAATAAGAAGTGAGAAAGAGGAGAAGCGACTCAAGCATTTTTATACCTGGAAATGTTGGGACTCGATTCGGCACGGGTCATGATGAGTCGAAGCACATGACTTACGACTTAAGCGTGTGCTTCGAGGGGCAAATGTTAACCCCGTTCCAGCATACGAGCTAAAAGGCCTACGAGTTAGAGGCGTCAACGGGTTAAGACTTGAAACGACCTACGACTTAAGGTGCCTAACGACTTAGGAGACCTCACAACTTAAGGAAAGGACCGACTCAAAGAATCCCCGACTCAACTATTATGCGACTCATGGGAGTTTCTAAACTCAGCGACTCACGACTTAAGGAGCCTAATAAGTTAAAGCATTAGCGACTCATCGAAAGGACGACTTAGGGAAAGTACCGACTCATTTGACCTGGCTCCGACTCATCAAAGACCGACTCATCTGATCACGACTCATCCACTTAAGGTCTTACCGACTCATTGGAGCTACGACTCAGGAAAAGTCCACGACTCAACAGGCTAACGACTCAAGAAACCTACTACCTAAGGAACCTGGCGAGTTAAGGAGATTCTATGAGTTAAGGATGGCACGACTCAGGGAGGTTTACGACTCAAAAGATAAGTCGACGCACGACACAAGACTCAGAGGCAAGTTCAGAGTCATGCTGCAAAGGGGTGACTCGTAGATGACTCACGACTCATCATGAGTCGGTCACGACTCATCATGAGTCGGTCACGACTCATGACTTGACAGTTTCAGCCTAACATTTTGCCTATAAATACATGGCCATATTCAACATTTGGGGGACTTTTGGGGGAATGACTTCCTAGGCGCCATTACTCTGCTGTTATCTCGACTTCAAGCAACACTCAAACAACACTTCTATCACTCCAATCACCAAAGACATTTCGACAAATCTCAAGAAGAAAAATAACTCATTCATCATGCATTCGAAGGATTCTTCTACATCGGGGTTTGAGATATTTGTCTAAGTGTGTTGTAATCAGAGTTGATTGTAAAGAATTGTAACTAAATCAGCAATAAAGAGCTTTAAAGTGGACGTAGGCTTGATCCTAAGCCGAACCACTATAAATACTGTGTCTTTTATAGCTTTCCTGTGATTTCTTTGCATATATTTTGTTCCCGTACCAACGGGTGGTGCTTTCACAATTTCCATCTATACACCGGGGTGTTAGCGTTTATTTTCTAGCGTTAACATTTTTGGTGCTTTCACTGAGAATTGAACTCAGGACAGCTGTCATCATTGCTTCGCAGAGATTAGAAGAAAGAATTTCTTTAAAAACCAGAAGTATATCTGAGATTATGGCTCCTGGAAGGAAGAGTAGATCTATCAGATCTGGGAATATTCAAGAGGGAACCTCCGCTTCCCCTGTGCCTAATCTACCCACTCCGTCTGTTGGAGTTACAAAAGCGGAATTGGATGCTGTGATTCTAGGGCTAAACCAGCAGATCAACGCCCAAAATGCACAACTAGAGGCTCAAAGTGCCCAGAATGCTCTGATTCTAAATAAATTGAACGACTTACTTGGGGCAAACAATCAACCGGCTGGTAATGAAGGGAACTATGCCGGCAACATTCATGATGTTAATGAAAGGAATGCTCATGAAAGGCCTACTAGTCCCTTTGAGCAGGCAGTACCTGACGCCGGTGGATCTAGAACTCGGCATGATGAGGAATATCTTTCTGGAATGGTCCGGCAGATCATGAAAGAAAGTATGCAAAGGGTTGAAGATGAGAAGGAATGGGGTTTCGCTCCAAGTAAAACTCCGTTTACTGAAAAAATCTTGAAGGCGGAATTTCCAAGGAAGTTTGTCCCTCCAACTATTCCAGCTTACAAAGGGACAAGTGATCCGAATGAGTTCTTGTATAAATATGATTGGCACATGACAGGTGCCAGGGCCTCCGACGAAATAAAGTGCCGATATTTCCCCGTATACCTGGAAGGCGTGGCTTTGCTGTGGTTCACCAAGTTGCCAGTTCGATCTATCGATCAGTTTTCAGACTTGACCAGAAAATTTAAGGAGCAGTTTAGGCTATATGCTTCGAAGGCCAAGGATATCATGTCATTGTCCAGTTTAGAGCAGAATCCTGGTGAGTCTATCAGATCTTTCTTGAACCGTTTCAATATAGCATTGGCTGAAGTGGACAATGCTGAACCACGAATGATATTGACTTATCTGATGAGGGCTATTGATAAGTCAAGCGAATTTGGGAAATGGTTAAATATGAAGGAGCCAACCTCTCTCGAGAAGTTCTACAAAAAAGCAGACGAATTCATTCGCTTGGAAAGTCGTCCTTTGCCAGTAAAGGCAGTGTTGGAAAAAGCTGAAGACAATACTGTCGCTCCACGCAAGAATGAGTCGGTGGGGCAGAAAAGGGAGAATAATAATGGAAAGAAACAGGGTAATCTGAAAAAGCCCCGGTCCTTCAAGCCATCAGAATATACTCCATTATCACATACGCCGGAGCACATCTACCTTGCCACCAAAGATTCCGTCGATTTCCCTAAACCTATCCCTTTGAGAACTGGGAGAAAAGCCATACAAAGTGGGAAATTTTGCCGCTTCCACAATCAACCAGGTCATGAAACTGATGAATGCCGCCAGCTGAAGAATCTGATTGAAGAGTTGCTAAGAGAAAACAAGTTGCAGCAATTTGTGAAAAAGAATAGCAACAATCCTGCATCATCGAGTCAGGGGCAGCGGGCTCCTGTTCATCAGCCTGGGGCAGGTGAGAAAGCTACGGGGCATGAATCTGGAAGGCCCGTTATCAATGTCATTTCCGGAGGACCTCACCCAGCTGGCAAGAGTTGGGGTGAGATGGAGAGATATTCCAGGGCTTTGAAATATGCTCCAGCCGAAGAAAACGTCTTTGTTCTAGAAGACACTACACCCCTTAAACAACAAAAAACTTTCAGTGATGATATTATTTTCAGAGCCAGAGATTCTACAGGTATTGAAGCTCCTACTTTAGATCCCTTGGTCATCTCGGCTGGTATTGGACCAGCCATTGTCAGAAGAGTCCTCATTGACTGCGGAGCATCATGTAATATCCTCTTCAAAAAGACATTTGACCAGATGAAAATCCCTATGATCGATGTGCAAGCCTCATCACAGAAAATCGTGGGCTTCACAGGGGAGCCAAAGCAACCAGTAGGAACCATCGATTTGTTTGTAGAACTTGGGGAAGGAGAAAGGAAAGTGGTCCGAAAGCAAACATTTGTGATTGTCGATGAGTTTTCTGCCTATAATGCTTTTCTTGGCCGCCCAACACTCGCAGCATTCAAAGCTATCCTGGCCCCATGGTGCCTCACTATTAAATTCCCTACTGACAATGGAGTAGGAGTTATAAAAGGGGATCAGAATGCTGCGCGAGAGTGCTATTTGACAGAGCTGCGAGAGTCAAGAAAAAGAGAAATGGGAAAGGGTGTGGCAACCCCAGTCCGCATCAAGGAGCCAGCCTTGTAGCAATTACAGAGCGGACCCTGCACTGGCGAACACAGCGGGGCACGGAAAGAAATGGATCCCAGAAAAGCCAGTACAGGGGAGAATAGAGTAGTACCGGTGGAAACGACAGTTCCGGTACCTATTGACCCAAAAGATCCAAATAAGGTGTTGAATGTGGGTTCACAGCTTAATATGTCAATTCAGAACATCTTATATAAAATGTGTTAAGGGGGATAATGGTAATGCCTTAACACTATTTTGATATTTTATATTACTGACAGACATTATTTGCTTAGCGTACTGTAACAGTACGGATTTTCGTTCTTCGGAAATCCGACATCGACACTCACTTTATCGACTGCCGAGAAATCGAAGGCCGAAAACACGGAATGTTATGGGTTTTAAAAAGAAAAGAAAAAGAAAGAAGAGAGGAAAAGAAGAAAGAAAAAGAAAATAGAGAAAAAGGAAAAGAAAACAGAAGAAAATAGGACGGAACAGAAAACGACAGAACAACAACAGAATCTCACAATTCGCAGCGGAACAACATATAATAATAAATGAATAATCTTTAAACAAAGAACTATATCAGTTATTACATTTCATTTCATTTCATTACATCATATCATCAGAGTGTACAACATCATACAACAACAAACAGTGCAGCGGGAAAGAAATACTATATAAACTAGTATTACGCCATGCCATCCAGCTTGCCTCCAGCAACTCCAGAATATCCAGAATATCCTAATAAACCTAACTCTTGACTGCCCGTGTGGAAATTGGTGGGCACCCAGAGTTTAGGAAGGAAAACAATAAACTCCGAGTCAGTCATGTGACTGGTGTGAGAACTCAAAACAGTTTATTTATCTTTAAAATCAAATAGAGGAATATTTTTTATTCAATTCGCAATGCTTTTAAAAATGAGACTACCATAAGGCCTCCCGCACACACACACAATGCAAACGCAGAATCGGAGGAGATTTCTCCTTATGATAGCCAAAGATGCTTGATACGCATTTAAAATAATATTTGATATTATTATTAGTGTATAGTGTAGGAAAAATTCATTTCGAAAGTAGAATATAAATCTTAGCCAGCATAGACATTTCGAACTATGCCTACTATAGCTACCATCCAAACAGTGGTGACCACCATAAGTGAATAGCAGGTTCTACAACTAATACCGTACAAGTTTCGTATTGGGAATTGGATTTCCAACAAATGGTCAGGCCAAGGAACTTCCCATTGCCACTGAGAATGCCTCTGGAAAGACACCCCCGAGAACCAAACCGGAACTCTGCCAACACAAGGCCGGGTTACCCCTTAACTGGGTAACTACTGACACGAGCACGCCATTCCCCGGTCCTTTAGGACCTTTTCAACCGAGCGCTCGATATCCAACATCACACCATAATAAATAGAGTGTTTTCAACATGAGTAAGTATCTGGGCTCCATACCATGATACCACCCCTTTCCAGAAGGAAATGCACATACCCTAAGGGGAGCTACAGCAACCCCTAATAACCTTGCCGCATCTTTCCTGTTTTGACCATTTCCGGGATGTGAGGCTCGACGAAGTCACGTCCACAAAAACACACTTTGTACAAAAAGCCGTGCTTTGGGTCAACAAATGATCAACACAATGATCACTAAGATAGACGATCAAATAAATGATCCTATCACAATAATCAACACAATGATCATTTCAGCATCACTCAGCATGTCACATTACCAAAATGGGATATATCGCTGATAACTTCAACTATATAACCTTTGAGCTCGTACGTCTCAAAGAAGGGTGTTAAGCAAAGAATAAACTCTCCGCCACCAACAGAAATATATTTGAAAGAAATCGGCTTTATATCTCAAATTGTAATGTCAGGCATACAATCCATACAAGTTTGTTCCGGGCTCGAACAAAACCGAAGGCACTTCTTACGAAGCCCTTGCAAATCCGGGTATTCACAATCCCGATCGAATTTCCCATCACTTAAGGAATCTCTATACCAGGTGCGACCCAGTGCAGAGACAATCGATAGGTCATCCTATCGCTCTCGCAAATACCGGTCTTCAACACCGATCTTCAAATGCAATTCACGACGTATCACATATTCGGAATGGGTTATACGACCCCATGGTCCTTTCCCGGTTAACCCGAATAGTGAGCGCTTATTCAAAAATAAGTGTGCATTCAAATTCAATTAATTCACATCAAATACCCATTCAAAGGGAAATATTGATAGTCGGTTATTGAACTATCAATTGATATGCATACATCACCAGATTCCAAATAATTTTCCAAATTATTTATTTTCCAAAATATCTTTACAAGATATATATATATAATTTCAACACTTCAAAAATAAATCAATATTTATTTTTAACAAGTTCCACTTTCACATATAAATTCCATAATGAATTTATATTTCAAAATATCATGCATATACAATTTCAACTATCCATTTCAATTTATCTTCCAAAAAGATAAATTCTCAAAATATTCACTTTATATCGGAAAACAATTCCATACTTATTTATTTATAAGTAATTCACAAATCTCTTTTATTTTCAACACTTAGAAAATATTCAATATACTTAAATCGAATTAAGTATATATTTCATTTTATTAAGAAAATCCTTTCTTAAACATACCTACTTGGGCTAAAACGAATGTTACGTAAAACATCGTTACGACAACCCAAAATCACTAGTATAGGGATTCGAAATTTAAAATAGATATATAAATCCCAATACTATTCAAAACATTTCCTTTCGGAAATCATTTACTATAACAACAGTGTTATAGTCCACTATTTCCTTTTATTTCTCGAAAACGTCTATTTCAACAATCAATGTTGAAATCTATGGTTTCGAATCTCAACACATTTTAAAACATCGTTAGATCATTTTAATTCAATTTAAACATCTCATTCAAAACAATTTCTTTAACATATCATTCACTATTCAAAAACGTGAATATACTTCTTTAACAAATTCCATCCTTTTATTCATTTTAATTCAAAGAATTATTCACTGTCTAAAAACGTGAATATAACTCTATTTCTAAGTTATAACAATTAACTTATCAAAATAAGTCGTTTGTGAATTTATAAAACAACGTTTATAAATTCCATTTTGATTTATTTAAAAAAAAAACTTCCTTTTTATAAATTCCTTTATTAACATATTCCAGTTTATAACTAAATTATAAACTAAACGTTCATATTATAAGTTAACTACTTATAAACGATTATTTCACAAAATCGTTCCTTAGAATTTCATAATTATAAATCTTATAACTTATAAGATTCATTTATTTATCCAAAACTATTATTTTAACAACATAATAAATTTTATAAACTTACTGCTTATAAAATTCCATTTATGACTTCTCCGTATAAAATTCTATAAATTTCATTCTATTTATGAAATTCATTCACAATTTATTCTAACACTTATAAAAGCTCGTTTTATAATTCCTACGTTCTAATTTATAAATTATCAATTTATAAATCTTTAATACAAATCAATTTATATTTTTCTTTTACAACGTCTTTAAATTCCTTTATAATTTCATCATTCTGATTTATAAAATAATCAAATTTTATAAATCCTATATTTAAACTTTTATCATATACTCAAAAATCCAATCTAAATTATTTTATAAAATCATTAGTTCATATTTCTCAAAAATCGACTTTTAATCGTATTTCTAAAAATCATCTTTTTAACTATATTTCACAAAAACCATAATTTTTATAACTTTAAAAATTATAACGTTTATTTATTTATAATGGATTAATTCCAGAAATAAAGTATATTTTCAAAAATCATTTTAAAGATCATTTAAAAATCCCAAAATTTGGGTCCAATGATGCTACACATCAAATAGTCAATCACGACTAACAACGATATCATATATCGATATGATAATCCATCAAATATCAAAATATCTGAAATCAAATAAATACTGTTGAGGAATCCAGTTGGATCCCTCCAACCTGTTTCCTGCATCCAAAAACATTAGCACAATACCAATTTCGCTCCAGTACGAAATTATCGCGGTATATGTTCTTAATAAATATTATCCGCTTACTAACGGCGTAATAGGGTCTCATCCGCTAAACAAATAAATGCGGGAAATCAATCAACTGCAATATATACATATGCCAATATATATATATTGATACTATATATAATACCAATTTCACTGTTTATGAAATATTCGCGGTATATGTTTATATTAAATAACATCCGCTTACTAACGGCGAATAATGTCTATTTTAACAATCAATAATTTACAGTCATCATTCAAACATGCATTCAAATATTTTAAATCTAACTATTTAAAATAAAATCGAAATCTATTCGATTGAGTGAGAAATTCTCACCTTGGTTTTAATTTCCGTTTTAGCTTTTATTTCGAATAAAATTAAACGCGCGTTTAATTTTACCCGAAATTCTCACTAACTCCAAACGACTCCAAACCAACTCCATCGCGTAGTGCTCGTCCATACGATTCCAACGCAACTGGATTTGCATTTTTTCGACCTCGTATGAAAAAGTTATTAATATTTGAACTTACACGAATTCTATACTTATATAAATACAACATAAACTAAATTTTTTTCATACCCAAATGAATCACTGCCCTCCTTCTCAACTCAACCACATCAGGCCGTCCCACGCAACCCCCCCTCATCTTCTTTTTCACGAACGCAAGTTTTTTTACAGCCGAACCCATCAAAACATTATTAGGGTTTAAATTAGCAACCCCTTAACTCGATGAAACCTCATCACGTCGCCACCACTAGAACGCCCATGACCCAAGCTAGGTTCGGCCCAACCCTGGTGGAGCTCGGCCATGCCTACAGCCTCGTATGGCGTGCGCAAGTTGCGTGCTTCCAGCTCGATTTGCCGCCAATCCGCTTCGAGTTAAACGATCATAACCGTTGGATTTAAAGATCTCCTCATGCTCTACAAGTTTGCTTTAGAAAGTTTTTCGAATTGAATGACGGATTGAAAGATAATGAGGGGAGAAGATCGATGTTTTCTGGCCATTCATTCAAAAGTGGCGGCTGCAAATATGGCTAGGGTTTTAGTGTTTTTATTTTTATTTTTTTAGAGTGAGGTGTATTTATAGAAAAAGCAAGCGTAAACACTATTCATCCCGGGAATTCCGAACTCCGATTTAGACGCCGTAACCAGCGTACCTAGGGTTTATCCCGCATTCCGGACACAATGGAACAAGTTTCGGAAGCTAATTCGGAAGTATGTGTGAGTTATGGCTGTAAACGCTCAATTTAAATTAAACCGATTTAAATCGATTTCTAGGCGTTTTAATTTGTACCGGACAAACGGTAAATCCAATTGACTTGAAATTTGAAACCTTACAATAATATCACATTACGGATCCGATGAAACTGGTTTCGTCGAAATCCGAGACTTTTTGAAAAATGGCTATTTTGACTCGCCAAATTTAAATTAAAAATAATTCTATGCGTTTCGAGCTGCCACGAACAAACGATAACTCCGATTGACACGAAATTTGAAATCCGGTAATAACTAACTATTACGGATCCAATGAAACTGGTTTCGTTCGATTCTGAGACTGTTCAAAAATTGGCTATTTTACAGTCAATTATTAAATATTAAAATATTCAATTTTCACAAATTAACTTTTAATTCGATTTTAAAAGTTCCAAAATATTTCTATAACTCCAGTATGATTAAATAAAATTTTCCAAATTATTTACAATCATTTTTAACTCAATTTTTAATTATTTTCATTATTTAACGTATTAAATTATCGATTTAATTATCCAATTAAATCCAATAATTCAAATAAAAATTTATTTGACTTATAAATTTACTTTTTAATATTTAAAATTAATTAAATATTCGAATTTTAATTTATAAAAATTCTAGGTCGTTACAATCTTTCCCCCTTAAAAGAATTTCGTCCTCGAAATTACAAGTAAGAAAGGTTACAAAATCTATTAACTTTCCAAAATTCATAGTTAAACTTCTTACAATTCTTTACTAAGTTTTCCAAATCATACTTAGTTATCTTTTCAAAAACAATCTATATCATTTAACTTTCAACTCTAAAATCAACGTTAAAGTTTTCAAAATTTTCCAATTTTTCTCAAATTTTTTCTAACGCCTTAAATTTCCGAAAAAATTCGCCATGTCTCCTTTGCGCGGCTCGATCCGAAAAAAAAAATGACAGTATATATATCACAAATATACATCTCATCAAGTAATGAGGCATCCCGAAGGGAAAAAAGTGTAAAAGTACGATATTTAATCCGAGATATGTACCTTATATTTTATTAGCAAGCATATACGGCTAATATAGCGCTAAAGCGAACTCCAAATGCGAAGCAAACGCGATCCGCACCTACTAAACTCAACAAACAACATGAGAACATGCATATATGCAAATAGTCTCAATATACAACATATATCTCATAATAACTATATATGTCACATAGCAAATGCAACAATAGCAATATATATTCAACCATCAACCAACTACATTCATAACCAATAATATTCATTCATATTCTCATTCATATACAATGAATTGGTTTTCATATCAAATCACATTTGATTTATTAACATTGGATTTTATCAACATTCATTTTCAATTCAATTAGTTTACATTTACTAATTAAATCTAATTCACATTCAATTCTATTCAAATTTATTTACTTTCTATTTGAATTCAATTTCATAGCTTTCAATTTCATTAACACTTAATGAATTACAGACAATTAAACAACATCCATATAGCAACCAAAGTATATTAATTATAACCAAATTTCTTTTGCTTATATTCATCTTGGTTTAACACCACCACTTTCAATTGAATTAATTAAATTGATTTTCATTCAATTTATTCAACTTCCAATAAAATTAGATTTTAATGAATTAACACTTTCATTAATTATTCCATTCCAATTTATTCACATTCAATTGACTAACATTCAATTTATTCATTCAATTACAAAAGTTGAATTTCTATTCACATAACTTAAGTTCATATCTATCATTAACCTTAAATTCATTTTTATTTACAATTCATATTCATAAATATATTCATATAGTTTCACTTCTTATATATATAAGTTTATTTCACAATTGTAAATCACTTTAATTATAATTTCAATTCTTATAATTCATTTGCTTATACAATTCTTCTTTTATTTAGATTATTCAAACAACCTAACAATCAACTTATATACTTTCATAATTCTGAAAAATTATTTCTTCATATATAAAATATACTCAAGGTAAAATTATTTCATTTACCCAATTTAAAACAATACTGTGTCGAATTGTTCTGTACAAGTGTTTAGAGATCCCTATCAACAACGTTAATTACTCGTATTAACCAGAATCTATATACCACTCAACAAACCAATCATCACAATATAAAACAATTTTTATTCACTAACAAATACGCTCTCATAGCTATTATTACACTCAAATTCATTCTAGAGCACTGCTGACTCTATCTCTAATGAATTATACCCAACAGAACCATGGTTGTCGCTTAACCATCAGAGCTCTGATACCAAATGTAACAGTACGGATTTTCGTTCTTCGGAAATCCGACATCGACACTCACTTTATCGACTGCCGAGAAATCGAAGGCCGAAAACACGGAATGTTATGGGTTTTAAAAAGAAAAGAAAAAGAAAGAAGAGAGGAAAAGAAGAAAGAAAAAGAAAATAGAGAAAAAGGAAAAGAAAACAGAAGAAAATAGGACGGAACAGAAAACGACAGAACAACAACAGAATCTCACAATTCGCAGCGGAACAACATATAATAATAAATGAATAATCTTTAAACAAAGAACTATATCAGTTATTACATTTCATTTCATTTCATTACATCATATCATCAGAGTGTACAACATCATACAACAACAAACAGTGCAGCGGGAAAGAAATACTATATAAACTAGTATTACGCCATGCCATCCAGCTTGCCTCCAGCAACTCCAGAATATCCAGAATATCCTAATAAACCTAACTCTTGACTGCCCGTGTGGAAATTGGTGGGCACCCAGAGTTTAGGAAGGAAAACAATAAACTCCGAGTCAGTCATGTGACTGGTGTGAGAACTCAAAACAGTTTATTTATCTTTAAAATCAAATAGAGGAATATTTTTTATTCAATTCGCAATGCTTTTAAAAATGAGACTACCATAAGGCCTCCCGCACACACACACAATGCAAACGCAGAATCGGAGGAGATTTCTCCTTATGATAGCCAAAGATGCTTGATACGCATTTAAAATAATATTTGATATTATTATTAGTGTATAGTGTAGGAAAAATTCATTTCGAAAGTAGAATATAAATCTTAGCCAGCATAGACATTTCGAACTATGCCTACTATAGCTACCATCCAAACAGTGGTGACCACCATAAGTGAATAGCAGGTTCTACAACTAATACCGTACAAGTTTCGTATTGGGAATTGGATTTCCAACAAATGGTCAGGCCAAGGAACTTCCCATTGCCACTGAGAATGCCTCTGGAAAGACACCCCCGAGAACCAAACCGGAACTCTGCCAACACAAGGCCGGGTTACCCCTTAACTGGGTAACTACTGACACGAGCACGCCATTCCCCGGTCCTTTAGGACCTTTTCAACCGAGCGCTCGATATCCAACATCACACCATAATAAATAGAGTGTTTTCAACATGAGTAAGTATCTGGGCTCCATACCATGATACCACCCCTTTCCAGAAGGAAATGCACATACCCTAAGGGGAGCTACAGCAACCCCTAATAACCTTGCCGCATCTTTCCTGTTTTGACCATTTCCGGGATGTGAGGCTCGACGAAGTCACGTCCACAAAAACACACTTTGTACAAAAAGCCGTGCTTTGGGTCAACAAATGATCAACACAATGATGGTAATCTACAGCAGGTGACTAATCTGAAATAACTCGGTGTGACCAAAGTATATAAAATACATGGGTTAGTCTAGCTTAAATAAACTGATTAGCACAAGATAGATGAAGTATACGGATAAACGATAATATTTCTTCTCGAAAGAGAAGAAGCACACCCAATATATATATATATATATATGTGTGTGTGTGTGTGTGTGTGTGTGTGTGTGTGTGTGTGTGTGTGTATACGCGCACACACACACATCTACTACCGAAACATTATATGAGGGTCTCTCAAAAGAGGCAAGATTAAATACAACATCAATTAGCCATAAATAATCACCTCATATCATCGGCATCAACAATAGCCAATATAATGGCTTCTATTAACACCATAACTCCTGAATAGAAAATCACAAATCTCGAAAGGCCAAAGGATGGAAACCACAAATCACAATATGCAGAACTCGGTTAAGAGTTCAAATTCCAAAACGTAATCATAATACAATAAATCCTCAAATGGCTCAAAGCCTAATAATCATGAAATGGTGATTTTTTTTGGAAATCACAATTAATTAAGAAATATCACAAAAGATTGATCCATATCACAAATGGCAAGTCTATTCTATGCTGCATGTGCTTAACAAAAATTTCCGAAGCCCACCATGTACTATATCACAAATAAGGCGCCTAAAATAAATGACCCGAAGTCCCACGACCCGAAGGTCCAACGGCTAGAAAGCCCAAATGACCTGAAGGTCCAATTCTGGCAAATGACTCAAAGGTCCAAGAAATGTGTTAACTTCAATAAAACGAATTCAGAATTAACCGATATAGCAAACCTACATGTCCTAAACCACGTGGTTTGTCATATCATTTAAATAACTTCTTCGTTCTCTCAAATAGTGCAAAAAATGTGTATTTTATATAAAAAATACTTTAATTCGAGAAAACTAGTTTTACAAATAATTTTTTGAAATCATTTCGAAATTATGGCTTTGAAATTCTCTTTATTATAACGAATATATATATTATAATTATAAATGTTGTAAAATATTTATTTCGGAAGCCATTTCATTATAAAAATATTTCAAATTCGGTTTAGAAGACACGTGCTTAAAAACTATAAAAATCATCGAAAACGCCATAAAATCGACTATGAAAACTACTCCAAAAACACATCAGCTTGGAGTACTGATCAACAATAATGTTGGTTTACCTATTGATAGGTTTAACCCCTTCAAAACACTCTAAAATATTACAGGAATTTTCATAAAAAATCATTGGAATAAGCAACATAACCAAAAAGTGCACTGGAACACAAAAGTAAAATGACCAAGACTAATTTAAAAAGCAAGGGTCGACCCTTATATGGCTGAGGTCGACCCTAGGGTTGAACCCCAGAGTGTCTAGCTCGACCTGGAAGTCGTGAATGCTACAGGCATTTTTGACTGTTCCATTTCCAACTTCAAGCATTGATTTCGAACACTTCCAGATTGAATCAAGCTATGAAATTTGACGTGCAACTACTACTAAACATGGTCTATGATCCGAAAAAGGTTTCACTACATTTTGGTATGAAACCAAAGAGATAGAGGGTTATAAAATTGAACCCAGACAAGATTTTATTGTAAACTAGAAATTCCAATTTACAGTTTGTACAATATTAAAAACAATAGAACTAAAGCAAATTTTTACAGGAAAATTGGTTTGGCTAGAAGAGTGAGTTACTGCTCATCTTGTTAAGAGTTGTAGCAATAGGAATTGCAAACAGTGGTCTTTTGGCCTTGGAAAAACTTCAAACACCTGTTGAAGATGGAAAAGAGGACATGCAAGTGTAAAACAAAAGTTACGGTATACTGCTAATCTCAAAATGAAGATTTTATGAAACAGATTATGGTTGAAAATGATCACCTGCTAATAATCTTTATTTGATCTTTTATTTCTTTAGGTTTTACTTATTTTTGGTTTAATTTTATGGAGGAATAGAATTTATAGAGGAAGCCATTTTCTAATTTTTCTGATCACTTTTAGGTGGGAGAAGGTAGTGAGGAAAGAACGTACAAATGCATTTGCTCCCTCCAAATTATTCCAGAAATAGGCTTTGGGCTTAAATCATTACTCCAAAAGCCCAAATGTTAATGCTTAGTTAAATTTTAAACAAGTTAATTTATTTTAACACTTTATTTTCACTATTTTCACTTTAACTCACTAATTAAATTTATGCAACCATATTTCTATGTTTACAATGATGTTTTCTGGCATGCAAAAATTAGTTTAGCCGTTAAAAATAATTTTCCATCATTAAATTCTTATTTTTATTTAAATATTTCAATTTACACCATTATTTACATAAAATAATATTTTTAACATAAAAATTTCCATAAAAATCATTTTCTTATCCAATCGAACATAGCAAACCATATTAACATTATTTTTACATCCAAATATTATTTTTTGAAACAAAAACTCCACTTTTTTATTTGCAATATTTATCATATTAAATTATAGTACTTCATTGAAATTAACAAAAATCAATATTTTATCACTATTGCCGTAATTATTATTTTTATCAAAATAAAATCATCCAATGCTTATTTTTATCATAAATTATCATAATAAATTTCTAAAACATTATTTCCAAAATTATTTATTTATTTACAACAAATGACATTGAACTAAATTCCTTTGCTTCACTTATTTAATTAATTTACCACCAAAAGATCATATTTCCATTAATCTCAATTTATTACCAACCAAACCAACCTAATACCATTCTATTTACCAAAATCAATTATTTATTTAAACTGAACAATTTTAACATATTTCACATCTCCAATTTATTGTATTCCACCATTATTAATTTATAACCACCATTATAATTTAATTTCATACATAATCACAAAACCAGGGTTGCGGCAAGGGGTATGCAAAATCCCTACCCTTATACTATTAATATTGCACCTTCTTTCTCTGGTCGCATCAATCTTATTTTACCCTTCAATGTATCTTCTTCTTCTCCAAAAAACCCATTCCTTCACCTCAATCTTTCTACTCCTAATCTCAACCAAATAGTCACCATTTCAGATGAAATACAAGTCCAATCTCTCTAATTTTCAAAAGGCAACGCAGCCATGACCTTGGATCAACCTATATTTGACCATGGTGATCGAAAATAGTAAATCCGATAAAGGGGTGATTTTGGAGGAGAAATAAATGGGTTTTGATGATGTGGGTTTGTTCGTGTCGATGAGGGAAGTATGGAAACGTAGAAGGTCTAAAAAAAGATGGATGCAGTAGACGTGAATATACTTGAGAAGTTAGAAATACTTTACATTTCATCATGTTTTCGGCCATTGCTAGTCACCAGGGAGGTCGGAGTGGTGGTAGTGGTAGCGCGGAGTCATGTAGAGGTGCAGATGGTCTCACGTGGCTACAGTGGCATCAATGGTCCGGAGTGGCACAGATGTGCCTAACAGTATGTAATGGAAAAGAAAAGGCAAAATGGGTTTGCGGTAGTAGGATAATCGGAATAAGTGGAGGTAGTGGAGTTAGTCATGGTGGTGCGATGATAGGCTGTGCTGTGGTGGTGTGTCCAGTTGGTGCTATAGGCAGTAAGCAACGAATAAATGACAAAAAATACAATGGTAGCAACGGTAGTTCCTTATCGGCCATAAGAGGCTGACATGGTAGAAGTAGTAGAGTTATCATGTTGCGGTGGTGGGTAAATGGTGCATCCAATCGACAATGCAGGTTTAACCTTAACATTGTTGATTTAGATTGCATAGATGATTGGACTCTGATACCATTAAAGGAACCAAGCAAGGTCGCAGCGGGTTATAAGAGTGAATTTTGGAGACAATTTCACTTTTTATCTTCATTGACTTATGAAGTTTAAATAGATTTTAGATCCAATCAAAAATCTTTAGGTAGAATAATTATTTAATTTAATTTACTACAACATATTTTCTTATATATGATGTATCGCATACATTTAAATGCATAAAGTGTGCATGCAACAAAATAAGAAGTGTCCATGGCTAATGTGACCATATGTATGTGTTGAGACTTATACCGCAACGAACTCATTTGTCCCTTTGTATATGCCTTCGTTGTCCAAAGTTTTCATTTTGAATTATATATAGTTATAGATATAAATATATATATATATATATAAGTACATACGCACACATACGCATATATGTACATATATGTTAAAGTTAAGTTTAACTATTTTATATTTTATGGAATCTAAAATTAAAACTATAAATCTAGTTTCAATTTAGGTTTGGTTCAAAATTAATTAATATAGTTCTACACAAAAATCAAATTTATGAACTTTGAGTTAAAATAACATACATACATACATAAATATACACACAGATATGTGTGTGTTTATATATATAAAGCAAATTATGTTTTAAATTTAAAACTATATGTAGTAACAAATTTAAATCAAACTTTAACTTAAAAACGATTTAGAAGGTTTATGATATTTTGCACAAAAGTCCACTTATGCTTTTCTTTAAACAACAGTTAAACAAAAGTAAACAATAACCAAATGAATTAAATTAGTATGATAAACTTGTAAAACATGTATTTAATTTTCAAAATCACTCCAAATAAAAAACATATAGTTTATTCATGTTTGTATATATAATAGGGAATAAAATTTTATAAATTAATTAAATAATGAGTTTCCAATTTTTGAATTTTTATTACATATAAATTTATAAAATATTAACATAATAAATACAACTTAAGCACATAAAAATTCATTGAAAAATGTTCAGATCTAAACTATATAAACATATGAACAAATAATTAAATGTCGTATAACATGTAAAGATCTAAAATATATTAATATGATGAACATATAACTAATTGAAATGTAGCATAAATGGATTAAATTACATTAACATGAACTTATAATAAGTACAATAAAAACAGTCATCAATAGCGGCCTAAAATCACTATAAATGATAACTGTAGAAGTTTAGTAAACGTTGTATATCAACGTGTTGTAAAAATGACATATTTATAGCACAAAAAACCTCTATAAAATCATATTTCATGCATTTTTCCTCTATTGTAAGTATTTTATAGTGGCTTAATAAACGTTGTATGTTGACATATTTAAAAAAACAATGACTTATTTCTAGCATAAAGGACCTCTGTAAAACATAATCTTTTCTAACTTTTTTCGCTATTGAAGTATTTTATAGCGGTTTAATAAATAATATATGTCGACAAGTTATATATACTGAACTATTCATAACTTAGAAAACGGCTACAATTTTTTTTACTTTCGATAATACTTTTCTTGTAAGCATTCTATAACGTTTTATGAGCTGTGGTTTAATTTTTGCATTTTTTTTGCTATTGAAGGTTGTTTATTGTTATTATCGTCATCGTCGTTGTTGTTAGTATTATTATTATAAACTTAATTAATTTATATAGACTTATTAATCATTATTATTGTAAACATAGTTTTTTTTAAAACATAGTTATTTGAATAAAATTCCCTAATCTTCATCTATAAACTTAATTATTTTTAAGAAATTTAGAAATTTATAAAATGAATGCAACATCCAGGAATTTTACCACTTTGATTTGCGAATATTTAATTAAATATTCAAGTAATATATTTTATATTTATAATACACTCTTTTAAAAAATATATAATGGCGGTGAAATTGTTTTCCAAATCAGTTTACAAAAATATTTAGTTTGACGGAAAATTGAAAATGTGATCGGGATTCATTTTATGAATTTTTGACTTTTCATTTAATGAAAAGTTGTCGAAAACATTGTAATCTCTAGAATATAAATTTTCATGACTTTTTCAATCAGGTTAGAATTATATTATGCATGTGTATACATATGTACATAAAATATACTAAGGTGTTTTTACATATTATAAAAGTAAAATAAAAATTAAAACATGTTAAGACATGATATGACATTTTGGCAACATAAGTACACATGTAATAGATGGATGTTGGATTTAAAAATGGTGAAGGGGACATAAAATTTTTGAATATTCAAGGGGAAGACAAGGGTAGATGAGGTGGTAACATAAGTGTGGAGGTTATGTAAGGTTGGGGCATTTTGTTAATTCATTTTATACGTTTTGCATAAATCAATTTTTCTGTTTCTTTTTCACATTTTTATCATTCCATTTACATTTTCCTAAGCATCCTCCAAAACTTCACATACTCTAAAATGGTTTGCTTTCAGTTTCCAAAGTTTAGAAAATCATTTCCTTTCTACTTTAAATTCATGAAAACATAGTTTAATACCTCCTCTTCTTTTCTACAACCTCCTCTTTCCAAAACAAAACCCAAAATACCCCTTCACCACTTCATGGTTGAGCATAAAAGCACCATGGCTGAACCCTTTAGGATCTTGGGATCTCCAAAAGCAATTTTTTAAAGGAAATTCAAAGTTCTACATGTCATGTGAAGGCTAGTGAAAGATCGAACTATTCTAGTTAGCTTTAAGTGAGAAAAGCTCACCTTTTTCCTAAAGTTTTGAACTTTAAACTATTGATTGCTTGGTTGATAATATTTTGCTTGTTGTGATGAATGGATATTGGTTTATATGTATAATATGTGCTTGAGAGTGTGTGTGTGTGTGTGTGTGTGTGTATCTGTTTGTGTGTGTGTGTGTGTATCTGTTTGTGTATGTATATGCTTGGTGTGCGAATTGTGTAAAATGCAAATGAAAATATGTTAGTAGTAAAGTTAGATTTTTACTAAATTACAGGTTGTGATGGCATATATTTTAGCTGAAAGCACTGAGAAATGTATGCTAAAACTTAGCTCTTGACATGTTAAATAAAGTTAGAGATCCTTGGAAATTTGAATCTTAGTTTACCACTTTAAATTTCTAAACAAAAATTTCAAGTTTTTCTAACTTTATTTAACTTCAAAATCCTTGCTTTTTCCTCCAAAACATTTACTGAGTTGTAAAATAGTTAAGGTATAAAAGAGATTATAGTTTAAGTTATTTGTTAACAAGTTTTAAAAATTATGGGTCCTATATCAATAATCGCTATAAACGCGGTTCGTGAAAACAAACTCTTTTCGCAAATTTAAATTGTTTTTACATAAGAATCCATTTGAAAAGCATTTTCAAATCTTATATTAAGTATTAAAAAATAATTATTATTTATTTATCATTAAATTATTTATTTAATGATTATTTTATTAATCATCTTAGGTAATTAGCACTTAATCATTTTTGTTAATAATAGTAATTAGTACATAAATGTTATCAAGTAAGTTAATTATAATTAGTTAAATAATTTAGTTAACTATTTAAGGATTAATTGTTATTTTAATTAGTGACTAAAGATTAACTATTATTTATTTATTTACAAAAGATTTTAATTATTAATTAATTACTTATTAAGTTAATTAAAACTCAATTAAGATTTAATTATTATTAAGCGAAGGTTTAATTGATTAGTTAGTTATTAATTAGTTAATAATTATCTATTTAATTATTATTTAAAGATTAGCTATTATTTTAAATATTTGTTTAAAGGATAATTATTTATCTATTTCTTTAAAAGTAAATTATTATTAATTATTAATTAAATATTTAATTATTAAATATAGAGTTTAAAGGTTATTCAATTATTAATTAAAAGTTTTAGAGTTTTAAATCGCATTATTTCTAAAGATCGGTTTTATTTTAAAGCAAGCTCTCTTTTAAAGAATATTTTGAATCTAAGGCATTTTTGTCGATTACGTTCAAGTAACCATAGTTGAAACATGAAATCTAATGACATCTATGTAGCAAAAATGAACACCGTTCCGCTAATTAAGTTGTTTTTGGCATATGTTTAGTAAAACAGGTCAAGCTCTACCTATAGTTCATTAAATAGATTATGTTGACATATATTAGGAAGAATAAAAACCCATTCTGTCATTATATTAACAAAACAAATCTCGGTCTATTATTGCGATAATTTGGACAATTATCTTTATTGTAGTAACCCATTGTTCCATAAGCTTTGAGCTGGCCTTGAATCGCACTTGTTCAATACAATATTGTATGAAAAGATGAATAACTAAGAGAAGAAGTGGATAGAAGAAGAAACAGAAACAGTAATGCAGAATCTCATAATCGTAGTGGAACAATCTATTACCTATAAATATAGATCTTTATACAAAAGAAACTGTATTAATATACATACAATCATCAAAGTACAACAATCAACAAGTCAATATGGACAGTTATTATTACTTGTCCTCACCAGCGCTGACTATATAGCCTGACACACACTGCGGAATATAATCAAGTAGGTGAAATAGCTATGAAATCCTCTAACACATCTCCTTAGCTCCATAGCATCCTAACCTAAATCTATAACACTCAGTCTGACCCGACGAATAACTAAGAGAAGAAGAGGATAGATGAAGAAATAGAATAACAATGCAGAATCTCACAATCGCAGGAGAACAATATATACTAGATAAATATAGATCATTATACAGAAAAAAACTGTAACGTTAATATACATACAATCATCAGAGTACAACAATCAACAAGTCAATGTGGACAGTTATTGTAACTTGTCCTCACCGGTGCTGAATATACACTCCAACACATACAGCAGAATATAATCAAGTATGTGAAATATGTCTGAAATTATCTAACATATTTCCTTTGCTCCATAGCATTCTAACTAGAATCTGTAATACTCGATCTGACCCAAGAATTATAATAAAATAATATCCAAGTCAGTCTGGAAAACTGACGTGAGAAAATACATTCAATTTTAATTTAATTATTTTCAAAAATCCTTTGAAAAAAAGCAAAGTTATCTCGTAAGACCACGCCACACATAAACAAGACGAGTTTTTACCTGATGATAACCAAACTCTTTTATATAAAAATCCTGTGATATCGCAATAGTTTCTAAGTACAAATACTTATTAAAATAGCATAATTGCTGGTATCTCACATTTCAACATAGTTGGCCACAATCAAAACCGTACAGTGCTCATTGGAGAATGGATTGCATACAATGACTAGTCACTAGGGTACCACCTATCATGGTACACGTCTAGAAAATGTACCGAGATCGAACTCGATCGCTGCCAACACAAGACGAGCCTACCCCTTACTTGGTAGTACCAAATATGTCATCATCCCGGTTGCTTTGCAACCCTTTTGAGATACCATGCACAACCAATCCATAAATATGTATATGTAGGGAAATCTAGAAAGGTGACAACATACCCTAATGTGTGCAACCCACTTAGCCTTGCGGCATCTCCCCTGATTTTCAGTCATTCCCGGTTAATGAGGCTTGAAGATACGATTACCTTTTAAAAAAATTACAATTAGAATGCCTATTGCCCTTCATTGACAATGTGCTGATAACATTCATCCATACAAGTTGTTTTGGGTCTGAACAAACCGAATCTCTAAGAACTCCATCTTCATTATCTTCATGATATCACAATTCATAACGCTAAAATTAGATCGAAGTGGTTTTCGGATAATCAAATCTGATCCCGGTCTTTTCGAAACAATCAACTAAATTGGCCAGATTTGATTCTCGATTATTTAACTATTAAATTACACACATAAACAACCAATATGCCATATTATAAATCTTTCAATCATTCATTTCAAAATATGTTTACAAAGATATATATTTTCAATCTCTTCCAATGTTTCAATATTTGAAAACAATTTCGAATACTTATATCCATAACAGGATATTTCCAAACCATATCAGTACTTAAAAATATTTCGAATTTCGAGTTCGTAATTCATTACTTAGAAAAATATTTTTATATAAATCATTTTGTTGCTAAAATATATCTAAACCTTTTGATTCCAATACTTAGGAAAATATTATAAGCTTATTTCCAAAATTCATTTCTAATATCCATTCTTAGGAAATATTTCGTGCTTATCTCATAAATCTCCGGAATTTTACTAATTCCATTTACAATTTCCAAAAATTATCGATTACACTTATTTATAGTCCAACTAACCATTTATAATCCTATAATGAATTCAGATTCATTTTTGATATTCCCGTATCTAAAAATTTGAAAATTTTCTTTTCTCAAATCTCTTAAGTTCCCGAATTTCCATTATAAGATTTCTCTTATAAAATTCACATCCACTTAAATAAGATTTCTCTTATAAAATTCACATCCACTTAAATAAAATCCCTTTTACAAATCTCGAGAGCATTTATAAATAAATTGCGATCATTTACTTTTAAACTATATATATGTATATAATGATAATTTAAAAAATATGGTTAAATAATTATTTGAGATATCAAAGCACTATTAAAAATACACATCAATAACTAATTCCAATTCATTTATAAAATTGCTAATCGATTTACAAAACTTATTTATAACTTAGAGTTCATTTCAACAAATTTAAATATTTAAATAACTAACTTTCTGAAATATTTCAATGCTAAAATAGTTTTGAATTACATAGTTTAGTAATTAAAATCCGCTTTTTAAAACAAACTTAACTTCTCGATAAAAATATATTTTTAAAATTCCAATATAACCAATTTCAATTTATAATCTCTCTTTATGCATAACACGTCGACCACATTCCCAATTTCATAACCTTTTAAGATTCCAAAATAGAATCTACCATTTCTTTTAAAACTGATTACCCTATCTCATTATAAATTCTCACCGTGAGTTTATATCTACAAATTATCAAATGATAATCATTTATTTATAAACATTGTTTATAAATTTCATAGTCTCACTTCTAGTTTACAATGCTTTATATTACAAAAATCTATTTATAAATTGATTTTTAATTAAAATTCCACTTATAATTTTTTTTCTTAAATAATCCAAACTATATTATGAAACCATTCAAATCTCCAATTCAAATTCCATTTCATATTTTGAGAATCTTATTTAAATTCCATTGTTTAAAAATCCTCTGTTTAAAATTCTTTATTTGAAATCATTTTATGAAATAGCTATATAAATATCTAAAATCCATTCATTTATTTTATCCAATTCAATCTACTTTAAATAATCCCAAAATCCAATCATAAATAATTTCATTTTCAAAATTGCCTTAGAATTCCTTTTTCAAATCCAAAAATATTATTTATCGAAATTTAGGCTGGTGCTACTATAACATGCAATAAATCAAATCTTAACATGATCTATCACAGATTATTCAAACACATCATATATCATTGTATATAAAATTAAAAATCAACATTTTTATGGAATCCAGTTGGATCCCTCTAACATGTTTCCTTGCATCCATAGATGTTATATAACATAAAATACCAATCCCGCTTCGAGAAAGGATATGCGGTAATATAGGGTCGTCCACTATTATGCGGGGAGTATACTGTCTCATCCACTCCAATCGGCGAGAATATTCAATCCAACTACTAGTATATATACTAATATATATAATATAACATCCAATTGATAATGATTTATCAATCCATCCAATCAACCAATAAATAAATTTTAACCATTTTAAATAAAACCAATTATCCAAAGTGAGTAGGATTAACTCATCTTTATTTTAGTTGTCGCTTCCGTATTCTGGTTCCAATTGGATTCAATAAATGTTCAAATTTAGCACGAAACTAAAAAATATATGGTCACCACTGAATACCATTTTATAACGTAGTTCATGACAAAAAGATTCTGATGCAAAAACCTACGTTCAAATCCGACGTTGCTAATCCTTTACCCTAATCCTCCTCCTCACGTTTGCATATGACTCCAGGCACAACACACTTCGACAATCAGCATTACCTCTGCCACTCCTAGAATGTCGCTCACCCACCATGGATAGCCCTTGCTGAAACATAGCTAACGCCGCCGCCCTCATCGACAATCGTGCCCTGTAGCCCCCTCATGAACCCAAACATGAATTCTATTCAACTAGACAAATAGGTACTTCTGAGCACCTGAGACCATCGTGCCTTCACCACCAGGTAGCCACGACTCCCCTCTACCGTTCCTCCTTAGACCCCTCCTCCCCTCGATCAACGATGCCGCCAGAAATTAAATAAAATCGAAACCCAACCCCTTTCACGATCATCTACCGCTAGCTACCACCTCGCACCTCCTTGGCCGATCATCATTGTTTACTAAGTCCATCACATCGAGCCATAGGATGAAGCTACGTTTCTAAAGGAATATGAACGTATTTTATTCTTTCTTTTGTTTGACAAATAAAGAAAAGGGAACGTGTTTGTACAGGAAAGAAGGTGGGTACATCGTAGGGTGGTTGATGTAGGGTGGCTGAAAGAGAGAGAAAAGCCGTTGAAAGGAAATGTACGTTCAAATAGAATAAAATATACTATTTATATTTCCAAAATATTCGACTATAATTACGGACTCCAATGGAGGCATGTCGCCCGGCGTTTCTAATGTTATACCCCTATTTCTAATGCAATAAAACAAGTTTCTAGACCTAAATCGATCCTATGTAGAAGGCAGCTTTTTGAACCCAATTATTATATTTAATTTTCAATATTAATTTCAACACAATTCTATCCCGTACGATCAAACGATAACTCTAAACACTGTGAAATTTGAAAACAAATAATAATACACTATTATAGATCCAATGGAACCGGTTTCCTCGAAATCCAAGACTGTAACGACCCAGAATTTTATTTAATTAAAATTTGAATATTTAATTAATTTTAAAGATTAATGTGTGAAATTTATAAGTCAAATAAATTTATTTCGATTTATTGGATTTAATTGGATAATTAAATCGATATTTTAATATGTTAAATTATGGAAATAATTGAAAATAGAGATAAATATGATTGAAAATGATTTGTAAAATTTTATTTTATCATATTGAAGTTAGAATGATATTTTAGAACTTTTAAAATCGAATTAAAAGTTAATTTGTGAAAATTGAATATTTTAATATTTAATTATCGACTGTAAAATAGCCAATTTTTAAACAGTCTCCGAATTGAACGAAACCAGTTCCATTGGATCCGTAATAGTTAGTTATTACCGGATTTCAATTTTCGTGTCAATCGGAGTTATCGTTTGAGCGTGGCAGCTCGAAACGCATCGAATTATTTTTAATTTAAATTTGGCGAGTGAAAATAGCCATTTTTCAAAAAGCCTCGGATTTCGACGAAACTAGTTTCATCGGATCCGTAATGTGATATTATTGTAAGGTTTCAAATTTTAAGTCGATTGGATTTACCGTTTGTCCGGTACAAATTAAAACGCCTAGAAATCGATTTAAATCGGTTTAATTTAAATCGAACGTTTTTAGCCATAACTCGCACAGATGTCCGAATTAGCTTTCGAAACCTGTTCCATTGTGTCTGAAACGCGGGATAAACCCTAGGAATGTCAGTTTCGGCACGTAAATCGGAGTTCGGAATTTCCGGATGAATAGTGTTTGAATTTTTCCTATAAATACACCCCCTACCCCTTCATAAATAAAAAATAAAAATAAAAATTAGGTTATAAAACCCTAGCCGCCACATTTATAACCAAAGGCCAGATTTTTCCCACCTTCCTCCCTCAATCACTCACGATCCGTCAACAATCAGAGGAAGTTGTCAACATGAAAGTTGGAGAGGGGAGTGAGAGCTACGATCTGAACGGTTGTGATGTAAAACGGAGCGACGTGGTGGTGTCTAGGGGGGGCCGACAGTACTGGCCTGCACACGCATTTCAAGGTGGATAGGGTGGCCGAGTTCACCCTTGCTCTGGCCGAAGTTAGAGCATGTTGGGGGCTTCGAGTTGCAACTTCCTGATCGCGTTCAAGTTCATCGATGTGGTCGAATTTTCAAACCCTAGTTTTGGGTGTTGGGTTCGGTGGTATACGTGAGTGTCTGGAGAAGGGACGCAAGTTGGGAAGATAAACATGAGGCGTTGGATTTGAATCTCACGGCTTTGATTAAGTTGAGTTTGAAAATAGTTAAGTTAATGTTGTAATTAGTTATATTTTAATACGTGTAACTTCAAAAATTCATAACTTTTTCATACGAGGTCGAAAAAATGCAAACTCAGTTGCGTTGGAATCGTATGGACGAGCACTACGCGATGGAGTTAGATTGGAGTCATTTGGAGTTAGTGCGAATTTCGGGTAAAATTAAACGCGCGTTTAATTTTATTCGAAATAAATCGCTAAAACGAAAATAAAATCAAGGTGAGAACTTCTCACTCAATCGAATCAGTTTCGATTTTATTTTAAATAGTTAGATTTAAAATATTTGAATGCATGTTTGAATGATGATTGATATCTATTGATTGTTAAAATAGACATTATGCGCCGTTGGTAAGCGGATGTTAGTTAATAAAAACATATACCGCGAATATTTCATAAACAGTGAAATTGGTATTATAAATAATATCACAATATATATATATATTGGCATATGTATATATTGCAGTTGTTGATTTCCCGTATTTTTTAGCGGATGAGACCCTATTACGCCGTTATTAAGCGGATAATATTTATTAAAAACATATACCGCAATAATTTCGTACTGGAGCGAAATTGGTATTGTGCTAATGTTTTTGGATGCAGGAAAACAGGTTTGAGGGATCCAACTGGATTCCTCAACAGTTTTTATTTGATTTCAGATATTTTGATATTTGATGGATTATCATATCGATATATGATATCGTTGTTAGTCGTGATTGACTATTTGGTGTGTAGCATCATTGGACCCAGATTTTGGGATTTTAAAATGATTTTAAAAGTGATTTTTGAAAATATACTATATTTTTAGAATTGATCCATTTTAAATAATTAAACGGTATAATTTTTAATGTTATAAAAATTATGATTTTTGTGAAATATAGTTAAAAGCTGATTTTAGAGAAATATGGATTAATGATTTTATAAAATAGTTTAGATTGGATTTTTGAATATATTATAAAAGTTTAAATATAGGATTTATAAAATTTGATTATTTTATAAATCAAAATGGTGAAATTATAAAGGAAATTAAAGACGTTTTAGAATAATAATATAATTTGATTTATATTAAGAGATTTATAAATGGATATTTATAAATTGAAATATTGACATTATAAAACGAGTTTTTATAAGTGTTGGAATGAATGGTGAATGAATGTCATTGATGAATGAAATTTATAGAATTATAAACTGTGAAGTTATAAAAGAAATTTATAAATAGTAAGATTTATAAATTTGGTGAAATTATTTGAAGAATAGATTGGTTAAATAAATGGATCTTATAAGTTATAAGATTTATAAATTGGAAAGTCTTTAAAAGAACGATTTGGTAAAATAATCGTTTTATAAGTAATTAACTTATAATATGAACTTTTAGTTTATAATTGAGTTATAAACTGGAATAGGTTAATAAAAGAATTTATAAAAAAAAGAAGTTTTTATAAATAAATAGAAATGGAATTTATAAACGTTGTTTTATAAATCCGCAAACAACTTATTTTGATAAGTTAATTGTTATGACTTATAAATGGAGTTATATTCACGTTTTAGACAGTGAATAATCCTTTGAAATAAAATGCATAGAATTGATGAAATTTGTTAATGAAGTATATTCACGTTTTTGAATAGTGAATAATACGTTAAAGAAAATGTTTAGATGTGATGTTTTAAATAGAATTAAAACGATCTAACGATGTTTTTAAACATGTTGAGATTCGAAACCATAGATTTCAACATTTATTGTTGAAATAGATGTTTCGAGAAATAAAAGGGAATGGTGGACTATAACACTGTTGTTATAGTAAATGATTTCCGAAAGGAAATGTTTTGTATAGTATTGGGATTTATATATCTATTTTAAATTTCGAATCCCTATACTAGTGATTTTGGGTTGTCGTAACGATGTTTTACGCAACATTCGTTTTGGCCCAAATAAAAATGTTTAAGAGCATGATTTCCTTAAAGAATGAAATATATACTTAATCTCGATTTAAGTACATTGAATATTTTCCAAGTGTTGAAAATAAATAAAATTCGTGAATTACTTATTTAATAAGTATGAAAATGTTTTCCAATAATAAAGTGAATATTGGAGAATTTATCTTTTTGAAGATAAATTGGAAATGAATAATTGAAATCGAATATCCATAGATATTTTGGATTATAAATTCACTAAGGAATTTATAAAAGAAAGTGGAATTGGTTTAAAAATAAATATTGATTTATTTTTGAAGTGTTGAAATTTTATATCTTGTAAAGATATTTTGGAAAATAAATAATTTGGAAAATTATTTGGAATCTGGTGATGTGTGCATATCCAGTGATAGTTCAATAACCGACTATCAATATTTCCCTTTGAATGGGTAATTGATGTGATTTGTTTGAATGTGAATGCTACACTTATTTTTGAATAAGCGCTCACTATTCGGGTTAACCGGGAAAGGACCATGGGGTCGTATAACCCATTCCGAATATGTGATACGTCGATGTGAATTGCATTTGAAGATCGGTGTTGAAGACCCGGTATTTGCGAGAGCGATAGGATGACCTGTCGATTTACTCTGCACCGAGTTGCTCCGGTATAGAGTTCTCCATATGTGATGGTGAATCCGATCAGGATTGTGAATATCCGGATTGCAAGGACTTCTTTGTAAGTGCCTTCGGTTTTGTTCGATCCCGGAACAGACTTGTATGGATTGTGTGTCTGACATTACAAGTTGAGGTATAAAGCCGATTTCATTCAAATATATTTCTGTTGGTCGCGGAGAATTTATTCTTTTAGCTTAAGACCCTTCTCTGAGACGTACGAGCTCAGAGGTTATATAGTTGAAGTTATCAGCGATATATTCCCAATTTGGTAATGTGACATGCTGAGTGTTGCTGTAAATGATCATTGTGTTGATTATTGTGATAGGATCGTTTATTTGATCGTCTATCTTGGTGATCATTGTGTTGATCATTTGTTGACCCAAAGCATGGCTTTTGTATAAAGTATGTTTTTGTGGACGTGACTTCGTCGAGCCTCACACCCCGAAAATGGTCAAAACAGGAAAGATGCGGCAAGGTTATGAGGGGTAGCTCCCTTTAGGGTATGTACATTGTAACGACCCGTTAAATTTGGTAATATTAAATGAATTAATATAATATGTTCTAATCTAATTTAGAATGAAATAAAGTCTTAAGATTTTATTTGAGTAAGTGTAGAAATTTGTTATAGTAATTGGAATTTAAAGTAACAATAAAATTTATGACAATAGATTTGTATAATGTAAATTGTCACATTTTGTTGAAAGTTAATTTTAAGAAACATACAAATGTTGAATCAGTGGATATTAATAAAAATATTTACTAGAATGGAATTCAATTAATATAAAATAAACAGTAGTGATTGTACATTTGGTTGTAATTATAACTAGAGACTAAGTAAAAGTGACCGTTGAATAAACCAATGCAATATGTGAAGGTAAGTAATTTTCATAAATGGTCAATAATAAACGCACTTAAAAGGGTAATAAAATTTGTTTGTTTAGGTGATTACGTATTGATAAGCTATAACTAAATCTGCGGTTTGGTGGTAAATGGGATATGAGAAGACAAAGGCATTTAGAAAGTAATAGATGGGATTCATAATAACAAGTAGTAAATTTATGCATATATTTGGGCGTTTGCCATAATTACCAAATTTTGCCATTCATATAATTTATTTTATTAAAGTCTATAGCAACATTGTTGTTAATAATGTTGTTAGTGGATTTGGATATAAAAGAATGACAAGTGTAGGTTAACCATTTATTTTATTTTGTTAAGAATGGAAATAGTTTGAAATAGATCTGAATAGATTTTTTTTGGGTTGTTTATGTGCCTAGTTAATAAGGGAAGTTTATAAAAATAAAAAGGAATGCACAAGTGAAATGTATATAAGCAAAGGTTATTTATACCCACAAATTTGTTTAATTGCTGTATAGGAGATTTAAATGTATAGTTAATTATGAATTGTAGAAACGGTTATTTAATCTAATTGTTGAAAAATTAGGTGAAATATAAATAGGGAAATAGCGTAATTGTTGCACTTGAATAAAAAATAAATTTAAGAATTTATGACAAGAATTTAAATTTCCTATGTGTTTATATATATTGGTAAAATTGTAACTATATGGGAATTTAGGAAGTAAAATAAATGGCAGTGAGGGATAACCAATTTAATGCAATACAAAGGTGATTGGAACGACTGTTGGGTTTAATGGAGTATATATAAACAGTGAAAATCATTATAATCTCTTAATTTAATACGATTGTTTAATTAATACTAAAAGAATAAAGTTGAAATAGTATTAATGTGACGCCCCACCTCTTTACCCACGCTAGCCAAGAACACTCCGGAGTAGTGCTGTCAACTAGCACGGAGAATAAGGCTGTTGAGGAGCGACCATCCATGTAATTGCTTATCACACGGTGGCTATAAATAATCTTCGGAAACAAACATAGAAATAATCATATCACAAATCAGTCACAGATATCCATATCACAAAGGCGGAAGAAGATATGAATATATAACTAACACATGAAAGTGTACATCAGAGTAGTGGTCAGTAAGATCCACGATAATACAAAAGAATAGCAACACGTGCTATACAAAAGAATACAACTATGAGTCTATATCTCAAGTGTATACAACAAAAACTGCTAATCTAAACAGTTAGCCAAAAGTCAGAGTGATGAATCCCTGGGAAGAAGTCAAGCAGAAGCACCTGTAACATCTCGGTCTGACCCGAGTATTATTTAAGAAAATAATAAACGGATCAGTCTAGCTATAAATATCAGATGACATGATATAACATAAAAGATATGGCATAAACATAAATATCCATAACGACATACCACTATAAGTATGTAAATAATGATCAACAGAAGATCAATCAATAAGAGATAATCAATATCACAAGAATCTTCTCAAAGATTCGAAGAGGGCATCATACCCTAAACTTGTACTCATAACAAGTCAATGACATAAATTCCAGAAATCAACACGAGAAATCCAGAAATCATAAAAAGGGAAAGAGGCCTATCACATGACGGTCCGAAGACCATGGGGAGCTACCCCACATGTGTGAGTGGAATCACACAGATTGAGGTCAAGACTAACCAAAAAGCAGAAAGGTATGTGTGAATGGAATCACACAAGTGGTGTCTAGTCTAACCTTGCAATGAAAGAGACATCGCGCAATTGCTAGTCTAATTCATAAAGCGATCATCAAGATCAACGAGAAGTGTCAATTACACTAAGCTAGTAAATATAGAAGTTTAGCTTCATGTCCCATAACCACTTGCTTAACTTAAATATTTACGAACAAACTGTAAATCTTCACTAATAAAATTGTCACAAGAGGTTCAATCGAACAAGTCCAAGAATTAACCGACGAAGTGAACGCAAGCGTTTCATACCACTTGTTTTACTAAGTCGTTTAATTAGATTTCTCATCCGAGTGAGGTAAAGTCTTGTATATACTAATAGATTGGAAAACGGTTTAAGAAAAGAGCTTTGTTATTAAAAATAGAGTTGAAATTGTTTGTTAAAAGAGTTTTGATATTTACTACTAGTATTGAAACCTTTGTATTATAAAGTGACAAAACACATAAGCAAGTGTAGAAACAATCAGTCACAAAGATCGCATACGGAGATGCGAATAAAATCCAAGGAAATCAGCTCAATGTTTTTCAGATAAGATCCCCTACGGAGGGGGGGTCCAGGGGGGGTGGCAACCCCCCTAGGTGGGGGTGCGGGGGCAACGCCACCGCTTACGGGGTTCGACCTGCCCGGTCAGGTCGCGGGGGTCCAGGGGGCAGCGCCCCCGGCGGGGTGCGGGGCAGCGCCCCGACCAAAACGGTACGACCTAGTGAAGACAAAATGAGGTCTAACGACCTAACGACTCAAGGGTCATACGACCTAACGGCTGCGACCTAGGGGTCTAAGGGGTCAAGCGACTTAGTGGTTGCGACCTAGAGGTGTTCGCGACCTAACGATGACTCACGACCCAACATGGCCGACTTAACAGAGTCGAGCGACCTAAGGTAAATGGTCCAACGACCTAACTCGAACGGCTTATCTGGAGCTTAGGTCGGAGACGACCTACGAGATAAACAAGGCCGACTTAGTGGACGAGCGACCTAAGGTAAATGGTCCAATGACCTAACTCGAACGACTTATCTGGAGCTTAGGTCGGAGACGACCTACGAGATAAACCAGGGCGAGCGACTTAACGTTTGCCTAGAGATTATAGGTCGGAAACGACCTAAGACTTAAAGCTTAACTCGCGAGCGACCTACGGCTTAAGGCCAAACTCGTGAGCGACCTACGACTTAAGGCTTAACTCGCGAGCGACCTAACTCCGAAGTGCCAATACTTCCAGAATGACCTAAAGTTAACTCGTGAACGACTCACGACCCATGGACGAACGACTTAACTCCGAACGACCTAAAAATGGCCAGAACGACCTAAGTGCAGAAAATTCACCAAAATGCTAAAAATTGGAGTTTTTCGCCAATCCAATCCAAACCAAATGCAAATGTGCATGCAAAAGTGATAGGGAATCATTCCCAACAGTCTATTATAGTTATAGACTAGATTTGTGAGACAAAAATCTCACCTTTGCACTAAAGTTTATGAAGATGAAGCTTGAAAGCAAGGAGAAGCAATCCAAAGCTTGAATCCAATATCTTCTACTTGAATTTGGAGTTGAATGTTGGATTTGCAATTGAATTTGTGCTTGGAGTTTTAATTTCCCATTCCCTCCACCATTAATGCCAAAGCTTGATTAGTTAGGAAATTTATGAAGAGTGAGGAGAAGAGGGTTGGAACTTGGGCTTAATAGGCTAAACTAACCCAAAGTCCAAAGCGGGAAAAGTTAGTGAAATTTCACTAACTCCAAACCTATCGATGTTTATACTTAAAAAGTTGTAAACGACATTTCGAACTCAATGGAAGTGCTCTCGAGTCCTAATTTGACCGTTTGCAAAAAGTAGCTTTTCGGACCAAAATCCGATTAACGAGTTAATATTTAAATAAAATATTTAAATACAAACTCGATAAATATGCGGGTTGTTACAATTAATGTAATAAAAACTTTAATAGATTGCAATTGTATTATGGAAGTAAATTGTTAATAAATGAATGTAAATATTAACAAATTTATGGAAATAAAATATAAAGGAATGTTGGATAGAACATAAGTGAATGAAATTTGATAGTACGTTAATTTGGAGGTAAATTTAAGAAAGAATAACAACCATTATAAATTTCCTAACTTATTTGTCAATGAATGTATTTGGGAATAGAGTTCTTTTATATGTTGGATAGTTATAATGTTGTTATTAAGAATGAACGTTACTTTATTAAGCATAAATATAGTAACGGAAGTATGAATAAATTTATAGAAACGTAAGACTTACTTTAAGGTAATATTTGAGTGTAGACTTTTGAAATAGATTTGACAACAATAATTATTGTTCGTTACCTATCTTATTTGTTGTTAAGTTTATTTCGAAATCAAATCCCAAATGTATTCACTAAATTTTTGCAGTTGCGTAGTTTTGGTTTGTAATTGCAGTAGTTAGTTCTATACGGTGAGGTCTATACTAATTTTATTTTAATTGGACCATTGGTTGATATAGACTTTAGAAAGCGAGATTTATAATTTTTAATTTGAGTATTTAATTCAAGAAATGGTATTTATTATTACAAATAAAATGGAATTAAACGTAAAATATTAATTAAAATGGAATTTGTAAACATTATAGTGAAATCTTGAACTAATGTTAGTAGCATCTTTATTTTAGGTAAAAGTTTAGAATATAAAGGTTAAAAAAAAAAATCTCTTAAGTATGGGTTTTGAGGATTTAATTTATAAAATTCTTAAATATAAGAAAGTGTAGAAATTAACATTGCAATTAATGTACTTGTCAACTTTAATTCACAGCTAAACTTGTTAGGTCATTTAAATTGATTATGAATTTTTTTGGCGATAAAATTTAGTCAATTATAGAGTTTTAATATAAAATCGGATTTTTATAATTTATTTAATTTATGTAATGAATATTAAAAATAGCCATTTTGGCCACGGACTCGGATTTCGACGAAACCAGTTTCATCGGATCCGTATCGGTGAATTATTATAGGGTTTCAAGTTTCGTATCGATCGGACCTGTCGTTTGATCGTACGGACGCGAAACGCCTTGAAATCGAATTAATTAAAATCAATTTGAAAACAATTTGGAAATTTTGTTTTCAGCATAACTTCTTCATACGATCAAATTTGGACGTGAAACTTTTTCCATCGCGTTCAGGATATTTTAAATTACCTATCTGGATATATGGGTTTGATGAATTTCGTTCCGGGGTCAGAACGGGCTTTTTGGGCCAACTACCGTTTAGCGCGTTCGTTATCCGTACCCACCCAGCCTTCTTCTATTTGTCTATATATATGCGATCATAAACCCTAGCCTTCTTCCTATTGTCATTTGACTGTACGTACATTTTTCTTCATCTCCTTCTCAACTCCTCATTCTAATGGTAGAAAAAAAACCTAATTCTCAAATTCCAAAAAAATAATTTCAAATTCAAAAAAAAAAAAAAAATTGCGGATCTGCAGCAGCTTCTGGTCGCGCTTCGGGTTTCAGGGGAGAAAACCCTAGAGCAACTTGGGGTCAGGAAGAATATGACTCGGGTCGCTCCGGGTAGTTTTGGCGAAAACTCCAAGCAAGCACCGGGGAATTGAGGCGGCGCACCGAAGTCGAACCCGAAGTCGACCCAGGACCAGAATTTTTCCATTTTTCAAATTTCCATAACTTTTGCATACGAGCTCGGATTCACGTGCGGTTTGTTTTGCTAGGATCGTATCGGAATTTCTGACGTTTTGACGCTGGTTTGGATGGATTTGGAGACCGTCAAAATTTTGAGTTTAAATTGAATTTAAATTCGATTTAAATTCCAAAGGTGAGTGTTTTAACCCACTCACAACTACTAGAAGCTTTTATGTTTGTTAAATAAATTTTAGAAATGAATAGAATTTATTTATGAGTATTTGGCGTGCTTATTTCATTCATATCTGCTGAATTGCATTTATTGAATTTAACTGTTAATTTAATTTATTTATTGCGTATTAATTGACAGTTAGAATTTGTGTTTGCATGAAAATGCTAGTTAACAGTTATATAATTTATTACTGAATATAAACTGTTAGATTTATGGTCGTTAAATTTAAATTGAATAAAATTGCCAGTTATTACCTGTTATATATTATCAAATATAATATTGTTATTGATTGATATTGATTGATGATTGCGATTTGGATGATGGATGATGTTGGTGAATGGATGTTTATTGTATATCATTAAATTGCAAATTATCATGCATATTTCATTTCATTCGGGATTGTGGTTTGAAATGATATATAACCGCAAAATTTTATATCTTTTAAATTGCGGATTGAAATGATAAATATCCGTATCACTTGACCATAGGATAGAAAATTATATACAGGCACCGCGGTATATATATAACTATTTAAATGTGATTTCTATGGTTTGGATGGAATACGGTTTATAATAATCTTAAATTTTATATTGTATAAATATTTTTCTTCCATATATATATACATATGAAGTTGAAAATTTTGAAATTAAAAGGTGTATAAAAATCTTTATTAAAAATGGAAGAAAATTAAGAAAATGGAGTTTAATAATTTATATCATATGTTTAAATGTTAAGATGGAAATTTTAAGATATGATATTTATAATTGGATTTTTCCCAAAATAAATTGAAATGAATATTCTAGTATAATTTTGAATTGGGAAAAATATATATATTTTATTACTAGAAATTGAAGTCTTATTATTTATGGATTTTATATGAATATTCAAGACTAATTAATAGAACAATTGATTTGTTGAAAGAATAAAATCCAACTTTAGTTTGAAATATTGATACTCAAAATGGATATACGTATATATAAATGAATTGAAGTGGTTTTGGAACTTGAGAGAGATAATATAAATTTTGGTTTAGACTTTAATAAAGAAATGTATTTGTAAAACCATGAGAACTATTTTCTTTACAAAGTAACATTTAAGTTAAACCTTTTAATTCATATACCGTTGAATATCCAAACCATTCAAGTTTTAAAAGTTATGGTTTTAAATTATGAATTTCGAAATATTATGCTTTGAAAGGATATTTGGCTTTCAGACGTTATAAATTTTAAAGCATTTGGATTTTTGAAAAGGTTTATATTTGGGATAAAGGATATCATATTGTTTTGGGTTTTAAAATGATATCGTATTCATAATTTTAAAATGGAAATGTTTATTCTGGTTTTAAAGTATGAGCTATTTTTAAATGACCGCGGTGTTATAATAACGATGGGTTGGCAAAGAGACCGGGATCGGATATGGACATACTCTCTGTCGATACCGAAAACCACTTTGACTAACCGTGTACGCGGTGGAGATTCCAGAATGAAGTAGGTGGTGGCGACGTTTCCTGTAAGGTAAATACGTGGACCCGACTCCCGTGAGTTGGCATAAGGTGGCTAAAACAAGAGCGATTCTCAGGCCAATGAGGTCATTCCTCTGATCGGACCCTCCTCTTCGATATTATACTTTGATTTTGGATTGATTCAGTGGCCACTTCTATATTTTGATTTTGGGGAGTTAGTCCGAGGTGGGCGGTAACTGCGGCTACGCGTTTCCACCAGCCTGGATAGCAATTGGTATATCTACCCTGGCATTGCCTAGTTGTGTCGTGTCACCTACCATACCGAGCCTTTACTACGAGTTTCTATTTGTGTCGTACCTATGGAGTATCCTCTGGTAGCTTCCCGATCAGGAGGTATTACGGTACTGTATAGACTATTGGCATTATTTGTGTTAAGGGCTATATGGGTAACCCCTTAACGCTATTAAAAAGTAAGTTTACTTTACAAATAGACACTATTATAATAGCGCAATATACTACATAGTAAATAGTTTAACGGATCCTTAGGAGATGTAAATCCCGAGCATCTCTTAAGTTACTGCACTCATATTTATTTCTGTTAATTTAACTCACATAAGATCTTTTAGTTCTGACTCGAGTGTTTTTGTCTTTTCAAATTCGCTCGGGTCAGTCCGAGCGTTTCAGGATCGAAGACTTTAGCTTTGAAGGACGAAGACGAAGGAGTCGTATTATTATTATATATAGTATTGCACCACACTCTTTCTATTCCGCTGCATTGATTGTATTGGTATGTGTAACTCTGATATTTATTGTATAAAGCAAATCAAGTGTTTGTAAACTGTTTTGAACTGTATATTTATTATTATATTTTATCCTTCCGCTGTAAGATTCTATTTTGTTTTATTTCTTCTCTGTTTTTCTTATTTACCCCATAACAATCCGCCCTTGCGTATGCTTTGAATTGGCACGTGTGTCGGTTTAAAGTGTGCGAAAAGGCGGGATGTTACAGTTGGTATCAGAGCTTTGGTTTAGCGATAAACCTTGGTTTTGTGGGGGTTTGACTCTTTGTTAATAGGGTAGTAATACCCTATGGGAGTCACTGAGCGTATATATATATGAGAGAGCGTACTTGTTAGTGTTATAAAAAGATTTTGATATTGTGTTAATCTGTTCCGGTTTGTATTTATAAATTCTGGTTGGTGCATGGGACGCTACGACATCAATAGGGATTTCTAAACACTTAATAGGACAAACCGACATAATATTTGTTTTTAATATAGGTGAATGAAATAATTTTGCCTATTATATTTTCTATATATAAAAATATTTTTATAAAGATATATATATATATTTGGTTGCTATAGATTGGGTGTTAGGAAATAAAAATATTTATAACAATTGAAGCCAAGTTGGAATTATAATAAATCAAATTGGAGATTTTAGAACTTAAGTCCGGGATTTTGAAAATCTGTTTTCAATGGATTTATGGGATATAGGGATTTGGTTTATAAGTATTTTCTTATATAAATATTTAGTATAATTCGGAAAAATTATTTTAAAGAAGATTTTAGAGAATATAAATTTTGTACTTTCCTCTCTGTCGCTAGAAAATAATTTCGGTGATGGCGGCCGCATCATTGACTTCTATTTTCGAGTTTCGAAGGGAAAGGCCACTGTAGTAAATTCTACTACAGATTTGTTTTGAAATTATTTAAAATTTTAATTGTTTAAAGGTAATTAGAGATATAAAAGTTGTAAGAAATTAATTATCTATTATTTTAAAGTAATTTTGGAATTTGACCCGGTATTAATTCTTGAATTTCCATTAATTAGTTGTAAAAATTTAGGTTAGTGAAATAAAAGAAGTAATCAATGAATTAAAAGAGTGGAGATTAAACTTGCATAAGTTCTTTTGCTTTTTCTTTAACATAAATAACTTACCAAGTATAAAAAGTTGAAATGTAAATTAAGAGTGGAATAGAATATTATGCAAGTAGAATTTTGGAAAAAATGAAGTATTCAATAAATTACTGTTATAAATAAAAATTTAATGGTATTAACTTAAGTGATGATTGGAATTTTACTAAAATTAAAGGTTATATTATTAATAGGTGATTTTAACCTTAAGAAAGTAAAAATGAAATTCCTTAATTTATAAAGTTTGATTGTAGGGTTATTAACTTAAGTACGCCTTAATTTCCCCTATTCTAATATAATGGAAAGTAGGAAAAATATAAATGACTGCAATCCATAGTTAATGAATGAGTAAAATCTTTCACTTATAGGAATGCAAGTTATAAGGTTAATAAATTAAGTGTAAGTAGAGGGTTACTGTAATTAAATATAATGGAAACTTCAACATTAAATAAATGAATGAGATTAAAGGTAAGTCGAAATTGTAATTTATAAAACAAATATATATTAATTAAAGGAATGGAGAAGAAACTTGTAAATTTTCACTTACATTCTTAAACATACATAACTTACCATATAATAAAAGTTGCAATGTTAGTAAGAAAATGTAAGGGAAATCTTACAAGTGAAGCTTGAGGAAATTAAAGTATTCATTAAATTTGCTGTATTAATGAGAATTAATTGTATAAACTTAAGCTAAATTGGAAATTTTACTATATAAGAAAAGGTAAGTAGTATAAATAGATGATATAAACTTTAGTCAGTAAATTGGAATACAAATATAATGAATTTTGTAATAAATGAGAAATGAAATTTGTAAGAAGTAAAGATATTCCTCCATAAATGGAAAAAAAAGAAAATCAAACCACTGAAGCCTGAAATAAAAGTATAATAAGCTAATTTGGTGTTGGTTTGAATTGTTTTGTTTGATGTATGTTCGTTGGGTAAGGAATTTGAAGTTGTTGGATGAATAAATAATCTATCTTTGTCCCATATACGACTGTTTAGTAAATGATGCACTTGATAGTTATTTTTCATTTCGTACAATTTCAGAATTTGAACCCGAACAACTAATTGTTTGGTTGATTGAATGATTGTTTGTTTGTGGTGTGTGCTGTTTGTTAAAATTTATGGTTGTTGCATTTGATGGGATATGAATGATTGAATCTACTTGAATATTTCACTTTGGTACAAATATTTAACCTTTTAGATTATATAAGTGAAATACAGGTGATGGAAGCAACTGCTACTACTTTTGGTTCCATAATAATAAGCGTATTGCTCGACAAATAGGTACGTTTCCGGATTACGTTTTGTAGCGCTATTTTATATAATTTTTCCGTGATTGGGATATAATTTTTGGATAATATATGTATATATTTGTATATTTTGATATTATATTTTTCTTCCAAACCTCTCCGTACAAAGGAGACTCTGCCAAAATTTTTCATAAATTTTGGACTTAGAATTTTGTGAAAATGTTTTCCAACTTTAATAATTTAAGTATAAAAGGTTATAATGACTATAAAACGGGCATATCTCATTTAAGGAAATTAATTTAGTAAATTATTGTTATAAGTTAATATTTGAAATAAGAGGTACTGCTTTATTCTTCTTTCTCCCTTCTTTTTCCTTTTCGGGGACGAAAAGTTTTGAGTGGGGGAGATTGTAACGACCCGTTAAATTTGGTAATATTAAATGAATTAATATAATATGTTCTAATCTAATTTAGAATGAAATAAAGTCTTAAGATTTTATTTGAGTAAGTGTAGAAATTTGTTATAGTAATTGGAATTTAAAGTAACAATAAAATTTATGACAATAGATTTGTATAATGTAAATTGTCACATTTTGTTGAAAGTTAATTTTAAGAAACATACAAATGTTGAATCAGTGGATATTAATAAAAATATTTACTAGAATGGAATTCAATTAATATAAAATAAACAGTGGTGATTTATATTTGGTTGTAATTATAAATAGAGACTAAGTAAAAGTGACCGTTGAATAAACCAATGCAATATGTGAATGTAAGTAATTTTCATAAATGGTCAATAATAAACGCACTTAAAAGGGTAATAAAATTTGTTTGTTTAGGTGATTACGTATTGATAAGCTATAACTAAATCTGCAGTTTGGTGGTAAATGGGATATGAGAAGACAAAGGCATTTAGAAAGTAATAGATGGGATTCATAATAACAAGTAGTAAATTTATGCATATATCTGGGCGTTTGCCATAATTACCAAATTTTGCCATTCATATAATTTATTTTATTAAAGTCTATAGCAACATTGTTGTTAATAATGTTGTTAGTGAATTTGGATATAAAAGAATGACAAGTGTAGGTTAACCATTTATTTTATTTTGTTAAGAATGGAAATAGTTTGAAATAGATCTGAATAGATTTTTTTTGGGTTGTTTATGTGCCTAGTTAATAAGGGAGAGTTTATAAAAATAAAAAGGAATGCACAAGTGAAATGTATATAAGCAAAGGTTATTTATACCCACAAATTTGTTTAATTACTGTATAGGAGATTTAAATGTATAGTTAATTATGAATTGTAGAAACGGTTATTTAATCTAATTGTTGAAAAATTAGGTGAAATATAAATAGGGAAATAGCGTAATTGTTGCACTTGAATAAAAAATAAATTTAAGAATTTATGACAAGAATTTAAATTTCCTATGTGTTTATATATATTGGTAAAATTGTAACTATATGGGAATTTAGGAAGTAAAATAAATGGCAGTGAGGGATAACCAATTTAATGCAATACAAAGGTGATTGGAACGACTGTTGGGTTTAATGGAGTATATATAAACAGTGAAAATCATTATAATCTCTTAATTTAATACGATTGTTTAATTAATACTAAAAGAATAAAGTTGAAATAGTATTAATGTAATAAAAACTTTAATAGATTGCAATTGTATTATGGAAGTAAATTGTTAATAAATGAATGTAAATATTAACAAATTTATGGAAATAAAATATAAAGGAATGTTGGATAGAACATAAGTGAATGAAATTTGATAGTACGTTAATTTGGAGGTAAATTTAAGAAAGAATAACAACCATTATAAATTTCCTAACTTATTTGTCAATGAATGTATTTGGGAATAGAGTTCTTTTATATGTTGGATAGTTATAATGTTGTTATTAAGAATGAACGTTACTTTATTAAGCATAAATATAGTAACAGAAGTATGAATAAATTTATAGAAACGTAAGACTTACTTTAAGGTAATATTTGAGTGTAGACTTTTGAAATAGATTTGACAACAATAATTATTGTTCGTTACCTATCTTATTTGTTGTTAAGTTTATTTCGAAATCAAATCCCAAATGTATTCACTAAATTTTTGCAGTTTCGTAGTTTTGGTTTGTAATTGCAGTAGTTAGTTCTATAAGGTGAGGTCTATACTAATTTTATTTTAATTGGACAATTGGTTGATATAGACTTTAGAAAGCGAGATTTATAATTTTTAATTTGAGTATTTAATTCAACAAATGGTATTTATTATTACAAATAAAATGGAATTAAACGAAAAATATTAATTAAAATGGAATTTGTAAACATTATAGTGAAATCTTGAACTAATGTTAGTAGCATCTTTATTTTAGGTAAAAGTTTAGAATATAAAGGTTAAAAAAAAAAAAATCTCTTAAGTATGGGTTTTGAGGATTTAATTTATAAAATTCTTAAATATAAGAAAGTGTAGAAATTAACATTGCAATTAATGTACTTGTCAACTTTAATTCACAGCTAAACTTGTTAGGTCATTTAAATTGATTATGAATTTTTTTGGCGATAAAATTTAGTCAATTATAGAGTTTTAATATAAAATTGGATTTTTATAATTTATTTAATTTATGTAATGAATATTAAAAATAGCCATTTTGGCCACGGACTCGGATTTCGACGAAACCAGTTTCATCGGATCCGTATCGGTGAATTATTATAGGGTTTCAAGTTTCGTATCGATCGGACCTGTCGTTTGATCGTACGGACGCGAAACGCCTTGAAATCGAATTAATTAAAATCAATTTGAAAACAATTTGGAAATTTTGTTTTCAGCATAACTTCTTCATACGATCAAATTTGGACGTGAAACTTTTTCCATCGCGTTCAGGATATTTTAAATTACCTATCTGGATATATGGGTTTGATAAATTTCGTTCCGGGGTCAGAACGGGCTTTTTGGGCCAACTACCGTTTAGCGCGTTCGTTATCCGTACCCACCCAGCCTTCTTCTATTTGTCTATATATATGCGATCATAAACCCTAGCCTTCTTCCTATTGTCATTTGGCTATACGTACATTTTTCTTCATCTCCTTCTCAACTCCTCATTCTAATGGCAGAAAAAAAAACCTAATTCTCAAATTCCAAAAAAATAATTTCAAATTCAAAAAAAAAAAAAAAAAAAATTGCGGATCTGCAGAATCTTCTGGTCGCGCTTCGGGTTTCAGGGGAGAAAACCCTAGAGCAACTTGGGGTCAGGAAGAATATGACTCGGGTCGCTCCGGGTAGTTTTGGCGAAAACTCCAAGCAAGCACCGAAGTCGAACCCGAAGTCGACCTAGGACCAGAATTTTTTCATTTTTCAAATTTCCATAACTTTTGCATACGAGCTCGGATTCACGCGCGGTTTGTTTTGCTGGGATCGTATCGGAATTTCTGACGTTTTGACGCTGGTTTGGATGGATTTGGAGACCGTCAAAATTTTGAGTTTAAATTGAATTTAAATTCGATTTAAATTCCAAAGGTGAGTGTTTTAACCCACTCACAACTACTAGAAGCTTTTATGTTTGTTAAATAAATTTTAGAAATGAATAGAATTTATTTATGAGTATCTGGCGTGCTTATTTCATTCATATCTGCTGAATTGCATTTATTGAATTTAACTGTTAATTTAATTTATTTATTGCGTATTAATTGACAGTTAGAATTTGTGTTTGCATGAAAATGCTAGTTAACAGTTATATAATTTATTACTGAATATAAACTGTTAGATTTATGGTCGTTAAATTTAAATTGAATAAAATTGCCAGTTATTACCTGTTATATATTATCAAATATAATATTGTTATTGATTGATATTGATTGATGATTGCGATTTGGATGATGGATGATGTTGGTGAATGGATGTTTATTGTATATCATTAAATTGCAAATTATCATGCATATTTCATTTCATTCGGGATTGTGGTTTGAAATGATATATAACCGCAAAATTTTATATCTTTTAAATTGCGGATTGAAATGATAAATATCCGTATCACTTGACCATAGGATAGAAAATTATATACAGGCACCGCGGTATATATATAACTATTTAAATGTGATTTCTATGGTTTGGATGGAATACGGTTTATAATAATCTTAAATTTTATATTGTATAAATATTTTTCTTCCATATATATATACATATGAAGTTGAAAATTTTGAAATTAAAAGGTGTATAAAAATCTTTATTAAAAATGGAAGAAAATTAAGAAAATGGAGTTTAATAATTTATATCATATGTTTAAATGTTAAGATGGAAATTTTAAGATATGATATTTATAATTGGATTTTTCCCAAAATAAATTGAAATGAATATTCTAGTATAATTTTGAATTGGGAAAAATATATATATTTTATTACTAGAAATTGAAGTCTTATTATTTATGGATTTTATATGAATATTCAAGACTAATTAATAGAACAATTGATTTGTTGAAAGAATAAAATCCAACTTTAGTTTGAAATATTGATACTCAAAATGGATATACGTATATATAAATGAATTGAAGTGGTTTTGGAACTTGAGAGAGATAATATAAATTTTGGTTTAGACTTTAATAAAGAAATGTATTTGTAAAACCATGAGAACTATTTTCTTTACAAAGTAACATTTAAGTTAAACCTTTTAATTCATATACCGTTGAATATCCAAACCATTCAAGTTTTAAAAGTTATGGTTTTAAATTATGAATTTCGAAATATTATGCTTTGAAAGGATATTTGGCTTTCAGACGTTATAAATTTTAAAGCATTTGGATTTTTGAAAAGGTTTATATTTGGGATAAAGGATATCATATTGTTTTGGGTTTTGAAATGATATCGTATTCATAATTTTAAAATGGAAATGTTTATTCTGGTTTTAAAGTATGAGCTATTTTTAAATGACCGCGGTGTTATAATAACGATGGGTTGGCAAAGAGACCGGGATCGGATATGGACATACTCTCTGTCGATACCGAAAACCACTTTGACTAACCGTGTACGCGGTGGAGATTCCAGAATGAAGTAGGTGGTGGCGACGTTTCCTGTAAGGTAAATACGTGGACCCGACTCCCGTGAGTTGGCATAAGGTGGCTAAAACAAGAGCGATTCTCAGGCCAATGAGGTCATTCCTCTGATCGGACCCTCCTCTTCGATATTATACTTTGATTTTGGATTGATTCAGTGGCCACTTCTATATTTTGATTTTGGGGAGTTAGTCCGAGGTGGGCGGTAACTGCGGCTACGCGTTTCCACCAGCCTGGATAGTAATTGGTATATCTACCCTGGCATTGCCTAGTTGTGTCGTGTCACCTACCATACCGAGCCTTTACTACGAGTTTCTATTTGTGTCGTACCTATGGAGTATCCTCTGGTAGCTTCCCGATCAGGAGGTATTACGGTACTGTATAGACTATTGGCATTATTTGTGTTAAGGGCTATATGGGTAACCCCTTAACGCTATTAAAAAGTAAGTTTACTTTACAAATAGACACTATTATAATAGCGCAATATACTACATAGTAAATAGTTTAACGGATCCTTAGGAGATGTAAATCCCGAGCATCTCTTGAGTTACTGCACTCATATTTATTTCTGTTAATTTAACTCACATAAGATCTTTTAGTTCTGACTCGAGTGTTTTTGTCTTTTCAAATTCGCTCGGGTCAGTCCGAGCGTTTCAGGATCGAAGACTTTAGCTTTGAAGGACGAAGACGAAGGAGTCGTATTATTATTATATATAGTATTGCACCACACTCTTTCTATTCCGCTGCATTGATTGTATTGGTATGTGTAACTCTGATATTTATTGTATAAAGCAAATCAAGTGTTTGTAAACTGTTTTGAACTGTATATTTATTATTATATTTTATCCTTCCGCTGTAAGATTCTATTTTGTTTTATTTCTTCTCTGTTTTTCTTATTTACCCCATAACAATCCGCCCTTGCGTATGCTTTGAATTGGCACGTGTGTCGGTTTAAAGTGTGCGAAAAGGCGGGATGTTACATACATTTCCTTCTGGATAGAGGTGGTATCATGGTATGGAGCCCAGATATTTAACCTATGTGGTTACTACGAATTTATTACTTTGTGGTTGTTGGCTTTCGGGATCCCGTGAGAAAGGTCGTTTACGATCGGGGAATGGCGTGCTCGTGCCAGTAGTTACCCAGTTAGGGGTAACCCGGCCTTGTGTTGGCAGAGTTCCGGTTTGGTTCTCGGGGATGTCTTTCCAGAGGCATTCTCATGTGGCAATGGGAAGTTCCTTGGCCTGACCATTTGTTGGAAATCCAATTCCCAATACGAAACTTGTACGGTATTAGTTGTAGAACCTGCCATTCACTTATGGTGGTCACCACTGTTTGGATGGTAGCTATAGTAGGCATAGTTCGAAATGTCTATGTTGGCTAAGATTTATATTCTACTTTCGAAATGATTTTCCCTACACTACACACTAATAATAATATCAAATGTTATTTTAAATGCGTATGAAGCATCTTTGACTATCATAAGGAGAAATCTCCTCCGATTCTGCGTTTGCATGTGTGTGTGTGCGGGAGGCCTTATGGTAGTCTCATTTTTAAAAGCATTGCCAATTGAAATAAAAATATTCCTCTATTTTGATTTTAAAGATAAATAAAATGTTTTGAGTTCTCACACCAGTCACATGACTGACTTGGAGTTTATTGTTTTCCTTCCTAAACTCTGGGTGCCCACCAATTTTCACACGGGCAGTCAAGAGTAAGGTTTATCAGGATATTCTGGATATTCAGGAATTGCTGGAGGCAAGCTGGATGGCATGGCATATTATTTATATAGTATTTCTTTTTCCGCTGCACTATTTGTTGTTGTTATATACTCTGATGATATGATGTAATGAAATGTAATGTAATAACTGATATAGTTCTTTGTTTAAAGATTATTCATTTATTATTATATGTTGTTCCGCTGCGAATTGTGAGATTCTGATGTTGTTCTGTTTTCTTTCTGTTCCGTTCTATTTTAAAATTATGTTCTATTTTTCTTTCCCCTTCTATGTTCTCTATTCTCTTTTCCTTCTATTTTAAAATGTTCTATCTTCTTTTCTGTTTTCTATTCTCTCTAATTTTTATTTTCTTTTCCCTATCTAAATTTTCTATCTTTTTCTTTTTCTTTTCTTAAATTCTTTTTCTTAAACCATAACATTTCGGGTTTTTGGCCTTCGATTTCTCGGCAGTCGATAAAGTGAGTGTCGATGTTGAATTTTCGGAAGTCGAAAATTTTCGGGGCGTTACATTTGGTATCAGAGCTTATGGTTAAGCGACAACCATGGTTCTGTTGGGTATTACTCATTAGAGATAGAGTCAGCAGTACTCTAGAATGAGTTTGAGTGTAATAATAGCTATGAGAGCGTATTTGTTAGTGAATATAAAAATTGTTTTATATTGTGATGATTGGTTTGTTGAGTGGTATATAGATTCTGGTTAATACGAGTAATTAACGTTGTTGATAGGGATCTCTAAACACTTGAATAGAACAATTCGACACAATATTGATTTTAAAATTGGGTAAATGAAATAATTTTACCTTGATTATATATTTTGTATATGAAGAAATAATTTTCAGAATTATTAAAGTGTATATAAGTTGATTGTTTAGATGTTTGAATAATCTAAATAAAGGAATTGTATAAGCAAAAAGAATTATAAGAATTGAATTATAATTAAAGTGATTTACAATTGTGAAATAAACTTATATACATAAGAAGTGAAACTAATGAATATATTTATGAATATGAGTTAAAAATAATAAAGTTAAGAGATAAATGTGAACTTAAGTTATGTAAATGAAATTCGATTTTGAAATTGAATAGAATTGAATGAATGGATTGAATATTAATCAATTAAATGTAAATTTAAGTTGATATGAAATATGAATTTAAGTGTTAATTCATTAAATTCTAATGTTATTGGAAGTTAAATAATTGAATGAAAATCAATTTAATTAAACCAAATTGAATGAATATAAGCAAAGGAATTTGGTTGTATTATTTAAACGTTGGTTGTTATATGATTGTTAGTTGATTGTATATAATTCATTAAGAATTAATGAAATTGAAAGCTAAAGTAATTGAAATTCAATTGGAAGTTAAGTGAATCTTAAATAGAACTGAATTTGATTTGGAAGTGAACCAACTTGAATATGAATTAGTGAATATAAACTAATTGAGAATGAATGTTGATAAAATCCAGTGTAAATGAATCAAATGTGATTTGAATTGAAAACCTATTTCATTGAATATTAATGAGAATATGGATGTTAGTTGGTTGATGGTTGAATATATATTGCATTTGTTGTTTAGTTGCATTTGCTATGTTGATATATATAGTTGTTATGGAGATATATGTTGTATATTGATACTATTGTCATATATACATGGTTCTCATGTTGTTTGTTGAGTGTTTAGTAGGTGCGGATCGCGTTTGCTTCGCATCTGGAGCTCGCTTTAGCGCTATATTAGCCGTATATGCTTGCTAATAAAATATAAGGTACATATCTCGGATTTAATATCGCACTTTTACACTTTTTTCCCTGCGGGATGCCTCATTACTTGATGAGATGTATATTTGTGATATATACACTGTCATTTTTTTTGGATCGAGCCGCGCAAAGGAGACTATGGCGAATTTTTCCGAAAATTTAAGGCGTTAGAAAATTTTTGAGAAAATTAGAAAATTTTTGAAAACTTTAACTTTAATTTGAAGTTGAAAGTTAAACGATAGTAATTGTTTTTGAAAGGATAACTAAGTATGATTTGAAAACTTAGTAAAGTATTATAAGAAGTTTAACTATGGATTTTGGAAAGTTAATAGATTCTGTAACTTTTCTTACTTGGTAATTTCGAGGACGAAATTCTTTTAAGTGGGGAAGATTGTAACGACCCAGAATTTTATTTAATTAAAATTTGAATATTTAATTAATTTTAAAGATTGATGTGTGAAATTTATAAGTCAAATAAATTTATTTCGATTTATTGGATTTAATTGGATAATTAAATCGATATTTTAATATGTTAAATTATGGAAATAATTGAAAATAGAGTTAAATATGATTGAAAATGATTTGTAAAATTTTATTTTATCATATTGAAGTTAGAATGATATTTTAGAACTTTTAAAATCGAATTAAAAGTTAATTTGTGAAAATTGAATATTTTAATATTTAATTATCGACTGTAAAATAGCCAATTTTTGAACAGTCTCAGAATTGAACGAAACCAGTTCCATTGGATCCGTAATAGTTAGTTATTACCGGATTTCAATTTTCGTGTCAATCGGAGTTATCGTTTGAGCGTGGCAGCTCGAAACGCATCGAATTATTTTTAATTTAAATTTGGCGAGTGAAAATAGCCATTTTTCAAAAAGCCTCGGATTTCAACGAAACCAGTTTCATCGGATCCGTAATGTGATATTATTGTAAGGTTTCAAATTTCAAGTCGATTGGATTTACCGTTTGTCCGGTACAAATTAAAACGCCTAGAAATCGATTTAAATCGGTTTAATTTAAATCGAGCATTTTTAGCCATAACTCGCACAGATGTCCGAATTAGCTTTCGAAACCTGTTCCATTGTGTCCGGAACGCGGGATAAACCCTAGGAATGTCAGTTTCGGCGCGTAAATCGGAGTTCGGAATTTCCGGATGAATAGTGTTCGAATTTTTCCTATAAATACACCCCCTACCCCTTCATAAATAAAAAAAATAAATAAAAATTAGGTTATAAAACCCTAGCCGCCACATTTATAACCAAAGGCCAGATTTTTCCCACCTTCCTCCCTCAATCACTCACGATCCGTCAACAATTAGAGGAAGTTGTCAACATGAAAGTTGGAGAGGGGAGTGAGAGCTACGATCTGAACGGTTGTGATGTAAAACGGAGCGACGTGGTGGTGTCTAGGGGGGGCCGACAGTGCTGGCCTACGCACGCATTTCAAGGTAGATAGGGTGGCCGAGTTCACCCTTGCTCTGGCCGAAGTTAGAGCATGTTGGGGGCTTCGAGTTGCAACTTCCTGATCGCGTTCAAGTTCATCGATGTGGTCGAATTTTCAAACCCTAGTTTTGGGTGTTGGGTTCGGTGGTATACGTGAGTGTCTGGAGAAGGGACGCAAGTTGGGAAGATAAACATGAGGCGTTGGATTTGAATCTCACGGCTTTGATTAAGTTGAGTTTGAAAATAGTTAAGTTAATGTTGTAATTAGTTATATTTTAATACGTGTAATTTCAAAAATTCATAACTTTTTCATACGAGGTCGAAAAAATGCTAACTCAGTTGCGTTGGAATCATATGGACGAGCACTACGCGATGGAGTTGGATTGGAGTCGTTTGGAGTTAGTGAGAATTTCGAGTAAAATTAAACGCGCGTTTAATTTTATTCGAAATAAATCGCTAAAACGAAAATAAAATCAAGGTGAGAACTTCTCACTCAATCGAATCAGTTTCGATTTTATTTTAAATAGTTAGATTTAAAATATTTGAATGCATGTTTGAATGATGATTGATATCTATTGATTGTTAAAATAGACATTATGCGCCGTTAGTAAGCGGATGTTATTTAATAAAAACATATACCGCGAATATTTCATAAACAGTGAAATTGGTATTATAAATAATATCAATATATATATATTGGCATATGTATATATTGCAGTTGTTGATTTCCCGTATTTTTTAGCGGATGAGACCCTATTACGCCGTTATTAAGCGGATAATATTTATTAAAAACATATACCGCGATAATTTCGTACTGGAGCGAAATTGGTATTGTGCTAATGTTTTTGGATGCAGGAAAACAGGTTGGAGGGATCCAACTGGATTCCTCAACAGTTTTTATTTGATTTCAGATATTTTGATATTTGATGGATTATCATATCGATATATGATATCGTTGTTAGTCGTGATTGACTATTTGGTGTGTAGCATCATTGGACCCAGATTTTGGGATTTTAAAATGATTTTAAAAGTGATTTTTGAAAATATACTATATTTTTAGAATTGATCCATTTTAAATAATTAAACGGTATAATTTTTAATGTTATAAAAATTATGATTTTTGTGAAATATAGTTAAAAGCTGATTTTAGAGAAATATGGATTAATGATTTTATAAAATAGTTTAGATTGGATTTTTGAATATATTATAAAAGTTTAAATATAGGATTTATAAAATTTGATTATTTTATAAATCAAAATGGTGAAATTATAAAGGAAATTAAAGACGTTTTAGAATAATAATATAATTTGATTTATATTAAGAGATTTATAAATGGATATTTATAAATTGAAATATTGACATTATAAAACGAGTTTTTATAAGTGTTGGAATGAATGGTGAATGAATGTCATTGATGAATGAAATTTATAGAATTATAAACTGTGAAGTTATAAAAGAAATTTATAAATAGTAAGATTTATAAATTTGGTGAAATTATTTGAAGAATAGATTGGTTAAATAAATGGATCTTATAAGTTATAAGATTTATAAATTGGAAAGTCTTTAAAAGAACGATTTGGTAAAATAATCGTTTTATAAGTAATTAACTTATAATATGAACTTTTAGTTTATAATTGAGTTATAAACTGGAATAGGTTAATAAAAGAATTTATAAAAAAAAGAAGTTTTTATAAATAAATAGAAATGGAATTTATAAACGTTGTTTTATAAATCCGCAAACAACTTATTTTGATAAGTTAATTGTTATGACTTATAAATGGAGTTATATTCACGTTTTAGACAGTGAATAATCCTTTGAAATAAAATGCATAGAATTGATGAAATTTGTTAATGAAGTATATTCACGTTTTTGAATAGTGAATAATACGTTAAATAAAATGTTTAGATGTGATGTTTTAAATAGAATTAAAACGATCTAACGATGTTTTTAAACATGTTGAGATTCGAAACCATAGATTTCAACATTTATTGTTGAAATAGATGTTTCGAGAAATAAAAGGGAATGGTGGACTATAACACTGTTGTTATAGTAAATGATTTCCGAAAGGAAATGTTTTGTATAGTATTGGGATTTATATATCTATTTTAAATTTCGAATCCCTATACTAGTGATTTTGGGTTGTCGTAACGATGTTTTACGCAACATTCGTTTTGGCCCAAATAAATATGTTTAAGAGCATGATTTCCTTAAAGAATGAAATATATACTTAATCTCGATTTAAGTACATTGAATATTTTCCAAGTGTTGAAAATAAATAAAATTCGTGAATTACTTATTTAATAAGTATGGAAATGTTTTCCAATAATAAAGTGAATATTGGAGAATTTATCTTTTTGAAGATAAATTGGAAATGAATAATTGAAATCGAATATCCATAGATATTTTGGATTATAAATTCACTAAGGAATTTATAAAAGAAAGTGGAATTGGTTTAAAAATAAATATTGATTTATTTTTGAAGTGTTGAAATTTTATATCTTGTAAAGATATTTTGGAAAATAAATAATTTGGAAAATTATTTGGAATCTGGTGACGTGTGCATATCCAGTGATAGTTCAATAACCGACTATCAATATTTCCCTTTGAATGGGTAATTGATGTGATTTGTTTGAATGTGAATGCTACACTTATTTTTGAATAAGCGCTCACTATTCGGGTTAACCGGGAAAGGACCATGGGGGTCGTATAACCCATTCCGAATATGTGATACGTCGATGTGAATTGCATTTGAAGATCGGTGTTGAAGACCCGGTATTTGCGAGAGCGATAGGATGACCTGTCGATTTACTCTGCACCGAGTTGCTCCGGTATAGAGTTCTCCATATGTGATGGTGAATCCGATCAGGATTGTGAATATCCGGATTGCAAGGACTTCTTTGTAAGTGCCTTCGGTTTTGTTCGATCCCGGAACAGACTTGTATGGATTGTGTGTCTGACATTACAAGTTGAGATATAAAGCCGATTTCATTCAAATATATTTCTGTTGGTGGCGGAGAATTTATTCTTTTAGCTTAACACCCTTCTCTGAGACGTACGAGCTCAGAGGTTATATAGTTGAAGTTATCAGCGATATATTCCCAATTTGGTAATGTGACATGCTGAGTGTTGCTGTAAATGATCATTGTGTTGATTATTGTGATAGGATCGTTTATTTGATCGTCTATCTTGGTGATCATTGTGTTGATCATTTGTTGACCCAAAGCATGGCTTTTGTATAAAGTATGTTTTTGTGGACGTGACTTCGTCGAGCCTCACACCCCGGAAATGGTCAAAACAGGAAAGATGCGGCAAGGTTATGAGGGGTAGCTCCCTTTAGGGTATGTACATTTCCTTCTGGATAGAGGTGGTATCATGGTATGGAGCCCAGATATTTAACCTATGTGGTTACTACGAATTTATTACTTTGTGGTTGTTGGCTTTCGGGATCCCGTGAGAAAGGTCGTTTACGATCGGGGAATGGCGTGCTCATGTCAGTAGTTACCCAGTTAGGGGTAACCCGGCCTTGTGTTGGCAGAGTTTCGGTTTGGTTCTCGGGGATGTCTTTCCAGAGGCATTCTCATGTGGCAATGGGAAGTTCCTTGGCCTGACCATTTGTTGGAAATCCAATTCCCAATACGAAACTTGTACGGTATTAGTTGTAGAACCTGCCATTCACTTATGGTGGTCACCACTGTTTGGATGGTAGCTATAGTAGGCATAGTTCGAAATGTCTATGTTGGCTAAGATTTATATTCTACTTTCGAAATGATTTTCCCTACACTATACACTAATAATAATATCAAATGTTATTTTAAATGCGTATGAAGCATCTTTGACTATCATAAGGAGAAATCTCCTCCGATTCTGCGTTTGCATGTGTGTGTGTGCGGGAGGCCTTATGGTAGTCTCATTTTTAAAAGCATAGCGAATTGAAATAAAAATATTCCTCTATTTTGATTTTAAAGATAAATAAACTGTTTTGAGTTCTCACACCAGTCACATGACTGACTTGGAGTTTATTGTTTTCCTTCCTAAACTCTGGGTGCCCACCAATTTTCACACGGGCAGTCAAGAGTAAGGTTTATCAGGATATTCTGGATATTCAGGAATTGCTGGAGGCAAGCTGGATGGCATGGCATATTATTTATATAGTATTTCTTTTTCCGCTGCACTATTTGTTGTTGTTGTATACTCTGATGATATGATGTAATGAAATGTAATGTAATAACTGATATAGTTCTTTTTTTAAAGATTATTCATTTATTATTATATGTTGTTCCGCTGCGAATTGTGAGATTCTTATGTTGTTCTGTTTTCTTTCTGTTCCGTTCTATTTTAAAATTATGTTCTATTTTTCTTTCCCCTTCTATGTTCTCTATTCTCTTTTCCTTCTATTTTAAAATGTTCTATCTTCTTTTCTGTTTTCTATTCTCTCTAATTTTTATTTTCTTTTCCCTATCTAAATTTTCTATCTTTTCTTTTTCTTTTCTTAAATTCTTTTTCTTAAACCATAACATTTCGGGTTTTTGGCCTTCGATTTCTCGGCAGTCGATAAAGTGAGTGTCGATGTTGAATTTTCGGAAGTCGAAAATTTTCGGGGCGTTACAAAGACTATGTCCTGGAAGGCTATTTTCACTTGTTAAATTAAACGAATTAATTTCAAAATTATTTAAATCACTTTTAAATCAAATTTAAAAGCTTTGTTACCTTTATTCTTATTAATAGAAATTAAGTTATCCTTTAGATCATTTTTATCCAAATAAAATCCATGATTCAATTATTTAATCGATTTCAATTATTTAAATTCAATAACTAAATTATACAATAAATCACTATATTAGAATTCAAGTTATTAAATTTATAAAATTAACTTTCAAATTTTTTTGAAATCAACTAAATATTCCAATTTCAGATAACCAAAATTCTAGGTCCTTATTCCTTCCTCCTTAAAGAATTTCGTCCTTGAAATTGCCAAGGTAGTAAAAATACCCAAACCTATTTCTTTCCTAAAACAAATTAGTTGAAATAACTTCTCAAATCCATTTAAGCCTTTAACTTCCATAAATCAATTTGTTATAACCTTGTTATTACCTTTACTAAATTTCCAAATTAATCCACAGGTTCCAACTAATATCATCTCATTTAACCATTTCTAATTATAAATCGAAATCAAATCTTAGTTATCAAAAATTTCTTCAAAATTTCTAACTCTTTAAGTTTTCAATAATTTTTTCCAACATCTCCTTTGTGCGGCTAGATCAGTACAACTAAAATCGCCACTATGGGCCCAAATTAGCAAAAGAAAACAAAATCCAAGTGGCTTAACTATAAAACCATCAAATCGAACAATAATTTAAGCATGTACCTTTTTGTTGGGCAATCCAATTTTCTTATGATATCAAAGATATCAATTAGCTCTTGCTTTTATATACATGCATCTTATTTACCAATGATACCCGATCATATAATTCAAAATCATACTAGTTTGCATTTGCAATTTTCAGTATTTGCTACACTTAAGCCCGTACGATGTACATATATAATCTGTATGCAACAGCCAATCTGATCGCTCACTCGATAAAACAATTTTACTTCCGAACTAGTATCTTTCACACGACCCTCTAGTGCAGACTCCAATCTGGTTCCTTGATCAGAAACCGTTATCCTCCTTGCATAGCCATATACTATGATAGAGAATTCTAGAATCAATCAATAACATATCCAATGTCCACCATCAAGGATCGAGCGAAAAATCCCAATTCGGGTCGATATAAATTATGTCGAGATTCTATGCTCGAATCTAGATCAAATCGTTATGCGAAAAAATAATATACGTATAATTACTTATTTATTTCAATTTATTTATTAATTTTTTAAATAAAAAATTCTTTTATTCACACTCATTTCATATACATTCTCTTATTTACAATCACAATTCACATTTCCTTACTCACATTCTATAACGACCCATAAAATTTTAGCAATTTTTAATTGGTTTATAACGTATTGAATTGGATTTTTGAGAAATTATTAATAATAAAATTTTGAAGAAAGAAAAGAAAATATGTTGTGTATATTAATGATTTGTAGTGCTAGCTGTGTACATATATTTTAAAGTTTGGTTGTGGTTATACCTATAAGATCTAGTAAAAAAACTATATAAACTATTATTTATATTATAATATATAATATAAGTTATGTTTGATGTAAACTGGATAGCATAGTTCATTTCTGTTGGGTATAAATACCAATAGTGTGGGTAATAAATTTACGGTCACCTTTTGCTTTTCAGCAAGGTGTGTAAATTTGAAGTATATTGAGTACGTTCCATATATATTTATTTTGGAAAACCACTGTATATGTATGATGGTCTATTTGAAGTGTATACATAGTAAATCATATTTATACCGAGTTTTATTTTATTTATATGTGTTATAATAGCTATATATATATATATATATATATGTTAGTCTTGGTACTAGTATATAGTTTTACTGAAGTTTTGATTCCTAGTCATGTTATATATATATATATATATATATATATATATATATATATATATATATATTTGATTTTGGGTTTTGTGTCACCATTGCCAGTTTATTGTAGTGCATATCTAGTACATCTATACATATGTCGTTAGCTATAAATACGATAGTTAAGGGTTTCATATATCATATGAACTGAAGAAGTAGAGAAGTATATACTATATTTAACTACATATATGAAGTATCTGTTTTAAGGGTTGATTTAAGGTCTGCATTAAAATTGGTAGTCTGCATGTTTGTTATGTACAAAGATAAGCATATATGAATTCATGCATATGTAGCCTTTACATTTTGAAAGAATATACATAATATTAAATGAATATTGATTTTTTTTAATATTATATATAAGGTTACCTTCATCTTCATTTGTGTCATATTCATTTATTTGTGTACGTTATTGTTTCAATTTTTGTACACATCATGGTTCCTTTTATAACTTCATCGCCCATAAATAGTTTATTTCTTTCCTCCTTCATCTTCATTTATCTCATATTCATTTATTTGTGCACATTTTCGTTTCAATTATTGTACACCTCATGGTTCCTTTAATAAATTCATCGCCCATAAATAGTTTATTTCTTTCCCCCTTCATCTTCATTTGTCTCATATTCATTTATTTGTGTACGTTTTCTTTTTAATTATTGTACACATCACGGTTCCTATTATAAATTCATCGCCCATAAATAGTTTATTTCTTTCCCCTTCATCTTCATTTGTCCCATATCCATTTATTTGTGTATGTTTTTTTTACATTGATTGGGCAAAGGCTCATATTTCAATTGCGTTTATAAATCAATTTCCACTTTTGAAACTTCACTTCGCTTTCATTTTCCACCTCATGCTTGCATCCTTCTTTTACTCACCTGCACACATTTTACTCCCTTTACATAAATTGCTCCCTTCTCTTTTGAAACCCAGCAACAAAAAAAGAAAAAAAAGAAACGAACACACTCCTCCGCCTTTGGCTTGCAACCTTAGCCTCTCCGCCTCAACTGCCGTACCTCCACCTGATCATCTCCACCCTCCATCTCCTCCTCTTCCATGCTGACGTTGTTCGGCGAGCCACTACCTTGCCGCGGTGAGTTTATTTGTCCTCTTCCTTGATTCTTCTCTGGTTCTATATCTTGTCTGCATACATACATACATACATACATACATACATACATATATATAAAACTTAGGTACGTATAAACTATAAAGCAACTTTGTAAAGGTGATATATCATATGTTGTGTCCTATTTTTATCTAATATTATACAGTATAAACGTGGGTAAGGCTTAGTCTATGCATGTAAGGCTATAATGAAGAAATATATATATGTAGTGTTTGCTGTATGCGTTTTTGTATAAGGTGTGTGTGTGTTTTTTTTTTTACTGTATATAATTGTTTTACAGTACTATGTATATTTTGTACAGTTGCAGTGCTAGCATGTTTAAAGCATTGTAAAGTATAGAAGGTGTTGAGTATATTTATGTACTGACTTTAACTAACATATATTACTGTTAGTATTTTATATTGGATTATTTTATATATAATCCGTTTTAGTAGCATATAGATTTTATAAAGTTTACATGGGTTTATATTAGTTTGCATATACCGGAGTAAGATTTGGTATTGATATACAATATATGGACTTTATGTTATATGTTTTGATATTGATTTTAATATTTTATTTATAAAGGTTACTTTTTAAAGATTTAAGTTTTAGATGGTGTGTGGATATTGGTTTGTATATGGGTTTAAACATATACATGATTTCAAAGTATACTACATATAGATATGTTTATTTAAATCAATGATTTTTGAAAATATATATTTAATTTAATATATATTTAAATTTAGAATACAGTTTTATTTATATATAGTTATATATACAACTATATATAGCTCACTTATCCTATTTATCTTCCTCGACCCAACTCTGATTTGATTTCGTCAATTCCACTTTATCATCTTTGATCGATAAAATTCTTGACAATATTGCTTTGCTTTGAAATCTGTGCTTGGATTCGTATCTCTTCTCATTCCGCCCTCTCTTCTAGGCTCGAAAGTTGAGCAATCACTCACGATTAACGTTCTTTTATTTATTAAATTTGATTTCAATTGAAACGACAATTGAAATATGCTGCGGTTATTAATTTTAAATTGTTATATGCTACTATATATAACTGTTCACCTATGGGATATGACACCATATCCTGTAGTTTATATTATATTGTTATTGAGGATATATGCATGTTATATTATTATCATATCTGTTATCACCCTGCAAGTTCCCTTTTATATAGAATTCATTATGGGTTGAAATGATACATACCCGAACAGACTTTAGAATAGAAGGATTTCGTTATGGGTTGAAATGATAAACCCGAGCGATTTTCAATTAAATTGAATTTGGGATTGCGGGTCGAAGTGATATCTACCCGTAAATTTAAAATTCGGATTGAAATGATAAATATCTGTATCCCTTGACCATAGGGTAGGAAATTATATACAGACACCGTAGGTCCACATATAGATATATAAATGTTTGCAAATAATTTATATAGTTTAAAAGGAAATATATGGTTTTTAATAAATATTGGGTCTTAAAATATTATATATAAATGGAAATTTTATATATAGATTTAATAATAATATTATTGAGATTGAATCAATCCATATAATATGTTTAAGTATTTATTTAAATTTATATTTCAAAAATTGATTCTTGTAATAAATTGAATAACTAAGATTAGGAGATAAATTTTGGTTTATTAAAAATGGTATTCAAATAAGGATTTGTTTAATTAAATCGATTTGAAACCTTTGAATGGGAAATTTAAAAGGTATGATTCTATAACGGGATTTTTGATTTAAGTGATTTAATGAATATTTCACGTTTAAATAAATTAAAGAAAATATTGAGTAAAATGTAATTTAAGATTACTTAAATGATATTGAATCTAATGAGGGAGTATTTCAAGTCTAAATAATAATGAGGTTAAATCGAGATCTCTATGAAACTGTCAAATTGAACATTTAAATATTAAAGCTTTGAACTATATTGGAACTTAAATGGTTTATTTTGAGATTCAAATCTGTATTTGAAATAAATATAGTTGAATTTGTTATTTAGAAACTAAATTGAATTAAAATGAAATTTAGGTCAAACTAAATTTGAATTTATTATCTATAAAACTAGATTTAATAAAAATTTAGTGGAAACGTTGAATACCTAAAGTTTTGAAATATATTGAATTATGAAGCGGTGTTTTGTGATTACAAATCCAAATTTGAGATCGTTACAATTGAAGGGTTATTTTAGGAATTGATTTGAATTTATATTGATAAGTTGAGATTGAATTTAATTTTAAATGGGAAGGTCGGGTTGATGTTGAAACGATTTGTCAAGTTGAGGGAATTGAAAATACGTTACTCTATAAATTATTTAATATATAAATACTATTTCGGGAAATATAGAGATATTTGAAGTGAAAATGAAGTTGAAAGGACCACGGTGTTATAGTGTATATTTCTACCCTGTAGATAGTTCCATGGACCCTTAGAGGATGGTTATCCCAAACATCCTTTAAGTTACTTGTATTTCAGTTGATATTTCACTTGAGTTGATTTATAGATATAAGAATGTTAATCCTGGCTTGAGTGTTTTGTGTTTTGCTTTACACTCGGGTCAGACTGAGTGATACAGCATTTGAGACTCACCTCCGAAGTTGGAGCTTTGCTTGAAGATCCAGCTATCTATCCTTTCAGTCATTCAGTTGATCAGTCTAGGGAAGTCATCTGCTCGTACTAGAGACTTCACTGCATCTGAGATATTCTGTTGTACATTATCTCTAACTTTGATGTTTATATAGTAGCTTCATGAACCACTATTCATTTATTCCGCTGCGTATTATTGTACTACTCTGTATCTGTGATTCTGTTACTGATTTATTTACTGTGTATTTTAAGTTTTGCCAAATTTTAATTAACAATTCAGTATTTTGAATTATTCAAGTTGGACATGTATGGTTTTATTGTCGATTTGAATGGTCCAAAATAGTGGGTCGTTACAGTTGGTATAAGAGCTTTGGCTCTAGGCAAAGCTTAGCATATACGGTTAATTTATTTATAGAATCACTTTCGTTCGAGTTGAATCTCTTCCTTTTGACTCGATTTCCTTTGAATTTTGGAATGTCCCTCGTTTTCGAAATTCATCCTTGTCTCTTTCTATTTATATTCGTTAGATTCTGGAGTGTCCCATAACTCCATTGAATGTTTTGTAAAGGGGGTGAAAACTCCTTTACAATTGGCATTGATTCACCAAAGATTTCTGTATCCTCGGTTTACGATGCTGCTACATCTTGATATGGCAAATTCTATCTCTGGCGATCGAATCTCGATTTGTTTTGGAATTCTACATTGATTATATTCCTGAAGTCACGGTTAACCCGATTAAGGTCGCCGCGATTTATAGAAGTATGTGCATCTTCTATTTTTTAATTTAATTATCTCATCTTCGATCGAGTCTATCTTCGAATCAGGATTCTATTGATTGGAGTTCCTCTAATTTAAATCTCTATCTTTGCTTTGAAATCCATTCTCGAATCATCCTTTGAAAATCGGGTTATGTTTGAAATTATTTTATATATCGAAATTATTATTTAGATAACTATGATTTTATTATATATATGTAAAAGTGAAATGTTATTTTATATATATAAAAGTTTTGAAAGGATTTGAAATTTTGGAAATTTATAAGAAATTGATTTATATAAAAATGATTTATAACTGAAGGGTAAAATTTGAAATTCGAGAATTGAATTCCGGTATTTTGAAATTGGTTTTAGGATTTTGGAAAATATATAAAAATAATACGATTTAAAATTATTTTTCGAATAAGAAATGTTTCAAATGATTTCAAATGAATTCCAATAATTTTGAAGAAATTTCGAAGAAGTTTTCAAGAAAATAGAAGTCCGGAACTCACTTATGTCGTTGGAAAATAATTTCAGTGATAAGTGCACGCATCATCGACATTGATTTTTGAGTTTCAAAGTGGGGAAGAGGCCACTTTAATAGCTTCGCTATGCGAGTGATTTTGTAAAACCGTTTTTGATTTCAAATTCTGAAGTAATTTGATTTTTTCGAAAGATACATGTATATATTTGAAACAATTTAAAGTGAGACCGGTATTCAGTCCTCGAGTTTCGGATTTGATTTGGTATAATCCTATCTATTGAAATTGATTTATTGTTGATTTTCAACTCTTGAATTGGAAATTTGATTTGCCTAACTATTTTGAATGTTCGAACACTTCCAGATCGATGTTAAATTTTCAAAGCTAAGAAATTTCGAAAATGATAAAATATTTGATAAAGCATATAAGTTTAGTTTTGTATGTTTAAGTTTGAAACCTTTTGTTAAGTAAATGAATATGACTATTTTGAATTATACTAATATGGAATTTAGTTTTGAAATGTTTTGAAAAAAAAGAAAAAAAAAGTTTAAGTTTTAAATAATGGTTTTCAGAAAGGTATTTTGGATATTTCAAAAGAAATAAATAGTTTAAAGGTTTTAAAGGGATAATTATAAATTTGGAAACCATTTTGAGTATAATTGACTTTGAGAAAAATATTTGTTTTGAAATTAGATTGGAATTAAAACCATTACTTATATGGTGATTTTAGAAATGAATTTGTTGACTTGAATTATGTTAATTTGGAAACTGGGATTATTTTTCTAAACCTATTATTTTGGGAACTTTGAAATTGAGATATTTAACTTAGAAGAAAATTTGGTGAAATCATATATGATTTTGAAACTGAATTGATATTGAAATAATTTGAAATTGAGAACCTTATATTATTAAGTACTTGATTTGGGAGTGGTCGAACTTATATAAAATGGATTTGTATAAGTATAAAGTTGGGTTGAAATCTATTAATTTGAAAGGTACTCAATTTGGAAAGAGAATTTTATATAATCAAGTCTATATAAGTATGATTTGATATACTAATGATTTGGAAAGTATTTGATTTGAAAATGGAATCCGATATATAGTGGACTTTATATGTGTATGATATTTGAAAGTATTTGAAAAGGTACTATATGATATATATTTTCGAAGTAAAGATATGGAAAGTGCCTTCTGCTTGATATCCGCTTTGTGGCCACATCATGTATTCATTCTATCGATATTATTCTCTTAGATTTTTGGTTTTCCGGATGTGATACTCGAGTGTTCCCACCATGGCGTAACCTATGGTTTTTTTTCTCTCGCGACTGCATAGCGCAACTGCCTAGCTGAATCTGGCCTAGGGGTACGTATTGTTTTCTGGCGTATCCAGTCGTAACCATTGTGTATCCTGCAATCAGTGTAGGTCGCGATTAGTAGTGAAACTGCCTGGCTGAGACGGTCGAGGGTTACGGATTGTTTCCTGGGGGACCCAGGCATAACCATTGTGTATCCTGCACCCTACTAGTCATCATGGCGTAACTCGCAGGGCAGAGAAAGCTTACGGATAAGGATTGTTTCCTGGGGGATCCAGGCGTAACCATTGTGTATCTATGAACCATGGTTGGACAAAGGTTTTGGTTTGGTTGATTTGTTTCGATTGTACTTTCCATATCTGTTTTTAAAATTGTTTTTCAAGTATTTTCACTAAGTATTGAAACGGGTCTACAAAGTACTTGAAGAATTCTAGCTTTGCGCTTGATCAATGCATGGCCAGAGTCTGCAAGAACGAGGATAAACTTGTTGAAACATCGAGTTATAAAAGTATTTTCGAAACGAAAATTGGTTTTGATATAAAAGTATTTTATTATAAAGGTATTTCCAACAAATAAAATTCTTAATTTAATACCATTTCAACTAAATCCCAATTTATCTTCCTAACCTCAATTTATCCAAATTATTTGAAATATAAATTTTGTATTAATATTTGAAATTGAAATTATTTTTTTGGTTTGAAGTTAACTATTCGAGCCCGATACTATTCTTTTGAATCTACCTTATATGCCCTGCTTTATTCATTCATATATATTCTCTTTTCCGAGTCTATCTTCTTTCCTTCTTGCCTTCTTTTGAATATATCCTTTAAAATATTGTTTATTTATATTCTACCTGGTTTAATAGTAAAAAAAATTAGTGTTTTATAAATAATTGATCTCATAATTAATTGAATGGATTTAACAAAATGAGTAATCTATTAAATATTAATTAATTTAAATAATAATAAAAAAAGTATATGGTTCTAAATAAATTGTTTAATTTGTTTTTCGAAGTCTAAAATTTTCTTCTGGTTGTTTCTATTCTCCTACTTTATACCTTTTCGGGGACGAAAAGTTTTGAGTGGGGGAGAGTGTAACGACCCATAAAATTTTAGCAATTTTTAGTTGGTTTATAACGTATTGAATTGGATTTTTGAGAAATTATTAATAATAAAATTTTGAAAAAGAAAGAAAATATATTATGTATATTAATGATTTGTAGTGCGAGATGTGTACATATATTTTAAAGTTTGGTTTTGGTTATACCTATAAGATCTAGCATAAAAACTTTATAAACTATTATTTATATTATAATATAAGTTAAGTATGATGTAAATTGGATAGCATAGTTCATTTCTGTTGGGTATAAATATCAATAATGTGGGTAATAAATTTGCGGTATCCTTTTGCTTTTCAACAAGGTGTGTAAATTTTAAGTATATTGAGTACGTTCCATATATATTTATTTTGGATAACCACTGTATATGTATGATGGTCTATTTGAAGTGCATATATAGTAAAGCATATTTATACCGAGTTTTATTTTATTTATATGTGTTATAATAGCTATATGTGTGTGTGTGTGTGTGTGTGTGTGTGTGTGTGTGTGTGAGGACCCACAAATCCGTACTCCTTGAATATACACTAATCTCCATAGATTAATTCAAGATGAACAGAAATACGAATTCTCAATGTTTAAGAAAAAGAAAACGACAGAAGAAGAGAGAAAAAGATAGAAAATAGAGAGAAAAGAAAATAGAAAATAGAACGGAATAGAAAACAACAGAACAATAACAGAATCTCACAATTCGCAGCGGAACAACATATAATAAATAAATGAATAATCTTTAAACAAAGAACTATATCAGTTATTACATTTTATACATTACATTACATCATCATCAGAGTGTACAACAACAAACAATATTAAACAGCGGAAAAGAAATACTATATACTAGTAATACGCCATGCCATCCATCTTGCCTCCAGCAACTCCTGAATATCCTGATAAACCTTAACTCTTGACTGCCCGTGTGGAAATTGGTGGGCACCCAGAGTTTAGGAAGGAAAACAATAAACTCCGAGTCAGTCATGTGACTAGTGTGAGAACTCAAAACAGTTTATTTATCTTTGAAAACAAAATAGAGGAATATTTTTTAATGTCAATTCGCAATGCTTTTAAAAATGAGACTACCATAAAGCCTCCCGCACACACACACAATGCAAACGCAGAATCGGAGGAGATTTCTCCTTATGATAGTCAAAGATGCTTGATACGCATTAAAAAGAACATTTGATATTATTACTAGTGCATAGTGTAGGAAAAATTCATTTCGAAAGTAGAATATAAATCTTAGCCAACAGACATTTCGAACTATGCCTACTATAGCTACCATCTAAACAGTGGTGACCACCATAAGTAAATGGCAGGTTCTACAACTAAAACCGTACAGGGTTTCGTATTGGGAATTGGATTTCCAACGAATGATTAGGCCAAGGAACTTCCCATTGCCACATGAGAACGCCTCTGGAAGGACGTCCCCGAGAACCAAACCGGATCTCTACCAACACAAGGCCGGGTAACCCCTAACTGGGTAACAACTGACACGAGTATGTCATCCCCCGGTCCCATTGGACCTTTATCCGAGCGCTCGTAATCAACATCACACAATCATAAATAAAGTTTTTCAACATGAGTAAGTATCTGGGCTCCATACCATGATACCACCCTTTCCAGAAGGAAATGCACATACCCTAAAGGGAGCTACCCCTCATAACCTTGCCGCATCTTTCCTTTTTTGACCATTCCGGGGCGTGAGGCTCGACGAAGTCACGTCCACAAAAACATACTTTATACAAAAGCCATGCTTTGGGTCAACAAATGATCATAGAAATGATCACAAAGATAAACGATCAAATAATTGATCCTATCATAAACAATCAACACAATGATCATTTCACAGCAACACTCAGCATGTCACATTACCAAATTGGGAATATATTGCTGATAACATTCAACTACATAACCTCTGAGCTCGTACGTCTCAGAGAAGGGTGTTAAGATAAAAGAATAAATTCTCCGCCACCAACAGAAATATATTTGAAAGAATCGGCTTTACATCTCAATTTGTAATGTTAGACATACAATCCATACAAGTCTGTTCCGGGCTCGAACAGAACCGAAGGCACTTACAAAGAAGTCCTTTCAATCCGGATACTCACTAATCACGTTCGGACTTCCCATCACATAGGGAGTCTCTATACCGTGGCTACTCGGTGCAAAGACAATCGACGAGTTATCCTTTCGCTTTCAAAAATATTCGGTCTTCAACACCGGTCATCAATGCTATCCATTACGTCGTATCACTATTCGGAATGGGTAATCCGAATAACGAGCGCAATAATTTAAAAATAAGTGTAGCATTCAAATTCAAGCAAATCACAACAAATACCTTTCAAAGGTAAATATTGATAGTCGGTTATTGAACTATCAATGGATATGCACACATCACCAGATTCCAAATAATTTTCCCAAATTATTTATTTCCCAAAAATATCTTTACAAGATATATAATTTTCAATATGTCCAAAATAAATCAATATTTATTTTTAAACAAATTCCACTTTCTTTTATAAATTCCATAGTGAATTTTCATTCCAAAATATCCATGCATATACGATTTCAATTATTCATTTCAATTTATCTTCAAAAAGATAAATTCTCTAATATTCACTTTATATTGGAAAACATTTCCATACTTTTTTAATAAGTAATTCACAAATCTTTTTATTTTCAACTCTTGGAAAATATTCAATATACTTAAATCGAAATTAAGTATATATTTCATTCTTTAAGGTAAACATGCTCTTAAACATATTTATTTGGGTCAAAACGAATGTTGCGTAAAACATCGTTACGACAACCCAAAATCACTAGTATAGGGATTCGAAATTAAAATAGATATATAAATCCCAATACTATACAAAACATTTCCTTTCGGAAATCATTTACTATAACAACAGTGTTATAGTCCACCATTTCCTTCTATTTCTCGAAAACGTCTATTTCAACAATGAATGTTGAAATCTATGGTTTCGACTCTCAACACATTTAAAAACATCGTTAGATCGTTTTTAATTCTATTTAAAACATCACATCCCAAAACATTTTCTTTAACATATTATTCACTATTCAAAAACGTGAATATACTACGTTAACAAATTTCATCCTTTTATTCATTTTATTTCAAAGGATTATTCACAGTTTAAAACGTGAATATAACTCCATAACTAAGTTATAACAATTTACTTATCAAAATAAGTCGTTTGTGAATTTATAAAACAACGATTTATAAATTCCATTTCTATTTATTTTATAACAACTTCCTTTTATAAATTCCTTTATTTACCTATCTCAATTCATATCTCAATGATATACTAAAAATTCATATTATAACTTAAATGCTTATAAAACGATTATTTTACAAAATCGTTCCTTTAAACTTCATAATTATAAATCTTATAACTTATAAGATTCAATTATTTACCCAAAACTTATTCTTCAAATAACTTTACATATTATATAAACCTACTGTTTATAAAATTCCATTTCTAACTTCACTGATTATAACTCTATAAATTTCATTCATTTATGAAATTCATTCACAATTCATTCTAACACTTATAAAAAACTCGTTTTATAACTCAATTATTTTTAATTTATAAATATCAATTTATAAATTCTTTTATATAAATCAATTTATATTATTCTTTTAAAACGTCTTTAATCTCCTTTATAATTTCACCATTTTGATTTATAAAATAATCAAATTTTATAAATCCTATTTTTAAACTTTTTACAATAAATCCAAAAATCTCAATTTAAACTCTTTTTATAAAATTATTAACCCATATTTTCAAAAATCAAATTTTAACTATATTTCTCAAAAATCATAATTTTTATAACATTAAAATTTATACGTTTATTTATTTAATATGAATCAATTCCAAAATATTTTATAAACGTGTACTTTCAAAAATCACTTTAAAAATCATTTTAAAATTCTAAAACTTGGTCCAATGATGCTACATACCAAATAGTCAATCACGACAACAACGACATCATATATCGATATGATAGTCCATCAAATATCAAAATATCTGAAATCAAATAAATACTGTTGAGGAATCCAGTTGGATCCCTCCAACCTGTTTCCTGCATCCAAAAACAATAGCACAATACCAATTCCGTTCCAGTACAAAATTATCGCGGTATATGGGATTTAAAATATTATCCGCTTAATAGACGGCGCAATAGGGTCTCATCCGCTATACAAATGCGGAAAATCAATAACTGCAATATATACATATGCCAATATATATATATATATATATATATATATATATATATATTGCTATTATATATAATACCAATTTCACTGTTTATGAAATATTCGCGGTATATGTTTTTAATAAATAACATCCGCTTACTAACGGCGCATAATGTCTATTTTAACAACCAATAGATATCAATCATCATTCAAACATGCATTCAAGTATTTTAAATATAACTATTTAAATAAAATCGAAACGGATTCGATTGAGTGAGAAGTTCTCACCTTGATTTCAATTTCGTTTTAGCGATTTATTTCGAATAAAATTAAACGGACGTTTAATTTTACCCGAAATTCTCACTAACTCCAAACGACTCCAATCAAATTCCATAGCGTAGTGCTCGTCCATACGATTCCAACGCAACTGGTTTCGCGCATTTTCGACCTCGCATGAAAAGGTTATGATTTTATGAAGTTACATGATTTAAACTATAAATAAATTTACAACATTCTTTAACTATTTTCAACCTAACCAAATCATAGCCGTCCATTTTAACTCCAAACCCATCAGGCCGCACACCCCATCCATCTTCCCCACTCACGTTTCTTTCCAGGCTATCATATACGCACGCAACCCACCTAGTCACGAACTAGGGTTAACGAATCCGACCACCACGATGCATGAAAACACGATCAGGAACCTCCATATTATAGCCTGCCTCAAGTACTATAATCGGCCATAGCAGGGTGGAGCTCGGCCTCCCCCTCTCCTCGAACTGCGCGCGCGAATAGCAGGAGAACGCGGCCATCTTTCTCTCTCCACGTTGCTCCGATGATCATCATCACCGTATGGATCTGAAGCTCTCGGGATGCTCTTCATCTTTCATGTTGGAAGTTTCTCGAATCGTTGCACGGATTTGAAGAGATTGAGGAGAGAAAACTGCAAATTTTCGGCCTTCTATTGATAACTGGCGGCGGCTAGGGTTTAGGGTTATATTTTTTTATATTTATTTGTGTGAAGAGAGGGGCTATTTATAGGAAATAAAACGACACTATTCATCCCGGAAATTCCAAACTCCGATTTACGTGCCGTAACCAGCGTTTCTAGGGTTTACCCCGCGTTCCGGACACAATGGAACAGGTTTCGAAGCTAATTCGGTCATCTGTGCGAGTTATGGCAATAAACGTTCAATTTAAATTAAACCGATTTAAACGCTTCTCTAGGCGTTTTAGCTTGCACCGGACAAACGGTAAATCCGATTGACACAAAATTTGAAAACATACAATAATATCACATTACGGATCCGATGAAATTAATTTCGTCGAAATCCGAGACTATTTGAAAAATGACTATTTTAACTCGCCAAATTAATATTAAAACAATTTCGATGCGTTTCGAGCTGCTACGATCAAACGATAACTCCGATTGCTACGAAAATTGAAATCCGATAATAACTAACTATTACGGATCCAATGGAACTGGTTTCGTCCAATTCTGAGACTGTTCAAAAATTGACTAATTTCACTAGTCGATTAAATATTAAAATATTCAATTTTCACAAATAAACTTTTAATTCGATTTTAAAAGTTCTAAAATATCGTTCTAACTTCAATATGATAAAATAAAATTGTACAAATCATTTTCAATCATATTTAACTCAATTTTCAATTATTTCCATAATTTAACATATTAAATTATCGATTTAATTATTCAATTAAATCCAATTATTCGAAATAAAATTTATTCGACTTATAAATTTCACTTATTAATATTTAAAATTAATTAAATATTCAAATTTTAATTAAATAAAATTCTGGGTCGTTACATACTTCCCCCCTTAAAAAAATTTCGTCCTCGAAATTATTAAGTAAGAAAAGTTACAGAATCTATCAACTTTCCAAAAATCCATAGTTAAACATCTTACAATACTTTACTAAGTTTTCAAATCATACTTAGTTATCTTTTCAAAAACAACTACTATTGTTTAACTTTCAACTCCAAAATCAAAGTTTATAGTTTTCAAAACTTTCCCAATTTTTCTCAAATTTTTCTAACGCCTTAAATTTTCGGAAAAATTCGCCATAGTCTCCTTTGCGCGGCTCGATCCGAAAAAAAAATGACAGTATATATATCACAAATATACATCTCATCAAGTAATGAGGCATACCGCAGGGAAAAAAGTGTAAAAGTACGGTATGTAATCCGAGATGTGTACCTTATATTTTATTAGCGAGCATATACGGCTAATATAGCGCGAAAGCGAGCTCCAAATGCGAAGCAAACGCGATCCGCACCTACTAAACACTCAACAAACAACATGAGAAACATGTATATATGAAAATAGTATCAATATACAACATATAGCAATATAATAACTATATATGCCAACATAGCAAATGCAATAAAAGCAATATACTCAACCATCAACCAACTAACATCCATAACCAATAAATATTCAATGAAATGGTTTTCAATTTAATCACATTCGATTCATTTAACAGTGGATGTTTTACTAACATTCATTTTCAATTTTAATTAGTTTGCATTCACTAATTCATATTCAAGTTGGTTCACTTCCAATTCAAATTCAATTCCATTTAAGATTCACTTAACTTCCAATTTAATTCCAATTACTTTAGCTTCCAGTTTTCATTAATACTTAATAAATTATATACAATCAACTAACAATCGTATACCAACCAATGTATATTAATTACAACCAAATTCCTTTGCTTATATTCATTCAATTTGGTTTAACACCATCACTTTCAATTGGTTTAATTAAATTGATTTTCATTCAATTATTCAACTTCCAATAACATTAGATTTTTAATGAATTAACACTTATATCCATTATTTCATATCAACTTAATTTACATTCAATTGATTTACATTCAATTGATTAACATTCAATCCATTAATTCAATTCAATTACAAAAGTTGAATTTCATTACATAACTCAAGTTCATATCTATCGCTTAACTTTATTAATTTACTTTGATACCAAAATCAACTTCATTCAACATCACTTAAGTTATATTCCATTTTATAAACATCACTTGGTTTTACTTAACTTAAATTCCCACTTATAAATCAATTCAGCTTCCAATTCTAAGTAAATTTCCATTTAACTTTAAATTCATTTTTATTACAACTCATATTTATAAATATATTCATATAGTTTCACTTCTCATATATATAAGTTTATTTCACAATTGTAAATCACTTTAATTGTAATTCAATTCTTATAATTCTTTTTACCTATACAATTATTCTTTTATTTAGATTATTCAAACAACTAAACAATCAACAAATATACACTTTAATAATTCTGAAAATTTATTCCTTTATATATAAAATATAATCAAGATAAAATTATTTCATTTACCCAATTTTAAAACAATACCGTGTCGGTTTATCTTGTTTAAGAGTTTAGAAACCCCTATCTACGATAGTTAGCCAGACTACATCGACTGGAATCTATAAACAATCAACCGATAAGTCAACACAATACAAAACAATTTTATATTCACTAACAAATACGCTCTCATAGCTATTATTACACTCAAACTCATTCTAGAGTACTACTAACTCTATCTCTAACGAGTAATACCCAACAGAACCATGGTTGTCGCTTAACCATATGCTCTGATACCACCTGTGAGGACCCGCAAATCCGTACTCCTTGAATATACACTAATCTCCATAGATTAATTCAAGATGAACAGAAATACGAATTCTCAATGTTTAAGAAATAGAAAAAGACAGAAGAAGAGAGAAAAAGATAGAAAATGGAGAGAAAAGAAAATACAAAATAGAACGGAATAGAAAACAACAGAATAATAACAGAATCTCACAATTCGCAGCGGAACAACATATAATAAATAAATGAATAATCTTTAAACAAAGAACTATATCAGTTATTACATTTTGTACATTACATTACATCATCATCAGAGTGTACAACAACAAACAACATCAAACAGCGGAAAAGAAATACTATATACTAGTAATACGCCATGCCATCCATCTTGCCTCCAGCAACTCCTGAATATCGTGATAAACCTTAACTCTTGACTGCCCGTGTGGAAATTGGTGGGCACCCAGAGTTTAGGAAGGAAAACAATAAACTCCGAGTCAGTCATGTGACTGGTGTGAGAACTCAAAACAGTTTATTTATCTTTGAAAACAAAATAGAGGAATATTTTTTAAAGTCAATTCGCAATGCTTTTAAAAATGAGACTACCATAAGGCCTCCCGCACACACACACAATGCAAACGCAGAATCGGAGGAGATTTCTCGTTATGATAGTCAAAGATGCTTGATACGCATTAAAAAGAACATTTGATATTATTACTAGTGCATAGTGTAGGAAAAATTCATTTCGAAAGTAGGATATAAATCTTAGCCAACATAGACATTTCGAACTATGCCTACTATAGCTACCATCTAAACAGTGGTGACCACCATAAGTAAATGGCAGGTTCTACAACTAAAACCATACCGGGTTTCGTATTGGGAATTGGATTTCCAACGAATGATCAGGCCAAGGAACTTCCCATTGCCACATGAGAACGCCTCTGGAAGGACGTCCCCGAGAACCAAACCGGATCTCTGCCAACACAAGGTCGGGTTACCCCTAACTGGGTAACAACTGACACGAGTATGTCATCCCCCGGTCCCATTGGACCTTTATCCGAGCGCTCGTAATCAACATCACACAATCATAAATAAAGTGTTTCAACATGAGTAAGTATCTGGGCTCCATACCATGATACCACCCTTTCCAGAAGGAAATGCACATACCCTAAAGGGAGCTACCCCTCATAACCTTGCCGCATCTTTCCTGTTTTGACCATTCCGGGGTGTGAGGCTCGACGAAGTCACGTCCACAAAAACATACTTTATACAAAAGCCATGCTTTGGGTCAACAAATGATCATAGAAATGATCACAAAGATAAACGATCAAATAAATGATCCTATCACAAATAATCAACACAATGATCATTTCACAGCAACACTCAGCATGTCACATTACCAAATTGGGAATATATTGCTGATAACATTCAACTACATAACCTCTGAGCTCGTACGTCTCAGAGAAGGGTGTTAAGCTAAAAGAATAAATTCTCCACCACCAACAGAAATATATTTGAAAGAAATCGGCTTTACATCTCAATTTGTAATGTCAAACATACAATCCATACAAGTCTGTTCCGGGCTCGAACAGAACCGAAGGCACTTACAAAGAAGTCCTTGCAATCCGGATATTCACTAATCACGTCCGGACTTCCCATCACATAGGGAGTCTCTATACCGTAGCTACTCGGTGCAAAGACAATCGACGAGTTGTCCTTTCGCTTTCAAAAATATTCGGTCTTCAACACCGGTCATCAATGTTATCCATTACGTCGTATCACTATTCGGAATGGGTAATCCGAATAACGAGCGCAATAATTTAAAAATAAGTGTAGCATTCAAATTCAAGCAAATCACAACAAATACCTTTCAAAGGTAAATATTGATAGTCGGTTATTGAACTATCAATGGATATGCACACATCACCAGATTCCAAATAATTTTCCCAAATTATTTATTTCCCAAAAATATCTTTACAAGATATATAATTTTCAATATGTCCAAAATAAATCAATATTTATTTTTAAATAAATTCCACTTTCTTTTATAAATTCCATAGTGAATTTTCATTCCAAAATATCCATGCATATACGGTTTCAATTATTCATTTCAATTTATCTTCAAAAAGATAAATTCTCTAATATTCACTTTATATTGGAAAACATTTCCATACTTTTTTAATAAGTAATTCACAAATCTTTTTATTTTCAACTCTTGGAAAATATTCAATATACTTAAATCGAAATTAAGTATATATTTCATTCTTTAAGGTAAACATGCTCTTAAACATATTTATTTGGGTCAAAACGAATGTTGCGTAAAACATCGTTACGACAACCCAAAATCACTAGTATAGGGATTCGAAATTAAAATAGATATATAAATCCCAATACTATACAAAACATTTCCTTTCGGAAATCATTTACTATAACAACAGTGTTATAGTCCACCATTTCCTTCTATTTCTCGAAAACGTCTATTTCAACAATGAATGTTGAAATCTATGGTTTCGACTCTCAACACATTTAAAAACATCGTTAGATCGTTTTTAATTCTATTTAAAACATCACATCCCAAAACATTTTCTTTAACATATTATTCACTATTCAAAAACATGAATATACTACGTTAACAAATTTCATCCTTTTATTCATTTTATTTCAAAGGATTATTCACAGTTTAAAACGTGTATATAACTCCATAACTAAGTTATAACAATTTACTTATCAAAATAAGTCGTTTGCGAATTTATAAAACAACGATTTATAAATTCCATTTCTATTTATTTTATAACAACTTCCTTTTATAAATTCCTTTATTTACCTATCTCAATTCATATCTCAATGATATACTAAAAATTCATATTATAAGTTAAATGCTTATAAAACAATTATTTTACAAAATCGTTCCTTTAAACTTCATAATTATAAATCTTATAACTTATAAGATTCAATTATTTACCCAAAACTTATTCTTCAAATAACTTTACATATTCTATAAACCTACTGTTTATAAAATTCCATTTCTAACTTCACCGATTATAATTCTATAAATTTCATTCATTTATGAAATTCATTCTAACACTTATAAAAACTCGTTTTATAACTCAAATATTTTTAATTTATAAATATCAATTTATAAATTCTTTTATATAAATCAATTTATATTATTCTTTTAAAACGTCTTTAATCTCCTTTATAATTTCACCATTTTGATTTATAAAATAATCAAATTTTACAAATCCTATTTTTAAAGTTTTTACAATAAATCCAAAAATCTCAATTTAAACTCTTTTTATAAAATTATTAACCCATATTTTCAAAAATCAACTTTTAACTATATTTCTCAAAAATCATAATTTTTATAACATTAAAATTTATACGTTTATTTATTTAATATGAATCAATTCCAAAATATTTTATAAACGTGTACTTTCAAAAATCACTTTAAAAATCATTTTAAAATTCCAAAACTTGGTCCAATGATGCTACATACCAAATAGTCAATCACGACAACAACGACATCATATATCGATATGATAGTCCATCAAATATCAAAATATCTAAAATCAAATAAATACCGTTGAGGAATCCAGTTGGATCCCTCCAATCTGTTTCCTGCATCCAAAAACATTAGCACAATACCAATTCCGTTCCAGTACGAAATTATTGCGGTATATGGGATTTAAAATATTATCCGCTTAATAGACGGCGCAATAGGGTCTCATCCGCTATACAAATGTGGGAAATCAATAACTGCAATATATACATATGCCAATATATATATATTGCTATATATATAATACCAATTTCACTGTTTATGAAATATTCGCGGTATATGTTTTTAATAAATAACATCTGCTTACTAACGGCGCATAATGTCTATTTTAACAACCAATAGATATCAATCATCATTCAAACATGCATTCAAGTATTTTAAATTTAACTATTTAAATAAAATTGAAACTGATTCGATTGAGTGAGAAGTTCTCACCTTGATTTCAATTTCGTTTTAGAGATTTATTTCGAATAAAATTAAACGGACGTTTAATTTTACCCGAAATTCTCACTAACTCCAAACGACTCCAATCCAATTCAATAGCGTAGTGCTCGTCCATACGATTCCAACGCAACTAGTTTCGCGCGTTTTCGACCTCGCATGAAAAAGTTATGATTTTATGAAGTTGCATGATTTAAACTATAAATAAATTTACAACATTCATTAACTATTTTCAACCTAACCAAATCATAGCCGTCCATTTTAACTCCAAACCCATCAGGCCGCACACCCCGTCCATCTTCCCCACTCACGTTTCTTTCCAGGCTATCATATACGCACGCAACCCACCTAGTCACGAACTAGGGTTAACGAATCCGACCACCACGATGCATGAAAACACGATCAGGAACCTCCATATTGTAGCCTACCTCAAGTACTATACTCGGCCATAGCAGGGTGGAGCTCGGCCTCCCCCTCTCCTCGAACTGCGCGCGCGAATAGCAGGAGAACGCGACCATCTTTCTCTCTCCACGTTGCTCCGATGATCATCATCGCCGTATGGATCTAAAGCTCTCGGGATGCTCTTCATCTTTCATGTTGGAAGTTTCTCGAATCGTTGCACGGATTTGAAGAGATTGAGTAGAGAAAACTGCAAATTTTCGGCCTTCTATTGATAACTGGCGGCGGCTAGGGTTTAGGATTATATATATTTTTATTTATTTGTGTGAAGAGAGGGGCTATTTATAGGAAATAAAACGACGCTATTCATCCCGGAAATTCCAAACTCCGATTTACGTGCCGTAACCAGCGTTCCTAGGGTTTACCCCGCGTTTCGGACACAATGGAACAGGTTTCGGAAGCTAATTCGGTCATCTGTGCGAGTTATGGCAATAAACGTTCAATTTAAATTAAACCAATTTGAACGATTCTCTAGGCGTTTTAGCTTGCACCGGACAAACGGTAAATCCGATTGACACGAAATTTGAAACCATACAATAATATCACATTACGGATCCGATGAAACTGATTTCGTCGAAATCCAAGACTTTTTGAAAAATGACTATTTTAACTGGCCAAATTAATATTAAAACAATTTCGATGCGTTTCGAGCTGCTACGATCAAACGATAACTCCGACTGCTACGAAAATTGAAATCCGATAATAACTAACTATTACGGATCCAATGGAACTGGTTTCGTCCAATTCTGAGACTGTTCAAAAATTGACTAATTTCACTAGTCGATTAAATATTAAAATATTCAATTTTCACAAATAAACTTTTAATTCGATTTTAAAAGTTCTAAAATATCGTTCTAACTTCAATATGATAAAATAAAATTTTACAAATCATTTTCAATCATATTTAACTCAATTTTCAATTATTTCCATAATTTAACATATTAAATTATCGATTTAATTATTCAATTAAATCCAATTATTCGAAATAAAATTTATTTGACTTATAAATTTCACTTATTAATATTTAAAATTAATTAAATATTCAAATTTTAATTAAATAAAATTCTGGCTCGTTACAATATATATATATATATATATATATATATATATATGTGTATATATATATATGTATATATATATGTTAGTCTTGATACTAGTATATAGTTTTACTCAAGTTTTGATTCCTAGTCATGTTATATATATATATATATATATATATATATATGATTTTGGGTTTTGTGTCACCATTGCCAGTTTATTTTAGTGCATATTTAGTACGTCTATACATATGTTGTCAGCTATAAATACGATAGTTAAGGGTTTCATATATCATATGAACCGAAGAAGAAAAGAAGTATATACAATATTTAGCTACATATATGAAGCATATGTTCTAAGGGTTGATTTAAGGTCTGCATTAAAATTGGTAGTCTGCATGTTTGTTATGTACAAAGATAAGCATATATGAATTCATGCATATGTAGCCTTTACATTTTGAAAGAATATACATAATATAAAATGAATATTGATTTTTTTTAATATTATATATAAGGTTACCTTCATCTTCATTTGTGTCATATTCATTTATTTGTGTACGTTTCGTTTCAATTTTTGTACACATCATGGTTCCTTTTATAAATTCATCGCCCATAAATAGTTTATTTCTTTCCCCCTTCATCTTCGTTATCTCATATTCATTTATTTGTGCACATTTTCATTTCAATTATTGTACACCTCATGGTTTCTTTTATAAATTCATCGCCCATAAATAGTTTACTTCTTTTCCCCTTCATCTTCATTTTGTCTCATATTCATTTATTTGTGTATGTTTTCGTTTTAATTATTGTACACATCATGGTTCCTTTGATAAATTCATCGCCCATAAATAGTTTATTTCTTTCCCCCTTCATCTTCATTTGTCCCATATCCATTTATTTGTGTACATTTTTTTTTTACATTGATTGGGCAAAGGCTCATATTTTAATTGCGTTTATAAATCAATTTCCACTTTTGCAACTTCACTTTGCTTTCACTTTCCACCTCATGCTTGCATCCTTCTTTTACTCACCTACACACATTTTACTCCCTTTACATAAATTGCTCCCTTCTCTTTTGAAACCCAGCAACAAAAAAAGAAAAAAAAAGAAACGAACACACTCCTCTGCCTCTGGCTTGCACCCTTAGCCTCTCCGCCTCAACTGCCGTACCTCCACCTAATCATCTCCGCCCTTCATCTCCTCCTCTTCCATGCTGACGTTGTTTGGCGAGCCACTACCTTGCCGCGGTGAGTTTTGTTGTCCTCTTCCTTGATTCTTCTCTGGTTCTATATCTTGTCTGCATATATATATATATGTATGTATGTATGTATGTATGTATGTGCATATATATATGTATGTATATGTGTGTATATATATATATGTATATACATATTAAACTTAGGTACGTATAAACTATAAAGCAACTTTGTAAAGGTGATAATATCATATGTTGTGTCTTATTTTTATCTAATATTATACAGTATAAACGTGGGTAAGGCTTAGTCTATGCATATAACGCTATAAAGAAGAAATATATATGTAGTGTTTGCTGTATGCGTTTTGTATAAGGTGTGTGTGTTTTTATTTTATTTTGTTTTACTGTATATAATTGTTTTACAGTACTATGTATATTTTGTATAGTTGCATTACTAGCATGTTTAAAGCATTGTAAAGTATAGAAGGTGTTGAGTATATTTGTGTACTGACTTTAACTAACATATATTACTGTTAGTATTTTATATTGGTTTATTTTATATATAATCTGTTTTAGTAGCGTATAGATTTTATAAAGTTTACATGGGTTTATATTAGTTTACATATATCGGAGTTAGATTTGGTATTGATATATAATATATGGACTTTATGTTACATGTTTTAATATTGATTTTAATATTTTATTTATAAAGGTTACATTTTAAAGATTCAAATTTTAGATGGTGTGTGGATATTGGTTTGTATATGGGTTTAAACATATACATTATTTCAAACTATACTACATATAGATATGTTTTGTTTAAATCAATGATTTTTGAAAATATATATTTAATTTCATATATGTTTAAATTTAAAATACAGTATTATTTATATATAGTTATATATACAACTATATAGCTCACTTATCCTGTTTATCTTCCTCGACCCAACTCTGATTTGATTTCGTCAATTCCTCTTTATCAGCTTTGATCGTTAAAATTCTTGACAATATTGCTTTGCTTCGAAATCTGTGCTTGGATTCGTATCTCTTCTCATTCCGCCCTCTCTTCTAGGCTCAAAAGTTGAGCAATTACCTACGATTAACGTTCTTTTATTTATTAAATTTGATTTCAATTGAAACGACAATTGAAATATGCTGCTGTTATTAATTTTAAATTGTTATATGCTACTATATATAACTATTCACCTATGGGATATGACACCATATCCTGTAGTTTATATTATATTGTTATTGAGGATATATGCATGTTATATTATTATCATATCTGTTATCACCCTGCAAGTTCCCTGTTATATAGAATTCATTATGGGTTGAAATGATACATACCCGATCTGACTTTAGAATAGGAGAATTTCATTATGGGTTGAAATGATAAACCCAAGCAATTTTCATTTAAATTGAATTTGGGATTGCGGGTCGAAATGATATCTACTCGTATATTTAAAATTCGGATTAAAATGATAAATATCTTTATCCCTTGACCATAGGGTAGGAAATTATATACAGACACCGTAGGTCCACATATAGATATATAAATATTTGCAAATAATTTCTATAGTTTAAAGGAAATATATGGTTTTTAATAAGTACTGGGTCTTAAAATATTATATATAAATGGAAATTTTATATATAGATTTAATAATAATATTATTGAGATTGAATCAATCCATATAATATGTTTAAGCATTTATTTAAATTTATATTTCAAAAACTGATTCTTGTAATAAACTGAATAACTAAGATTGGGAGATAAATTTTGGTTTATTAAAAATGGTATTTAAATAAGGATTTGTTTAATTAAATCGATTTGAAACTTTTGAATGGGAAATTTAAAAGGTATGATTCTATAACGGGATTTCTGATTTAAGTGATTTAATGAATATTTCACGTTTAAATAAATTAAAGAAAATATTGAGTGAAATGTAATTTAAGGTTACTTAAATGATATTGAATCTAATGAGGGAGTGTTTCAAGACTAAATAATAATGAGGTTAAATCGATATCTCTATGAAACTGTCAAATTGAACATTTAAATACTAAAGCTTTGAACTATATTGGAACTTAAATGGTTTATTTTGAGATTCGAATCTGTATTCGAAATCAATATAGTTGAATTTGTTATTTAGAGACTAAATTGGATTAAAATGAAATTTAGGTTAAACTAAATTTGAATTTATTATCTAGAAAACTAGATTTAATAAAAACTTAGTTGAAATGTTGAATACCTAAAGTTTTGAAATATATTGAATTATGAAGCGGTGTTTTGTGATTACAAATCCAAATTTGAGATCGTTAAAATTGAAGGGTTATTTTAGGAATTGATTTGAATTTATATTGATAAGTTGAGATTGAATTTAATTTTAAATGGGAAGGTCGAGTTGATGTTGAAACGATTTGTTAAGTTGAGGGAATTGAAAATACGTTACTGTATAAATTATTTAATATATAAATACTATTTCGGGAAATATAAGGATATTTGAAGTGAAAATGAAGTTGAAAGGACCACGGTGTTATAGTGTACATTTCTACCCTGTAGATAGTTCCATGGACCCTTAGAGGATGGTTATCCCAAACATCCTTTAAGTTACTTGTATTTCAGTTGATATTTCACTTGAGTTGGATTTATAGATATAAGAATGTTAATCCTGACTCGAGTGTTTTGTGTTTTGCTTTACGCTCGGATCAGACCGAGTGATACAGCATTTGAGACTCACCTTCGAAGTTGGAGCTTTGCTTGAAGATCCCGCTATCTATCCTTTCAGTCATTCAGTGTAGGATCTAGATTAACCCTAGAGGGAGGGTGAATAGGGTTATAGCAAATTTTCTCGATTTAAACACAGAAATAAACTACAGAAATAAATATGCTGAAAAGTAAATCACACACAAAATTTACCCAGCTTCGGCAACCCCTGCCTACTGCTGCATTCCCAGATTTCTATTAGAATTAAACAGTATCCCGCTTACAAACACTCTACTAGACTCGCAAACCATTTTACTCCCGCTCACAAACACTCTCATAGACTCGCACACCCTGCTCCGCCTATAGAGTTTCGCTTACTCACAAAATCTGCTCCGCCTATAGAGTTTTGCAAACTAGACAATCTGATGCTACCTACAACCTAGGTGGTGATTTACAAATTCTTTGACTCGAAAAGAAAAACAACTTCAAAAATAAATGCAGGAGCAAAAATTAAAATACAAACTTGAATGCATAATTTTTGCTCAAATTAAAAATTAAACCCTATTGAAAATTAAACTAAAGCCCTCTAAAATAAAAATAAATTAGATCCCCTTTTTAACAAACAAGGCCAGCCCCTTGTTCTTTAACCCGATCCACTTCTATTCTTTGACCCGTTCCTTCTTTTGACTCGTGAAGAAAAATGGCGGCTCTGTCAATTTGGGGGTTTGGTTCCCTTGCGAAAATTAGGGCTTTGTTTCCTCGTTCAATCTGATTTGTGTTGCTCTTTCGCGCTGCTTCTGATGATCAATTTTTTCGTTTTCTCTTTCTTCTCTGATGATCGATTGTGAAATTAGAGCTTCTGGAATTCGGCTTCAATTTGGTATGTAACTTTCCTTTTTGCCTTTCTGGATTGAATGCTTGAATTCGATTGTTGCTCTGCTTGCCGATGATGAACTTGGGTTTGTGTTTGAATTTTATTCGATTCCCCTCCCCCTTCCGATGATGGTTTGGGTGATGTATTTATATGAATTCGTTCGTATCAATTCGATACTTTCCAAATTTTTCTTTCCTGATATAGTTTCTCGACTTGATACTCACGGCTTTAATTTGAGAGCGTTCGATCCTTCTTGTGTTACACGGCAAAAACTTTCCTATTCTACTTTGCTTTGACTTTTTCAAAGATACGAATTTGATACACTGTCATGAATTCGAATTGGACTTGGAATTACTATTAGATTTCTGGCCCTCTTTTCTGGTTGGTTTAACATGAACTTCACTGTGAACTTTGGCTCTGTTGTAACTAGACATGTTGCTTGAGTCACTTGCATTATTAATGCTACGATGTGGTTATTTCATATTCATTTGAATTTGCATTTGTCAGCACTGTGTACTTTGGTTTCATGATACATGCATTTCTGTTAGGATTGTTGTACATATGAACTTGCATTCACTTGTTTGTTATTATTTCCATGTTTCTGTTGGTTCTTCTCAAAAATTGCTATGCCACTTCTCCATGTGTTCATATTGCTGGATTTGTTGTTGGCATGTGCATTGTGTTCATTTGAGTTGTCTACATCTCTGATATGCTGCAGCTTGGTCTTTGTTGCAACTGGCTGTTGTCATGATTGTTGTGATGTCATTTGAACTTGATATTGTTTGATTTCATGTTCATGTGTGTCTTCCCATTCACTGTTTCCTGGTTTTGGTCTTGTTTCATGTTTGAACATAGCATTCATAATGTTGTGTTACTTTTCATGTTGTTCAACACATGATGCTAGTTTGAGGCTGTGCTTGCACACCATGTTGCATTCACTTGAGTCTTGTATCACTGCATCCATTCTGTAGCATAGTCTGAAGTTGTTGTACTTGTGGTCTTGCATCATTCTGGTTATTAGTGCACTGTCACACTTTGGCTTGTTTATCTGGACTGCCTGTGCATATCTTTGATGGTTCAATGGTGTCACTTGTGCATTGTTGTACTTGGTGGCAATCTTTGACAAATTTGTTCTTGTACACTACATAGTGTGATCTGTTGGTCATGTCGCTTTCATTGCTGTTTCATAGTTTCATGCATTATTGATGCTTTGATGCAGTTTTGATTTGTCAAAGCTTTGCATTCTTTATGTTGCCTTGTGTTGAACCGAGTTTTAAAAACTCGGGTTTGACCTTGTGCTATTGACGTGATTTCATTTATATTGCACCTGAGTTGAACCTGTCTTTATATTTGGGTTTGACCTTGTGCTCACCTGTCCCTGTAGCATTATCAAGTGTATATCGAAGTGCACGGCCTTGTGGCATGTACAGTGATACATTGTGCATGTCACACTGTTCGTATGTGATGAATTCAAATGTGAATGATAACGAACAACCCAAATAACTGAGGCAAAAAATATTTTCAAAAATCATATTTTATTTTATATTGCAAAAATATTTCTTTTTCAATTTTACTGTGTTAGTGAATATTTTTGCAGATTGCTCAGATGCTGGATTCAAACTGGAATGCAGTTGAAGACAAAATACGAGTGTGAGTGATATGTAGTGAGGTTATTAATGTAAATATAGAATCGTGATGTAATTGTGATGTAATCAAAAATGTATATGTATAGTGAGAGCTTGAATTCATACTATTCAAGATTGTAATAAATATTTGTTTGAATAAAATTTCTGTTTGAATTCAAATTCTGTGTAATTTATTTTATTCAACAAATATTTATTTAATCTATGAAAAACAAAATAGTACATTACCAAATACATTTAAATGAATATATATGTTTATTATCATCAAACAAAAACATATAAGCGCATATTCATACAATCTCCCCCTTTTGATGATAACAAACATATATTTAAGATTTTGACCGTGTTAAATGTATTTGATTAATGATATACTCTAATTGCTTCCCCTATTTAAATACTTCCTCTCTACATGATGCTCACCCTACATATGTGCATACAAATAGAAATATATAAATGAGCCTAAATGAAAATGTAAAATTATTTGACCTTTGCTTGATTCTATTTGATAAAATCTTAACTTTTCTCTCCCCCTTTTGTTATCAGCAAAAGAATAATAGTGTTAGAGAAAAATAGAGATAAAGTGATTAATATTAATCCAACATTAAACTCAAATTGAATATAAATATTAAACTTCAATAAGAATCAAACAAAAATCATAACTACCCTTGTTAGGCGCATATTCCACTTTTAGAAATAATGGAAATGATGTTCTATAAAATCATACAATTGTATCAACTTGTGGTACATTTATATCAGGAATTTGAATATCTACTAATCATGCATAACCGTTAGGACTTTTAAATGAGATTAGTAGTATTCCAATTTAATTTTAAAAAAAATGAAATCAAGTATCTTCTAACCACGCATGACCGTGAGGACTTTTAAATGGGATTAGAATCAACTTGTCTATTTAATCAATTAATTTTGATATGCGTTCCATACATGTATAACCGTAAGGACTTTTAAATGAGTATGAAAGCATATAATCAAAAATCCAAGTAATCCTACTTTATTCCTTTTCGGGGAAGAAAAGTTTTGAGTGGGGGAGAGTGTAACGACCCATAAAATTTTAGCAATTTTTAATTGGTTTATAACGTATTGAATTGGATTTTTGAGAAATTATTATGAAAAAAAGAAAGAAAATATGATATGTATATTAATGATTTGTAGTGCGAGCTGTGTACATATATTTTAAAGTTTGGTTGTGGTTATACCTATAAGATCTAGTACAAAAACTTTTTAAACTATTATTTATATTATAATATAAGTTAAGTTTGATGTAAATTGGATAGCATAGTTCATTTCTGTTGGATATAAATATCAATAGTGTGGGTAATAAATTTATGGTCTCCTTTTGCTTTTCAGCAAGGTGTGTAAATTTTAAGTATATTGAGTACGTTCCATATATAATTATTTTGGAAAACCACCGTATATGTATGATGGTCTATTTGAAGTGTATATATAGTAAAGCATATTTATACCGAGTTTTATTTTATTTTATGAGTTATAATAGCTATATATATATATATGTTAGTCTTGATACTAGTATATAGTTTTATTGAAGTTTTGATTCCTAGTCATGTTTTATATATATATATATATATATATATATATATATATATATTCATTTTGGGTTTTGTGTCACCATTGCCAGTTTATTTTAGTGCATATTTAGTACGTCTGTACATATATCGTCAGCTATAAATACGATAGTTAAGGGTTTCATATATCATATGAACCAAAGAAGAAGAGAAGTATATACTATATTTAACTACATATATGAAGTATATTTTTTAAGGGTTGATTTAAGGTCTGCATTAAAATCGGTAGTCTGCATGTTTGTTATGTACAAAGATAAGCATATATGAATTCATCCATATGTAGCCTTTACATTTTGAAAGAATACACATAATATTAAATGGATATTGATTTTTTTTAATATTATATATAAGATTACCTTCATCTTCATTTGTCTCATATTCATTTATTTGTGCATGTTTTCGTTTCAATTTTTGTACACATCATGGTTCCTTTTATAAATTCATCGCCCATAAATAGTTTATTTCTTTCCCCCTTCATCTTCATTTGTCTCGTATTCATTTATTTGTGCACGTTTTCATTTCAATTATTATACACCTCATGGTTCCTTTTATAAATTCATCGCCCATAAATAGTTTATTTCTTTCCCCCTTCATCTTCATTTGTCTGATATTCATTTATTTGTGTATGTTTTCGTTTTAATTATTGTACACATCATGGTTCCTTTTATAAATTCATTGCCCATAAATAGTTTATTTATTTCCCCCTTCATCTTCATTTTTCCCATATCCATTTATTTGTGTACATTTTTTTTACATTGATTGGGAAAAGGCTCATATTTCAATTTCGTTTATAAATCAATTTCCACTTTTGCAACTTCACTTTGCTTTCATGTTCCATCTCATGCTTAGATCCTTCTTTTACTCACCTGCACACATTTTACTCCCTTTACATAAATTGCTCCCTTCTCTTTTGAAACCCAGCAACAAAAAAAGAAAAAAAAAGAAACAAACACACTCCTCCGCCTCTGGCTTGCACCCTTAGCCTCTCCGCCTCAACTGCCGTACCTCCACCTGATCTTCTCCGCCTTCCATCTCTTCCTCTTCCATGCTGACGTTGTTCGGTGAGCCACTACCTTGCCGCGGTGAGTTTTGTTGTCCTCTTCCTTGTTTCTTCACTGGTTCTATATCTTGTCTGCATATATATATATATATATATATATATTAAACTTAGGTATGTATAAACTATAAAGCAACTTTGTAAAGGTGATAATATCATATGTTGTGTCCTATTTTTATCTAATATTATACAGTATAAACGTGGGTAAGGCTTAGGCTATGCATATAAGGCTATAAAGAAGAAATATATATGTAGTGTTTGCTGTATGCGTTTTGTATAAGGTGTGTGTGTTTTTATTTTATTTTATTTTACTGTATATAATTGTTTTACAGTACTATGTATATTTTGTATAGTTGCAGTGCTAGCATGTTTAAAGCATTGTAAAGTATAGAAGGTGTTGAGTATATTTATGTACTGACTTTAACTAACATATATTACCGTAGTATTTTATATTGGTTTATTTTATATATAATCTGTTTTAGTAGCATATAGATTTTATAAAGTTTACATGGGTTTATATTAGTTTACATATACCGGAGTTAGATTTGGTATTGATATATAATATATGGACTTTATGTTATATGTTTTAATATTGATTTTAATATTTTATTTATAAAGGTTACTTTTTAAAGATTTAAATTTTAGATGGTGTGTGGATATTGGTTTGTATATGGGTTTAAACATATACATTATTTCAAACTGTACTACATATAAATATGTTTTGTTTAAATCAATGATTTTTGAAAATATATATTTAATTTAATATATGTTTAAATTTAGAATACAGTTTTATTTATATATAGTTATATATACAACTATATATAGCTCACTCATCCTATTTATCTTCCTCGACCCAACTCTAATTTGATTTCGTCAATTCCTCTTTATCAGCTTTGATCGTTAAAATTCTTGACAATATTGCTTTGGTTTGAAATCTATGCTTGGATTCGTATCTCTTCTCATTCCGCCCTCTCTTCTAGGCTCGAAAGTTGAGCAATCACTCATGATTAACGTTTTTTTTATTAAATTTGATTTCAATTGAAACGACAATTGAAATATGCTGCTGTTATTAATTTTTAAATTGTTATATGCTACTATATATAACTGTTCACCTATGGGATATGACACCATAACCTGTAGTTTATATTATATTGTTATTGAGGATATATGCATGTTATATTATTATCATATCTGTTATCACCCTGCAAGTTCCCTGTTATATAGAATTCATTATGGGTTGAAATGATACATACCTGAATAGACTTTAGAATAGGAGAATTTCGTTATGGGTTGAAATGATAAACCCAAGCGATTTTCAATTAAATTGAATTTGGGATTGCGGGTCGAAGTGATATCTACCCATATATTTAAAATTCGGATTGAAATGATAAATATCTGTATTCCTTGACCATAGGGTAGGAAATTATATACAGACACCGTAGGTCCACATATAGATATATAAATGTTTGCAAATAATTTCTATAGTTTAAAAGGAAATATATGATTTTTAATAAATATTGGCTCTTAAAATATTATATATAAATGGAAATTTTATATATAGATTTAATAATAATATTATTGAGATTGAATTAATCTATATAATATGTTTAAGTATTTATTTAAATTTATATTTCAAAAATTGATTCTTGTAATAAATTGAATAACTAAGATTGGGAGATAAATTTTGGTTTATTAAAAATGGTATTTAAATAAGGATTTTTTTAATTAAATCGATTTGAAACTTTCGAATGGGAAATTTAAAAGGTATGATTCTATAACTGTATTTATGATTTAAGTGATTTAATGAATATTTCACGTTTAAATAAATTAAAGAAAATATTGAGTAAAATGTAATTTAAGGTTACTTGATATTGAATCTAATGAGGGTGTATTTCAAGACTAAATAATAATGAGTTTAAATCGAGATCTCTATGAAACTATTAAATTTAACATTTAAATATTGCAGCTTTGAACTATATTGGAACTTAAACGGTCTATTTTGAGATTCAAATCTGTATTTGAAATCAATATAGTTGAATTTGTTATTTAGAAACTAAATTGATTTAAAATAAAATTTAGGTTAAACTAAATTTGAATCTATTATCTAGAAAACTAGATTTAATAAAAATTTAACTGAAACGTTGAATACTTAAAGTTTTGAAATATATTGAATTATGAAGGGGTGTTTTGTGACGACGAATCCGAATTTGAGATGGTTAAAATTGAAGTGGTTATTTTACGAATTAAGTTGAATTTACATTGATAAGTTGAGATTGAATTTAGTTTTAAATGGGAAGGTCGGGTTGATGTTGAAATGATTTGTTAAGTTGAGGGAATTGAAAATACGTTACTGTATAAATTATTTAATATATAAATACTATTTTGGTAAATATAGAGATATTTGAAGTGAAAATGAAGTTGAAAGGACCACGGTGTTATAGTGTATATTTCTACCCTGTAGATAGTTCCATGGACCCTTAGAGGATGGTTATCCCAAACATCCTTTAAGTTACTTGTATTTCAGTTGATATTTCACTTGAGTTGGATTTATAGATATAAGAATGTTAATCCTGTGTAACGACCCAGAATTTTAAGTAATTAAAATATGAATATTTAATTTATTTTAAATATTAATAAGTGAAATGTATAAGTCAAATAAATTTAATTTGAATTATTGGATTTAATTGGATAATTAAATCGATAATTTAATATGTTAAATTATGGAAATAATTGAAAATTACGTTAAATTTGATTGAAAATGATTTGTAAAATTTTATTTTATCATATGGGAGTTAGAACGATATTTTAGAACTTTTAAAATCGAATTAAAAGTTAATTTGTGAAAATTGAATATTTTAATATTAAATCGACTAGTGAAAATAGTCAATTTTTGAACAGTCTCAGAATTGAACGAGACCAGTTCCATTGGATCCGTAATAGTTAGTTATTACCAGATTTAAATTTTCGTGTCAATCGGAGCTATCGTTTGATCGTGGCAGCTCGAAACGCATCGAATTATTCTTAATTTTAATTTGGCGAGTTAAAATAGCCATTTTTCAAAAAGTCTCGGATTTTGACGAAACCAGTTTCATCGGATCCGTAATGTGATATTATTGTAAGGTTTCAAATTTCGTGTCAATTGGATTTACCGTTTGTCCTGTACAAATTAAAACGCCTAGAAATCGATTTAAATCGTTTTAATTTAAATTGAACGTTTGTAGCCATAACTCGCACAGATGTCTGAATTAGCTTCCGAAACCTGTTCCATTGTGTCCGGAACGCGGGATAAACCCTAGAAACGCTGGTTACGGCGCGTAAATCGGAGTTCGGAATTTCCGGGATGAATAGTGTCGTTCGAAATTCTATAAATAGCACCCTTCTCTTCATAAAAAAAAATAAAAAATAAAAATAAACCCTAGCTGCCACCATCAATATGAACGGCCAGAATTGTCAATCCTTCCTCCTCCATTTTCTCAAAATCAATGCATCGAATCGAATAACTTCCTAAATGAAAGATGTAGAGCATGAAGAGAACTACATGATCAACGGTTAAGATGTGGATTGGAGCTATAAATTGGGAGATATGGGGGGCCGTTTGTGGCAACTTGCGCACGCATTTCCATGAAGAGGAGGGGGCCGAGCTTCAGGCCATTTGGGGCGAGTGTGGGGGTGGCTGAGGCGGTTCAAATGGCGGTGGTGTGATCGAGTATAGTTGTCGTTTGAGGGTGTGAATTTAAACCCTAATCTATGAATATGGGTTCAATGGTGCACGCCCTGGAGAAAATTGCGTGAAGAAGAGAGGGAGGGGGGTTGCGTCCTACGGCTATGATGAGGGGGTTGAAGATCCAATGGCCAAAATAGAAGTTAGGTTTAAATTTATATAATTATGTTGTGAATTGTTTATATAAAATTCGTTAAACTTCAAAAATTCATAACTTTTTCATACGAGGTCGAAAACGCGCGGAACCAGTTGCGTTGGAATCGTATAGACGAGCACTACGCGATGAAATTGGATTGGAGTCGTTTGGAGTTAGTGAGAATTTTGGGTAAAATTAAACGTCCGTTTAATTTTATTCGAAATAAATCGCTAAAACGAAATTGAAATCAAGGTGAGAACTTCTCACTCAATCGAATCAGTTTCGATTTTATCTTAAATAGTTAGATTTAAAATATTTGAATGCATGTTTGAATGATGATTGATATCTATTTATTGTTAAAATAGACATTATATGCCGTTAGTAAGCGGATGTTATTTATTAAAAACATATACCGCGAATATTTCATAAACAGTGAAATTGGTATTATATATAATAGCAATATATATATATTGGCATATGTATATATTGGAGTTATTGATTTCCCGCATTATTTGTTTAGCGGATGAGACCCTATTGCGCCGTCTATTAAGCGGATAATATTTAATAAAAACATATACCGCGATAATTTCGTACTGGAGCAAAATTGGTATTGTGCTAATGTTTTTGGATGCAGGAAAACAGGTTGGAGGGATCCAACTGGATTCCTCAACAGTATTTATTTGATTTCAGATATTTTGATATTTGATGGATTTTCATATCGATATATGATATCGTTGTTGTCGTGATTGACTATTTGGTATGTAGCATCATTGGATCAAACTTTGGAATTTTAAAATGATTTTTAAAATGATTTTTGAAAATATACTATATGTTTGGAATTGATCCATGTTAAATAAATAAACGTTATAACTTTCAAAGTTATAAAATTATGGTTTTTGTGAAATATAGTTAAAAGCTGATTTTTGAGAAATAAGGGTTAATGATTTTATAAAATAGTTTAAATTGGATTTTTGAATTTATTGTGAAAAGTTTAAATATAGGATTTGTAAAATTTAATTATTTTATAAATCAAGAGAACGATGAAATTATAAAGGAGTTTAAAGATGTTTTAAAGAATAATATAAATTGATTTATATTAAGAGATTTATAAATGGATATTTATAAATTGAAATATTGACATTATAAAACGAGTTTTTATAAGTGTTTGAATGAAGTGAAAATGAATTTTGTAAATGAATGGAATTTATAAAATTATAAATGGTGAAGTTATAAATGAAATTTATAAATAGTAAGATTTATAAATTTTGTGAAATTATTAAAGAATATATCTGGATGAATAATTGAATCTTATAAGTTATAAGATTTATAATTATGAAGTTCAAAGAAACGATTTTGTAAAATAATCGTTTATAAGTATTTGACTTATAATATGAACCTTTGTTTTGTAATTGAGTTATAAATCGAAGAGGTTAATAAAGGAATTTATAAAAGGAAGTTGTTATAAATAAATAGAAATGGAATTTATAAACGTTGTTTTATAAATTCACAAACGACTTATTTTGATAAATAAATTGTATAACTTATTAATGGAGTTTTATTCACATTTTTGACTGTGAATAATCCTTTAAAATGAAATGTATACAAGGATGAAAATTTGTTAACGTAGTATATTCACGTTTTTGAATAGTGAATAATATGTTAAAGAAAATGTTTAGAATGTGATATTTTAAATTGAATTAAAACGATCTAATGATGTTTTAAAATGTGTTGAGATTCGAAACCATAGATTTCAACATTTATTGTTGAAATAGACGTTTTCGAGAAATAAAAGGAAATGGTGGACTATAACACTGTTGTTATAGTAAATGATTTCCGAAAGGAAATGCTTTATATAGTATTGGGATTTATATATCTATTTTAATTTCGAATCCCTATACTAGTGATTTTGGGACATCGTAACGATGTTTTACGCAACATTCGTTTTGGCCCAAATAAATATGTTTAAGAGAATGATTTCCTTAAAGAATGAAATATATACTTAATCTCGATTGAAGTATATTGAATATTTTCCAAGTGTTGAAAATAAATAAGTTCATGAATTACTTATTAAATAAGTATGGAAATGTTTTCCAGTATAAAGTGAATATTAGAGAATTTATCTTTTTAAAGATAAATTGAAATGAATAATTGAAGTCACATATTCATGAATATTTTAGAATGAAAATTCACTATAGAATTTATGAATAAAAAGGGAAGTTGTTTAAAAATAAATATTGATTTATTTTTGAAGTGTGAAATTTTATATCTTGTAAAGATATTTTGGAAAATAAATAATTTGGAAAATTATTTGGAAACTGGTGATGTGTGCATATCAATTGATAATTCAATAACCGACTATCAATATTTCCCTTTGAATGGGTATTTGATGTGATTTGTTTGAATTTGAATGCCACACTTATTTTTGAATAAGCGCTCACTATTCGGGTTAACGGGGAAAGGACCATGGGGTCGTATAACCCACTCCGAATATGTGATACGTCGTTGTGAATTGCATTGAAGATCGGTGTTGAAGACCGAGTATTTGTGAAAGCGATAGGATGACCTATCGATTGTCTCTGCACTGGGTAGCTCCTGGTATAGAGATTCCCTAAGTGATGGGAAATTCGATCGGGATTGTGAATACCCGGATTTCAAGGGCTTCGTAAGAAGTGCCTTCGGTTTTGTTCGAGCCCGGAACAGACTTGTATGGATTGTATGTCTGACATTACAAATTGAGATATAAAGATGATTTCATTCAAATATATTTCTGTTGGTGGCGGAGAATTTATTCTTTTAGCTTAACACCCTTCTCTGAGACGTACGAGCTCAGAGGTTATGTAGTTGAAGGTTATCAGCGATATATTCCCAATTTGGTAATGTGACATGCTGAGTGTTGCTGTTAAATGATCATTGTGTTGATTATTTGTGATAGGATCGTTTATTTGATCGTCTATCCTGGTGATCATTTCTATGATCATTTGTTGACCCAAAGCATGGCTATTGTATAAAGTATGTTTTTGTGGACGTGACTTCGTCGAGCCTCACAAACCGGTAATGGTCGAAACAGGAATTGTGCGGCAAGGTTTCCAGGGATCGCTTCCCTAGGGTATGACCATTCCTTCTGGAAAAGGGTAGTATCATGGTATGGAGCCCAGATACTTACTCATGTTGAAAACACTTTATGATTGTGTGATGATGGTGACGAGCGCTCGGTTTAAAGGTTCCAAAGGACCGGGGGTGGTATATCTGAGGGTTTGTAATATCCCTTGGGAAAAGGGATTCCCGGCTTTGTTTAGCGGAGAACGGTGGTTCTCGGGGCGTCCTTCCAGAGGCGTTTCCATGTGGCAATGGGAAGTTCCTTGGCCTGACCATTTGTTGGAAAATCCATTCTTCAAATACGAGACTTGTACGGTTTTAGTTGTATAACCTGTCATGGAATATGGCGGTACCCGCTATTGAACATGGTAGCTATAGTAGGCATAGTTCGAAATGTCTATGTCGGCTAAGATTTATATCTTTATTTTCGAAATGAATTTTCTCTACACTATGCACTAGTAATAATATCAAATGTTCTTTTTAAATGCGTATCAAGCATCTTTGACTATCATAAGGAGAAATCTCCTCCGATTCTGCGTTTGCATTGTGTGTGTGTGCTGGAGGCCTTATGGTAGTCTCATTTTTAAAAAGCATTGCGAATTGATTTAAAAAATATTCCCTATTTTGATTTTAAAGATAAATAAACTGTTTTGAGTTCTCACACCAGTCACATGACTGACATGGAGTTTATTGTTTTCCTTCCTAAACTCTGGGTGCCCACCAATTTTCACACGGGCAGTCAAGAGTTAGGTTTATCAGGATATTCTGGATATTCTGGAGTTGCTGGAGGCAAGCTGGATGGCATGGCGTATTACTATTATATAGTATTTCTTTTTCCGCTGCACTGTTTGTTGTTGTATGTTGTTGTACACTCTGATGATATGATGAGATGATGTATAAAATGTAATAACTGATATAGTTCTTTGTTTAAAGATTATTCATTTATTATTATATGTTGTTCCGCTGCGAATTATGAGATTTTGTTGTTGTTCTGTTGTTTTCTATTCCGTTCTATTTTCTTTCTGTTCTATTCTCTATTTTCTTTTCTCTCTATTTTCTACCTTCTTATCTCTTCTTCTTTCTTTTTCTTTTTCTTAAACCCATAACTATTCGGTTTTTCGGCAACGAAAAATCTCGCAAGCGTTACATCCTGACTCGAGTGTTTTGTGCTTTGCTTTACGCTCGGGTCAGACTGAGTGATTTAGCATTTGAGACTCACCTTCGAAGTTGGAGCTTTGCTTGAAGATCCAGCTATCTATCCTTTCAGTCATTCAGTTGATCGATCCAGAGAAGTCATCTGCTCGTACTGGAGACTTCACTGCATCTGAGATATTTTGTTGTACTTTATCTCTAACTTTGATGTTTATATAGTAGCTTCGTGAACTACTATTCATTTATTCAGCTGCGTATTGTTGTACTACTATGTATCTATGATTCTGTGACTGATTTGTTTACTGTGTATTTTAAGTTTTGCCAAATTTTAATTAACAATTCGGTATTTTGAATTATTCAAGTCGGACATGTATGGTTTTATTGTCGATTTCAATGGTCCAAAATAGCGGGTCGTTACACATTCACTCCTTTACATAGTATATTCCTTAATACTGTTGTCACTTAAAAATCATTCCATAGTGTTTGCTCAAGTTTATCTTATAACAATTTATACAACTTATGTCTATATCGATTTTATATTAAATCAAAGTTTATTTCACTCACTAATTTATTCACTTAGTTCATTCCATAATTCCTTTCTAAATGTTATTTTATTTAACCTAACTTAGCCTAAATTTCCTTCCATAATTCATTTTATACATGAGTTAAGTTCAAATTCCAAATTTTCCTTCCTTGTAGTCACATGCAACAATTTAAAACATTGCTTAACTTGATAATTTTCAACTTTTATTTCTTATCAAACCTATTTTTCTCATATTTCCAATAAACATGAAAATCCCAGAGTTCAAACACCTGGTTCTAAAGTATTTCAAATTATTTTTGAAATCATCTATATATACACAAAATTCCTAGGTATATCATATCCATCATTTTGAATTTCAAATCAAAACTAGTTTTACCCAAACAAAACTCCAATGGCAGAAGGTTCTCCCTTAGAAAGTCGAAAATGAATGTCGATGATGCTGCAGTCATCACCGAAATTATTTTTCAGCGACTAAAGTGAGTTCAGTGCTTCGATTTCCCTAAAAATCATTTTAAAAGTATCTCTATTCAAATTTATTTTCCAAATAATATTATTGTTATTCCATAAAATTTTGAAAAAACATTTTCAAAACCAACGGGATTTAAATTCCTAAATTCCCAACCTTTTAAAGCCTTTTTACTTATACCTATATTTATAATATACTTTTGAAATTTCATTTCCTTTCAATTTATAAATTGCATTTATAAACCATAATTCCATTTGGTTATATAAAATCATTTCTCCGTTGGTAGCTTGCTTACATTAAAATATCAACCACTTTATTAAAATATAACAACAACAAATGATAATCAAACATTATCATACTCTAACATCCAAGCACACCATATTATAACAACTTTTAAAAAATTATTCATTTATACATAAAATATAATCCAGGTAAAATTATTTCATTTACCCAATTTCAAAACAATACCATGTCAAATTGCTCTGTCAGGTATTTATAAATTCCTATCAATAACGTTAATTACTCGTACTAACTAGAATCCATAAGCCACTCAACAAATAAACTAACATAATATAAACCAATTTTATATCACTGACGAATACGTGCTCTCACACACACACACACTCTCAAACTCATTCTAGGGTGCTACTGACCCTATCTCTAATGAGTTACCCTACCAAAGCCAAGATTCTCGCATAACGTTCAGCTCTGATACCAACTGCAGCGACCTGCCATTCCATACCCTTTGAGCGGGAATTAAATCACAATTATCTGATAAAATTGTACGGAAAGACGAATCACTAAGAGAAGAAGAGGATAGAAGAAGAAACATAAACTACAATATAGAATCTATCAATCGCAGCGGAACAATATATAATAGATAAATACAGATCTTTGTACAAAAGAAACTGTAACTGTTAATATACACACAATCATCAGAGTACAACAATCGACTAGTCAATATAGACAGTTATTATAACTTGTCCTTACCAGTGCTGACTATACAGCCTGACACACACAACGGAATATAATCGAGTACGTGTAATACGTCTGAAATCCTCCAGCATATGTTCTTAGCTCCATATCAACCTAACATGAATCTGTAATACTCGGTCTGACCCGAGCATTATAAGAAAATAACGCCCGATTCAGTCTTGAAAACTAGCGAGAGAAAACACACTCAATTTGAATTTAATTATTTTCAAAAATCCTTTTTAAAAAAACAAGGGTATCACATAAGACCACGCAACACATAAACACAACAAGCCTTTACCTTACTATTACCAAAAGCTATTTTATACAAAAATCTTATGATATTATAATACTATCTAAGTACAAATACTTATTAAAGTAGCTGATTGTTTGCATCTCACATATCAACATAGTTGGGCACAATCAAAACCGTACGACGCTTATTGGATAATGGATTCCATATAATGACTAGGCACTAGGGTACCACATATCACGGTACAAGTCTAGAAAATGTATCGAGATCAAACCTATCGATCCCTACCAACACAAGATCAACCTATCCCTTACTGGATAGTGTCGAACATGTGATCACCCCGTGTTGCTTTGCAATCATTTTGAGATCTCATGCATAACCAATCCATAAATATATAAATGTAGGGAAATTTAGAAAGGTGAAAACATACCCTAATGGATGCGACCCACTAATCCTTGCCGCATCTTCCTTGATTTTCAGTCATTCATGGTTGATGAGGCTTGAGACTACGATTACCTTTCAAGAAATTTACACTTAAATTGCTCATTGCCCTCCAATGACAATATGCTGATAGCATTTATCCATACAAGTTGTTCTGGGTCTGAACAAACCAAATCTCTAAGAACTCCATCTTCATTATCATTACAATATCATAATTCGTAGTGCTCAAATCAGATCGAAGTGATTTTCGAATAATCAAATCTGATCCCGGTCTTTACGAAACGATCAATGAAATTAGCCAGATTTGATAGTTGGCTATTTAATTATCAATTACACACATAAACGTCACTAGGCCATATTATAAATCTTCCAAACATTCATTTCAAAATATGCTTACAAAGACATATATTTTCAATCTCTTCTAATATCTCAATATTTGAAAACACTTTCGAATACTTATCTCCATAACTGGATATTTCCAAACCGTATCAGTACCTAGAAATATTTCAAATTTCCAATTTGTAATTCATTACTTAGAAAAATATTTTTATATAAATCTTTTCGTCCCTAAAATATCTCCAAACCCTTTGATTCCAATACTTTGGAAAATTGTATAACCTTATTTCCAAAAATCATTTCTAATATCCATACTTAGGAAATATTTCGTGCTTCTCTTGTAAATCTCCAAAAAAATTATTAAATACCTTTACAATTTCCAAAAATTATAGGTTATACTTATGTATAATCCAACTAACCATTTATAACTCCTATAATGAATTCAGATTCATTTTCAAAGTTCTCTATCTAAAAAATCGGACATTTTCTTTTCCCAAATCTCTTAAGTTCTTGAATTTCCATTATAAGATTTCTCTTATAAAAATCACAATGATTTGAATAAAATCCCATTTACAAATCTTGAGAGAATTTATTAATAAACTGCGATACCATACTTTTAAATTATGTTTTTATAAAACAATAATTTCAAAAACATGGTCAAGTAATTATTAAAATATCAAATGTAACATTCCCGGTTTTTAGCTACATTTAATTTGATGATTTATTTGATTTTTGGGATTATTAATTATGAATTAATAAGAAAAAATTATAGAATAAATAAAGATATGTATTTTTATTAGAATATTGATTTGGGAATTAAAATGAATTGTAAATAAAATTTTGATTTGAAATTCAATAATAGATGCTAATAAAGGAAAATGTACTTATTTAAATAAAAAAATATATATAATATAAAGTTATATTTAAATATTATTATTATCTTCAAGTGTTAAAAGTATAATTTGATTTTAAATCATTTAAGGTTATTTAAAAAGGTTAATATTCTTTTTAAAAAAATTCCATATGGTTTAAATTTAGTTATATATAGCCATAAAAACATGTTCCATAAATTATAATAAATTAGGGGTTTAAAACAAAGTTTTAAATTAATTTAAAATAAGTTCGTAGACATGAATTGATATTTTTATTAATTGTAACATTTTTAAAACATGAAATTAGCAAATGTAAGCATAATATGATTTGTAATTACAAGTGTTTATTTAACTTACAAATGTTAATACAAAATGAACAACTGGCAACTAAAATTTTTCTTTTAAATTTAATTTTAAATAACATGCATAAGAAAGAAAGAAAATACAAATTTCAAATTAAAAAAAAATCAAAAGCATCCCAATCTGAAACCTATCCAAATCAAAGAAAAATTTGATCATTTCAGATCAAAAACAAATTTGTGATAAAAATCAAAAGAAAGTAATCAAAGAAAAGTTTAAAACCTGATCAAGAGTAAAAAGAAAATTATTTCATAAAATTCAAAACCTATAAACAAGGATTCAAGCAGACCTGGAAACAGATTCAACCAAAACAAGTACAAACAAACAACATCTTCAACCTGAGAATGATTCAAACTATTCCAACATAAATTCAAATCAAATCTGAAGCAAGGATCATCAAGATCAGGCATGCAGTAGGTAAATTCCGATCATCTCATCAGCATAAAAGCATATATTTCCAAATTTAGAACAGGCTGTTCTTCGCTCTGTCAAACTTCAGGTGAGCAAACTATCCTTTTGTTGATACTTTGTGATGTTGCGATGAATGCTTGATGCCGATGCTGTGAAAATCTCTGGTATGAATATGAATATATGTGTAGATAAATGTAATGGATGTGCATGCCTGTCTATGTATAGATAGGTTCCTGTTTAGTAACAGGTTAGCCGAACTCAAGAAAAAATTTGTATCTAAGATTATAAATAGAATTAGGTGATGATTTTTAAATGAAAATTGATCATAACAGTGTAATACCAATTTAAAAATAGTTGCAAATGTATTTATGGAATAAATATTTTAAAATTAGAGTACTACAGTGATAAACATTTTATATCAGAAAAATTCAAGTATCGAAATTTCAAGTTCCAGTTATATGATTGGATTCGTACTGGAAATTTATGAATTTTAATAATAAAATTGATATTTTTAAGTTTTAAATTGATGGGAATTTACAAGTTGATCAATATTAGGAGTTTTGGCATTTTCTGATGATCGACAATGAACTGGGTGGCGCGGTTGATGCTGGAGGTGGTCGAGGTCTAGTGGTCATCGGAAAAATAGTTACTGGATTTTTAAATGGCCGAGACGGCGATACGACATGGTAGTAGGGTTTAGGGTGCGTGTTTGGTCGACGTTAAAACCGAGACAATGGCATGGTCATGGGTGATCTAGAGATGATCGGTGGGGGAACAAGTTCGTGGTTGAGTGGCGAAGCTCTAGATGAAGTATCGACAATCCATATGGCCGAAGGTGGCATGGAATTCTCCGTGTTTGGGTTATTCCAGGTGGTTGGCTACCTTTCTCAAATTTGACCTCGTCGTAGTTGAGGAGATCTGGGTGCTGGGATGATAGGTGGGATCGTCGCCGTTGTGTCGAGGACTTCGACGTTGGTCAGAGGTGATCTGTTTACTTGTACACGTGCACGCGAGTGTGGGTGTGTCTGGGTTTGTTAGAGAATTGAGGAAGAAGAGGTTATACTCGAAGTCGCACTCGTGAAAGCATGACGATAGCTTGAAGAAAAGAACGGGTTGGTGTGTATGTTTGTCACAGTTTTAAAATTTAAATTTAAAACAAAGTATAAAATAAGGTAGCAGGAGATGACTCGGGGACGTACTCGAGTAAAACGGGATTTAGCTCGGATTAACACTCAAGATTGGCGTCGAGTCTGAAATTTTTTGTATAAAATAGTTTTTATTTTTAAAACCAAATCAAGTTGTACTTAAAACGATTTTTGCAAAACAGTTCATTTGCAGATGATAAATGTTTATCCAAGTTTGATTTGGTCAAAAGGTTTAAAAATAAATTATTTCAAATTTATTAAGTTAAAAGCGTTTTAAATCTATATAACTTTTGGTTTTAAATTTTATAAAATTTAATTTTTGTAGTTAAATGAATGATTGAAAAAAATGAAATGGTTTTATAATCCTTAATCTAACTTAAAATTTTTAAGTTAATAAATGTATTGATGATGGCCTATTTCCAAAGGATTATTAAATAAGGATTAAATGATAATTAAAAATATTAAAGATAAATGGTTATCTTTTAATTGATGAAATCTAAAATAATTAAATAATTATTAACTAATGAAAGTGATTAAGGAAGAATTGATTGCTGAAGGTGATTAAATGATAATTATTAAGAATAATTACTTAATTAAAGATTAATTAAGGTTAACTAATTAAATTGAATAAAGGTTCATTAATTTATAACTAAAAAGATATTTACTTAATTAATAATTAATTACTTAAAACTAATTACTTAGTTAAAAGTAATTAATTAATGGTTAAATTTAATTAAGTAATAAGGGATAATTACTTATTATAATTAATTAAGGATAATTAATTTGTGCGATTTATTAATTAATTTGAGGATAATTGTCACGACCCAGCTTCCTATGCCCAGGAAACCGTATCGTTTTTAAGAAAAGAAAGAGGTGAGAAAGTAGAAAAGATAGAGAAGAAGAAACAACAACATCAGAATCTCACAGCGGAACGAATAAATTATAATAATCACATAATATACAACTTCAATCAGAGTTATACAGATAATACATCACATACTAGACAGTTATAAACACCTGCCTAGTTAATACAACACAACTCAAACAAATAACTCAAAGATACCTACAGCGGAACTATAAATATATATATCTATGGCGCTGAAGCCTCCTGCTCCATTGCTCCTTCAGAATGCGTCAAAGCTAACCTGAATCCCTTGGCTACCCGAAAAAAATTTGGGTACCCGAGAGTTTATGAAAAACAAAAAAATAAACTCCGGGTCAGACATGGGTCTGGTATGAGTAACAGGTTAAAGTTGTTTAACTTTAAAAATCTTTTGAAAACAAAAGGTATCACGTAAGACTTCACCACACATAAACATGGAAAAGTTTTTACCTTACGCTAACCAAAACATTTGATAGGAAATTCTGTGATATTATAATAGTGTCTAGGGTTTTCAAGTAAAATACAGAAATAGCTGAAATGCTTACATCTCACATTCCAACATAGTTGGGCACAACTAATTCGTACGGCACTTATTGGATTTTAGATTCCATACAATGGCAGGGCTACTGGGGTACCGCCCGTCACAGTACGGGGCCTAGATCACCGTACCGAGGATTACTCCCTTCATCCCCTGCAACACAAGGCCGGAACCATTCCTTACTGAACAGTCCCGAACAAGATAAACCCCGGCAGTTGTCATGACCAACCGCCCACACAGCCGAAAATAAGGGACATCTAGACAGGGGAATATCCTTGTCCTGCTTGGGCATGACCCACCTAACCTTGCTGCACCTCCCCTGTTTTAGCCATTCCCGGTTGATGAGGCTTGAGGCTGCGATTACCTTTAGAGAACATATTTCTTAGAATGCTCATCGTCCGCCTGACGATGTGTTGAAAGCATTCAATCCATACAAGTTCGTTCCGGGTTCGAACGAAACCGAAGGCATTATCTCGTTACACTCATTTTGGAATCAACCTCAGAGTTAACGACGATAACCCTTGCACTCTGAATCTTCATCTTCACTTCAGATTCACGATCTATCGTTAATTTGGAATCAATGTGGTTTTCGGATATTCCAAATAAGGAAAAACCGATCCCGGTCTCATCGAAATCCAAAACGTGTCTTTTAAGGCCAAGTTGTCTATTTAGTCTTAACAGTTTAATTCAATATAATCAACATACACACAGATGGATAATTCACAATATTATAATAGATAATTACAGATAACCTCATAAACAGATAATCAATATTATCATCTAAACAGATAACTAATATTATCATATTTAAACCAAGCATCCATGACACATAGATATAATTCATGCTAGTTCACAATCATTAAATGAAATATCAATATCATTCATCCATAAGCAATGATTTATAATCATACCATTTGTAATTAATTTAAAATGAATTAAATTAACTACTTCTATATCTAATTAATTTAAATAAATTAAATTAATTACTTCATCTATAAATCCTGCTTATACAACCATTAATTAATTATAAATCAAATTAATTATTCATCCTTTAAATATTCACCTTGATTAATCACCTTGATTAATCATTTACTAATTACAATAGGTAATTAGTCTTTGATTAATTTCACAAATTAATTATCCTACATCATTCATAGTAATTAACATGTAATTACTTTATTATTAATTAAATATAATTAATTACATTTATTCTTAATTAATTACAATAATTAATCACCGCATTGTTAGTTATTCCTTAATTAATTCATCATTAATTATATTAATTAATGATTTCTAATTATATTTACATTAATTACTTCATTAAAATTACATTAAATGATTCATCTTTAATCAAACTCAATTATTAATCACTCTTGATTAATATCAACCAATAATTAACTATCATTAATTACTTATATTAATAATTTAATTATTCCCATAATTAATTATCTCCACTAACTAATCCCAAGACTAATTATAAAGGTAATTATCCAAATTACTTTATTATCTCAACATTTTTCATTAATTACATTCAGTAATTAACATTAATTACTTTCTTAAGTAATTGTGCTCCATTGCATGCACTTATCAATTATCAAATGATTTTCTTAAATTAATTAAACTAAATTAATTAACTTAAATTAATCATTTATCAAAATTAATTACAATAGGTAATTAATCTCTTAATTACTTTTATCAAGTAATTACATTTAACAAATTTACAATAGATTATCTAACAAATCTGATTAATTATCAAAATTAATCTCATAAATAAATTAATTAGTAATCTTTAGTTAATTATCTTTATTAACTGATAACATTACTTAAATTACTATTTATTTTATCTTTATTTATAAATTAATCTAAATTATTAATTTATAAATTTAATAAATTACCATTCCTTAATTATCTTATTAATCAAATCATTTAATACATTAATTATTCTTAAGATAATTTATTTCTTATTTAATGACTTAATTAATATAAAAGTATATCAGAACATTACACTTTAAATTGAAATCCAAATTCCATTCTGAATTTATGATTCAAAAAGATTATTTATTAAACATTATTCAAATTTAAATTCAATTTAAAATCTTGTAAATAACATTAATCTCTAATTTAAATTTCCAAAATACATTAATTTTTAACTTGTAATTTCAAGTTAAACAATTTTATTTAACATCCTTTCAAAAGAACTTGTAAAATCCCAATTTAAACATTTAATTGCAGACAAATTCTTTTTAAAACGAACTATTTGAATTTATCCTTGATTTATACATTTAGATTTTAAACTGATTTATATTTTCAGATTTTAAATTCATTAGTTTAATTTAAATTTTAAACTTGGTTTTAACTTGCTTTGAAAAACTTGGTTTTTAATTTTTTTATTTAAAATCCAAATTTGTTTCTAAAAAGTTATATTCAAAAGTTCACTTGGATCAATATTTGAACTTTTAAATTTTCAAACACAAATTAAGTTTGATTCAGATTTTAAATTAAATCTTAAATCTAAAACTATCATGTTGTAAACCTGACAGGAAACCCATATTTTAATTGTTTTAAAACTTTATTTTAATTTAAATTTGAATTCAAAGGTAAACTAGAATTCGAACATAAAACTGGTTTTTTTTTTACATGTTTGAATTTATTATTTATTTCAAGTTCATTTAAACTTTAGAACAGAACTCTGTTTCCAGTTTTACAAAACCTGATCAAAACAGACTCGACGCAAACCCAAAGTGCTCCGAGACTTTAACCCCCTTGCTTCGAGTCATCTGCTTGAGTGACTCGAGTTCGTCCCGAGGTCAAAACCCTGCACCCACAAACTGCGACAGTCAAAACCTGGAAACAGCACGACCCCCTCCATATCCAAACCTGTCAACACGTCGTTCGCCAACCTCCGACCACCTGAAAGTCAACCCTTCCAGCCTCGACTTCCCCTTCACGCCTACTACCAATTCCCAAAGACTCGTCGAACTCGATCAACAATAGGTATCACGGTGATCGTTTTTCCCTAGCTTAGAAAAAATAAGGGTTCTAGACTTCAAATGCCAACCACCACTTCCCCACTGATGTAAAACACCATCAGGCAATTTTGCCGAAGGCCCTGATCGTTCACCCCTCTCCAGAAAGAATTACAACTCTCCAGATCGTCTAGATCACCAGAGAAGCCCAAAAACTTGATTTCCAGTCATCACAAAGTAACACATCCAATGTTACATTAAAAATTATAAATTTGTTATTAAAAATCATATCTTCCATAGATGATTTCAGGTATATAATTATATCAACAATTTACAAGATTTGATTTTTGACATATTTCAAGTTTGCACTGTGTTTTCTTCTACCAGACAATGCTTCTAACTAAAACTCTTGCAACTTATTCTTCTAAAGCTCAGTTAAGTTAAAAAAACTAACTTTGTTTTAAATACTTAAGCCAAAATGAAATTAGAGTGTGAAGTATTTTTGAAGTTAGATCTAAGTTTAAATCCCTGGAACATTAAAACAGAGATGGTCACAAGCATTATCTAACATACTCACAGTTTACAGAGGCTTAAAAACCATCATATAATCATAGTTTCAAGCATACATCACAAGTTACTTCAATCATAGGTCGTATGCATCAAAATGAAGAGGTGTCTCATGTTAACAGTTTAAAGGCAGAGACTTATCTAAGATCAGAGAAATTTTAGTATCAACAAATATGCACACATACATAAGTTCACAAAGCATTGCACATACACATACATATAAACAAACATAATCATAGAAATTCTCAGAGTATTTAAGTTTTTGTTTAAAAGTTTACTCACCAATAACTAAATTTCAGAGGGAACATATAGCAGAATAAATATACTTCACATTTATAGATGTGATGTTACTCACCGCAAAGCAAAACAGAACAAGTTCTATGCAGGCAAATTAGAATTTGCAGGTTTTGAAATAACAGAGTTTCATCACAAAACAACCATAGAATAATGAAGAAATAAATATTCACACCATATATTTAAGCATTTAAATATCAACATGCAATAGTTTTAAAACTTTAGTAAAATTTAGAAGTGTTACTCACCTGAAAATGTAGAGGCCTTTTGAGCTGGAATGAAACTTTGCATGCTTTGTTTTGATTTCAGACTCGTATTTGAAACATGAAAGCTTGCAACAGATTTAACATAAAAACCATAACTTGCTTTGCTTTTCTTTAACCTCCTTGTTTTAGTTTATAGAAGTAGTTTAGGTTTGTAAAAATAAGAATTTACTTATGTTTTTTTTTCTCTGATTTTGTTTATGTTTTATAAACAAAAAGAAGTGGAAGATATGTATACTTATAAGGACAGATTTCAGAGGAAGGTGTTAACTGGTATGCTCTATACTGGTACAATATTATATTTAATCATGGATTTAGTTTTTGTTTTATCAGGCAGATATGTTTCAAAGGGAGGCTGATATGCTTTACTAGATTTTGAATTGACTTATTTGTATGCTGAAATGAAAGTATTAAATGCCTTTTGTACTTTTTTGTTTACTCTTATCTAATTAGTACATGTTGACTTAACTAAGCAGATAATCTAAACTTCCTATCTAAGCTTCTTACCTGTTTTCTTACTTGTACTATCCTTGCCTGTTCTTGCCTTGTATGTTATTTCGCAGGCAAAAGTATTACAATGTCAGGTTTATGTTTATTTTTGTTTAACTTAGATGCTAAGCATACTTACCCTATTCTATTTGAATGTACTGAAGTGAATTTCTTTTTTTTTTTTTTTACTTGCCTTATCTATTACCAGGTACTTATGTGATTTCTCTCTAGCCTGCAACATACACCTTGCTATAGTGTATAAATATTTTACTTAAGTTTTACTATAAAATTGATATGGTTATTGTTATTGTTAGCTTGTTATTTATTTCTATCTCTAACAATAAATGTGTTTATTTTTATTTTAAGACTTAAACTATCAAATATATAATTACCCACTATTATTATTTTATTTTATACTTACTTTAAATATTTATAATGTATATTTATTATATATATATAATTTTATGAGAGATTTATATAAATTTGAAAACCATAACTTCTTTTAAAAATATATATAACAATTTTCATTTATAATAAAATCTACTTGTATAGACATTATATTATAAATAAAGCTCATCATTACATTAAAATAATATATAAAAGAAATTATCACTTATTTTATCAAGCTATACTTTTTTTTTTTAAAAAAACACAACATTTTATTTAATTTAAATTTAGGCTAAAATCATTTAGACAAATTTTAACTTAAATCTTGAGTATATTTTAAAGCCAAATGGCTATTTATTTAATATAGAATTTAAATCAAATTTAAAACAGACATTGACTATTTACAATATATACAAACATATATATAAATAAATAGAAAACAATTTATTAGCCTTTAAAAGATAATTTATCAGTTAAATATTCATTTAAAAGAAAATTATTAAATCAATTCATATCTTATTAACAGAGATATATCAAATCAATTTAATATTTTATATGGATTATTAAATTGATATTGCTCGAAATTCCGGGATATCACATTCCTCCCCCCTTAAAAGAATTTCGTCCCCGAAATTTAAAACAAAGGTAATTTAATAATCTAGTTAAAGATTTAATTCTAAAACACAAGCATATATCAATCATAAGCTAACAATCATAGCAACCAATTCATCCAAACAAACAAATCTAACTATCCAGACAAAATTTCGGATAGAATTCTCTCGAGTTTCCCCAGGTATAAATACCGGGTTACTCGCTCTATAGAATCCAAACATCCAATACTACTACTAAACTACAGAGTTCCCACTCATCTAGATCTACAAAACAAATCAAAATATCAGACCAAACTCAAGTCTGACCCAAAAACCGAAATTTCCTAAACTGCTGACTCTAAAATCAAAGATAGATCTTACACGTACTCCTTAGAGATACGTGAAACACAACGAATTTCAGTTATCCAAACTGACAATTCAATCCTGAAGACCAAACACTTATCCAGCATCACATTTCCGACTTAATTCAATCCTGAAGACCAAACACTTATCCAGCATCACATTTCCGACTTCGAAATCCAAATTCGTCCGTCACTTATCCACTAAACTCTTCGGACGATCCTGGGCTTCCTTCACCTTTCCTGATCAGCTTAACTCTTGCCGATGTCCTTAGAAACAAACTGGACCAAATACCGTCCACAAAATGATCTTTCCAATCTTATCCAACTTAGAACACAACTCTATTCCAAATCAGAAAATAGAACTCACTTCTCGCATCTAGAAAAGATTAAACAGGTGCACTCCAAACTGGCCTTCAATTCTGAGAAATCTCCTGTAGAATTCTCCAATCCAAACACTACAATATCCAATTGCTTCCAAACTAAAACATCTGCCACCATGCTTCCACTGCGCCACTCTAACTGAACAGATGAAAATGCTGATGATGATATCAAGCACAGACTGGTCAACACATTCTAAAAATAAAACTCAGAAGTTCCACCAAAATTCTGAGCTGCTTCACCCACTCAATTTCCAGATGTTAACAAAACCCTAACCTCCAGAAGACATCTAGAAAAATCTCTGAAACCCCAAAAGAACACCCAAACCATCACAAGTCACTTTTGCGATCGATACCGCCAAATTCCAAAGATACCGCTCTCTCTTTTTACAAATCAGAACAGCTTACACTTTTGTGGTCAATCCATTGAAGAAACGGTTCTACATAATTACTTCTGAATTCCATTCCAGAGAATCTGCTAAGCCAGAAGATCTCTTGCCATCACCGAAAACATTCCAAGCTGCATTGCTGCCACAGATGCTAAGATTTCCTATCTAAAGCTCTTCGAGAAACTCGGACCTCAAACAAAACATCCAGCTGAGCACAGCCACAACACCGAAGCAGTCACTCTTCCTTACTTGTTCCAAAGAACATCGTTGGAGACATGCATAGTCACTGTGTCTCATCACACAGCTACTACACCTTGATGTATCAAAATATCTTGACTTACTTCTGTCCAATCGACAGATCCAAACTCTAGCTCATCCAACTTACACTTCAAAAATAAACTCTGAACCCTAACAGGTTACCTCCAGAGATCGATGAAATCCTTACATCAACAAAGCTTACTTGAGATGGTATTAGGTCTACAGTCTCGACAAATACACTTCCAACCTCAAACATTCAAATTCCAACCATCGATAATCGTGTTACACACACCACTACCCTATCTACCATTATAACTTATTGGAAAACCTAAACAGGTAACCCAACAATAGGCAGAAACAAATATATAAATATATATATATATATATATCAAAATTACAAATACGCTCTCTCAAGAAAGAAATCACTCAAGTGCCTAGGTATTCACTCAACCTAGCGCTCTGATACCACTGTCACGACCCAGCTTCCTATGCCCAGGAAACCGTATCGTTTTTAAGAAAAGAAAGAGGTGAGAAAGTAGAAAAGATAGAGAAGAAGAAACAACAGCATCAGAATCTCACAGCGGAACGAATAAATTATAATAATCACATAATATACAACTTCAATCAGAGTTATACAGATAATACATCACATACTAGACAGTTATAAACACCTGCCTAGTTAATACAACACAACTCAAACAAATAACTCAAAGATACCTACAGCGGAACTATAAATATATATATCTATGGCGCTGAATCCTCCTGCTCCATTGCTCCTTCAGAATGCGTCAAAGCTAACCTGAATCCCTTGGCTACCCGAAAAAAATTTGGGTACCCGAGAGTTTATGAAAAACAAAAAAATAAACTCCGGGTCAGACATGGGTTTGGTATGAGTAACAGGTTAAAGTTGTTTAACTTTAAAAATCTTTTGAAAACAAAAGGTATCACGTAAGACTTCACCACACATAAACATGGAAAAGTTTTTACCTTACGCTAACCAAAAAATTTGATAGGAAATTCTGTGATATTATAATAGTGTCTAGGGTTTTCAAGTAAAATACAGAAATAGCTGAAATGCTTACATCTCACATTCCAACATAGTTGGGCACAACTAATTCGTACGGCACTTATTGGGTTTTGGATTCCATACAATGGCAGGGCTACTGGGGTACCGCCCGTCACAGTACGGGGCCTAGATCACCGTACCGAGGATTACTCCCTTCATCCCCTGCAACACAAGGCCGGAACCATTCCTTACTGAACAGTCCCGAACAAGATAAATCCCGGCAGTTGTCATGACCAACCGCCCACACAGCCGAAAATAAGGGACATCTAGACAGGGGAATATCCTTGTCCTGCTTGGGCATGACCTACCTAACCTTGCTGCACCTCCCCTGTTTTAGCCATTCCCGGTTGATGAGGCTTGAGGCTGCGATTACCTTTAGAGAACATATTTCTTAGAATGCTCATCGTCCGCCTGACGATGTGTTGAAAGCATTCAATCCATACAAGTTCGTTCCGGGTTCGAACGAAACCGAAGGCATTATCTCGTTACACTCATTTTGGAATCACCCTCAGAGTTAACGACGATAACCCTTGCACTCTGAATCTTCATCTTCACTTCAAATTCACGACCTATCGTTAATTTGGAATCAATGTGGTTTTCGGATATTCCAAATAAGGAAAACCGATCCCGGTCTCATCGAAATCCAAAACGTGTCTTTTAAGGCCAAGTTGTCTATTTAGTCTTAACAGTTTAATTCAATATAATCAACATACACACAGATGGATAATTCACAATATTATAATAGATAATTACAGATAACCTCATAAACAGATAATCAATATTATCATCTAAACAGATAACTAATATTATCATATTTAAACCAAGCATCCATGACACATAGATATAATTCATGCTAGTTCACAATCATTAAATGAAATATCAATATCATTCATCCATAAGCAATGATTTATAATCATACCATTTGTAATTAATTTAAAATGAATTAAATTAACTACTTCTATATCTAATTAATTTAAATAAATTAAATTAATTACTTCATCTATAAATCCTGCTTATACAACCATTAATTAATTATAAATCAAATTAATTATTCATCCTTTAAATATTCACCTTGATTAATCACCTTGATTAATCATTTACTAATTACAATAGGTAATTAGTCTTTGATTAATTTCACAAATTAATTATCCTACATCATTCATAGTAATTAACATGTAATTACTTTATTATTAATTAAATATAATTAATTACATTTATTCTTAATTAATTACAATAATTAATCACCGCATTGTTAGTTATTCCTTAATTAATTCATCATTAATTATATTAATTAATGATTTCTAATTATATTTACATTAATTACTTCATTAAAATTACATTAAATGATTCATCTTTAATCAAACTCAATTATTAATCACTCTTGATTAATATCAACCAATAATTAACTATCATTAATTACTTATATTAATAATTTAATTATTCCCATAATTAATTATCTCCACTAACTAATCCCAAGACTAATTATAAAAGTAATTATCCAAATTACTTTATTATCTCAACATTTTTCATTAATTACATTCAGTAATTAACATTAATTACTTTCTTAAGTAATTGTGCTCCATTGCATGCACTTATCAATTATCAAATGATTTTCTTAAATTAATTAAACTAAATTAATTAACTTAAATTAATCATTTATCAAAATTAATTACAATAGGTAATTAATCTCTTAATTACTTTTATCAAGTAATTACATTTAACAAATTTATAATAGATTATCTAACAAATCTGATTAATTATCAAAATTAATCTCATAAATAAATTAATTAGTAATCTTTAGTTAATTATCTTTATTAACTGATAACATTACTTAAATTACTATTTATTTTATCTTTATTTATAAATTAATCTAAATTATTAATTTATAAATTTAATAAATTACCATTCCTTAATTATCTTATTAATCAAATCATTTAATACATTAATTATTCTTAAGATAATTTATTTCTTATTTAATGACTTAATTAATATAAAAGTATATCAGAACATTACACTTTAAATTGAAATCTAAATTCCATTCTGAATTTATGATTCAAAAAGATTATTTATTAAACATTATTCAAATTTAAATTCAATTTAAAATCTTGTAAATAACATTAATCTCTAATTTAAATTTCCAAAATACATTAATTTTTAACTTGTAATTTCAAGTTAAACAATTTTATTTAACATCCTTTCAAAAGAACTTGTAAAATCCCAATTTAAACATTTAATTGCAGACAAATTCTTTTTAAAACGAACTATTTGAATTTATCCTTGATTTATACATTTAGATTTTAAACTGATTTATATTTTCAGATTTTAAATTCATTAGTTTAATTTAAATTTTAAACTTGGTTTTAACTTGCTTTGAAAAACTTGGTTTTTAATTTTTTTATTTAAAATCAAAATTTGTTTCTAAAAACTTATATTCAAAAGTTCACTTGGATCAATATTTGAACTTTTAAATTTTCAAACACAAATTAAGTTTGATTCAGATTTTAAATTAAATCTTAAATCTGAAACTATCAGGTTGTAAACCTGAAAGGAAACCCATATTTTAATTGTTTTAAAACTTTATTTTAATTTAAATTTGAATTCAAAGGTAAACTAGAATTCGAACATAAAACTGTTTTTTTTTACATGTTTAAATTTATTATTTATTTCAAGTTCATTTAAATTTTAGAACAGAACTCTGTTTCCAGTTTTACAAAACCTGAACAAAAAGACTCGACGCAAACCCAAAGTGCTCCGAGACTTTAACCCCTTGCTTCGAGTCATCTGCTTGAGTGACTCGAGTTCGTCCCGAGGTCAAAACCCTGCACCCACAAACTGCGACAGTCAAAACCTGGAAACAGCACGACCCCCTCCACATCCAAACCTGTCAACACGTCGTTCGCCAACCTCCGACCACCTGAAAGTCAACCCTTCCAGCCTCGACTTCCCCTTCACGCCTACTACCAATTCCCAAAGACTCGTCGAACTCGATCAACAATAGGTATCACGGTGATCGTTTTTCCCTAGCTTAGAAAAAATAAGGGTTCTAGACTTCAAATGCCAACCACCACTTCCCCACTGATGTAAAACACCATCAGGCAATTTTGCCGAAGGCCCTGATCGTTCACCCCTCTCCAGAAAGAATTACAACTCTCCAGATCGTCTAGATCACCAGAGAAGCCCAAAAACTTGATTTCCAGTCATCACAAAGTAACACATCCAATGTTACATTAAAAATTATAAATTTGTTATTAAAAATCATATCTTCCATAGATGATTTCAGGTATATAATTATATCAACAATTTACAAGATTTGATTTTTGACATATTTCAAGTTTGCACTGTGTTTTCTTCTACCAGACAATGCTTCTAACTAAAACTCTTGCAACTTATTCTTCTAAAGCTCAGTTAAGTTAAAACAACTAACTTTGTTTTAAATACTTAAGCCAAAATGAAATTAGAGTGTGAAGTATTTTTGAAGTTAGATCTAAGTTTAAATCCCTGGAACATTAAAACAGAGATGGTTACAAGCATTATCTAACATACTCACAGTTTACAGAGGCTTAAAAACCATCATATAATCATAGTTTCAAGCATACATCACAAGTTACTTCAATCATAGGTCGTATGCATCAAAATGAAGAGGTGTCTCATGTTAACAGTTTAAAGGCAGAGACTTATCTAAGATCAGAGAAATTTTAGTATCAACAGATATGCACACATACATAAGTTCACAAAGCATTGCACATACACATACATATAAACAAACATAATCACAGAAATTCTCAGAGTATTTAAGTTTTTGTTTAAAAGTTTACTCACCAATAACTAAATTTCAGAGGGAACATATAGCAGAATAAATATACTTCACATTTATAGATGTGATGTTACTCACCGCAAAGCAAAACAGAACAAGTCCTATGCAGGCAAATTAGAATTTGCAGGTTTTGAAATAACAGAGTTTCATCACAAAACAACCATAGAATAATGAAGAAATAAATATTCACACCATATATTTAAGCATTTAAATATCAACATGCAATAGTTTTAAAACTTTAGTAAAATTTAGAAGTGTTACTCACCTGAAAATGTAGAGGCCTTTTGAGCTGGAATGAAACTTTGCATGCTTTGTTTTGATTTCAGACTCGTATTTGAAACATGAAAGCTTGCAACAGATTTAACATAAAAACCATAACTTGCTTTGCTTTTCTTTAACCTCCTTGTTTTAGTTTATAGAAGTAGTTTAGGTTTGTAAAAATAAGAATTTACTTATGTTTTTTTTTCTCTGATTTTGTTTATGTTTTATAAACAAAAAGAAGTGGAAGATATGTATACTTATAAGGACAGATTTCAGAGGAAGGTGTTAACTGGTATGCTCTATACTGGTACAATATTATATTTAATCATGGATTTAGTTTTTGTTTTATCAGGCAGATATGTTTCAAAGGGAGGCTGATATGCTTTACTAGATTTTGAATTGACTTATTTGTATGCTGAAATGAAAGTATTAAATGCCTTTTGTACTTTTTTGTTTACTCTTATCTAATTAGTACATGTTGAACTTAACTAAGCAGATAATCTAAACTTCCTATCTAAGCTTCTTACCTGTTTTCTTACTTGTACTATCCTTGCCTGTTCTTGCCTTGTATGTTATTTCGCAGGCAAAAGTATTACAATGTCAGGTTTATGTTTATTTTTGTTTAACTTAGATGCTAAGCATACTTACCCTATTCTATTTGAATGTACTGAAGTGAATTTCTTTTTTTTTTTTTTTTACTTGCCTTATCTATTACCAGGTACTTATGTGATTTCTCTCTAGCCTGCAACATACACCTTGCTATAGTGTATAAATATTTTACTTAAGTTTTACTATAAAATTGATATGGTTATTGTTATTGTTAGCTTGTTATTTATTTCTATCTCTAACAATAAATGTGTTTATTTTTATTTTAAGACTTAAACTATCAAATATATAATTACCCACTATTATTATTTTATTTTATACTTACTTTAAATATTTATAATGTATATTTATTATATATATAAAATTTTATGAGAGATTTATATAAATTTGAAAACCATAACTTCTTTTAAAAATATATATAACAATTTTCATTTATAATAAAATCTACTTGTATAGACATTATATTATAAATAAAGCTCATCATTACATTAAAATAATATATAAAAGAAATTATTACTTATTTTATCAAGCTATACTTTTTTTTTTAAAAAAACACAACATTTTATTTAATTTAAATTTAGGCTAAAATCATTTAGACAAATTTTAACTTAAATCTTGAGTATATTTTAAAGCCAAATGGTTATTTATTTAATATAGAATTTAAATCAAATTTAAAACAGACATTGACTATTTACAATATATACAAATATATATATAAATAAATAGAAAACAATTTATTAGCCTTTAAAAGATAATTTATCAGTTAAATATTCATTTAAAAGAAAATTATTAAATCAATTCATATCTTATTAACAGAGATATATCAAATCAATTTAATATTTTATATGGATTATTAAATTGATATTGCTCGAAATTCCGGGATATCACAATAATTAATTAATTAAAGATTTATTTAATGAAAGTGATTAGGGATAATCACCTATTGTAATTAATTAAGGATAATTAATTAAATGGTAATTAATTAAGGGTTAATTGATTAATGTTATTAATTAAAGATAATTAATTAAAGGATAAATTAAATAATTAAAGGTTAATTATGTAATGATTAAAGGTTGATTAATTTATTATTAAAGGTTAATTAATAAATGATTAAAGGTTAATTAATTAAGGTGGTTTGTAATTAATTAATATTAATTAACAAGGATTAGTAGTTTATACATAAGTAATTAATCTTATTTAAATTAATATGATAATTAATTGATCTTACTTATGGATATTTGGATTCTGTTAAATGTTTGAATTGTTTGACATCCCTGATGTGTGATGCTGTGTGATATGAATCATTTTGATTTGAGCTATGATGAATGTAATTTATTTATCTACGATGAATTTATATTATTTATATGTGAATCTGTGAATGAAGATAAGCGTTATAGATTATACCGCTTATCGATATTGCTGTGCCTAAATCTGTGATGATTTACGATGTTGCATTATTGTGTAAAACCCTTGGACTACACCATAAACACGCAAATATGGATTGCATGAGGAGATTGACTAACTCACGTATATTTGAATCTAATATTATGAAATGGTTTTAAAGATTGAATTTTGAATCCAAAAATAGTTTTGGAAATGGAATTGGGTTAAATATGAAAAGCTTTTGAAAAGGAGTTTTGAAGATAAAAGTTATCTTGAATAACTTGTTAAAGTTTTGAAATTTAAATAATTTGATTTGAATTCAAGATTTGAAATTGAATCTATGTTTGTAAATTTTGATTTAAAAAGGGTACATAAGTAATAAATGTGTTTTAAACCATTTTAAAAGTATTGTTTTGGAAAATTGAATTTAACCCAAGTTTTATACTTGAAGGGCTTTAACTTGTGCAAATGTAATCGGATTTTCCCGAAAATGAAAACTCTTTGTTTTCAAATGATAATGGCTTTCACAAAACGAAAGAACTTCCAATTGTTGAAAAGGTTTCAGATTTGAAATGGAATTGTTTTGAAAGCTATAATTGAATCTTTGTGAAAGATGGTTAAACCTTGTTTTGAAATTGGAGAGAATTTAAATGGTGTATCTTTTGTATATAAGATTTGAGTTGGATTTGTTTTGGAAGTTATGAATTAATCTTTATGAAAGATTGGTGAACTTTGTGAAGTGAATCTTTTTATTTAAAGATTTGAAAACGGTAATTTGTTTAAACCATTTGAAAGAAAAGTTTTGGGTGATAAATTGTGACTTAACTGAGATCCCATTATCCATATGGTTTTTAAATATTACGCTCATTATTCGGTTTAGTCGAAAGAGGAATTTGTGTTATATAAACCATTCTGAATAATGATACGACGTAATGGATAGCATTTGAAGACCGGTGGTGAAGACCGGGTATTTTTGAGAACGAAAGGATTACACGTCGAATGACTCTGCACTGAGTAGGTATGGTATAGAGATCCCCATATGTGATGGGGAGTCCGATCGGGATTGTGAATACCCGGATTACAAGGGCTTCTTTGTGAAGTGCCTTCGGTTCTGTTCGAACCCAGAACAGACTTGTATGGATGTGTGTCTGACGTTACACTTCGAGACGTAAAGCAGGTTTCTATCAAATACATTTCTGTTTGGTGGCGGAGAATATATTCTCTTAGCGTAACACCTTTCTCTGAGATGTACGAGCTCAGAGGTTATGTAGTTGATGATTACTAGTTTTGGTAATGTGGCATACGAAGTGTTGCTGATCGTTTGTTGATCGAAGCATGGCTTTTGTGAAAAGCATACCTTTGTGGATGTGACCTCGTCGAACCTTACAACTTGGAAATGGTCAAAACAGGAAAGATGCGGCAAGGTTATTCGAGGTCTCACCCTTAGGATATGTCCATTTCTTTTGAAAAAGGGTGGTATCATGGTATGGAGCCCAAATATTTAACCTATGTGGTTGCTACAAATTTATTACTTTGTGTTTGTTTCTTTGTGGTTCATGATCCTCGAATAAAGGTAGGTAACGACAGGGGAAGGCATACTTGTAGGTGTTACTTCCAGGCAGGGGTAACTTTGCCTTGTGTTGGCAGAGATCCGGGTAGGTTCTCGGGGAGTCCCTCTAGAGGCGTACCCATGTGGCAATAGGAAGTTCCTTATCCTGACCATTTGTTGGAAATCCAAAGAAACAATACACGCCCTTTACGGTTTTAGTTGTATAACTTGCCATAAAATGTGGCGGTAACCTGCTATTGAACATGGTAGCTATAGTAGGCATACAACGAAATGTGATATGCTGGTTAAGATTAATATTATACTTTCGAAATGCTTTCCACTATGCACTAATAATAATATCAAAATGGTTTTCGCGTATCAAGCATGTTTGACTATCATAAGGAGAAACTCCTCCAATTCTACGTTTGCATTGCGTGTGCCGTAGGAGGCCTTATGGTAGTTTCATTTTCCAAAAAGCAAAGCGAATTTCTTTTAAATTCCTTTTGTTTGTTTTGTTCAAATAAACTATTTTTGTTTGCTCACACCAATCCCATGAATGATATGGAGTTTATTGTTTTCCATCCTAAACTCTGGGAGCCCACAATTTTCCACACAGGCAGTCTAGTGTTGTGATTTTCAAATAATCAAATAGTAGGTGTAGATTTGGTATCCTTCAGTCTTTGGAAATCTTCTTCATTTTTTGATGACTGACCTTGCTTAATACATCGTGATCAGGGGTTCGAGCTATCTTTGGTTAGGAGATGGAGATGCGGTTGCAGTTTGGAGTTGGATTCTTTTGGAGACACTCTTGTCATTTGGTGCTATCTTTCCACTACTATTTGTTCTGCTATTGTATATTTTTGTCTCTGTTATTGTTGAATATCTATTGTATCATATTGTATCAGATGTTGTATTCACTGTTATATCAATGATATATATTCATTTTCTTCCGCTGTGTTGTTGTACTTAATGCGTTATAAGCTCGGGCAAATCGGATTCGAATGTTTGAATCTGCGCCATTCGAATACGAGTGAAGTATGGACATTGATTTTCGAACGTGAAAATTTGGGTCGTCACATTTGGTATCAGAGCTAAAGGTTGAACTTTAGATTTGGAGTATAACACATTACGTGACTTATTAGAGATAGGGTGAAGTATACCCTAGAATGAGTATCCCTAAGATATCTGTCCGTGTGCCTCAGTAAATTCTCTTGCTATCCACTGATAGTGAGTATGAGCACAAGAAGAGGACGAGGTAAGGGATAGGGGAGTACTACTACAAATGGTCAATAACCTACAATAGTGGAAACAATCCTTCCTCTATCAATCTTCTTTGATCTAGTTTCAATTCTTTGATTGCTTCGTGGCAGCTCCGGGAAGAAGCTATGGTGTGATGGTGGCCTTGCGTTGTTGGTAAGTTCCTATTTCGTATTCTCTTCGTTGATTCCTATCGTTGTTAACTTTAATAAAGTGGAAACTTTAAATTGAAATAAATTGGTTAACTAAAATATGAAGTTAAATTTGATTTCATCAATGAAATAATTTCGATTAAAACCAAATTTGAAATTCTATTGTAATTTCTTATGAGAATCAAAGTCCAAAGAGGTATAAGCTGGTGTAAACTTTAGGGTATTCCGATCTGAGTTTGGAATCCATGCCTAGTGTTTGAGAGTTGTGGAAGATTGAATCTATTTATCTATTCTTTGGGGTCCAGATATATTCTGGAATGGTTAGCTATCCTTCGGACTAACCAATGCCCCTGTATATTTTATAGAATGGATAACCCGAGTATCTTGGGTAGTATTGAATGAGTTCATTCTCATAATTATTGATGATATTCTGATTTTGTAAGCCAAAATCAGAATAAATATTCAATTTAATCTGGTAAAAAATTTCTCATTTATTCTTTGATTGTCTCCACTATCGGCAAAATTTTAGGGACGAAATTTTCTTAAGGGGAGAATCTGTAACATTCTCGGTTTTTTGCTAGATTTAATTTGATGATTAGTTTAATTTTTGGGATTAAATTTTGAATTTAATTATGAATTAATATGAAAATTTTACAGAATAAATAAAGATATGTATTTTTATTAGAATATTGATTTGGAAATTAAAATGAATTGTAAATAAAATTTTGATTTGAAATTCAATAATAAATGTTAATAAAGGAAAATGTATTTCTTTAAATAAGAAAAAAATAATATATATATAATATAAAGTTATATTTAAATATTATTATTATCTTCAAGTGTTAAAAGTATAATTTGATTTTAAATCATATTTCTTAAAGGTTATTTAAAAAGGTTAATATTCTTTTTAAAAAAATTCCATATGGTCTAAATTTAGATATATATAAACCATAAAATATGTCTCATAAATTATAATAAAGTAGGGATTTAAAAAAAGTTTTAATTAATTTAAAATAAGGTCTTAAACATAAATTTGATATTTTTAACAAGTATAACATTTTAAAACATGAAATTAACAAATGTAAGCATAATATGATTCGTAATTACAAGTGTTTATTTAACATACAAATGTTAGTACAAAATGAACAAGTGGCAACTAAAGTTTTTCTTTTAAATTTAATTTTAAATAACATGCATAAGAAAGAAAGGTGATACAAATTTCAAACTAAAAAAAATCAAAAGCATCCCAAATCTAAAACATATCCAGATCAAAGAAAAATCTAATCATTTCAGATCAAAAACAAATTTGTGATAAAAATCAAAAGAAAGTAATCAAAGAAAGGTTTAAAACTAGATCAAGAGTAAAAAGAAAGTCATTTCAGAAAATTCAAAACCTGTAAACAAGGATTCAAGCAGACCTGGAAGCAGATTCAACCAAAACAAGTACAAACAAACAGCATCTTCAACCTGAGCATGATTCAACCTGTTTCAACATAAATTCAAATCAAATTTGAAGCAAAGACCATCAAAATCAGGCATGCAGTAGGTGAATGCAGATCATCTCATCAGCATAAAAGCAGGTATTTCTAGATTTAAAGCAAGTTCCTGTTCTCCGCTCTGTCAAACTTTAGGTGAGCAAACTATCTTTTATTGGTACTTTGTCATGTTGTGATGAATGCTTGATGTTGATGCTGTGAAAATATCCGGTATGAATATGAATATGTGTGTGTATATATGTAATGGATGTGCATGTCTGTCTATGTACAGATAGGTTTCTGTTTAGTAATAGGTTAGCCAAACTCAAGAAAAAATTCATATCTCAGGTTACAAATAGATTTAGGTGATGATTTTTAAATGAAAATTGATCATAACAGTGTAATACCAATTTTAAAAATAGCTGCAAATGTATTTATGGAATAAATATTTTAAAATTTGAGTATTTCAGTAATAAACATTTTACATCAGAAAAATTCAAGTATCAAAATTTCAAGTTTCGGTTATATGACTGGATTCGTACTGGATATTTATGAATTTTGATAACAAATTAAGATTTTTAAGTTTTAAATTGATGGGAATTTACGAGTTGATCAATATTGGGAGTTTTGGCCTTTTTCGGTGATCGGCAATGAATTGGGTGGCGCGCTTGATGCTAGGGGTGGTCGGGGATCTAGTGATCATCGGAAAATTAGTTACTGGATTTATAAATGGTCAAAACGGCGATACGACGTGATAGTAGGGTTTAGGGTGAGTGTTTTGTCGACGTTAAAACCGAGACAATGGCATGGTCATGGGTGATCTGGAGATAATTGGTGGTGGGGGAATAGGTCTATGGTTGAGTGGCGAAGCTCTAGACGATGTATCGACAATCCAGATGGTCGGAGGTGGAGTGGCATGGAATTTTTCGGTTGTTGGGTTGTTCCAGGTGGTTGGCTACCTTGCTCAAATTCGAACTCGTCGTAGTTGAGGGGCTCTGGGTGCTGGGGATGACAGGTGGGATCGTCGCCATTGTGTCGAGGACTTCGACATTGGTCAGAGGTGATCTGATCAGCTGTGCACGTGCACGTGATGTGGATGTGTCTGGGTTTGTTAGAGAATTGAGGAAGAAGAGGTACTCGAAGTCGCGCTCGTGAAAACGTGACGAAAGCTCGAAGAAAACATCGGGTTGGTGTGTGTGTTTGTCACAGTTTTAAAATTTAAATTTAAAACAAAGTTTTAAAATAAGGTAGTAGGAGATGACTCGGGGACATACTCGAGTAAAACGAGATTTGGCTCGGGTTAACACTTGAGATTGGTCTCGAGTCTGAAATTTTTTGTATAAAACGGTTTTTATTTTTAAAACCAGATCAAGTTGTATTAAAACGATTTTTGCAAAATAGTTCTTTTGCAGATGATAAATGTTTATCAAAGTTTGAATTGGTTAAAAGGTTTAAAAATAAATTATTTCAAATTTATTAAGTTAAAAGCATTTTAAATCAATATAACTTTTAGTTTTAACGTTTATAAATATAATTTTTGTAATTAAACGAAAGGTTGAAAAAAATAAAATGGTATTATAATCCTTAATCATAAAGATTTTAAGTTAATAAATGTATTAATGATGGCCCATTTCCAAAGGATTATTAAATAAGGATTAAATGATAATTAAAAATAATAAAGATAAATGGTTATCTTTTGATTGATAAAATCTTAAATAATTAAAGAACTATTAACTAATGAAAGTGATTAAGGAAGAACTGATTAATGAAGGTGATTAAAGGATAATTATAATTAAGAATAATTACTTAATTAAAGTATAATAAAGGTTAATTAATTAAATTGAATAAAGGTTCATTAATTTATAATTAAAAGATATTTACTTAATTAATTACTTTAAAATAATTACCTAGTTAAAAGTAATTAATAAATTTAATTAAGTAATTAGGGATAATTACTTATTATAATTAATTAACGATAATTAATTTGTGTGATTTATTAATTAATTGAGGATAATTTATTAATTTAAGATTTATTTAATCGAAGTGATTAGGGATAATCACCTATTGTAATTAATTAAGGATAATTAATTAAATGGTAATTAATTAACGGTTAATTAATTAATGTTATTAATTAAAGATAATTAATTAAGGATAAATTAAATAATTAAAGTTTAATTATTTATGATTAAAGGTTGATTAATTTATTATTAAATGTTAATTAATAAATGATTTAAAGGTTAATTAGTTAAGATGGTTTGTAATTAATTAATATTAATTAACCAGGATTAGTAGTATATGCATAAGTAATTAATCTGATTTAAATTAATCAGATAATTAATTGATCTTACTTATGGATAGTTGGATTCTATTAGATGTTTGAATTGTTTGACATCCCTGATGTGTGATGCTGTGTGATATGAATCATTTTGATTTGAGCTGTGAAGGAATGTAATTTATTTATCTACGACGAATTTATATTATTTATTTGTGAATATGTGAATGAAGATAAGCGTTATAGATTATACCGCTTATCGATATTGCTGTGCCTAAATCTGCGATGATTGATGATGTTGCACTATTGTGTAAAACCGTTGGACTACACCATACACACACAAATATGGATTGCACGAGGAAATTGATTAAGTCACATATATTTGAATCTAATATTATGAAATGGTTTTAAAGATTAATTTTGAATCCAAAATAGTTTTGGAAATGGAATTGGGTTATATATGAAAAGCTTTTGAAAAGGGGTTTAGAAGATAAAAGTTATTTTGAATAACTTGATAAAGTTTTGAAATTTAAATAATTTTATTTGAATTCAAGATTTGAAATTGAATTTTATGTTTGAAAATTTGGGTTTAAAAAGGGTATACAAGTTATAAATGTGTTTTAAACCATTTTAAAAGTATTGTTTTGGAAATTTGAATTTAACCCAAGTTTTATACCTTAAGGGCTTTAACTTAAGCAAATGTAATCGGATTTTCTCGAAAATGAAAACTCTTTGTTTTCAAATGATAATGGCTTTCACATAACGAAAGAACTTCCGATTGTTGAAAAGGTTTCAGATTTGAAATGGAATTGTTTTGAATGCTATAATTGATTCTTTGTGAAAGATGGTTGAACCTTGTTTTGAAATTAAAGAGGATTTTAAATGGTGTATCTTTTGTATAAAAGATTTGAAATGGAATTGTTTTGAAAGTTATGAATTAATCTTTGTGAAAGATCGGTGAACTCTGTGAAGTGAATCTTTTTGTTTAAAGATTTGAAAATGGTAATTTGTTTAAACCATTTGAAAGAAAAGTTCTAGGTAATAGCTTATGACTTAACTAAGATCCCATTACTCATATGGTTTTTAAATATTGCGCTCATTATTCGATTTAGCCGGGAGAGGACTTTGTGTCATATAACCCATTTCGAATAATGATACGACGTAATGGATAGCATTTGAAGACCGGTTGTGAAGACCGGGTATTTTTGAGAACGAAAGGATTACCCGTCGAATGACTCTGCACTGAGTAGCTATGGTATAGAGATCTCCATATGTGATTGGGAGTCCGATCGGGATTGTGAATACCTAGATTGCAAGGGCTTCTTTGTGAAGTGCCTTCGGTTCTATTCAAACCCAGAACAGACTTGTATGGATGTGTGTCTGACGTTACACTTTGAGATGTAAAGCTGATTTCTACCAAATACATTTCTGTTTGGTGGCAGAGTATTTATTCTCTTAGCTTAACACCCTTCTCTGAGACGTACGAGCTCAGAGGTTATGTCGTTGATGGTTACTAGTGGTACATTCTCAATTTGGTATTGTGGCGTATGAAGTGCTGCTAATCATTTGTTGATCAAAGCATGGCTTTTGTAAAAAGCGTAGCTTTGTGGACATGGCCTCGTCGGACCTCACAACCCCGAAATGGTCGAAACAAGAAAGAGGTGGCAACGTTATTAGGGGTCGCGCCCCTAGGTTCTGTCCATTTCTTCTGGAAAAAGGTGGTATCATGGTATGGAGCCCAGATATTTAACCTATGTGGTTGCTGCAAATTTAATACTTTGTGGATGTTGCTTTGTGGTTGAGGATTCTCGGATAAAGGTCGGTAACGACCGAGGATGGCGTACTTCTAGGTGTTACTTCCGGGTAGGGGTAACCCGGCTTTGTGTTGGAAGAGATCTGGGTAGGTTCTCGGGGCGTCCCTCAAGAGGCCTACCCATATGGAAATAGGAAGTTCCTTAGCCTGACCATTTGTTGGAAATCAAAAGAAAAAATACGCTCCCCAATATGGTTTTAGTTGTATAACCTACCATGGAATGTGGCGGTAACTTGCTATTGAACATGGTAGCTATAGTAGGCATACGACGAAATGTGGTATTCTAGCTAAGACGAATATTGTACTTTCGAAATGTTTCCACTATGCACTAATAATAATATCAAAACGGTTTTCGCGTATCAAGCATGTTTGACTATTATAAGAAGAAATCTCCTCTAATTCTGCGTTTGCATTGTGTGTGCGGCCGGAGACCTTATGGTTGTTTCAATTTTCAAAACGCATAGTGAATTTCTTTTAAAATCTTTTTGTTTGTTTTGTTCAAATAAAATGTTTTTGTTTACTCATGCCAGTCCCATGACTGACCTGGAGTTTATTGTTTCCCTTTCTAAACTCAGGGTGCCCACAACCACACGGGCAGTCTAGAGTTGGGATTTTCAGATAATCGAATAGTAGGTTTAGATTCGGTAGCCTTCAGTCCTTGGAAATCTTCTTCAGTTTTGGATGACTGGCCTTTCTTAATACATCGTGATCGTGGGTTCGCGCTATCTTTGGTTTGGAGAAGGAGATGCGGTTGCAGTTTGGAGTTGGATTCTTTTGGAGACTCTTCTGTCTTTTGGTGCCATCTTTTCGCTGCTATTTGTTCTGTTGTTGCAAATTTTTGTCTCTGATATTGTTGAACATTTATTGTATCATATTGTATCAGATGTTGTATTCATTATTATACCAATGATATATATTCATTTTCTTCTGCTCTATTTTTGTACTTAATGTGTTATAAGCTCCGACGAATCGGATTCGAACGTTTGAATCTGCGGCATTCGAATACGAGTGAAGTGTGGATGTCGATTGTCGAATGTGAAAATCCGAGTCATCACATGAAAGCACTTTTAAAATAAACATTAATAACTAATTCCAATAAAATTACTAATCGATTTACAACACTTTTTTATAACTTAGAATTCATTTCAACAAATTTAAATATTTAAATAACTAATTTTCTAAAATATTTCAATGCTAAAACAGTTTTAAATTATATATTTAATAATTACAATCCTCTTTTTAAAACAAACTTAACTTCTCGGTAAAAATATAGTTTTAAAACTCCAATATAACCAATTTCAATTTATAATTTCTTTCGTTTCATAACACATCGACCACATTCCTAATTTCATAACCTTTTCACAATCCCAAATAGAATCTACCATTTCTTTTAAAACCGATTTCCCTATCTCATTATAAATTCTCGCTGTAAATTTATATTTCCAATTTATCAAATGATAATCATTTCACTTTATTTATATACATTGTTTATAAATTTCGTAGTCTCATTTGTAGTTTACAACGGTTTATATTACAAATTTCCACTTATAAATTTATTTCTTAAATAATCCAAACTATATTCTAAAACCATTCAAATCTCAAAATCAACTACCATTTCATATTTTGAGATTCTTGTTTAAATTCCATTATTTAAAAATCCTCTATTTAAAGTTCTCTATTTGAAATCATTTTATGAAATAGCTATATAAATATCTAAAATCCAGTAATTTCATGAAATAGCTACATAATATAACATCTAACTGCCATCTAATCAACCAAGAAATAAATTTTTAACTATTTTAAATAAAACCAACTATCTAAAGTGAGTGAGATTTACTCACCTTCATTTTAGTTATCGCTTCCGCATTTTGGTTCCGACTGGATTCAACAAATTTTCGAATTTAGCAAGAAATTCAACAATATCTGACCACCACCAAATTCCATTCTATAACATAGTTCATGCCAAAAAGGTTCTAATGCAAAAACCAGCGTTCAAATCTGACCTTGCCAATCTTTTCCTCTAATCCTCTTTCTCACATTCGCATACGACTCCAGGCACGATGCACTTTGACAATCAGCATCGCCGCACCCTCTCCTAGATTATTATTGTGACACCCCACCTCTATGCTCACAATAACAAAGAGTATTAAAAGAAATACTGTCTGTTATTACGAAGAATAAGGATGGATAGGAGCGGCCATCTTTAGCTAGGCCTTACACCAGTATTGGTTATCTCGATAGGAGTGGTATATTTTCTTTTTTTTCATCTCTTATTTATTTACTCCCATCGACATATCCAATTACAGTATAAAACGAACTACGATGGTTCATAATAGCTTAGGACAACATATATAATAATAACACAGATAAGCTAAATGCGGAACACAGATAATGTAAAATCTCATATATATATATATATATATATATATATATATATATATATATATATATATATATATAACTGAAGTCAGTTACAACACATGTGATACAATACATATGATACAACTACAACCGTCGACACTGGAAGCTACATATACAAGTACATTATCGACAATAATATACATGAATACATATCATCCTATACTATGACAACAACTACTCCAAAAGGTATAAAGAGACTTCATAGCTCAAGTAGCAACCCAAAGCAAGATATCAACAACCTGAAATAAATCGGTCTGACCCGAGTATAAAATTCAAAAGAAAATAATACACGGGTCTGTCTAATTCAAACTCAGTTATTAATGCAAGAAAGCAATAATAATTAAATAACAAATCGATGACAGTCACTATAAATCTCGTCTAATTAATCCTTCGTGAGAGAATTGGATAACGATAAATATAACACGTAATAGTGTTAAACAGCAAATCAGCAAATTCAAATTATCAACGAAGATAAATGAAAGGATTATCAATGAAGATAATTTAGAAAACAACAGGATTCCCTAAACGGCAATTAACAACAAAATCTAATTATTAAATAAATAATTAGAAACTCATAATCTAATTATCAAATAGATAATTATACAACAACAAAATGATCAATCAAACCAAATCAAAATACAAATTTCAAAATATTGAATTGGACACACAAAACAATTCAAGCAATTGAAATATCTATTAAAACGTCAATTCTGTTTGGCTGTAGTACACGCTCGCGTGCACTACCTCGCCACTATAGTGATGAATTACACAAAAGCCCAATGAATCAAAATGCAAAAGAAATATCAATAAAATCAATACTGTGTGGCTGCAGTACACGCTCGCGTGCACTGCCTCGCCACTACAGTATATGATGTCATCACAACTCCAAATATTAACAGCAAGTCGAAACTGCAGAGGTCAAGTCACGGCTGTCATGACTCAACACAACTGCAAACAAAAAAAACTGCACCAAAGGAATGGCAATACGGCATGGCAAGAATGCATAGGCCACAGGCTAATCCAAAAATCAACAAAGTCACCGATGAATCAGAAATTACACCCCAAAGGCTATCAGTTAAAGTCACGGCTACCATTACTCAAACATATACAAGACTCACATTCAGGTCTGGATACACAAGTACATAGTGCCCAAATAAGTCTAGGCCGAGCAAGGCAAGGCAAGGACAAGTTCAGGCAGATGCACTCATGCATATACCAACAATCGGACTAAATCAGAATTGATGTGTACAAGAACAATAAGATGTATGAACTAAACAATATAGGACAGCAGCTTCAACACAATGCAACAACAAATCAGGTACAACATAATGCGACATGTAGTCAAGCATCATCAAAGACCAGGCCCAAAAGACCTGATTCAATACCAAAGTAAAATAGGACATGTGCATATATACACAAGCCTGGCAACATGATTATCAAGGTGCAGACATGATGAAGTCAGTGCCAACAGTAAATGGCAGCAACTCAATCAAGTCACGGTTCAAACCAGGAGTGAAACATCACATAAAACAATAATGAGTCAAGTACAACAACATGAAGGAACCAGACCACGAAGGCAATCAAAGTGGTCAGGCAATTTAAATCCAAAGCAATGCTCAGTGCACTGCATAAGTATAAATCAAGCTCACATATATTGCAATAGAGACGAACAGAGTTCAACCTAACTCGAAATAAATGAAAACAAATGCAAACACTAGTGATGCAACTCGATACATCAAAGCCCAGGCACCAAGCATCATGTGGCAGGTTTGATCAAAGGACGTCATAATATGGACAAGGTACATAAAACAGTGGCATACCAAAGCAAGAACAAGTCTGGCATCAAAGTGTGTAAAACAGTGGACTACAATGAACCAGACAAGCTACTTGAACACCAGCCTCAATGGGACAATTTCAGTTGAAAATGGAGCAACCCAAAATAATGTCACACAGTAAAACCCAATTGTTAAACAAGTTTAAAACAATGGGACTACAAGGATAAGGATGCAAGCAAATGTCACAGAGAAACAATGCTTAGCATACATATGAACCAAGTTCATACGTACAACAAATACAAAGAAATAAAGACCACAATTATGAACGGATCAATGCAACAGTGATAACAAAGACTGATATATCAAGCTAATGATACATGAACAATACTCAAGCGTAATGCACATATCAAACGAGGTGTTCAATGCAACATGGAGCAACAAAACAGCGATGGCACTACATAGAACTTGCAGCCGCAATTAATCAAGCACAGTTAAATGAAATCTCAAGCCAAGGCCGAAGCCAGCACAAACTCATGAAATCAGAGAGTAAAGTAAATGATCAAATGCAAAGTCAAATTGAATTCTCATCAAAATAATATTTTCCCAAAATCATGCTAGCAGATTTTAAATAAGAATCAGTGTCGTGGTATACAGAAATCGAACCAAGACAGATACAAATCATCAACATCGAAACAACTACGAGTGGCCTAGATAAATCAATAAATGAATTCAAATGATTTTGTACAAACTAAAGAATAGGAATTTGAAGATGTGAGTGAAGAAATCACTCACCTTATTCGAGGGCGCAGATCCAACTGTTCAGAATCGAAGCAGAGACGAACCCAAATCAAGCGGCCGAAATCACCATCGATTAAACCCTAATTTTTGTTAAAGTGGAACGAACTAGCCGCCATTTTTATTCTTTTTGTTTTGTTAGGATTGCGAAAATGAATGAACAAAGGGGGAATTGTATCGACCCTTTACATTTATCACAACATCAATAAAAACTTGGCCCAAGATTATTTGTAAAGCCCACACCCCCTAACAAATTTCAAAAGAATTTCAACTTGATTTAAAACGCCCAACAGCAATTAGCTATCACCATTAATCGTTTAATGACGATAATTAAGAGATACGAAATACCGGGTTGTTACAGACTCCCCTCCTTATAAAAATTGCATCCCCGCAATTTTCATAACTAAGGTCGTCAATAACAATTATTTTTCTAACATAAACTGGTTAAGCTAGAAAAATAAAGGTCAAGAACACAGATGCCAAAGAAATCTTTTAATCCCATAAAAGAAATTCACAAATTCTCAACAAAAATCTAATTACGATAATTAGAAAACTCAAATATTTAATTATCAAAAATGATAATCAAAAATCTCAAATCAATAAATATTCAATTATCAAAATCGATAATTAGAAAACATCAAATATCTAATTATCCAAAACGATAATCAGAAATCTCAAACCAACAAATATCCAATTATCAAAAACGATAATCAGAAACAACAAATATTTAATTATCAACAAAGATAATTAGAACTCATAACAACAAATATCTAATTACCTGCAGATAATTAGAAACAACAAATATCTATAAATCAATTAAGATGATCTAGAAAATCAACATAAAAGGTGGATCGATCCCATCAGATGACGAGTCTAAGCTACGCCGCACGTGCAACAACATATGGCCAAAGCCTACCAAGTATTGTCATCATAATTTTGGCGCCCAAGAAATGACCCGAAGGTCCAACATATGACCCGAAAGTCAATCATAGTGGCTCGAAAGCACACAAAATCATCAAAATCATCAAACAGCAAATATTTCAATTAACGAGTCCAGAATTAATCGAAATAGCAAACGCACATGTCCCATACCACGAGTTTTACTAAATCGTTTAATTCTCTTCATCGTTTCCTTGAAAGTGCAAAATTGTGCATTTTAAATAAATAACATTTTACGTTCTCAAACGGACAAGTCCGAAATTAAGCAAATCACTAAAAGTGAGGGTTCATAGTTCTCAATTTTGCTGAAGCGTTTAAATCGCTTCCTCATTCTTTTGAAAGCGCAAACTGTAGAAATTTTGGAAAACAATTTTATTTTAAAATGATTTTTAAAACACGTGATTAAAACAGCAACATCTGTAGCAAATTCGATAAGGAAATTGCACTTCTCAAAACACCGTAAAAACGGATCTCAAAATCAGCATTGCGGGATAACCGCTTGAAAATTCACTTTAAATTTGACGGTTATTGAAGTCAAAGCGACAGTAATTTTTATACGTCAAAATCTCATCAAAATAATCCGCATCAAAATATAATACCAGTGAATTCTCATTCATTAAAAATGTCAACAAAACATCGTGCTTCAAAAATTTAGCACCGGTGTAAAAATCCCGTTATAAAAATAACGGCAACAAAATACGTTTAAAGCCAAACACCGGTTCAACGTAAAATTAATGCAGTAACGTGCAACCCAAATTTTCACGCACACTACAAGATGAACAAAGAAATCACTCGATTATATCTTCAATAAAGATAATTTAAAACAGCAAAAATCTCAACAAAATCACATAACTACAACCGCTTTGGATCCTCAAATCGGATTCGAAATTTTCAAAGAAAACAAAAATAAATACATCTATGTAACAACACAATGAAATTTATTCTCATTTTCATATTTTGATTTTTAAATCAAAAAGGTTATCAGTTGTACTCAGCGAAGACAGTCTCACTGTTTCCACTGCGCACTCTGATAAACAGAACACAAATTACTCAATCATCAAAACACAATTTCACTTTTCTTTTCAAATTAAGATATTTAAAAAATTTGTCATAATTTCAAAACATTAGTTTTGACTCAAGGCACAAATAAACATCAACAAATAGTTGTAACACATGTTCCATCTAAGTTATGTTTTATATTATGTCCATAAACCCCTTGCTCTGATACCAACTGTGACGGCTCACAATGGCAAAGAGTATTCAAAGAAATATTGTCTGTTATTACGAAGAATAAGGCTAGATAGGAGAGGCCATCCGTAGTTAGGCATTACATTAGTATTGGTTATCTCGATAGGAGTGGTATATTTTCTTTTTTTCATCTCTTATTTATTTACTCCCATCGACATATCGAGTTCCAATATAAAACGAAATACGATGGTTCATAATAGTTTAGGACAACATATGTAATAATAACACAGATAAGCTAAATTGCGGAACACAGATAATGTAAAATCTCATATATATATATATAACTGAAGTCAGTTACAATACATGCGATACAATACATATGATACAACTACAATTGTCGACACTGGAAGTTACATATACAAGTACATTATCAACAATAATATACATGAATACATATCATCCTATACTATGACAACAACTACTCCAAAAGGTATAAAATGACTTCATAGCTCAAGCAGCAACCCAAAGCAAGATATCAACAACCTGAAATAACTCGGTCTGACCCGAGTATTAAATTCAAAAGAAAATAATACACCGGTCAGTCAAATTCAAACTTAGTTATTAATGCACGGAAGAAATAATAATTAAATAACAAATAGACGACAGTCACTATAAATCTCGTCTATCCAATCCTTCGTAAGAGAATTGGAAACGATAAATATAACACGTAATAGTGTTAAACAGCAAATCAGCAAATTCAAATTATCAACAAAGATAAATGAAAGGATTATCAATGAAGATAATTTAGAAAACAACAGGATTGCCTAAACGACAATTAACAACAAAATCTAATTATTAAATAAATAATTCGAAACTCATAATCTAATTATCAAATAGATAATTAGACAACAACGATCAATCAAACCAAATCAAAATACAAATTTCAAAATATTGAATTGGACACACAAAACAATTCGAGCAATTGAAATATCTATTAAAACGTCAATTCTATTTGGCTGCAGTACACGCTCGCGTGCACTGCCTCGCCACTACAGTGATGAATTACACAAAATCCCAATGAATCAAAATGCAAAAGAAATATCAATAAAATCAATACTGTGTGGCTGCAGTACACGCATGCACTGCCTCGCCACTACAGTATATGATGTCATCACAACTCCAAATATTAACAGCAAGTCGAAATTGCAGAGGACAAGTCACAGCTGTCATGACTCAACACAACTGCAAACAAAATGAAACTGCACCAAAGGAATGGCAATACGGCATGGCAAGAATGCATAGGCCACAGGCTAATCCAAAAATCAACAAAGTCACCGATGAATCAGAAATTACACCCCAAAGGCAAACAGTTCAAGTCACGGCTACCATGACTCAAACATATACAAGACCGCACATTCAGGTCTGGACACACAAGTACATAGTGCCCAAATAAGTCCAGGCCAAGCAAGGCAAGGATAAGTTCATGCAGATGCACTCATGCATATACTAACAATCAGACTAGATCAGAATTGATGTCCACAAGAACAACAAGATGCATGAACTAAAAAATATAGGATATCGTCTTTAACACAATGCAACAGCAAATCAGGTACAACATAATGCGACATGTAGTCATGCATCATCAAAGACCAGGCCCAAAAGACCCGATTCAATACCAAAGTAAAATAGGACATGTGCATATATACACAAGCCTAGCAACATGATTATCAAGGTGCAGACATGAAGAAGTCAGTGCCAACAGTAAATGGCAGCAACTCAATCAAGTCACGATTCAAACCAGGAGTGCAACATCACATAAAACAGTAATGAGTCAAGTACAACAACATGAAGGAACCAGACCACGAAGGCAATCAAAGTGGTCAGGCAATTTAAATCTAAAGCAATGCTCAGTGCACTGCATAAGTATAAATCAAGCTCATATATATTGCAATAGAGACGAATAGAGTTCAACCTGACTCGAAATAAATGAAAAAAAAAATCAAAGACTAGTGATGCAACTCGATACATCAAAGCCCAGGCACCAAGCATCATGTGGAAGGTTTGATCAAAGGACAACATAATATGGACAAGGTACATAAAACAGTGGCATACCAAAGCAAGGACAAGTCTGGCATCAAAGTGTGTAAAACAGTGGACTACAATGAACCAGACAAGTTACTTGACCATCAGCCTCAATGGGACAATTTCAGTTGAAAATGGAGCAACCCAGAATAATGTCACACAGTAAAACCCAATTGTTAAACAAGTTTAAAACAACGGGACCGCAAGGATAAGGATGCAAGCAAATGTCATAGAGAAACAATGCTTAACATACATATGAACCTAGTTCATATGTACAACAAACATAAAGAAATAAAGACCACAATTATGAACTGATCAGGGCAACAGTGATAACAAAGATAGATATATCAAGCTAATGATACATGAACAAGACTCGAGGGTAATGCACATATCAAACGAGGTGTTCAATGCAACATGAAGCAACAGAACAACGATGGCACTGCACAGCAACTTGCAGCCGCAATTAATCAAGCACAGTTAAATGAAATCTCAAGCCAAGGCCGAAGCCAGCACAAACTCATGAAATCAGAGAGTGAAGTCAAAAATCATCAAATGCAAAGTCAAATTGAATTCTCATCAAAAATATATTTTCCCAAAATCATGCTAGCGGATTTTAAACAAAAATCAGTGTCGTTGTATACAGAAATCGAACCAAGACAGATAAAAGTCATCAACATCGAAACAACAGAGAGTGGCCCAAATAAATCAAAACGAATTCAAATGATTTTATACAAACTCAAGAATAGGAATTAGAAGATATGAATGAAGAAATCACTCACCTTGTTCGAGGGCGCAGATCCAACTGTTCAGAATCGAAGCAGAGACGAACCCAAATTAAGCGGCCGAAATCACCATCGATTAAACCCTAATATTTGTTAAAGAGGAACGAACGAGCTGCCATTTTTATTCTTTTTTTTTGTTAGGGTTGCGAAAATGAATGAATAAAAGGGGAATGGTATCGACCCTTGATATTTATCACAGCATCAATAAAAACATGGCCCAAGATTATTTATAAAGCCCACACCCCCTAACAAATTTCAAAAGAATTTCAACCTGATTTAAAAACGTCGAACAGTCATCAGCTATCACCATTATTCGTTTAATGACGATAATTAATAGATGCGAAATCCTGGGTTGTTACAATTTTCACCCACTATGGATAGCCCTCGTTGAAACACGGCTAGTGCCGCCACCCTCATCGACAATCGTGCCCTGTAGTCCCCTCACGAACCCAAACACGAATTATTTTCAATTGGAAAATCCAACCACCTCCAATCACCTGAGACCATCGCACCTCTACCACCGGGTAGGCAGGACTCCCCACTACCATTCCTCTTCAGATCCCTCCACCCCTCAATCAACGACGCCGCCAGAAATTAAATAAAACCAAAACCCACTCCCTTTCACGATCATCTGCCGCTAGCTACCACCTCGTGCCTCCTTTGTCAATCATCACCGTTCACTAAGCCTATCATATTGAGACGAGCAAGTACCTAATTGACGACGAACCTTGATACTTCCTTTTGGTGGTCCAAGGTCGTGACAGTCATAGGATAAAGCTACGTTTCTAAAAGAAGATGAATGTATTTTATTCTTTCTTCTGTTTGAAAACTAAAGAGAGGGGAATGCGTTTATAAAGGAAAGAAGGTAGGTACATCATAGGGTGGCTGATGTAGGGTGGATGAAAGAGATAGAAAAGCAGTTGAAAGGAAATCTAGGGTCAAATCGAATAAAATATACTATTTAAATTTCCAAAATATCTAGCTGTAATCATGGACTCTATTTGAGGCATGCCGCATGGCGTTCCTAATGTTATACCCTTTTTCCAAACGCAATGGAACAAGTTTTGAGACTAATTCGATCGTATGCAGAAGACAGCTTTTTGAACCCAATTGTTATATTAAATTTTCAGTTTTAATTTCAACGCATTTCTATCACGTATGTCCAAACGATTACTTCAAACGCTACGAAATTTGAAATCCGATAATAATGCACTATTACGGATCCAATGGAAATGGTTTCATCGAAATTCAAGAATGCCCCAGAAGGCTATTTTCGCATGTTAATTAAAACGGGCCAATTTTAAAATTAGCTAAATCACTTTTAATTCAAATTTAAAAGCTTTATTACCTTTATTCGTATTAATAGAAATTAGATAAGCCTTTGAATATAAAAAAATCCAAGATTCAATTATTTAAACGATTTCAATTATTTAAATTCAACAATTAAATTATCCAATAAATTATTATATTTGAAATTCAAGTTATTAAATCTATAAAATTAACTATGAAATATTTAAAACCAATTAAATATTCCATTTTCAAATAACCAAAATTCCGGATCGTTACATATATTATTGAATATTATCTGCTTATTCCCTTTACATATGTATTTGTTATGTAAATACTCATATTATAACTTGAATAAGTTAAACTAAATTAAATAAACCATTGTGGTCACTAAGCCTCTTCCCAATTTCTTTAAAGTAAAACATTCCTTTTAACCTTTCTAATAATGGTTTAAAGTTTATCCCATTTTAAAATATATAAATGATAATTAAGTAATTATTTTATTAAAGGTATTTTTAAGAAATTTAATACTTTTTAAATGATTATTTAAAATCATTATTTTGTTAATGTGGTTTAAAGATAAATTAAATGAAGAATGTTTTAGATAATAAATTATTTATTTCAAGGTGTTTTAAATAGTAGATTTTAGTAAAGAAACTTATTTGATTAAAGTCTATTTAAGAAAATTTAGTTTTAAATAAGAAATATTTATATAGGGGTTTTATAAATTGTAAAGAGATCCTGAAATTTGGAAATAAGTTTTATAAATGATGTTAAATATTTATAAAAGAGTTTCTATAAATTATTTTAGATATTTATAAAAGAGTTTATAAATGGTTTTGATATTTATAACAGAGCTTTATAAACAGACTTGGAGATTTGTAAAAAAAATTATAAATAGATTTGGAACTTTAAGAAAGGAAATCTTCAAGAATAAAGAGATTTATTAAAAGGATTTATTGACATAATCTATAAAATAATTTGAGATAGGATTCCCTTAACTAACCTTTTTATTTATGGTGGTGTTGGCATTCGTTCCAAACTTAATAGTGAAGGAACACTATTTAGGATTATTATTATCTCTATTTTAGACAACAGTTGTTTTGATCCTTTTAAAATGATTTTGAAATAAGAAATATTTTATAATGTTTTGCGAATATACTTATGTCAGTGGGATAAGCATACGAATATTTAGATAAATATTTTGGAAAAGGATATAAAAAAATGAAATATTTATTTTGAGGCTTAGTAATGCTATGGGTAATTAAGTCTCTGGATTGTTGGTTGTTTGTTTATTAGATAGATAAACAATCGACAATCAAATTTGGACCAAATCGTAACTCTAGAAATATCTAGGAGAAACATGAGAGTTATATCGCACAATTATATTCGATGATGTAGTATTGTGTGTATAAATCTTGTTTTAATCTATTAGGACAAATGATAAGGAAACCTGTTCACTCAACATTAGAAGGTGATCTCGCTCTTATCTAATGCCTGTTTATTTCTAATAGAAATAGGATTGAATTTACCAAAAACTATCAAATGTTCTTTTGAAGAGACCGGGACCAAATAAGTATAAACTATTCGAAAACCACTTCGATCGAACTCAAGCGTTTCGAACTGAAGATATCTTGAAGATGATTTAAGATAGAGCTTTTAGAGTGCAAGGGCCACTTTCTACTAAGCCTAAGGGTGATTCCAAAATAGATGTAGTAATGGTAGTACCTTAGGATTTTTTCAGACCCAGAATGAACTTGTACGGATGAATGCCGGCATTGAATTTCTGCCTAGAGGGTGGTGTTAGCATTCCAAGTGGAACTGCTACCAAAAAGCTAAAATTTAGCCTCGAGCCTTACACTCGTAAATGACTCAAGCAGGGACATGCAGTAGGGCTAAGTGGGTCGCTCCCATTAGGGTATGATCATTCCTTATCTAGAGTTGATATTTATGTATGCTTTGGGGCCCATTGTGGTTGTTGATCAACAAAGGGGTGATCAAATTTGATGCTATCAAATTAAGGGTGGAACTGGTCCTGAGTAGTTTAGGTGAAAAGTGTTGCATCTTCCAATACATTTTGTCTAGAGGTGTTGATTCGGTGGGTAGGCCCTTACCCTTTCATAGTTGGAATCCATTTTCTAGTACCAGCCTTTGTACTTGATTATATATCTATTATGCTAGAATTTAATTAATGCAATAATTTTCTATGATTCAATGTTTTCTTTAACTCTAAACATTATTAAAATATCACTAGATTTTCTATAGAAAATGTTTTGGTTATCGTAAGGTAAAAACTCATCCATGTTTATGTGTGGCATGATCTTACAATCTACCTTTGATTTTAAAGGGCTTTAGAAGTTAAATAAATAAAATTCCTTATGACTTGAGTTCCTCATACTAATTTTATAAGACTAAATTAGGTGTTGTTTCCCTATAATGCTGGTTAGGCCGAGCAAATTTTCCAGATTTAGCTAGATCATTTGGAGCTTTCAAGAGACGAGGTAGATTCTCCAAGGCATATTCACGTATCTTATATTCTTCCGCTATATGTTTTAGTTATAGTTATTAAATTGTAAGGATAGGTTGTTATACTGCCTGGGTTAATGATAGGATAATGTACTATTATGTTGTTTATAAATAGAGATGATTTCATTTTGTAAATTTTTTTTGTATATTACATATTTTCCCATCACGATGTGAGATTCTATTTTGTCTTCATCTTTCTTCACCCCAAATGACCTATCTTTCGGACACTTAAATGATCGGCACACAAATACTAAGGATGTATTAAGTATCGCCTTTAGGTTTGGCAGATCGTTACAACATGGTATCGGAGCTTAGGTTGAGCGAACGCTAAGCCATGGTTAGGTAAACTAATTTGAGATATTGTAAGTCGAAACCTATAATGAGTCTGAGTGTATTATATAGATAGAGTGCATATTTGTTAATGCTATAAAAATATTTTATATTGTATTGATATACATGTTGAGTGGATTAAGAATCTTGGTCGATATAGAAGGTACAACTGCATCAATAGGGGTTTCTAATCTCTTTAACACGGCAAAGCGACGTAATATTATTTTAAAGGTGGTAAATGAAATAATTTCACATAGGGATATATTTTATATATAAAAGAATGGTGTTTTGAAAATTAATACAGTTATTGATGTGTTGTTTGTTAGAAAATAATAATATTTCATTGTTATTGTTTTGGGTTTTTTAGATATGCTCATCTAGTTTAGGAATTAACTAGTTTTAAATAGGCCACATGGAATTTTCCTTAGTAAAGTTTTGGTTGGTTAGGTAGAAATTTTTGGGAACATTAAAATGAACACCTTGTAAATTAAGTTTCATAATTTGACTATAAAGCATTTGATGGTATGTTGGGTTAAAATGGATTTCGATATAAAATGTTTATAAAACAAATATTTCAGAGATTTTATAAAAAGTTGATTATAAAATTTGTTTTGAAAATAAGATGGATTCTTAGAGAATTTAAATCCCGGTGGATTAGATAAAGTTTTAAATGATTTTTGGATAAGTAGTTATAATTTTACTTAAAAATATTTCAAGGTATAAATAGCTTGAAAGAGAATTTAGGAGTAGTATTTTTCTTTGGACACTTCGGGAATAAGACTTGATTTGTTTTGTAATGATGTAAATAATCTTCTAAGTGACAATCGGGAATTTGCTTAGGTGAATGTGATGATGCACTTCATAAATTATTCTCTTTATCATTGTATGATCAAAAAAAATTCAATCTAAATCAATCCAAAGCAAGTGGATGATAATTTTTTTTTAACTATTTAGCCGGAAGTATATATAGTATTGTTTCAAAAGGGGATCTCAAAAGAAGAAGTATTTTTACGATTGGATAGTTCGAGTTGCTCAAAAATATGTAAAAATGGGAAATAGATTTGTTTGGATGGTAAACATTTCTCCTTAATATTACCCCTCTTTATTAAGGAATATTCGATACTATTTGATAGTACCCAGTTCCTTGGTACCATTTGGAGTTACTCGGGCTATACGTTCATTTTCTTTGGGTTAAAAATAAAGTATCATTTTAAAAAGATTTTTGACCTGGGCATTTGGCTCCTAAGTTTTCAAATATTTTGATTAAAGAATGGGTGAATAAATGAAGTTTTAAAATTGAATTAATATATGAAAAAGGTTTAATAAACTTGGTTTTATCAAATTGTGTCTTTTGATTTTAACACTTAAGAAGCTAGAAAAATTATTTGTTGCTATTGGGCCAGCTAATATACATTTTTAGCTTGAAGGTGTCTGAAAAAAGTATACTTCGGAGTTCGAATACCAACATCATACTCTTCTTAGCTACTTACCAAACCGACTGTGCAAAGAGGTTGACCTGTTTTTAGACCCAAATTATTTCGAGTCTACATGTAAATCAAATGAAGATAGTAAGATTTATAAATCAGATATTTTGCATATACTCTTAGGATGTAGAAGAGTATTACGCAAGTAATAAAGTAAAATGATTTTATGAAAAGGTTTCACAAATAAAGATGTAACATTTAAAATTGTTTGAAACCTAAACTGAAATTTTTAGGAATGTTTTCGTAAATATTTTTGTGGAAGGGTGATAAGTAGTAGGGTAGTAAGAACCTTCAGATGAGTATGTAAGTGCATGTAGATCCTTCCTCATTTCCATATAGTTCTCGATCCAAGATTCGGGTACATGACTTGAGGCGTTTCTAAGTGTTCCAAATAAGGATCTATCACTCGATTTTGGATAGTGAACACTTAGTCAGGCTTCTAAATTTAAAACCAAAATTTTCTATTATAGTATATGGGTATGTAAGGAAAACAAAGGTTTTTAATTAAGAAGCCTGATTGGAATCCGCACAAGGAAAACGAGTGAGTGATACTAGTTCGAAAATAAAAGCTTTATGTTCAAATGAGTGATCAAATCAAATTTTTATATAAGAATGATTTATGTACATCATACGGACTAATGTATAATGTTATGTATTCCTAGTTTAGTTTGTTTTCTTGATTATGTAATGGTTAAATTTTGGGGACGAAATTCTTTTAAGGGGAGTGACTGTAATGATCGAGAATTTCACCACGTTGATTTATGAATATTTGATTAATTCTAACTATTAAAATAATATATTTTATAACTAAAATAATACACTTTTAAATAATAAGTAGTGATGGTGAAATAGTTTTCCAAATTAGTTTACAAAAATATTTAATCCGAAAAAGAATCGAAATTGTGACCGAATTTGCTTTTCGGATTTTCAACTTTTCGTCTAATAAAATGTTATCGAAAACGCTGTAAACTCTAGAGTATAATATACATGCATTTTCAATCAAGTTAGAATTATATTATACATGTGTGTGTGTGTGTGCATACACATAAATATTTACTAAGGTGATGTTGCATTTTATAAAAATAGGATTAAAATTAAAACATGTTAAAACATGATATGACATTTTAGCAACTTAAGTACACGTTTAATAAATGGATGTTTTCTTAGAAAATTGTAAAGGGGACATGAAATTTTAGAAGGGAAACAAGGATGGATGAGGTGGGAACAAAAATGTTGAGGTTAGTAAGATAAGAGCATTCATTTTATGCATTTTGATATATAACCAGTCTTCGTATTTCTTTTTCTCATTTTTATCATTCCATTTTCATATTCCTAAGCTTCCTCCAAAACTTTAATACTCTTTAATGGCTTCCTTCCATTTTCAAAGTTTAGAAAATCATTTCTTTTTTACTTTAAACTCATGAAAACATAGTTCAATACCTCTTCTTCTTTTCTACAACCTCCTCTTTCCTAAACAACACCTTAAACATCCCTTCACCACTTCATAGCCAAGCATAAAGGAACAATTGTAGAATATTCTAACCCCCTTAATGTCTCCTAAAGCAAGTTCTTTCAAGAAATTAAAAGATCAAGGTCATATGTGAAGGCTAGTGGAAGATCGGAGTGCTTTGGTTAGCTTTAGGTGTGAAAAGCTTGTATTGTACCTAAAGTTTTGAAATTTAAACTATTTCTTGCTTGGTTGATAATATGTTGCTTGTTGTGATGAACATATATTGATTTTATGTGTAATATTTACTTGAATATATATGTATACGATTGGATATGAATATTGTCTAAAGTTCAAACGTAAATAATTAAGTACTAAAGTTAGGTTCTTACTAAATTATAGGTTAGGATGGCATATAAATTTTTTGACGTACATGCTAAAACTTATTTGTTGACTTGTTATAGCAAGGTAGAGATCCTACGAAATTTGAATCTTAGTTTACTAATTTAAATTTCTAAAATGAAATTTCAAGTTTTCTAACTTTATTTAGTTTCAAAATTCTTGCTTTTGCTTTCCAAAACATTTACTATGTTTATAAAATTGTTAAGGTATAAAAATGATAGATTTTTAGGTTATTGTTATAAAAACAAGTTTCAAAATTACGGGCCCTATGGCGATTGTCGCCATAAATGTAGTTCACGAAAATAGACTCTTTCCGCAAATTTAAAATTATTTTTACTTAAGATTCATTTTGAAAAGTGTTTTTAAATATTATATTATGTGTTTAAAAATAATAATTATTTATTTATTATTAGATTAGTTAATTAATGATTATTTTGTTAATGAGTAGCACTTAATCATTTGTTAATAAAGGTAATTAGTACTTAAATGTAATCATGTAAGTTAAATATAATTAGCTAAATAATTAAAAGGTTAATAATTGATCAATTAATTAATTATGGATTAATTAATTTAATTACTTATTAATTATTTATCTATTTATAAAAGCTTTTAATTCTTAATTAATTACTAATTATGTTAATTAAGATTTAATTAAGACTCGATTAAGATATAATTATTATTAAATCAAGGTTTAATTTATTAGTTAGTTATTAATTAATGACTAATTATTTATTTAATTATTATTTAAGGATAACTATTATTTTAAATATTTATTTAAAAGGTAATTATATTTATTTATTTAATAGTTAATTATTTTTTAATTATTAATTAAATATTTAATTATTATTAAATAAATTTTTAAAGGTTACTCAATTATTAAATAACAGTTTCAAAATTTTAAAGCACTTTATTTCTAAATATCGGTTTTTGTTTTCTACCCAGCTCTCTTTCAAAGAATATTTAATATCTAAGGAATTTCTTTTGTCGACTACCTTTAAGTAACCCCAATTGAAACATGAAACCCAATGACATATGTTTAGTAGAAATGAACACCATTCTTTTAATTAAGTTATTTTTGACATTAGTTTGATAGAATAGATCGTAGTTCTACCAATTTGTAACGATCCGATATTTTCAACCATTCACATCCGCACATGTTGGACTTGAATTGCTCAAAATACCGCATTGTAAATAGAATTTGGCAAATCTCAGAATATACAGTAAATAAATAATCACAGATCACAAACATAGAGTATATAATAATGCAGCAGAAGTAAAAGAGGTAGTAGTTCATGATGCTACTATATAAGAATAAGATACATCAGAGATAAACAAGATACAACAGAAAAGTAATAAGATATATCAGGTACAAATCAGAATACATCACTGGAATCACTAGATACTGAAAGTAAAATATATGGCTGGATCTTCAAGAAAAGCTCCAACTCTGAAGGTGAGTCTTGAATGCTGAATCGCTCAGTCTGACTCGAGCGTAAAGCAAAACACATAACACTCGAGTCAGGACACAAATACTTATGAACTGTAAATCAACTCAAGTGAACAGTAACAAAAAAATGCATCAGTGACTTAAAGGATGCTTGGGATCGCCCATCCTTTAAGGATCCGTTAAACTATTTACTATGTAGTAATATTGCGCTATTATAATAATGTCTATAGTAAAATAAACTTACTTTTAAATAGCGTTGAAGGGTTACCCATATAGCCTCCAACACGTAATAGTCCCAGTAGTCCATCACGTATCAGCATATCTCCAGATCGGGAGGCTACCCTAAATACTTCATGGGCTACGAGAGAAAAATAAACTCGTAGAAAGGCTCGGTATGCTAGGTGACATGGCACACAAGGCAATGCCAGGGTAGATATACCAATTACGTACACGGGCTGGTGGTAACGTAGCAGCCACATACGCCCACCTCGGAACACATTCCCAAATCAAAATCGAAGGATGGCCATCAAATCAACCATAAGGAAGAGTATAGTATCAAAGAAGTGCGTCTGACCAGAGGAGCTACCCCTTTTGGCCCGAGATCGCTCCTATTTTAGCCACCTTAAGCCAACTCACGGGAGTTGGGTCCACGTAATATACCTCAAGAATGACGCCACCGTCCTACTTTATTCTGGAATCTCCACCGCACACACGGTTGTTAAAGTGGTTTTTGGAGTTGGCAGAGAGTATGACAACTTTCGATCCCGGTCTCTTTAACAACCAAACGTTATTATAACGCCGCGGTCATTTCAAAATACCTCATACTTCGAAATCAAATCATTTCATTTCAAATCTATATCCCTTCCACAATAGTTTATACTTCGAAACCAAAACCATTTTTATTTCAAAACAATATTCAAATCAATACGATATCATTTCCATTTCAAATATATATTCACCTTTCAAAAGTCATAATACTTTCAAAGTTATAACTCTTTTAGAACCAAAATACTTGGAATCATTACACATTGAAAATCATAACATTTTGAAGGCAAATTTCCAATTTAACTCAATTCAAACCATCAGTTTCAATTTAACTTAGTTTCCCAACAAAACATTCAAAATCTTATCAATTTCAAAACAGATTTAATCCACAAAATAAACTATTCAATTTTTAATATATTTCAAAACTTTAATATATCATATTTCAAAATTAATTTTTTTTATAATTTCATATATCTCAAATTTAACTTCATTATTACTTAGTTTTGAAAGGTTCATTTCATAAATCCAATATCTTTTAAATAAACCAGAATTTCAAGTAACTAAATATCCTTTCATACCAATATAACTTCAAATATTCTTTTGTCAAAATCACACATCATTCCAATTTATATTCTTTATCAAAATATCATATCCTTTCAAAACCTCATTATCAAATCAGTATTTCAATTCAAATTCAAATATTCAAATTTAAATATCATTTTTAAGTCAAATAAGTCATTCATTTATTATACCAAATATCATTACAAAACATATTTCAAAATTCCATTCAAAAACCATAATTTAAATTCAAATTCAATTTAACTTCCTTAAAATTCAAATTTAAATATTAAAACATTTTCAAAACTCCTTAAATATCACTAATAAATACGCGCGCATAGCTATTATTACACTCAAACTCATTCTAGAGTACTATTGACTCTATCTCTAATGAGTAACACCCAACAGAGCCAAGGTTGTCGCTTAACCAAATGCTCTGATACCATATGTAACATGTCTGATTTCTCAACCCCCGAAAGTCGACATCAATACGTCTACTGTATCGAATGCTGCACAGTCGAATGCCGGAAAACTGAACCGTTAGGGTTTAAAGAAGAAGAAGATAGAAGAAGAAACATAAACAATAACGGAATCTCACATATCGCAACGGAAAAAATATAATAGATAAATGAATATCTTTAAAACAAAAGGCCTATATATGTTATTACAATACAACATCAGAGTACAACAACAACAACACACAATCGCAGGCAATTATAAATGACTTGCCCACATAGAAATTTGTCTCACACAAACCCGAACGGTGCAGATACTACATAGTATAAATAATACGTCTCGCCATCCAGCTTGCCTCTTGAGCTCCACGGCAACTCCTGAATTCCATACGGACCTGATAACCTGACTCTATGCTGCCCGTGTGGTAAATTATGGGCACCCATAGTTTAGAAAGGGAACAATAGACTCCAGGTCAGTCGTGGGACTGGTGTGAGATCTCAAAAACAATTATTTTCACAAAGAAAAGAAAAGAAATCCGCTATGCTTTTGAAAAATGAAACTACCATAAGGCCTCCCGCCACACACACAATGCAAAAGTAGAATTGGAGGAGATTTCTCCTTATGATAGTCAAACCTGCTTAATATGAAAAATCCTTTTTAATATTATCATTAGTGCATAGTGTAGAAAATATTTTGAAAGTATAACATTAATCCTAGCCAGCATAGGTACCATTATACTATGCTTACTATAGCTACCACTTGAGGTGGCAGGTTATACAATTTAAAGCCGTATTAGGCTCGTATTGTTTTGTTTGGATTTCCAACAAATGGTGAGGCAAAGGGACTTCCCACATAAAATGGAACGCCTCTAGAGAGACGTCCCAGAGAACCTAACCGGATCTCTACTACACAGGGCCGGGTTACCTCTGTAACTAGGTAACAACTGACACGAGTATGCCATCCCCCGGTCATTACTGACCTTTATCCGAGAGCCCTCAATCCAACAACTACACAGTAAAGTATCTGGGATCCATACCATGATACCACTTTTTTATAAAAAAATCAACATAAGTAAATATCTGGGCTCCATACCATGATATCACTTTTATCCAAAAGGAAATGGTCATATCCTCAGGGGGGAGCTACCCCCAAATAACCTTGCTGCCACGATTCCTGTTTTGACCATTATGGGTTGTGAGGCCCGACGAATTCACGTCCACAAAGCTACGCTTTTCACAAAGCCATGCTTCGATCACAAATGATCAACAAATGATCATCAACTCACAACAACACTTAGCATGCCACATTACTAAATTAGGAATGTACCACTAGTAACCATCAACAACATAACCTCTGAGCTCGTACATCTCAGAGAAGGGTGTTAAGCTAAGAGAACAAATCTCCGCCACCAACAGAAATGTATTTGATAGAAACCAACTTTACATCTCAAAGTGCAATATCAGACACACATCCATACAAGTCTATTCCGGGTTCGAACAGAACCGAAGGCACTTCCAAAGAAGCCCTTGCAAATCCAGGTATTCACAATCACGATCGAACTTCCCATCACTTAGGAAATCTCTATACGGGCGTGACTCAGTGCAAAGACAATCGACGGTTATCCTTTCGTTCTCGAAAATACTCGGTCTTCACCACCAGTCTTCAAATGTTATCAATATCGACGTATCATTATTCGGAATGGGTTATATGACAATAAGTCATCTCCCGGCTAAACCGAATAATGAGCGCAATATTTAAAAACATATGGATAATGGGATTTCAGTTAAGTCACAAATTATTATCCAAAATTTTTCTTTCAAATGGTTTAAACAAATTATCATTTTAAATCTTTTAAATAAAATATTTTTTCATAAAGTTCACCCAGTTTCACAAAGATCCATTCACGGATTTCAAAACAATTTCCACCTCAATTGGATTAGCTCATTTAATCTTTAAATCAAAGATTTAACTTATAGCTTACAAGACCCGTTTCCAAATATTCGTTCATAACTTGGAAAACCATTTTCAATTCAATTTGAACTTCCTTTAATACAAATTGGGAATTCATTTCTTATATGAAAGTTTATTTCGTTTGAAAACAAATAGTTTTTATTTCGAAAAAATCTGATTTCATTTATACGAGTTAAAATCTTTGGGTTAATTTAAATTCCCAAAACAACACCTTCTAAAATGGGTTAAAATCTTGTAAACATATATAACCTTTTTAAAATCATAAGTTCTCAATATAGAATTCAATTTCAAATTTTTAATTCAAATTTAAAACTAAATTAAGTTATTCAAAAAATAACTTTTTATTTTCCTTTTCCAAAAGTTTTTCCACTTTAAATCCGATTTATTTCCAAACCATTTGGATTCAAAAATTCAATTCTAAAATTATTTCCAAAAAAACTGTGACTTAACCAATTTCCACGTGCAATCCATATTCGTGTATGTATAGTGTAGTCCAGGGATTTAACACAATAGTGCACAACATCAACCATCATAGATTCAATCATATTAACATCGATAAGCGGTATAATCCATAACGCTTATCTTCATTCACAGACTTGTAGATAAAAAAATTTATCAATGAGATATATCACAGAATATAAATAAAATTCGTATTTGTGAGGAATCCAGTTGGACCCCTCCAACCTGTTTCCCTGCATCCACAAATATTAGCACAACCAATAAATATCGATTCAATCTGATAATAATTATCATATTCAGCTAAACAACCAATCAAACATTTAAATATTGGCTATTTAAATTAACTGATATCCAGATTTGAGTGAGATTACTCACCTAGAATTTTCGACGAGCGTTCGATTTAACCTAAATTTTTACTTGCTTCGAATAATTCCAGAATTGGTCCACTGCGTCAAACTCGTCACTGCGATTCCTGTGCTTCCTGTTTCGTTGAATTCTGATACAGTATGTGGAAGATATGTTATTTTAAACATTTAGTATAATTTATAAAAAAAATCTTTTCTTTTTTTATACCATAGTCATTTGTTCGAAATAGAAAATCAAGGCCGAAGATGTTCTCTTTCTCCTTCGTTCGCTATAGGCAAATCAAACCCATCGTCACGTGACCAAAAATCGAACGCCGTACCGCCCTCAAGATGCTCGAGCACGATCGATTACCGCCATCTGACAACCCTATGCGCGACATGCCCCAGCCCAAGTCCGGTCACCCATCGAGCTGCTTTTCCCGTGAAAATCGCCCCCAAAAACGAGGTGTGAACGGGACGCCTATTCCCTTCCAATTATTGAAGATACCAGATCTCCACCGTTGATCTGGTCGATCTCACCGAGCTCTTCGTCTTTCCTGTTGAACATTTTAGATAATACTACTTGGATCGATCAGAAATTTGAGAAGAGGAGGATGAATTCACAGCCATTAAATGTTTTAGTGGCCGCCGAGACAACATACAAGGGCTTTGGCCCTAAAACATATTTATATAATCAATATAAATATTATTTTAATAATTAATTTTCACCAATCTATCAAATTTTCGAACGAACTCAGAATCAGACATGCCGCCAGGCATTTATAATGTTTACCCGCATTCCGGACACAATGTAACATGTTTCGAAGGCTAATTAGGTCGTATGCGCGAGTGACGGAAATAAACGATCGATTTTTAAATTCAATCGATTAAAATAGTTTCCATGCGTTTTGAGCTGCCAGGGTCAAACGACAACTCCGATTGCTACGAAAATTGAAATCCAATAATAACTAACTATTCGGATCCTGGAACTGGTTTCGTCGAATTCCGAGACTGTGCCCCGGAAGGCTATTTTAACTCGTTGATAAATTCAAGCGATTTTTAAAAATCGTCGAAATCACCTAAAATTTCACCTTTAAAATTTTATTAACTCTATTATAAATTGTATAGAATTTATAATTACATTAGAAACTATTCTGATTCACTTCGAACCAAAATCTTATTATTTGCATTATTATATTATTAAATTCTATTATTGAATTAATGTAAAATTCCAAATCTTAAACCTATCGACTTTTGATTCTATCCAAAAGTCCAACATCACTATTTAAATCCAAATAGACTTAATTTTAGAAACCATTTTTATATTTATTTACACCCAGATTCACCAATTATCCCAATTCCAATATTAAATTATTATTATTATTCAAATTTCAATTGAATTTCCATATTGAAAATTACAACTAAATTCTATTGATTTAACAAAATCCTTATTTCAAAATTAATTCAAAATCCACATTTAACATTTAAAATGAATTAAATGTTCAAAATTTAACGACTAGAAATTCCGGGTCGTTATAATTATAATATGTCTACAGTAAAATAAACTCACTTTTAAATAGCGTTGTAGGGTTACTCTCATAGCCCCCAACACATAATAGTGACAGTAGTCCATCCAGTATCAGCATACCTTCAGATTGGGAGGTTACCCTAAATACTCCATGGGCTACGGGAGAAAAACAAACTCGTATTAAGGCTCGTTATGGTAGGTGACACGGCACACAAGGCAATGCCACGGTAGATATACCAATTACGCACACGGGCTAGTGGTAACCTAGCAGCCACATACGCCCACCTCAGAACACACTCCCATATCAAAATCGGAGGATGGCCATCAAATTAACCACAAGTAAGAGTATAGTATTGAAGAAGTGCATTCGACCAGAGGAGGTACCCCTTTTGGCCCAAGATCGCTCCTGTTTTAGCCACCTTAAGCCAACTCATGGGAGTTGGGTCCACGTAATGTACCTCAAGAACGACGCCACCATCCTACTTCGTTCTGGAATCTCCACCGCGCACACGGTTGTTAAAGTGGTTTTCGGAGTTGGCAGAGAGTATGACAACTTCCGATCCCGGTCTCTTTAACAACCAAACGTTATTATAACGCCGTGGTCATTTCAAAATATTTCATACTTCGAAATTAAATCATTTCATTTCAAAACTATATCGCTTTCAAAATAGTTTATACTTCGAAACCAAAACCATTTTTATTTCAAAACAATATTCAAATCAATACGATATCATTTTCATTTCAAACATATATTCACCTTTCAAAAGTCATAATATTTTCGAAGTTATAACTCTTTCAAAACCAAAATACTTGAAATCATTACACTTTGAAAATCATAACATTTCAAAGACAAATTTCCAATTTAACTCAATTCAAACCATCAGTTTCAATTTAACTTAGTTTCCCAACAAAAAATTCCAAATCTTATCAATTTCGAAACAGATTTAATCCACAAAATAAACAATTCAATTTTTAATATATTTCAAAGCTTTAATATGTCATATTTCAAAACTAATTTTTTTTTTATAATTTCATATGTCTCAAATTTAACTTGATTATTACTTAGTTTTGAAATGCTAATTTCATAAATCCAATATCTTTTAAATAAACCATAATTTCAAGTAACTAAATATCCTTTCATACCAATATAACTTCAAATATTCATTTATCAAAATCACATATCATTCCAGTTCATATCCTTTATCGAAATATCATATCCTTTCAAAACCTCATTATCAAATCAGTATTTGAATTCAAATTCAAATATTCAAATTTAAATATCATTTTTAAGTCAAATAAGTTATTCATTCATTATGCCAAATATCATTACAAAACATATTTCAAAATTCCATTCAACAACCATTATTTAAATTCAAATTCAATTTAAATTACTTAAAATTCAAATTTAAATATTAAAAAAATTTCAAAACTCGTTAAATATCACAGATAATCAATTCCAAAAGTTAAATCATTTAACACTTTAGAATATAACTTAAATACTGTTAAAATCCATAACATTTCAAAATATTGTCAAATATAGCAATGACGGCATTTACAAGTGTTATCGTAGCTTATAGTTTCCAAAATATTTTAGTTCAGGAACAACGGATTTATAAAACGCCATAACAGATATTTAGTTATTTCAACATAGTTAAATTCAAAAACAACAGCATTTAAAATGCTGTCATAAGACCACAGCATTTTTGGGAAATGCTGTTAATAAAATTCCAGATTTTTGCTATAGCTTTTCAGAAACAATATAACTACAAAGTCTTGTTATTTAAATTTATAAATCATATTTCTAGACTTCAAAATTTCACATTTAAAGCATTTTAACATATGATTTATCACAATAAAATTTTAAAATCAAATATTCAATTTAAAAACTCCATTCATTTATTAAGTCAAGATTCACAGTTTATTAACTTATAGATTAAATAAAGCTTAACATTTTATTTCAAATATCATTTAAAAACTTTAAATTTAATTTCCATTATTTATTTACATTTTAAAAATATAATTTAAAGTCAAAATCACATTTACTTGAAATTTACATACTTAAATTCACAAATTCAAAACATAATATTTAGCTTTCACAAAACCATAAAATATATATTTTTAGATCAAAATTTAATATTTTAAAAATACATATCCATATAAAAATCATTTAAAAATATAGTACGGGGTCTGTATAAAATTTTCTAACCTAGGTCAAGTGATATGGATATATATCATTTCAATCCGCAATTTACAAAGAAAACTCGGGTTCTATCATTTCAAACCCGCAATCCCAAGTAAATAAAAATAAATAAAAATCGCTCAGGCCTATCATTTCAGCCCATAATGATTTTTTCCTATTCTAAAGTCCGTTCAGGTATGTCTCATTTCAACCTATAGGGATTCTATTCTAACAGGGAACTTGCAGTGTAAACATATGCGTAAACGATATAAACAATGTGAGTGTCACAATATAATGTCATATATCATATGTCAGGTGATAAATAACAAAGTAAACATGGTAATAACATGGCATAGCATATCATATAATCATCATTTATTTGCATATAAATTACAAAACACTTGTCATTAATTCACTGTTTCATAAATAAAAATGTCGAAGTGAGAAGGACTCACCTTTTCAAGCTGGAGTTAGCAAATCAAATACACGGAATAGATTCCAGAAAAGCACGATATTGCACGACACAGCACGATAATTGATTCAAGTGAGTAAAGAGCCAAGATATGATCTTGTAAACAACCAAATAAACAAAACAATATACACATGAATATATAACACAAAACAACATTGAACAAATTGAAATAAAGAACAACAAAGACAAGGCCTTTCCTTTACCATTCAAATGCTCGACCATAGTGAACATATGCTCGGCTATGATGTGATATAGCTCAGGTTTAGGTCAGGTATGGCATCAAAATGCATGGCAACAAGTGGATGAAGGTGGTAGAAGTTGCAACATGGGTAAACAAAGAGACAAGGCAAAAATGGTGGAGTTCTTGGGCACATAGGCTTGGCCAGGTCATCGTATGGCTTGGCTATGGTCAAGTACAGGTCTGGACAGATCAGGTGATGGCTGGAGATACGGCCAGAGGTGGTGGAGTGGCTGGTGGTGGTGGCTAAGGAGGTGGCTAAGGTGATAGATGAAGGGTAGGTGAAGCATATATGGTCTAGGCATTGTTTTCAAGTGGATCCTTGCAAAATTGTGGAGCTAGCATCATAGGGAGGCCACAACCTGGACTTGGTCAGAGAAGAGGCATGTGGTGCTGCTGTAGATGGTGGTGGTGATAGTGGAGCTGATGTTGGAGAAGTGGGACCGAGCTATGCTTGAAGAGAGCAAAGGCAAAATCAAATGAAAAGAGGAGAAAAAAGTGGAAAAGATGCCATTAACTTACAATTTTTTTCTCAAAAAATTAGCCATGATTTTTTTGTCATGGAGAGAAAATATTTTCACATGAAAAAAGAAGAAGAGATAGGGATCCCGAAGAAAAGGTATGGCCAAAAGATGAGGTGAAAAGGCAATTGAAAAATGAAAAGGCAAGCACATGAAAGGTCACTAGAAAATGAAAGGTCTTGTCTCTTTGTTTTCTATTTTCTATTATTCAAATAAACTAATTAAAATTTCAGTAAATAAAAATAAAAAGATGAACAAAAATAAATAGAAATAAAAATAAAACAATATCTTGGAAATAGAAAAATAAATATAGAAAATACTTAATTTAATTGAAACTAGAAATTAAAAATTGAAAACAATATACAGTTAACATTTGAAAATTATAACTACACTTTAAAAATGTTTTAAAAGTAAAATAAATACATAACATGTCATATAACACAAATATACACAAATTATAACAAGACAAACAAAATAAAAATATTATTTATATAAATTAAAATAAACAATTTTGTTAAATAAAACAATTTACATTCAATATTGTAAAAAACATAACTTTCAAAATATAAATCAGATTTCAACGAAACAAAATGCAGTATTCTTAAAATTTAATTTGTTTTCATAATAAAAGATAAAATTAAAAAATTTGAATATTTAAATTTTAAATTTAAAAGTCAAATTTTGACCATATTGAACAGAATCCACATTTTTGGAAAATATTCTATTTATTCATGTTTGAAATTATAATTCACATACAAATCAAAATTCATGTTTAAAATAACAAAATTTATTCATTTTAATAAATAAAATAAAGTTTTTAAATCAGGAATTAGAATAGAATAATTAAAATACATGACTAAAATAATCACAAAATACAGGGTTGTTACACCATTATTCATAAAGTAGATTATGCTGAATCTATTCGGCAGAATAAAAACCCATTCTTCCATTATATTAACTTGGACAAGTGTTTAGCAGAAAAAATCCCATCTGTTATTATGGTAACTTGGATAGTTATCAATATGTTGGCTGATTGTTATTAGTTGATTCCCATTACATATGTGCTTGTAATGTGAATACTTGTTTTATAACTTGGATAAGCTAAACTAAACTAAATGAACCATTATGGCCACTAAGCCGCTTCCTAATTTTTGTAATGTTAAATATTCCATTTTATTCATTTGGATAATGGTCTAAAGTTTATTTCATTTTAAAATATTTAAAAGCTAATTAAGCAATTATTTTATTAAAGGTATTTTAAAGAAATTTAATATTTTAAACGATTGTTTAAAATCATTATGTTATTAATGTGGTTTAAAGATAAATTAAAAGAAGAATGTTTATATAATAAGTTTTTTATTTCAATGTATTTTAAATAATTGATTTTAACATAAAAACTTATTTGATTAATGTTTATTTAATAAAATTTAGTTTTAGATGAGGAAAGTGTATAAAAGGTGTTTTCTAAACTGGAAAGAGATCTTGAAATTTCGAAAAAAGTTTTATAAATGTTGTTAGATATTTATAGAATAAGTTTTATAAATGATTAGGGATATCTATAAAAGAGTTTATAAATGGTTTTGATATTTACAAAATAAATAAATTTAAACAGACTTAGAGATTTATAATGAAATTTTATAAGTAGATTTGAAATATTAGTAAAGGACGTTTTCATAAATAAAAAAGATTTATTATAGGGATTTATTGTAGAAATTTATAAATGAATTTAAGACAGGGTTTTGTAACAACCTGCTATTTTAAACCATTCAAATCGACAATAAATCACATATGTCAGACTTGAATTGTTCAAAATAATAGATTGTTATTTATATTTGGAAAAACTTAGCATATACAGTAAATAAATCAAGCACAAAATCATAGACATTGAGTAATACAACAATACGCAGCAGAATAGATAATAGTAGTTCATTAAGCTACTATAGAAACATCAAAGTCCAAAAGCAAACACAATGTAAGTCCAAATACAAAGAAGTCTCTAATACATAAGAAAATGTATCAATCAATTACATTTTAATACATCGGAGTTACAATATTTATACATTACTGGACGGTTAAATATAACTTGTCCTAGATAAGTAATAATATAACACAGCGGAAACATTCCATACGTCCCTGCCATGCAGCTCGCCTCCTGAGCTCTAGAATGTCCTTACCTGGAAATCTGTAATTCTCGGTCTGACCCGAGCATTACATCAAAGTAACACCCGGGTCAGGCTGGAATCCAGCGTGAGTAAACTCATGCAAATTTGAAATACTTGGTTCAAACCACAAAAGAAAACCCGAGGTAACTCGTACTTCACTACGTGTACATTACTTTATATGCTCAACACTTATTATAGTCAACACTCAATCGATTCCTAAGTACCTTTACTTAGTTTTCCAATAGTCCATTTCACTTAAATTATTTCATCCCAACCTATTGATTAAACATATCAAATCTATAAAGAATTATAGAAGATTTCAAATCGAAGTGGTTTCAGATATTTATTGATACCCAACCCATTCTCTTCGAGTCCCATGTTACCTTAACCCAGGTTATTCAAGTGGAATTCAATTCCATTTCAAATACAGGATGTTACTTTACACAGTAATTCATCTCGAAAGATAACTGCATTAACACCATTCAACCCAATCATATCGCAAAACATTTCATGTCATACAGTATCATTCAATCATTCATAAGCAAGATTAATTATCCCCACCATTCCAATTAATTTAAATTTATTTCTTTAATCACTTTTAATCCTGCTTATTTTAACATTAATTAACTATAAACCATTTATTTTCATCCCTTGATTATCCTCTTTAAATTCATTAAGTAATTAGCCTTAAATTAATTATCCAGATTAATTTAACTTCCACCCATCCACATTAATTACATTATTCTTAATTAATTACTCAAATTAATTATCCTATGAATACATACATTGATTAATTATCCTTTAATTAATCACACTCATTTATTAACTAATCCTTAATTAACCTCCTAAATTTATCAATCCTTTAAGTAATTAATTCTTAATTGATTACGTAACTATCCCAAATTAAGTAATTATTCTTTAATTACTTCTCTTAATTAATCCGTCTATTAACTTATCCTTTAATTAACCATGTTAATTATTTAAAGATAAACCTCTATACCTCGGTTATTTACTTATTTATGTCATTTGAATCCAATTAATTAAATACTAGAAATCACTTAAAACATTTAATTTACTTATCTTAATTAACTAACAAATATGTAAATATTTCCAAGACAAACAATTTAAATTCAAATTATTGTTTGAAATCTTTTGTAATAAATTATTTTGGAAACTCGATTAACATTTCTTTAAAGTAAAACCTGAGCCAACCAAGCAAACTCACGTCACTCCCTTCGAGTCATACGCGATCGAATTCGAGCTCGTCTTGATCCAATTCTCGTTCTTCTCTCACTACTACTTCTTACCTTATTCCCATCTTCTTATTCCTCCATCCAGATCTGCTCTGACATGCACACCCATTTCCTCGTGCAAGTGTACAACAACCCATCGCCGCTCCAATCAACTCCGAGACCCCAGACAAGTCGCCGGTGATAACCACAACTCAAATCATCACCCAGAAATCCAATCACTCGCGAAATAAAAAAACGATCAAGAACCCACTCGGCAAAAACTTCGATCATCCATCATCCAATTTCTTCCCCCATCATCCACCGGAGTTCACAGTCCTCTCTCTGGACCTCCGCCTAGGCTTCCAACATGAGTCCCCCTCAACCCGATCAAGCGCGATTCTCTCCCGATAACGCATGGGTTTTTGGAACTTTGTCGATAAATTTCGATCAACAACCCTACATCGCCGCCTCATGGCCACCACGGCCATCAAAAAAATATCCCTATATTTTTCCCGAGATCCATCATACCCCAGCCATCTCCATGCCAATTTTCGAGCATCCAATTATCGCCGATCAACGGCAATTGATCAGAAACCCAAATTTGAAAAAAATTCGAATTTACATCTAATACTCAGTTAAAAATTACAAAATTTACTTTAAAATTCACGATTCCCTTATGCGAATTAGGTCCCATAATCCAGAGATGAAATTATTGATATTGAATTTCAACTAAATTTTGATTATACTGTAAATCCTAAATTTACAGGATATTTGTTAAATATAAATACTTGAATTTATTCTCTAAAACAAGATTTCACTGTTACAATCCATTTCCTTTCAATGATCAAAGGCTAATAGATATTAATTTGGAAGAGAAAAATTTCTAATTATTCCTGAACCAGAAATTTAACAGAGAACTACATTCTTGCATATACAGGCATTTCCAAAAAAAACTTAGCAATTTTTTTTTTCCATATTCAAATTTGAACATCCATGCAAACAAACATATTTACATCATCCAAATATATTAGCACCAAAAGATTTTACCATTAAATGTTTTACTTATAGGCATTTCAAAAATAACAGAGGGAACCAGGTTGGAATACTCACCTTCCATTCTTTTCTTTTGAACAGATCAACATTTTGAAAACAGCTGCTACTTGGATTATGATCTTCCCTGACTTGAGGTTTTATTATGTTTCTCTTAATGGCAGAATATTACTTAATTTTTCATTTAACAATTTTTTTCCTGATATGTGATCAAAATGGATAAGGCAAGGCTAGGTCATTTATAGGAGAGAGAACCTTGCAACATAAGGCTGAGATTTGTTTCAGACTTTTACATTATATATATATATATATATATAGGTGTTAGAAAGTATACGTAAATTTTAAAACATAGACAGTGTATACATGGAGATATAAGGGAAATGGAAGGTCAGTGAGCATAGATTCCTAGCATGCACAAAGGGTGGCCGATGCTTCCATGTTGCAGGCTTTTTTTCTTTTGATTTCGTAAAATGTTCGATTTTATTTGATTTTTGAATGAATTTGACCTTTATGAGACTTGATGTTATGTTTTGTATGCTATAATTTAATGCTTGTCTCCATATGTGTTCACAAGAACTTTGATATGAATTATATATATATATATATATATATATATATATATATGTTTCTTTTTGTAGGTATATATATATATGTAGTTATGTATTTGATCCTATAATACTTGCATTATCACCATATATATACATTTACATGTATATTGTCATCATATTACATACATTTATACTTATACCTATTCCCATATATTCATTACTTTATTGTGTATATATTTCACTTTTGCATAAACTTTCTTATATTGTTTCATATAAGCACACATTCATATACTTGTATATTTATATACTTATATATATGTGTTCTCAAACGTCATAAAGTTTGTAAGTATATTTATCTATATATATTTGTATGTATTTGTAGTTATGGTTATTTTATCTTAATTTAAATGATGGAGTTTATTATTTATTTTCTATGAGATTTTCATATCCAGGGATTCTATAATTCAATATTTATTATAGTTTTCAAATCAATTTATGTATACCTAGATATTTTAATTATTAGAATTTTATTTGTTCGTCTTATAAAATTAGTATTCCAATGATTCTGGTTCGGTTAATCACCCAATTAACACACGTTAAAAATCCGAGTCATCACAACAATACAACACAAAAATAATGGCTGTAGTAAAGTAAAATATTAAAGTAGTGGTATGGCGTTAAACATATCCTTTTAACATGTTTTATATAAATGTCGTAGTCTGTGCAGCACTGTAAACTCCTTTGTAAACTGGAGGGCTATCAGAAGGCACTTTATAGGTATGACACGAGCAAAACTTGTAGTGAGATAAATATGACAAGGCACGAGGCAATGACCAGGGTAGGATTCTACGTTTTGCAAATCCGAACTGGTGGTAATGCATAGCAGCTACTACCACCCACCTCAAGACACACTCCCAAATCAAAGGTGTGCACACCAAAATCAAATCACAAAAGGAATATATATGGTTTCAAAAAATGTGCCTAACAGGGGGGAGCGACCCCACTTGGCCAGATATGGCTCCTATTCTAGTCATTTTAATGGGTCACCCAAAAGTCAAGGCTATCCACCATCGTTCTTATACTTCATTTCAGTAGCTTTCGTTGAACCATCCTACTTCATTTTGGATTCTCCAACATGTGCACGGTTGTTAAAGTAGTTTTCAGTATTGGCAGAGAGTATGACAATACCCAATCCCGGTAACTTTAACAACCAAACGTTTATTTCACACCATGGTCATTTTATAAAAATCACTCTAATAAAATCTTAAATTACAATTTAAAATCAAAATTAAATATTCAACTTCAATTTTTGTTTAACTTTGAAAATATTCACTTAATCACCTTTAATCAAATCAAATTATAAAGTTATGTCTTTAAAATCAATAAGTTTCAACTAATTCTTATTTGCATTCAATTTTTAAAACCATTCGGTCACAAATTAATTCCAGCTTACCTTCCAAATATCATTTATTATAGATATTACAAAAGTCTATTTTATTACATTAATTTAAATATTCTAAAACATAATATATATATATATATATTAAATTTTATCAAATTAAATCTTATATTATATATTTTAAAAATAAAGTTATAAGTAAAGCCTTAAAATTTATATTTTTAAAACTTAACTTATAAACTTGAAGTTCTTAAATCATATGATTTAAAAATCTAAATTTTACATACATTTTTTAAAATAAAATCTTTATAATAAATTTTAAAATCATTTTTTTCAAACATATCTTTCCAAAATTTCAGAAATCACTTTAAAAACAGACCAATGGTGTCTGTATGTAGTTTTCTATCCTATGGTCAAGTGATCAGGATATTTATCATTTCAGTCCGCGATAATTTAAAATTTGCGGATATATATCATTTCAACCCATAATCCCAGTATTCCAAAATCAATAAAATTGCACGGATTTATCTTTTCAACCCATATTCCTTAATCTAAAAGATCATTTAGGTATGTATCATTTCAACCCATAGGGATTTCATAAAGCTAAGGGAACTTGCAGCATGATTTACATAAAATAAATAACATAATACATATTCATACATAACATATTACTTAAGGTAGCACATAACTTACATAACAAATTGCATAAAACACATATAGCTTACATAACAATTTGCATAATAGCATATAACTTACATAACAAATTACATAACGTAGCATGTAACTTACTTAACTAATTATATAGCATAGCATATAGCTTGCATAACAAATTTCATAAGATAGCATATATTCATATTTTAACATGGAATGTGACATAAAACTTCTACCATAACTTATCTTAATATGCAATCATTTCTAACATAGCATTTTATATATTACATCATAACATATATATGAAAATAAATTTTGTTCTTTTTTTCTTTCTTTTTTTTCTCCATTTTCACACATAAATTTTCACATATCATATTAGTTACATTTCACAACATAGGTGATAACTTTTAAGTCAGTATAACATTTCTCTTTTTTTTTAACAAAGAAATTTCATATTAGTATGATGAACCAATCAATAATCATATTATCACATCTATTTTATAAATAATCAACATAATATAAATAATAATATCATGTCAAAATCATAGGGGAACATAAGTGAACACAGATCATATCAAAATCATATTAAAACTATGCAAAATCTAAACTATTGCAACATTCCAATAACATCAATTGATATTCATTCACTTATCATAAGATTATAAATCGTGAGTGAATGACTCACCTTTCGAGACTATGAAAATTGACAAAAATAACTATGAATTTGAGTCACTAGTCCCAAAGCAAATCAAAGCAGACATGAATTGGAGAACCACAAATTACACAAATATATAGCTTTTGTTTTTAATAAAAGAGAAGGAAGAGAAAGTTAAAGGGCTCGGCCTAGAGGAGTAATAGGTCACAGGAAAGGGGTTATGGCTTGGGTTTGGGTGAGGCCTAGGTGGGCAAAGGTGGAGTTGATGCTGTGGCTACGCAGGAGGAGGAGATTATGGAAAAATGGATGGGTTTTGTTGTAGTAGGGCTTGGCTATGGCTTGGAAAAGATGGTAAGGTTTCGGCTTTGGGAGGAAGAGATGGTGGTTGAGATGAGGAGGAGGAGATGGCCTTGAAGATGGAGTAGAGGGCGGTGGCTATAGGGGAGAGAGTGGGAGGATTTTGGAGGAGGAAGAAAGGAGTTTTGTATAGAGAATTTGGAGATTTAGATCTGGAGTTTTTTTGTAGATTTTGAGGAGGAAGAAGAAGTGTGTGCAGAAAGTTTCTCAGGAGAAAAATTACACATAGTTAACTAGTTAGATAAGAAACAAAGGTCATAGGCAAAGGAAAGGTAACAAGACTCTTGGTATGACTAAAGTCTCTTGGTTAATCAAGGCCCAAAAAACCAAATAGGACTTAACCAAATAAAACACAACTAAACACTACAGACTTATGTCAATTTTCCACGGTAAATCATACTTTAGGGCAATAGGAATTTGATTTGACAAAATTAAAAGTAGAGAGGAGATCAGAATTCGGTCTAGTATCATATAAAAGGAACAAAATTTTAAAATTCAAATTTAAATTTTCCAACTAAAGGTCAAATTTTGACTAAGTTTGATGAAAATTTTCTATTTGGTTGAATTTGGAAAAATATATTACTCAATATTCCAAAATTTGTTTTATGATTTTAACCTTTAAATTTTATTTAAATTCAAATAACAATATATTTTAAAATGAGTTGAACCTTCATTTTATTAACATTGTTTTGTCTTCATTCAAATGTTCATTTTATTTAATTCAACACACGATGTTTATTCTTGACTGAATCAATTACCATTTGTTTCTCTTTACCTTAATTAAAAGATTAAATTCCAATTAATTTGACATTAAATTTCCAATTAAATGTTGGTTACACACTAATCGTTTTATTTTCATTAAATAATTCAAACTAAGTTTTATCCTTTTATTTTGATTTACATGTTCTTTATATTCCATCAAATTTCTCTTTCAATTGAAACATGTGTTTCCTTTTTATTTCCTCAACTTTCTCTTTTATTTCAATTCAAACATACGTTCTGTTATTGCATCCATTAATTACAATTAATGTTCTCTTTCCTTTTATTTGAATGATTTCAATTACATTTAATTCCATTGATTACAAAATAAATTCCAAAGCAGATTAATCAATGGGATGAGGAATAAATCAATTGTTACAACATAGTAATTCATATCTATTAATTTATTGTTTACATAAGGAGTATAAATATACTTACCAAATAAGTATTTCTTATTGTATGCTAATATGTTTAGAATGTTGTTTAACCTATTCTTTAGTTAACATCAATTGTTACAGTTGATTGAAATTACATTAATACAATTGTCAACTGCATTCAATCAATAATATTAAATTATATTCAATCAACTATATTAATGTAATTTCAATCAACTGAATTGTAATGAACCGGTATTCCGAATGATTTGCATCCACACATGTTAGGTTTGAATTGCTGAAAACAACAGATTGTTAATTTTATATTTGGCAAAACTTAGCATATATAGTAAATAAGTCAATCACAGAATCACAAACACAGAGTAACACAACAATAAGCAGCGAAAAATATAAATAGTAGTTCATGAAGCTACTATATAATCAACAGAGTTTGCAATAAAATACAATAAAATATCTCAAATACAATGTAGTCTTGAATACAAGCAGATGACAAGTCTGGACAAAACAACTGGATAGCTGAAAGCTGAATAGATATAGATCTTCAAACAAATCTCCAATCTACAAAGGTGAGCCTCGAATGTTGTGACACCCAGTATGATCCAAGCATAAAGCAAAACATAAAACACTCAAGTCATGATTTACATTCTTATATCAGTAAATTTAACTCAAGTGAAATGTCAACGGAAATACAAATAACTTAAAGGATTTTGGGATTCCCATCCTTTAAGGATCCATGTAACTATCTACTGTGTATTAATATACGCTATTATAATATGTCTATAGTAAAGTATTAAAATGGAGTTAAGGTGTTACTCATACCCCCCTTAACACATTTTATATAATGTCGTAGTCTATACAGATACTGTAAACTCCATTCGTAAGTGGGCTATCAGGGAGCACTCCATAGGTACGACATAAAACAAACTCGTAGAAGTCACGATAGGGCATGTGATAAGGCACGTGAGGCAATGCCAGGATAAATATACCGTTTGTAGATCCGGACTAGTGGTAATGCAAAGCAGCTACTACCGCCCACCTCGTGACACAATCCCAAATCAAAGATGCACTCAATCAAATCACAAAGTAATAGAATGGTGTCGAAGGAATGTGTTTGATTGGAGGAATGACCTCACTTGGCCCGGCATGGCTCCTGTTTTAGCCACATTAAGTTGACTAATGAGAGTCAGGGTTGCGCTAATACCTTATGTAGAATCATCACCAAACCATCCTACTTCATTTTGGAATCTCCACCACGTACACAATTGTCAAATTGGTTTTTGGTATTAGCAGAGAGTATGACAATATCCGATCCCGGTCCCTTTAACAACCAACCGCTTATTTCACGTCATGGTCATTTCATTTCAAATAGTTCATACTCATACCAAAATATCATATTCATTTCAAAATTATATTATTTCAATATCATTATTCACTTTAAAATAATATTCATTATCAGAATAGTAAGACTTTAAAATTTATAGCACTTTCGACTTTATAACACTTTTGAAATCATAACGTTGTCGAAATCATAACACTTTCGAAATCATAACACTTATAATTTTAAAGGGTTAAGGTGCGATTCAAATTCAATATAAACTATTTTAACCTTTATCGATTTCAAATCCAGTTTTGACCTATCATTTCAATTTCAATAAGATTCAAAGTTTTAATATTCGGATATTTACAATATAGGTTTCATTTATATTTAAATAATATAGGTTTCATTTATATTCAGATGTCTACTTTTATTACTGAAGCTATATAAATCTATTTTTTTAAATATTAATTTAAATTTTAAATAAATACTTAAACATATTATAACTAATTAAATTAAATTTTATTAAATAAAATCTTATTATTAAATGTATTTTGCATTAAATCTTATTTTATATATTTTTAAAATAATAAGATTATAAGAAAAATATTAAAATTTATATTTTTCAAAACTAACCTATAAATTTAAAATTTTCAAAACATATAATTTAGTCTAAAATTTAGACATATATAAAAATAACATTTATATATTATATAAAACAATATTTATTAACACCCATATATTTTCCTTTCAATCTTTGGAAAACATTTTCAAAATATAGACCAACGGTGTCCGTATATAATTTTCTATCCTATGGTCAAGTGACACAGATATTTATTATTTCAATCCACAATTTAATTATTTACGGGTATATATCATTTTAACCTGCAATCCTAAAATTTAAATTCAATGAAAATTGTTTGGGTTTATCATTTCAACCCATAACGATTTTCCTCTAATCTATAATATCTTTCTGGCATGTATCATTTCAACCCATAGAGAATTTCTAAATTAACTGGGAACTTGTAGAGTGAGAACAAATATGATAAAATATAACGTATCAACAACAAGCATATATCATCAGCGATAAATAAAATAAAATATATACAACATGATATGGTGTCGGATGTCATAGGTGAACAATTACAGATAATGTCATATCATATATAGAAATAAAAAATAAACAGTTCAAATTTAAAAGCGTATTTCAATTGTCGTTTCAATGTAAATTAAATTTATTAAATATAAGAATGTTAATCGTGAGTGATTGCTCACCTTTCGGAGATAAAGAACAACAATGGGGAAGACACGGATATGGACACGAGCAAAGCAAATTAAAAGTCGTTAAGCTTTTCGAACAGCGATGAGGCAAGCAAGCGAACCACTTAAATTCGAGGGGAAACAAAAAATATACATAATTGTATGAAATATATAACTATATAAATTATATTTTAAATCAATATACAATTCAAAAAAATCATATCAGGATAAAATCGTCATACATTTTGATACTGACTTTTAATTTAAAACACATGTTAAAATAAAACATCTTCATATTATATTGAAAACCAATATTATAAAATAGATATATTCTCTTTTTAAAATTCTCAAATATAAATTTAATCATAATCTATACACATTATCTTATAATATAATCTATAGTAAACATTTAAACATATACCCATACTTTTAAAACGTATAATATATATAGATACATGTATCCATGCATACTTTTTTTTTCATAGATAGCATGCACGAAATGGAACTGAATAATATATATACATATATAAGTAAATTTATGTGTATACGGAAACCAATATATCATATATAGAAATTAACTTTATAGTACTACTTAAAATACACGCAATAGCTTTTATAACACATTTGCTTTATAGACAAAAGAAGGATGGGACAGACATATAACAGCTTATAATTATAAGATAGGTACATATATTTTTATATCTATACTTGCTAAACTTGTTAAAAAACTATTTTATATAATAACAAAAATTTAAATTCATACCTTAAAACATATTATATATATTATATATTATATAATAACAATGTCATCAAATCCAGGCAGAGCTAATGGAGCTCGCATGGGCTACAAACGAGGTTGGTTGTTGGCGAGGTGGAGCATGGCTACGGGTGGTGTAAGTCCTGGTGGTGATAGGTGTTTGGTCGACTGGAGCTTGCTGTTGGTTTGTGTGGGAAGGCGATGGGTTTTGGGTTGGACACGGCTTTGGTTTTGATGAAAAGAAAGGAGGTCGAGGTGATGGTCGAAAATGGCTGCTCATGCTGGGGTTAGTCAAGGCGATGGTCGGAAATGGTTGCTCATGCCGGTGTTCGATGGGGTGGCAGAGCACGCGAAGTTGGTTTGGGTGATGTGGAGTTGTCATGCGTGGAGTTGGATATGGCCATGGGTGCGGCATTGGTTAAGGTGATAGGTAGTTCTTCGGTGATGGGAGGGTGGGATCTAAACTCGAGGCAGCTGATGGTGGTCCAGGAGTAGGAGATTTGTGGCCATAGGGGAGTATGCGGTAAGGCCGAGGCTGTCGTGGAGGGAAGAAGTTGACATGGTTAGGTATGACGCGGCTAAAGTGTATATGGCGGGGATCTGGGTTTGCAGGCGAGCTTAGGGAGGTCGGTGCTGCTTGGAGGAGGATGGACGTGAAAAGGACGGAAATGCATGGGTTTATTGGAAACAGCAATGAGCAACTTGGTTTATAATACACACACATTATGTGATTCATTTTCCTCAAAAGAATGTATAGAATTTAGAAAGGAAGATCATGAATAGAAGATGAGAAGGATTGATAGAAGAAGGCAGAGCAAATTTTTATGAAGATTGATGAACAGGCTTACAAATATAAAACTTATATATATTATTTTATTAAACTAACGGAGTGAAGAATCTGGAGAGAAATGTGAAATGAATTGTACCACCAAATAAAAGCAAATGGTGGGAATAGAAAAATCAACCATTGAATTCAAGAGATATAAATATTATAAATGTTAGTGGCTATTTATTTTCAGTTGTTTGAAATTTGAATGGGCACAGAATATCCAAAGTTCAAATATGGGTGCCGATACGGTTAACCGTTTTCACGGATTTCACCGCATACCAACTCCGAAGTACACAGATAGATATACTGCGGAGATCGGCATGATGAAAAGAACAGAACGATACATAGATATCAGTGATACGACTATCCTACAAAAAGTCGATATTTCACTACTAAACTGCTGCAAATCTGTTGAAAATAAGATAAATGGGGCTAGAAAAGTCCAAATTTGACGAAACGAAATATAACGACTCATTTGGAAAATAGTAAACATTTCTATTATATAAGAATATTAAGATTTCAAAAATATTTCATTTTCATCAAAATTAACTAATTTTAAATTGAAATAAAATTTCACAACAAAATAAACTTTCATATTTTCCAACGAAAATCTTCCATTTGTTATGTTTTAATAGGCGCATCTCAAATATCAAATTTCCATTGCAGGATTTTGTAATTAAATTTCAAACAAAATTTCAGCTAATTACGTTATAAAAACCTTTAAAATTTACGGTTCATTATAATATTTGAAAATTCTTTATTTCTAACCATATTCTATTCAACAATTATAATTATTTTTTGAACTTATGAGTCGTTACAGGTTTTCACGGACCTTCTTAATTATAGTTGTGGGTAAATTTGTTCCACACTTGGCACTGAAGTCTCTATTTTATATAGCACTTGTTTTGATTCGTTTAAAATGATTTTGAAGTAAGAATTCTTCCAGAATGTTTTATGAATATACTTATGCCGATGAGACAATTATATGAATATTTTGACAAATATTTTGGAAAGAGATTTAAATAAATGAAAGATTTATTTTGAGGCTTCGTGGTTGCTTTGGACAATTAAATCTCTGGATTATTGGTTGTTTGTTTATTTAATAGTTAAATAGTCGACAATCAAATTTGGATCAAACATAACTCTAGGAATATTAAGAGAAACAAGTGAGTTATATAGCACAGACCTCTTCGATGATACCGTACTATGCATATAAATCTTGTTTTGTTCTCCTTCAACAAACGATAAGGAAATCCATTAACTCAATGGTTAGCAGGCGATCTCCACTTTTTTCTATTACCTTTTTTGCCAAAGAACTATGGTTGAGTTTACCAACAGATATCAAATGTGTTTCGAAGAGACCGTGTAATGAACCGGCCATTTTCGGCCCTCAAAAATCGACATCAATACGTCCGTTGTATAACATGCTGAATATTCAAGTGCTGGAAATACAGATTGCTAGGGATAAAGAAGAAAGAGGTAAAAGAAACAAAAACAATACAGAATCTCACAATCGTAGTGGAACAAAATATAATAAATAACAACAGATTTGTATACAAGGAAACTGTAACTATTAATATACATACAAGTATCAGAGTACATCAATCAACAATCGATTTGGACAGTTATAAATAACTTGTCCTCACATACAAACACACACAGCGGAATGACTAAGTACAAATAATACGTTTAAGAATACTCCAGCTCACCTCTCGAGCTCATAGCATCATATCATGAATCTGTAATACTCAGTCTGACCCAAGCATTATAATAAAATAACAACCTATTCAATCTGGAAAACCATCATGAGAAACACACTCAATTTTAATTATTAAAGTTATCATAATTCTTTGAAAAACGAAAGGCATCTCGTAAGACCATGTCATACATAAACACGATGGGTTTTTCCCTTACGATAACCAAAACATTTTATATCAAAATCCTTTGATATTATAATAATGTCTAAGTACAAATACTTATTAAAATAGCTGAAATTGTTACATTAATTAAATTCTAGCATACTAGGCTCTATAATCAAAACCGTAAAGGCTCATAGTGGAGAATGTATTTCATACAATGACTGGGCTACTAAGGTACCACCCGTCACGGTACACCTCTAGAAAAATGTACCGAGGACTTCGCCGAGATCCCCTGCCAACAAAAGACTGGACTACAGCTAACATGTTTAGTACCAAATATGTTATCACCTCCGGTGTTCCTACCCTTAATCGAGTGCTCACTTTTCCATGCACAATCATATCCATAAATTTTATATATCCAAGGGTATCTAGAATGGTGAAAAACATACCCAAATTAGATGCGACCCACTTAGCCTTGCTACATCTTTCCTATTTTAGTCACTTATGGTTGATGAGGCTTGAGGGTAAATGTTTACTTTTGAAGAACAATTCCACTGAAAAATCTCATCATCCTCCAATGATGATGTTCTGAGAGCATTCGTCCATACAAGTTTTCCTGGGTCTGGACAAACCTAGTCGCCATCTTCACCATCTTCATGATATCACCATTCACAATGCTCAAACCAGATCGAAGTGGTTTTCGAATAATTAAATTTCGATCCCGGTCTCTTTGAAACAATCAACGAAATTGACTAGATTTTGATAATCGGTTATATAACTATCAAATAACATCCATAAGTAGTCACTGAGCCATTTTATAAATGTTCGAAACGTTCATTCCAAAATATTCTTTCGAAGATATATACAAATCTATTCCAGTACTTTAATATTTTAAAATAATTTCAAATAATTATCAATAACAGGATATTTTAAAACCATTGCAACGCTTAGAAATATTCCCAAATCCAATTTACAATACTTCAAAAAATATTTCTATATAAATCATTTCACACGTAAAATATTTTCCAAAACCTTCTTTTCAATACTTAGGAGAATATTTCATAACTTATATCATAATCTCTGGAATATTAATACATTCCTTCTTATAATTTCGAAAATCGATTTATACTCTTTTATAAATCCAACTAACAATTTATAACTTCTAATGAATTCGTATTTCATTTTCAAAGTTCCAATATTCAACATTTTTGAAATTTCATTTTCTCCGAATCCCTTATAAAATTCCTCTTACCAAAATCATATCCATTTTGTAAACCTCGCCTCATTTAAGAATCTCGAGAGAGTTTATAAATAAGTTTCAATCACCTAAAAACTATATATATATATATATATATATATATATGATAAGTATTTTTAAACAATAATAATTTATTTTTAAAAACATATTAAGTAATTATTTAGTATATTAAAACATTTTGAATAACATCGATAATTCATTTCCAATTTATTTTTAAAATAAACCCAATCGATTTACAAAGCTTATTATAAAATTGTGATTTCATTCAATAAACATTAAATATTTGAATAATCCATTATTCCAAAATCTTTCAATACTAAACATCTTTAACTATATAGTTTATTAAATAGAAATCCCAATTTAAAACAATTTTAATTTCTCGACAAAAAACTATACTTAGAAATCCAATATTACCTATTCTAATTTATAAATCCCTCTTGATTCATATCAATCGACTACATCTTAATTTAATAATCATTCTCATATTCAAAAATAGATTCCACTATAAAAAATCCCAAAGCGACTTCCATAACTCGATATAAATTCACATTGTGAGTTCATATTCCTAAATTGTCAATTGATATCATTTTCTCTTATTTATAAACATCGTTTATAAAGTTATAAACCACTTTAAGTTTTCACTCGTTTATAAACTAATTTCATTTATAAAATCTCATTTTATAAATCCATTTCCTAATAAATTCCACTTATTTTTCAAACCTATTTTAAATATTGATTTTAACTTCTTTCCATCAATCCAGAAAAATCACTTAGAAGCCTACTATTAAGAATCCTTTATGTAATTTAATTTTAAACCTTTTACATAAAACATTATACGAATAGTTAAGTACGACTCCAAATTAATTTATTGTTTTATCCAAATCAATTTTTCTTTAAAATAATCCAAATTTCGATATGAATATTTTTATATCCAAAATCTCCTTTTAAATTCCTTCAAATTCCTAAAATAATATTATGGTATTTAAAATACCAAAATTTAGGCCGGTGCTACTTTAGCATCCAATTATTCAATCACGACGATAATCTATAACAGGTTATTCTAACACATCATATATCGTTATATATGAAATTAAAATCAATATTTTTGAGGAATCCAGTTGGATCCCTCCAACCTGTTTCCTTGCATTCACGGATGCTAATACAACATAAGAATACCAATTTCACTTCGAGGAAGATATCGCGGTATGTAGGGTCATCCACTATTATGCGGGGCACATCCGGTATCATCCACTTCAACTGGTGGGAAATATATCCAATTACTAACACACACACACACACACACACACACACACACACATATATATTACTATACATAGTATAACATCCAATTGATAAATAAAATTTATCAATCCATTCAATTAGCCAATAAATAATTTATAATACTTTAAGATAAACTAGTCATCCAAATGAGTGAGATTCACCCACCTTGATTTTTAAATTCACCAAACCAAATATGTAGCGCCGGTTTCACAGCTACGAATCTACTCGACTCGTTCCAAGATTTTGGATCTCGTATGCAAATTTTTATCAATTTCATTAGCTTACTTAACTTAAATTCTTAATTAAATAGCTAACTATGAAATTTAATTTTAAATAAAGTTTATACCTCACCATTTGTCGCCATGCACCTACCTCGCATCCCACTCATGACCAAAATCCCTTACGACCAAAACCCACCTCAACGAGTTGAGTTCAAAAAAAACCTCACACGACTCATGGTTATGTTCCACGCGAGCAAACCTTTCCCTCCATCGCAAATCTACATCATGTTGCCACCTCCCAATCGCAACCATTGCGAGATCCCCCATCCTTCGCCACCCCAGTCAATCAACTTGCGACATCGCGCTGTCGCACCTCTCCCCCAAATAACGACTCAACCTCCACGTGTGGCGCCGCCTTACCAAACGATGGCAGCTGCTTCTCAACTAAATGTGATTGCTCTATTCAATTCACAATTCCCTTCACCTATTTATGTATATTTTTTCGATCCTTCTGCGTGAATTTTGATTATGTAGAACGAAAGTGAAAACCACGATTTAACTTAAGGGAGTAGCGTGCGTAGGAAGCAAGGTCGGTTGACAAATAGTAGAGTTTAACTTATAGGTTTATAATACTAATAATTATAAAATATCTCGTATTACAGTAATAAAAAATCCCGAACTCCTATCGAGGCATGCCGCCTAGCATGCTATATGTTATACCGCTATACCGAACCCAAAGGAACAGTCCTTGAGGCCTAATTCGTTAGTATGGAAAAATAGCATTTTAAATTAACTATTTAAATTAAATTCGATTAGATTATTTCTAGGCATTTTCAGATCGCATGACCAAATGGTAAATCCAATCGTTATGAAATTTGAAATCCATTAGTAATACACTATAATGGATCCAATAGTACTGTTTTTGTCGAATTCTGAGATTTTGCCCTGAAACGCTATTTTAACGCTTCGATTTAATCGACGATTTCCAAAATTTATGAAATCGCTTAAAAATTTCAGTTTTAAAAATCTTATTAACTAAACTAAAATTCCAAATCCAATATTTAAACTATTTAAATATTCAAAATCGAACGACGAAAAAATGGGTCGTTACTGACTAGGTTCAAGTATAAGTTATCTTAAAACCATTTCGATTCAACTCAAACGTTTTTGACCGATGACATCTTGAAGATGGAGTTTTTGAAGTGTAAGGGCTACTTGCTCCTAATCCTGAGGGTGATTCCAAAATGGATGTAGTAGAGGTAGTGCCTTCGAATTCGTTTAGACCTAGAATGAACTTGTATGGATGAATGCTGGCATGCATTTCTACATGTAGAAGAGTGTTAGCATTTCAAGTGGAATTCTATATAAAATGTAAAATGTAACATCGAGCCTCACACTCGGTAAATGACAAAAGAATGGACATGTGGTAGGGCTATGTTGGTTGCTCCTATTAGGGTTTTATTATTCCTTACCTAGAGTCGATATTTATTTATACTTCGTGGCCAATTATGGTCGTTGATCAACCATGAGTGATTATATTCGACACTACCCAGTAACGGGTAGGGACGGTGTAGAGTAGCTGAGGAGCGACGTATTATAGCCTCTAGTACATTTTATCTTGAGGTGTACTGATTAGGTGAGTAGACCCTTACCATTTCATAGTTGGAATCCATTTTCCAATACGAGCCTTCAGATTCGATTATATATTTGTTATGCTGGAATTTAATTAACGTAACAATTTCGGTTATAATTCAGTATATACTTTAACTCTAGACATAATTATAATATCACTAGATTTACTATAAAAAATTGGTTATCGTGAGGTAAAAACCCATCTATGTTTATGTGTGATGTGGTCTTATGAGCTACCTTTTATTTTAAAGGGTTTTATAATTAAAAAAAAATAAAATTCCTTGTGATTTTAGTTTCTCACACTGGTTTTAAAAGACTGACCTAGGCGTTGTATTCCTATAATGCTGGGGTCAGCCCGAGCATATTTTCTAGATTAAGTTGGATCATATGAAACTTTCAGGAGACAAGATGGATTCTCCAAGACGTATTCACATATCTTATATTATTTAGCTGTTTGTTCTAGTTGTAGTTATTAAATTATAATGACAAGTTGTTATAATTGTCCAAACTGATAATAGGATAGTGTACTTTGATGTTGTGTACACATAAAGTTGATTTCTTTTTGTAAAGATTTTGTGTACATTATACATTGCTTGTCACGAAGTGAGATTCTGTTCTGTCTTTATCTTTCTTTACTCTAAATGACCTCTCTTCCAAACACTTAAATGATTAGCACACGAATACTGTAGAAGTATAAGTATCGTCTTTAGGTGTAAGAAATGCAGTTACAACGAATTAGATGTAAATTGTAATAACCCGTATTTTTGATAACTAAAATATTAAATTTAATAAGACTTTGGAATTTAATATTGTCAGATACTAAAATTTATGATTTATTAATGAAAAAATTACTAGAATACAACTTAATAACATTTTGAACGTGGTTGACAATTGTTTCAATGTAATTTCAATCAATTGTGATAATAAAAGTTAATAAGGATAAAATAAAATGATGTAATAAAAAGAGAAATCATATGTTATTTAATTTAATTAGTTTTAGCATGCAATAAGAAATCAATTGTTTAGTATGTAAATTTATAATCATTGTTATAAACAATAAATTTATAGATATTTAAATTACTAAAATGTAGCGATTGTCTGAATTTCATCTCATTATTTAATCCATCTGAAATTAATTTGGAAATCAATGAAATTTAATGTTATTAGATATTTCAATTAACATGAGCAAAGATGTTAATTGTAGAGTAATGAATGTAATAAATTGAAACTTATGTTTGATTAACACATAAGGTATCTATTGATTTAATAATAAGGATTTAAACTAAAATAAGAGAATTTTTTTGGAAAATAAAAAATAATGAATAAATTTTATTACAGTTGTAATTAAATGGTGAAATTAATTTAATATTTAAATCTTGGATTTAACATGGAAAGTTTAATTTTAAAAGATTATTAATTCTTGTTTAACCTAGAATGATGACAGTAAACTTTTAATTTATAATTTAAAGGTGATTAAATCAATTTAATAATAATTCATTTAATCAACACATAAAAATGAATATATTTCAATTATAAAAGCTAGCATCTATATACAATAGAATTAGGGTTTGAAATTAGTCCCATTGAGTTTAAAAATATCGAAAACCTATGTTTTGACATATAGGAGGACCTATTTTCGTTTCGAGAATGAAACAGGCTTTTCTGTCCTCTATTATCGCTTTGGCCCAATCGATCTATTCCAGCTATTCATGTCCATCTTGTCTATATATATGCTGTTATGAAACCTAGCAGCCTTTTGTTCTATTTTCTGTACATACATTTCAGTTCTAGTCTGCTTCTTCTTGGTCATTATCCTAAAACCCTAATTGCTGATTTCAAATCAAATCAAAAAATTCAAACTTCTCAAACCCTATCATATAATATATCATCGCAAAGCTCTCGAGGAATGGAATCAACATCTGCAATTTGTTTTCTGATTGGATGCTCTATTTTTTTAGAAATCGGTGAAACAGTCACGACCGTCCATTCTAGGGTTTTGGTTTAACGATATATCGTCGGCCATATGACGGTCATAGGGCATTATGGTGTAGAGGGCATCAAGAGGAGTTGATCTACGGTCTCTGATCATCTCAAGAATGCCTAGATATGCCAGAAATCACTAGGAAGGTGGCAACAGAGGAGGTGTTTTCTGGCGAAGGTGGGGTTGCGCGTGGGGTCAGGGAGGTGAAGGCTGAGGCATGGAGCATGGCGGTTTGATCTGATTTGGGTGACGATGTACATGGCAGCATCAATAGGAGGTTGAAGGCAGCGACTGTGCACGGTGTGAATTCGATGTTAAACGATACTTTAGGGGTTTGGAATGGTAGCAATAATTACAATATTGCCCTTTTTTGATTCAGTTTAAATTTTAAAATTTAAATCTCCAAACGTTGATAACTTTTGCATACGAATTAAAATTGATGCACGATTTCTTCCTTTGGACTTGTGTCAAAATTCCAAACAATATGAAACTGGTTTACTTAATATGGAGACTGTTAAAATTTTAGACTTTTGTTGGATTTTTTAATGGGCTTAAATTCAAAGGTGAGTATTAAACACATTCACGCAATACTAAAATTTCTGATGTTCATTAAATTAAAATCATGAAGTGATAAAATTTTATTGATGGTTGTTGGATAATTTAAATTATCGTTTAAAATTAATTTGAATTTTTATTGAATTAAATTACATTTAAATTAATAAATTAATTGCTAGTTAATCACATACAATTGATAACTAGTAACTGTTGGTATATATTGATTGATTTGGATGTTGATTGCAGTTGGATGCCTATTGATTGATGTATGGTTGTTGATTTATTTGAAAATATCCCTATTATACTATTTATTATTTGACATTCTATAAATTCTCACTTGTAATATTTGAAATTAACTAATAATGGGTTGAAATGATGCATACCTATGCCATTTAATTATGTGTTAAAATGATATATACTCATCCATGTCACCAAAATTGAAATAATTGATCACGTAGCTATAGGGTAGAAAATTATATACAGATACCGGATTGGTTAAATTAAATATGTAACGACCCGTTATTTTCAATCATTTGCATCCGCACGTGTCAGACTTGAATTGCTCAAAATACCGCGTTGTAAATAAAATTTGGCAAATCTCAGAATATACAGTAAATAAGTAATCACAGATCACAGACATAGAGTATTTAATAATGCAGTGGATGTAAAAGAGATAGTGGCTCATGAAGCAACTATATATTTAAGACACATCAGAGTTAAACAAGATAAACTAGAAGAGTGACAAGATACATCATTTACAAATCAGAATACATCACTGAAATCACTGGATACTGAAAGAAAAATAGATGGCAGACTTCAAGCAAAGCTCCAATTGCAAAGGTGAGTCTTGAATGTTGAATCACTCAGTCTGACTCGAGCGTAAAGCAAAACACAAAACACTCGAGTCATGACATAAATACTTATGAACTGTAAATCAACTCAAGTGAACAGTAACAAAAATGCATCAGTAACTTAAAGGATGCTTGAGACTTCCCATCCTCTAAGGATCCGTTAAACTATTTACTATGTAGTAATATTGCGCTATTATAATAATGTCTACAGTAAAATAAGCTTACTTTTAGATAGCATTAAAGGGTTACCCATATAGCCCTCAACACGTAATTGTCCCAGTAGTCCATCCAGTATAAGCATACCTCTAGATCACGAGGCTACCCCAAATACTTCATGGGCTACGGAAGAAAAACAAACTTGTAGTAAAGCTCGCTATGGTAGCTGACACGGCACAACTAGGCAATGCTAGGGTAGATATACTAATTATGCTTCCGGGCTAGTGGTAACGTAGCAGCCCCTATGCCCACCCCGGAACACACTCCCAATCAAAATCGGAGGATGGCCATCAAATCAATAACAAGTAGGAGTATAGTATCGAAGAAATGTGTCCGATAGGAGGAATGACCTCACTTGGGCCGTCGATCGCTCCTGTTTAATCCACCTTAAGCCAACTCATGGGAGTCGGGTACACGTTCATACCATAATAGGATCGTCGCTACCATCCTACTTCATTCTGGAATCTCCACTGCGTACACATTGTTAAAGTGGTTTTGGTATCAATAGAGAGTATGTCCATATCCGATCTCGATCTCTTTAACAACAAATCGTTATTATAACGCCATGGTCATTTCAAAATAGTTTGTACTTCAAAAATCAAATCATTTCATTTCAAAACTATATTCCTTTCAAAATAGTCTATACTTCGAAACCAAAACCATTTTTATTTCAAAACTACATTCAAATCAATACGATATCAATTCCCCTTTCAAACGTATATTCATCTTTCAAAAATCATAATATTTTCAAAGTTATAACTCTTTCGAAACCAAAATACTTGAAATCATTACTCTTTGAAAATCAGAACATTTCAAAATCATACACTTGAAATCATGGTACCTTCCTTTAATTCTTTACATTTACAAATTTATTCAATTAAACCCAATTTTTTTCAAATTTCCAATTTAATTCAGTTCAATCCATCAGCTTCAATTCAGTTTCCCAACGAAACATTTCAAATCTTATAAATTTCAAATATAGATTTGATCCAAAAAATAAACTATTTAATTTTTAATATATTTCAAAGCTTTAATATGCCTTATTTCAAAACTAAATTTGATAATTTCATATATGTCAAATTTAGTTTCATTATTACTTAGTCTTGAAATACTCATTTCATAAATCCAATATTATCTAAACAAACTCAAATTACAAGTAAACCAAATATCCTTTAAAACTTTAAATACAAGGTTTGAAATCCATCGGAAATTAAATTCTCAAATTCTTGTTTTAAATTCATTTTAAATTTCCAAATAAATTTATAACCATGTTTATAGTTCAATTATTTATATATGAAACAAGAGATAATGATATATAAAATCAAATATTATTTCTTAGCAACCAATTCAATAAAATCCAAAAAAAATTATAATATAGTTACGAAATTTATTTCAATACTACATTTGAAAAAAACATATTGCGTCAGTTTTCTTTGTTCATGTATTTTGGAAATCATATCGATAGCATTGATCAGACGAATCGATCGGAAACCCAAATCAACATCAACAACTCAAACAACACAATATATAAAACATTAAATATAGATTTACAAGTACAATTCAAAATGTTTTGAAGATAGATTGGAAACAAAAGACAAGATGATTAAATAACAAATAAGGGAGATGTATAAGCTTATATAAATCGCGGGAAATCTTAACCGGGTCAACCGTGACTTAAAGAATAAGATTGATGTGGATTTTTAGGGTAAATCTACATTCGGTCTCAAGAGATAGAGTTTAGAAATTATAAGTGATACTAGCATCTAAACCGAGGATATAAAATCTTTGGTAAATCGATATTGTTGTAAAGGAGCTTCACCCCTTTTAAAATCAATTTGAGATTGGCGGGACTGCCTACTCATTATAAAGATCATTCGAAGTGGTGTCATGGGATACTCAAAATCAAAAGAAGAATAATAATGAGGGAGAGGAATGGATTTTGGAACCGCAAGAAATGTTCCAAAATTCAAAGGAATCGAGTCAAAAAGGAAGAGACTCAAACTCGAATGAAAGTGATTCTGTAAATACATTTACCATATATGCTAAGTTTTGCCTAAAACCAAAGCTCTGATACCACGGGGTCTGTATAAAATTTTCTAATCTAGGTTAACTGATACAGATATGTATTATTTCAATCCGCAATTTAAAAAGAAAACCCAGATTTTATCATTTCAAACCCGCAATCCCAAGTCAAATAAAATACAATAAAAATCACTTGAGCCTACCATTTCAGCTCATAATGATTTTTCTGTATTCTAATGTCCGTTCGGGTATGTATATTTTCAATCCATAGTTATTCTATTCTAACAGGGAACTTGCAGTGTGAACATATGCATAAATAATATAAACAATTATACTAACATGTCAATGTCACAATATAATGTCATATATCATATGTCATGTGATAATTAACAAAGTTAACATGGTAATAGCATGGAATAACATATCATACAATCATAATTAACTAGAATAAACATTTTAATTACTAATCACTTGTCATCCATTTACCATTTCATAAGTAACAATGTCAGAGTGAGAAGGACTCACCTTTATCAAAGCTAGAGACCACTACGACACACAAGAACGATTCCAAAGGCACGACAAGCACGATACAGCACGACTTTTGATTCAAGTGAGCAGATAGCTAAGATATTTATCTTGTATAAAAGAAATTGAACAAGACAATATAAACATATGTATTCGGTACAAAATACATTGAAACAATTGGAATTTAAAATTAACAAAGAACTAAATGGTTTGACCTTGCCTTAACCATTCAAATGCTTGGCCTAGGGGATCATATGCTCGGCTATGATGGTGCAATAGGCTTGGTTTAGCATCAAAACACATGGCTACATGGGTATGAAGGGGTAGGAGTTACAAGGTAGGGAAGAATACAAAGTGACAAGGCAAAAGAGTGGGATGTCATGCACACTAGGCTCGGCCATGCCACTATTTAGGCTCAGCCAGGCATGGTATAGGTCAGGTCAGATCTGAAGTTATGGCCAGAGGCGATGTACTTGCTGGTGGTGGAGCTAGGGGTGTCAGCCAAGGAAAGATATGGAAGTGGTGGCGACATATAGGTCGGCTAGGCATGTTTTCAAGGAGTGTTTTGTGGAGCTTTGCAAATTTGAGGTGATGGCTTCATCTAATGGCCACGGCTAGATCTGGACAAAGGGGAAGGTGGCGGTTGCTGCCATGTATGGTGGTGGTGGTGGTCGGTGGAGATGAGGGTGATAGGGGGCGAGCAAACACAAGAAGAAGCAAGGGAAAAATCACCACTTTCCCACGTGTAACGACCCGATATTTTTAACCATTCGCATCCGCACACGTCAGACTTGAATTGCTCAAAATACCGTGTTGTAAATAAAATTTGGCAAATCTCAGAATATACAGTAAATAAATAATCATAGATCACAAACACAGAGTATTAATAATGCAGCGGAAGTAAAAGAGATAGTAACTCATGAAGCTACTATATATATATATATATATATATATATATATAAGACACATCATAGTTAAACAAGATACAATAGAAGAATGACAAGATACATCAGGTACGAATCAGAATACATCACTGAAATCACTAGATACTGAAAGCAAAATAGATGGCTGGATCTTCAAGTAAAGCTCCAATTCGAAAGGTGAGTCTTGAATGCTGAATCACTCAGTCTGACCCGAGCGTAAAGCAAAACACAAAACACTCGAGTCAGGACATAAATACTTGTGAAATGTAAATCAACTCAAGTGAACAATAACAAAAATGCATCAGTAACTTAAAAGATGTTTGGAACCTCCCATCCTTTAAGGATCCATTAAACTATTAACTATGTAGTAATATTGCGCTATTATAATAATGTCTACAGTAAAATAAACTTACTTTTAAATAGCGTTAAAGGGTTACCCATATAGCCCTCAACACGTAATATTCCCATTAGTTCATCCAATATCATCATACCTCCAGATCGGGAGGCTGCCCTAAATACTCCAGGGGCTACGGCAAGAAAAACAAACTTGTAGTAAAGCTCGCTATGGTAGGTGACACGGCACATCTAGGCAATGCCAGGGTAGATATACCAATTACGCTTTCAGGCTGGTGGTAATGTAGTAGCCACTACGGCCACCTCAGAACACACTTCCAATCAAAATCGGAGGATGACCATCAAATCAATCACAAGTAAGAGTATAGCATCGAAGAAATGTGTTCGATAGGAGGAATGACCTCACTTGGCCCGTCGATCGCTCCTGTTTTAGCCACCTTAAACCAACTCACAGGAGTCGGGTCCACGTTTATACCATAATAGGATCGTCACCACCATCCTATTCATTATGGAATCTCCACCGTGTACACAGTTGTTAAAGTGGTTTTCGGTATCGATAGAGAGTATGTCCATATCTGATCCCGGTCTCTTTAACAAACAATCATTATTATAACGTTGTGGTCATTTCAAAATAGTTTATACTTCAAAAATCAAATCATTTCATTTCAAAACTATATTCCTCTCAAAATAGTCTATACTTTGAAACCAAAAGCATTTTTATTTCAAAACTATATCCAAATCAATACGATATCATTTCCCCTTTCAAATGTATATTCATCTTTCAAAAATCATAATATTTTCAAAGTTATAACTCTTTTGAAACCAAAATACTTGAAATCATTACTCTTTGAAAATCATAACATTTCAAAATCATACACTTGAAATCGTGGTACCTTCATTTAATTCTTTACATTTACAAATTTATTCAATTAAACCCAAAAAATTTCAAATTTCCTATTTAATCCAATTCAATCCATCAGTTTCAATTCAATTCAGTTTCCTAAAGAAACATTTCAAATCTTATAAATTTCAAATATATATTTGATCCACAAAATAAACTATTCAATTTTTAAGATATTTCAAAGCTTTAATATACCTCATTTCAAAACTAAATGTGATAGTTTCATATATGTCAAATTTAATTTCATTATTACTTAGTCTTGAAATACTTATTTCGTAAATCCAATATTATTTAAATAAACTCAAATTACAAGTAAACCAAATATCCTTTAGAAATTTAAATACAAGGTTTGAAATCCATTGGAAATTAAATTCTCACATTCTTGTTTTAAATTCATTTTTAATTTCCAAATAAATGTATAACCATGTTTATAGTTCAATTATTTATATATGAAACAAGAGATAATGATATATAAAATCAAATATTATTTCTTAACAACCAATTCAATAAAATCCAGAAAAAATTATAATATAGTTACAAAATTTATTTCATTAATAAATTTGAAAAAAACAAATTATGTCAGTCTGGTCCGTTCAAATGTTTTGGAAATCATATCGATAGCGTTGATCAGACGAATCGATCGGAAACCCAAATCAACATCAACAACTTAAACAACACAACATATAAAACATTAAATGTAGATTTACAAGTACAATTCAAAATGTTTTGAAGATAGATTGGAACTTTGAAACAAGTCGATTCGAAGGCTGCGTTGGAGCTCAGTGGCTGGCATACGTTCGGAGTTTCGGCACGGCAACGTCGGAGCACAGCAATCAAGCGAAAGCACACGTGAGCATGGAAAGTGCTTTTGGGTGCTCGCGAGTGTATGGGGGAGGCAGTTCTAGGTTTTCGGAGTGAGGGCGTTCATGAATGGCTATAGTCTGTAGCTTCACGGCAGTGAAGAACTCAGCGAAGAAGATTGGTTTGGGATGGCGATGTCGAGTCAAAGAGCAAGGGGAAGTTGAGTCGCGCATGCTAGGAGATGTGATTTCGATTCGCGTGGATTTTGTCGAGGTCGGCGAGGCTTTAGTGTCGAAGCAAGGCAGCATGCTCGGGTTTTGGTTTCCTTTGGGGCATTTAGGTATTTCTTTTGTTTATTATTTTGCCTGTGTATATATATAGAATTTTTAAGCAATAATATATAAAACAATTTTGTTTTGATTTAATATATAGGTAAAAGGGATTTTGTTTAATTTAAAATTTAAAATATACATACATAAGATTTTAGGTTATAAGGATTTATATAAAAGTTAGATTTTTATCCTATATATAGATTAATTTTCTATGTAGTTTCAAATTATAAATAAAATGATTATACATACCTTTCAAATCTACTAGTTTATTTTAAAATTATGTATTTTAGATGATTAGTTTTGTCAATTTACCTGTAAATTATTTACTAAAGGATTCTTAAAAGAAAATTATTAGTAAATTAAATCTAATTAAATCTATTGAATGGAAAATAATTTATTCAATCAATTCAAATATTTATAAACTGTAAATGTTTATAAAGGTCAAAAAAATCATGGAAGGCAAGCCGGATTGGAAAAGGGATTGCAAAATAAAAATCAAAGGTGAGTTAATCTCACTCATCTGGGTTAATTTAAATTTAAATAGTTAAATTTAAATAATTGGTTGAATGGTTGAATTGATTTGATGTGCTATATTATAGTATATAATATATCTTCGAATGATTGATTTCCCGCGTTATATAGAGGATGAGACCCTATGCGTCGCATAATAGCGGATGATATTATATTAATCCCATATACCGCGATATTCCACCTCGAAGTGGAATTGGTATTGTGTTAACATCTGTGGATGCAGGAAAACAGGTTGGAGGGATCCAATAGGATTCCTCAAAATTATTTAGACTGTTTAATATTCTGTGTTATGAATATTTGATATTCTATGATGAATTATATTGATAATTGGAATATTGAATGCTATGGTTTGCTTGAATATTTCGGTACACTGAATATAGAATTGGATTTTTGAAAAGAAAATAAAAGAGTTAATTTGTAAGTAAATTAATTATAAAGAATCTGAATATATTGAAGGACAAATTGGAAAAGAATAAAAGTGATTTGAAAATTCTAATAAATAAATTTCAAGTATGGAAAGGGGATTTTGAATAAACAAAGAAATAATGAATTTTAAACCTTAAGTGACATTATTTAAAGGAATAAGAATTTATCTTAAAATCCATGTTTTAAATTTATTGAAATAGATAAAGAAGGAATTTATTTCAAAATGAAGTAAATTGGAAATCAATTTGAAGATTGATTTAATTGTGTAAATCCGGGATTTTTAAAAGAGAAGTGGGACTTTGGAATTTATAAACTGGTTTTATATAGGTGAAGTAATATATCAGTGGATATTTGAAGAATAAATTCACGATGGGAATTTATTAAAGGAATGGGAAAATTTGTTTAAAAATGAATAGTGATTTATTTTTAAAGAATGTGAAGAGAAGTATATTTCCCTGGATAGCCAAGTACGTTTTCAAAGTAAATTTTTAAATATAAGATAAAAGTTTTAATGTTGTTTTAAAAAAGCATTTTTAGAAAATTTATTATTTCTAAATGTTTAAATTCTAAAGTAAGTATTTTTCAAATCTATTATCGTAGTAATTATTTAAAGGTGACTTATTATTTTGTTTTAAAGTAGAAAATTCTAGTTTTATATTTATGAAGTAACCCCATTTTAAATATTCCCAAAGTATATATTTTTAATAAAGTATTGAAGTAGTTTTCAATTTAAATGTTTTAAAGGATATTTTATAATAAAGTGTTTTAAATTATTTTAAAAATCTAAAGTATTGTACTTGGTGTTTTCAGTGGAAATAAATATTGGGAATTCATTCCATGAAAAAAGTGTGGTTTGAAAACTGTTTTCAAAAAGGGGTTGAAAATAGAAATATATCTTGTGAAGATATTTTAAGGTCAATAAATAATTTGGTGAAATTATTTATGTTTGATGGATGTTTGTGAATGTTAATTGATAGTTAAATAACCGACTATCAATCTTGGACAATGCGTTGATCATTTCGAAGAGACCGGGATCGGGATTTATTTCCTGAATACCACTTCGATCCGGTTTGTACGTTTTCGTGAGGAAGACGAGTTTGGATTCGAAGATGAAGTAGTGAAGTGAAAGGGCTAGTCGCTACTAATCCTGAGGATGATTCCAAAATGGATGTAGTAGGAGTAGCGCCTTCGGTTCCGTTCGAACCCGGGACGGACTTGTATGGATGAATGCTTTCAGAACATCGTCAGGTGGACGATGAGCATTCTAAGAGATGAGTTCTCTAAAGGTAAAGCTTAGCCTCAAGCCTCATCAACTGAAAATGAATGAAAATCAGGGGTTATGCAGCAAGGCTAGGTGGGTAGCACCCATTTCAGGGTGAGGTCATCCCTGTCTAAATGTCCCTTTTATTTCGGCTTAGTGGTGCGGTTGCTGATCACAACCGTGGGATGATCTTACTCGGGATTATCCAGTAAGGGGTAGTCCCGGTCTTGTGTTGCAGGGGATTGGGAGTAATCCTCGGTACGGTGATTTAGGCCACGTACTGTGACAGATGGTACCCCAGTGCCTAGTCATTAGTTGGAAATCCATTCTCCCTACGTGCCTTTTACGTGTTTTGTTTGTATTACCCACGATTGTGGCTAGTATCTGGAATTTAATGAATGTGACCATTTCGGCCATTTTAATAAGTATTTGTAAATAGACCCTATTATAATATTGGAGGATTTTAATAAAAAATGTTTTAGCTATCGTAAGGTAAAAACCCGACATGTTTATTTATTGCGTGGTCTTACGAGATGCTTTTGTTTTCAAAAGCATTTTTGAAACTTTAATAACCAATTTGAGTGTGATTTCTCATGCTGGTAGTCCAGACTGACTCGGGTGTTATTTAACTATAATGCTCGGGTCAGACCGAGTATTATAGGATACAGGATATGATGTTGTGGAGCTCAAGGGACGAGCTGGATGGCGATACATACTACCGTACTTGATTATTATTCCGCTGTGTATTCAGTCTAAGGACAAGTTTATATGACTGTCCAGTTGTATGTTACTGATGTTGTTAAGGTACTCTGATGATGTACGTATAAACAGATATAATTTTCTTATGTGTAAAGACCATTGAATATTTATTATATTTTATTCCGCTGCGATGGTTAGATTCTGATGTTGTTTTCTATTTTCTTCTTCTTCTACCTCTTCTTCTTTAACCCAAAAGGTTCGTATTTCCGTACATCTAGAGTTGATTGATGGAGAATAGTGTCGACACAAGGGGTACGGAACTATGGGTCGTTACAGTGGTTCTGGAGGAATGTCATCGATCGAAGTTTACGATTCATCCTGGAGGGACCAAGATGTATCAAGACATGAAGAGAAACTTCTATTGGGAAGGCATAAAGAGAGATGTTGGCTTGTGGGTTAAACAGTGTGTAAACTGTCAACAAGCGAAGGCCAAACATCAAAAGCCAAACGGGTTACTTCAACCTTTAGAGATTCCAGTTTGGAAATGGGATTCAATATCCATGGATTTTATTGATGGGTTGCCAAGGTCAAGGACAGGAAATGAGAATATATGGGTTATTGTAACAGGTTTACCAAAGACTGCCCATTTCATCTAGTAAAGTTGACCAGGATGGCACCAGTCTTGGCAAGGTAGTTCATAAAGAACATAGTTAGACTTCATGGAATTCCTAGTGGCATTATCAGCGACAGAGATGGTTTATTTACTAGCGCATTTTGGAGGAGACTCCAAGAGGTATTATGTACCAAGCTCAAGATGAGTACAGCTTATCACCTATAGATAGTTATCATACTGGTATAGGAACAGCACCTTTTTAAGCTTTGTATGGAAGGCCATGCAATCACTAGCATGTTGGTTAGAGACTGGAGACAGATTGGCCTTAGGTCCAGATTTGGTTTGAGAGGCGTTAGAAAGATTGAGTTAATCCAAGAACGGATGAAGGAAGCTCAATCCAGGTAGAAGAGTTACGCAGATAGAGGCGTAAAGTCCTAGAGTTCTCAGTGGTAGATAGGGTTTTAATTGAAGTATCACCGCTAAAGAGTGTGGTACAATTTGGAAAGTCGGAAAAGTTGGTCCCAAGATATGTTGAACCATTACAGATTATGGAAAGCATTGGAAAGCCTATGTACTGAGTAGAGTTGTCGAGCAGTTTGGCAGGTGTCCATAATGTATTCCATGTATCTCATTTTTGCAAGTATGTGCATGATCCAAAAACTACCGTTCCTCGGATAGAGTTGGAGGAGTTGGTAGTAGAGCCTGATTTGACTTTTGTTAGACAACCTATTTGGGTTGCAGAGAGTGATGAGAAAAGATTAAGGACCAAGACAGTCAAGTGGGTGAAGGTTCAGTGGAGCGAGAACGAGAAGGACTGTACTTGGGGGACAGAGGATAAAATTCGAGATTCTTATCCTGATCTGCTTTGATGGTATTTCTATATTAGACTTATATAGATTAGTTGCTAGTCAGGTAGGCTAGTATGGATGTTAGGAGTTGTTACAAATGATTTCTATGTTTGCTAATTAGCCCTTACTGAATTTCGACGACGAAATTCTTTAAGGAGGGGAGCATGTAACACGCCTAATTTTTAGTAACGTTATTTAGGAGATTTAATTTAAATCGAATAATGTAGATAATATTGAGGTTGATTGATAAACTAAGTAGCTATGCTTATTTAAATCAAATGAACTCATAAATGGTTAAGTATTAACTAAAATAGATATTAGGGCATTAGGGTAATTCCACCCACATTCTCTAACCTTATATCATTTCCTTTAGGCCATTCACGTTAATTTTATCACAAGTAAAATTTTAATTGTAAGAAAGAAGAGAGGTGGATATTGAGAAGATAACAAAGAAGAGAAAATCAATCTAAAGCTTAGGATCAAGCTAGAAGAAATCAGTCTCATTCTGTCATCAATTTCCTTATCCAATCTAAGATGAATAACAATCACTACATCTATATTTTATTTTGCAATCATGCTTTTGGATTTATGGGTAAATCTGTTTTATGTTTATTGAATGATGATATGTTTGACTTATGATTTATATGGTTTAAACAAGTTGGTTTAAATGGAGATATGCTCGGTTTTAGGGTAAAACTGAAGTTAAATGATTTTTAAATGCCACGGAAAAATTATATGTTATGGAAAACATAAATTTGGAGTTGGATTTCAAATTTAATAATTTTCCAAGCCGTGGAGAATTAATTATGAATTTTCAAAGGAAAATATGGTTATTTGGGTTTCTAAATTTATTTTGGAAAGTATAATAAGAATTTCGGTCCGAAACTTTAATATGTTAGAAAACATGATTAAAATTAATTTATGGAATTTTTAGGGATTTTTATTAGGTGATTTGGTGTGGAAATTAAATTATTTTGAAAGGAGGACCTAAATGATTCAATTGTTTTGCTATTAGGAAGGGCGTAATTGTTAAAGCTAGCATGTTTTTAGATCTGAGAAAATGCGACAAATTTTAGTAAAATAATTTGAAAGTTTAATATAACCAACCATGAGTTTACAAGTGGGCAAGTAAGTAATAAAAAGTTTACTTTATTGGGTAAAAACAAATTTCTTTTGCTCAATAAAAAGGATTCCACCTTCTTTAGAAGGATCCTCCGACTCAGACCTTTTGCCCTCAACCTAGACGAAACGTTCTAGGTCGAAACTAGTAAACCAATACACATGGTATTATTTCAATGGTACATAGTGAATTGGAAAAAAGCGAAGGTAGGGTGTCGAAAGGAAGCTTTCGAAGGGGTTGATTTCTTTTTTTATTTTATTTTAAAAGAAAAGCACTTGCCTGTTTATAAATGGGTTTTGAACTAATCGAAACCTATGGTTTCGAAAGGGTATTTCAAATAGGCTTTCGAAAGAGAGCCGCCGCCTAAGTTTTAAAAGACGTAGCTTCCAAAGGAGTTAATTAGATTTTGTTTAAAGCTTTTGGAAGGGGTAGTTTTGACCAAGTCGAAACACTTCTTAGAGTTGATGACCTTTCGATGGTATTAAAGATTTCAATGTTGTCGAAAGGTTCATTTGTTTTATAAATACAAGCCACTTCCTAATGTTTTGAAAGGGGTTAGGGGTTTCAAAGCCAATGGTTTCGGACGGGTTTTCAAAGTTAACCTTCGATTGTTTTACCTTCGTGTTTTAATGCTTCCAAAAGGATGGTTTAGACACCAAAAAACCTTCCCCAATACTATTTATTAAAGAATAGTTTCGAAAGAGATGCTTTATCTTATGTTCACTTTGACCCAAAAATAATGTTTTAAGTTAAACCCAATGTTTTCCAAAGGGGGACTTTCATTGGTTTCGCAAGGGTACTTTCATGTGGTTTTGAAGCTTTGCTTCTATACTTATATGATAATACCTTAACATGGTTAAAAGGTTTTGAAAGTTATGTTTAAAAATATTCAAAAGGCAGGAGCCCTATGTTTTAAAAGATGGATTTTTAGGCTTACGAAGGAGGTCGTCCTATGAGATCAAAAGCAAAGGTTTCAAAGGTGTCAAAAGGTTTTAAAACCCAAACTCAAATTTTAAAGGAAAAGCCTATGGCTGAATAAAGGAGTTTTGAATGGAATTTAAGTAAATTTAAAGAAGTATTGCCTTGATAAAAATATAAGTTAAAGGGATTAACTATGTTTTATATGAAATGTATTTCAAGGACCTTAAACCTACTGGAGTGGTATTGTTAAATTGATATGATTGCTTCTCCAAATATGAATATATTCACATGCAAACCCATAATTGTATTTTAGGGATAAAAATGGTAGAAGAACCAGCAATATTGACCTACTAGTGAATATAAATTGATTAAACTTCTAAATGAGTAGAATTGAATCCAGGGTGTCAGGGAGACTAAAAATGTAGGATGCTTAAATTTTGAAGTTGTCCAGGAGATAGGTTCATGGTAATCCCATGAAAATTCTGATAAGATAGTTATTGGAGGTAATCAACAGGTTCGTAGTAAACTTATGATAACTATGTATTAAGGACAGTTTGTAAGGGCTAATTGGTTTGTAGTGAACCCATAAAAACTATATTCGGAATAAGAATTGACATCGGTCAATAGGTTACTAGTTAACCATGAAAACTAGGATAAGGAAGAAGTTATTGAAAGCATCAGTAGGTTCCTAGTCAACCCATGCAAACTACGAAGAGAAGTGAGTTACTGGATAAATGCATAGGTTCCTTGTCAACCCATGAAAACTATGATAAGGGGATTAGTTATTGGAATGACTAATAGGTTCAGGGGGACCAATGAATTAATTAAGTTAATTATCACGAGCCTATAGTTTCTTAGTGACCCCATCAAAATTATTAAATAGGACAGATTGTCCATGTGTAATGAAAAAGATTATTAGTAAACCCATGAAAACTAATATGTTAATATTGACCCTAGAAACTATAACTATAACAGGGTGTCAATTCAAACTGGAGGATGGGAAATTCTAAACGTTTTTATATGCATATCATCGTAATATTTTGAAATGTATGTTTTTAACCATTGTGGATGCAAGAGCACGGTATATGATTTTATAAAGGTTTTATGACAGCAGTGAGGGGAAAACTCATTCCACTAAGCGGTGTGGTCTCAATAGGTATCTAAAAGGATTGAGATGTTAGATTATTATTCATATTAAGCTTTATGTCTGACTCAAAGTTTTTGTCTTCCCCTTAAACTCCATGTACTCAATTGATTTTGAGTAGTTTGAGATTTAAGATTTTCAGATTCTCTTCTTAGATGAATAAGGCTTACGGAGTCCTGCATGAGGCAGTTAGTTATCTGGAGTTTTCTTATTTTCGCAGTGTATTTGGATGTAAAGGCAAAATTGTTAGCCTTACTATATACTCTGATCAACCAAGGGAGCATCTTCATATGTCGCACTTGGAGTATTTGTAATAATTATATTTTGCTGGATGTGGTTAACATTTTTGGGATTATGTAATGAACATCAAATTTTTGAATGGAATGTGGACATGAGTTTTTAAATTGTTAAGTTTTTCCATATTCTTGTGATCTATGTAACAAAGAAACTTGCACCGTCGTATTTGGTCGTCGAAGATTAATATCTATGGATGAATGCAATATCCATGGCTATTAGTTTTGGGCCTTAAAGTAGGGGGATGTTACATATGGTGTATTGCCTCTTAATGCCTTCGGACTCACAAAAATCGATGAGTTCCTATGATACAAATTCAACGCCATTATCCAAATGGAGAATTTTCAACTTCTTCCTTGACTTCTTTTCAACCATATATTTTCACTATCGAAACCTGGCAAAGGTTTCACTCTTAGACTATAAGGAAGCATATCCATTCTTTATAAGAGAAATCATCTATAAATGAAACAAAGTACTTGGATCCACCTAACAATGGGCAAGGGGAAGGCTCCCAAACATCTATATGCACATACTCCAAGATAGTTTTTTCTTTATGCTCACCAGTACCAAAAGAAATCTTTTTTTGCTTACCAAGAACACACTCTTCTAAAGTATCCAAGCCTTGAGTGTTGAACACCATCAATCAAACCTCAATATCTCAACTCATCCAAACTACATTCGTCGATGTGTCCTATCCACAAGTGCTATAATCTGGAAGAATATGAATCAGTAGAAGCTAATTCTCTAACTATAGTAATGCCCTTGAATAAATAAAGACTTCATACCCTTACACCTTTCATAAAAATTTATGGAACCCTTCGATATCTTTATCTTTTCTTCCTCAATTACAACCTTAAACCCAAGCCTATTTAAAGCCCTAATAGAAATCAAGCTCCTTCTAAAATCAAGCACATGTCTAACATCAATAATAGCATGAATAACATCGTTCAACATTCTGACTTCATACTACCAACACCAACTATATGGAAAAAATCGTCATTGCCCATTATAACTTCTCCTTCATCAATTTCATGGTATGTAAAGAAACAGTTCCTTTCAGGTGGCATATGATAAGACGCACTAGAATAAATGAGCCATAAGTTTCTATTCCCGAAAGAGCCAGAAGCTCTAAAAACATTAATATCACTCTTTATATCGGATTTCGCTATAGTAGATGTTGAAGCTTGCTTTAGGTCTTCTCTTCTTCCTTCGAGCTTGAGACATTGTGTTATAAAGTGTATTGGCTTCTTACAATAATGGCAAGTCAATCATTTAGGCCCCTTAGACTGAGACCTTGAATTATGTCAACGTCCACCAATCTTTGATTTGCTTTGGCTTCTACCTCTCCAAACAGATAAGCCCTCTGAATCATTATCTAAACTAGTGCATGCCAACCTTCCTCTCAACACTTCATTATGTAGGCCAGCCTTTACATCAAAGAGGCTAATCTTACAACGACCATATATCATGGAATTAACAAAAGCAGTATACTCCTTTGGCAAGGAACAAAAGAGGATCACTACTTGAGCCTTGTTAGTAATATCAATATCCACTACCTTCAGGTTTATAATCAAAGTGATCAAAGCATCTACATGCACTATAAGATCAGCTCCATGCTTCATCTTAAACATATAAAGTTGTCGCTGAAGAATAATCCAATTTATGGAAGACTTGTCTTGATATGCATTAGATAACGTATCCCATAATTCCTTTGTTGTCTTCTTTTGAGAGAATTCTTTAAGAAATTAATCTAAAAGACTAAATTTGATTGTTATAAAAGTTTCATCTTCCATCTCTTCCAAAACACCTGCTTCAACATCCTTCAATTTGTCGGTTGCATAAATAACCTTAAAAATCTTCTCCTTCTTCAATGCTGCCTCCATATTTATCTTCCAGGTTCCAAAATCTCCCTTTCCACCAAAACGTGCAACAGCCTAATTAAAACTAGATTTGCCAATAGACTTTCCAGAAGTAGCCATTAATAACCAAACAGAATAATAACACTATCACTGATACCAAACTGTGGGGAAAAATTGATGAGTGCAAGCAGTTTAAGCATAATTAAGTATTGCCTATTTGAATACCAATGCAACTTAAAATCAATTATAAAATCACATAAGAACAAATAGTGAAAAAAAGAGACAGACGATTTAATGTGGTTCGGATATAAGTATTCTACATCCACGGAGACCAAATAACCCTTTATTATTTCTTCATTTCGAAAGAGAGTAAAACATGAGAAGAGTATGAAACACTCAATAAATTTCACTCACTCTAAAAATTATAGAAATACGGATCTTATTGAGGATATTTAGGTAGAGAATACTCTTATTGGCTAAAATGAAAAGATGAGCAAATGCCTTCATATTTATAGGTGCAAGGACGATGACCGCCTTGGGGATAAGGAAGAAATATTTTCGGATTTTCTTGATTTGATTTCAACACATATTTAGCATATTTTGTGTTTATTTCCATGTATATCCCTATTTGATTGACTCCTCGAAATTAATATTTATGCTAATACTAATTGGTTATCTTTCCAAACTGTTTCTCATGTTTGGTTGATTATAGGAACCAATTAATATCTTCTCTCTTATAAATTTGAAATAGATTTTAATCATCCAAATTTAATAGAAAGACTACTTGAATTTTATTATATTAGTTAAGAAATGGTTGGAAGAAATTATTGAATTATTCTTTATTTATTTATATACTTCATCAGAACATTTTGTATTTATTTAACACTATATTCTTTGTCCCAAATGAACCTTAATATAATCAAAACTAGTTCATTCTTATGATTTTTCTTGAAAATTTTAAATATAAGTTGACAGCAGATTTATATTAATAAACTTTTGTCATTGAATAAACATAGGCCGTTGCAAGATGGATCATCACTTTCAACAGATCAATTCACATCATCCAACTTGATTATGCTTGCCTTCTAGAAAGGATTTGCTTAAAACATGACTCAGATTCACATCTAGTATTTCCTTTTCATGCACTTCTATACTGTAAACATCGACTTAACTATTTAAATGAATCATTCTTGAAAAATATAAGGCTCTACATGGAAACACACAAAGTTATTCAACATTTAAGACTATTTCTGATTCCTTTCAAAAACAAAATCATTAATTTATCATCAAATGAAGGATGGTGTGAGTGCATAATATTGAACATTTGGATTTAATTACAGTGCAAAATGAATAATGTGGATTAAATATAATGAGGAAGATAATGAATATATTTATCAATGGAATACTGAAAGATGTGTTGCACGTCGATGAGGGGAGCATGGAATCATAGAAGGCCTAAAACAAAGATGGATTTGGTAGGTGTTGTATGCTTGAGAAGTTAGAAAATATTTTGCACTTCTTCATGGTTTTGGCCATCGCTAGTCATCAGGGAAATAGAAGTGGTGCTAGAGGTAGCATGGAGTCATGCAAAGGTACAGTTGGTCTTACGTGACTGTAGTTGGTGATCAGTGGTCCGGAGTGGCACAAACGTTACTAATAGTAAGCAACAAAAAATAAAAATAAAAATGGGTGTGAAGTAATGGGATGGTTGGAACAGCAGCAGGTGGTGGAGTTGGCTGTAGTGGTGTGGTGATAGGTTGTGTTGCAGCGGTGTTTCTAGTTGGTGCTACAGGCGTTGAGCAATGAAGAAATGAAAAAAATATAATGGTAGCAGCAGTAGGTCCATGTCAGCCATACGAGGGGCTGATAAGGCACATGTTGCTAGAGCAACTGGTGGCGGTGGTGAGAGATGGTGCAGCCAGTCGGCGTTGAGGGTTTAACCCTAACATTACAAATGTAGACCGCATAGACAATTGGACTCTGATACCATTGAAGGAACCAGGCTGGGTCACAACATGTTATAAGAGTGAATTTTAGACAGATGGAAAAAATAATTTTTAGATCTTTATTGGATCTATGAAATTTAAATGGATTTTAGATCAATTCTAAAATATTTTAAGTAAAACTACTTTATTTATTTGATTGAAAAATATGTTTTATTTATTTACAGGTGTATCGAATAAATTTAAATATGTATAGTGCACATGCTACAAATATGAAGTGTGCATGGCTAATGTAGAGATATGTATGTGTTGGGATTTACACCTTAAAGAACCTATTTGTGCCTTAATGTATGCCTTTATTGTCCAGATTTTTGATTTTAAAATATACATATAATAATATATACACATACCCCACCCCACAAGCGCATACATACATATATACATATATGTTAAAATTAAGTCTAAATATTTAATATTTTGTGAAATCTGAAATTGACAATTATAAATCTACTTTTAGTTAATGTTTAGTTTAAAATAAGTAATATAGTTCTACACAAAAATCAATTTCATGAACTTTGAGTTAAACTAACATAAATACATACATAAATATATATACATACACATAAAAGCACAAACTATGCTTAAATTTAATATTATATGAACATACAAATTAAAAACAAACTTTAACTTAAGGACAATTCAAAAGGTTTATGATATTTTGCACGAAAATCCACTTATGTTTTTCTTTGGATGATAGTTAAACAAAAGTAAACAATGACCAAATGAATATATTTCAAAATGATAAACATGTAAATCTTGTATTCAATTTTCAAAGTGATTTCAAATAAACAACATATGTGGTTTATTCATGTTTGTATATAATAGATAATAATTATATCAAATATTTAAAAATAAATTTTTATTTTATTGTTAAATATAAATTTCTAAAAAAATAACACAATAAATACAACTACTTAGGCATATATAAATTCACTGAAAAATGTTCAAATCTAAACTACAAACATATGAACAAATAATTAAATGTGATGTAGCATGTGAAGATGCAAAATATATTAATATGACGAACATATAGCCAGTTAAAGTGTAGCACAAAATGGATCTAAATTATATTAACATAATGAATTTATAATCACTATATAAAAATGTCATTAATAGCAGCCTAAAACAGCAATAAATAATAAATATTTCGGTTCAGTAAATGATGTATATCGGTATGATATAAAAACAATGGCTTATTTATAGCACAAAAAAACCACTATAAAAATCAGGCCTTTTTCCATTGTAGTAAGTATTTTATAGCGGTTTAATAAACATTGTATACCAACATTGTAACAACCCGTAAATTTTGATAAATAAATTGGTTAGTTTAATTTAATTTTTGCAATTAAATTTAGGAAGAAATAAAAATTTATAATTAATAATGAAGTGGATGTTGAAAATGGAATGAAACCATGAAAATTAAAGCTTAGTATTAGCAGTTGAAATGAAATTACGAATAATTGAAGTTATGTAAATTGATATACTATGCTAAGATTTGAATATAAGAAAACAAAGGTAAATAGTGAATTAATTTAAGGAATTAATTATATTAAATAGTAAATTGAATTAAATCAATGTCCTGTAGTAATTGAAATATTGTTTGGGAATGAAAACTTACATAGGGAACAAATGTAAGTATTGAATTAATATATGTTATTTATTTAGGGTATTGAATAAAATTGGTAATCCAATTGCAATTAATGGTAATAATGTTGATATAAGCTAACAAATTAAATTTCGATGCAATACCCATTTATGGATGGAATAAAATCCTAATAATATATCTATATATTATATTAAAGATAAGCATTTAATTATCCAATGAAATAATTTATTTATTTGAGAAACTACATGTAAACTTGGGCAATAAAGTTAGTCAAAGCCGAATTTGCATAAATTGAATGAAATTTGCAATAAAGGAAATAAAGTAAAATGGTCCGACTTGGTTATAAGTTGAATGCAAGCAACAAATGTAAAGGTTGATTTATTAATATAAATCTGCGTAATAAATGGGAACCAAGATTTTTAATAAATAAAGTAAATTTATTGGAATTTGATGCTTGAATATTTCGTAAATAGGAATTGAGTTGAAATTTGGATAGTATAGTGCATCAAAATATAACCAAGGCTAATTTAAGGTTAATAATTAATGGGTTGAATGAAATGGGTTTAATGTAAATGTTATATAAGGCTATAAATCAATTTGGGAACCAATTTTTATTTAATTGGAAGGTAATCAATAATTAATGAATTTAATGGTAAGTAATTAGAATTAAATTCTATACTAATTGAAAACTGTATGTAATTTAATAAGGTTAGTGCAATACCAATTAATTTAAATTGTAAGGTTGTATTGTTTGGAATTCAATTTATAATAAATATAATTTTGTAGCAATTGAAATTTAATATTTTCAATTAAACGTAACTAAAAACTACGTTAATATGAATTTAGTTGATAACTGTAAAGATATTGGGGTAATTGGATATATACTAATGTTAAATATATACATAAGACGATGATTGATTTAATAAGATTTGTTTCTGATGATCATATGGACCTTCGTTGCCTGTACTACCGATCAACTGGTGATTCTTTACTTCTAGATTTGGATGGAGTGAATGCGAGTAAAAATTCGGACATGCTAGCTGATCTTACTTGGGAACGTTCTTTCATTTATTCACCTGATGCTAAGGGTTATGACCCTTGTCTTGCTTCCCTTTTCAGGCCCTTTGCTAGTCTTCGTGGGAATGTGCCTTTGGTAACTGTTGATGATGGTGTTTCTTCCCCTTCGGAGGAGCCCTAGTCTTGTTTATTTAATTACTGTGGCTTGTCTGCCACATACATGTGCTCTATATTTCCAGTTTTTTTTAGTATTGTAGGTGCCCTAACCTTACTCTTGTACTTCAACTTTATTACTTTCGTAATAAAAGTGAACGACCCACAATAAAACCGCTTGCTTTGCAAAAAAAAAAAGAGCATTGAATACGAATGGTATAAATTTCATTGAAATAAAATTTTATAATTTATTGAATTTACTTTAATTGAAGGTAACACTAATTTTTTTGGCAATAAATCCTTATTTGATATGGAGATTTTGGTTAATAAATTTGAAGCTAATTGCAATCAGAAATGATAGAAATGGTAAATTGACCATTGATTCATAATAAGATTTCAATTGACAAATTGTGAATTTATTTAAATTCGAAATTAAATATAGTGATGAGCAGATTTATCAACTTTAAATTTACATCTAAACTTGTTTAAAATTTTGTAAATGAATAAGAATTTTAAAAGTGATAAAATTGGTCAATTTTAGAATTTAAATTAAAAATTGGATTTTATTGATTGATTTTAAATTTATTTAATTAATATAAAAATAGCCATTTGGCCATTGACTCGAATTTCGACGAAACCACTTTCATCGGATCCGTATCGGTGATTATTGTAGGATTTCAAGTTTCGTATCGATCGGACTTGTCGTTTGATCGTATGGGCTTGAAACGCCTTGAAATCAATTGAAATCAGTTTGAAAATATTGATTTTAGCATAACTTTTTCATACGATGCAATTTGAACCGGGAACCTTTTCCATTGCATTTAAAATATTTTAAAACATCTATTTTGATATATGGATTGACCCAATTTCATTTCGGAGTCGAAACGGGCTTTCCGGGCCATATATCGTTTAGCGTGTATATCTAATAGATCCGATCCATTCTTTTTTCAACTTTCTCTATATATATCTTGCTATAAACCCTAGCCTACGTCTATTCTCAATTGTCTACGCGTAAAATTCCATCAGCTCCTCCTCTTTCAATGGGTGCAAACCCTAGATCCAATTTCAAATTCAAAAATCAAATCCAAAGCCTAAAATTCAAAGTCCTCAGAAAAAATTGAAAAAAATATATGTTGAAGCTATCGACTAGCGTAATTCACTAATGGTGTTCGTTTTTCGTTTTGGATTGTCGTTTGAGCAGTAAAAATTGAGGAATTTTCGGCCGTCCATTGATCGTTGATGAACTTTGATGGATCGACAAATCATTGGTACCATGGCGTAGAGCGGACAGATTGCCGCTCATCAGAGTGTTGATTCGCCGAATCAACGGCTAAATCGTCGTGCAAAATTCAATTAGGGTTACGTAATTTGGGGCGGCGGTTGATGTTTTCCACTTCGATCGAGACACGTGGGTAGCCTCAAGGGGGTCGCGGTCTAGGTGCGTGCCAGAGGTGGTCGATGGGTAGAGCACGTGCGGTGGTGAGTAAGGCGGCGCATGCTGGGTTTGCGAAAGCGAGATGCAGGCTTGGTTTGGAGGCGCGGGTTCCTGTAGACGTCATGCGTGTCGAACGAAGCAGTGACGTGGACTTGTTTTGAGGGAGTGAGTTATTTTCTTTGTTTATTTTATTTTCATTTAAATTAAATTTTCAATCGTTCTAACTGATATAACTTTTGCGTACGAACTCCGTTTCATGCGCGGTTTTCTCCTCTAGGTTTTTATTGGAATTTCGAAGATTTTGACGTTGGTTTGGACAGATTTGGAAACGGTAAAAATTTTGGGTTTAATTTTGATTTAAATTCAATTTAAATTCAAAAGGTGAGTGTTTTAACCCACTCACAATTTCTAAAATTTCTTATGTTTGTTAAATTGATAAATGATGTGATTTTAAATTTATTTATGGTTGTTTGGCATATTTTAATCATCATCTCAGTTAAATTGCATTTATTCAAATTAAATTGTTATTTAATTTTTATTTTGCATATAAATTGAAAGTTAAATTTATTTAGTATTGCATATAAATTTCTAGTAAAATTTATTTATTATTGCATATAAACTGCCAGTTAAACAGTTTTGATTTATTATTGAATATAAATTGTTCGTTGATACCCGTTATATTTTACATGCTCTATATTGTTGTTTTGTTTAAATTGGATGATAATTGTAATAAATGGTTGATGGTTGATATTGGATGAATGGATGCTGAATTTTGTATGGTTATAAACTGCAAGTTATTACGCATTTTCATCTCATTCGGGATTGCGGTTTGAAATGATATATAACAGTAAATTCTATTTTTTAAATTGCAGATTGAAATGGTAAATATCCGTATCACTTGACCATAGGATAGAAAATTATATACAAACACCGCGGTCTATATGTAAAATTAGTTTAAAATGATTTCTGTGGTTTTGTAAAGAAATATATGAGTATATAGATATTGATTTTAAATATTTTATAAATGCTATCTTATTATTGAATTTAGCTACGTATAAATTTGTTTTGAATTATAAAATAAGCTAAATAATGAGTTTGATTTCTTTTATAAAATATGGTTAAGTATTTATTTAAAATTCTATTGTATATAGAGTTTATAATAACTCAAATAAAAGTATGGTTGAAGATAAAGGTGAATATGATTTGAATTAAAGTATTTAAGAATTATCCTCGAAAAATTTGTTTTGAAATGTAAATAAATTTAGATATAAAAGTATGATTTTATAACTTGATTTCCCTCCGCCCTTTGAATGCTTTGAATAGCAGCGAAGGGGAACGAAGCCAAGCGCTAGGGCGAGTGGACCTTTCTCTCTCCTTAGTATTCGCCCGGAGGCGCTTGCCTGGCAAATCAAACCTCTCTTACATTCCTAGAGTTCTGACTTGAATTGAGCCTGGGGAAAAGCCGTAAACTCTCCCCTCCGGCCTCGGGTAAATCATCTTCTCCGGCTTTTGATTAGAGGATTTAAATGAATATTAAATTGATTTAAAGAATATTATCAAGTTAATTAAAAGAATATCTTGTTATTGAAGTTTAAGGGTTTTACTTAAATAATATTTGTTTTATTAAGTAAACATTTAAAATTAAATAATAGGAATTGGATTTGATATATATTAAATTATCAAAGAATCCATTTTGAAATAGTGGAATATTTAAAGATTGAAATATATGAACTATAAAAATTTAAGTTTTGAAATGTAGAATATTAAATTTTGAAATATATGGGAATTAAAATGGTTTATTTGGAGGTTCAAGTTGATATTGGGAATTTATTGTGAAATTTAAAGAGGCTATTCTATTATATAAAGTAATATAGTATTTAAACCATTAAGTATTAAAAGTTATGTTTCAAAGCTATGGTTTTAAGGTATATAGATTTGGAAACAACTATGGTACCACCAGCCCGGATGCGTAATTGGTATATCTACCCTAGCATTGCCTAGTTGTGCCGTGTCATCTACCCTATCGCGCCTTGTACGAGTTTGGTTTTTTCCAGTAGCCCGTGGAGTATTTAGGGTAGTCTCCCGATCTGGAGATGCGCTGATACTGGATGGACTACTGAGACTATTATTGTGTTAAGGGGGAGATTGGGTAACTCCTTAACGCTATTTAAAAGTAAGTTTATTTTACTATAGACATTATTATAATAGCCAAGTATTACTACATAGTAAATAGTTTAACGGATCCTTAGGAGATGTGAATCCCGAGCATCTCTTAAGTTACTGCACTCATATTTATTTCTGTTAATTAACTCACATAAGATATTTTAGTTCTGACTCTAGTGTTTTGTCTTTTCAATTCGCTCGGGTCAGCCTGAGCACTTAAGGATTCGAAGACTTTAGCTCCGGAGGACGAAGATGAAGTTTTATTATTATTATTTATTATATTCCACTACACTCATACTGTTCCGCTGCATTGTTATTGATATGTGTAACTCTGATGTGTATTATATAAGTATAATCAAATTTTTGTAAACAGCTTCATGAAGTGTTATTTGATTATTGTATTTTATCGTTCCGCTGTGAGATTCTGTTTTTGTTTTATTTCTTTCTCTGATCTTCTTATTTACCCCATAACAATCCATCCTTCTGTATGGTTAGAATTGGCACATGTGTCGATTTAAACCGTGTGACAAGGCGGGACGTTACATCTGATATCAGAGCTTTGTTTTAGCGATAAACCTTAGCTTTGTGGGGTTTGACTCTTTATTAATAGGGTAGTAATACCCTATGGGAGTCGCTGAGTGTATATATGAGAGAGCGTATTTATTAGTGTTATAAAAAGGTTTTTATATTGTGTTAATCTGTTCCGTTTTGTATTTATAAATTCTAGTTGATGCATGGGACGTTGTGACATCAATAGGGATTTCTAAACACTTAATAGGATAGACCGACATAATATTTGCTTTTAATATAGGTGAATGAAATAATTTTGCATATTATATTTTCTGTACATAAAACAAATTTTAATAAATGATAATTATATTTGGTTGTGTTATATTGGTTGTTAGTAATGAAATTTATATATAATAGTTGAAATGAGATGGAAAATGAAATAAATGGAAATTGAAAATTTAGAACCTAAGTTCCGTGGTTTTGAAACTTTCTTTCAAATGGTTTTGCAATATAATAATAATATTATTATTAGAAGTATTTTCTGATATAAATATTCAATATAATTTGAAGGAAATGTTTAAAAGAAATTTTGGAAAAATTTAAGTTTTGTACTCCCCTCTCTGTCGCTGGAAAATAATTTCGGTGATGAGTGCATGCATCATCGACTTTCATTTTCGAGTTTCGAAGTGGGAAGGCTACTGTAGTAGTTTTACTGCAGATTTATAAATAAATGTAAATTTCAAATTGTTTTAAATTATAATTGGATATATAAACTGTAAGTATATACATTTATCTGTTATTTTAAAATGATTTGAATAAAACCCGGTGTTTAATTCTTAAGTTTCCATTGACTAATAGTTTCAGTTAGTGTAGTAAAATTGAATGTAACTAATTTAAAATTAGAACCTTCAATTAAAATAAGAAATTTAATGCTAAGTTATAAATGAAATTTAAAGAAATCTGAAATGTGTAACCTATAATGCAAAGGATATAATTATTGAACATTGAATAAATTTTAAAAGAAATGAGAAAACTTGTATAACTTTCAATTTCATTCTTTAAAAGCATATATATAACTTACCAGATATAAAAAGGGTTGAAATGTTAATAAGAAAATGTGATAGATATTATACAAGTAATAAATTTGAGGTAATGAAAGTAATTAATGAAATTCCTTAATAAATAAGAATTTGATGTTGTAATATTAAAATCTTAAGTGTAATTTAAATGACTACTAATTGAAATAGAAAAGGTAAGTATTATAAATGAAATTTAGAATAAATGGAAGTAAATAAATGAAATTAAGTAGTATAAATGGAAGATAATAAACGTAAGTAAATGATTGAAGCTATTTATTAATAAAATAAGCAGAAAGATGAATACTGCAAATAAAAAAAGAAGATAAACCATTATATGTATAAAAAAAAGTAGTCACACAACAATAGTATGAAATGAAATTGATAAGAATGAACTTAATTATTGATTGGATTTGTTGTTGTTTTGGTTTATAGTTGTTGGGTAAGGATACTTTAAATTGTTTGGATATGGGAATAGTTTATTTAGTTTCATCTAAGACTGTTGAGTAAATGGTGCACTAAGCGGTTTATTTTTCGTTCTGTGCAATTTAAAGTTTGAACCCGAACATCTATTTGTTTTGTTTGATATGAATGAACGATTGATGTGTGTTGATGAGATGGTTGTTTGATTTGTGCTATTGATGGTGGTTTGTATTGAATTGGATGTTTGTGGTTGAAGCCATTTTTAATATTTCATTTTATATAATTGTTAACCTTTTGGATTATATAAGTGAAATACAGGTTATGGAAGCAATTGCTACTGCATTTGGTTTCATAATAAGTGTAATTGCCCAACAAATAGGTACGTTTTCGGATTTTGGTTTATAGCGCTATTATATATTGTTTTTCCCGGGTTGGGATATATATTATTTTGGAAAATATATGTTATATATTATTATATTTGATATTATATTTCTCCCGAGCCTCCTCGTACAAAGGAGACTCCGCCAAAATTTTCCGTTAATTTTGGACTTAGTAATTTTTTGAAAATGATTTCCAAACTTTATTTATTTAAGTATAAAAAGATTTAATGGTTATAAAATGGGTATATTTTATTTAAAGTAATAAATTTTGTAAATTATTAGTTTATAAAGTTAATATTTTGAGTAAGACATATTGTTTATTTAATTCTTTCCTTCTTTTCCTTTTCGATGACGAAAAGTTTTGAGTGGGGGAAAGTGTAACGACCCGTAAATTTTGATAAATAAATTGGTTAGTTTAATTTAATTTTTGCAATTAAATTTAGGAAGAAATAAAAATTTATAATTAATAATGAAGTGGATGTTGAAAATGAAATGAAACCATGAAAATTAAAGCTTAGTATTAGCAGTTGAAATGAAATTACGAATAATTGAAGTTATGTAGATTGTTATACTATGCTAAGATTTGAATATAAGAAAACAAAGGTAAATAGTGAATTAATTTAAGGAATTAATTATATTAAATAGTAAATTGAATTAAATCAATGTCCTGTAGTAATTGAATTATTGTTTGGGAATGAAAACTTACATAGGGAAACAAATGTAAGTATTGAATTAATATATGTTATTTACTTAGGGTATTGAATAAAATTGGTAATCCAATTGCAATTTGTAACGACCCCGGATTTAAATTGAGTATGAATTGACAATTAATTTCATTTCTGAATAAAATTGTGAAGTAATTGGTAATTAATATAAATTTTAATATAAATTTGGAATTTATCGAGAATTAAATTGGATATTTGAAAATAAACATATATAAAAAAAATAGTGAATGAATGCGAAATGTAAATTAAAACAATTAACATTATGTTATAAAATCAATGCACATTTATAAAACAAAATATAAGCAAAATGATAGGTATGTAAGTATGAAACAAGTAACAAGTACAAACAAATAAAAGAAGAAAGTATATTTGTACATGAAGAAAAGAGGCAACCTGGTAAAATAAAAATAAGAATAAACAAACCATTCAAGTAACAAAACAAAGAAACAAAGATGTAAATAAATATGCAAAGTAAAACAAAACTAAAGCAAAGTACAATACTGCATGAACATAAACAAAGCAAGTAGAAGAAGTATGCAGCCGAAATACAAGGCAATACAAAGCCATAAGACTAAAGTAAATCTATGAACAAAAGAATAGAATAAGGCAACTATAGAGACATAAAGTACATCAGCCCTTAATGCCATCATCTCAAAGTACACTTTCCTGTACATCGGCCGAGTAAAGTAGTATGTAGGCAAAAGAAAAATGTAAGTATATGAAATAGCTTGGAAATGAAAACATGAAGGACCTATGCAATTAATGCCTTGTCCTTAGCCACTAGAATGTTATACATCAGCCACTATAACATATCTATCACCTGTACAAGATCAATATAAAATACCCTGTACAAAGTGATATCCCTGTGAACTCACTCTACATATAGCAATCTTCATCAGTTCATTCATTTGAACTGGATACCTCAAGAAAATAATGTCAACTTAAACTTAAACAAAGATTACAAACAATCAACTAAAACCAGAAGAATCAAAGAAGGGGTTTCAGCTTATTTTGTTTTACAAGCCTGTTTCAAAACTGCAAGCAAATCTAAACAACAAAGCAAGCTTTGTTCATCTTCTTGAATCTGTGAGTAACTTCATATTTTAAAATAATCTAAGTTTTAAATTTAGTTGTATGATGAATATCAGAAATTGTGTTGTGTGGAAATATATGTATTTCATTGAATTTTTGATGAGGTAAAGCCTACACATATTTTTATCTGGATGTTGCTCTGTTATAAATCTCAGAAGTCTGAGTTATTTCAAGAAAAATCATATTTGTTCAACCTATTGATTGTTAGAACAAAACATATAAAAAAAATATGTTTGGGTAAGTATAAAGTGGATTTTAAAATTTATTTCATGCTAAATAAAGTGGTCTGCTCTGGAAAAAAAAAACATAAGAACAGTTAAAATTCAACATAAGTGACATTTTCGAACATCTTGAATTGTCAATTCAAATATGTAAACAGATTTCTAAATCAAAAATAGGATTTTTAAAGCTCAAATCATATTTTTTAGTAATGGTATGAATTGGCATTTCTGGGTTGATCATTTTGGGAAGTTTTGGTTGTCTCGGGCAATACGCTTGAAGGAGAAGGTCGGGGTTTCTTCCGGTGATAGTAGAATAACCGGTGAGTGGAGGAAAAATGGTGGATGGGCATGCAGATGACAGTGGCGATGGCGGTTGAGCTGGAAAGTTCCTAAACCTAGTTTTAACTAGGTTACATTTTTTATTTTATTTTGATCGGCACGCGTCCTCCAGTGGATCGAGTGCTTCGGGGGTTTGGGAATTCGTAGATGGATGGTAGGCGAAGTCGTGGCCGGTGATGGTGGTTTTCTGGTGGTCGGAGATGATGATGTGGCGCGTTGACAGGTTTGTGGGGGTTCGACAGTGTAGCGTTTCCAGGTTTGTTCCAGGTCTCGAGTTTTCAACTCGAATTTCGACTTCGAGGTGGCGGAAGCGTTCAAGTGGTTGGCGTACGTTCTGGAGTCGGTCGTCCACATGCTCGAAGTCACGGTGATGGTCGCAGTTGATCGGAGTTATGGTGCATGTGCACACGTGCTCGGTGGAGATAGCTTGTTTGTGGCCGTGTATTGGATTTGGGGAAGAAGCAAACGTTCGAAGTTTTAAAGTGTTTTACTCGAAGTAAATAATGTCCTGGCTCGGGTTTTTAAAAGTCTGGTCTCGAGTATGACTTATGTTTAGCATCAGGGTTTTAAAACCTGAGTGTTTTAGTTTAAAAGAGAAAGTAAAGTTTTAAACAATTTTTAAATAAAAGTTAAATCTGGAATTCAAGTTCAGGTTGAATCTCAAGATTACATAGTTGGAGTTTAAAGATGATGTTTTAAAATGTAAGTAAAGTTTTAAACCAAAGTTTAATCTAGAATCGAATTTAAATCTATAATTAGTTTGAAATGGAAGAAAGGTTTTGAATTTAAATTGTATTCATTTTTAATTTTAAATCTAAAATGAAATTGGAAAGTAAACTTTAAAGTGAATTGTTTTGGATACTTTGTTAACGATAAGAATAATGTTTTCCTTAAAATTTAAGTTAGGGATTTATGATTTGGTATTCAGTGAACTATTAAGTTAATTAAATGGGAATTTAATTATTTAATTTATTTTTAATTTGGATTAATTAAATAAGTAATTAAAAGTTTAAATTAAGTAAGGAATAATTAATTTGTAAATTAAGGGTTATTAATCAAATATAAATTAATGATTTAAGTTGATTGATCAAGCGATTAAGCAATAAATTAAATTTAAGGATAATGTGATAGATTAACCCAGGTAATTAATTTGAGAATAATTAATTTATTAAAAGTTAATTAACTAATGAAGGTGATTAAGGAAAAAAATCATCAATTAAGGAGCAATTAATTAATTAATTAAGAATAATTAATTAAGAATAAATTATTAATTTAGGATAAATTAATAATTAATTAAAAGATAGTTTACTAAATTTTTGAAGTTAATTGATTATTAATTTTCCCACGACCAGCAAATTTATTCATAGAAATTTATCTGATTAACTTAATCAGATAATTGAATTAATCCTACCTATGGATGCTTGGATTATATTGGATGGTAAACTGTTTGATATCCCTGTTATATGATGCTTTATGATTATCCTGATTTGTGTTGTGATCTGTGATGTAATTTATTATCTGTGATATATATATCTGTGAATCTGTGTATGAATGATAAGCGTCATAATTTATATCGCTTATCAATTATATTTCTGTGTTTTAATCTGTGATGACTGAATGATTGTGCACTATTGTGTTAAACCCATGGACCACACCATACACACACAATGATGGATTTCACGAGGAAATCGATTAAGTCACCGATTTTGAAATAGTTTAAAATTTGAATATTTTAAATTCAAATGTTTTGGAAATGGAATCGGAATAAATGTGAAAAGCTTTTGGAAAGGAATTTCAAAAATAAAAATTTATTTTTAAATTACTTGATTAAGTTTTAGAATTTAAATACTTTGATTTAAATTTGAATTCAATATTGAAATTGAATTCTGTAATTTGAAACTAGGGATTAACGATGTTATACTAGTCATTATGAGTTAAACCATTTTTAAAGTATTATTTTTGAAAATTTGAATTAACCCAAAGATTGTAACTTGTATAAATGAAATTGGGTTTTTCGAAATAATACTGTTGTTTCTAAATGATAAAAAGGCTTTCATAGGAGAAACGAATTTCAAATTATATAAAAAGGGATTTCAAGTTTAAACTGAAATAGTTTACCAAGTTATTGATGAATATTTGGAAATGAATTTTGAAAGTGAATATTTGGGAACGGTTTGAAAGCTATAAGATAAATCTTTAATTTAAAGATTTTAAACGAGTTAATCCAAATGAAATGGAAATTGTTTTGAAATCCGGAAAAGAATACTTGTGAAAGTAGGTGGACTTTATGAAATAAATCTTTTTGTTAAAGATTTGAAATGGTATTTGGTTTAAACCATTTGAAAGAAAGTTTTGAATTATTAAGTTGTGACTTAATTGAAATCCCATATCCATATGTTTTAAAAATGTTTTCGCTCACTATTCGGTTTAGCCGGGAAAGGACCTTTGTGTCGTATAACCCATTCCGAATATGTGATTCGACGTTATGGATAGCATTTGAAGATCGGTGATGAAGACCGGGTATTTGCGAAAGCGATAGGATGACCTATCGATTGTTTCTGCACCGAGTCGCGCCGGTATAGAGACTCCCTAAGTGATGGGAAATCCGATCGGGATTGTGAATATCCGGATTGCAAGGACTTCTTTGTAAGTGCCTTCGATTCTGTTCGATCCCGGAACAGACTTGTATGGATAGTATGTCTGACATTACAAATTGAGATATAAAGCTGATTTCTTTCAAATATATTTCTGTTGGTGGCGGAGAATTTATTCTCTTAGCTTAACACCCTTCTCTGAGACGTACGAGCTCAGAGGTTATGTAGTTGATGGTTATCAGCAATATATTCCCAATTTGGTAATGTGACATGCTGAGTGTTGCTGTGAAATGATCATTGTGTTGATCATTTGTGATATGATCATCTGTTTGATCGTTTATCTTTGTGATCATTTCTATGATCATTTGTTGACCCAAAGCACAGCTTTTGTATAAAGCGTGTTTTTGTGGACGAGACTTCGTCGAACTTCACACCCCGGAAATGGTCAAAACAGGAAAGATGCAGCAAGGTTATGAGGGGTAGCTCACTTTAGCGTATGTGCATTTCCTTCTGGAAAAGGGTGGTATCATGGTATGGAGCCCAGATGCTTACTCATGTTGAAACACTTATTATTATGGTGTGATGTTGATTACGAGCGCTCGGTTAAAGGTCCCAAAGGATCGGGGGATGGCATACTTGTGTCAGTAGTTACCCAGTTAGGGGTAACCCGGCCTTGTGTTGGCAGAGATCCGGTTTGGTTCTCGGGGACGTCCTTCCAGAGGCGTTCTCATGTGGCAATGGGAAGTTCCTTGGCCTGTCCATTTGTTGGAAATCCAAAGAAACAATACGAACCTTGTACAGTATTAGTTGTATAACCTGCCATGGAATGTGGCGGTAACCTGCTATTGAACATGGTTAGCTATAGTAGGCATACGATAATGGTCGTATGTTGGCTAAGATTTATATCTTTACTTTCGAAATAATTTTTCCTACACTATGCACTAGTAATAATATCAAATGTTTCTTTTTAATGCGTATCAAGCATCTTTGACTATCATAAGGAGAAATCTCCTCCGATTCTGCGTTTGCATTGTGTGTGTGCGCGGGAGGCCTTATGGTAGTCTCATTTTTAAAAAGCTTTGCGAATTGACTTTGAAAATCTTTTGTTGAATGTTTTAAAAGATAAACTGTTTTTGTTGCTCACACCAGTCTTGCTAAGCTTTGGGCTATGTGATGGGGGATTCTCGCTTCGCGGTTTGGTGGCGAACGAGAGACTCTTGCCCCCACACGTCCTCTTTTAGGGGGTTGGTTAGGCGTAAGCTGAGACAGTCGAGAGGCTGGCCACGGTGGGGCTGGGATGGTTGCAAAGCCTACCGGTTGTGACCGCTTCTCGTCACATTTGGTATCAGAGCTAAGGTTAAAACTTTAGCTCAGGAGTATAACACATTGAGTAGCTCAATAGAGATAGGGTGAAGTACACCCTAGAATGAGTATATCCCTAAGATATCCGTCCGAATGCCTCAGTAAATTCTCTTACTATCCACTGATAGTGAGTATGAGTGCAAGAAGAAAACGAGATAGGGGACAGGAAAATACGAATATAATTGGTCAATGCTCTGTAACAACAGTGGAAACGACTTTCTTATCAATTTCTTTGATTCGTTTCTAAATTCTTTTGATTGTTTCATGACAGCTCCAGAAAGAAGTTTCGGTGTGATGATGGCCTTACGAATCGTTGTAGAAAATTCTTACTTCGTATCTTCATCGGTTTCTTATCAGCTTTTTGATTTAAACCTTAATGAATTTGGAATTAGAGATTTTTAATTGAGTTAAATTGATTAATGAAATATGAAGCTAAATTTAAATTGTATTGATAAAACGATTTCGTTTGAAAACAAATTTTGAAATTCTATTGTAATTTCTTGTGAATATCAAAGTCCGAAGAGGGACAAATTGGTATATATTCTGAGATATTCCGACTTGAGTTTGGAAGTCATATCTTAAGTTTGAGGAATTATAGGAGATCGTATCTATCTATCTCTGTGTTATTTTCGTGCTTGCGAATTTCGAGGACGAAATTCTTTTAAGGGGGGAAGTCTATAACGACCCCGGATTTAAATTGAGTATGAATTGACAATTAATTTCATTTCTGAATAAAATTGTGAAGTAATTGGTAATTAATATAAATTTTAATATAAATTTGGAATTTATCGAGAATTAAATTGGATATTTGAAAATAAACATATATAAAAAAATAGTGAATGAATGCGAAATGTAAATTAAAACAATTAACATTATGTTATAAAATCAATGCACATTTATAAAACAAAATATAAGCAAAATGATAGGTATGTAAGTATGAAACAAGTAACAAGTACAAACAAATAAAAGAAGAAAGTATATTTGTACATGAAGAAAAGAGGCAATGTGGCAAAATAAAAATAAGAATAAACAAACCATTCAAGTAACAAAACAAAGAAACAAAGTTGTAAATAAATATGCAAAGTAAAACAAAACTAAAGCAAAGTACAATACTGCATGAACATAAACAAAGCAAGTAGAAGAAGTATGCAGCCGAAATACAAGGCAATAAAAAGCCATAAGACTAAAGTAAATCTATGAACAAAAGAATAGAATAAGGCAACTATAGAGACATAAAGTACATCAGCCCTTAATGCCATCATCTCTAAGTACACTTTCCTGTACATCAGCCGAGTAAAGTAGTATGTAGGCAAAAGAAAAATGTAAGTATATGAAATAGCTTGGAAATGAAAACATGAAGGACCTATGCAATTAATGCCTTGTCCTTAGCCACTAGAATGTTATACATCAGCCACTATAACATATCTATCACCTGTACAAGATCAATATAAAATACCCTGTACAAAGTGATATCCTTGTGAAATCACTCTACATATAGCAATCTTCATCAGTTCGTTCATTTGAACTGGATACCTCAAGAAAATAATGTCAACTTAAACTTAAACAAAGATTACAAACAATCAACTAAAACTAGAAGAATCAAAGAAGGGGTTTCAGCTTATTTTGTTTTACAAGCCTGTTTCAAAACTGCAAGCAAATCTAAACAACAAAGTAAGCTTTGTTCATCTTCTTGAATCTGTGAGTAACTTCATATTTTAAAATAATCTAAGTTTTAAATTTAGTTGTATGATGAATATCAGAAATTGTGTTGTGTGGAAATATATGTATTTCATTGAATTTTTGATGAGATAAAGCCTGCATATATTTTTATCTAGATGTTGCTCTGTTGTAAATCTCAGAAGTCTGAGTTATTTCAAGAAAAATCATATTTGTTCAACCTATTGATTGTTAGAACAAAACATATAAACAAAATATGTTTGGGTAAGTATAAAGTGGATTTTAAAATTTATTTCATACTAAATAAAGTGGTCTGCTCTGGAAAAAAAAACATAAGAACAGTTAAAATTCAACATAAGTGACATTTTCGAACATTTTGAATTGTCAATTCAAATATGTAAACAGATTTCTAAATCAAAAATAGGATTTTTAAAGCTCAAATCATATTTTTTAGTAATGGTATGAATTGGCATTTCTGGGTTGATCATTTTGGGAAGTTTTGGTTGTCTCGGGTAATACGCTTGAAGGAGAAGGTCGGGGTTTCTTCCGGTGATAGTAGAATGACCGGTGAGTGGAGGAAAAATGGTGGATGGGCATGCAGATGACAGTGGCGATGGCGGTTGAGCTGGAAAGTTCCTAAACCTAGTTTTAACTAGATTACATTTTTTTTTTTGATCGGCACACGTCCTCCAGTGGATCGAGTGCTTCGGGGGTTTGGGAATTCATAGATGGATGGTAGGCGAAGTCGAAGCCGGTGATGGTGTTTTTCTGGTGGTCGGAGATGATGATGTGGCGCGTTGACAGGTTTGTGGGGGTTCGACAGTGTAGCGTTTCCAGGTTTGTTCCAGGTCTCGAGTTTTCAACTCGAATTTCGACTTCGAGGTGGCGGAAGCGTTCAGGTGGTTGGCGTACGTTCTGGAGTCGGTCGTCCACATGCTCGAAGTCACGGTGATGGTCGCAGTTGATCGGAGTTATGGTACATGTGCACACGTGCTCGGTGGAGATAGCTTGTTTGTGGCCGTGTGTTGGATTTGGGGAAGAAGCAAACGTTCGAAGTTTTAAAGTGTTTTACTCGAAGTAAATAATGTCCTGGCTCGGGTTTTTAAAAGTCTGGTCTCGAGTATGACTTATGTTTAGTATCAGGGTTTTAAAACCTGAGTGTTTTAGTTTAAAAGAGAAAGTAAAGTTTTAAAAAATTTTTAAATAAAAGTTAAATCTGGAATTCAAGTTCAGGTTGAATCTCAGGATTACATAGTTGGAGTTTAAAGATGATGTTTTAAAATGTAAGTAAAGTTTTAAACCAAAGTTTAATCTAGAATCGAATTTAAATCTGTAATTAGTTTGAAATGGAAGAAAGGTTTTGAATTTAAATTGTATTCATTTTTAATTTTAAATCTAAAATGAAATTGGAAAGTAAACTTTAAAGTGAATTGTTTTGGATACTTTGTTAACGATAAGAATAATGTTTTCCTTAAAATTTAAATTAGGGATTTATGATTTGGAATTCAGTAAACTATTAAGTTAATTAAATGGGAATTTAATTATTTAATTTATTTTTAATTTGGATTAATTAAATAAGTAATTAAAAGTTTAAATTAAGTCAGGAATAATTAATTTGTAAATTAAGGGTTATTAATCAAATATAAATTAATGATTTAAGTTGATTGATCAAGCGATTAAGCAATAAATTAAATTTAAGGATAATGTGATAGATTAACCCAGGTAATTAATTTGAGAATAATTAATTTATTAAAATTTAATTAACTAATGAAGGTGATTAAGGAAAAAAATCATCAATTAAGGAGTAATTAATTAATTAATTAAGAATAATTAATTAAGAATAAATTATTAATTTAGGATAAATTAATAATTAATTAAAAGATAGTTTACTAAATGTTTTGAAGTTAATTGATTATTAATTTTCCCAGAACCAGCAAATTTATTCATAGAAATTTATCTGATTAACTTAATCAGATAATTGAATTAATCCTACCTATGGATGCTTGGATTATATTGGATGGTAAACTGTTTGATATCCCTGTTATATGATGCTTTATGATTATCCAGATTTGTGTTGTGATCTGTGATGTAATTTATTATCTGTGATATATATATCTGCGAATCTGTGTATGAATGATAAGCGTCATAATTTATATCGCTTATCAATTATATTTCTGTGGTTTAATCTGTGATGACTGAATGATTGTGCACTATTGTGTTAAACCCATGGACCACACCATACACACACAATGATGGATTTCACGAGGAAATCGATTAAGTCACAGATTTTGAAAGAGTTTAAATTTTGAACTTTTTAAATTCAAATGTTTTGGAAATGGAATCGGAATAAATGTGAAAAGCTTTTGGAAAGGAATTTCAAAAATAAAAATTTATTTTTAAATTACTTGATTAAGTTTTAGAATTTAAATACTTTGATTTAAATTTGAATTCAATATTGAAATTGAATTCTGTAATTTGAAACTAGGGATTAACGATGTTATACTAGTCATTATGAGTTAAACCATTTTTAAAGTATTGTTTTTGAAAATTTGAATTAACCCAAAGATTGTAACTTGTATAAATGAAATCGGGTTTTTCGAAATAAGACTGTTGTTTCTAAATGATAAAAAGGCTTTCATAGGAGAAACGAATTTCAAATTATATAAAAAGGGATTTCAAGTTTAAACTGAAATAGTTTACCAAGTTATTGATGAATATTTGGAAATGAATTTTGAAAGTGAATATTTGGGAACGGTTTGAAAGCTATAAGATAAATCTTTAATTTAAAGATTTTAAACGTGTTAATCCAAATGAAATGGAAATTGTTTTGAAATCCAGAAAAGAATACTTGTGAAAGTAGGTGAACTTTATGAAATAAATCTTTTTGTTAAAGATTTGAAATGGTATTTGGTTTAAACCATTTGAAAGAAAGTTTTGAATTATTAAGTTGTGACTTAATTGAAATCCCATATCCATATGTTTTAAAAATGTTTTCGCTCACTATTCGGTTTAGCCGGGAAAGGACCTTTGTGTCGTATAACCCATTCCGAATATGTGATTCGACGTTATGGATAGCATTTGAAGACCGGTGATGAATATCGGGTATTTGCGAAAGCGATAGGATGACCTATCGATTGTTTCTGCACCGAGTCGCGCCGGTATAGAGACTCCCTAAGTGATGGGAAATTCGATCGGGATTGTGAATATCCGGATTGCAAGGACTTCTTTGTAAGTGCCTTCAGTTCTGTTCGATCCCGGAACAGACTTGTATGGATAGTATGTCTGACATTACAAATTGAGATATAAAGCTGATTTCTTTCAAATATATTTCTGTTGGTGGCGGAGAATTTATTCTCTTAGCTTAACACCCTTCTCTGAGACGTACGAGCTCAGAGGTTATGTAGTTGATGGTTATCAGCAATATATTCCCAATTTGGTAATGTGACATGCTGAGTGTTGCTGTGAAATGATCATTGTGTTGATCATTTGTGATATGATCATCTGTTTGATCGTTTATCTTTGTGATCATTTCTATGATCATTTGTTGACCCAAAGCACAGCTTTTGTATAAAGCGTGTTTTTGTGGACGAGACTTCGTCGAACTTCACACCCCGGAAATGGTCAAAACAGGAAAGATGCAGCAAGGTTATGAGGGGTAGCTCCCTTTAGGGTATGTGCATTTCCTTCTGGGAAAGGGTGGTATCATGGTATGGAGCCCAGATGCTTACTCATGTTGAAACACTTATTATTATGGTGTGATGTTGATTACGAGCGCTCGGTTAAAGGTCCCAAAGGATCGGGGGATGGCATACTCGTGTCAGTAGTTACCCAGTTAGGGGTAATCCGGCCTTGTGTTGGCAGAGATCCGGTTTGGTTCTCGGGGACGTCCTTCCAGAGGCGTTCTCATGTGGCAATGGGAAGTTCCTTGGCCTGGCCATTTGTTGGAAATCCAAAGAAACAATACGAACCTTGTACAGTATTAGTTGTATAACCTGCCATGGAATGTGGCGGTAACCTGCTATTGAACATGTTTAGCTATAGTAGGCATACGATAATGGTCGTATGTTGGCTAAGATTTATATCTTTACTTTCGAAATAATTTTTCCTACACTATGCACTAGTAATAATATCAAATGTTTCTTTTTAATGCGTATCAAGCATTTTTGACTATCATAAGGAGAAATCTCCTCTGATTCTGCGTTTGCATTGTGTGTGTGTGCGGGAGGCCTTATGGTAGTCTCATTTTTAAAAAGCATTGCGAATTGACTTTGAAAATCTTTTGTTGAATGTTTTAAAAGATAAACTGTTTTTGTTGCTCACACCAGTCCCACGACTGATCCGGAGTTTATTATTTCTTTCCTAAACTCTGGGTGCTCATTATTTTTTACACGAGCAGTCTAGAGTTGGGTTTTTCAGATAGTCAGATTTGTAGGTTATCTGGAGCTAGTTCAATCTTTGGATATGGACTATACTTGCTTGTCTTGGTGCATCGTTATTGGGAGTTCGAGCTATTGCTGGATTGGTTCTTGGAAATGGAGTTGCAGTTCTCGGAGTTCTCTTTTGAAGACTATCTTAGAGTTATATTGTCCCGCTGCTAGATGTCATCTATTTTCTTTTCCGCTGCTATTTATTGTATCATATGTCTGATGTATATTAATATCTATTGGATCATCTGTTGTATCAGATATTGTATCAAAGCTGTATATCAATGTATTATTCTTTTATTCCGCTGTGTTATTTACTTAATGTGGTTATAAGCTCCGGCGAATCGGATTTGAACGGTCGAATCTATGGCATTCGAATACGATTTGAAGTATGGATGTCGATTTTCGAGAGGGCAAAATTCGTCTCGTCACACAATTAATGGTAATAATGTTGATATAAGCTAACAAATTAAATTTCGATGCAATACCCATTTATGGATGGAATAAAATCCTAATAATATATATATTATATTAAACATAAGCATTTAATTATCCAATGAAATAATTTATTTATTTGAGAAACTACATGTAAACTTGGGCAATAAAGTTAGTCAAAGCTGAATTTGCATAAATTGAATGAAATTTGCAATAAAGGAAATAAAGTAAAATGGTCCGACTTGGTTATAAGTTGAATGCAAGCAACAATGTAAAGGTTGATTTATTAATATAAATCCGCGTAATAAATGGGAACCAAGATTTTTAATAAATAAAGTAAATTTATTGGAATTTGATGCTTGAATATTTCGTAAATAGGAATTGAGTTGAAATTTGGATAGTATAGTGCATCAAAATATAACCAAGGCTAATTTAAGGTTAATAATTAATGGGTTGAATGAAATGGGTTTAATGTAAATGCTATATTAGGCTATAAATCAATTTGGGAATCAATTTTTATTTAATTGGAAGGTAATTAATAATTAATGAATTTAATGGTAAGTAATTAGAATTAAATTCTATACTAATTGAAAAGTTAATGTAATTTAATAAGGTTAGTGCAATACCAATTAACTTAAATTGTAAGGTTGTAATTGTTTGGAATTCAATTTGTAATAAATATAATTTTTGTAGCAACTGAAATTTAATATTTTGCAATTAAATGTAATTAAAAACTACGTTAATATGAATTTAGTTGATAACTGTAAAAATATTGGGGTAATTGGATATATGCTAATGTTAAATATATACATAAGATGATGATTGATTTAATAAAGAGAATTGAATACGAATGGTATAAATTTCATTGAAATAAAATTTTATAATTTATTGAATTTACTTTAATTGAAGGTAAACACTAATTTTTTTTGCAATAAATCCTTATTTGATATGGAGATTTTGGTTAATAAATTTGAAGCTAATTGCAATCAGAAATGATAGAAATGGTAAGTTGACCATTGATCCATAATAGGATTTAAAAATCAAATAAATGGATTATTGGAATTTCAATTGACAAATTGTCAATTTATTTAAATTCGAAAATAAATACAGTGATGAGCAGATTTATCAACATTAAATTGACATCTAAACTTGTTTAAAATTTTGTAAATGATTAAGAATTTTAAAAGTGATAAAATTGGTCAATTTTAGAATTTAAATTAAAAATTGAATTTTATTGATTGATTTTAAATTTATTTAATTAATATAAAAATAGCCATTTTGGCCACTGACTCGGATTTCGATGAAACCAGTTTCATCAGATCTGTATCGATGAATTATTGTAGGATTTCATGTTTCGTATCGATCGGACTTGTCATTTGATCGTATGGGCTTGAAACGCCTTGAAATCAATTGAAATCAATTTGAAAATATTGATTTTAGCATAACTTCTTCATACGATGCAATTTGAACCTGAAACCTTTTCCATTCCGTTTAAAATATTTTAAGACATCTATTTTGACATATGGATTGGCCCAATTTCGTTCTGGAGTCGAAACGGGCTTTTCAGGCCATATATCGTTTAGGCGTATATCTAATAGATCCGATCCATTCTTTTTTCAACTTTCTCTATAAATATCCTGCTATAAACCTAGCCTATGTCTATTCTCAATTGTCTGCGCGTAAAATTCCATTAGCTCCTCCTCTTCCAATAGCTGCAAACCCTAGATCCAATTTCAAATTCAAAAATCAAATCCAAAGCCTAAAATTCAAAGTCTTTAGAAAAAATTGAAAAAAAGTATATGTTGAAGCTCTCGACTAGTGTAATTCACTGGTGGTGTTCGTTTTTCATTTTGCATTGTTGTTTGAGCTATAAAAATTGAGGAATTTTCGGTCGTCCGTTGACCGTTGATGAACTTTGATGGATCGACAAATCATTGGTACCGCGTAGAGCGGACCGACTGCTGCTCATCGGAGTTGTTGATTCGCCGAATCAACGGCTAGATCGTCATGCAAAATTCAATTAGGGTTACGTAATTTGGGGTCGCGGCCTTGGTGCGTGCCAGAGGCGGTCGATGGGTAGAGCACGTGCGGTGGCGAGTACGGCGGCGCGTGCTGGGTTTGCAAACGCGAGATGCAGGCTTGGTTTGGAGGCGCGGGTTCCTGTAGACGTGATGCGTGTTGAACGAAGCAGTGACGTGGATTTGTTTTGAGGGAGTGAGTTATTTTCTTTGTTTATTTTATTTTTATTTAAATTAAATTTTCAATCGTTCTAACTGATATAACTTTTGCGTACGAACTCCATTTCACTCATGATTTCCTCCACTAGGTTCGTGTTGGAATTCCGGAGATTTTGACGCTGGTTTGGACAGATTTGGAAACTGTGATTGGGTTTAAATTAAATTTAAATTCAAAAGGTGAGTGTTTTAACCCACTCACAACTTCTGAAATTTCTTATGTTTGTTAAATTGACTTATGATGTGATTTTAAATTTATTTATGGTTGTTTGGCATATTTTAATCATCATCTCAGTTAAATTGCATTTATTCAAATTAAATTGTTATTTAATTTTTATTTTGTATATAAATTGACAGTTAAATTTATTTAGTATTGCATTTAAATTGCTAGTTAAATTTATTTATTACTGCATATAAACTGCCAGTTAAACAGTATTGATTTATTATTAAATATAAATTGTTCGTTGATACCTATTATATTTTATATGCTCTATATTGATGTTTTGTTTAAATTGATGATGATTGTAATAAATGGTTGATGGTTGATATTGGATGAATGGATGCTGAATTTTATATGGTTATAAACTGCAAGTTATTACGCATTTTCATCTCATTCGGGGATTGCGGTTTGAAATGATATATAACCGTAAATTCTATTTTTTTTAAATTGCGGATTGAAATGATAAATATCTGTATCACTTGACCGTCGGATAGAAAATTATATACATACACCCTGGTCTATATGTAAAATTAGTTTAAAATGATTTTTGTGGTTTTGTAAAGAAATATATGAGTATATAGATATTGAATTTAAATATTTTATAAATGCTATATTATTATTGAATTTAGCTATGTATAATTTGTTTTGAATTATAAAATAAGCTAAATAATGAAGTTTGATTTCTTTTATAAAATATGGTAAAGTATTTTTTAAAAATTCTATTATATATAGAGTTTATAATAACTCAAATAAAAGTATGGTTGAAGATATAGGTGAATATGATTTGAATTAAAGTACTTAAGAATTATCCTCGAAAAATTTGTTTTGAAATGTAAATATATTAAGATTTAAATGGTATGATTTTATAACTTGATTTTGATTAGCAGATTTAAATGAATATCAAATTGATTTAAAGAATATTATCAAGTTAATTAAAAGAATATCTTGTTATTGAAGTTTAAGGGTTTTACTTAAATAATATATTTTTTATTAAGTAAACATTTCAAATTAAATAATAGGAATTGGATTTGATATATATTAAATTATCAAAGAATCCATTTTGAAATAGTGGAATATTTAAAGATTAAAATATATGAACTATAAAAATTTAATTTTTGAAATGTAGAATATTAAGTTTTGAAATATATGGGAATTAAAATGGTTTATTTGGAGGTTCAAATTGATATTGGGAATTTATTACGAAATTTAAAGAGGCTATTCTATTATATAAAGTAATATAGTATTTAAACCATTAAGTATTAAAAGTTATGTTTCAAAGCTATGGTTTTAAGGTATATAGATTTGGAAACAGCTATGATTTTGGAAAAGATATATCTGAAAATATTATGATTTTGGGGAAAAGGGATTTTAAAAAAAATGATATCATATTGATTAGGGTTTTAAAAATATAAATGATATCGTATTTATATGGTTTGAAAGGGATATTATATTCTGGTTTTAAAGTTTAAATTATTTTGAAATAACCGCGGTGTTATAATAACGTTTGGTTGTTGAAGAGACCGGGATCGGAAGTTGTCATACTCTCTGCCAACTCCGAAAACCACTTTAACAACCGTGTACGTGGTGGAGATTCCAGAATGAAGTAGGATGGTGGCGGCGTTTCCTTTAAGGTAAATACGTGGACCCAACTCCCGTGAGTTGGCATAAGGTGGCTGAAACAGGAGCGATTCTCGGACCAATTGAGGTAGCACCTTTGATCGGACACATCCCTTCGATTTATACTTTGACCTTTGGATTGATTCGGTGGCCACTTTTGTTTTTCCTTTTTGGGGTATGGCTCGAGGTGGGGGTAGCTGCGGCCACGCGCTACCACCAGCCCGGATGCGTAATTGGTATATCTACCCTGGCATTGCCTAGTTGTGCCGTGTCACCTACCATTTCGTACCTTGTACGAGTTTGGTTTTCTTCCATAGCCCGTGGAGTATTTAGAGTAGTCTCCTGATCTGGAGATGCGTTGATACTGGATGGACTACTGGGACTATTATTGTGTTAAGGGGGAGATTGGGTAACTCCTTAACGCTATTTAAAAGTAAGTTTATTTTACTATAAACATTATTATAATAGCGAAATATCACTACATAGTAAATAGTTTAATGGATCCTTAGGAGATGTGAATCGCGAGCATCTCTTAAGTTATTGCACGCATATTTATTTCTGTTAATTAACTCACATAAGATATTTTAGTTCTGACTCGAGTGTTTTGTCTTTTCAATTCGTTCCGGTCAGCCTGAGCATTTCAGGATTTGAAGACTTTAGCTCTAGAGGACGAAGATGAAGATTTTTATTATTATTTATTATATTCCACTACACTCATAATGTTCCACTGCATTGTTATTGGTATGTGTAACTCTGATGTGTATTATATAAGTATAATCAAATTTTTGTAAACAGCTTCATGAACTGTTATTTGATTATTATATTTTATCGTTCCGCTGTGAGATTCTGTTTTTCTTTTATTTCTTTCTCTGATCTTCTTATTTACCCCATAACAATCCGCCCTTCCGTATGGTTAGAATTGGCACGTGTGTCGATTTAAACCGTGCGAAAAGGCGGGACGTTACAAACATGTTATAAAAAACGACGACTTTTTTCTAGCACAAATAGACCGCTATAAAAAATCATCTTTTACAATGCATGTTTTCCGCTATTGTACATGTTTTATAGCGATATAATAAACGTTATGTATCAACATATTATAATATATAATGAACTATTTATAACAAAAAAAGGCTATTGATTTTTTTTTACTTTCGAAAAACTTTTCTTGTAAGCTTTCTATTACCTTTTTTAAGTGCTATGGTGTATTTTTTGCATTTTTAGAATTTACTCCATCCATATAAATCACATAGTTAATATATTTCAAAATGTTGCATTAAGAATATTTTTAAAACATATATCCATTTAAATAATGAAAAATCATAGAAAATATTAAACATAAAGATATAACATATTGTATTAAACAAAACCAAATATTCATGCATATAAGATCATGTGGTTTCAACTACATAATATTCTGTTGTATACGTACACCAAAAATAACTAGCAAGTTATTTGAATTAAAAAGAAGAAATATTCAAAATCTTTCATTCTCTCACTTGCAAATGAAATGAACATCTCCATTATAAATGAATATGAATATCAATAAAAATGAAAAATTAGGTATCTACATTAAAAAAACTTTTTGCTAAATATTTCTTATCAAAAATATTTTGAGTGTCTAAATTTTTAAAACTTTTTGTTACAGTCTCCTTTGCACAACTAGCATCGGGAAAATCCCAAACACAAGAAATGGATATACATGATCGGAGTCAAAATGTACTAATCAGAAACACCTACACCGGTAAACTATCCAAATTTACATATCTATATCTTATAAAGTATGTGTGTCACATAGCATACACCGCTGTTTAGCAATAAAACGTACCTTTTGCAATATTAGCGAGTTTGCTCACATTTTGAAAGAAACATAAGCATGAAGAGAACCAAAAGCTAGCCAAGTGCCATCAAATCGTACATTGAAATCAAACAAGAACATCATCATAATATTTATGAATTTATACAGCTAAACCCATAAAAGTAAAGAACTTAAGGCATTATCATATACTAGGACAGGACTTAAGATATTATTATTCCTATTATTAACTTAGTTTGTTTATTGTTGTTATTATCGTCATCGTCATTATTGTTAGTATTATTATTATCATAAACTTAATTATTCTTTATAAACTTAGTTTATTATTATTATAAACTTAATTAATCTTATAAAAAAGTTAATTATTTTATATAACATTAATTATTTTTTATAATACTTATTTATTATTATAAAATGCTTTGATCTTCACTTATAAAGTTAGTTATTTTTATGATATTTAGAAATTTGTAAAATGAATTAGAAGTAAAGATGTTGAATATTTTATAATTTATTATTATTGTTGTTATCATTGTAAACTTGTCAGGGTAAATTTCACCCAAATGACTGTAAATAAACCCAAATAAATGCATAAGCAATAAAGCTGTGTTGTTAGTGTGACACAACAAACTGAAATAAGAGAATAAAGGAGCAAATCCATTGTAAATGAAGAGTTCACAACGGATTTATAGCGGTTCCACTATCGTAAGACGGTGTACATCCACTTTGGGGGAGGAGATTTTATTACTTCTAAGAAAAGTGAATTTTATAAAATTGATAATGGGGGCTAAGAAGAAGAATAAGAAATACAACTCGAGATAATGATTCTACCCATGCCAATCTCTGCTTTACATAGAAATTATTACTTGGGGTTGAAGTAATTGATTTATGGTCATAAATCAGTGTCTTATCAATTCTCCTATTTATATGGGAAACGTTTATCCATTGATTTTCTAGTTTTCCCCAATTTACATATGCATGATAAGATTCCTTCTTTGATCAGTTAATTAGGGAATTATTTGATTTCTTTAATATCCTAAATGATTCTTCTTCTCGTGTAGGAAAATTTTCCTCTTTAATGTTGTAAAAGAGGCAATATATTTGAGTAATTACCTCAGATTTCTTTCAAATATTCTATAACTGGAAATATTGTATCACTGAAATCAATAATATCTCTTAAATCTTCTCTAGTATACAAATATTTTATCATCAAATCTAACGATATCCACCTTGATGCCATATTTCCTCGCAAGCCTACCAACTCCACCTATATACTCTTACTCCACGCAGCCCTCGGACAAGACACCACAGATACTTCCCCAATGAGCTTCGGCATGGCCATCACCAATTGCACTGTCAACGAACTCCGGCAAAGCCACTAGTGCAGAAAGTTCCCTCTCCATACGGAATCCGTCAATCTTTAAAAAAAACATCTCCATCTACCAACCCACTCTCCCCCTATGCCACCAAGTCGCATCTAGCACTTACTCATGACCATCACCATCATTACTAGATGAATTTTATAGACATTCAAGTGATGTGTCAACGACTGCAATTACTTTGTCTTCTTTTTGCAGCTATGACTCTATTACTAGCGTGATATATAGGAATATTTTCCATCTCTTTAGGCCTTTTAGCATCTGAATCTACTGAGCTAGGTGGATTTTCCTTCATCTTAAACATAGCGGACTCATCAAATGTGACATGTCTAGAGCACGCTACCTTCATGTCAATAGGATTCCAAATGTGATACTGTTTGATGACTTTTGTATAGCCTAAAATTATACCTTTATAGGCTCTTGCCTCCAAAATGTCATTTCTTGTATGGTGAACATAAATATGGCTACCAAGTATATGAAAATAATGGATATGTATAGATGCACCTTTCCTTTGAAATCTTATCATCAATGGCTGAACATGGAATTCGATTAATAATGTATGTTGTAGTCGATAAAGCTTTAGCCCAAAAGCCTCTAAATAAACCCACCGTCAATCTCAACAACGATCTTTCTCTAGTAGAGTCTTATTCATCGTTTCAGCTAATACGTTTGACTGCAGATCTCTGGGTGTAGTCAAGTGTAATGATCCGACTTTTCAACCCTTGACTATCAACACTACATATATCCACGGTCTTGGTGTGTCGAAAAGATAGAAAGTTAGGGTAAAATAAAAGAAAACAAATAGAATAAGAAATGAAGAATACAATATTAGAATCTCACAACAAAACGGTAATATATAATATCAAAAGAATGGTATAAAGGGTTACTCTAAATACAGAAATATCAGAGTTACTAAAACCTAAGTACTATCATCAGCCTAGACAGTTATAACTGCATGTTCTCCCAATGCTGATATATCAAATAGTAAGGCATCGGAAATAATAATACTATGAATATATTCATCCAGCTCTTCATTATAAGCTCCAAGCATCCAAATCTAAATCTAGAAACATACATGAGGCTGACTTGATCATTATAAGAAAATAACACCCAGATAGTTTGGCAAACCTACGTGAGAATTCAAGGAATATGCAACAAGCGATAGTAACCATTGAGACAGTATGAATTCCTATAACGGCTTTACCCTCAAAAAATCAACTATTCATTAAGTTTAGCATATAGTGATGTAATAGATAATATCTAGAGTGTAGCACATAAATCATATCAAATATTTGATGTGTGAACACCATAACAATAATAAGCATATAATCAATACTGCTTAGGCGAATTTTCATAATGGATTTTTTATGAAATCTCCTCGGATTGAGCCTAATCTGAAGTCCTACATAAGGATCAGAGATATCCTTCCAAGCAACGTGCATCTCTAGGGAACGTACTATAGGAAATGCATAACTGGACCACTCCCAGAAAATCATGGTTCCGAATGCATCGCTCCCACATGCATGTCCGTAAGTAATACTAGATGGACTTGCCTGCACCCTTAGGATTGCTAAAATGCTATGTTCCCTTCGCTATGTAACTGAATTCTGGCTTTAGCCATTTCCAATGTCAATGCTATGTTCGACGTCTCTCACTCGAGTCTTCATCACTCAAACAGAACGTGAATCCCCAAATGGATTCTCATATCTCGAATAGATCATGAATCACTGAAAGGATTCGAGCATCTCGAACGGATCTCGAATCACCATATAGGTTCCACGTATAAGTCCTTCGATAAATGCTAACATTGTCCTCTCTCATGGAATACTCCTTAAGATAGATATCCTATACGATAACATCGTTTGAAATGTTAACGTTGACATCTCCCTTGGACTTAACCTTAGGATTGACAAATCAACTTTACAACATTTTACTTCAAAACCGCTTCCAAAATGTAGAGTTCATATATTGGATTTGAAGTGGTATTTGATTGAGTAAAACATTTACCGATCCCAGTCTCTTCAAAACTAATTCGATGAATTTTTGGCTAACTTAATTCTGGTTCTTTCGATAGTAAGCGAAAGTTAAAGATGTTTTGTACAAATTCTCCTCCTTGTGGGTTCTCATTGATATAAAATCGTGAAGCCTTTCGATAATTTATTAAGTCATATTTGGTGAAGTTCGATAACCGACTAGTGGATCATCTATTCAAAAACAATTGCTTATAAAAATTACGATTCTTATGCTTAACTTGTTTCCGACATTATAACTTAAATATTTCTCGTCCAAGAATGAAGCCAGGAATGTTAGGGAATTGGTTGCATCAAAACCATGCCTAGACACTTCATTCGTGAATCTCATAAATAGATAAGTCGACCTTGTCGCGTTAATGTTAAGTATAGTATTGATTATTTCCATAAACAAGAAGAAATCAACACGATTAGCACATTTTTGACCTTTTTTGACTTACTATCCTTGGCCAAGAGGGAAACTGATAGGTTAGAGCTCTATTCTCCATTCCTATTAGACATCAATCTTAAATCTCACAAATAGATAAGCCTTACTTCATCGGGTTTAGTGTAAAGCAAAGTAAATTACTTTTCAAACAAGTAATCAGATAATTAACCATTTGGCCATTTAGCAATTCCAACTCCTTTTCAAAAACATTTGTATATACATTTAAAATACTTGAAAATACTAATAACATATTTTAAAACATTTATCCAAAATATCACTTGAAAATAACAAGTTTATAATTTTTTTAGAACCTAAAAATAACGCTTTTTCTATGTATTTTAACAAAATCTCCCTTCTTTAAAAATTCAGAACTAATTCCTAGAAATTTATAAGTATCTTAAACCACTTTTGAAATACTCTAATCAGAGTTTGTAAACACTTGTAAAAAGAATAAATTAAAGTACTTAAATTTAAATATTTGGAACCTTTTAAAGTCCAAAATCAAGGCTAAACGGGATAGTTTTGTACAAGTGAAGTTTTAGTCGTTTTTTGAGATGTTGCTTAACTTTCAACTATCCAAACTTTTAATAGCAACAAACTTATATATAAGGCATTATAACTATGGTGGGAAGCTTTAAGAATCTCTCTACAAAGTTCCATAAACATTGCCAAAAACAAGGCAATTTCGCGCTTCTATAGCGACTATCGTCATAAGTGCACTTTTAATCCCCGTCCAATCTAAATCAAAGTCCATCATAACCTATATTCTTTTTTCAAGGTCTTTTCCCAAGTCTATTCAAGTCCATTCCATGTTCGTTCAAGTACATACACATTGATCACATATGTCATTTACTTTTTAAAGTAAGAATCCAAACCAATTTTTTAACATAAGTTAACAACAATTCAAACAACTTAAACACCATTCGACATAGACATTTATGTTATATTTTCGTTAAAAGTGAGGTGTTAACTCACCTTTAACCTAAAAATAACCAATATATAAGGACCCAAGTCCAAACCCATGCTAGCAACCTCCTTTCCTTCCCTTCCTCTTTTTCTTTTGCCTTGCTTCTCCTCCAAACCCCTTTCAATGCTCACGATCTTCCTATGTGGGGGTGAGATGTGCTTTATTTCTTCAACTTCTAACTTGATGAAAGGTGTCATAATATCCCCCTCAAGGCTTCACCCCAAATTTAAGTTTATTTGGATTTGCAATAGTTTTCTTTAGAATATAAGAGAGGAAGAAGAAGAAGCCATTGGTTTTATGATAACTTTAGCTTTGAATTTTGACTATACTCTAAGGTATGCCTCTACTTATATAAACATAAGGATGTTGTTGCCTAAGCTTGCATTCACCCCTCCTCCACACCATGCTATTGAAGCTTCACCTCCAATCACTTTAAGTCAGTTCTCCTTATGCTAATTATCATTATACCCTCTCATGATAATATCTCTTATCCTTTAGAACATTCTAGAACCTTCCAAACTTTAATAAGAGGAGAGTGTGTTGATTAATTGTTAATGTGTCCATTTGATCATTAGACAAGTGTGCAAGAGTTAAACTAACTTATGTCGATCGAAAAGCTATTTACCAATAAATCAATATTTGGTTATCGATCTTGCTTCAAAGAATATATTTTTATAAAAAAAAATTCAAAAACAAGTTTCTTATCATTATTCATTAATTAAATAGTGTCTAACGAGGTTATAAAATCATATTTATAACACTTAATTACATTTCAAAATGTTTCGATATTCAAAGATGAAGTGTTCGAATTTTCGGGTCACTACATGAAGGGTCTCCAAATTCCATGCTGCTTATAGAAATATATGAACGCCTTATAAACAAACTCACCACCATTGTTAGGTCTTAACACCTTCAACTTTCTTTCGACTTCATTTTTTACCAATGCCTTCTAAGTTTTAATCTTCTCAAACTGCTCCAATATAACTTTCATCATGAAAATCCAAACCTTTCGAGATTAGTCATCGATAAAAGAGATAATATACTTAGCGCCTCTAGTAAAAGTTATGGCTACTATTCTCTAAACATCTACATGGACACACACTAATACACCTTAGAACTCATGTCTAACGACACCAAAAGAAATCATCGTTTGTTTCCCCAATACACGCTCCTGACAAAATTCCAAATGGTTGATGTTTTCACTCTTGATTATCTTCCTTCTAGCTCTTCTCTGAAACATGACCCAATCCGAGATGCAAAAGTTTTGTGGCATCCAAAGCTCATGAATATCAACTCCAATGCACACGGCTCTCCAAGAACTATAGATCTTTCAACAGATAAAGATTTTGGACTATTACTCCTTTCATCAATACAAGAGCACCGCGTGTTAACTTCAAGCTATCCGACTCTATCGTAATCCTGCAACCTAAAGATGCTAGCTAACCCAAAGATATAAGAGATTTCCTGAAATCTAAATCATAGCGGACTCCAGTGATAGTGTGCACTGTGACGACCCAGAATTTTGAACATTTTAAATTGAATTATTTAATTAATTTTAAATATTTGAGTGATGATTTAACTCGAATTTCAAATATAACTATGAATTTGGTGATTAAATTATTGGATTTAATTTGTTAAAGTTGGATAAAAATTTGAATCTTCAGTTTTAAGCTGATTAAAAATATTTCAAAGGCTTGTAAAATTCATATTGATAATACTGAAGATAATAGAAGCTTCAGAACTGAATTTGAAACTGATTTGTTCAGTTTTGAAATTTTATCGTTTAAATCGATATTTAAAAATAGCCTTCCGAGGCACAGTCTCAGAATTCGACGAAACTAGTTTCATTGGACCCGTAATATTGCATTATTATCGGATTTTAAATTTCGTAGCTTCTGGAGCTATCGTGTGATCGTACGAGATAAAGATGCCTGGACAATAATTATCGATTTAAATTTATATATATATATATATATATATATATATATATATATTTATGTATGCATGTATGTATGTATGTATGTATGTATGTATGTATGTATGTGTGTGTGTGTATGTATATGTATGTATATGTATGTATGTATATCTGAAGAAGAAAAATCAAATCACAGCCGAAAATCTTTCCTCTCAACCGACCAATTTCTCTTCACGTAATCACGTACTCGTTGTCTTCTGAAGCACGCTTTCTATCCTATCCATTGTTTCCTTCCGACCAGTTTTATAATAGCCAAGAAAAAAAATAAAAATCCATCATAAGAAAAAAAATCAAAATCAAAAGGGCGAGCGAAATCAGAAGAAATCGCGAAAGAAGTAAAACTCAAAAAATAGAAATCATGGCTGAAGCCTGTAAGAAAATCACATCCTTCAAATCAAAATCAAAATCATGTGGCTGCGATAGTTTTAATCGAATCTCGTTCCTCTTTGAACATCGCGACTGGTAGCTCGACTTCGAATCACCATCTTTTGCTCGCGTGTTCGAGCAACTCTAGGCGGCGAGGTTTCGATCAATTAAGGAGTGGTACGGCGTCTTCAGTTCGTCGATTAGTGCGAGTTAGAGGAAGGCTGAGGTGTGTGAGCGGTATTCTTAGCGGAGGCGATAGCGATGACCTTGCACGCGCACGATGGTAGTGCTCAAGGCGAAGGCGGCTAGGGTTTCGACAGTGGCGAAGGAGCGTGCGACATCGTTGTTCGAGTGTGCAAATGCTGGGGTTCGTAGTCGTGAGCACGAGACCAAGGACGATGGCCAACATCGGCATTGAGTTGAGGTATATCATTTTCGTTATCAATTTGATTTAATATTGTTTGTAATAGATGGAAGGAAAAAAAAAATATTTTTGCTGCAGTATTTGAATTACAGTAAGGTTTAAAAAATAAAAAAATAAAATAAAATAAATATGTATATATTTGTTCAGAAAATAGAAAATTATTTTTACAGATAATTTTAAAAATAAAAATGTTTCCATTCGAATATATAAAAGCTTGAAACCGAAATTTATGTGTATGTATAAGATCCTGGAAACTAAATAGGAACTTTAAATGTTTAAGTAGTTATATAAAATCAAAACCAATATAGTTATTTTTATAAGTGTGTATATACGGTTTCAAAGGAAAGTATTTTGTTAAAAAGAAAATTTGTTGCTAAAAATATTAAGTTAAATCGAATCATTAGCAATTAAATTTAGTAAATGGAAAATTAATCGTTCAATTTTTTCCGAATATTAATAAGTTGTATAAATTAATTGTATAAGGTCAAAATTATGGAGATTAATTTGTTAACAAACTTAAATAATGATTTTTGTTGCTAAAAATATTTATTTAAAGGAAAATTAGTTAAAATAAATTTATTAAATGGCAATTAAATTGCTCAATTATTCTAATGTTAATAAAACCTTATAATGTTGTTACAAGGTCTTAAATCGTAAAGGAATGACTGGAATGGAAATGGATTGAAAATATAAGCAAAGGTGAGATCTTCTCACTCAATCAGATTTTTTCTGATTAAATTTTTAATAGTTAGATTTAAAATTATTGATTGTGTTGATTGTGCGTTTGGATAATAAATTATTATCAATTGTATTGAAATAGACCCTATGCGCCGTGTAATAGCGGAGGTTATTATATTAAACCCATATACCGCGATATTCCACCTCGAAGTGGAATTGGTATTATATACGTATTTGGAGTTGATTTCCCAAATTATATAGCGGATGAGACCCTATGCGCCGCACAATAGCGGATGATATTTTTATAAATCCCATATACCGTGATATTCCACCTCGAAGTGGAATGGGTATTTAATTATTGTGCTACCATCTGTGGATGCTGGGAAACAGGTTGGAGGGATCCAACTGGATTCCTCAAAACATTTGAATTTGTTTCATATGTTGTGCGTTGATTTATTTATAATCTGTGTGTGATTATATTTGCGTTTGAAACCGTTGAAGGCTATAATTTAGCCGAATATATTTTTGGTATCGTAGGATACCAGAAATATGAAATTGAATATTTGAAAATTAAAATAGAAAAGCCTAGACCGCTACGATTAAAGTATTAAAGTTGATTTTAAACATCCGATCGAATTAATTCCAAAATAGGGGAAAGATTTCAATAAATGGGTTTTGAGATATTTTGCTTAATAGTTAAAGGATTAAAATTTGGATTTTATTAATTTGAAAGAGATATAGGAATTTATTTTAAAGGAAATAAATATACAAATTAAATTCGGAAATTAATTTGGTGTTTGAAACAATTTTGGAAATCAAATTAGAATTGATTTGGTAATTGAAATAATTTTATGAAATTAATATGAAAATTGATTTGGTGTTTGAAGGAAAATTGATTCGATGTTTGAAATAAATTTGGAAATCAATTAGAAAATTGATCTGGTGACTGAAAACGAATATTTGGAAATCGATTTAAAAATCGTATACTAGTTGATAATTGGAAATGTAAATTCACAATGGAAATTTATAAAGGAAAGGGAAATTTGTTTTAAAATAAACATTGGTTTATTTTTAAAGTGTGGAAAAGATTTGAGACTTGTTTCAAAGGATTGGGAATTGATTTGAAATTTGATTTTCAAAGTGATGAAGTGTTAAAATATATCTTGCGAAGATATTTTGAAAATAAATAATTGGGGAAAAATTATTTAAATCTAGTGATTGTTGTGAATGTTGATTGATAGTTAAACAACCGACTATCAATATTGGCCTTTAAATGGCATTTGAATTTCGATGCGACCGGAGGTCGGATTCCAAATGGATATTCAAAAACCACATCGAACCTTTGTGATTGTAATGGATCTTTTACTAGATCAAAATGTAAATTGTTGTGATTGATTTGAAATCTGAATGAACACTTATTTTTAAATAAGAGCTCGTTATTCGGCTTAGCCGGGAGAGGACCTTTGTGTCATAAAACCCATTCCGAATAATGATACGACGAATTAGGATTGCATTTGAAGATGGTGTTGAAGACCGGGTATTTTTGAAAATGAAAGGATTACCTGTCGATTGTCTCTGCACCGGGTTGCTCCGGTATAGAGATTTTATCACCTTTGTGATGGGGATTCCGGACGTGATTTGTGAATATCCAGATTTGCAAGGGCTTCTTTGAAGTACCTTCGGTTATGTTCGATCCCAGAACGGACTTTTATGGATGTGTGTCTGACGTTACACTTTGAGATGTAAAGCTGGTTTCTATCAAATACATTTCTGTTGGTGGCGGAGAATTTATTCTCTTAGCTTAACACCCTTCTCTGAGACTGTAACGACCCGCAAATCCGTATCCCTTAAGTCGACACTATTCTACAACAATCAACTCAAGTTGCACAGAAATACGAACCATTTGGTTAAAGAAGAAGAGGTAGAAGGAGGGAAAATAGAAAACAACATCAGCATCTAACTATCGCAGCGGAATAAAATATAATAGATAATAAATGATCTTTACTCAAATCAAATATATCTCTGTTTATATATTACATTATCAGAGTACATCATTCACAGCTCAACATCAATAACATACAACTGGATATACAACTAATCAATACAGTGAAATATATATATATATGTAAACAAGTATGGGAGTACGTATCGTCATCCTTCTCGTCTCCTGAGCTTCACGACGTCAAATCCTGTATCTATAATACTCGGTCTGACCCGAGCATTACAGTTAAATAACAACAGAGTCAATCTGGAATACCAGCGTGAGAAAATACACTCAATGATTATTAAAGTTCCAAAAATCCTTTTGAAAACAAAAGCATCTCGTAAGACCACGCCACAAATAAACATGTCGGCTTTTTACCTTACGATAGCTAAAACAATTTTTATAGAAATCCTCTGATATTATAATAGGGTATATATACAAATGCTTATAAAATAGCCGAAATTGTTACATTATTAAATTCCAGCTACTAGCCACAGAGTGGGTATTACAAACAAAACTCGTACAAGGCTCGTAGGGAGAATAGATTTCCATCTAATGACTAGGCACTGGGGTACCACCTGTCACAGTACGGGGCCTAGATCACCGTATCGAGGAGTACGCCCGCTCCCCTGCAACACAAGACCGGGACTACACCTTACTGGATAATCCCGAGTGAGATCACCCCACGGTTGGGATCAGCAACCGCCCATTAAGCCGAAATAAAAAGGGACATCTAGACAGGAATGGCCTCACCCTGCTTGGGTGCTACCCACCTAGCCTTGCTCATAACCCCTGATTTTCAGTCATTCCCATTTGATGAGGCTTGAGGCTAAGCGTAACCTTTTTAGAACATATCCCTTAGAATGCCCATCATCCACCTGACGATGTTTCGCAAGCATTTATCCATACAAGTCCGTCTCGGGTCCGAACGGAACCGAAGGCACTATTCCTACTACATCCATTTTGGAAATATCCTCAGGATTAGTAGCGACTAGTCCTTGCACTTCACTGCTCCATCTACAAATCTGAACTCGTTTCCACGAAACGTACAAACTGGATCGAAGTGGTTTTCGAGAAATAAATCTCGATCCCGGTCTCTTCGAAACGATCAACGCATTTGTCCTATATTGATAGTCGATTATTTAACTATCAATTAATATCCAAAACAATCATCCAACAATAAATAATTTTCCAAATTATTTATTACTCCCAAAAATATCTTCACAAGATATATTTTCACTTTTCAAACTCCTTGAAAACAGTTTTCAAAACTATCTGCCTTTCTCAGAATAAATTCCCAGTATTTCTATTTCCACTAGAATCACCAAGCACAAGACTTTTGATTTTTAAAATAACTTAAAAACACTTTATTGTGAAATATATTTAACCTTTAATATAGAAAAATTACTTTAGTACTTAATTTAAAATAATACTCTAGAAGTAACTAAAATAAGGTTACCTTATAACTAGACATTAGATTTTCTCCTTTAAACAAAATACCAAATCATTCTTAAATAATTATTACGATAATAGATTAACAAATTACTTACTTAGAATTTACTTTATAATATTTAAATTAAAACTACTTCGATAATTGATTAAAATATATACTATATGAATATTTGAAAATAAGGTTACTTTATAAATATAAATTAGGTTTTCACCTTTTAAACAGAATTACTAAGCCACTCTTTGTAAATTATTACTACGGTAATAGATTTAATAAATATTTACTTTAGAATTTAAACATTTAGAAATAATAAATTTTCTAAGAACATACTTTGTAAAACAACATTAAACCTTTATTTTATTTTTAAAAATTTACTTTGAAAACGTACTTGGCTATCCAGAGAAATATACTTCTCTTCACAACCTTTAAAAAAATCACTATTTATTTTTAGACAATTTTTTTCATTCCTTTAATAAATTCCTACCTTGAATTTATTCTTCCAAATATCCAATTTCAAACACTTAAATCATTTCCAAATTGATTTCCAATTTACTTTATTTATTCCAAAATCCTTTAATTTCAAATTTATTCCTTAATTATGATTTAAAATACCTTTGACTGAAAATTCCAATTTTAGGTTCCTCAAATTACTTCTTAATCCTTTTAATAAATTTAAACTTTGAAATTTAAAATAATTCTTTATTCTTTTAATTGATATCACTTAAGTTTACTATTTATTAATTTCTACTTATTCAAATCCTTTATCCTCCATACTCGACATTATTTATTATTATTTTAATTTCATTTCCATTCCTTTCCAATTCATTCTTAATTTATTTAATTCACTATAATTATTTTACTTTAAAATTTACTCTTTTATTTTCTTTTCAAAAATCCTATTCTATATATTTCGATACTCAGTGCACCAAAATATATTCAAGCAAATCAAAGCAATCAATATTACCAATTAACAATAATATTCACCACAGAATATCAAATATCCATAACACATAATATCAAACAATTCTAAATAATTTTGAGGAATCCTGTTGGATCCCTCCAACCTGTTTTCCCTGCATCCACAGACGTTAGCACAATATATAATATCAATTCCAAAATATATCATATTATAACACATCAATCAATTCAACCATTCAAACAATTATTTAAATTTATCAATTTAAATTTAAATTTAACTGAGTGAGATTAACTCACCTTTTATTTTTGTTTGGCAATCCATTTCCATCCCAGCTTGTTTCTCGATTTTAGACCTTGTATAACATTATATAGTTAATTAACGTTTTATACAAATCGGAAAATTAATTGCCATTTTCAAATTTAATTAACTAATGACTTAGTTTAAAACTGATTTTTCCTTTAATAAATCTTTCACTAACTTAAATAGTTAAATACGGAAATTAAAACAGTTTAATCTTCAAATTCATTTATTTGAAAATTTAAACTAGTAGATTAAAAATATTCATTTTTATTTCCTGCTTGAAATCACTTATACTTAAAAATCAAATCTTTATAAACCCTAAGACATTTTTTTAAAATAAAATTACTTTATTGTAAGTCAATAATTTCTGTCTAACTTGAAAATAACCCAAATTTTCTTTACTGAGAATTTTTCATCTAAAATATATATATATTAAAAAAATAAAAATTTGGTTTTAAAACTCCTTTCCCTATCTCTGTATATACATGTGTATGTAATTAAATTAAATTGAAAGGAGAAATAAAAACGAGTCGCACCTCATAGCTCCTAACGAAGGCAGCGAACCTCAACCCATCATCTACTCGCGATTCGAAAATTCCCAAAGCCAAACCATGGCTCATCACTACGGCACCGCTTCGACCCTGAGCCCAGCACTCAAAGCCACACAGACACGCGCCCCATCAAATCATGATATCGTGAACCCTAGTTTCGCGACCTCGTGCCACCGCTCCCTCTTCCTCGCACCGCTACTCCATCTCCAGCTCGTATTCGAGCTTCCCATCCCCAAAACTTTAGCCTCAGCAGCACGCGACTCCTCCCCATCGCGCCGCCCTCCCCCGATGCCGATAGAATCGAGCCTCAATGTGATTTCCCTCGTATTAGATGGAGGAACGAGAACGAATTGATTTGAGGAGAGGCCGCTCTCCTTTTTTTTAAGACTTGCGGCCATGTTTTTTTCCCCTTTTTTTAGAACAGCGTAATTGAGAAGAGGGGAAAGAAAAGAAAGGAGAGTACGAGGGAGGCAATTTGGTGCTGGTCGTACGTATGGTCGCGTTACAGAAAAGCAAGTATGTTTTATTTAAATTAAATTTTGTCTCAGTATAAATTACAGTGCGTTTATATATCGTACGCTCTCACATTAATTCCAAAAGCTACGAAATTTGGGATCAGGTAATAATTCAATGTTACAGACCTAATGGAACTGGTTTCCTCGAATTCCGAGACTGTGCCTCGGAAGGTTATTTTTATATATCGATTTAAACGGTAAAATTTTAAAACTGAACAAACCACTGTTAATTTATATTTTACAACTTCTATTATTTTCAGTGTTATCAATATAAATTTCACAAGCCTTCAAATTATTTTTTTTAGCTGGCTTAAAATCCCAGATTTCAGATTTTATCCGATTTTAAATTATTTAATTCAAAAATTAATTATCAAATAATTAGTGATATTTGAATTCAAGTTAATAATTAACTTTTAAATATTAAAATCAATTAAATATTCCAATTTAAATTGCTTAAAAATTTCGGGTCGTCACATTCCTCCCCCCTTAAAAGAATTTCGTCCCCAAAATTACTAGTTAGGAAGAATGATTCAATACCCGTTACTATTTTCCAAAACTAAACTGTTTAACATCAACCCAAACAATCTTGTCATTTAAAGGCACTGCACTCTTATTAATTTCCTAAACTCCCACATAGTTTGCAACCAAAATTATTCGTTCAATCATTCTTGTTTCAACTAAAAACCAAAATTTTGAATTATCAAAATTTTCTCAAAAATTTTCTAACTCGCTAGATTTCCGAAAATTTTGGCCAGCGTCTCCTTTGCGCGGCTAGCTCGGTACAACTACAAAATTGCTCTACGGCCTCCCAAATCCAAAAAGAAAACAAAAGCCAAGTGGCTAGGTCCAAAAACCCAATCAAATTTCACAGAAATTTAAACACATACCATTTTAGTCGGGCAATTCAAATTTATCTTCTAAAACCAAAACCAATTTTCCTTTCCCTTATTCATACCTGCATATCCTGTTTAGCAATAATGTATGATCACAACATTCAAAATCGTTTATTTGACTTCTTTCCAAAATTTCAATGTTCATTCCATTTAAGCCCGTACGATGTACCTATATCATTCATACGCAATACCAAATCCGATCGCTTACTCGATCACACAATTTCACTTCCGAACTAGTATTGTTCACCCGACTTCCTAGTGCGGACTCGGATCTGGTTTCCTGATTAGAAACCGTCATTCTCCTTGCATAGTCATAACTATATAGAGAATTTCCAGAATCAATCAAAACTCCGTATCCAGATTCGCCGTTGAAAATCGAGTGAAAAATCCTAACTCGGATCGATATAACTATCTCGAAATCCTGTGCTCGAATCTGGATCAAATAGCTATGCGAATAAAATAATATACGTACATCCTACGTACTTGCCCCAATTGATTTATCAATTATATCCATTTCTTTTTATTCAAATTTATTTTGATTGTCATACACTTATGCACAATTTTCCCTTGTCGCTACTTCCAGTTTTAAATCTCTATTCAATTATCCACTTAGAATAATTTTCTCAATACTAAATTTACTTAAGAATCTCACCATTCACTTCTTAAGTTCCATATAAATATTTTATATACCTCTTGAATTTGTTTTCACTTCACTATTGGAGTTTATATCCATTTTATTCAATTTGCCTTTACAATTCCATAAAAATTTCAATTTGCTTCACTTTATTAATTAATTTCAAATATAAATACTTTTTCCCAATTTTACTTGAATTCAATTCATTTCCAAACTTTGAATATTGAATTTTGATTCACCCTATCTCAATCCATATTTAATTAACCATTTCCTTTATTAGTTTTACTTACTAATTTATTTAAAATCTCAAATAAAAGTTTATTTGTAAAAAAATTCCTTCTTTTAGTTTCTATGAGCAATATCTTTAGTTCATCTTACTTTACTTATACAATTTAAATTCGATTTCAATATTCAGTTATAATTCTATTTGCTTACAAATTTAATTCATTTGTCGTTAGTGAAAATTTTCAAAAGATTCAAAAAAATTATAACTGCCAAAATTTTCGAAAAATATTGGCAGAGTCTCCCTTGTACGGTGGAGCTTTTGCAATTTGACAAGAGATATAAATATATACACATCGACCCACATGGTCGGAAAACAAAAAAACAGTTCTATTTCCTATTTGTATTGCGTAGGAGTACCTTATTTAGCATTTTAAGTAAGCGGCTTATTTATTTAAGCAAATAGCGCAGTCAAAACCAGTCAAACGGCTTCCAAAAACCTGTACTTACTCAATTTAAACATGTCAGTGTCAAATATGCAAAGTTTATTAACATTTCACTTTATTATAAACAACTAAAACATGAATTCTATAAACAGTGCATATTATATACTTCCATAAACACATATGAAATATTTCGACACTTATTTTGAATGCTTCCAAACAATATTCAAATCATCCTATTCAATTCAAATGATTTCACAACTCTCTTACTTAACTTAAATTCATTTTAAGTCCAAGCAAACTCATTTAAAATGAATTAATCCCAAAAGCAAACTAACTCCCATTTTATTCCAAGTCAAAATCTCATTAATATAACTTAAGTTAATTAACTCAATTAATAATTTCATTTACCAAACAAGTTTTATTTCAAATCATTTCATAAAACTCGACACCACCATATCTCAAATTACTTAAGTCAAGCTTTTATTCAAATATTACTTAAGTTATTTTATTTTTCGTCAAGTTATTTCAACTTTAAAACTCAAGTTATATATATTTTATAAGCACTTCCCAATTTAAATCCTTAATCGATTTCAATTACCAATCAATTTTGATGCCATTTCATTCAATCCCAATGGTTTACAATTCAATTTCTTACATTCGGTTTATTTTTAATCCAAACAAGCTTATATTCAATTCAATTGATTTCAAAATCAGTTTTATTTCACTTCTATCAATTCATAGAATTTATTTGATCTCGTTTTTGTCAAATGACAATTTACTTCTATGAAATTTGACCATATGCAAGTGAATAAATAACTACGTAAGCTTGTAACCACTTTAATTTGATTTCAACTCAATTAATAGTCAATTTCTCCCATTCTAATTCATTTGCAATCATTTCAATTTTATTTTTATTCACTTGAATTTTATTTACCACTCAAACATCACTATTTCAACTTTATTTTGTTTAACTTGAGTTCATTGCCAGCTCCATTCGTTTAAATTAAATTAGTATATTTCATTGAATCAATATGAATTCTAATTCACGTTCAATAATTTATTTCTGAATTCCTCTCATTTTATAACGAGGCCATTTCCAATTTTCTCTACTTAGATTTTTATTTGCAATATAAATCATTTTTATGTTAATTCAATTCCATTCAACTTCAACTCAAATTTAATCCACTTACAGTTTTAAGTTGAATTTCTATTAATAACTCAAGTTTCACTTTCAAATTCTATCATTGATTCACAACTCAAATTTTTATTAACCAATTTGAGTTCCATTTCCATATTCCATTAATTAATCAAGTAGTCTATTTAAAAATTTACCCAATATTTGATTTTTATTTCAAAAATCACTCTAACTGTTTTACTTGAATTCAATATATTTTATATTTTAAATTTTGGATTATATGTATTATTATTACAAATAATTTTATTTGGCTTATTTATTTTGCTTCCAAATTTTATAAGTAACAACTTATTCATATTCATATTTCATCTATTTACAATCAATCTCATTCACATTTTACTTTTTAACTCGGAATCATATCTTTTATTTAGCCAATATATTTTTATTATTCCATAAACATTTAAAATAAGATTCTAGAGTTTAAACAATTTTCCAAAATTTCAAAATCACTTTTGAAATCAACTACATCCAAGATCCTTTGGCAAATTTAATTATTCCTTAGAATTTCAAAACCAAACCCGGTTCACAAACAATTCCAATTTAAAACAATTTAGTAGCAATTTCTCTTCTAGAAATTCGAAACAGAACTTCGATGATGCTGCAGTCATCACCGAAATTATTTTCCAGCGATCGAAAGAGAACTAGATGCTTTTATCTCTTTAAAGTCCCTTTCAAATATTTTTAAATTCCAAATCTCTCCATATTCAATTCCAATTCAAAAATATTCCCGAAATAATACCACTATTATTTCTCCAAAACTTTTGAAAACCATTTCCAAATCCAAAGGAATTTAAACTTTCCCAAAAATCCCAAATTGCAATTCCTTTATTCAAACATTCTCTGGAATTTTATCTCATTTCAATTTCAAATGTTTCTCTGGAATTCTATTCCAAAATTATAATCACCTTTACAGTTTACATTAACAAATCTCATTCATATATGAAGTTTATTTTAATTTATAAATTACATTTATAATCTATATTGAAAATTCCATTTTGTTATATAAATTTATTCTTCAACTTTGGTTATAAGTTTTTTATTTCTTATTCAATTTCTACACAATAGTTTTAATAATTTCATATTATCATTCCTTAACAATCAAGCATCCAAATACTATAATGCTTTTCAAAAGTTATATCTTTTTATATACAAAAATAATTTGGGTAAAATTATTTCATTTACCCCACTTCAAAACAATATTGTGTCGAATTATTCTACTCAAGTGTTTAGAGATCCCTATCAATAACGTTAATTACTCGTATTGACCAGAATGCATAAACTACTCAATAAACCAATCAACACAATATAAAATCATTTTATATTCACTAACAAATACGCGCTCACATCTATTGATACGCTCAAACTCAGTATAGAGGACTATTGACTCTATTTCAATCAGTAATTCCCACCAGAGCCAAGGTTATCATCAACCTATGCTCTGATACCAAGTGTAACGACCCGCAAATCCGTACCCCTTAAGTCGACACTATTATACAACAATCAACTCAAGTTGCACAGAAATACTAATCATTTGGTTAAAGAAGAAGAGGTAGAAGGAGGGAAAATAGAAAACAACATCAGCATCTAACCATCACAGTGGAATAAAATATAATAGATAATAAATGATCTTTACTCAAATCAAATATATCTCTGTTTATATATTACATTATCAGAGTACATCATTCACCGCTCAACATCAATAACATACAACTGGATACACAACTAATCAACACAGCGGAATATATATGTAAACAAGTACGGGAGTACGTATCGTCATCCTGCTCGTCTCCTGAGCTCCACGGCGTCAAATCCTGTATCTATAATACTCGGTCTGACCCGAGCATTACAGTTAAATAACACCCGAGTCAGTCTGGAATACCAGCGTGAGAAAATCACACTCAATTGATTATTAAAGTTTCAAAAATCCTTTTGAAAACAAAAGCATCTCGTAAGACCACGCCACAAATAAACATGTCGGGTTTTTACCTTACGATAGCTAAAACAATTTTTATAGAAATCCTCTGATATTATAATAGGGTCAATATACAAATACTTATAAAATAGCCGAAATTGTTACATCATTAAATTTCAGCTACTAGCCACAGAGTGGGTATTACAAACAAAACTCGTACAAGGCTCGTAGGGAGAATAGATTTCCAACTAATGACTAGGCACTGGCGTACCACCTGTCACAGTACGGGGCCTAGATCACCGTACCGAGGAGTACGCCTGCTCTCCTGCAACACAAGACCTGGACTACACCTTACTGGATAATCCCGAGTGAGATCACCCGGCGGTTGGGATCAACAAGCGCCCACTAAGCCGAAATAAAAAGGGACATCTAGACAGGAATGACCTCACCCTGCTTGGGTGCTACCCACCTAGCCTTGCTGCATAAACCCTGATTTCAGTCATTCCCATTTGATGATGCTTGAGGCTAAGCGTTACCTTTTTAGAACATATCCCTTAGAATGCCCATCGTCCACCTGACGATGTTTCGCAAGCATTCATCCATACAAGTCCGTCTCGGGTCCGAACGAAACCGAATGCACTATTCCTACTACATCCATTTTGGAAATATCCTTAGGATTAGTAGCGACTAGCCCTTGCACTTCACTGCTCCATCTTCAAATCCGAACTCGTTTCCACGAAATGTACAAACCGGATCGAAGTGGTTTTGGAGAAATAAATCTCGATCCCGGTCTCTTCGAAACGATCAACGCATTTGTCCAATATTGATAGTTGGTTATTTAACTATCAATTAATATTCACAAACAATCATCCAACAATAAATAATTTTCCAAATTATTTATTAATCCCAAAAATATCTTCACAAGATATATTTTCACTTTTCAAACTCCTTGAAAACAGTTTTCAAAACTATCCGCCTTTGTCAGAATAAATTTCCAGTATTTCTATTTCCACTGGAATCACCAAGCACAAAACTTTTGATTTTTAAAATAATTTAAAAACACTTTATTGTAAAATATATTTAACCTTTAATATAGAAAAATTACTTTAGTACTTAATTTAAAATAATACTCTAGAAATAACTAAAATAAGGCTACCTTATAACTAGACATTAGATTTTCTTCTTTAAACAAAATACCAAATCATTCTTAAATAATTATTACGATAATAGATTAACAAATTACTTACTTAGAATTTACTTTAAAATATTTAAATTAAAACTACTTCGATAATTGATTAAAATATATACAATATGAATATTTGAAAATAAGGTTACTTTATAAATATAAACTAGGTTTTCACCTTTTAAACAGAATTACTTTTCAACTTTTAAATAGAATTACTAAGCCACTTTTTATAAATTATTACTACGGTAATAGATTGAATAAATATTTACTTTAGAATTTAAACATTTTGAAATAATAAATTTTCTAAGAACATACTTTGTAAAACAACATTAAAACCTTTATTTTATTTTAAAAACTTACTTTGAAAACGTACTTGGCTATCCAGAGAAATATACTTCTCTTCACAACCTTTAAAAAAAATCATTATTTATTTTTAAACAATTTTTTTCATTCCTTTAATAAATTCCCACCTTGAATTTATTCTTCCAAATATCCAATTTCAAACACTTAAATCAATTTCCAAATTGATTTCCAATTTACTTTATTTACTCCAAAATCCTTTAATTTCAAATTTATTCCTTAATTATGATTTAAAATACCTTTGACTGAAAATTCCAATTTTAGGTTCCTCAAATTACTTCTTAATCCTTTTAAATAAATTTAAACTTTGAAATTTAAAATAATTCTTTATTCTTTTAATTGATATCACTTAAGTTTACTATTTATTAATTTCTACTTATTCAAATCCTTTATCCTCCATACTCGACATTATTTATTAGTATTTTAATTTCATTTCCATTCCTTTCCAATTCATTCTTAATTTATTTAAATTCACTATAATTATTTTACTTTAAAATTTACTCTTTTATTTTCTTTTCAAAAATACCATTCTATATATTTCGATAACTCAGTGCACCAAAATATATTCAAGCAAATCAAAGCAATCAATATTACCAATTAACAACAATATTCATCACAGAATATCAAATATCCATAACACAGAATATCGAACAATTCTAAATAATTTTGAGGAATCCTGTTGGATCCCTCCAACCTGTTTCCCTGCATCCACAAACGTTAGCACAATATATAATATCAATTCCAAAATATATCATACTATAACACATCAATCAATTCAACCATTCAAACAATTATTTAAATTTATCAATTTAAAATTAAATTTAACTAAGTGAGATTAACTCACCTTTTATTTTTTTTTGGCAATCTATTTCCATCCCAGCTTGTTTCTCGATTTTAGACCTTGTATAACATTATATAGTTAATTAACATTTTATACATATCGGAAAATTAATTGCCATTTTCAAATTTAATTAACTAATGACTTAGTTTAAAACTGATTTTTCCTTTAATAAATCTTTCAGTAACTTAAATAGTTAAATACGGAAATTAAAACAGTTTAATCTTCAAATTCATTTATTTGAAAATTTAAACTAGTAGATTAAAAATATTCATTTTTATTTCCTGCTTGAAATCACTTATACCTAAAAATCAAATCTTTATAAACCCTACGACATTTTTTTAAAAAATAAAATTACTTTATTGTAAGTCAATAATTTCTGTCTAACTTGAAAATAACCCAAATTTTCTTTATTGAGAACTTTTCATCTAAAATATATATATTTTAAAAAAATAAAAATTTGGTTTTAAAACTCCTTTCCCTATCTCTGTATATACATGTGTATGTAATTAAATTAAATAGAAAGGAGAAAAAAAACGAGTCGCACCTCACAGCTCCTAACGAAGGCAGCGAACCTCAACCCATCACATACTCGCGATGCGACAACTCCCAAAGCCAACCCATCGCTCATCCCTACGGCACCGCTTCAACCCTGAGCCCAGCACTCAACGCCACACAGACACACGCCCACCAAATCATGATATCGCGAACCCTAGTTTCGCGACCTCATGCCACCGCTCCCTCTTCCTCGCGCCGCTACTCCACCTCCAGCTCGTATTCGAGCTTCCCATCCCCAAAACTTTAGCCTCAGCAACACGCGACTCCTCCCCATCGCGCCGCCCCTCCCCCAATGCCGATAGAATCGAGTCTCGATGTGATTTCCCTCGTATTAGATGGAGGAACGAGAACGAATTGATTTGAGGAGAGGACGCTCTCCTTTTTCTTTTTTAAGACTTGCGGCCATGTTTTTTTTCTTTCTTTTTTTCAAATGGCGTAATTGAGAAGAGGGGAAAGAAAAGAAAGGAGAGTACGAGGGAGGCAATTTGGTGGCGGTCGTACGCATGGTCGGGTTAAAGAAAAGCAAGTATGTTTTATTTAAATTAAATTTTGTCTCGGTATAAATTCCAATGCGTTTATATATCGTACGCTCTCACGTTAATTCCGAAAGCTACAAAATTTGGGATCCGGTAATAATTCAATGTTACGGATCCAATGGAACTGGTTTCGTCCAATTCCGAGACTGTGCCTCGGAAGGCAATTTTTAAATATCGATTTAAACGGTAAAATTTTAAAACTGAACAAACCACTGTTAATTTCAATTTTACAACTTCTATTATTTTCAGTGTTATCAATATAAATTTCACAAGCCTTTAAATTATTATTTTAACAAGCTTAAAATCCCAAATTTCATATTTTATCCAATTTTAAATTATTTAATTCAAAAATTAATTATCAAATAATTAGTGATATTTGAATTCAAGTTAAAAATTAACTTTTAAATATTAAAATCAATTAAATATTCCAATTTAAATTGCTTAAAAATTTCGGGTCGTCACAGAGACGTACGAGCTCAAATGTTATGTAGTTGATGGTTACTAGTAATGCATTCCCAATTTGGTAACGTGACATACGAAGTGCTTCTGATCATCTGTTGATGAAAGCATGACTTTGTGAAAAGTGTAGCTTTTTGGACGAGACTTCGTCGGAGCTCACATCCCGGAAATGGTCAAAAAAGGAAAGATGCGGCAAGGTTATGAGGGTCGTTCCCTTTAGGGTATGCATTCCCTTCTGGGAAAGGGTGGTGTCCGGTATGGAGCCCTGATATTTAACCTTTGTGGTTACTGCAAATATTTTTCTTTATGGTTGTTGGTGTAGCGGATCCTCGGATAAAGGTCCCGAAGGACCGACGGATGGCATACTCGTGTAGTAGTTACCTAGTTACAGAGGTAACCCGGCCTTGTGTTGGCAGAGAGCTGATTCAGTTCTCGAGACGTCCCTCCCGCCATGTGGCATAGGAACTTCCTTAGCCTGACCATTTGTTGGAAATCCAATTCCCAATACGAAACCAGTATGGTTTTAGTTGTAGAACCTGCCATTTAACATGGTAGCTATAGCGGGCATAATATAATGGTACCTATGCTGGCTAAGATTAATATATACTCCCGAAAGATTTTCTGCACTATGCACTAATAATAATATCAAAAAGATTTTGCGTTGTAAGCATGTTTGATTATCATAAGGAGAAATCTCCCCCAAGTGTGCGATTGCATTATGTGTGTGCCGGGAGGCCTTATGGTAGTTTCATTTTCCAAAAGCATAGCGGATTTCTTTTATTTTCTTTGTGAAAATAATTTTTTAAGATCTCACACCAGTCCCATAACTGACCTGGAGTTTATTGTTCCCTTTCTAAACTCCGGATGCCCACAATTTTCCACACGGGAAGCCTAGTGTCATGTTATCATTATTCGGGAGCAAGGTCGAAAGAGATGCTGTGGAAATTAGGAGTTAGAGCTGAATGATGAGGTGTATCACTTATATATGTAATATTTCTCTCCGTTGTTTGTTTTTGTACACTCTGATAATGCAATGTGATGTAATGTAATAACTGATATAGTGATTCTGTTTAAAGATATTTATTTATCTATTATATTAGTTCAGCTGCGAAATGTGAGATTCTGTTATTGTTTCTGCTTCTTCTTCTATCTTCTTCTTCTACCTCTTTCTTCTTAAAACCTAACAGTTCGGTTTTTTGGCATTCGACTGTGCGGCATTAGATACAGTGGACGTATCGATGTCGACTTTCGGGCGTCGGAAAATAGGACTATTACATGCACCACAACATCATGCATGCAAATATGCATTGATCCTTTTTTTTAATGACTTGCAAGTAGCTTCATTCCATGTTAATAAAACACTTCCCTCCTTATCTTCATAAGAACATAAATACTCCTTCTTAGGCACCTGAAAAGAAGCCCCTGAATACAACACCCAATGTTCTGATACATCGGAAAGGAATATACTCATTCCTAATTGTCATGGGAAAGACATCCTTGAATCCAACACCCAATGGTCTAATGTATTGAAAAAAGATGTAGTCGGCACATTATAAACAACCTTCTCCACCGCAATAGACAAAGAACCATCCGCTTCATTTCTCTTCCTCAAATCTGGAAAACCTTTCTTCAAGTAGTCATGCTTCTTACAATGATGACACGTATTGTCTCTAGACTTGCTCCTTTAACCACTTCCTGGCTTTTTTGACTTAGAACGCCCTCTAAATCATTCTTCTTATTCTCATTTCTTTCTCTCTCTACAAACAGTCCATGATTACTATTAACTTCCCCACTCTCGCTCATAAGCTTCATTTGGTCTCTCATCTCTTCAATCAGGAGTGCCATCTTTATGTTTTCTGATGTCAACGTGCTTTTTCCATAGATCGAGCTAGTAGAGAATACTGTGTATTGCTCTAGAAAAATACACAATACCATCATTGGTTTTGCTTCTCATCCACATTTATATCAGTAGCTTTCATGTTCATCATCAAGTCATCGAAGAAGTTAAGGTGTGCTCTCAATGACATACTTCTTGCACTTTGTAAGTGAAGAAAATCTTCAGCAATATCATCCTATTTGTTAGCGAATTCTTCATGTAGAGGTCTTCTAATTTCTTCACCAAGCATTTAATGGTATTTTCACTGATAATTTCTGAGATGATGTTCTCACCTATGGCTAATTGGAGGGAAGTAAAGGCCCATTCTTCCTTCTTCTTCCTTTCTAATTCTGAGACATCTGCTAGAAATGATCATGCGTCAAACATAACCTGGTGAACACGATTTCTTATCAACACTACCATCATCTTCCACTACCACTTCTCAAAATCAATAGCTCTGTTCCACTTCTCTATAGCCAGTTGCAAACTAGATGTTGCATATGAACCCTTAGTGTTGGGTGCATACTCCTGGGTAGGTCTAACCTCATTTCCATCTCCAGATCCTACCATCTTATCGATCACCTTCGAGCCTAAGGCTTCAAAAACAACTTTCAATGCTCTTAGACCAGACACTTAAGGTAGAACTCACACAAATGAATGTAAATCAATCCCAATAAATGTGGAAGCAATAAGATCGTGTTGTTGTGCGATAAAACACAAGAGAGTAAAACAGCAAATCATAATAAATAGAGAGTTCACATATGGATTTATAATGGTCCCACTATCATGAGATAGTGTGGGTATACTTTAGGGAGAGGACATTTTATTATTTCTAAGAAAGGAGAATTTTACAAGATTGATAACGGAGGCTAAGAAGAAGTATAGAAAATACAAGTTGAGATAATTATTCTACTTGTTAACGAATCTCTTCAGCAACGCTTAAAAGGTTGTACAAAGTGGTATATATGAAGAAATTCCAAATATACCCATTGGTTTTGTGACAATTTACAATTTCATTTAAATCATAGTCCATAAGTTCAAAAGATAGAATAGGCAAGTCTAATAGTCAATAGGAAAATAAGCAAGTTCATAACTCAATAGGCAAACAGGCTCAAGTCGAGTCCTTTATTCAAATTATGAATATGTTACAAGATGTGAAAATATGCAATTTCTCAATTGTTCGAGACCTAATTGACAAATATGTCTTCTTCTATTTATTATCCTTTTCCCATGAAAATGTACTTATGGAGACAAAAGAAGTTATGGGCTCCTTCCCATGAGGGCTGAATCTTTATTTATAGTGGTTAGAAGGAGACGGGCTTGCTCAAAGTAGCGATGTGGGTTTGGTGCCATGGAGCATGCAGTGGCATGTGAAGGCTTTTGAAGATTTAAGACCAAAAATTCTCTTGAATTAGCTCTTGTAAATGATCTAATCCTTCTTTCTTTGCACGGCCTTTAACATGGATGTTGTACAACTTTGATGATCATGCCATATCTATGAAATTTGACCTCGATTAATGGATATCAGTAGGTAGCATTCTTGTTATCAAGTTGATAAAGCGTGATATAATTGAAGAGTAACATCGGTATCGATGAAGTGTGATGTGGATGAAATGCAGCATCAGTGGAATATGGCATCGATTATCATCCCATTTGTTTTGATGGTCTTTGTGGACATTGACGATGCTCATCATCAACGTCTCAAAGATAGACTATGATGACATTTTCAAAGTAGGACATCGATAACAGCCTATTTCGAAGTGATTCGGTGCTATTGAAGAAGCAATATTGGCAGGAAGAAGAACTGATGATGTGTGACATCATTGGTAAACAACATGGATAAGGAGCGACATTGATAACATTAAGTTCTCTTTCTCCATTCCTATCTCGATGATTTGCAACATGATGATATGTGATATTGATAGATGGAGGCATTGACGGAGAGCGGTTTTGATAGAATGCGGCACGAAAGAGTGTCAGTATAGTTAAGGATAGACATTATTTTCTCCAACATGATCTTATGGTCTTCGATATTGGTTTAGCTTCATTCTTTTGGTGTTGTTTATCGTCATACTTTTAGTATCATCTGTTAATGTGGCGTCAATATGCTACACGTCTTCTACATTGACAGGGACCTTGATGTCAATATTCACCCTTAAAGCTATTTGTGAAATTCTCTTAATTCTTAAGAGAGATGCAATTTCCTATCGTGACCTTCAATATCGACTATTTCCCCATCTTAGCATCTGAAGCCTTGAACCTCGACATAAGTCTTCATCTTCGACATTGGTTTTGTGGCATGTATCCTTTGAAATTATAAGGATAACATTTAGTCCCCCCTCCTTATATGAAAGGATCATTTTACTCTTTAGGGTGAAACCAAGAATTCCCTGGCGTAACACCCTATATTATTGGTAATATCCTTATTTAGGATATTTAATAAGCTAAATTAAATAAAATAATATATCGATTAGAGGATTGAGATTTGATTTAAGTAAGGGGTAGTCGTGCCATTAAAACAATAAATTAAAATAAGAGTTAAAATGAAATAAATGAGGGTTAAAATAGGAAAGAGGCCATTTTTATACCCCTAAGTCTTGGTCGCGTATCCTATACATGTTCGCTTTTCATTTGATAAATTTTAAAACATGAGATCGGCCACCATTAACAAGGAAAAGAGGAAGATGATTAACAAAAAGCTAAGGAAGAAGCTAAATTAAATCAAATCCATTCAAATCTCAAGCTCCTTAATCTCTAGAGCTATGGTGAATAATGATTACAACTTAAATTTCTTATTGCTTTCATTTTAAGTTGAATCCGAACGTATTTGCAATGATTTTCTAGGTTTTTGAATGATGGAAACATTATATATAATTATTGATGATTTATGTTGTTCATATAGACTTTATGACATTTTTAAGGTGAAAACCCTATCAATGATATCCAAATGTTTTGCGAATTTTTGTGTAGACTAGAAATAATATTTTAGAGATGGGTTTCAATTTTTAGAATTTTTTGAATTTTTTGGATTTTGTATGAATTTCCTAGTGAAGAAAATGTTATTTTGGGATAAAAATTAATTACGGTTAAAAAATTAATGGTTTGGGTTTGAAATTTATATATGTTGGAAAACATATTAAAAGTAATTTTCTAGAAATTTTGTAGAATTTTCCTATGTAATTTAATGGATTTATAAAATTATTCAAGGTATGGGACTTAAATGTTTTATATATTTATGAAAGGCGAAAGGGCTTTAAAATAATTCAAATTGCTAATTCTAGAAAGTCGGCAATACTTTTAGAAAAGAAAAACTTGTAACCAATCATAATTTGACAAACAAGGCAAGTTAGGTACTGAGAAATAGTTTAAAAATGACAAATCTACATGTTTTTACTGTTTCGATGCTTTCGGCACTAGGCTTTCACCTTCTTACCTTCGTCTCCTACTCTATTGAAACCAATGCACATGGTATTAGGAAATTGGTACGTAGTGATTTGGACATAGGCGGAAGGTATTTGGTCGAAACCAGGGGTTCTTAAGGGGTTAAAGCGATACTTTGCTTTTAAATAAAAATGTACTTGCTTGCTTTAACTAAGTAGCTTTCGACTTGGTTGGCTTTCGACCAGGTCCAATTTTTTTAAAGAAATGGTTTCAGTTAGGTTGCGCTTTTGTTTTTAAACGATTTCTTTCGACTAGGTTAAAACATCTGATTGCCGCTTTTATACCTTTCGATCCAGATTGGTTTCTAAAGGGTTACTAGGCTTTTAAAAATTTGGCCATTTCTCCAATGTTTTCAAAGGGATGGTTTCGACGCCATCACTTCTTTACTTAGGAATGACTTCGAAAAAAATGTTTTCGACTTTAATGGGTTTCTGATCTTTTTTCCTCTACTTGAAGGCATAATCCAAATGATTTCAACCAAAACGGTTTTCAAATGTTTCAAAGGGGTAAATTTTTGAATAGTTTCGAAAGATTTCCATATATTTTAAATTGAACCCAAAAGCTTTCGAAAGGTTTAATCTCTTAATGCTTTCGAAAGGGTTTTAAAAGAAGGTTTCGGAAAGGGATGGTTCCCCAGTGGTTTCGAAAGGTTTGAAGGTAAAGGTTTTCCAATGTTTTCGAAAAGCAATATTTAAAGGTTTTAAAGCAATATGTCTGATGTTTTAAAGCTTTCAAAGGAAAGGCTTTTAATGATTTTGAAATAGATAGTTTTAATGGTTTCGAAAAAGTTACTTTCAATGATTTCGAAAGGGTTACTTTCTAGGATTTCGAAAGGGTTGTATAAAGGTTTTAAACAAAGGTTTCAAATATATTAATTAGGTAGAATAGTTTAAGTGTTTTTAAGTTAGAAAGGGTTCTAACTTATTTTGAGGGGATAGGTAATCCTCATTAAAATTCATTAATATTATTTCAAGTAAAGTATATATAACATGGAAACATAACTTAGAGTAAAGAAAAAGATGTATTTTCCTTGTACAAGTATGATTTAAAATGTTTAATCATTTTGAAAAGTTTTTAAGGTAAAAGATAAAGGGTAGTTAACCCTATGAAAATGACTCGGATTAGAAGACCAGATAGGACTTGTATAGGGCCATGCCCTATACTCATTAGCTATTAGCCCTAGCTAATTTAGTCCAGAATTTCAATGTATATGGCTTAGTCATAGGTAACACTAAAATGATGGTTACACACAGGAAGGAATGGTTATGTATAGAGATAGGTTATTGGTTAGCCCGTAAAACCATTAGGATCAGTTGACCCTTGGAGAAGTAAGTTAAGGACAGACTATCCAGAAGTTCTGCTTAACAGATGTTTAGATCATTTGACATTTTATCTGGTAGGTCCGAGTCAGCCAAAGGGACAGTTGGTGCAATTTGCGGATAGTTGGTCGCGGGCAGTTAGCTCGGTTTTCGAATAGATGGTCCAATTATTACCTATTTTTAGAATAACGGATATTGCTATTATTATTAGTATAATCAGTTTGCTTAACCAATTTAGTTGCAGGAAAGGATTTTCAAATATATGTTTTGAAAAGGATATAAGTGAGGAAAAACCCATTCCGTTTTAGTGGCATGGTCTCACTCAATATCAGTAAACTTAGTATTATTCATACAAGGCTTTATGTCCGAATCAACGTTTTTGTTTTTCTCTTAAACTCTCGAGTGCTCAAAATGGATTTAATTAGGCTAAGGATTGAGGTCTACAGGTTTTAGTAATTTTGGCGAATAAAGCTTCCAGAGACAAGCGGATGGCTGATGGATAGCTAATTAGGAGTTACAGATTATTCTGTTTATTTCTGCTGTGTATATTAAGCCAGTTATGACTATGTTGCTTTGATCAACCAAGGGGACATCGTCATATGTCGCTCTTGGCGTATTTTGTAATTGATATATTTGATCATTACCAGGGAAATGTTATGGGATTCTGTAACTTGGATATGAATTATTATTTTGAAATGTAATCGGTAAAATGTTGTTTAGAAAATCTATGATTTTGTTCATATTCAAGTGCTGCTGATATTATGGATACCATTAGCATTACTGTTTGTCACCACAAGTAATATTATAGATGACTGCAACATCGGTAGAGCTTAGCTTTTGGCCCTTAGATACGGGATGTTACACTTGGTATTGTCGATTCTTCACAAGGCTTTCTTTCCAATCCTGTTTTCCTGCACAATACAAATCAAACAACAATTACCATTATAACTTAGTATTTAAATCTACAATGATCCTTTTTGGGTTTCTTCTGGTTATGAATTAACATGTAATTGGGGATTTTCCCGCATTCTTTCATATGCATCGAGATTGTACTAATAATTTTTTGAATAGAAGCTTAGGAATTCACGTAGTGGTCTTAATTTCTCGAATAATTAAATTAGAAAGTTATATGGTAATATTATATGAGGAAAGACTATTTCGGTCATGGAACAAATATCTCGAGTAGAAGTCTAGAAAATCATCTGGCAATAAGGGAAGACTAGAAAATCCTTTGATAATAATAAAAGAACAGAAATCCATCTGATGATAATAGAAGACCAGAAATCCATCAAATAATAAAAGAATATTATAAATCCATCTGATAATAATAGAAGATTAGAAATCCAGCTGACAATAATAAAAGATTAGAAATCCATTTGATAATAATAGAAGATTAGAAATCCATCTAATAATAGAAGAAGACCATACATCCTTTGACAATAATAAAAGAAGACCAGAAATCCAAATCTAGCAATAATAATAGAAGGCCAGAATCCAAATCTGGCGGTAAATATAGAAGATCGAAAATTCAAATCTAGCAGTAATAAAAGACCAAAAATATGTATATGGAAATAATAGTAATAGAAGTCCAGAAATCCATATATGACAATAATAATAGAAGTCCAGAAATCCATATCTGGAAATAGTAGAAGCTTAGAAATCCATATTTGAAAATAATAGAAGAAGTCCAAAAATTCATATCTGTAAATAATAAAAGACCAGAAATCCTTATCTAGCAATAATAGAAGACCAAAAATTCATATCCGAAAAAAAAAGTCCAAAGATCCATATTTAGAAACATGTAAAGATCAAAAATCCATATTTGAAATAAGAGAAAACCAGAAATTTATGTTTGACAATAATAGAAGTCCAGAAGTCCACATCTAAAAATAATAAAATACAAGAAATCCATATCTGACAATAACAGAAGATTAGAAATCCATATCTAGAAATAATAAAAGTCTAGAAATCAATATCTGGAAATAATTAAAGACTAGAAATCCATATATGGCAATAAAAATAGATCGTGTTTGTCAAAAAGCACAAATGGGTCATACTCAATAGATCTTCCACAGAAGATTGTTTGTCTTAGAGCGCTAATTGGCTCTGGGTTTAATAGGTTACCCTCTCGTAGATTGGTTGGTTTGGAGTACTACTCGGCTTTGATTGAAATAGGTCTTCCTCTTTAAGATTGATTTGTTTGGAGCACTATTTGGCTCTGATATTGATAGATTTTTCTCTTAAATATTGACTAATTTGGAGCATTAGATGGCTCTGATTTTGATAGATCTTACTTTTGAAGATTGATTCAGTGTTTTAGTAAGGCCTTTAATGACTGACACTAAAGGCTTACTCCATCTTCCCTCTATAAGGTGCTTCAGCGAGCCTTTAAAGACAGTGCTGAAGGCTTGGTCGGTGCTTTAGTAAGGCCTTTGATGACAAAATTTTACTCCATCCCCCCTCTAGGAAGCTCTCCAAACAGGCCATGTGGGCAGGGGTTAAAGGGTTTCTGGGTACTATAGTGAGGCCTTTGATGATGGCACTAAAGGCTTACTCGACCTCCCTATAGGAGGCGCTTTAGTATAGCGTTTGATGACGACACCGAAGGCTTACATATGGCCTTTGATGACCAGGGAACTCTTGCAGTCATGAGCCTTTGATGGCTAGGTTCTTTGATGGCCTCTTGCGATCATGAGCCTTTGATGGCTATGGCCTTTGATTGCTTCTTGCGGTCATGAGCCTTTACTTTAAAAGAATCCTACCCTTCCCATGACTGAGCTAATAAATTCTTTTCATTCATCCATTGTTGGAAAATATGGCCACAAATGTTTGGCATTCCATATTCTCGCTATTACGCTGTCATCTGGTCAGCATAGTTTATAGGTCTAGGCGAGATTACTTTGTGCATATTGGGGTCCTTCCCAATTCCACCCGAGTGGTTCATCCACTTAATTCTTAGTTTTTGCTATAACTCTTTGGAGCAATAAATCATTTTAGAATTGTAATACTTGGATATTCTTCGTTGATGTTAGAGTATTTATTTAGCTGTTTTAGCCCATTGACCAAATCCATGAATTTCCTTTTATCTCTTAACCCTTTGATGAGATTAAATCTCAACTTCAATTGGAAGCACGACTTATTATGCATATAAAATCTGTTCTATAGTGGCTTGGTATGTCTAAAGTATGAGTGGTAGGTATCCTTTCCAATTTTATTTGTTATCAGAGCCATGAAGTTCTCCTTTACATATGTACCCTTAGGTAAACTCATGCCTTTTAGGGGTAATTTTCCATTTCATTGCATTTTGTTGCTTCATTGGCAATTGACACTCTCATTCTTGTAAACGAATATCTCATAATTATTATGGATACTTTGCATTGATCATATCATGAATTCAAATTAAGATAGGAATCATGAATGCTTTAGAGTCAGGTAGAAGTTATAAGCATGGTTATGTTGAAGTCGTGATTCCGGATTTAATTTATTAACATTATCTAAGTTCAAATTAGGATTCCAAGTATTTTGAGATTCAAAGCAAGTGGTGATCCGAGATGTCTTTTACTGCTTTGTAACTTTATTATACTATTTTCGGATGATCTTTATAGATATGTTTGTTATTTCTTATTTTGCCTTGATGTAATGATTATCTTATTGATGATTCCTTATCTTCTGCTTTGCTCTTCCTGGCTAAGATGAACCTCATGAAAATTCTTTCTTAAATCTTTCTTTGTTCGAAACAAGGGTAACTCCTTTAAAGATTTTTCTTCCTCTTTTGGGATCAACTATTTACTTGATTAATTCATCCATTTTCTCTACTTGTGATCATAGCTCTTGATAAATGCTTTTTCATTTCTTAGCTTTCCAAAAGTTACTTGATGCATTTCAATGGTCCAAATAAGAGATTCGATTCCTAATGTTCGAAGTTTCAAAGAAATTTTGTAAAATTTATAATCTCGTAATAGAATAATAAATCTCGAATAAGAGACTGAACAATCATGATACATGAATCAATAGTTCTTTAATTGAGAACAGACTTTTCTAGTTAGAGTTTTGACAATAAAAATAGATCATGATAGTTTTGAAAACTTTTCATAGTTCTCAATAATATATACTTTTAAGTATTTTGCAAATTCCTTTTCGAAATAGATAGACGTATCAAATAATCAGTAATATCTCTTTTGGTTCGCAAAGAACATTTTTCTCAACGATATGTATGGTAAAATTATTTGAATAAAATTGCTTGCTAAGATGAATATTATTACAGCTTTGTAAAATTGTAGCACTTCAAGCCTTACTTAGCGAAAAAATTATATCTTATTTGTAAGTCTGAAAAGTTATGATCACTGATAGACTCTATGACAGAACATGCTTTTTAATAAAAATTCTTTCTTTTGAAATAACTTTTGTCTGAAAATAATTCACAACAAAGAATTGTTACATAAACCTGAGTATTGAGATAGAGGATTAGAAATCTATATGTCATCAGAAAATACACTTTTATAGGAAATCTTGATTTATAGAAATATATATATGTGAGGTTATATTTTACAGACTTGTATATGAGAAATAATATGTATTTGGGATAATGTGCATGAAGCTGTTTAATGTGCATGAATCTGCCGATGTAGTCTAGACCCCTTGATACCATATAATATAGTTGAAGCCATCTGTCACTTGCGATATAGATCAGTGGGTAATACCTCTAACCATTATTTCATCCAATTCCAGTTGACACGACCCAAAATTATTAATGCTTATGATATTGCTTAATCCAGTTAACACATAAGGATCTTCGTCTAATATTCGAAATCTTTCCTGAACTTAGTATCTTGTATATGCAAGAAACTTCATACATCTAAAATCTTCAAGAATTGATGTCCATTTGAAACCTGGTTATATATAACATGTGTTTTACTAACCCTCTATACACCTGTGAATCCATATGTTGCCTTTAATGGCCTAACATTCATTTGGAACTACTGCACATGAGAAATCATATGTATTTAAAAAGTGACGTATAATGGAAGCAACATGTTACAAAATAAAATATTCTGTATTTAAAATTCAATATATTGAAAGGCTTAAAATCCATGTATATGCCCAAAACTACGCATCTTTGAAAACCGTTTATATATACAAAACTAGCATATATTCAAATTTGTATATATGAAGCTGCATTTGTTTGATATATTTTTGGAATTGATATATGAGACCATATATACATTTGTTACGAGCATATATTTCAAAATCAAACTTATATATATCTTTGTCTATGTATGTATATTCGAAATTCAATATCTTTCGAAAGCCAGTAACACCAACATTTTCATATATGAGACCGGCATGCCTTAACCTCCTACATAGTATTTGAGAACTAGTTGCACTTGAAAAAAGTGTATACAAAATTATACATTTAAAACCACGTAAAAATTAGTTGGGAGAGATATAATCAAAATGGTTGAAGAATAATCACATAATTTAACAGCTCAAATAAAGTGTATCGCCAGTCTTGAAAATGATATATACTAAAAAAATTAGTCATTGCAATTATTTAGTGCAAATTATATACACCTCAGTAATGCTGAAATGAGATTGTAAATCCCTAAAACTATCACATTCAAATGGTGTGAGTCAAGTATCTTTTGTCCATGCCAAAGCAAATTTGAATGTTAATTGTTTTGACTTAAATCATAGAGTACATGTACCTAAAGCTGCTATGGTTCAGAATTTGAATTTGAAATCAATATATTATCATGACAGGAAAATGGGCTAAAGGAAAAACACATCATGTTATTTTGCTTGAGAGACGCACGGATTTTTTTTCTTTTTTATGGACGCGGGTTTTATAATTTCAGCTGAAGGAAAATCTTTAACAAAAATTAAATTATGTGTCTTCTTCAATCTCATTCCTCTTCAATCTCGACCTCAAATCATCCTGAATACCAAAAATTAAATTGATCTTTGCTTCCCTTGAATAAAATTCTCTAACATTCCCGGATTTTAGCCAGGATTAGTTTAGTAATTAATTTGGTTTTTTGACTATATTAAGGATGATTAACAATGAATTAATTGGAGAAATTTCCAGTATAAATAAAAATATGTATTTGAATAGAATTTGGATTGGGAATTTCGGAATAAAATATATTGTGCGTAGAATTTTGGGTGTATTTGGATTTTCCAAATTAAATAGATATATATATATATATATATGTATATTTGTTTATTTATTAATATAATTGAATATAGATGATGAATGGAATATAAAAATATATTTATAAAAAGGTATTTGATGGATTATTCATTTATAAATACAAATGGTTTTCAATGCAATTGTTTAAAGCTAAATTCTATAATATACATATATGTGTTTGTTTATTTAAAAAGAATAATAACTTGAGTTTGAAAATTTAAAACAAAGATAAATACCAAGTTTAAATTTATACATATCTTTGTAATTAATAAGATAATAAAGTTTGTTTTCCAATTTAATATATATGAGTATACATGTTTGTTTATTTATATAGATGAGTTTTAATTTGAAAATTTGCTTTGAAATTCAAATAGAAAGGTATTGCAAATTAATTGGATTTTAAATCTCTATGTATTTGAAACTAATAAAATTTTGTTTTCCAATGTTAATATGTGTATATGAATACATGATTATTTATTAAAGTAATTTAGTTCCAAACATCTTTCTTTAAGGATGCATAAGTAAAAAATAGAGACAGTTTAAATATAAACATTTAAAACATAACACATACATAAATAATAAAAGCATGATTTGAATTTGATATAAATAAATTTTCAAAAGCCTTTTAAAGGTTAACATTTAATATATACACATCTTTTGAAAATTAATAGGATTTAATATTCTTCCTTTTAAAATATACATGAACTAAGGTTTATATATATAATAGATGTATGAATATAAAAGAGAATGTATTGTAAATTTAAGATTTGATAAAAAGGTCTGAAACATAAATTTATAAATTAAAAATGTGACAAGGTTTTTAAACATAATAATACTCATTTTAAACAAGTGTAGATTAAAGAAAAACATAAACAAACAAGTGTAAAAAAAAATAAGCCAAGTGGCACATTTGTTTTAAGAACATATAATTAAAAAAGAAAATACGTTGCTCATTTTTCTCTTCATCATTTCGGAAAAACAAAAGAAACAAAAAAAATTCAATCAAAACAGTTTTCAAAGAATCTCAAAGCCTGTAAAATAAAAAGAAATTCAATTCAAGCTTCACCCTAGAAATCAAAACTTCAAGCCTGGAAATAAAGTCTGGATTCAAATTTTTTTATTTGGAAACAAAAAGAGATTGAAAATCTGGGAAAAATACCCAAGCAAAAGCTTCAACCTGATTCACAAGCAACTCAGAGATCAAGCAAACTAACAACATCAAGTTCAAATTCAACAACTAACAGATTAATTGTATCAAGGTTCCAGATCATAATCAAAATTTGAAAACAAGCCTCTGTTCAAACTTCAAAATCATCATGTCTGGCCTCTGTCTTCAAACTGGTGAGCAAATTTACCTCTATGATTTAATTTATGACCTGATGTGGTGATTTATGTGTGATGAAAAGCTGTAAATCTATGTGCATGTGTACAAATACTTGTGCATGTTTGGAAACAGGCATAAATTGCCTCTGTTTATATGCTACATGTTTCAAACCTGTATAAACAAAGTTCAAAATCTCTTTCTTTGAACCTTTTTAGGTTAGAAACTCTGAATGAAAAATGCATGTATATAGGTAACATGATTTTTAAAAATAGTTTCAGGTTTTTATATTAGATAATTATTTCAAAATAAGAGATTTACAGTAATAATCAATATAAGTCAGAAAATCAGCTGATCTAATTTCATGATTTGATTTCATATCTTGATTAGTATTTGGAAATGATGAATTTTAGTAAAGATTTCATAATTTTTAACTTAGTAAATTGCAAGAATTTGTGAATTGAACATAAAATGGGTTTTTATAAGATTCTGGCAATCGGAAAGTTTTGGGTCTTCGAGATCGCGGGTGAAGTTGGCAAGGAGGTCAGGGGTGTTGGCAAAAATGGTGAATGGATTTGTAAAGGACCAAGGTGGTGGGTCTGAGTCAATGTAGGGTTTAAGGCAGGATTTTGGTTGTCATCGTTCTCGAAGAGATGGTATCAATGGAGAAGCACCGAAAGGGGCTGGACCAAGGGGAATCGAAGGTCGGCAGTGTGACAGGACTTTGGTCAGGATAGTGTGGACGATGGTGACTGGGATCGTCGACGAGAGGGTGTTTTTGTTGACTGTATTGGTTCCAAGAAGAAGTGGATGAGCTCGATTTTGATTGACAACGAGTTGGAGTAATCTAAGTGCTCAGGCAAGTCGAGTGGATCATCGGTGGTTGGTAGGTGTCGGCGACGATGATTGGAACGCTTCGATTGCATGTTCACGTGCACCAGTTTATCACCTATATCAGGTGAAAGTTATGGTGTTTGGGAATGAAGAAGAGAAGCTTGGAAAAATAGAATTTGTCTCGAAGTTATGCTCGGGGAGGTTTGCTTTAGGCTCGAGTTTGTTTCTGGGAGACTCGAATGGGGTATACATCTGTTTTGAAATTTTAAAACCAAATAAAGTTTTAAAGAAAGGGAAGAAGAAGCGGGAAAAGCTTGGGGGTTGCTCGGGCATATTGCAGTTTGGCTCGGGAAATTTATTGATTTGGCCCAAGTTGTTTATAAGCATGACATGCTTTAAAATTTAAATGGAAGATATGTTTACAGGTTTTAAATTTTCAACAGAAAACATGAACGTGGTCTTAATGCAAATGAATGGTAAAAGAGAAACAAAAACAAGTTTTCCAAAGGTAAGTATTTACTAAGTTTTAAGGTTTTTAAAACAAGTTTAACGAGTTTCAAAGTTTAATATGTTAAATGTCTTTGAATTGTTTAAGTAATATTAAATTAAATAAATGATAATAGGATGAAGTGTTTTAATCCTTAATATGACTTAAAGGGTTGAGTCAAGTAATTATCAATAATTAATTATACGATTATCAACGAGGTTTAAATGATAATTGATGTAAGTGATTAAGTAAAGTTAATTAATGATAAGTAATCAAAAGGTAATTAATTACTTAAAGATAATTCCTAAATGAAAGTAATTAAGGTTAATTGATTAATTAATCTAATGGTAATTAATTAAGGGTTAATTAATTAATGTAATTAATTAAGAATAATTAATCAAAGGATTAATTATAAATTAAAGGTTAATTAATGATTAAAGAATAATTAATAGTAATGGTTTGTAATTAATTAATTATTAATTAACCATGATTAGGAATTTATTCATAGGTAAATGATCTGATTTAATTTAATCGGACAATTAACTGATCTTAATTATGAATGTTTGAATTGAATTGGATGCTTTGAATTGTGTGATACCCCTGATGTATGATGTTCTGTGATATGATTAAGCTGTGAAATGTAACTTATTATCTATGATGAATGTAATTTATTTATCTATGAGGAATGTAATTTATTTATCTGCGATGTACCAATATTATTATTCTGTGATATATGAATAAAGATAAGGGTTATAGTTTATACCGCTTATTAAATATACTGTTGTATTTGAATCTGTGCTGATTGATGATGTTGCACTATTGTGTGTAAAACCCCTGGACCACACTATACACACACAAATATGGATTGCACGAGGAAATCGGTAAAGTCACAGATATTTAAAATTTAAAAGTTTGAATTTTTAATTCAAATGATTTTGGAAATGGAATTGAGTTGAATTTGAAAAACTTTTGAAAAGGAGTTTTCAAAGATAAAGTTATTTTGAATAAATTGGTAAAATTTTGAAATTTAATAATTTGATTTAGAATAGAATTCAATATTTGAAATTGAATTCTATGTTTGGAAATTATGGTTTAAAAAGATTATACGAGTTATAAATGTGTTTACATGGGTTTTAAAATCATTTTTAAAGTATTGTTTTAAGAATTTGAATTTAACCCAAATTTTTTACTTGAAGAGCTTTAACTCGTGCAAATGTAATTGGATTTTTTCGAAATGAAAACTATTTGTTTTCAAATAATAATAGCTTTCATATAAAGAAAAGATTTCAAATTTGTTTTGAAAGATTTCAAGTTTGAAATGGAATTGAAATAGTTTTGAAAATTATGAATGAATCTTTGTGATGATTATTGAACCTTGTTTTGAAATTGAAGAGGATTTTAAATGGTGTATCTTTATACAAAAGATTTGAATTGGAAATGGTTTTGAAAGCTATAAAATGAATCTTTGATTTAAAGATTAGATGAGTTAATCCAATTTAAAAGGGGAAGTATTTTGAAAGAATATGAATGAATCTTTGTTAAAGATTGGTATACTTTTCAAATTGAAAAGGGATCTTAAAAATGTATCCTTTCTATAAAGGATTTGAAATGGAAATTGTTTTTGAAACCCGTGAATGAATCTTTGTGAAAGAAGGGTGAACTTTGTGATGTGAATCTTTTTGTTTTAAAAAGATTTGAAAATGGTAATTTGTTTTAACCATTTGAAAGCAAAGTTTTGGGTAATAAGATGTGACTTAATTGAGATCTCATTATTCATATGGTTTTTAAATATTGCGCTCATTGTTCTGTTTAGCCGGGAGAGGCCTTTGTGTCATATAACCCATTTCGAATAGTGATACGACGTTATGGATAGCATTTGAAGACCGATGGTGAAGACTGGGTATTTTCGAAAGCGAAAGGATAACTCATCGAATGTCTCTTCACCGGCTGATCCCCGGTATAGAGATGTAACGACCCGAAAATTTCGATCCTGAAATTTCCAGATAGTTAGTGAAAAAAAAGAGTAAGAAGAAGAAACAAGAACAAGAGATAGAAACCTCACATTCGCAGCGGATCAAAATATAATATCACATTATAATAACAGTTATACAAAGAAAAACTGTATCTATCAATTATCATCGATATATCAGAGTCATAACAATTTTACACAACATTGGACAGATACAATTTAACATGTCTCGGACATATACAATATCATAGAGTAAACTCTCCATACGACCCTGCCATCCAACTCGCCTCCTGAGCTCCAGAACGTCTTTACCTGAAAATCTGTAATACTCGGTATGACCCGAGCATTACATCAAAGTAACACCCGGGTCAGGCTGGATACCAGCGTGAGTAAACCCATCTAACATAGAATACAAAAGCATACTTCTTATATAAACCCGGGGTAACTTATCAATTTACAACTTCACAAGCTGTTATAAACATTACTTACATCACACCTCAATTTCTAAGTACTAGAGTTAGATTAAATGGTCCCATCCATTTCATTCTACTTATTCCACACATCAAATTATAAAGATTCGAAGTGGTTTCGAGAATTTACTAATACCCGACTCCGGACTCTTCAAATCCAATGTCATCTTAACTAAAATTATCCAATTAAATATAATTCAACTTTAATTACCAGATAACATTTTTGCACATCAACTCATAATTTATAGATAATCACGTTATCATCATCCATTCAACATATCATGTCACAAAGCAATTCATATCAGAGGTATCAACCAGTCCAAAACACGCACCATCATTCAATCATTAATAAGTAAGACTGATCACTTCATTAATTATATTAATAAATGATCCTCAAATTACTTTCATTAGTAAATTATTCTTAAATTCCATATAATAATTAACCTTTAACTTAATTACATTCATTAATCAACCTTGATTATTCATCAATAGATATCAATTCAATAGATATCATCCAATCCAGACATTCAACAACCAATCATCCATAAGCAAGCATTTTCAATTCATGTCATAATTATTTTATTTATATAAATTAAATTAATTCCTTAAGAATTAATCACTTAATCTTGCTTATACAATCATTAATTGATTACTAACCTTAATTAATTAATCACATCCTTGATTAACTCAATCAATCAATTTATCAATCCCTAATCCCATATCAATTATCCTTTATTCATCAATTAAGAATCCTTAATTAACTGTTAACCCATCCTTATTAACAGATAATCAATCCTTAATTACCATTTAATTAATCCACAATTACCATTGATTAATCAATTAATTACCACTTAACTACTTCTTAATTAATCCTTAATTACAGATTAATTATTAATTAATAAAACATTAATTATTAATTAATAATACTTAATTACAAGTTAAGCTCTTCTTAATTATTAGTTAAGTAACCTTTAATTACATAATTAATTGCTCACTAATTACTTAATTAGTAAATCTTAACTACTTGATTAAATTATGTTTAATTACACTTAATTACTTGATTAATGAATCCCTAATCATTAATTAATAATCTAATTAATGATCTTTTTAATCACAGATTAATTAATCTTAAATAATTAACCTTTAATCCTAAATCATTTATCAATTAAGTAAATTATTTCTTAATTAATTTCCTAATCATTCCCTTATATAAACTAATTAATTGAACTTAAATTTCCTTAAATTAACTTAATCAAAATTTAGATATTAAAACCTTAATTAAGATAAAACATTTATCTTATAAATGCTTTAATTACCCTCAACATATTTGCATCATTTACTTTATAATTAACTTTACTTAATTAAATTATTAATTAAGTTTTAAAATAAAACAATCATTTAACTTGATAAAATTAAAGTTATCAAAACACAACTTTAAATAGCTTAAATATTCTCAATTATTAGTTTTTAAAACTATTTCAATTTGGATTTAAAACTAATCTTTTATATAAACCTTTAAAATTACATTCAAAACTTGATTTTTTTTTAAATCACTTTAAAACTTCTTAACCAAGTTTAAATTTAACAAACTTCACAACTTCTTAAAATATGTTTAAGAAAACGTTTATTAAAACATCAAGTAATATAAAAAAAAGTTTTAAACCAATTTAAAATTTTAAATATCAAAAACAAATTTTTAAAAACCTTTTTAAAACCTTAATTACTGTTTACTTTAGCTGCTTCGGGTCAAACCCGTAGCTTAATCGATCATACCTGAGTTCTCTTCCTCCCATCTCTCTTTTTTTAAAAAAACTTTGATTAAATTATAGTTATCAAAACAACAGGTAATCATTACCCAACATACTCGAGAACAAGCTCGAGTTTCCCATGCCAATACTCGAACATGACTTCGAGCAATCCCACGCCGAAATCACTAACACCCCAAAACTGCCTCTGTGCACATGCACGCCGCCGCCGGTTGCCTCCGACCAACTTCATCGCCTCCGGCAACTCATTCATCACCACAGCAACCCAATTCGACCCCTCTAACATTCATACTCATCACGAATTTAAATTGAGCATTTCTGCTGAAACCAAACCCAAAACGACATCAGCCAATTGCCTCGCCCCCAATACTCCAACCACCAGAAGTCAATCCCCTCCAGCCACACCTTGCCGAACCCCAGCACCACCTATTCCCAAAGTTACGCCATGCTCGATCACCCTGAGACCAAGCACAGACCACACACTCGAGCCCAACTAAAACTAGGGCTTGATACAATTTTCGATCACCGCCAACGCCACAGCCACCTACAGCCTCAACCACCATTTTTGCCTAAACCCCCATCACCTCCTCCACCTCCAATAACAATCCCGACCACTCCAATTGCTACAGCCTCTAGAAATTAACCCAAACCCATTTTCCAGTAAACCTTAAAATTCACCTTCATTCCAATACTAAAAATTTTGATTTTTGTTTTAAAAAACCATAAATTCAAATGATGATTCGATATATATATATATATATATATATATATATATATATATATATATATATATGGATCAACATAACACAATATTTTATTTATTACATTATATAAGTTTCCTATGCAATTTCTTGTTTACAGGTAATTTCCAAACTTAAATTACTTGGACATACTTTTATAATCTAGATGAGTTTAAACTTTACTAATATATTTGAACCCCAAAGCTTCAAAGTGTTTATATGGAAAGTTTGGATTTTAGTTTATTTATAAATCTCTGTAGTTAGATATGAACAGAGAAACACAATTTTCAAATATGCAGATTTAAATGCATCCATTCCTACAGATTGGTATACAACTACATGCAGGCATCTTTATCAATCCTTGCTTTTCATATTTTTTCTTCAATTTAAATATTGCTGTTTAAACAAATTTTGTTTAACATCTCAACATAAAATGAACCAAAGGAGTAACTAACTGGTTTGAATTTATTTTATACCCTGAAGTTCAAAAATAGAAAGGAAACTGACATGCACACACATTAACACATTCATATATATATGAAGTGATACCACAAACAATCATTATTAACACAGCAATTACTTAAGCAACAATATTATCCTAGTTAAGTAAAAAAAAAATAGATGTTTTACTCACTGTTTAATCAGTAGAGCTTGAAACTGGTATGAGAAATTGAAGCCTCCCTTTTGAAAATTTGAAAACCGTTGTTGCAAATTCCAGAAAACTTTGAATATTACTCACACTTGACTTCGCTATAAGACTTTGATACTTGTTGGGTTTCCAGGTTGCATTAGGAAGCTTAAAGCTAGGAAAATGCCAAAAGGTTTTGAATATAAATTCTGGTTTCATATTTTTTTAATTTCTTTTGATAAAAGAAGATTTTCCAGGCCTTTGAAAATGCTTGATCAAAACAGGTTACATAGTTTCAAAAGCCGTTGAGATGATTGCAGGCTTGGTAAAAAGTGTTACAGGGTTTTGCTTTTGAGGATTTTGGGTTGAAAATTTGTTACAACTTGTTTTTGAGGAGATTTACAGGATTTTGAAGAAGTGTTTTTCAGGTTATGGCCATGGATTTTCTGAATTCAAAGAATAAGAATGAAGAAGAAAATGGAAGTTCTATATGATAGAATTTATTGTTTATCAAAATTTTTTAAAAAAAAGAAAAACAAAGAGGGACACTTGTTTAAATTTTGACACATTTGTCACAAATCATTGCTTAAC